>JALAZF010000315.1:4800000-6157687 GCA_022829125.1 Lathyrus tuberosus | reverse complement strand
GAATATTCACCAA
This sequence comes from Lathyrus tuberosus, assembly GCA_022829125.1. Lineage (NCBI taxonomy): Eukaryota > Viridiplantae > Streptophyta > Magnoliopsida > Fabales > Fabaceae > Lathyrus > Lathyrus tuberosus. The sequence continues at coordinate 6,157,674 of JALAZF010000315.1, read as the reverse complement.
ATGAAAAAATGAGAACCCATTTTTAACAAGAAACGTAAACAAAATTGAAGCATAAGTTTAATGAACGAACCTCAAGTTAGTGATTGGTGAAGACGAATCTGAAGGTTGAAGTATGTTTAAAGAGTGACATGGATGTTAGGGTTATGTTACGAGAGAGAAGAGTAAAATATGTTAGGGTTTTCTTTTGAGAAAAACGACTGTTATGTACTGAGCAATAGATACTTTTACTTATATACTAAAAAATATCACTTTTCATCACAGTTAGAAAGAAAAACTGTGATGCAATTTTCAAATTTTACAACGGTTGTATTGTAAAACCGTGGTTAAATAACTTTCAATTTTTCGTTTATTTATAAACGCAATGGTGAGAGAGATATTAATTGTTGTTATTGTTATTCTTCATTACTGTCGTTATTGTTGTTGTTATTTTTGTTGGCTTGTACTATTTTTTTTTTGTAAAGAGGAAAAAGTATATAAAGGCAAGAGTATATAAAACAATACTAATAAATAAGTTCATTAAGAGGTCCAAAAGGGAAGAGTATATAAAACATAATTTTTTCATTACATAATTTTGTCAAGATCGGAACAATATTCCCCTAGCACTAAAGGAATCTTCATAATCTATGACTCGCTCCTCATCACTACCCTCATCAGAATCATAGCAAAAAATCTTCTTCGACACATTTTTCTTCTTATTCTTCTTCTACTTGGCCTTCTTCACCCTTAGTATATCCCTGACAACAGTCAATCTAGATGGCTGGACCTCCTCAGTTGACTGTTGATGTTGTTGGACTGTGGTGACTTCAGTTGACATATTTCTGCTAGCATTCTCAGATGGAGAACTCATGTTGCTATAAGAAGTTAAGAATAATAGTTTGAAGAAGTGGAAATTCATTATATGAAACTGTGCATTTATAGAAGAGGTTGAAGATAAAATATCTGATGATATAATTCTTGCAATGATTACTTCTAATGGTTGATATTCTTGAATGACTTGTGACCATCTTGAGAAATAAAGAAAAATTTCAATCATCGTTATAGTCGTTTCTCTTTTTTGGGAAAAACATTTCTCTCTTTTGGGAAGAGTAAAGGTTGTACAGATCATATTACAACGGTTGAATATTAAAATCGTGATTAAATAATTTTAAATTTTTTATTTATTTATGAAATTAAGTGACACATGTTTTTTATAATAGGAAAAATGGAAAAAATGTAGTTACCAGGATTCGAACCTTGTACCACTCACTTTATCACTGAAGGTGTGAGAAAAACACAAGAAATGGGGGGTTTGAATTGGGTTTTCAAAATGAAAGCTTTTTGTGAAACTCAAACAAAGATCACAAATAGACTAACAATAGAGAAAGACACATGATATATCCTGGTTCACTTGAAAACTATCAAGTTAATCCAGTCCACCCGCCAAGGTGATTTCGCCTTATACACAAGGACTTAATCCACTATAACCAAACTGATTACAACTGCACTAGCAACTGCTGGTGACTAACAATACACAGACTAACCGTCTCTTCTTAAGGATTCTGACCCAACTGGTCCCTTAAGGAATTCAAACAACTGTTTGATCAAATAAAATGTTTACAATGAAATGCTTCTTACATAAGCTGATATAAACACAATTTCTAGTTCAATCCAACCTAGAGCGAATCTATACAGTAAGAACAATTTTCTTCTTTGTATTGTGGTGCTTTACTGTTCACTCATGAATTTCTCTATTTCTTGAGTTCTTTCTCGTATGAATAATTGTTTTGAATATTTCTCTTTTTCACACATGGTGTCACACATGATTCATTGAATGATCAAGTCTTTATATAGCCAGAAAAAGATCCGTTGAAGGGAAGATCAGTAATATCAGTAAAATACCGGCGACTTGAAATAATGTCGTTATGCTGGGATGAAAATCGTACACTTAAATTGTCCTTTGTACCACCAAATCCGGGTAGTGGAATGGTAGTGGAAAAGAACGTGTTTGATCTGTACTATGTACTATTTTCCCTCACAAATGTTTCATCTTCTTCTATCCATCAGAGGCTTCTGAGTTGATATGATTGAAGCATGATCAGAAGAATGAATCATTGGGTCTTCAGAGTCTTGAGTCTTCAGAGTCTTCAGAACTTGTTCAGCTGAACCTTGTCATCAGAGTCTTCAACACTCCTTCTTCAGAACCCTTGGTTATCAAAAACATAAGTCTTCAGAGTCTTCAGAACTTGTTCAGCAGAACCTTGTCTTCAGAGTCTTTAGAACTTGATCTTCAAAAACTTAAGTCTTTAGAGTCTTCAGAACTTGTTCATCAGAACCTTGTCTTCAGAGTCGTTAGCACTTAGTCTTCAGAAGATAGATATCAGAGTTAAATTCAAAGCCAGAATCCAAGAGAACATTACAGCCGCAACATATTGTCTTCTTAGAGTCTTTTTGAAGCACAATAGATCAGAAGCAATATTGCTTCTTTGACGCAAAAGCGAGCGACCATTGAGAATTTTAGAGTGACGTTTTACATGATCTCTATTAGAGTCAGAGCTATCTTTATCAGAGTCAGAATTATCTTTATCAGGGTCAACACCTATTTGTCAATACTTAAGAAAACAAACGTTATAGTACCAAAATTGTTCTCACACAAATACAACTTTGTTATTATCAAAACAAAGAGATATCTTGCAGAATCAAATCTTGTTCTAACAATCACCACAGTTGTTTATATCAACTGTGATTAAATACCTTTCAAAAAAATAAATAAGCATTAGGCGCTTCCAGTTTGCAACATTACAACGGTGAAAGGCATAACCGTAGTAATATTATGTTACCCAAGGTGTATTTTATAGTAGTGGCAATATTGACCCTTGTAGCTAGCAATGATATGTATTTAGAGCAGATGGATCTGAAAACAACTTTCTTTCATAGTAATCTAGAGGAGCAAATCTACATGAAGAATCCAGATGGTTTCATTGATACTGGACATGGTGCACTTGTTTGCAAATTTAAGAGGTCATTGTATGGCTTGAAGTAGTCTCAAAGGCAGTGGTACAAACGCTTTGATTCATACATGCTCTGAATTGGCTATAAAATGTGAGATTATGATTTTTGTGTTTATGTGAGGAGCCTTGATGATGCCTCTTTTATTTTCTTGTTACTTTATGTTGATAATATGTTGATTGTTGCCAATCATTTGCATGATGTAAATGAGTTGAATACCAAGTTGGATAAAGAGTTTGATATGAAGAATATGGGTGCTGCAAAAAAGATTCTTGAAATGGAAATTCACAAAGACAAAGAAGCTAATAAATTATGGTTGTCTCGAAAAAGCTATGTTGAAGGTATTTTGAGCAGATTTAACATGAGCAAAGCAAAGCTCGATATTACACTTCAAAGAATGCAACTGATATGTTAACCAAGTTAATCACCAGTGACAAGTTCAAACATTGTTTAGACTTGTTACATGTTTTTCAGTGTTAAGTAGGGACTACACACACCCCGTTGATAGGATATGACATTATGAAGTTAATCTATAGGGGTTTGATATTTGTCAAGGTGGAAATTTTTTATTTTGCCTCATATGTAATGTTAAATGGGCAAAGGGCGGGGCCACGAAGCTTCCACGACCCTTGTCCCTCGTGTTTGGCCCAACTGTTTGTTGGGTTTCTAGTGGTACAGTTTATGGGTATTATTGTAATTTGAATCATTAGTATCTCTATAATGTTTGTACCACTGAAACTCTAATGAGTGGAGTTTATAACAATTAATAAGATGAAACTATAGTTGTTTTATAATTACAGATGTAGGTAATTTGACTAAACTGCGTGAACAAAGCTTTTGTATATTTCTCTCTACTCTGATCGGTATTAGTGTAACTGTTCCAACAAAAATGATAGTTATCTTTAGGGTTAATACACATTTTAGACCCGACCATTTGGGGCGAATTCGAAAAAGGACCCTGTAAAAAAAATCAAATTTCGTCCCTGCCATTTAAAGATTCTTTCATTTTGGTCATTCAGTGGACACAGTCAGCAGAATCTGTGACGTGACGCTACTTTGTGTCATACCCCAAATTTGTCCTACCTGTATATAATTTCATCTGTACATCCATCCACTAGCCATTATTCGAAAATCCAAAAAATATGTGGTCTTCAATCTCTCTTTTATCCATTTTGAATCATATCTACTTTTCATACCTATTTTTATTCAATTATCCATATCCATTTAAAACCAATTATCCATCAATATCCATTATTCATTTTTATGTCCATATTGCCCAATTCCATTATCCAATTTCCTTATTTAGATACCCATTTATTATCCATTTTTTATTCAATTATCCACTCATAATCCATTTCAAGTTCATTCAAATTCATGGTATCCATTGTTTAAATCCATTGTCCATCCATAACCCATCTCATTATCCATCATTAAGCCATTTATCTTTTTATCTATATCCACAAATCCATAAGTGTCCATCACCAAATTTTGATATGTATTTTTTTGAATCAATTTTTCAATTCTTTCCATTTTTAATATTCATTTCAACTATCCAAACTTTCATAGTCATTTTATCCAATAGCCATCAAAATCCATAACCATAATTCCTTGCCATTTTAATTCACTTTTTCTGTTTTTTATCAAGGCCCATTATTATTTAAAAGCCCATCATATTACAAGAAAAATTTACAAAAAACAAAGGAGAAATATCTAAGCCACCAATTTTCCCAACCTTTCCAAACCCACCATCCGTACGTAATTCATATGCCCAATACACACACAATAGCCTCACGCACAACCCAAATAGTCCGACCACTTTCCACAACATTACACAATAAATTTTCTGCAATAACTCGTGAAAAAGAGCTATACGCAATACACAACAAAGTGAAACGCTCCCACCATGGCCCACACAAAACCTTCCCACAACAAACCAACCTGCAAAATCGTACCATCAACAGCAACAACCCAATGACACCAACCGTACCAAGCACTCCACGCTAACTTGCTGCAAACCACCGACAACGACATCACTGTCGCTCCCGAAATATTCGTATCCAACGGTACAAACGCGAGAGTGGCGCAAAAGAACACAGAGTCGCCAGCAAAGTGTATTTATCCCAAGAGAGGGAAAGAAAACACTGCATAAACCTGAAAGAAGGGAAAGAGCATGGTCTCACGACCAAGAGAACGGGTACGGGAGTCGGTTACGCGAAGGGAAGGTGTTAGCACCCAATACGTCCATCGTACTCGATGGGATCCACGCTTGTTGTCTGCATCAAAGGGTGTCGTCATCTGGAACTCCACTGCTACTGGATCGGCAAAGAAACGAGAATGGAAAGAACGGAGAAACGAAGAAGAAAAGGAAAAGAAGTGACTCGATAGGACATCGCTCGTCCTACGCCTACGTATTCCCTTAGTGCAATGGGAAAGTCAGAGTCAACGTAGTTCGGACACGAACTAAGGGGGGAGGTTGCTCGCCAAGACATCGTCGTCTTGTGCCTACGTATCCTCAATCGGACGAGAAAGAGAAAATCAGAGCAGACGTAGTTCGACATACGGGTCGAAAAGAAACAAAGAGGTGATAAAGAAAGGTTGTGAAAGAAATGTGCTCGGAGAGATCTCGCACGATCTCCTGCCTACGTATCTCGCTCGCACGCGAGAATCAGAGTGACGTAGTTCCCCTCACTAGGGAAGAAAGGAAAGGATGGAAGGGTCTCAATCGCATGGGTGCGAGAGAAGGGTCTCGATCGCAAGGGTGCGAGAGAAGAGTGCTCGCAAAGGATAGGGATCCTCGTGCCTACGTATCCTCAATCGGACGAGAGAGAGGAAATCAGAGCAGTCGCAGTTCGACCTACGGGGTCGGAAGGAACAAAGAGGTGATAAAGAAAGGTTGTGCTCGGAGAGATCTCGCGCGATCTCCTGCCTACGTATCTCGCTCGCACGCGAGAATCAGAGCGACGTAGTTCCCCTAACTAGGGAAGAAAGGAAAGGTGGAAGGGTCTCAATCGCACGGGTGCGAGAGAAGGGTCTCGATCGCAAGGGTGCGAGAGAAGAGTGCTCGCCAAGGATAGAGATCCTCGTGCCTACGTATCCTCAGTCGGACGAGAGAGAGGAAGTCAGAGCGTCCGTAGTTCGTGGGAACGACCACGAAACAAGGGGAGGAAATTGGTGAAAAAGGAGAAGGTAGCCCGCCAAGATCTACGCAATCTTGTGCCTACGTATCTTTACTCGGACTAGAATAAAGAATCAGGGCAGTCGTAGTTCGTGGGAACGACCACGAAACAAGGGGAGGAAATTGGTGAAAAATGGAGAAGGTAGCCCGCCAAGATCTACGCAATCTTATGCCTACGTATCTTTACTCGGACGAGAATAAAGAATCAGGGCAGTCGTAGTTCGTGGGTACGACCACGAATTGGGAAAACGGGATCAGACTCGATCGCACGGGTGCGAGAGAAAAGAGTCGGGACTCGCAGAAAGTCTAAAGGGGAAACAGAATCCTACAAGTTATCATGCAAAATGGCCCTAAGGTCAAGGATTAGAAGGGAGCTAACCTAATGTTATCATGCTTGGATTGAGAGCCTAATGTCTATCCTACTCCGAGCTTAATCAGAAATTAAGTCGGACTAGGAGCCTTAAGGGAGCATGCAAATACAGAGTAATCAACAAGTAAACACTAAGCAACTCAATCACAAAGAGAAAACAAATACGAAACCAAGTCAAAAGAAAATCAAGTACAGATAGAGAATCAGGAGTTAAACAGAAATTAATCAAGATGGACAATTAAAATCATGGTCAACAATTAATAAAACATCCAAGTTAAAAAAATAAAATGCTAATTAAAATCAAGATTGAAAATTAGTCAACTAAAATTAAGAGTTAATCAAGATTAGTAACTAATTCTAAAGAATTAAACCTAAAACTAAATCAAGTTAATTCTAACTAAAAGTCTAATTCTAAAGTTATAGACTAATTAAAAGAAAGTTAATCCTAAAACTAAATCAAGTTAAAAACTAATATTAAAACTATCCTCCAATTAAAGTAAAATAAAAAAAAGCTAATCTAATTATTAATTAACTAAAACCATTAGTAAAACCAAAACAATTAAAAATCAAAATCTAAACTAATCAATTAAAATAAGGGGTGCAATAGTGAAAACGGGTGTGATTAGGAATCCGGCTGCATGGGTTTACATGTTGGGCCTAAGAAAAATCATCAGAATGAAGCCAAGGAGGGTCAGAGAGAAACCAGGGGAAGGGGTGTGCGAATGAGAAACGGGGTGTGAAGAAAAAAAAATGGGCTTATGCAACCCGGCCCAATGTGCTGACACCAGAAAAAAAACCAAATAACCTAAATGCACATCCAGCCGTCTCCTCCCTCATCTCAACGTCCTCTTCGTTGAACCTCACTCTCCTCCACTCCTTCCCGGCGCTGTTACCAACTTCTCAGCGGAAACCTCTCTCACCTTCTCCTAACGGTCGCTCGTCTCCTTTCTCCTCTCCGTCATCTTCTCAATTCTTCCTCTGGCTACATGATTCCGGCATCGCTTCCTCCATCCACCTTCTTCGCAAACAATACCGGGAAACCACGACTCCGCACCGGAATCCTCCGAATACCCACTCACGCGTTTCATTCTCTCACACGACACAAATTGAGATGCTACGCGATATACCCAAGCAAAACAAAATAATACAGGCTTACAACAGCAAGTTGATAGTATCGCAAAATCATGGCGCAAAATTGACGTACCTACCGGAGATAGTCCGGTGCTTCTTCGATTAAGGCGGTGTCCAAGAAAACAGGTAACACGTTCTTCAGATTCCTTCTTTTCGCCTTTGGATCTGCTCTGAATTTTCTCCTTCTTCAATTTTGCTCAATCTTCTTCTACTTTTCTTGAGCGTTGCGTGAAATTGTGGTTATTGCTTCGACTCCGCTTCTCTTTCTTCGATCTGGAATTGTTTGTTGTGAATTCCTGCAACTGAATCGTGTTGGGGATGTTTTGATGTATCAATTTGCAGGAGCAAGGAGTTATGAATTGTTGGAGCAAGAGAGCTGTTGTTGTGTTTACTGATTCTGCAGGTTTTGAATTGAAGAGGATGAATTGCAGAAGGTTTGTGGTAAATGGATATTGCAGAGTTGTTAATGGCTATAGAGAGTTCGTTGTGGTGTGGACTGATAAAGTTTGCAGAAAAAGGGAACTGGAACCGTGAAGCTAGTTTCCGCAGAAAATGAAGCTTGTTTATGAACTTTGTAGGTCTGTGAGTTTTTGGAAAATGGAAATGGTGATGAAGATTGAATGGAGTTGCAGAATTGATGAGGGCTGCAGAAAATTGAAGATGATGAAGGTAGGGGGTTTGAGGGAGCTCGAGTGATTCTCCCTGAAGATTGATGAATGAGAGCAGCAGCTTTATACCAGAATTCTTGGAGGGGTAGAATAGGTATTCTGATGAAATTCTGTTAGGATTGATTTGGTTGTGAGATTGTAGTGGAATTGCATCGTGAAGCTGTGTAAAGGTCACGCGTTTTTGCACTTGCCATTTGAAAATGGTTTTCTGTTGAAAAAGTTGTCACACCTTTGTACTGCTATCATTCTCCTTTTTACTTTTTTTCTTTGCTGTGTATATTTTGATGGACTTTCTGTTAAAAAAAATGTGAGAGTCCACGAGGCATCTTCAACATTAGCTCCTCTAGATGTGTAGCAATTTGGCACTTGTTTTGGATTAGGCAATTGATTATGGATTTGGAATGAATTGGTTTGTTTGAAATTAAATTGGAAAAATGGTTAATAAAATAAGAATGGATAATGGATTTTTGGTTTAAATGAAAATGGATATTAACAATTGAATAATGGAAATGAATAATGGGTATTAAAAAAAATGGATATGAATTAAAATGGATATTAAATGAAATGGATATGAACTAAAAGAGTGGTTTTAAACATGTGAATGGATATTTGGAAATGTGGATATGATAAAATGGATTTAGAAATTAGAAATGGTTTATGAATAAAAGAAAAGGTAAGTGGATAAAAAATGAAAATGGTTGATGGATTAAAAACAATGAGTTTGGATATGGATTATGGATAGAAAATGGATAACCAACTGAATTCAAAACCAATCACCAACTTTCCACAAGCCTCTGACAAAATAGTCACAGCTACCACTGAACAATCTGGCCACTCACCTGATCCACTGAAGAATCTCAACCGGTAACTATCCACCAGCTCAACTGTAAATAAGAACTCCAATTCTCCCTGGTATGCTGATAAATCTCGAAGAAGATGATTTGAACTGAGAAGAAATTAAACCCTGATTCACACCAATGAACCTCTGACCCAATGCTTCTGATGAATTCTCTGAATAAGAACTTTAAAACCTGATGAACCTCTGAATAAGGAAAATGTTGATAATAAGAAAACCCTTTGATCCCATGTCTTAGAAGAACAATGCAAATGAAAAATGCAGTTATGACCTAAAGATGCAAAATGAGAAAGAAACATAAGCCAGAAAAAGGTAGGGCAAATTTTGGGGTGCTACAGCTGCCCCTATTCAATCAACTTGGACCTGAAAGGATGATAGCAACGGCTTTCAGACATTCAAGGTAGAAGGTGATTGAATACAAAAAGAACCCGGAAATTTGCAACCTGTGGGGGTGATGAAAAAAGAGTTGTTTACGAGGACGGCCACAGACAAACTCGAAAAGGGTAGACCAACCGAAGGTGGACTACGCTGGGGGATATAAAGGTAATACGAGGCCATGCCGAAGGTGGGCTCGAAAAGGAAAGACCAGGCCGAGGGTGGGCTTTCAAAGAAAGACTAAGCCGAAGGTAGACTTTCAAGCAAAGGATATGAGACCATGCAGAAGGTGGGCTCAAAAAGAAAGACAGCCGAAGGTGGACTCTCAAACAAAGGATACGAGACCATGCCGAAGGTGGGCTCAAAAAAAGAAAGACCAAGCCGAAGGTGGACTTTCAAAGAAAGACTATGCCGAAGGTAGACTTTCAAACAAAGGATATGAGACCATGCCGAAGGTGGGCTCAAAAAGAAAGACCAAGCCGAAGGTGGACTTTCAAAGAAAGACTATGCCGAAGGTAGACTTTCAAACAACAATAAGTAGAATCGACAGATCTATAAAGATGACTCCGCTGGGGACAAGAGAAATCTAAACAGACAACTCTGCGGGGGGAGTAGCTCAACATCGTCAAGGAATTGACGAAGATAACACATTGTCATAGGGATGACAGGAAGAAGATGAAACCCAAGAAATACCTCGTCAAAGGGTTGACGGGAAGAAAACCTAACCGAAGAGAACGCATTGTCATAGGGATGACAGGAAAAAGATGAAACCCATAGAAAGAAAAGTGAACCCCAGAACCGCACCGATTATTTATCCGAAGAACCACATTGTCATAGATATGACAGAAAGAGGAGCTCTGAAAAGATAACACATTGTCATAGGGATGACAAAAAGAAAATTCCACCGTAGGAACACATCGTCATGGGGATGACGGAAAGAGGCTGAACATATCCGAAGGTACGAAACCTGAGCTCGGACCACATCATCAAAGGGTTGACGGGCAGAAACTGAAAACATCCGAATGTACGAAAGCTGAGCTCGGAACACATCGCCAAAGGGTTGACGGGAAGAAACTGTCTGCTGGGGAATGGCTCGGCATTCTCTCTGGGGATATGTCACTGTCTGACTGAAAAATGATTTGGGCTTCTGTACAAGGTACCAAATCTGGCTTATGCTTCGCATGCATATGTTTGAATTTTGCCGTAATGCTCCACACGAAGTGGAAATGCTACGCGTTTCGAGGATGAAATGCAAATATGCTTACTATATGCAAAAGGACCCTTCCAGCAAAATAAATGCTGAAGAGAAGAGGCCAACTCCGCTGGGGATGACAAACTAAATTGCCACTGAAACCAAGGAAATCCTGTTGAGGAAAACTTCGCCCTGCTGGGGGAGATCACAATCACCAATTCTGCTAGAGATAGACGAAACTCCAAGAGAAAACCCTCTCTGTTGGGGATGGATACTGAGAGTAGAGATTCCTCCGCTGGGGATCACTAAATACTTCAGAACTTGGATTCAAAAACTGCTGGAATACCAACCGCCAACAAACTCTGCTTGGGGAATGAAGTCAATAACATCGAACCTGCCGAGGAATATCATTGAACTTAACCTGTGGTCGGGGACACGCCTTTAACCTGCTGGGGAGTACCAGCCACCACCAAGTAATCTGCTTGGGGAACGATGTTTGACGACATCAACTCTGCTAGGGGATAACATCGAGCTTACTCCTCTGTTGGAGACTTACTTCTTACCCTTACTCTGTTGGGGAGAGAAACCCTACTGGGGACGTCACGTGTCGACCACCAACATGAACCCTGCAGATGTGATATGACCAAAAGATGCCCTGATACAGCATAGCCCATAAAGGAACCTGTCTTCGAGAGGTCTCATGAAGATCTTATATATCTTGCCCCATGTTCTTGATTAACCGTTCTCCTGAGAAAATAACCTTTTCTTTCGGGGTGACCTGCCCCAGCCTTAAAGTGATTTTGCCCCTGACTGGCTGATCTGTGAAGGAGTTCCTCTGACTAACTGACCTTCGAGAGATTTATCGAATCTCGACCTGATTTCCCCAGATTGGCTGAATCTTAGAATGAATTGCCCATTTGATATGACTATTTGATGGCTTGCCCCTGCTCAACGAAGTACTCGGGCACTTTGCATCTTATCTTGATCAATCCTTCCATTGCAGAACTTTCCTGAGTCAAGCACTTACTTGCAAGTAAAATAATTCGTTTTGAAAATGACAATTTTAATGCAATGCATATGACAGTTTTGAAATCCAAGTCTGTTCACTGGAAAAAAAGTTGTGACATACAGTGAATGAATCACTAATCAACATGTCACTGATACCATCATGAATGGTAAGAAGATCCTTTTAGGAGTCAGGTTCGACGTGATCTTTACCAAAGTATGCTTTCGAAACAACCCTGCTTCAATTAGGTCTTTTGAAGGTTGTATCGTGGCTTGGTTCACGGTTTGAGAAAGAAAGGATATAAGGCTCAAAGTTTTGTTTTAACCCACCCATTCTCCTTGATGTTCTCCAGTCCTACGTTCAGCTAACTTGACACAAGCGCTCATCTATCAAAAAGGTTAATGAATGGTAAGAGGATAGAAGGACCCACACGGTTTTCGGAGTGACAGTCACCCCTTTTTTCTTCGGTGTCGGCGGTCATACGACTTGTTCTTTATTTGAGGATTTTTCTTTTTCCATTTTTTCGCTTTTTGTTCTTTTTTGTTTTTCCCTGATTTTGCCTGGACTAACTCTTTTGAATTTTTCGATTTCGAAGTCCAGTGGGATGCCCTAACTTTTGCCTAAGTCACTTGTCTCCAAGTTTCGACTTAGCGGGCTTTCTTTTTCTTTTGATTCTTTTTCTCTTTTTTTTTGAACAAATCGTGTGACACTGGCTTGTCTGACTTGTTTGCAAGGGTTGTGGCTGCCTCACTCTCCGGTTGGTGAGGGATAACCATAGATTTGATCCTCGAATTAAACGCTCGGTCAAGTTAATTGACACCTACCCTGCCCCAGGTTAAGATTGAGGGTTTTTTTCGTTTTCAGCAAGAAACTCCTACTTCTAGGCTCAAAGGGGTTGACAAGGGATTATCTTCCTTATATCTCCGGTGTTTGAGGAATTGAAACAATGCCTGTACATCATCAGCAGGGTTTTGTTCAAAAGCATACAATCAGAAGTTCTGCATCTTTGAATTTCATCATCCTCCCTCGGATCCTGCTTAAACAAGGGTTAGATATCAATAAAGAAAACATGAGTGAACACAGATGGATTTAATCAAAACATGCATATTCATTTCATTATCATTATCAACGGAAAACAGACGAGTTTTACAAATGAGTTTGCACTTTAACATAAAAGAAACTACAAATGCAAAGAAATGACATGATCTAAAAGATTGCCAGCTTCAGGGAACTGGGCTTTCCAAGCTTGACTTGCTACTATACTAGCCATCTTCAAAATTGCTCATCGAAGTCAGTCTGATAAAAACTTGCGCCACTGCTCTCGGTGTCTTCTTCCATAACCTGAACTGATGAACCCACGTGACTAGATGAAGGAGAGTCGTGGATCTGGATACCCTGAGGCGTGAATGAGAACATGTTGGAGTCAAGCAGTGTCTGAATCTTGCTCCTAAGCACCTTACAGTCTTCAGTTGAATGCCCCTGTGCCCCAGCATGGTAATCACGATGGGCGTTGACATCAAAACCTGGTGGATACGGAAAAGGCACTGGCTTCAATTCCTTCGGTACTATCAATCCACCTCTTATCAAATCTAGCAGCATCTGACGATATGACATTGGCAACTGAGTGAAATGCCACTCTGGCTTCCTAGGTCTTTGGCGGGCGTGCTGACGCGGCTGTCGGCGATATGACCGTTGATTCTGAGATCCAGAAGATTGCTGACTCTGAACAGTTGATGCATCTGAATATTGAGGATGAAGTGGTGGATGTTCCCAGATGGAATTACTTTCTTCCTCCCATTCCTCTTGAGAACTGACAACTGATTCACTTTCACTAGCCGGGAAGTTCGAGGAGCCTTGGATTTTTCCACACTTGATACCGAACTCAACGCGTTCTCCAAGTATTACCAGGTCAGAGAATTTTGATACAATAATTAACTTTTCGAAGTATGGTCCTTACAAAGTATCCTTGAACATATCAACCAATTCTCTTTCCAAAAGTGGTGGTTGAACGCAAGCAGCTAACTCTCTCCATCTCTGAGCATACTCTCTGAATGATTCGTTATCCGCTTTAGATAACCCTTGCAACTGCAGGCGGCTAGGAGCCATGTCAAGATTATAACTGTACTGCTTTACAAAGGCATTGGCTAGATTTAACCATGATCGAATGCTACCACTTTCCAACTGCATATACCAACTCAAAGATGCCCCACTCAAATTGTCCTGGAAACAGTGAATCATGAGCTTATCATTATAGACATGTGAGGTCATTCTTCGGCTAAACATCACCAAATGTAGCTTCAGACAGCTATCCCCTTTGTATTTCTCAAAATTCGGCATCTCAAATTTTGGAGGTAACACAAGGCCGGGCACCAAACACATGCTCGCAGCATCCAAATCAAGGGTATCACGCTTCATTAAGGCATCAAGCTTCTCTTCCAACACACGACATCTTTCATCAAACTGAACAACCCGTGGGTCCTTAGGCTTCGCCTTTGGAACTACCCCTTGGAAATCTGGCATATAGAAGGCAAAACTCTGATAGGCTGTGGCATCAAGAGAAGAAGAATGTCTATCTCGGACGATGGTACGCTCGTGTATAGCTTGATTCTCAGCAGGGATTCGCACATGCTGAGCTTGAGCAACATTGTTCACTGGAGGTGGAATGACATTCCTAGTAACTGAAGTCCTCTGAACATTAGCCTCTCCCCTATTCATGGCTACCATAGCTTCCACAAGTTGATCCAACTGACTCTTCATTAATTCAACATCGGCCCTAGTTACAACCTGATTCTGTTCCCCTGAATTCATGATGATCTCCCCAAAAGCTGATTCAAGTCCGATGAGAAAGTCTAGAAATCAACTGCGGTTTAGACAAAGGATGGATGAGCTCTCTGATCAGGCCGGAGACAGATATGCAAAAAGATGCAAGATGTAAATGCAAATGCAATATGAATGCAGCAGACATGGGATCAAAGCTTCCACATATTCTGAATAACTATTGTGCTGCTGACTGGATAAGTTCCAAGTCTGCTCCGAAGAGAATACCAGAATACCGGATGATCAGAATACCAGAATACCAGGCTGATAAATCCACACTAATAAGAGAACCAGAATACCAGGTAGGATGAAAGCCAAGGTTACCTACAAACCTATAAACAACCCGCCCTTCTCACGTGTGGGTACTAGGATGTTCAGTATCCCGGGCTCTCAGGTCGAGAAATGATGATACGTTCACCATTTCTGGTTTGTCATCATCATCAAAAGAGGAGGCCTCAACTGATTCTCCAAAACAAAAGATCCTCAGCTTTAGAGGTTTGAGAAGCAATAACACATTCAGCCCGAAGGATACAATGCTATCGCCAATCAAAGAGGTCGTCCGCTGATTCACTACAAAAGGGAAATCCTATAGCAAGTTCCCAGCATTGGGTCCTCGGATCGAGAATGTACAATGGGTTTGCCACAGAACGTGGGCTGCCACTGTCACATCTCGGGAGGAGTGCCGCAACTGAGTCCTCGGGAAACGGTCGCCAGAGTCAACAGCTTTCCAGGTTATATTCCATCGTCTGCCCCAAATGGACAGGACATAATTTTACCAAGAAAACCTCATCTGGATGTGGAGTTTTCATGTATACTTCGTTTGGCCAAATGCCAAACAAGTCACACTACTTTCCACGCTAATCATAAGTGTATGCTCAAGCCTTGGTTTTGGGCTTTTCTCTCATGAATCCATCTCACCCTACGAACAAAAAAAAACCAGCAGCAGAACAACACAACAATATCCAGTATGACAGTAGTAATATGAAATGCAATGCAATAAAAGCTGTAAAAACAGTAAAGCAGTAAAGTAAAAATACAGTAAATAGCAATACAGTAATATACAACAAAGCAGAGCACCACATAAAAAACACCCTATGAAAGAAAACAAACAAGCGCTAGGATTGACTCGCTAAAGGGGATGGACCAGCAAGAGGTCAACCAGATTCCCCAGCAGAGTCGCCAGCTGTCGCTCCCGAAAGATTCGCATCCAACGGTACAAACGCGAGAGTGGCGCAAAAGAACACAGAGTCGCCAGAAAAGTGTATTTATCCCAAGAGAGGGAAATGAAACACTGCATAAACCTGAAAGAAGGGAAAGAGCATGGTCTCACGACCAAGAGAACGGGTATGGGAGTCGGTTACGCGAAGGGAAAGTGTTAGCACCCAACACGTCCATCGTACTCGATGGGATCCATGCTTGTTGTCTGCATCAAAGGGTGTCGTCATCTGGAACTCCACTGCTACTGGATCGGCAAAGAAACGAGAACGGAAAGAACGAAGAAACGAAGAAGAAAAGGAAAAGAAGTGACTCGATAGGACATCGCTCGTCCTACGCCTACGTATTCCCTTAGTGCAATGGGAAAGTCAGAGTCAACGTAGTTCGGACACGAACTGAGGGGGGAGGTTGCTCGCCAAGACATCGTCGTCTTGTGCCTACGTATCCTCAATCGGACGAGAAAGAGGAAATCAGAGCAGACGTAGTTCAACATACGGGTCGAAAAGAAACAAAGAGGTGATAAAGAAAGGTTGTGAAAGAAATGTGCTCGAAGAGATCTCGCACGATCTCCTGCCTACGTATCTCGCTCGCACACGAGAATCAGAGCGACGTAGTTCCCCTCACTAGGGAATAAAGGAAAGGATGGAAGGGTCTCAATCGCATGGGTGCGAGAGAAGGGTCTCGATCGCAAGGGTGCGAGAGAAGAGTGCTCGCCAAGGATAGGGATCCTCGTGCCTACGTATCCTCAATCGGACGAGAAAGAGGAAATCAGAGTAGTCGCAGTTCGACCTACGGGGTCGGAAGGAACAAAGAGGTGATAAAGAAAGGTTGTGCTCGGAGAGATCTCGCGCGATCTCCTGCCTACGTATCTCGCTCACACGCGAGAATCAGAGCGACGTAGTTCCCCTAACTAGGGAAGAAAGGAAAGGTGGAAGGGTCTCAATCGCACGAGTGCGAGAGAAGGGTCTCGATCGCAAGGGTGCGAGAGAAGAGTGCTCGCCAAGGATAGGGATCCTCGTGCCTACGCATCCTCAGTCGGACGAGAGAGAGGAAGTCAGAGCGTCCGTAGTTCGTGGGAACGACCACAAAACAAGGGGAGGAAATTGGTGAAAAAAGGAGAAGGTAGCCTGCCAAGATCTACGCAATCTTGTGCCTACGTATCTTTACTCGGACTAGAATAAAGAATCAGGGCAGTCGTAGTTCGTGGGAACGACCACGAAACAAGTGGAGGAAATTGGTGAAAAATGGAGAAGGTAGCCCACCAAGATCTATGCAATCTTGTGCCTACGTATCTTTACTCGGACGAGAATAAAGAATCAGGGCAGTCGTAGTTCGTGGGTACGACCACGAATTGGGAAAACAGGATCAGTCTCGATCGCACGGGTGCGAGAGAAAATAGTCGGGACTCGCAGAAAGTCTAAAGGGGAAACAGAATCCTACAAGTTATCATGCAAAATGGCCCTAAGGTCAAGGATTAGAATGGAGCTAACCTAATGTTATCATGCTTGGATTGAGAGCCTAATGTCTATCCTACTCCCAGCTTAATCAGAAATTAAGTCGGACTAGGAGCCTTAAGGGAGCATGCAAATACAGAGTAATCAACAAGTAAACACTAAGCAACTCAATCACAAAGAGAAAACAAATACGAAACCAAGTCAAAAGAAAATCAAGTACAGATAGAGAATCAGGAGTTAATCAGAAATTAATCAAGATGGACAATTAAAATCATGGTCAACAATTAATAAAACATCCAAGTTAAAAAAATAAAATGCTAATTAAAATCAAGATTGAAAATTAGTCAACTAAAATTAAGAGTTAATCAAGATTAGTAACTAATTCTAAAGAATTAAACCTAAAACTAAATCAAGTTAATTCTAACTAAAAGTCTAATTCTAAAGTTATAGACTAATTAAAAGAAAGTTAATCCTAAAACTAAATCAAGTTAAAAACTAATATTAAAACTATCCTCCAATTAAAGTAAAATAAAAAAATCTAATCTAATTATTAATTAACTAAAACCATTAGTAAAACCAAAACAATTAAAAATCAAAATCTAAACTAATCAATTAAAATAAGGGGTGCAATAGTGAAAACGGGTGTGATTAGGAATCCGGCTGCATGGGTTTACATGTTGGGCCTAAGAAAAATCATCAGAATGAAGCCAAGGAGGGTCAGAGAGAAACCAGGGGAAGGGGGTGTGGGAATGAGAAACGGGGTGTGAAGAAAAACAAATGGGCTTATGCAACCCAGCCCAATGTGCTGACACCAGAAAAAAACCCAAATAACCTAAATGCACATCCAGCCGTCTCCTCTCTCAGCTCAACGTCCTCTTCGTTGAACCTCACTCTCCTCCACTCCTTCCCGGCGCCGTTACCAATTTCTCAGCGGAAACCTCTCTCACCTTCTCCTAACGGTCGCTCGTCTCCTTTCTCCTCTCCGTCATCTTCTCAATTCTTCCTCCGGCTACATGATTCCGGCATCGCTTCCTCCATCCACCTTCTTCGTAAACAATACCGGGAAACCACGACTCCGCACCGAAATCCTCCGAATACCCACTCACGCGTTTCATCCTCTCACACGACACAAATTGAGATGCTACGCGATATACCCAAGCAAAACAAAATAATACAGGCTTACAACAGCAAGTTGATAGTATCGCAAAATCATGGCGCAAATTTGACGTACCTACCGGAGATAGTCCGGTGCTTCTTCGATTAAGGCGGTGTCCAAGAAAACAGGTAACACGTTCTTCAGATTCCTTCTTTTCGCCTTTGGATCTGCTCTGAATTTTCTCCTTCTTCAATTTTCCTCAATCTTCTTCTACTTTTCTTGAGCGTTGAGTGAAATTGTGGTTATTGCTTCGACTCCGCTTCTCTTTCTTCGATCTGGAATTGTTTGTTGTGAATTCCTGCAACTGAATCGTGTTGGGGATGTTTTGATGTATCAATTTGCAGGAGCAAGGAGTTATGAATTGTTGGAGCAAGAGAGCTATTGTTGTGTTTACTGATTCTGCAGGTTTTGAATTGAAGAGGATGAATTGCAGAAGGTTTGCGGTAAATGGATATTGCAGAGTTGTTAATGGCTATAGAGAGTTCGTTGTGGTGTGGACTGATAAAGTTTGCAGAAAAAGGGAACTGGAACCGTGAAGCTAGTTTCCGCAGAAAATGAAGCTTGTTTATGAACTTTGTAGGTCTGTGAGTTTTTGGAAAATGGAAATGGTGATGAAGATTGAATGGAGTTGCAGAATTGATGAGGGCTGCAGAAAATTGAAGATGATGAAGGTAGGGTGTTTGAGGGAGCTCGAGTGATTCTCCCTGAAGATTGATGAATGAGAGCAGCAGCTTTATACCAGAATTCTTGGAGGGGTAGAATAGGTATTCTGATGAAATTCTGTTAGGATTGATTTGGTTGTGAGATTGTAGTGGAATTGCATCGTGAAGCTGTGTAAAGGTCACGCGTTTTTGCACTTGCCATTTGAAAATGGTTTTCTGTTGAAAAAGTTGTCACACCTTTGTACTGCTATCATTCTCCTTTTTACTTTTTTTCTTTGCTGTGTATATTTTGATGGACTTTCTGTTAAAAAAAATGTGAGAGTCCACGAGGCATCTTCAACATTAGCTCCTCTAGATGTGTAGCAATTTGGCACTTGTTTTGGATTAGGCAATTGATTATGGATTTGGAATGAATTGGTTTGTTTGAAATTAAATTGGAAAAATGGTTAATAAAATAAGAATGGATAATGGATTTTTGGTTTAAATGAAAATGGATATTAACAATTGAATAATGGAAATGAATAATGGGTATTAAAAAAAAATGGATATGAATTAAAATGGATATTAAATGAAATGGATATGAACTAAAAGAGTGGTTTTAGACATGTGAATGGATATTTGGAAATGTGGATATGATAAAATGGATTTAGAAATTAGAAATGGTTTATGAATAAAAGAAAAGGTAAGTGGATAAAAAATGAAAATGGTTGATGGATTAAAAACAATGAGTTTGGATATGGATTATGGATAGAAAATGGATAACCAACTGAATTCAAAACCAATCACCAACTTTCCACAAGCCTCTGACAAAATAGTCACAGCTACCACTGAACAATCTGGCCACTCACCTGATCCACTGAAGAATCTCAACCGGTAACTATCCACCAGCTCAACTGTAAATAAGAACTCCAATTCTCCCTGGTATGCTGATAAATCTCGAAGAAGATGATTTGAACTAAGAAGAAATTAAACCCTGATTCACACCAATGAACCTCTGACCCAATGCTTCTGATGAATTCTCTGAATAAGAACTTTAAAACCTGATGAACCTCTGAATAAGGAAAATGCTGATAATAAGAAAACCCTTTGATCCCATGTCTTAGAAGAACAATGCAAATGAAAAATGCAGTTATGACCTAAAGATGCAAAATGAGAAAGAAACATAAGCCAAAAAAAGGTAGGGCAAATTTTGGGGTGCTACAATCACAACTCCACAACTTGCGACGTTTCATAAACCAAAACCATCTTGCACTGAAAAAGACTCAACACAACCTGCTGCAATTGAAAGGAACCAAACACAGTCACTGATAAATTCTTTTAAAACCTCTAACCTTCATAGATGATCGGATCTGAATAAAATCCCACGAGCTCCACAGCCATCAGGACTAGCAAAAATTCCAAAAAAAACTCCTTTCATCTAAACCGACCTCAATCCCCCTTCAACCGTCATCGCCTCACCCTCATCCTCTTTCAACCCACCTTCAACCTTTTTCCAACAAACCCCAACTCTTTCAAACCACAACAGAACGCGAATCGCTTTCCTTCCTTCTTCAACTTCCAACAACCAAGACCAAACTCTAAATCCCAACCGAACTCAAACCCACTTCACCATTAACCTCCAAATCACCCATTCTTCACTAACCTTTGTTATTCCTTGTTATACCCAAACAAAACCAAAATTTGTCTCCAACTCACAAACAGAACCAAGTTTAGAGAGATTGAGATGAAGAGAGTTTAAGACAAGGCGAAACCGTAAACGAAATTTGAACGGGAACGTTAAAAGAGAGACGAACGGAACCACAAACCACAAACCTGAGAACACGGATCGAGTGAGAGACGGAGCCGGAAACTACGTTGAGCGAAGAAGAGAGAGGTCGGAAGGTTTGAAGGTCGGAACGAGTTGATTTTCTTCCTCGCGTAGCCGTTTTTTCTCTTCGTAGTGCTGCAGCGCAATGAGGGAGAGAAACCCTCTTTCTCTTCTGAGCGTGTGATTTGAGAGACTAATACCCATGACTTTTTCTTTGTTTTTTTATTTATTATAAAACTGATTTTTATTTTATTTGTTTAATGAAAACTGTGCTTCATTTTTTGTGACTTAGTAAGTGTGCCTTTATTTTTTAGACTGGAAGTTTTGGTTTCTCATGGAATGACCTTGGGCTTATGGCCCGTCTGATCTCTATACTTCACACTCCATTTCAACTCATACGCACCCCCATCCCTTGCTATTTATTTTTACTTCCTCTTCTTTTTTTTTTTTTGGGAAGATGATGTTGGGCTGTGAGCTTTTGTGAGCCCAATCCTACTCCACACACACCCCACAATATCTCATGCCACACACATTCTTCAATTTTTATTTCACACAATTTATTTTTTTAAAATATTTAATTTGGTTTTGTTTATTTTTTTTTTATTTATTAAGTTTTTTTTCAATTAATTTCAATTTCATTTTCTTTTTGGGCCAATGACATAAAGATATTCATAGTTTAATCAAAATGATTAAATTGTGATTTATTTGAGGCCCACCATTTTTATTTCGATTTATGTAATATTTATCATTTTAGTTTATTTATTTCAATTTATTTTGTATTTATCATTTTATTAGATTTTTGTTAGTATTTTGGGTCAATGAAAACATATATCGATCGATTTGTCGATTTCTCGACTTGAATCTCGATAAAGGTGAGACCTTTACTATTTTTCATGCCATTTTCGATTTTATTTTATTTTCTATCATTTTTGTGTCATTTACATTTATGTTAGGTCGATGAAAACCAAATATCGATCGATTTCTCGATTTCTCGATTAAATCTCGATAAAGGTGAGACCTTTATCCTTTATATTCATTTTCTCGATTTCGTTTCATTTTCATTGTTGTTTACATTTATTTTAGGTCGATGAAAACCAAATATCGATCGATTTATCGAATTCTCGATTAAATCTCGATAAAGGTGAGACCTTTATGCCTTTATTCATATCTCCGATTTAATTTCTAATTTCTCTTTCATATATTCTTATTCAATTTTGGGTCAATGAAAGTCAAAGATCGTCGATTATCAATTTACCGATCAAATCCGATTAAGACGAGACCATTTTTTTTTATTTTATGTCAACTTTAACCTCTTGTCAATATTATCTTCCGTCGAATATTATCTCGATTATATTATCGTTCATTCTTATTCATATCCATATCATATTCGCATTCATATTTATCTAATTACTTTTATTTATTCAATTGCTTAATTCCCGATTAAAATACTTAACAAATTGTTTTCTTAATTAAATCGCGAAAGAACTGAATTCTTGAGGTCTAGCGCCTTTTGGGTTCTTGAGTGACCACCATTGAGGCGCACGCCTTAGGTGGTGATCACTCGACCTTTTCGCTCCTAAAACACTCGTCTTAACTATTTGGACAAAGGAATGCCATTGGAGTCTAGCATTCCACGTGGTACTTTCGTCGTTCATCAAACAATATTTCATAAATTAATCGAATGAAAAAGGCGTCGTTAGGATCTAGCATCCTAATAATGCCCCGATTAATTGGTTGCGAGGTCGACGTCTCGTTTATCGAATAGTCGTCATTCTCCCAAAAACATTTAACAAATCAAACCACTTCCAAACAAATTTTCGACTCGTCGTCGAGACACTCTTCAAAACATTCTCGTAAGTCGAGTGCCTTTTGACTCGTCGTCAAATGCACACTTGCACACTTCGCCGGTTTCGTTACTAGGAGCACCCCTAGGGACTAGTATCGATTCTCACCTCTTTTCTCAACCAATCCGATTCGATCTTTTTCAAACCGTTTTTTTTATCAATTAACGAAAGGAGGAGATTCTTGGAATCTAGCATTCCTTGGGTCTTCGAATGAATGACTCTTAAGGCACGCCCTTAGGTTGTTATTCATTCACCCTTTCGTCTTAAAACACTTAACCTTTATCGAACACTTTTTGTAATCAACTCACGAAAGAACTGAGTTCTTGGAGTCTAGTATTCCTTGGATTCTTGAGTGACTGCTCTCGAGGCACGCCCTTGGGTTGTATGTCATTCAATCTTTCGTCTCCTAAAATTCAAACCCTAACCCCATTCTTTTCGTGGGCGTACCACGAACTACGACTGCTCTGATTCTTTATTCTCGTCTGAGTAAGGATACGTAGGCACAAGATTGCGATGATCTTGGCGAGCACACTACCATCTTTTTCCGTCAAACCCCGTAGTCGAACTACGATTGCTCTGATTTCTCATTCTCATCCGAATGAGCATACGTAGGCCCGAGGTCGCGATGATCTTGCCGAGCACCCTATCCTAAAACCACCCCCTTTTCCCCTTAGTATCTTTTCCTTTTATCTTATCGCTTCGCGTTTACCATTGAGAAGAAAACAAGCAAGCTTAGATAACATTCCTCACAATTTGAACTAAGAGGTTCCCGTTGAGTACAACGGATGTGAGGGGTGCTAATACCTTCCCCTCACGTAACCGACTCCCGAACCCAGAATATGGTTGCGACGACCATGTTCTTACCCTTCTTTTAAAGGTTTTCTCGATATTTTCCTTTCCCTATTTTGGGATAAATAAAGTTCGGTGGCGACTCTGTCGAACCGTTTTCCGCGCCTTTCGCGCAAGGGTCGTATTTTCGATGAATTTTCGAGGTGCGATACTTTGTTGACTTTTTTATTTATTTTTTATTTTTTTGATGTGGCGTGTCAGCTTTGTTGGATTTTTTTTTAATTTCAATTATACGCGTGACCTTTTTATTATTGTTTTATTATTTATATGTTGAAATGTTAAAAGATAAAAAAATGCTCAAACCAAGTATTGAACCCATGCCATGGTATATTCAAGAAGCTTCCCTTACCACTAGGTTGTTACACATTTCTTATTTATCATTTATATCAAATACCTATAATAAACTAAACTTAAACTTGATATGTTATGCATTTCTTCTTTATGATCTAAAGAAATGTTTATAATTTGTTTATCTATTTAGTATTTAATATTTAATATAACTTAAATTAAACTTAATTTAATTACAACATTTCAAACATTTTAATAAGCTAAATTTTATTTTAATATTTTATTTATAAATTAATATTAACATTTTAATAAACTAAATTAAATTAATATTAACGTTTTAACTAATATTAATATTAATATTAATAAAAAACTAAAATAAATTAATATTAACATTTTAACTAAACTGTAATAAATTAATATTAACCTTTTTTGACGAAATAAAATGAAATAATTAACCTATTAAAACAAAATAATTAACATATTAAATTATAAAATATGAATATTAATATTATAATATGTTAATAATATATTTAAATAAATATTTTAATGGGTTTAAATGTTATTAATATTATAATTAATATTAATCTTATCATTAACATATATTTATTAATGTTATCATTAAAATATTTTTATTTTCAGTTTATTTTTAATTAGTTATATTAAAAATTACTATATTAATTAAAAATATTTTTATTTTTAGTTTATTATTAAATATGTAAATATATAATTACATTTTTATTTCAGTTTATTATTAAATATGTAAATATATAATTATATTTTTATATTCAGTTTATTATTAAATATGTAAATATATAATTACATTTTTATTACATTTTTATTTCAGTTTATTATTAAATATGTAAATATAAAATTACATTTTTATTTTCATATTATTAAATATGTAAATATATAATTACATTTTAATCACATTTTTATTTCAGTTTATTATTAAATATGTAATTAAAAAATAAACTAAATTTTTATATTAATATTTAATATTTAAAAAATAAACTAATTTATTAATTATAAATATAATAAATATTAACATTTGTATAATAATTTATTTAAATATTTATACAAAATATTTGTATAATAATTTATTTAAATATTTATACGAAATTATTAATGATTTAAATATTAATAATAAATATTTAAATATAATTTATATTAGTGCTTGTATAATAAATATTTATATTAGTGTTTAATATTTAATAAATATTATATTTACTAAACATTAAGGGCATGAGTTCAATACCACTGTAACGTATACATAAGTGGAAAAGGGTGCCTCTTTGCATCCATAAGTGCATGAGTTCAATACTTGTGTCCACTGAAAGGTCAAAATGAAATAATCTTCAAAAGGCGAAACGGAATTTGATTTTTATTTTTTTTTCCCACCGAAGGGTCTAAAATATGTATTGTCAAGTGTAGAAGCTCTTAGGTGTCTATTATGATGTGTCAATTATTTATTCATTAATAGCTATATACTTTTAAATAATTATATATTTACCCCAAATGTATTAATGGTAATTTTTTATTTTGTTTTTAAATATAACAAAATCTTTTCATATTCTTTTTTCTTTTTCTCTGTTTATCGATTGTTATTACCCTTTTTCTTTCTTCTTCCCCACTTTGATTTACTATTCTCTAAAATCTTCCATTAAACTTCTTTCTTAACTTCATCAACTTCTTCTTCATCTTTGCTACTCTCTCAACCAATCTCTTCTCTCACTCATATATTTCATTGCTACACCTATACTTTGCTGGATTTCTACTCATTTTCACAAGGTAATTTCTCTTTTTTTTCTCTTTAATTTTGTATTTGGTTTCTGTTATTAATATTCATAAATGGGTAATTTTGTATTTGCTATATGTTATTAATATTCATATGCTTTTTTTGGTTGGCTTTAGCAATATTGATTATTTTACTTTCATATTTGTTACTTTAATTTAATCTGAGTTTGAGGTTTTTTTCTTTATCATATACTATATTATATGATTTGGTCTATGATAAATAGGTATTGATGTAAGTACTGTATACTAATAAGATCTTGAGAATTTTATGGAGAGGTCATTTTTGTTTTGGTTACCTCATCTACTGTGATGAGTGGTGACTTTTGACAGAAAGAGACATTGAAGAATTGAATACACTAAATTTTGAGATGAATAAGATAAGAAATTTTAATTTCCTCCTGTTTAAATATTAAAGATAATAATCGTAACAAATTAGAATTTTAAAATATAATACAACCGAAACGGTTAACTCGTAGTTAATATTCATAGATGAGTAATAAATTTTGTATTTACATTTCTATTATTAATATTTATAGATTGATTTTGTCTTTAAACATTGGTAGTTTATGGATTATGTTTGTTGTGCTATTGTTGTTGCTATGAATATTTGAAGTAAAAGCAATTTTAAATGAAGTAGCAGCAATTTGTACTAACAACAACTTTTGTCTTTTCATGAATATTTGAAGAGATTTGGTTCAATTGGTACTAACAACATTTTGCATGAGTATTTGAAGAGATACCAATTAAATGTATTTGTGGCTTCCACAATTGCATCACGACCCCAATTGATTTGTCTGCTTTTGAGAATAACAACAACATTTGTTCTAGTCATCGTGACATTTGTTCTATTCTTATTACACATGTTATAGACTTGAGCATTATATGGAGAGATAACTCCAATGCTAACTTTCTTTTGAATCTTATTACACATGTTATTTGAAACACAATTTTTTCTCAAAAGATGAGTAACAGTGGAGTAGAGTGAGACTTGAAAGGAGCAATGGTTTCATCGTTCATTATCATCATGCATCATATTGAATATTTGACATTAAATCTTACAGTTATGGTTATGAAATAAATATAGATTTGTTTGTGTATTTTTATTAGGTTCAAATGGATGTAGACTATGGAGATATAGATTGTGAAGAATTGGCTAGTTGTAATAATGTCGGCGATGAAGAAGGAAAAAAGGAAATGGATATTTACAAAAAGATTAATGACCTGACAGATGATGATATAAGAGGTTTGGAATTTACTTCTGAGGAAAAAGCAATAGATTTCTATGAATTATATGCAAAATGTCACGGGGTTGCAATAAGAAAAGATGATGTAAAACGTGATTATGTAGGGAATATAATTGTTCGTCAATTAGTTTGTAACAGAGAGGGTAAGAGTGATAAGAAGAGGGGACGATGTAGAAATCCAAGACCAACCACACGAATGGAATGTCGTGCGAGGTTTCGAGTAGCTCTAAATCTTGTGACTAAAAAGTGGAGAGTTTCCGTATTTGAGCCCTCTCATAACCATGAGTTAACTCCAACACACTATGTTCATCTGATTCCTAAGTATCGTCGATTAAGTGAATCGGATAAAGCTCTTGTTGATGGCCTGCACACACATGGTGTTAGAACTTGTCATATTTTAGGTTTTATGATGGCTCAAAAAGGTGGTCATAAAGGTTTGGGATTCTGTAAAAAGGACTTATATAACTACTTAAATAATGAAGCAATGGCAAGAATAGAAGGAGGGGGATGCTTTTGTTGCTTTGAGTTATTTACAAGCTAAAGCTGATAATGATCCAATGTTCTTTTCGAAGTTTACCACAACAAAGGAAGGACGTTTAGAAAATTTATTTTGGTCGGATTCATCTAGTCGGATTGACTATGAATGTTTTGGTGATGTGATTGCTTTTGACGCAACTTATAAGAAGAACAGGTATAACAAGCCTGTTGTTATTTTTTCTGGATTTAACCATCATGGAGAAACTACAATATTTGGTTGTGCTTTGGTTTCTGATGAAAAGGCTGAGACATACAAGTGGATTTTAAATACTTTTTTGGAAGCAATGTATCATAAACATCCTAAAGGAGTGGTTACTGATGGAGATCTTGCAATAAGAGAAGCTATTCGAGATGTATTTCCAAACTCGTTGCATTGTCTTTGTTCATGGCATTTACATTGAAATGCTTGTGAGAATGTGAAGAATCCAAAATTCTTGGAAGATTTTAAGTCATTGATTTATGCTACTTACACTGTAGACGAGTTTGAAAATGAGTGGAAGAGGGTAGTTGATGATTGTGGTTTGTCAAACAACAAATGGGTTAAGAAAACATATGAGATGAAGAGAATATGGGCTAGTGCATACATGCGAGGCAAATTTTTTTGTGGTATAAGAACTACATCGATCTCTGAAGCCGTCAACTCTTTTATAAAGATGTATGTTCAGAATAAAAGTAGTCTTGTTGATTTCATGCACGGTTTCGAAAGAGGTGTAAAAGAATACAGACATAATGAGTTAATGTCTAATTTTAAAACGTTATATTATGATCCTGTGTTAACAACTAAATTGGAAGGGTTGGAGCACGAAGCTGCAAAGATCTTTACTAGGAAAAAATTTAAGGAAGTTCAAGATGAAATAGAAGATGTGATCACGGTAAATGTTATTGAACGGTCTGAGCTCGAAAATGTTGTGACTTTGAAGATGAATAGATTTTGCAACAAAAAATTTACATATCTAGTTCATCTTGATAGGGCACAAATTAAATTTTTATGTGATTGTAATTTGTTTGAATGGGTAGGAATTCCATGCTCTCACATCATTTGTGCCATGAGGCATGAGCACATGAACACATTTCCAAATAGTTTGATTTGTAAAAGGTGGACCATATCAGCAAAGGATGATTACATATTGTCAATGTCTTCTGAAGAATGTGATGATGAGAAAATGGTCATGTTTCGTCGAGGGACTATGTCTTATGCGTTCAATAGTCTGTGTGAAGTTTCTTGTAAACATCCAGATGATTTTAAAGAGGCTATGAAGGGGATTTACAGTTTGTGTGAGAAAAATAAAGAGGCGTCGTGATGCCAATGGAAAATATAAGAATAATACAAATGTTATTAATGATCCCATTATGACCAAGACCAAAGGTGCTCCTCGTAAGAACAAAGGCATCCCTCGCAAGACCAAATGTGCTTCTCGTAAGACAAAAGGTGTTCCTCGTAATATCAGTCACACAAAGCATAAGTGTCAAGATATAGGTGAACATGATGCTTTACATGAAGTTGACAAAGGCTCTGTTGCAATATCAAATGTTGGGTGTGAGGTATGTTTCCGACCACTATGTTATATGTATTTTTATTTGTAAATATTTAGGTTCTTAATTCAATATTATTATAATTTTTTATGCGGGGTGTTGATAAGAATTATGATAGTCAGCATAAGAAAAAAAATGGTCGTCCTTTCGATATTCAGACAGTTGAGTCACGTTGAGAACAAAAACTTTTGAATTTAAACTGCTAAGGATTTTCTCTACACTACTCATGGTAGGTAAATCAGAACCACTTCCCCAATATCCCTCAAAGTCAATAGGCCCTTTCTCGCCGTAACAGTTTCCTTCATTTCCCGACTTCCACTCTCGGCTCCTGAAAGAGATAACATTCAGTTGAACAGTTTAAAACGATCAACTCACGTGTACACAAATGAATCTTACCAGAGGTGTGTCGGGGACATTGTCACAAAAAAAACACGCTTCTTGAGCGGATCAACTTTAGAAGACACCCAATCGGCCCATGATCCCATGGCCAACTCCATAGCTTCTTGCCCATCTAACTTTTCACAAGCTCCATTTTCTTCGTCAGTCCATCAGCATAAGTACAAATCAAAAGATCAATAAACAGAATAGAGTTGACGAATGAATCCCTTGGAGTATCGACAAATTGATACAAACAATAGCTTAACTGGTCCTTGTCTCCACCACAAGTATGTGTTGAAAACAAGTATATCAGCATGCTCCCACAGTGACACATGCTTCATAACTGAATCAGGACGAATTATCCGTTCATCTAGCCGGTGATTCACCGGATCGTCGGAATTCGATTCAACGAGACGAGGAGCCAGAGGAATTCTATAGTTGCATTGTAGTCCTGAAAATCGGCATAAGAATAGATGTGTGCAAGAACTTAGTGTTGCGGACTACGTTCAAAAACATAACACCAAACCGAAGTTTTGAATATGGAGTCTAATTCATACCTCGACTCGGAAAATGGTGAGATGAGCATTTGGTGACATTGATCTCTTATCAGCAGGAGTTTCTAACTGTAACAAGCATACCATAGATATCCATTGCCCTCTATTCAGAGAATCTCCGACATACATTAGTGTCATACCCCAAATTTGTCCTACCTGTGTATCTTTCATCTGTGCATCCACCCACTAACTATCATTCAGAAAAATCCAAAAAAAAATATGTTGTCTTCAACTTCATCCCTCTTTTATTTTTATCCATTTTCAGTTTAAGTCATATCTATATTTTAACCTTTTTTATCCTTTATCCATTTCCAATTTTAAAATCCATTTTTATTAATTTTCATAATATTCATTTGTTAACCAATTCCAATATCCATTTCATTGGTCTCTGATATTCTGATCGTTTGCATATCCTTTCATTGGTCTCTGTTTTCGCATTTTAGTAAACATATCAATAATCATGCATTTTTTTGTTAGAATTTAATTTGTTTTAATTATCTTTTTTATTATTATTAGTTTTATTATTACTAAGCTTTATTATTATTATTACTTTTATTTTGTTTATCTTCATGGTAAGTGGGGACCACTCAATCATTCTAACACTTCACATGGATTGCCAACTTGGATTTATCAATGACCAAAAATCATTCTCACACTTCACTCATCAATGGCCAAGAATCATTCTCATAAAGTCACATGGATTGCCACATCAACACTCCCACTTTATTCACACTATAAATAAGATCTCTCTTTCTCTCATTTGACACACCAGATTCACCCCACACAAAGGCTGAATACTCTCTTATTTTTCTCCCTCAATTATTCTTGCAAATTTTCTAGAGAGAAGGCTCGTCTTCATTTTTCCATAACTCGTGCCATTGAAGAGGCAGTGGACCGTCTCCACTAGGTAACATTCACCTCTTTTATTTCTCCGTTTTCAAAGTACCATGATCATTTATCTATGCTATTATCAAGTCCATTAGCATGTTAATATTTTTCTGGAAAAAGTATTGTAATATCCTATAATTTTTGTTTGGTTTTATTATGAATGATGTTTAAAAGATAAGATAAAAATTCAAAAAGACAAAAAGCATGCTTCATCACCCCGCTTTTATTATTTCATACTATTTTTATTTTATTTTCCATTTATTTCTTAATTTTGTTTCTCTAGTTTTTATTTTAGGAGCACTTTGAATTTTTAGTTTCAATTTATCATGTTATTTCTTGAATTCATAACTTTTTCTTTTGAATTTTGTTTTGATTTTTATTTTTCGCTTACGATCTTTATTTCGATTTTTAGGGCCAATGATATTACAAAATCATGACTTAGTTGATTTATGCAAAATGACTAAAAAGTCTTGATATGTATGAGTCTCATTTCTTTATTTTTGTTGGTCAATGAAAACCAAATATCAAGGATTTATCGATTTTCGATTTTAAATCTTGATAAAGGTGAGACCTTTATTCTTTTTCTTGACATTTTCGATTTTATTCCTATTATTTTTATTTCATTTTTATTCATTTTTGGGTCAATGAAAATCAAATACTAAAGTTTATCGATTTTTCGATTTAAAACCTTAGTAAAGATGAGATCTTTCCTAGTTTTCCGATTTTTATTTTGATTTATATTCTTTTATTTTCACTTTTGGTCAATGAAAGTCAAAAATCGTTGATTATCGATTTCTCGATTAAATTCCGATTAAGACGAAACCAATTTTATTCTATGTCAATATTATATCTTGTCAATATTATCTTCATTTTAATTTGTTCATATTCTTATCATATCGTCCATACCATATTCATATTTATCTAACCACTTCCTTTGTTCACTTTTAATAAAAAACACTAACAATTATCGAAACCTAAAAAACTAATTGATGGACTGTTGGTTACGATTATTTGCTTGGCGACTCTTGCTCAAGGTTTAGTTTAGGACACTTCGCACACACACGACTTTCTCTTGGGCTACCTTACAATGAGACCCTTTATTTCATGTCATCCCTTGTAATTTATATGTACCCCTCTCCCATTCCGATGTATGCATTTAGTTTTGATTGTGGTTTGTTTACTAGGAGTACCCCTAGGGACTAGCATAGACAACCCGTTTTCAAACTAATACTCGATTCGTCGTCGAGACCATTTTCAAAACAACCCATCGTGACATCGTTACTAGGAGCACCCTTAGGGACTAGGATCGATTCTCACTCATTTTCATCAAACTCTCGATTCGTCACTCTCGATTCGTCGTCGAGCCCATTTTCAAATCAACCTCTAACCAAGTCCTTTTTCAAACCAAACTCTTTTCATAACAAATAAACCCTTGATCCAACGTCAATCGGATTTTCACAATCAAACTTGAAAATGACTAACAACTACCGAAACTCTTTCAAGGTGAAAAATGGGGGTTCAAGTCTTTGATCTTCCTTCGATTGTTTGGGTGCGAGTTCTCTTACTCGTGTGTGAGCAATTGACGCCTCTTCTTTTAACAAATCAAATCCTTTTCAAAATAATCAAACGCATACAATAAACCCTTGATCCCACGTCAAGCGGACTTTCAGAATCAAATCTCAAAATGACTAATAACTATCGAAACTCTTTCATGGTGAAAAATGGGGGTTCAAGTCTTTGATCTTCCTTCGATTGTTTTGGTGCGAGTTTTCTTACTCGTGTGTGAGCAATTGACGCCTCTAAAACACGTCCAACTCGATAACCACCTTTTCAAACTCAACCACCTTAGATGAAAAAGAGAGAGAGAGCTAAATATTTGACTCACTCTCCCGATTACTTGGGCCCGAGGAATCTTTCTTAAGTTCAAGTAATTGTCATCTAAACCAACCCAACTCTCCCTTTTGTTTCGTGGGCGTACCACGAACTACGACTGCTCTGATTCTTTATTCTCATCCGAATAAAGATACGTAGGCACAACATTGCGATGATCTTGGCGAGCATACTTTTTCTTTTTCCACCTTTTCCCGTAGTCGAACTACGATTGCTCTGATTTCTCATTCTCGTCCAAATGAGCATACGTAGGCCCGAGGTCGCGATGATCTTGCCGAGCACTCTATCCTTAAACCACGCCATTTTCCCTTAGCATCTTTTCCCTTTTATCTTACCTTTCCGCATTTATGTTTGAGAAGAAAACAAATAAACTTAGCTAACGAGTATCGCGATTCGAATCAAGAGGTTCCTGTTGAGTACAACGGACGTGAGGGGGTGCGCGTACCTTCCCCTCACGTAACCGACTCCCGAACCCAGAATGTGGTTGCGACGACCATGTTCTTATCCTCTCCTTAAAGGTTTTCTCAATATTTTCCTTTCCCTCTTTTGGGATAAATAAAGTTCGGTGGCGACTCTGTCGAACCGTTTTCCGCGCCTTTCGCGCGAGGGTCGTGTCTTCGATGAATTTTTTTCGAGGTGCGACAGATGACGACTCTGTTGGGGATATTTTCTCCATGCAAGAGAGAGTCAAGCCTATCTTGATTCGAATCGTTAGCTCTTTAGCTTTGTTTTATCTTTTTCTTCTCATTCGCTTACTTACTTGCTTTCCTATTTCCTTATTTGTGTTACCTTTTGCAACATTGTTGGGTTGTTCTGATATTGGGAACTTGGTGAGATGGCTCTACACCCGAGTCTGAGTAAAACCCTAGGATTAGGATGGTGGTTGTGTAGTGTAGGCTTGCGTGGTCTCTTCTGCGTGAGTTGAATCGAAAATCGCTGCTTGGAGTAGATTCCCTTGGAGATATTATTGTTGTGGTGAATCTTTGCCATGGTGGTAATACTTTCGAGGTGGGTCGTTGATCCCAAGGACCATTAACCCAATTTACCCATGGTGGTTGGTAGTGTTAATTCTACGTGAGTTAATGCAAACGCCCCAATCAGATGAGATCCCTCGAACGTATTACTTCCTGACAGTAATATTTTCGACCTCGATCTAAGATTCTGAGAACCCTATTTAGAACCCGTGTGTCGATGGTTGTGTAGTGGGCGCCTCCGAGGAATCTTTCTCGTGGGGAAGAAATGAAGACCTCACCTAGACGAGATTATTTCGTGGATATTATAGTCGGACAAATCTTTGTCTTGGTTATAATGTTTTCGAAATATGTCCATAACTCTAGGCACCTACCCGTCTTAGAAACCTACCCATGGACTTTCTTCCTAGTTGTGGTTCTTGATCTGTCATCTCCGGCCAACCTCAGAACTATTTGAAGCTGTTTGATCCTGCGATCCTGGATCTTGCATCTTGCATTGCATCTCATATCATTGCATTGCATTGCATATGTTATGCATCTTGCATTACATTTTCAACCTCAGAATCTCACTTCAACTTCCTTCCTTCTCTAGTAAATCAAGCTGATTCCTCGACACCAGTACGCAACTCGAGCCAATACTAGACGAATGATGGAGCAGATTCAACAAGAGCAAGCCGCCTTCAGAGAAGAAATGGACTCTATGAAGGGAAAGATTGATCAGATTCTTGAATCCATCATGATGACTAGAAGAGAAGAAAAACTGCGTGAAGCCGTTGCTGCTAACAACACTGTGCCTGTGCAAGGGTCACCCTCGAGGCTCGCAGTTCCTGTCCCCAACCCTATCAATTATGGGATACCAATGAACTTCACTCCTGCCGCTAAAGGAGCCATTTCTCAACCACCTCCAACATCTAGAGTCGTTGTTGGTGCTATTCCGCAAGCCTAACCTGTTGTCACTCAGGTTCCTATTCCTCATGCCGAAGAAAATTTGGTGGATTAGTATGATGAGGTACAGAACTACCATGCTGCTATCCCAATTGTCAATCCTACTGCTGCTCAGGACTCTGAAGCCATGAAAATGTGTCGTGATTTAGCTGAGAAACTCCGAGTCATGGAGGGACGCAACTCAAAATCTTTGAACGCTCTGGAAATGTGCTTGGTGCCAGATGTTGTCATTCCTCCCAAGTTCAAGGTACAAGAATTCCCAAAGTACAAAGGCCTCAGTTGTCCCCACATGCATCTAAGGATGTACTGCCGCAAGATGGCTGCCCATGCCAAAGATGAAAAGCTGATGATCCATTGCTTCCAAGACAGTCTGTCTGGGGCATCACTCGAATGGTATATGCAGCTGGAGCATAACAATGTGTGTACTTGGGATGATCTAGCTGATGCATTTGTCAAGCAATACAAGTACAACACTGACCTTGCTCCGAATCGTACTCAACTTCAGAGTATGGCTCAAAAGGACAATGAATCCTTTAAGGAGCACGCACAACGCTGGAGAGAGCTAGCCGCAAGGGTACATCCACCTCTTGTTGATCGTGAACTGAATGACATCTTCATGGGTACTTTGCAAGGCCAATACTATGAGAAGTTGATTGGTAATGTTTCTGCCGGATTCTCTGATTTGGTAATTGTCGGTGAAAGAATTGAAGAGGGCCTGAAGAACGGAAAGATCCAAGGAGGTTCTAGCAGTCAGTTTGCAGTCAAGAAGCCCTTCAATGGATTCAAAAAGAAAGAGGGCGAGACAAATGTTGTCTCTGCTCAGAAAGGGCAAGCTCAACAAGCTCCCCCTCCAATGCCTTTTCAAATGCCATACTTCCAGTATCCGTATGTTGCTGCTGCGCAATATGCTCCGATGCCTTATCAGCCAACAGTTCAAGCTGTTCAAGCTCCAATGGCTCAACAATAGGCTCCTCAGCAATAGTCTTATAATCAGCAAAGGTATCAGTATCCTCCTCAACATCAACAACAGAGGGCTGCTCAACAACGTCAGCCTAATCAACAAGGGACAAGGAGGTATGATAGAGACTTTGATTGTCTGCCAACATCATATGCTCAGATCTTTGCTCAGTTGATGGAGAAGAGGGCCATTACTCCAAGAGACTTGGCTCCTCCAACTGTCATTCCCCCAGATTATGATGCCAATGCTCATTGCGAGTTTCATAAGGATGCTCCAGGGCATACGATCGAGGACTGCAGAGCTTTCAAACACAAGGTTCAAGACATGATCGACTCAAAGTATCTCGTGTTCAATGGGAGGGGTCCAAATGTCATCAAAAATCCGTTGCCTCCGCCAAACTAATGCCAGCATCAAGCCGAGTCAAGTCAAGTCAAGTTCATTCCCTGAAGAAGGCAGTCATGTTGCCATCCCGTCATTTGCATTCTTGTATTTTGTCTTTATTTGTTTAAGTTCTGTATGCTTTGAACGTTGCCGTTCGTATTTGGTTTTCTTAATGTATTGATTATGCATGTTTTGAATCAGTTATGTCGTATTCACTCATCTTTTTTCGTTTACTGCAAAACACCGACACATTTATCCACTTTGCTCTCTTTATTAACTGTTGTTAGCAATGATTGGAGGGAGGATGATGACAACGAAATACCCATAATTGCAAAATGTATGCTTTTGGATAAAATCCCGCCGATGATGTACAGGCATTGTTTCAACCCCCAAACACTAGAGAGATAAGGAGTTAATCCCTAGTAAACCACTTCGAGACTAGAAGTAGCAGTTTCCTTCGGATATTCAAACCCTTACACTCAACCTGGGGCAGGGTGGTGTTCAGTTAACTCAATTACGCACTCGAATCACAAAGCAAAATCCAAAAGACATGTTGATTGTTCATCAAAACCCATGACTTGGCAGTTACAATCCTCAAAAAAAAAAATCAAAAGCCTGCTAAGTCGAACACCTCAAAGGAGACTTAGGCAAAAAAAATCAAAGCTACCCTGATGGATTCGAAAAGAAAAATCAGTTCATGCAAAAGATAGGGATCAAAACAAAATCAAAAGAGGCCCTCAAATCCTCACCAAAAACAAAATAAGACTCAATAGCCACCCAAATCAAAGCCAAAGGGCCACTGACATCCATAAAAAACAAAATAAGATGACTGCTATTTCGAGCAAACCTTGAGCCATCACTCTTACACCGTCAACCCTTTTGGAATACAAACATGTGCAAAGTTAACTGAACGTAGGACTGGAAGTTCATCACGAAGAAGGGGCGGGTACAAACTAACTTTGGGCCTAATATCCTTTGTTTCATAAACCGTAAACCAGACCACGTTACAACCCTCGAAAGACCTAATTGAGGCGAGGTTAATTCTGAAAGCATACTATTGCAAGGTTGCGTAAACTGACTCCCCATATTTGCTAATCTTCAGCATTGGGGCCATTCTCCTTGCTATATCTTTCACACCATCAAAATCAGCACACGTCTGGACTAACGATCCATTCATATCACTTTCACGACACTCCAATAAACAACTTTTTTTCAAAACTTGTATGAGCATTGCATTAAGATTACCATTTGTGAATGTACAATTTTAATTGCAAATCAGTGCTAGACATCAAAGCAATTCCAACAAGGGGCAACCAAAGAGGAACTTGAACTTTCAGTGGTGCCGACCCGAGGCAAGACTACCTCAATCCACAGGCTGGGGCAAATCTTTCAACACCTCAATCAAGGGCAAGTCATCTCAAAGCACATCAAATCTCAACCTCCAAAGATCAGACCAGTTCAGAACTGGTTAATCAAGGGCAGACCATTACCATGTTCATACTGGGGCAAGTCTTGTTGCAGAAGGTCATCCTCACCGACAAGCACAAATCAACAAGTGGTCAAACTCAGAGCTTCAAGAGCGTATTCGTCTGCTTCAATCATGGCGTCTTCAATGAACTGAGTGTCGAGGAAATCAAATCCCTCCCAACTACCAAAAGTCCACCATGCTGGCACCCTCTCCAAACTTATCCAATCACCCGTCTGCATCATACGCATCATATGCATCACATTCAGCATCATGTGCATCATATGCATACCCAAAAAACCAATCATACTTCCCCAGCACTTGCATCTTCCCGCGTCAGCATCTGCATTGCACATCATTACAAATTTAAGCATTCATACATATGCACGTAAGATCCAGGATCAATCTCAAGATTTCAAGTCGAACTACGACTGCCCTGATTCTTTATTCTCGTCCGAGTAAAGATACTTAGGCACAAGATTGTGTAGATCTTGACGGGTTACCTTCTCCTTTTTTTCACCGTCAGTAGGCGTTCTTCATTGAATTCTTTTCTTCAACCTTTTGTTGATGTCTCCAAATAAATCTCACTCATCATACCCCCAGCAAACTTGACCTTTTGTCAATTGCCTTACTATAATCCTTTTGGTGATAGCCAAACCCAATCAACTCAATTCAACCTGCATCCTTTTGGTGTTGGTAACACTCAAATAAAAACTTTTCTATCATCCTTTTGGTGATAGCCGAAACCATCTCAATTCAACCTTCATCCTTTTGATGTTGGTCCTCACAAATAAGAAGTTCCTATCATCCTTTTGGTGGTAGTTGCTTGTTTTGATCCGTCATCCTTTTGGTGTCGCCGATCTATAAACCCTTGGTCTGTGTGCCATCCTTTTGGTGAGTGACAGCCTTTGTGTGTGTGCCATATTATCCTTTTGGTAATAGCAGGCTGTGTGTGTATGCCCTATTATCTCGTCGGTAATAGC
Source organism: Lathyrus tuberosus (assembly GCA_022829125.1). Classification (NCBI taxonomy): domain Eukaryota; kingdom Viridiplantae; phylum Streptophyta; class Magnoliopsida; order Fabales; family Fabaceae; genus Lathyrus; species Lathyrus tuberosus. The sequence goes on along the minus strand of JALAZF010000315.1, from coordinate 6,119,303 downwards.
AGGCTTTGACCTCATTTTCATCCTTTTGGTGGAAGGGTCTGTGTGTGTGTGCCCTATTATCCTTTTGGTAATAGCAGGCTGTGTGTGTGTGCCCTATTATCTCGTCGGTAATAGCAGGCTTTGACCTCATTTCCATCCTTTTGGTGGAAGGGTATGTGTGTGCGAGTGTGCCCTATTATCTCGTCGGTAATAACAGGCTTTGACCTCATTTCCATCCTTTTGGTGGAAGGGTCTGTGTGTGTGTGTGCCCTATTATCTCGTCGGTAATAGCAGGCTGTGACTTCATTTCCATCCTTTTGGTGGAAGGGCCTGTGTGTGTGGGTGTGCCCTATTATCTCGTCGGTAATAGCAGGCTTTGACCTCATTTTCATCCTTTTGGTGGAAGGGTCTGTGTGTGTGTGCCCTATTATCCTTTTGGTAATAGCAGGCTGTGTGTGTGTGCCCTATTATCTCGTCGGTAATAGCAGGCTTTGACCTCATTTCCATCCTTTTGGTGGAAGGGTCTGTGTGTGCGAGTGTGCCCTATTATCTCGTCGGTAATAGCAGGCTTTGACCTCATTTCCATCCTTTTAGTGGAAGGGTCTGTGTGTGCGAGTGTGCCCTATTATCTCGTCGGTAATAGCAGGCTTTGACCTCATTTCCATCCTTTTGGTGGAAGGGTCTGTATGTGTGTGTGTGCCCTATTATCTCGTCGGTAATAGCAGGCTGTGACTTCATTTCCATCCTTTTGGTGGAAGGGTCTGTGTGTGCGAGTGTGCCCTATTATCTCGTCGGTAATAGCAGGCTTTGACCTCATTTCCATCCTTTTGGTGGAAGGGTCTGTGTGTGTGTGTGCCCTATTATCTCGTCGGTAATAGCAGACTGTGAATTCATTTTCATCCTTTTGGTGGAAGGGTCTTTTGTGTGTGTGTTCACTATCATACTTTTGGTGATAGGTCTGTCATCCTTTTGGTGTCAGATTTCTTGTATTTCAACTTCCCAATCCCTTTTCTTTCTTTCAGACAAATTTGTGGTCTTCTTTATATCTAATTGACTTATACCTCGATAGAACGAACACCGCAGCAGTTCATCTCACTCGGTTTAAGCCAATTAGATAGGGGCATCTGTCAATACCCCAAATTTGTCCTACCTGTGTATCTTTCATTTGTGCATCCACCCACTAACTATCATTCAGAAAAATAAAAAAAAAACATGTTGTCTTCAACTTCATCCCTCTTTTATTTTTATCCATTTTCAGTTTAAGTCATATCTATATTTTAACCTTTTTTATCCTTTATCCATTTCCAATTTTAAAATCCATTTTTATTAATTTTCATAATATCCATTTGTTAACCAATTCCAATATCCATTTCATTAGTCTCTGATATTGTGATCATTTGCATATCCTTTCATTGGTCTCTGTTTTCGCATTTTAGTAAACATATCAATAATCATGCATTTTTTTGTTAGAATTTAATTTGTTTTAATTATCTTTTTTATTATTTTTAGTTTTATTATTATTATTTCTTTATTATTATTATTATTATTAATTTTATTATTATTAGTTTTATTATCATTATTAGTTTTATTATTATTAGTTTTATTATTACTAAGCTTTATTATTATTATTATTATTACTTTTATTTTGTTTATCTTCATGGTAAGTGGGGACCACTTAATCATTCTAATACTTCACATGGATTGCCAACTTGGATTTATCAATGACAAAAAATCATTCTCACACTTCACTCATCAATGGCCAAGAATCATTCTCATAAAGTCACATGGATTGCCACATCAACACTCCCACTTTATTCACACTATAAATAAGATCTCTCTTTCTCTCATTTGACACATCAGATTCACCTCACACAAAGGCTGAATACTCTCTTATTTTTCTCCCTCAATTATTCTTGCAAATTTTCTAGAGAGAAGGCTCGTCTTCATTTTTCCATAACTCGTGTCATTGAAGAGGCAGTGGACCGTCTCCACTAGGTAACGTTCACCTCTTTTATTTCTCCCTTTTCAAAGTACCATGATCATTTATCTATGCTATTATCAAGTCCATTAGCATGTTAATATTTTTCTGGAAAAAGTATTGTAATATCCCATAATTTTTGTTTGGTTTTATTATGAATGATGTTTAAAAGATAAGATAAAAATTCAAAAAGACAAAAAACATGCTTCATCACCCCCCTTTTATTATTTCATACTATTTTATTTTATTTTCCATTTATTTCTTAATTTTGTTTCTCTAGTTTTTATTTTAGGAGCACTTTGAATTTTTAGTTTCAATTTATCATGTTATTTCTTGAATTCATAACTTTTTCTTTCGAATTTTGTTTTGATTTTTATTTTTCGCTTACGATCTTTATTTGAATTTTTAGGGCCAATGATATTACAAAATCATGACTTAGTTGATTTATGCAAAATGACTAAAAAGTCTTGATATGTATGAGACTCATTTCTTTATTTTTGTTGGTCAATGAAAACCAAATATCAAGGATTTATCAATTTTCGATTTTAAATCTTGATAAAGGTGAGACCTTTATTCTTTTTCTTGACATTTTTCGATTTTATTCCTATTATTTTTATTTCATTTTTATTCATTTTTGGGTCAATGAAAATCAAATACTAAAGTTTATCGATTTTTCGATTTAAAACCTTAGTAAAGATGAGACCTTTCTTAGTTTTCCGATTTTTATTTCGATTTATATTCTTTTATTTTCACTTTTGGTCAATGAAAGTAAAAAATCGTTGATTATCGATTTCTCGATTAAATTCCGATTAAGACGAGACCAATTTTATTCTATGTCAATATTATATCTTGTCAATATTATCTTCATTTTTATTTGTTCATATTCTTATCATATCGTCCATACCATATTCATATTTATCTAACCACTTCCTTTGTTCACTTTTAATAAAAAACACTAAAAATTATCGAAGCCTAAAAAACTAATTGATGGACTGTTGGTTACGATTATTTGCTTGGCGACTCTTGCTCAAGGTTTAGTTTAGGACACTTCGCGCACACACGACTTTCTCTTGGGCTACCTTACAATGAGACCATTTATTTCATGTCATCCCTTGTAATTTATATGTACCCCTCTCCCATTTCGATGTATGCATTTAGTTTTGATTGTGGTTTGTTTACTAGGAGTACCTCTAGGGACTAGCATAGACAACCCGTTTTCAAACTAATACTCAATTCGTCGTCGAGACCATTTTCAAAACAACCCATCGTGACATCGTTACTAGGAGCACCCTTAGGGACTAGGATCGATTCTCACTCATTTTCATCAAACTCTCGATTCGTCGTCGAGCCATTTTCAAACAAACATTTTTCCAACCAAACTCTCGATTCGTCGTCGAGCCCATTTTCAAATCAACCTCTAACCAAGTCCTTTTTCAAACCAAACTCTTTTCATAACAAATAAACCCTTGATCCAACGTCAAGCGGATTTTCACAATCAAACTTCAAAATGACTAACAACTATCGAAACTCTTTCAAGGTGAAAAATGGGGGTTCAAGTCTTTGATCTTCCTTCGTTTGTTTGGGTGCGAGTTCTCTTACTCGTGTGTGAGCAATTGACGCCTCTTCTTTTAACAAATCAAATCCTTTTCAAAATAATCAAACACATATAATAAACCCTTGATCCCACGTCAAGCAGACTTTCACAATCAAATCTCAAAACGACTAATAACTATCGAAACTCTTTCATGGTGAAAAATGGGGGTTCAAGTCTTTGATCTTCCTTCGATTGTTTGGGTGCGAGTTTTCTTACTCGTGTGTGAGAAATTGACGCCTCTAAAACACGTCCAACTCGATAACCACCTTTTCAAACTCAACCACCTTAGATGAAAAAGAGAGAGAGCTAAATCTTTGACTCACTCTCCCGATTACTTGGGCCCGAGGAATCTTTCTTAAGTTCAAGTAATTGTCATCTAAACCAACCCAACTCTCCCTTTTGTTTCGTGGGCGTACCACGAACTACGACTGCTCTGATTCTTTATTCTCGTCCGAATAAAGATACGTAGGCACAAGATTGCGATGATCTTGGCGAGCATACTTTTTCTTTTTCCACCTTTTCCCGTAGTCGAACTACGATTGCTCTGATTCCTCATTCTCGTCCGAATGAGCATACGTAGGCCCGAGGTCGCGATGATCTTGCCGAGCACTCTATCCTTAAACCACCCCATTTTCCCTTAGCATCTTTTCCCTTTTATCTTACCTTTCCACATTTATGTTTGAGAAGAAAACAAATAAACTTAGCTAACGAGTATCGCGATTCGAATCAAGAGGTTCCCGTTGAGTACAACGGACGTGAGGGGGTGCGCGTACCTTCCCCTCACGTAACCGACTCCCGAACCCAGAATGTGGTTGCGACGACCATGTTCTTATCCTCTCCTTAAAGGTTTTCTCGATATTTTCCTTTCCCTCTTTTGGGATAAATAAAGTTCGGTGGCGACTCTGTCGAACCGTTTTCCGCGCCTTTCGCGCGAGGGTCGTGTCTTCGATGAATTTTTTTCGAGGTGCGACAATTAGCCTTTCACCTCTCAACTTTTCCCACATTTCTTTCACATTCCACCTGTTTCAGACAAGAAATCTGTGAAATTGTGAAGCCTGACAAATTATTTGTCACCATAAAATATAGGGCCTGTTTGGTGATAGAAAGCATTTTATGTTTAAGAGAGAAGAACATAACAGAACTGAACTAAAAGTAGAAAGAAAAAAGTAATGATTGTTTGCGAGCAAGATGGTAACAGAATGATGAACAGAACATTACTCCTAAAAAGGTTCGGATTGAAATTTATACCTTAAAAAAAGACAATGTTTTAAAAGAAAAAGTCTTTGAGGAATTTATCCCCAAAACCTAATAGGATATGAAATAGTGGTTTCAGGCTGAAATTTTTGGAAAAATAGAGGCCACAACAACAGCTATTGCTGACAGCGGCTTGGAGGCCAAAAGCATCACGTTGAACTTGAGCACTGCAATGCTATTTCACTATGCCGCCGCTACAGCATGCCATTGACAGCATAACAAAACACGTGATGTTCTACTTGGAGCTACACAAAACTCAATCGAGGTAATGCACAAGGCCGTCTTTGAGGGCCTCATATAATGTCTCTTTCAGTTAAACCGTAGTTAAATATGACCTTTATTTTGTCATGGTTAAATTGCGACTAATCTACACCGAGCCTCCAACAACTTAAGACAACTTTGATTATGCATCGACTTCAAAAGCTACTAATAAGTTGATAGCCTTAAAAGCTTCATTAAGTCATTCATTACAACTTAGTATATGTTTGGTTAAACTTAATTATAGCAAAGCACTTATCAAATAAGTGATGTACAAACTATCAAATAAGTGATGTAAAAACAGTTTCTATAATAAAAGATAAAATAATGTCAAATTGTTTTCATATAAGATATAGTTTTCATAAGCTATTCAGGGAGCATATGAAAAAAAGTTGAAAACAAATTATGGACATGTCATACTCGCTCAAACAAGTTTAATTAACAAGTGTTTATGTTAGTGTATACGTTCAAATAACTCAATCCAAACAAGTCCTCATGCCACCAACAAAACCACAACCTAAATATGCTCAGAATAATCCAAAAAAACGAGAGAGATAAAAATAGAAAGCACCTCTTCAAATTGCAATCATGTGGTTGCCATCTCCAATGCTGATACCCTAGATCAGTTCTTCCATGCTTGTTGTAAGCCAATTGATCAGACATATAAGGACAATCTGACTCCATGTACAACGGATATGAAGCATTATCATACACCCATCGACCCGAGAAAACATCACAGCTTTTAGCACTCACTCTACGGCGATTGGAACTCTTCGAATCACCATGCCTAGCAATTCTTCTACCAGTATACGTTGTAGTGGAGTTGCATCTACTGAATCTATCCAAAACCTCTAACATAGTAAAATTCAAATCAAACCCATTTTAACAAATCACCAAAAAAGAAAGTCACAAAGCAAATCAAACTAAAATCACAATGATTAACCTATAAAGTTCTCATTTTTAAGTCACAAACCAAGTTTATGAACTGAAAAAAAATCCTACAAACCCATTTCAACAAATCACAAAAAAACAAAGTTATTAGTTAATTTTCAAAAACGAAAAATCGGAGATGAGAAAGTGAGAAAGAAGGATATTGTCAGAGAAAGGAACAAAAACATTCTCTTCTTTGGAATCCCAGCCGCAACTGCTGCGTCGACTTCAACTTCCGCCATTGTTGTGTTGTTTCTGATGTTTTGGTTGTTTCTAGGTTTTCCAATTTCATCCTTTTAGAAAATGAAAGAAAAGATAATGCTATTTTTTTAATTAAAAATAATAATTTAAAATAAATTGAGAGTTGGATAAATATGCAATTATAAAATGATATTGGCAAAAATTCAAAACTACAAAATATTGATGATAGGACAAATGATATAAGTAATAACCAATCTATGTAAGACATGTCAAGTGGGTAAAGTTAGGGGTGACAAAATGGATGGATTGGATGGTTAATGGATGGATCAAAACAATCCAATAGTCCATTAACAATCCACTAAATTTTTCTTAAAATTATCCAATCCGATCCATCCGTTAAGAATAAAATCCATCAAATCCATCAATTAACATATTTTTAATGGATGGATATCCATCCATCCAATTTTTTATTTAAAAAAAAATTAGTTTTTTTATTCGGAAAAAAAAGTCGGTTTTTTTTTCGGAAAAAAAAGTCGGTTTTTTTTTTCGGAAAAAAAAAGTCGGTTTTTTTTATTTGAAAAAAAAATCGTTTTTTTCCGAAAAAAACATCGGTTTTTCTTTCGAAAAAAAAGTCGGTTTTTTTTTTCGAAAAAAAAAGTCGGTTTTTTTTCGAAAAAAAAAGTCGGTTTTTTTCCGAAAAAAAAGTCATTTTTTTCCGAAAAAACGTCGGTTTTTCTTTCGAAAAAATAGTCGATTTTTTTTCAAAAAAAAGTCGGTTTTTTTAAAAAAAAAAAGTCGTTTTTTTTTCGGAAAAAAGTCGGTTTTTTATAAAAAAAAAATCGATTTTTTTCAAAAAAAAAGTTGGTTTTTTTTTCGGGAAAAATAGTCGGTTTTTGTTTTCGGAAAAAAAATTCATTTTTTTGGGGAAAAAAGTCGATTTTTTTTTTTCAGAAAAAAAATCGATTTTTTTTTGGAAAAAAAATTGGTTTTTTTTTTTGAAAAAAATTTGTTTTTTTTTGAAAAAAATTAATTATTTTTAAAAAAAAATCAATTTTTAATTATTTTTAAAAAATAAATCTAACGGAGATAAAAATAATTCATTGAATCTTTAAAATATGTTGGATGGATTGAACCAATCCATGCATATAAATGAATGAATTTCATCCAATCCATTAACTTACTTTTTATGTGGTGGATGGATTGGATGAATTTTTTGGTGGATGGATTGGATAAATTTTACTTTAATAGATCAAATTGCCACTTTAGGTAAAGTTACCCAACATTTTAAGTTGGGTAACGAAGTAGGACCCTTTTATTAAACAATTTAGTGACTAAATTGATTAGTCCATGGTAACTAATATCATCTAAGATTTTTAATATTAAAATTAAGTTAATGATTCAAGTGATTATACCTTTTGAAATTAAGTTAATGATTCAAGTGATTTTATATATTCATTGAATCCACTAGGCACTAGCAAATTGAGCATGAACATCTAGCTATTATAAATTAATTACAACACATTTTCCTTTTAGCTGCATGACTATTTTCGATGTCCAGATGATGCCATGAGTACAACAACTGCTACTACGAACATAAACAACATGCTCCCAAGCAGCATATATGTTCTCTTTGATGATTTTCTATACTCCCCAAACAAAACCACACTCCAAAAAGTGCTCACAAGTGGGAGTGCCTATACAAAAGTAACATTATTTCAAATACCAAAACTTGATTAATGATAAAAACAAGTACACTTTTAAATGTTTAACATTGAGTGTCATGAAAATCTCACTTGAATTGCATCTGCTGCGGCATATCCCGCTGCTTGACCAGCCATAAACTGAAGGCCGTTCCCGAATCCACAGAGGAGACCAGCCAACAAAGCCCAACCTCTACCGTTCCAATCTCCCAAATAAGCTTTCAATGATGATTTTGGTAAGTTCAAAATTGGGTGGTAAAGGAGGGTGAAGTTTAGAATGACAGCAACAACAAAACAAGAGATTGAAAAATAAAAAAAGACGGTATAAACAATTAAATGGGGAACTCCTTTTTTTAAAGTGTTCCATTGATCATTTGTTGCCAAATTGAATGCTGGTGAAAATAGAGAGAAGCAGATTCCTGCAAAGAAGGTTATAGTCAACCCAATGAAAGTGCTTTTCCCAAATACCTACAAATGGTTTAACACAATAGTATTAGCATTGCCATAGGCATAGGCTATAGCATCATTCTTTGTTGTGCAAATATTTCAGTGAGGCATAATTTTTTACCTTAATGGATCTTGTTTTTTCAAGTTCTATGAGAAAAACTGCGGTTCCTGCTTTGGCTTTGTATATAGAATCACTCTCCTTCTCTAGATCCTTTGAAAAACTCTTTAACTTTTCTTGATTATCAGCATTATTTGATGAATGAACAAGAGAGCCTAGACAAACTGCAAACAAAAAGCAACCAACTCCTGGGAAAAGTATCTTAGCTTTGTTGATTTTTCCATCCAAAAAATAGTTCAAGGTTGTTCCTGTTACAAAATTTGAACAAAAAACAAAGATCAATAAATAAATTATACTGAAACTTTTTTTAACTACAAAGTAGTAATAGATTATACTAATATACGTTATTTGAATATAGGAATATGATTGAGATTCATAAATAGAATGAGAATGAAATTAATACCTATAACAACAGTTGTACTTGAAGCAATAACTAGTACAACTGATAAACCAACAAATGCCCAAGCGTATTGACTGGACAAATTTCCTATGCTGAGGACCACTCCACCAGCCATGGCAAAAAACACAGATGGCAAGTTATCCTACATGAAAAAACCACACAACACTCAAACAATAATAAAAGTCATTTAAATACGAAATTACAAACTAAGAATGTAGATACTCCATCATATACCTCAAAACCCCAATAAAATATGTCAATGGAATAACATAATAAGCCAAAAATATTATAAGTGATAGGATCATGGAGTTAATGTTAGACAATTTAATTATTAAAGTAAGAAATATAATTTATATTAGTTGGGCTTTTGTTGTTTAATTGAACTTTTAGTCTTTGGGCATTTATTCTAGAGAAATGCTATTGTGACACTGATTTTCTCACACCGTATATTACAACAAAATTTATACTACAAAGCAAACAAGTCTTGGGACAGATTTCAATATAATAAATTATTAGAAAAATATAAAATGTATATTAAAGAGTAGATAATACGGTGCATATGTCAAAAGTGGGTGTAAGCATAGCTTTTCTCTTTATTCTACTATTCATTAGTAATATTATATATGTACTCTCACTAAGAAATGAAAGATTATCAAATGAATGAAAATGTCTTAGCTTTATTTATATTTCTTAGTATTCTCTAGTTTTGTTAGGATTCATCTTTAGCATCCTAATAATTGGTGCTTTCATCTTGAATTTCAATCCTTCCTTCCATGGCATATCCATATTATCATTCTTTCATCCCTCCATATGTTAGTGCTCCGTCACCATTTTATCATCACTCTATTCCTCCTTATTATTCCACTGACACAACCATATCACTCACATCATCTAATCCATACACATCATATGCACATTCACATGACCCATACATTTCATACCAACAATCTTAAAATTCCAATTCACAACCAGAAACATTTCACCAACAACTAGAAACTCTCAGACAATATTTGATTGAAACTCATGAGATCTCAACCAAATATAGAGAAAAGTTGAAGGAACAAATTCAAAATTTGAGTTATTCCCTCAAAAATTCATCACAAGAGTTGAAGCAACCAAATCTGATGATACATCAGGATGAAGAAACAGAGGCAGTGAGAGAGAACTCACCACAGGAACCATCATTGACGTCAATCTTTGATCAACCACCAGTACTGCCGCCACCTCCAAACTATATGACAATATTTTTGCTCATTTCTCTACTTTTGACATTGTTCGTGATGCCTTTTCCGATTCACCTGTTCACTTCACTTCGCGTGTTGATCATTCTTTTACTTTATCGAACGCTACCGCCGTTTAAGAATCCCGTGATGAATCCATTGCTACAAAAACCACCGATGGTGAAAACCTAGACCAAATATCCCAACTCGTTTGTGAAACCCTAGCTTCCAAAAACCAAATTTATGAACCATTAAACCCTCCTTCTAACATAATCAAATCATATCTTCTCCAATAGCAAAAAGAATCCCTAGGATAACAATTTTGGGAAGAGAAGGAAGGCAATTTCCTCCGTGTGTTGACAAATTACCAAACCAACACACGACAGGGGCCACTACGGGGAGAAGGTAGAGAAGTGATAGTGAAAAATGCTAACGACTCTGTGGAGGCAGGTGGTCTTGAGAATAGACTAGAGGCTCTGAAGGATGATCTTAAGAAACACGCGACAACATAAAAAATATGTGAAATGCTGGAAGCCAATGATCTAGATTCAACTGGATCAGAGCTTGATTTGGGTGATCGTTGTGCTAATGGAATGATGTTTGAAGGACTATGTCATTGCCCGCTATGTTTTGGTTTTCTGCATTATTCTGGAGGAATGTACCGGTGTAGTGGATACATTTCTGCGTGGAGTAAATGTTCCTACTCAACATGTGAACCAAAACGTACTGACGGGAAGTGGAAAATTCCAAAGGAAACAGATAATAAATATCTTAAAAAGTGGTTCAAATCTCAAAAAGGGAAGAAACCAATTAAGATATTGCCTCCGCCACCGTCAAGGACTTCCGCTTAAAGTTCAATTTCTGCGGGCCAACATCAATCATCAAATAGTGAAAGTTTGGCAAATTTAAAAATTGCTATCTGTGGATTTCCTAAAGCTTTTATTAATGAATGGAAACACAAAATTGATGGAATAGGTGGAGTTTTCATGTAAATGTGAAGAAAGTCAGTAGTTGCTTGGTGGTTAGTGGAGCGCTCAAGGACGAAGCTAAGATGCGGAAGGCAAGGAGGATGAAAGTACCAATAGTCAGAGGGGACTATTTGGTTGAATATATGGAAAGAAAGACGGAGTTTCCATTTGATATGTACAAAGTTGAAATGATTGGTAAAACTTCTAACATGGTCACCGTCAAAGTGAAGGGACAAAGTGTTGTTCATGATGCTTCTGGCCTACAGGATTCTGGACACATACTGGAGGAAGGGAAAAGTATATATAATAAAACTTTGAATATGTCTGATTTGTCTATTGGTATTAACAACTACTACATCCTTCACATAATTGAAGAAGATAAAGGGTCAGATTGCTATATGTTTCGTAAATGGGGTCGAGTGGGAAATGACAAGATTGAAGGGTCCAAATTAGAAGACATGTCAAAATCTAATACTATCAAGGAATTCAAACGACTATTCTACGAGAAAACTAGAAACCCTTGGGAGGCATGGGAACAAAAAACTATTCAGAAGCAACCTGGAGTATTCTTCCCCTTGGAATTGATTATGGAGTTAACAATCAAGTCGCAAAAAAGAGTCAAAACAATGCAGACAACAAACTACCCCCTCTAGTGAGAGAATTGATGATAATGCTCTTTAATGTGGAAACATACAGAGCTGCCATAATGGAGTTTGAGATCAATATGTCCGAAATTCCTCTTGGGAAACTTATGGTTGCAACACTTCCTACAAAACTAATTTAAGTCCCTTCCACAGGTTTTTCTTTTTCATTGAATCTGGGGCCATTCTCTTTGGAGGAGCGTGTGTTGATAACCATCTTTGCTAGCTCAAGATCTAGTGGTGTTTATGCTACTAACATCATCACAATTGCTAAGGATTTTTATCATGGTAACATTCATCCTGTAGCGACTTATTTGTTAGCGCTTTTGACTCATATGCTAGGGTATGGATGAGCTAGGACTTTCAAAAGGTTCCTTGTTGATTCACCTTACATGTGGTGGCCTGAAAACCTTGTGCAAGTGTCACTATTTAGAGCATTTCATGAAAAAGAACAAAGGCCTAAAGGAGATTCCATCACAACGCAACAAATTGGCCTCGGTATCAGTTCGTTTGGTCTCGATTGGAACACTATTGCTGACTTTTTAGGAAGTCCTTTGACTGTTCCTGGCTTTGTTATCATCAACAAAATGGCAGGATTTTTATTGCATATGTATGTCTTAATTCCAATTGCTTATTGGAACAATTTATATGATGCTGCAAAATTTTCCCTCATTAGCCCTCACACATTTGACTCTCCTAGTGCAACTTACAATGTTACTCGGATTCTCAATGCCAAATATTTCAACATTGATATGGACAGTTACAACAATTGCAACAAGATCCATCTGAGCATCACATTTTCCTTTCAGTATAAATTGGTGTTTGCAGCTCTTACATCTACTATTTCGCATGTGAACACAAAGTTAGTAATTGGTTACACCTATTCAGGAAAGTTTTACAACCTTGAGGACAAGGTTATTTTTTAAGGGGTAGGTAATGATAGGATCATGGAGTTAATGAGGCAATTTAATTATTAAAGTGAGAAGTAGAATTTATATTAGTTAGGCTTTTGTTGTTTAGTTGAGCTTTTAGTCATTGAGCCTTTATTCTACTATCCATTAGTAATATTATATATGTAATATCACTAAGAGATGAAATATTATCAAATGAATGAAAATGTCTTTATTTTATTAGTTAGTTTTATTTATATTTCTTAGTATTCTCTAGTTTTGTTAGGGTTCATCTTTAGTATCCTAACATAAGCCCTCCCATATAGGAAAAGAAAATTCTCATCCCCTAAAACGAGCTTATATGTTTAACATTTGAAAAAATATATAAATTTTGTGTCATTTAGAAATATACTTCAAGAAAATATACCGACCAGAAGTACACTTTAGACGCATAGTACTTTTTTTCCTTAACAGAAGAGCCAACAATTACGATATAGAGGGCAAATGATCCACCATGTCTTGATGGAACAAATATATTATCCTAATCAATTATGCAGATGATTTCAATCTAAGATCTATTAGACAGATCTATGCATTCCACGCCTATAGATCAAGAAGCTTTTATAACCGTCATACATATAAGAGGGAGACACAACATTTTTTCTTCTAGTATTTTTTAAATTCAAATTTCATTAACTTATCTTATTCTTATATTGACTTAAGTGTTGGAGTGCTAACCTTGTAGATGAACACACTACTACAAAACGCGCAAACAACAACGCCCAAGTCACCACGGTTCTTCCAAAAACCGTGGTGATATCTCTAAACTCAGGCGCTAACTTTATATTATATTTTTTAAGTAAAAATTTATAGGGTATAATAACGGTTGTAAGTATAACCGATATGATAGAATCAATCTTTCATGGGTTCGAACCTCAGCTATGGCAAAAATGTTTTTCATTTAAGGTTAAGGCGCTCCTTTCTTTTTTTATTTATTTTTAAATAAGGGATATCACTACAGTTATTATGAGTAACCGTCGTGATATAGTTTGCTATTATTTTAAAATATAAAATATAATTACGGTTATAGTTTTAAACCGTAACGAAAAGTGATAGTTTTTAATATATAAACGAAACTATCTGTTGCCCGGTTCATAACTGTCATTTCTCTCTAAAGAAAACCCTAACACAACCTCTCCTCTCATGAATCTTAACCAATACTATTACAAGTGAATGGAAAAAAAGAAGCTTAAAGGATATCTGACGAGAGCAACGTCCGGCGCAAACTCCTACGACGGCGAATAAGGTATGTTCTCCTGCTCTCTTCTTTCTAGGATTATTGTTTTAGGGTTAAGTTTGATTTTTGTTGTGTTTCCTTGTAGATACATGGTGATGATGGTGGTAGCAAGCATATGGTGGTAGCAAGCGTATACTATGGTGAAGTTTTATATGGTTTTTGAAGCAATGAAGAAAAATATAAGAAGTATGAAGTTATTGTATAAACTTCATCCACCTTATATTTCTTCTTCATTGCTTCATAAACTAGATGAACTTGATATATCTTGATTTGTTACAGTTCCACAATTATTTTCAATAAAAGGTGCGTTATTGACTCAATGTATCTTGATTTGTTATAGTCCCACTTGGAGTTTTGTTGCTCAAATAATGTATGTTTTTTTTAGTGTTTCCTGGATTTGTTGTATGTTGTTGTTGTTGACAAATGTTCTCAAAATAAGAACAAAACATTGCTAAGTCATAAGATAGAGGCTTCTTGTGACTTAGCAATGTTTTGTTCTTTAAATTCTTATACAGGTTGACAAGTTTACTTTATTATATACTATGTATATTTTTTTGTTTCACTTACATTTTAATGAAAATGCAATCATTTATATTGACATAGAAACTTATATTCTGAAAATTAAGATGTATTTGAAAACCAACCTATATCAATCAATGTTTTTCGAATCGCATCCGTCTCATTCAACACATAATATATGGTTCAATGGTCTATTTGCTTTAATTCATCGATATAATTTACAATCGCGTTGATAAGCGACGATGATAAGGTAAACTATAATAACAGATATCGATGCATTGAAGGTATCAGACCATTGAATCGTATATTATGTGTTAAAGAACATAAAATGTGTTGAATGAGACAGATTCAATTCGAAAAAAAATTGATGTGTTTAAGTTGGTTTTCAAGAATAGTTTAATTTTCAGATTATATATTTCTTTGCCAATTTGAATGGTTGTGTTTCTTTAAATAGGTGTATGGTAAACCAAGCAATATACATTTGTATATAATAAACTATGGGTACTTTCCATGACGGTTGTCTATATTAACCGTCATCTAATGTAATTAATTTGCTGTTGCTGGGTTTCGAACTCAGTACCTTATCTATCACAACGGTTGTTAAGCATAACCGTTGTGATATACCGCGCGTTTTCCAGAACACAACAACGGTCCCAGGGCCGTGATTATAAGTAGCGCATTTACCACAACACTCTACATAACAACGCCTTGATCTGCGTTATTATATATATTTTTCAACTGTTGTTAAAAGAGTTTTACATAGTAGTGACATCTCGCCTTTTTTACAACATATAGAGATAAGGAGGGATCCAATTTGCTCCATGCATGATGTTAGAAACAAAAAGCCTAAGTTTATTATCCTAAAGTAAGTCGAATTAGTTGTAACATTCATTTGCAATAACTTGTGCTTTTTTGTGTACTATTACACGTTATATAAAATTTATTTATCGATGAAATGACAACCATCAAGACATGAGTGTGTATATTATGTAATAAAACATATATTGAACATTGTATCTGTCGGTGTTATTAATTCATGGAAGCATGTAATATATTTATAATTAAATAATTATGATTTTTACCGAATGATAGTTTGTTATTATTCCAAGTGTTTTTACATTTCGTTCAACACATAGACATTTAATGAACGAACATCATTCACAAAAGAAGACTTATATGACATCCGTTTTATTGGGGTTGATTGAAAATATACATGTTGAAAAAGTCTCACATCGCTTAGTTTTGTGAATGAAGAGAGAGTCTACAGTTATATATAGGATACAAGTTCTTTGAAGTCTCGCATCGCCTAATTTTGTGAAGAAAAAGAGAGTCCAAGGCTATATATATAGGATTTAGGTTCTTCATTCTAAGATGTACTAGACAAAAACACTTTAAGCTTGTACTTGGTTTAAAGCGTTGTGTAGGGTATTTAAATATTTGCTTTGAAGCGTGCGAGTGTATTGAGTTGTATGAGTGATCCTCTACCCTATATCCCCTCTGATAACACGTTTAAGTTGAGAAACTTATTTTCTTGAGTTGTATGAGTGATCCTCTATCCTATATGCTCTCTGATAACAGTTCCAACCGAGGTGAAGGTTGACACATACCCCCTATCCTCTCGGTTAACATGCCACCCGATGTGAAAAGTAAGACATATTACATCGATTAACATCTTAATTGAGAGAAAAAGTGGCGTATTTTTTTTCACTCGACTAGTAGCCCGAGGTGAAAAATAACACACTTTTCAAAACACTCTACGTTACTTCAGACTTCCAAACAAAGTAAAAATCTTTTTTCATTTGATATGAAAAGTCTAATTTGTAATAGTCTTTTATTATTCAGGCCAATATCGTAGGTATAAGTTACGTCTGATTCTAATTCTAAATGGTGTTTGTTAGAACAACTTGTTACCTTTTTCGTGCCTATAGCTTGTTCTAATGCATTTGTTTTTGTTTGATTTTTTTTCACACACTTTTTAATATATATATATATATATATATATATATATATATATATATATATATATATATATATATATTAAAAAGGAATAATAGAAAAAGAATATTTATCATGAGCTGTTTTATTGAAGTAGCTATCACTTTAATAAAACATTTAAATGTTTGAATCTTATAGTTTGATCGAATAAGATAAATATGCATTAGTAAAAGTAAATTGAAACTAACTTTTTTCTCATGGTCTAATGATAAGTTAATGATATGCTCATTCTTTTGAGAAAGAACATAGAAGATAGGATATATGCACACCTTAGAAAACTGAGTCAAGAAGTTTGGACTATCGGTTCCTATCTCCCCAAAGGTGAAAGCAATGATAACAGCAGCCAAGAGATTGCTGATGGTGTAATCAAGGTAGGTGTGCTGAGGAAGACGACCTCTCCTTTCCAACAGAGTCATAACAGCTGGCCATGTCCCCAAGAAAAACAAAGAAAGCATCATGCATACTATGGCACCTCCTTTGCTCTCCACTTGATACATTTTTCCAATCACTATGCAATTTGCTATTATTACTGACATGAATATATATATATATATATATATATATAATATGAAGAAAGTAATCAAAATATATTCCAAAGGCACCAAAGGCATAGGGATATTATAATGGCAATGTCAAATTATGCCTCATTATATGTGTGAGAGTCAAAAAGTAAGACTACGTGAATATAATGAAGGTATATGCCAATGCCATAAGCGTAAGAATCCTATAATGGCAATTATTTTATATTGAATATAGAATATGTTCTTAGTATAACTTTTTTTTTAAGTATGGTTTTTTGAGTCTTATGAGAGCTATCACAATTTTGTTTTAAAAGACACCTAATTCCATTGAAGTGATAGAGTGTTTAGAAATAAGTGAATAATTCATAACATGTAAGCATAAATAAATAAATAACCGCATTGTTTGAAAATCAAAATTATGGATAGTTTGTAAATTTTTATCTAATGAAGCAGTGCAATAGACTCTAGATTAAAATAGATCAATTTCATTTATCACAAATGGGTAAAAAAACTCATCGGTAATTATACTGTTGGAGTAAGTGACGGGTCTAGAAAAATATTGTAGTGGGGACAAAAAAAAACTATAATATATTTATGAAAAATTATTTTAAAATTTTTATACAATATATACAATTTTATGAAGATAATATTATAAAATAATTTACAATATAGACAATATTTTTATTTTAAAATATGATTATTTTATATTATGATTAGAATTAATTTATTCTAATAAATTACTTATATAACTTTATATTTTTTTAATAAATTCACTTATCTAAACAAAACAAAAAAAACTATTTTATTATGGGGAAAATTGAAATATATAGTATAATTTGTAAGCAAAATAGTTTTTTAGGGCGACTTAAGCCCCCTTAATCACATATGTAGATTTGCCTCTGGTTGGAGTGGATATAAATTTTTATTTTTGTGTACAACAATAAAATTTGGTCCACGCCATTTTTAGTTATCCATATAAATTTTTATAAGCCAAAGAGAAATATAAGAGTATAAGGGTACTTAACCCAACCAAATACAAGAGTTAGTTCCTTACAATACACTCAAAGGATTGATCAATCCTCCCAAGAACACGACCCATCGCCTCTGATACTCGATGTACACCATTCTCTGGACAACAATTTTACATTCCCAAAGATAATATCAACTCCCTTGACCACCCTTAAAAAGATATGATTTCTTATAATCCAAATGGACCATAATAAACCACTTGAGTTCCCATTGTGCATACCTCTTAACTTCCTTCTAAACAACATGTTGTGCTCTACAAGTGTAGCTCCCTCGTTCTCAACACTCATTTCAGTCCAAATATAAATTTTCCTCCAGAATTGGCCAGTAAACCTGCACCACAAGAAGAGATGATCCATCGTCTCATCATTTTCAAAACACAGAGGGCATACTGAATTATGGAGTGCCATCAATGATTCCTCTCTTTTGAAGCTCCATTCTAGTAGGAAGTTTGTTTAAAAAGACCCTCCAATCAAATACTCAAATCTTGCTTGGGACTTTACATTTCTACAGAAAATCGAGATCATATTGAACATCCAAAGCAAAATGATTCCCAATATTAACAGACACAGACAGACTCAAGTAATATGACCGGACCCTAAGAGAGGTCATAGAACTACTTTAGGTGTCAGGTGATTAGGTGAATAGAATCTAGTGGCTATTTAGAGCATCAGTGGGATGATCGCGGACTATGACGTTAGATTGTAACCATGGTATTCATGTTAGTGGAATAGTCCTTGGGATCTCTTATGCATGTATTGTGTGGATGATCACATGCACGATATGGCGATGGGTGAACTCTAGATATGTGGCATTCCTAGGATTTGGTTTTCATAAGGAATGAGATTGGAAGGACTTGAAAGGTGGTGGCCTCAAAGGAGACCTGTCCAGTTATCCTAATGTCGTGACTATAGGATACAGGTGGAGATCCTTATACGACACTGTGTAGTTCACTTGAGTACATGACCTAAGAGTTGGACCACCATGTTAGTTCTACCCGACGGGTAAAAGCATTGTAGTATCTCTATCGTGCATGGGATGCATGAGTTATCCTTTTCAATCAAGTGTGGGATGGTAATGGTCCTGATCCCAATGTATGATTCTAATCATATACTCGTGAGACGCGTATTTGAATTCTCGCAAGGTACACTACTAGAAATACTCTGTTTACCTGCGGATTTTGACAGAATTTCCGCAGGAAACATGTTACCTGCGATTCTTCCTGCTATTTTCTGTTCCCAGCTAAAACCTTCGTGGGTAATTAGTTTAGCAGGTAAAGTCGCAGAAAAAAGTCGCAGGAAAAAGTCGCAGGAAAGAATCGCAGGTAAAACAACTAAAATCGCAGATAACACCGCAGCTAATTGAAATTTTCGCAGGAAAAGTCGCAGCAAATTGATAATCCGCAGGTAAATTCACAAGAAATTTTTCTCTCAGGTTTTTAATTTTGATCATTAATTGTGTTTATTTCATATTTAAAATATTATAATTAATGTTAAATATCAAAATAAAAATAATATAAAATTAAAAATCTAATTTGAATAAGCCAATGCAACACTAATCACATTCAAATTTTTAAAGCAACCAAATATTACTATAAAGTCAATAGCAAGTACTTCTAGAGTTACATTACTAAAAATGACACTATCAAATTACTAATAATCACTTGTCCAACCAAATTAATAAGAAAAAACAATGCAAATTTCAAACTGGTTATAACAAGAAAAAACAATCCAAATCAAAATTCACTACTAATGTCTTCACTAATGTCTTCATCTGATTCATCAACATCATCTTCACTTGGATTATTAGTTTCATTATTGGCTTGAGGTGGATGAGAATAAGATGCTGTAAAATATCAGAGAAATCAAGAGTTAGTTTTGGAGCAAACAAAGAGGCTAAATCATGAGAATGAATTATACATTCAATTTACCTGAATATTCAACCACAAACCTGGTGTTTGTGGGGCCACTATTTTGATGATATCTTCAACTCTACTTATTAAATAACCAAAAAGGATGTAGCTGCATTTGTGATTCAGATTAATTGCTTGGCTGGCATATAGCTTCCATTATCGGGTTATATCCATTATCTATAGTCTTTATAGAGCTTCCTTGGTCACACAACATAAGGAATGCAATAAATCATAAGAAATTAAATACTACTGTACCTTGCAAATTGGCATTTGGTGACATAATGAATAGTACGGGAAGTTTCACAATTTTATAGATGAAGTTAATTGATGGGAAAGAAACTAAAGAAGTGGCACACTTACATCATTGTATGAATGTCATATAGAAAATTAATAATTAGATTTTCATATCAGGAGGGATATACTAAACCTTGGCTATGACACCTATTGTTCTATGACCTGCAACAAGGGGGATATAAAAAGGGCACCATCAGGATCAGCATTTCGGGCTATTTGAAGAGTGCCAGAATTAGCCATATCTGAATTAGCAGGAGTAACAGCAAGAATGAGACAAGTGGGAACTTTGATATAGGACATGATCATGGTTCTAATTTGAGCTTCAATATCGGAAGGTTGATCACCAACAATACAAGATCAACAAAAATAATAGACACTTTCAAAAATTACTTTCAATTCACACACACATTAATTTTCAAACTCACACATGCATATCAAAGATACAATAAATTTTTCCAGTATGAATGGCCAAAGCTACTGTATCTTTAATGTTTACTAACATCAGCAACATCATTGGCAAAAGAGAGATAATATGATCTTAGATTTTCAACCCAACATATGCTTATTTCTACTCTACTTACACACAAAAGTACATCACTATTACTTCACACAGGCACTGAATTGAATCAAACAGAAGTTACAGATAAGCATTCTAGGCAGTAATAGTTACCATTTTGGGATTTCGATAAGCAATCTTGTTACAAACTGTACATATGGCTCTCAATTTTTCTTCACCATCAGGTATATCATGTTTAGTTGAACCGCCACACCCTGACAGAACTTGATACTTCAAACATTTCCCTACATTATTAATTACCATCAATAATTAGCCACATAAATATATAGGTAAAAAATCTCTTATGCTGTTTCGCCAAAACCATAGTAATACACAGAATTGAAGATTATTGGAGACGGGGGAGAGAGAACCAACAGAAAATTGAAGCGTTTAAGAAATTAACAAATAATAAATCGTTGCGTGTTCATATCACAGATCACAGATACATAAGTTATAACCGTTCATAAAACAAACTCAACCGATATCGCAAACACTTCAGAAAGAAGACCAACACGGTCGGTGCTTTTAATTTCAAGGCAGTGATACCACTTCTGTTATTGGTTTTTCCATTGTGAATATTACCCAATGACTGATACAACAAAAAACATAAATTTTAGATTGTGAAGTTAAATTAACTTCAATTTATCAAATAGTACAGTAACATAAAGAAAATTAAATAATAACTTCTAAAGAAACAATGACTAGTAATTAAGTAATACCTGTTCAATATACCTCAAAACACTTTCATCAGTTAACTTGTTTCCATTTTGATCCGTAACATGAAAAACAGAATCAATTATACCACAACAAAGAACTAGAATGGAAAATTTGCCTAACACCCATGAACCATGAGAAGTGAAAATTACGGCGTGGAATTGGCTTAGATAAAAAACAAACCTGATTCCGGATGATTTGGCCTCACGGTGCTCGAACCCTTTATCCTGTTTGGGCATTCAAGAAATTTAGTGTAGCAGTTCAATTTGTTCATCTGTTTGGGTGATGTGGGAATCTTGGAAGCCTTGGTGTCTTTTCTTGCTGGGTGATGTGGGCATTCAAGAAATTCAGCCACATACACCTACTGCGGAAAATAAGGTGAATGCATAAAATATGGAAAGCCTATGAAAGCCAACAAGGAACTGAATTACGAGTTAAACAGAATTCCATTCATAGAAAAAAGTGGTCCTCTTCAGCAAGAAGCAAGATTTTAATAGAATTTTGGTCCCTGATTAATGTTCAAGGGGTGTTGACTAAAATTCATGGGCCTTTTTTTTCTTAGGCACATTGAACAACAAAACAGTAATGAAAATAAAGATGATGCATCAGTTAACATGTGCTTTTGATAAAATATAAAAGTTCTTGCCCGTCGACATTGTTTAGTATTAGCAAAAATTGGTAAAACTCAATCACTTATCAGTATATCACGAAAACATGGAATAGCCAAAGCAGCCAACAAAGATACCTTAAAGAATTCATACACATGATATTCAGAAACTGAATAATTTGATGAATATTGATCCGCAATATACATGTTGAGAGCCGACACAAAGTTTCCCAATACTGCATCAAAATATTGAAAAAAGTACACATCAGAGAACAAATGTGGATAATCTTAAAATTCAACTATGTACTAGCCAGTTTTAACAATGGAGTGAGAATCAAGAAGAAGCAAAAAACTGATTCAAGTGGAGACACCGTACTGAAAATAGGGATCATCAATTATTCATGCATACCTGGTGATGAAAATTCAAAATCATTTATACACACAAAAAGGACATACCATATCTAATGAGAATCTTATCTTGACCCTCCATTAATATAAGATTGATTCCTTCTCTAAGAGCAACAATATTGGAGTAATCACCACCATGAGAGCATAATGATAAGCTATTATAAAATATACATTGAAACTAGAACATATAGGCCCTTAAATCAGAGCAAACGGCTTCTGAGCCCCAGACATGGGACCGAAGTGAAAAATTTACCAAAATGAACTCTGTGAATCACATGACACTGGATTTCTTTTACAACAATGAATAGAAAGCATTGTGTATCAGAAAATTTATTTCCATGACTACCTATGTAAAACAATGAATAATAGTGGCAGACATCTTTGGCTATAAAAGCAAATTACTATTCCAAAATGCTTGGCTCTTGTGAAGCTTTTCATCAAACACTACATGTGCATTCTTACTCCAAGCTATACTTGAAAAGCAATAGCCTAAAAACAAAACTATAAGATGAATAACAACAACGTTAGAGCTCATACCTATATCCCATGGCTTAGATGGAGGGTGAAAATCACCACAGAACAAAATCATGACGAAGATTGGAATCTGCAATTGAGAACGAAATCCATCAAAACTCATAAAATTTATCAAGCTCAAAATTGGAATCGAATGAAACCATAATATGATAACGAATGATCCGTTGCAGCATTGATACGAAAATGGAAACTACGATGATGGAACGAGAAAGGAAAACGGTGGCGGCCATACATTAGGTTCCGATTGAGTGGGAAAAGCATTCAATCCATAAAATTGATGAAGAGATTCTGCAATATATGAACACAAAATCAACTATCTGAATTGTTTGAAGCGGTTTTTGAGAAGCGGTTTTTGAGAAGCGATTTTGGAGAAGCGATATTTGAAACTTTGTTCTTACGAGGGAGAAGAAAGTTTTGAGAAGAAACAAGGATTCGTTTTGATTTTTTTTTTTTGTTTTTAAATTTTATTTTGTTTTTATTTATTATATAGTATTATTTAATGATGATGCAATCATAATATAGTATTAACTTAATATTATTTCTTTTAATGATGCAATTATTCAAGTATAGTTATTTTTAATTAACTTAATATTATTTCTTATAAATAAAATTTATATATTTTAAAAATTAAAAATACATATGTAATTTTAGGATTTAAAAGTTAATATATTTTAAAAATTAAAAATACATATGTAATTTCAGGATTTAATTAAATATATTTTAACTAATTTAATATGTGTTTTAAATAAGAGAATAATTTAATTTATTAGAAAAAGAGAAAATTTTATAATCCTAGTATATTCAGAATTTTATATTTTTCATATTAAATATAACAATTACAAATTAAGTGTCTATAATCATAATCTTTTCAATTTTTTATATTGTCAATAAATTGACGCCATCGAATTACAATTTTTTTTTCAATAATAAATAAATATATTTATGATTAATTATTTCAAATATCTTCATAAAAGTTCAATTTTTGAAGCTTTAATTAAATATATATGTATTAAAAAAATTCATTAGATTAAATAAAGAGAATTCACGCAAAAGCATTTGGATGAAATGGCGGAGTCTTTTCTAATTTAATTAGAGATTTTGAGTTCAAATTCATCCTTAAGCACACAATAGTATCAAATCTCTTAAAATATAATTAAAAAATTCAATAAATATAATAAAAATATTTAATATAAAATTAAAATATCTCAAAAATATATCATTGGAATCAATATGTCGATTATATTTTATAAATTTATTTATTAATATTAAAAATATAAATAAATTTTTTAAAAAAAATTGTATTAAAAATTCGCAGGAAAAATCGCAGTAAAATTCGCAGTAAAATTCGCAGAAAAAGTCGCAGCAATTCCTGCGACATTTCCAGAGGATTTCGAGCTTTCAATGGATAGCTAATTCCTGCGAACGAAATCGCAGTAAAATCCACAGAAAAATAAAAGTATTATTTTAAAATCTAAAGTCACAGGTAAAGTCTCAGGAATTACTGCGAAATTTGCTGCGACTTTATTTTTCGCAGGAAACAAGTTTTTTCAATAAAAACCGCAGCTAAATTCGCCGGAATACCTGCGGATAATTTTCCACAGGAAATTCCGCAGGTAATTCGTGTATTTCTAGTAGTGGTAGAGTAGGAAGGTCAAGGATCTGTACGTCGCACTCGACAATCAAGAACTATGTTGGGTGTGAATATGGCAGTAGAAAAATGGTCTAGTGGGGGTGAATAGACCCTGGTAAAAAAATTCAACTGCCTTTTCAAAAACTGAATATTAGTAGAAAAAGATTTGAAGTGAACATATGAAAATTACACTTGTTAAAACTTGATCATGTTACTTCTTAGTCAACCTACAAAACCAATTAATGGTCTTATGATGATACACAAAGATATTCGATTGATTCCGTTGTATATTCCACGAGATGTGTTTATACAACGATTCAATATCAACGAATTCTAGCCTCAATTGTTTCTCAGAAGTTTAATCACCAATTTAGCTTGATTAGGAACCAATTCTAACAAACCTAAGCTTATGTAATAAATCTCTACCAATTGAATAAACTATAAACTACGCTAGAATTGAAATACCTAAGTATGCAAATCCTACGAAAATAAAATGCAAGAGTAAGGGAGAGAGATGACACTGAGATTTATAGTGCTTTGATGTTCGTCATGTCTTTGCCTACATGCACTCTTCAATGGTTTCCCATTAGAACCTGCATTGTTCCATTTTATTTGACAAATATTTGCAAGAGTTCATACAATCACCAATCCACAATAATGTTGAGAAAAATAAAATCTCCTATTTGGATCTTAACTTGTATACAACGTAATGCCAAACTCTTATGTGTAATCTTTACTCGATTAATGCTTCTTGAATCTTCCAATATCACCAATCTGTTCCAAGCCTTCGTGTGTAGAAATCAACCCCCTTGATCTTACTGATTCCTTGAGTGATGAATTTTGTGAAGATTTGAGAAGAACTTCACCTTGTTCGTAGCCTTCCCACAGTCACTACCAAGGCAATCTGGAAGAACCTCCTTCTTTTCACTGGAATTTGTCATCACTAGTGACAACAACCTTAATATTGCAAGCCACCTGAAAATCTTTGCCAAATCTTCAAGAACGATTAGTTTTAAGACAATGTCTTCTTCAATCAAAATACAAATCTCTTATGATAAAGGTCTGAAATAAAAAAAGAAATTGAAGAAGAAAGAAAATCGATTGCAAGAGTTTTTTAACTTTCAAAAGTGAGAGAGAGTTAGTTTCACAAAAAATCACAATGTTGATTATGAGATTCACTCTTAAAAAATGATGACAACATGATTTTATATGTGCTTGAGATTAAGCACAAAAATGGATGGAAAAAGTTAGTTAGATTCGAGTCAAGTGCATTACATGATTTGAGTCAAGTGAGCAAGTGGTGTGAAACATGGTCTCATAATGAAATCCTTTGATTTGACTCTAATTCGAGTCACACAGGTTCATGATTAAAATCATGTGTTAAATCTGATTCGAATCAGATATGGCAGTGGCAAATAAGAAGTTTGTGATTCGAGCCATGTACAAACTGTTATTTGAATCACATAGTAGCATGATTCGAATCAGGTGTAATATGTGATTCAAATTGTTATTTCTTTGTTTTTGTGGTTGGCATTTATTTTGCTAAAACTATTCTAGCAGCAAGATGTTAGATAAAGATGTTCTAATTTTCTGCATTCAACATGTCGAATAAAGATGTCCCATACTGGCTCATAGGACATCGTGTCTGATTTTGGTTTAAAAAGAAGATTCTGTTGCTGTTAATTGTTACTGAATATTCTGTGAATATTTGGTTATCCTATGTGGCATCCAAAGTATTTTTGGGTTGGGTTTTTATGTGTTGGTTTTCGGATTTTCAGCAGTTTCTAATTATGGAGACATATTAGGAAACTTTAGATTGAAGACCTATTTTGTTGGATTTTTTGTTGCAGATTTGTGAGCAGTCTCCTTGCTGCGTTTGTGAAGCCCAATCCAGTTCAGATTTAATGCTATATATTGACTGGTGTAAACCTAGTTTAGGTGTGGAACTTACGTGTGTTTTGTTAGGGTTTTTAAGTGTTTTTGTGAGCCTAACTGGTATCATTCTGATAACAGTACAAGGACTGTTTTTGTGTTGTAAGTTCTGTCAGTTACTCACAAGCTTTTAAGCATTGAGTTTCTTGTGTGTCAATTCTCATAAGCTTTGAAGTATTGAGAATTGTATGTTTTTGAAAGTGTGGCTTTCGTTTTGTTACTTGTGTTGAAAGGAACCAGTCACGGGTTGTGATTGAAGAGGGATTTGAGGAGGGCCTCATACCTAGGCGAGTCTTAGGTAGAAGTCATAGAAAGGGTAGTGATTAAGTGAGCAGATTATAACCGAGTGTGGTTGCTGTATGATCTTTGAATTGATACTATCGTATATTGGTTTCGTCCCTGGCTTGGTAGCCCCCAGAGTAGGATTGTTGATCCGAACTGGGTAAACATATCACTGTGTTCTTTACTTTCTGCACTGTTATTATTATTGTTAACTTGTTCATTGTGTTGGATATCAGTGTCTCAACATTTGTGTAGGATATCTGATATCTGTGCCAGAATTTCAATTGGCATCAAGAGCTTGCACCCTTGTTTGGTTCTGGGTGAGATTCAGGGAAGGTACTTTCTGGTACAATGGACAAGGATAGAGGATTTTTGAACAAACCACCTCTGCTTGATGGTTCCAACTATGACTACTGGAAACCAAGGATGGTAGCATTCATCAAATCCATGGATGATCAAGCATGGAAAGCTGTTATCAAAGGGTGGGAACCCCCAAAAGTTAGAGATGCAAAGGGTAATCCTACTGATGTGGTGAAGGAAGAGGAAGACTGGGATGATGCAGACTACAAAGGGTCCTTGGGAAATTCCAAAGCCATGAATGCATTGTTTAATGGTGTTAACAAAAATATCTTCAGGTTAATTGAACATTGCACCATTGCAAAAGAGGCGTGGGAGGTCTTGAAGGTTGCTCATGAAGGGACTTCAAAGGTGAAGATGTCAAAACTTCAGCTTCTCACTACCAAGTTTGAGAATTTGAAGATGAAGGAAGATGAGAGCATCCATGAATTTCACATGAACATTATTGAGATAGCTAATGCTTCAAGTACCCTAGGTGAAAAGATGTCTAATAGAAAACTGGTCAGAAAAATCCTCAGATCTCTACCTAAGAGATTTGACATGAAAGTGACTGCTATAGAGGAAGCTCAGGACATAGATAAGATGAAAGTGGATGAACTTGTGGGATCACTTCAAACATTTGAATTGGGGATCAGTGAAAAGTCTGAAAAGAAGAAGAGTATAGCCTTTGTGTCAAATGCTGGTGATTCAGACGATGAAGGTAACCTGGTCAGAGATGAAGGGGTTTCTAAAGATCTGGTATTGCTTGGAAAACAATTTAACAAAGTGTTGAAAAGGATGGACTGGAAGTCAAGAGCAAATGTTCAGAACAAGCCACTCGACATCAGTAAAAACTAGGATGGAGGCAGAAGGTCCAGAACTGAGAAGACTCCAATCAAGGGAAGAGAGTTCAGTGTTTTGAATGTGAGGGATTTGGGCACATAAAAACTGAGTGTCCCACGTATCTCAAAAGGCAGAAGAAGGGCTTATCTGTGTCTTGGTCAGAAGGAGAGTCTGAGAGTGATCTTGAAGAAGAATCAGCAAAATTGGTGACAGCCTTGACTGGAATCTGTAAATCTGATGGAGAAGCAACTTGTGAGTCTGATTCTGACAAAGAATCTTATATTGGAGAACTCACTAAGCAGGAAGTTATCACTGGGTTCTCAGAGTTGTGTATCAAGAATGAAGAGAGGTGCCAGATAATATTAGAACAGAAGGTTCTGATAGCTCAACTGGAAGCTGAGAAGGAATAACATCTATTCATCATTGCTGATCTTAAAGAGGAGGTTGTATGGCAAAAGTCAAAACTTGACAATATGACCAAATCTATAAGAATGTTGAACAATGGTACCACGCAGCTGGATGAGATTCTTCAGACTGGGAAAAATGCTGGAAATGTACAAGGTCTTGGTTTTAGCAATCAAGCAGAGAACTACAAGAAGCCTGTATTAAAGTTTGTTCCTCAGAAAATAAAGCAAGAGGAGGAGATGTCAAATCACATGTTTCAACATCAGATGAAGCATCAGAAAATAGTATGTAGTTCAAAATATAAACCATGGAGATGTCATTACTGTGGAAAGATTGGTCACTTAAAGTCCTTTTGCTACAAGTTGCATGGTTATCCCAAAACGGCTCATCAACAAAATAAAGGACCGAATTGGGCTAAAGTAAAGAAAAAATGGACTCCTAGAAATATGATGGCTGGGTTCATAGCACATACCTCTCTCAGAGCATCTGCAAGGGAAGATTGGTACTTTGACAGTGGTTGTTCAAGACACATGACTGGTGTGAAGAAATTTTTGTCAGATATCAAGCCTCACTCTACCAATTATGTCACTTTTGGGGATGGATCAAAAGGTGAAATAAAAGGTGTTGGAAAGTTGGACTACACAGGACAACCAAATCTGGATCGTGTTCTATTTGTCAAAGGGCTGACTGCAAATTTGATCAGCATAAGTCAACTATGTGATCTAGGACTCAAAGTAAATTTCACAAAATCTGAATGCCTAGTAACCAATGAAAAAAATGAAGTTGTCATGAAGGGAACCAGGTCTAAGGATAACTGCTATCTGTGGAATCCGCAAGAATCAGAAAGTTTGTCTACCTGTTTGATGTCAAAGGAAGATGAAACCAAACCGTGGCATCAGAAATTGGGTTACTTACATTTGAAAGGGATGAAGAAAGTTCTGTCAAGTGAGGCTGTTAGAGGTATTCCCAAGCTGAAGATTGATGAGGATAGAATATGTGGTGAATGTCAAGTTGGGAAGCAAACAAGGATGTCACACAAAAAGCTTCAACATCTTACCACAACTTCTAGAGTTCTGGAGCTGCTTCACATGGACTTAATGGGACCTATGCAGGTTAAAAGTCTTGGTGGGAAGAAGTATGCCTATGTTATCGTTGATGATTACTCCAGATTCACTTGGATAAGCTTTATCAGAGAGAAGTCTGAAGTATTTTCTGCTTTCAAAGAATTGTGTCAAAGGATTCAACGAGAAAAGGATTGTGGTGTTGTACGAATCAGAAGTGACCATGGGAAAGAATTTGAAAATAGCAGGTTTGAAGAGTTTTGTTTATCTGAAGGAATCACTCATGAATTCTCATCACCAATTACTCCTCAGCAAAATGGTGTGGTGGAACGCAAGAATAGGACTATTCAAGAGTGTGCAAGGGTCATGATTCATGCCAAAAAGCTTCCATATCATTTTTGGGCTGAAGCTATGAATACAGCTTGCTATATACACAATAGGGTGACTATCAGATCATGTACTTCTGTTACTCTTTATGAGCTATGGAAAGGTAGAAAGCCAAATGTGAAATATTTTCATGTTTTTGGGGGTAAGTGCTATATCTTGGCGGATCGTGAGCAGAGGCGAAAGATGGATCCTAAGAGTGAGGAAGGGATATTTTTAGGATACTTTACAAACAGTAAAGCATACAGGGTATTTAATTCCAGAACTAAGGTGATGATGGAATCCATAAATGTGGTGGTTGATGACTCTGGCAAAGACGAAAATGTCCCAGATGATGTTGGAACATGCTTCCCCATGAACAATGAAATCTCACAAGACACTGAGTCCGTAGAAGATAATGCTCAAGAGACCGACACTAGACCTGAGAATGAAGAGGTAGAGGATGCTAACAGGGGACCCTCTATAAGGGTTCAGAAGGATCACCCTAAGGAGTTGGTTATTGGAAATCTGAATGAAGGTGTAAGAACCAGATCGAGGGAGGCTGTGTCAAATGCCTATTTTGTTTCAAAGCTTGAACGAAAGAATGTTAAAGAGGCATTGACAGATGAGTTCTGGATAAGTGCTATGCAGGATGAGCTTTGTCAATTCAAGAGGAATGAAGTCTGGGAGCTGGTACTACGATCAGCAGGAACAAATGTGATTGGAACAAAGTGGGTGTATAAGAATAAGTTTGATGAACAAGGAGTTGTTACCAGAAACAAAGCCAGACTAGTTGCTCAAGGATACACACAGATTGAAGGAGTAGATTTCAATGAAACTTTTGCTCCTGTGGCTCGATTGGAATCCATCAGATTGTTGCTAGGAGTGGCATGTTTTTTGAAATTCAAATTGTTTTAAATGGATGTCAAGAGTGCCTTTCTGAATGGCTATCTTAATGAGGAAGTTTATGTTGAGCAGCCTAAAGGGTTTGTGGATCCAAATTTTCCTGATCATGTCTACAAGCTAAAGAAGGCTTTGTATGGTCTGAAACAAGCTCCAAGAGCTTGGTATGAAAGGCTGACTGAGTTCTTAGTCAAACATGGATACAGGAAAGGTGGTATTGATAAAACTCTCTTTGTCAAGGAGAAGGATGGGAAACTAATGATTGCTCACATACTGAAGCTCTGACTCTGACTCGCAACAATGCTCAACAACACAACATCCATCATCATGCAATTTCACCAAATTCATGACTCTACTCACATCAACACACAATTCAATAAACAATCACCATCACAATATCTTCATGCAAGTTCATAATTCATCAATCAAATTGCTTATCCAATACACACACAATTTCATCAATTTACATCAAAGGATCATGACATAGAGATAAGAGATAATAAATGCATATAGAGACATAAGCCAACCACATATTATCATGCTAAACCCTATATGAATGGAAATCCCACCCTTACCTTGGTATTCCTAGCAATGAGTTCTCTTCTACCTCTAGCAATGGTGATCTCCCTTGCCCTATCTCTCATTCTTCTTTTTCTCCCTTTTCTCCAAAACATGTATCTGACAGTTTCAACTCTAATCCCCCTTTTTCCTTTATTTTATTATTCTCATTAATTCCAATTACACCTTAATTCAATAAAATAAAATAATTATTTAATCTATAATGTCACCTTACTATAATAACTAAATAATTATTTAATTATTATCCTCCTTATTATGTTATTTAAATAAATTCTAGTTTAAATAATAATAATATTTGACATTCTCCCACCACCCCCACGTCTCTACACTTTTGTTCACCACACTCCAAACCCTTAATTCTAATATCTAAGGTTACCACCCATACCCCAAAGGATCCTCTAACACACCAAAATAACAAATAACACCCAACATCATATAATTTAATTACAAAAAATAAATTAAATAAATAGGGGTATTACATAAACCCTATACGCTTGACTCGTAGATGAGTACCCTTAGAATATCCCTCCATTAGATTTAGCATCAAAGTTATCAAGATTGTCCTTCCAATTGTTTAAAATAAAGCATTTGCAACAGAAAGTGCGAAAATAAGAAATATTTGGTTTTCTACCCTTAAGTATCTCATAGGGTGTCTTATCAAGGATGGATCAGATGTTCACTCTATTTAAGACATGGCATGCAGTATTAATCGCATCCGCCCAAAAAAACTTAGGTAGGCTTATTTCATTTATCATAGACTGGGACAATTCTTACAAAACACAATTTTTATGCTCAACAACACCATTTTTTGTGGATTTATCAGACATTAGAAATTATGAGTAATCCCATTTACGACGTAAAAGTTTTGAAATTGATGGTTAATAAATTTACCATTATGATCACTACGGAGAGTGATAATTTTAAAACCAAATACATTTTGGACAAGCTTAGAAAAATATATGAAAGCCTTAAAAGTTTCATCCTTATGGGCTAAAAATAAAATCCAAGTAAATCTAGAGTATTCATTAACAATCACAAGACCGTAATAGTTGCTCCTAAACTTCTTTCCCGCGAAAGGCCAAACAAGTCTAAGTGGAGAAGTTTGAGAGGTTTTGATGTAAAAATAAATTTCTTCGATTTAACGACACTCTCGTTTGCTTTACCATTTGGAAAGCATCACATAACTTTTCTCTTAAAAACTTTATTTTAAGAAGACTAACTACTAGATTCTTGGATGTTATCTTATTCAACAAGTCAAAATGCACTTGACTTAAGCGTCTATGCCATAAACACCAAAGTTACGAGCGTTTGCACGCTCGTAGAATGATTGAACAGAGCCGCCAATGAACTTTATTTATTACAAAGAAGAAAAGGGAAAATATCGATAAAACCCTTAAAAGAAAAAGAAGATGGTCGTCGTGACCAAATTCGGGTTCGGGAGTCGATTATACAAGGAGAAGGTATTAACACCCCACACATCTGTTGTACTTAATGAGAACCATTTAGTTATATTTTCAATTGAATGTTAGTGTACATAATTTGTTTTGTTCGAGTGATAAAAGATTAATGGGAAAAGAAAAAGGGTCGCACAAAAGTTTTTATTAGGGTGTTTATCGAGATTGCGGGTCTCGCTCCTACATATCTTCAGGTACAATGAGGAATTCAAAGCAATGTAGTTCTGCGTACAAAAATACATATTTGCTGGTTAATTTTATTAAACGGATTTTTAGATTACGCTCATGCGGTTAAATGTTGTTTGTGCTCGCGATTGGAGGCTTAGAGCGCTTGTTTCTATCGCGGTAGAACAAAGTGAACAATGTTCTTTTGTAAAAGGTTTTCGATCACACGGGGGCGTGAAAATAAGTTTGATGTGTTTAAGGTTTTTTAGGAGAACGACGAATGCTCGGTAGGACCAAGACATATGCCTTAGAGTCGATTATTCGAGGTTGCAAGGAGTGTGTACCCCTATGTACCTTTTTCATTCAAAGTGATTATGAAATTTATTTGCAAAAAATGAACGTTCGATTAAACTAAGACGTATGGCCCAGGGCCGACTGTTTGGGGGTTTCAAAGAGCGTAGACTCTCATGTCCCCTTTTCATCTAATTTAGGATTAAATATTTTTGAATGAAAGAAAGAATAAGCAGTAAAGCCAAGACGTATGCCTCAAGGCTGATTATTCAATCTTTTTATAGTGTGTAAAATCCCAATGTTCCCTTCTTCTGATTTTTTATTAAGATAAGATTTATAACGGAAGAAGAATGCTCGGTAAGATCGAGACGTGTGCTTCATGGCCGATTATTCAAGATTTTCATGGAGTGTAAAACCCCAATGTTCCCTTCTTCTGATTTTATTATGAAAAAGATTTAATCGAGTTATAAAAATAGGTTTGGAGAAAAGTCGTGCAAAATAATTGAAAAGAGTTAACACGCAAGAGTAAAAACGTAAAGATGCAAATGGAGTTAACATGCATGAATTGTAACGCAAGGTTGCAAAACGGACCTGGTTAGGTACTTGGTCCAGAACTGTCGTGTATTGATAACACGAGGTCACAAATTCTCTCGTAAGGTTGCGAGTTCTTTCGTAAGGCCACAAATTCTCTTGTAAGGCCACAAATTCTCTCGTAAGGCCACGAGTTCTTCCGTAAGGCCACAAATTCTCTTGTAAGGCCGTAAATTCATTCGTAAGGACACAAACTCTTTGGTAAGGTTGTGAGTTCATTTGTAAGGTTGCGAATTCTTTCGTAAGGCCACAAATTCTCTCGTAAGGCCTCAAATTCTTTTGTAAGGCCACAAATTCTTTCGTACTGACGCAAATTCTTTTGTAAGGCCACATATTCTTTCGTAAGGCTGCAAATTCTTTCGTAAGGCCGCAAATTCTCTCATAAGGCCGCAAATTCTCTCATAAGGCTGCAAATTCTTTTGTAAGGCCAAAAATTCTTTTGTACGACCATAAATTATTTCGTAAGACCATAAATTTGTAATGACATTGAAAGGTTGCGTACCAACACAAAGTGACAAACAAATTGCTAACGCAAAATGTGATCATCGTGAATGAATCAAAATGTGAATGAAATATAATGCAAAGAAATGAGATCGTAACAAAAAGAAACTTAACGTATGCAAAGGCATGTCGTAACGCAATGGATTGCGCGAGATGCAACAAATTGATATAAGCAACGTAACGACAACGAATTGCAAGTGTCACACAAAATACAATAAAATTCCAAAGAAATGTTAATGCTTAACGCGATTATCGCAAACGAATAAAAAAGGAACCATAGTGTGCAATATAATACAAATTAATTATCACAATATGAATAATATTTACAACATTCCATCATCAATACAGAATAAAAAACAGTCACACGCAACCGATATAATATATGCACTTAATACGTATTCAAGAGCGAAATCTATTTCAAACTCCTGACATCGTAACGTAATGAAAAAACCAACAGAGTAACATTTATGCAAATACACTTACAACATTAAAGTCCAGCACAAATGCAGTGTAATCGAATAAAAAGCTACACAATAACATTGTATACAATGAACACACCATCGAAAAATCATTTCGAATGTTACCGAATGTAGAATGGTTGTTGTCGCGATGTCGGAGCCGTGAACAAAACGAAGTTGACGGTTCGAGAGTCACAATAGTTTGAACGGAGCTGCGAAGTTGTCGATGTGGTGCCAGCTGGAAACATTTTTCGAGGGTGGTTATTGATCTTGATGAAGGGCGTGGTTGAGATATGTTTGTGCAGTATATTGGTGTTCAGTATATGAGTTTTAATCGAGTGTGGTGTGTGCTTCGATTTGTCTTATTGGAAAGAGCAAGGTCTTTGTTCTCTGAATGGAAAGTGAAAAAAGACGAGGGAATGAGGCATTTTGACTGGAGTTTATGGTGTGCTGGTGGTTCAACGGTGAAAATATGATGTTGAGTTTTTTTGGTGTATATAGATGGAGTTATAGTGTTAAAGAGTTTGTGTGAGGGAGGAAAAAAAGTGTAGATCGGAAAATGTGGTGGTTGTTGATGATAGGATTGTTGCGGTGAGAATCGGATAACAAGCTATTAATTAACTTGCATCACATTTCTTTGAATTCACCACCAACTTTGATTTATCCAAAGGAAATGTTCAATATCGAGAAAACCTAAAGTGGGGAGATCTAAGGTTCGGGGGTTGGTTATACAAAAGGAAGGTATTAGCACCCTAAGTATCTGTAGTACTCTACAGAAACCTCCTGTTTAGTTTGTGTTATGTTATGTTTGCTTGCTAAGGGAATCTACTAAGGATAAAGGTAAAGACCTAAGGGTATGTACACTAAGTTTGCTCGCCAAGACATCGCATCTTGTGCCTACGTATCTGACTAAAGAATTAGAGCAACCGTAGTTCACCTAACTAAGGATGAATTGGAGGAACCTTTGACTATGGCCAAAGTTCCAAGGGGAAATGAGTGTGAGCCCATTTAGAGTTTAAGAAACTCTCTAAGTCTAAGTTGTGATGGGGAAAAATGGATACTCAATGTGATGAGCCCACATAGAGTTTAGAAACTCTATCCTATTGTAAGTTATGATTCATGGCTCTTAGGAGGCCAAGAGAAAGAAAAAGGCTCTTAGGAGGCCTAAGGGGAGATAGCCCTTATGAAACAAGAAGTTTACATGGATATTTACATGAAGATGCAACATTAAATAACAAAGTATTAGAGTGAAACAAGGTTTACAACATCATACAAGGTTAGGATCAAATGCATTGGGCAATAACTAAGCAATATGAACAAAATGACATGATAAAAGAATCAAGAGCAAACCAAGATGTTCAATAAAACCCTAAAAAGCCTTCTACTTCCAACATGAATAAAGGCATAAAAAATAATGATTTTTACCAATCTCTTTTTATGTTCAAAAAGTAGATTCATTAAGGAATGATTAGCAAAAAGAATGAGCGCAAAAATGATAAAAAATGGTTGAGTTATGAATTTTAGAAATTAAAGGTATAAACCATAAAAATAACAAGGCAACATGTGATAAAAAGAAATAGAAGGGCCCCCATGGGTGTTGAACCCAGGCCCTTGCGTGTACAGCCTAAAAGATCTACCAACCATGCCATAGTGCGCATTTAACATATCATAGCAACAAGGCACTATATACAAAACAAAAATAATTCAGGAATTAAAATAAAAGGACTGGGGCGAGGGGGATTCGAACCCCATTCCTTATGGTCAAATGGCGTGTGTATGTTCTTGCCACTGGGGTGGCTGTTACATCCGATATAAAATGCAACTCAATAATGTTATAAGTCTATGCGCGTAGGCCAAACCAAAAGAACCAACATCATGTCACCATAAGTCTATGATTTTGGAGAAATCTCGGGAGGAAAAGACCCTCGTTGCCGCACAAACCTGCTTTACTGGTTACTCAACAGACCAAACAAATGTACTGACAAGTGATTTATCCATTCATTTTCAAAAAACCAAAGATCTAAATCCTTTACCTTTTGGCTTATAACACATGTTATCAATTATTTATTTGATGGCTTCACACTAAAAAAGAAGAAGAATGCATTTAAACAATAATAATCATGTTATACACATTGATGTGGAAGTGCTCCCAATCTTTCTCAATTATCACTTTGTGCTAGGGGTGTTAACTCACATGTCAAGGCATATAAACAGCAGGTAACCAACAGGAAAATGATGTTGAAATAAGCACTAAAACAAACATCAATAATCAATAAGAACTCTGGCAGAAATCAGATCATCTCAAAATACAATAGCAGCCAAAGCAATTAAAGCAAACTGAGACAAAATATGAACAACATCAGGACATATCTTCAACCTGTTTTGGGAGCCAATGCATATTTAGCAGAAGTTGTCATACCACTTACCAAACAAAACAACCCACATGAGCAGCCTTAATGAGAACAAACTTGGGATGACATAATCAGTAAGTTCATATACATATCTCCTACTCCATCAAAACTGACACACAACAAGCATTGCTATGTCCAATTTGAAAACTATTCATGAGTGCAAAACACAAATGGAAAACAGTAGGGATGCAGAAACATGGTTTCAATTGGGTGAATCATCAGCTGACAGTGAATAAACAAATCTCAAATAAAGATATGTGCATGGTACTTCAAATTTTAAACAACACACTTATAGTCAAAGATCATACAACCTGAACAGCTACCCCTTTAGGCAAGGAAAACCAATTCACAAGTGGAATAAAACATGGTACAAATCCTTATTCAAGCCAGAGCATTTAAGCAAGACAGTCACATATTCAAGGCATAATGAAGACAAACACCTATTGTGCCAAACATAAAATGGCAACAAAGGCAGACTCCTCACAAGTACAAACAATAACAAGAGGATTAGGGTAGGGCAGGCAGTCATGCAGAAATCAGACAAAGCAAGCAACTATTGTGGAAGTACCATAGGCATGGAATGGAATAAGTACATGGCATAGGACAATAGTCACATTGATTCAAGGAGCAAACCAAACAAAAATCAAATGATACCACATAATTGGTATGCCTATAGATAGTATGTCTATATCTTAAATTCACAGCACATCATGAGTTCTTAAAATTTGAAAACATAGCAGAGTTCAGAATTTAGACATATAGCATTAAGATAAAGACCTCAAGAGGTTTAGCAGTTCCAACATCAATTCAGGTTACATGGCATTAAGTGTAAGCATATGATCATGACAGAACACAAAAACTAAATGTGACATATGGATCTTAACATACAAGTCTTGGAACTTAGGAAAACTCAGGCACATGTCTTAGGTTTTCAATGAGTTCAGACCAATCATGGCATCAAGGCAATTAAGAACAATCAAGTGATGACAAAATTATGAGTAAATGGCACAGCATATCATGGTTAGTATGTATGAGAAAGCACCTGGATGCAACATCATGAAAAATGATTTTTTAACAGACTGTTATCCCTAGAGACAAAATCAAAAGAACAACAACAAATAAGCAGTCTGCTATTACAAGACAGAATAGTGGTATTTCACACACAAGCAAACCGTGTATCATGCTTCTATCCTCTTTGAGCATAACAGCTTATCCACACACTTTGCACACATAAATTGAATACATAGTAGGCAACCATTTGAACAATCTTAAATACATGACAGACAAACATGCCAAAGGTTAACACACACATCCACTTGAGTGAGCACATTAAGAATTTGCACACATAAATGAATACATAGTAGGCATGATGGTAGCAGACAGAAACTTCAAGAAATTAACATTTCACACTTCAGTCTCAAATACACGAGTCAACTTAGTTCAAAACAAACATGTCATGGCTAGTGCATATCAGGAAATGAGAAAGTGTATGAATGCAATACTATGACAAAATGAGTTCACAATTAATTTTCATTTTAGGGACAAAAATCTACAAGAACTTAACACATAAGAAACCTACTGTGTCAAGGTAAAAACATGTTCACAAGCAACAATAAAATCTGTTTTATATGACTTGGACACCACAGAGGTAGGGTGCCACCAGTTTACACATACCTCATGGATACAAAGCAAAAGCATGGATCCATACAAACTGACTGATACATCAATGATGACAGCAATGACTTAGTGGAAAACAACTAGACTCTCCTGTTAACGAAGTTCTGACACATTTGGAATCATGTCTACAATAGAGGAAAATTGTTTAATACCATATTCATAAATCACAAGTATCTCAGGTCAACAGGTCAAGGGTCTTACTTCTTTTCATAATATCATCCAAGTACTAGAAAAAAATAATCATAAGTCTATGAACCTTAATTGCATTCAAATGTTGGCAGAGTTACACAACAAGGAAGTCAACATGAACTCAACACCCAATTGATGAATGACACAATGTACATTATCATTACCTAATAGCTTAAGCATAGTAACAAGAACAAAAATATCTCCCTTAGCATACCAGCAAAA
This sequence comes from Lathyrus tuberosus, assembly GCA_022829125.1. NCBI lineage: Eukaryota > Viridiplantae > Streptophyta > Magnoliopsida > Fabales > Fabaceae > Lathyrus > Lathyrus tuberosus. The sequence goes on along the minus strand of JALAZF010000315.1, from coordinate 6,080,049 downwards.
CAAACAGATATCATCTTACCTCTTGATGGCAGTTCATGGATAAATGGTCTAGTCATCAAACACACATGACTTTTATTATGGATAAAAGGAAATAAAACCAGAATATATTATATGATATTCATGATAAGAGCATTTTCAACAGAAATATAATGATGATAATGCACCTGAGCATGAACATGGAGCAGGAAGAAAACACTTACCAAGTGGAATATGTCCACTGCAACTTCAAATGTGAACAAGATCCTTTCTTGCTGAACCAACCAAAGCTCCCAAAGCAAGCTTCCTTCTCCTTCTTCTCTTGCAAAAATTTTGAACTCAGATGTTTTAAGGTGAGTATGTGAATATTGTTGGTTCCAAATGCAAGAAGGCAGCCTGCTATTTATAGGAAGAACATGAGGATTCAAGGTATGGTCACACTTGCCAAAAATGCCAACATTGCCCTTTTCCTTTCTTGAGAAACCATACTTGCTGAGTACATATCTTCTGAAAACCTCTGAACATCTGATCACAACTGGTGAGAAGTGATTGGTGAGAGGCTCAAGGAATAAACTATTGTTTCTTGCTTTTGTAAAGTTTCTCTCTCCCTTTCCCACTTGCATAACTATGACATAAATCATATTTTAATGCAAATCACTTTGAATTTTCGTGGAAAAGCTTGAATTAAGGTCAAACTTGACATTAGAACTCAGAAACAAGTGGTTTTAGTGATTAGAGGATGTTTTGAGTTAACACACAAAAGTTGGTTCCTTGAACTTTAAGGAATGAAACCTCCAACTTTGAGGCTTCAAAACTCTCAGCTCACTCAATGGATTGAGGAGTTCTAGTACTTTTTGGAAAGCCCTCAATGCCCTCTACAACTTTCATGTTCAAAGATTTTTGAGTTGAGGCCTTGAACTTTATGAAAAATTGGGTTAAAGTTGGCTAGTTATTAAGGCAAAAAGTGCTGAAATTTCTTTAAGTCCTTGGGCAGTCTAACTTCCAAGTCTCATAACTCACAAACCATGCATTTTCTAGGGAAAAGTCATATTTAACACTTTGAAGTTCATGGAAAAAGCTTCCATTTGGGCTTTGAGTCACTCAATTTGGATGTATGGTTTAGAAGTTATGACTATTTCAATTTTGCACAAGAGGGGAAATTTCCACATAAGAAAAGTTTCATGAACCAAACTTTGCTTCCTTTGCAAGAAAACTATTGAGACTTAATTTCTCATATCCTAAATCATCAATGAGGCATATTATGATGAATTGAGGCCTTGGAGGTTTCATTTGGATCAAAATCCCAAGGATTAGGGTTTCAGTCAAAACCCTAATTTCAACTGTGAATGCACTGGGGCAAACTCTTATGATCTTGTTTCTTCCTTCACCTTTAAAGCTCATAGATGACCTTTAGGGATATTTACTACCTCATGGAGTCAAGTCCTAGGGTTTGAGAGCACCTCTTGATTAAAATCAAAGGCAATGATCCACTTGTCTTAACAGAAACCCTAATTTGGAGGCAGGGTGAAACTGTGGCTCAAACTACTTATGATGAGAGCCAAATGACCTTGAATTCTTGTTGAGTGAGACCTCTTGGATGTAGGTAAGCTTCAATGGTTGATGAACCAAGCAAATCTTGACTTGACAGGGCAAAAATCTTCAGTGATTCCTCAACTTGAAACCCTAATTCCACACTTTGGTCTGGTGATCCTTTTGTTGACTCGACTTGATTCAAAGCCTTGAGATCTTGGTTTTAAACAACTGGTGAGCCTTCATGATAATTGTATGGAATCATAGAATGCCTTAGGAGGCCTTGAATTTATCTGTGCAAACCCTAATTTCAAACATAAGAGAAACAGACTGCAAGATATGGGTTAGTTAAATAGTGCACCTATGACTGATCCTAAATGTCTATGCAAGATGTTATGACATCTAAGAGGTAAAATTTGGGGTACAACAAGGATGATGTTTTGTTACTGTTTGCACAATGAGGTTTGTGGCGGATGAAGGTGGAGTTGGCCGAATTGTTGAAAAGATATAAGGTTACATTGTCAGTTTGGATGAGGAAGGCTTGAGATGATGGATCTTATTGTGAGAAAGTGTGATGGTGAATGCTTGCGTGTATGTTGTATGGTGGTGAGGAAAAGGATATATTGAGTTATGGTTACAAGGTTGTTGGTAGTGAGAATGCCCAGATAAAATTTAGGTATGACATTAATTTCATAGAAAATCACAATGTTAATTATGAGATTCACTCCTGAAAAATGATGACAAAATGATTTTATATGTGCTTGAGATTAAGCACAAAAATGGATGGAAAAAGTTAGTTAGATTCGAGTCAAGTGCATTTCATGATTTGAGTCAAGTGAGTAAGTAGTGTGAAACAAGGTCTCATAATGAAATCCTATGATTTGAATGTAATTTGAGTCATACAGGTTCATGATTCAAATCATGTGTTAAGCCTATTTCGATTCAGACATAGTAGTGACAAATAAGAAGTTTGTGATTCGAGTCATGTACAAACTGTGATTCGAATCACATAATAGCATGATTCGAATCAAATGTAATCTGTGATTCGAACCACAGACACAAAGTTTCTTATTTTGCCTCTGTTATGAATGATTCGAATAATGGATTATGAGTGATTCGAATCACACACCAGAAATCTCAAATTTTCAAGTTTTCTAAAATAGTTTGAGATTTCACTTACCACATGACTTGAATTGATATCACCTATGGTTCTTGTTTCACTAACTTAGGCAATTGACTTAAAATATCACGATAAAATCTCAAATTTAACAAATGATTTATGCATGCTAAAAATGAATCGTTGCAAAACTTGATCTAGAGAGGGTATGAAATTATGAATGAAACTCTATAATCGAAAGTAAATGAGAATGAAAGCGATAAAAAAAACAACAATATCATCATATTGGAATATTCTTTCTGAATGTATTTGGGACATGCAACTACAAACTACTTGTGCGGTCCATGACCTACGAGCTACATGTGAAGGTACTTTCACTCACGTCTTAGTTTTAGATGTAAGAGATTATGCATGACTTAACTCTTGTGCAGACGACAATGGGATATATTTGATTTCAATGATAAAAAAATAAAAATTAAACAATTATAAAAAAATGTGAAGAAAGTCAATTGTAACTATATTAATAAAAAATTATAATATTTATTTTAATTTTATAAATGTTTTTTATTGAATACCATAGGTTTCTATTAAAAAAAAAAAAAGAGTATAATTATATGATATTTGTGAAATATTTGCATGAAACCATATAAATTTATATTCTTATAAATATTTAGTAAGAAAATATAAAAATTTAAATTTATATAAAATTTATTTATTTATAATTAAAATCAAGAGATGATTGTGATAGGAAGTAAAGAGAAAATTTTATTTTTATTTTTTAACTAATAAAAAAAATTGTGATTGACTAGATTTATAATTATATGATAGGATTGTTTTTGTATAAGAATTTTCCGATTTGTGTTTACGAATAACTTTTCTCTTTTATTAAGGGAGAATTTTATTTCATCGTCCTTTTCTTTCAACCTAGCAGCAGCCGCTACTGTAATTCAAGCACGCCGCTGGTTAGTAATGTAATTTCCCATCTCCTCTTCCCCAGCCCTCTTCTGATTCATCATGTTATTTTCAAAAAACTTCATTATAACGGATGCGTAACTCCCTTACGGCAGCTACATGCGCCGCGCCGTGTAGTTCTCGTTAAAAGCATCCGAGACAGCCGCAACAGTGATGCGCGCCGTCCAGAGGGCGCACCACGGCCATCGCGCCACTATTGGCTGCGATTAGGTTTTATCTATCTTTATTTGTTTATTTCTATTTAGTCATGATTATTACTCCAACAGTTAGGTTGTGGTAGTATTTCAATGAAGAGGTTCAAGCTTTTAAATCCCTCATTTGAACTATTTGATATTCTGATTGTGTTTCTAGTTTGAAGCTTTTTTTTACTTAAATCTTCACTCTTTCAATTTTCAAGCAGAGATGGGAAAGATGTACAAGAAGAAACAACATGTACCTCCAAAAGAACATACCAATAAGCAGGAAAACGGAATGGACTTAAGGACGATTATGAAAGATGTCGAGAACTTCAGTATGTTCTCATCCTTTTCTCATTTTGAATTTATTTTCCATTCAATATTGTCTATCTTCTCATTCAATCTGCTTTCTATCTTTTATGCACTTAGAAATATATAATCAATATTTCATTTCATTTTTTTATATTAGAAAATGCACTGCATTGTGATTTCGCATTGAAATGTTCAAAAGATATAAGAAAAGAGTTTAATATGGGCAGTTAAAATCTAGACGAGGACAAAATCAGTGTAGCAGATATGATATGAGGATGTTGCATTGGATGTGTGGTAAGACTAGACATGATAAGATTAGAAATGTCAATATTAGAAAGAGTGTTGTGGTATCACCTATAGTAGAAAAGATGATGGAAAATAGACGTAGGTTGTTTGGGCATGTAGTGAGAAGACATGAAGATTTTGTGGTAAGGAGAGTAGATCATATGTAGAGGAGTCAAAGAGCTAGAGGTAGAAGAAGACCTAGAAAAACTTTAAGAGAAGCGATTAAAAAAATCTAGAGATTAACGATTTGGAGAGAAGAATGGTCATGGATAGAACATTTTGGCAGAAATTGATCCATGTAAACGATCCCACTTAGTGAGATAAGGCTTGGATGTTGTTGTTGACTTGTTTGAATGATAATATAAATATTAGTTCCTTTCATCATTTTGAATTGGGTGTATTTTGAGGTAAATAAATTATGGTAAGCAACTAAGCATATTCACTTGGTTTGTTACCTTTGCAATATATCTTAGGCAACTCGCATATGACATGGAAAGAACGCAAAAAGATTGAAGATAGGAAGGTTGTTACCCTTGGTGGGAAGGTGAGGTCTATTTGTTGATGCTATATTTTCTATATAATGGTAATAATATCAGGATGCCCTGTGCACACATTTCAGCATTTCATTTTCCAATATGCAGCCTCTCAAGAATCAGAGATTACCTTTAAGTGTGGCACGGCCAATGATGAAGAAACAAAAGCAGAGAGAAGAAAAAATGCTCCAAGAGGTAATTAATTTCTATCATTCCTATCTTTATTTGTTTGTGAAACTCTTACTTGCCTTATTATTCCTTATGTCTGTCCCATTTGTGGCTTGTAGCGTATGATTCTAGGACGGTTTGGGGGAAAGGTTGGTGGTAGCAACAGTAAAAAACCAGTTGGAAAACATAAGCCTGAGGACAGGGGTTTGAAGTTAAGTGAAGGTCGTTTTAGAAATGGTATACTTGACGTGAAGCATTTGTTGAAGTCAACTCCCACAAGAGGTCATGACACTGGAAAAAATATGTCCAATGCAGGAAAAAGAAAAGGAGGCAACGGGAAACATGATAAAAAGGGTGGTGGTAAGAAGTATGAAATGTTTTAGAAGATGAGATGAGTTTTTGTTCATGTGTATGATTTTTATAAATCTGACATTATTCCTACGGTATTTAATGTGTATGGTTTTTATAAATCTGTCATTATTCTTATGGTGTTCAACTTCTTTCTGGGAAGTTGATCAATTTTGGAGATGTTTATGATGTTTACTGTTTCCTTTCTCTTCGGGCCGAGTCATTGGCGCAACACTATGGTTGCTGCCTTGTATTTAAGCTCGAGGAAGTCAATAAACATGCTCATCTCTTGGCACTGATATTATCAATCTTGTTAATTAAGTTCTCTCATTGAGAGGTGATTCTCATCAAAATCTGCCAAAAAAAAAAAATCAGGAGCAATACATGGAAGAAATGTTAAAAGAGAACATATAATACATGCAATGATGTTGCCGGTATATACAATTCTGTCAAATTTAGTTTTTATTCTGAGCAAAGGTGGCAGTGATGGCCGCAAGAATTCAATAGTTGTGATGTAATTTTCAATTTGACTTGCACTGAGATACCTATTGTTTGATGTTATTCACGGAAAGAACTTATAGAGCAGATAACTGCTGCCAAACTTGAAATTTGAAGGAAAAAAAAAGAGGACAACCAGGTTGCATCAATTGTAGATAAGTGAAAAAGCAGAAAAAGCAGAACCTGTCTCTTTGTCCTGCATATCTTTGCTTGCATTCTCCACTCTCAATGGCTTATTTATGCATCACTTCATTCTCTTCAACTTATGATATTTTCTGTGTTCGGGTTTTCTTTGGAAATTTGATTGAAGCATGCGAGTTTTATGTTGTTTGATTGCAATTGATTCTATTATTTTAATGTGTTCATCTTATTGTGTAAATTTTGTCATATTTTTTACTATAATATAATTTGATATTAGTGTCATTTTATTTATAAACTATCATTTCCATATATCATAATCTTGGTTTGCTGTCACATGTAGAATATAAAAAACTATAGTTGAGATTTGGATCATCAGCCTTTCAACAACAAATCATCTCAAAATCAATAGAATATTTGAGATATAACTTGAACCGATTCAAGTTTTGGTTTAAATTCCTAGTATTTAGACTATAGACCTCTTGGATTGTTTCTTGTTGGCTTTGGATTGTTTTTCTTGCAGTTGGTTTGGTTTTGATGTCTTTTGTTTCCGACGGGAAAGGTGGCGAGGAAGGTGGTGCGGATGATGGTTGGAAGAAGGTGATCAACAAAAGGAAGGTGAGGAACTTGATCCGTGGGACAATGTTAGATCAAATATGTCGAGGGTTGGGCACTCCATTACCTCTTTCTTTTTCACTTCTTTCCCTGACTCGGTGCATGCAAAGGATTTGCTTAAGGTCTTCAAAGACGAAGACTTTGGTGCTTTGGATGAAGTAGTCATCCCATCTAGGAGGAACAAGGTTGGGAAAATGTTTGGTTTTGTGAGATTTTTCGACGTTGATGAGGCAGACATATTGGCTACCAAACTTGACAACATTTTTCATTGGTAAGGACAAACTGTTTGTTAATCTCCCCAGATTCCAGAGGGAATCTGGTCGCAAGCGTGCAGTCGCTCCAGAGGAACAATCCTGGAAGAAGTTTGCTTTTAGGAGGACAACACCTTGGGTGCACAGAGGTGTCGTTGATGGTCGTGCGTATGCAGATGCTGCAGGACCTTCGAAGACTACGGGGTATCCTTTGTCGCGCCTTTCTGTTTATGAGCAAGTGGAAGGTGAAGTTTGGGAGAGGTTTCGCAGAGCTTTCGTAGGTGAATATCGTGTTCCTGGATCTTCATATAATATACAGGATCTTTTTGATAAAAAAGGTCTGTTCGGAGTAAAAACTACACCCCTGGGGGCGAATTTTGCCTCCTCGAGGACAGAGATGATGGTGATCTGGAAGCTCTGTTGGACTGGTTCAAGAAGGTTCCACCGAGAAACCTTCTTGAACCAGTTTTGAAACCACAAAATTCGCTCCTTCGTTCGGTAAAAGAACCTCGATTTGGTGGAAAGATTTATGTACGGTCGGAACAAAGGTGGACAATCCAAATTGGTTTATTGATTCTTTGGTGTGCAAAGTTGGAAATGGTGAATCCTTTGAGTTTTGGCACATAAATTGGCTTGGTGCGGTCCTTTGTGCAGTAGGTTTGAATCCCTCTTTCAATTGGCAGATTTGTCTCGCCCGTTAATCGTTCAAAATGGTTAATGGATGGTGGAGAATTGGCGGTGGACAGTCGCTCTGTTGCCTAGCTCACTGCAGCAGGAGGCCGCGACCAAGCTTGCTGTTCTGCTGTCTTTATTGCAGCCTTTAGTTTTAAACAGGCAACATCAAGATCGACTCTTATAGTGGAGGAACACAGAAAATTTTTCAGTCTCGGTTTGTTATGATAGAATCTCTGCTTGTTGCTACGAAGGAAGTGCTATTTTTGGGACTGTTTTAGAAGCGTTTAGGAGTATGTGGCACACGAGGATGCCTAACAAAATCTTGATCTTCGGTTGGAGGACGGTTCTAAACCGTCTTTCGACTCGGTTGACCCTTTTCGTAGGGGTGTGTTGTGCGTAAACTCCGGCTTGTAGTGCCCTGGAGAACAAGAAGATGCCGAGTATGCGTTTGGGTTTTGTCCGGTTTTGTTGGTTTGGTGGAGGCAAACTATTCAAAGGTTGCATTTCGATACCGGTTTGACCAAGTTACCTTTAGTTGAACGCTTGGTGACTATTGGGAAGGAAGCCAAAGTGAATCGTAAGGTGGATTTTGGATGGATTTTTGGATTGTCAATTTGTAGGACTATTTGGGAGTGTAGAAACTCTATTCTCTTCGAGGAAGGTTCTTTTGGTTAATTTTGACGATTTGGGTTCGATCAAGCGGTTTTCGTGGGATTGGTTATTAGTGGGTCAAGTCTGAGGTTGTGTTTTGTCTTGGTCGAATTGGTGCGCCATGCCGATGTCGGCTTTGGTTTAATTTCGTTTGGTGGGTGCCCTTCGGATTCCGTAGATTTTCTTTTTGGATTCCTTTTTTATTAGTGTTTGTATTTGGGTTGAACACTCCTTGTTACTCATTTAATCTATTTGCTTATAATAAAAAAAAAACTAGTCTATGAAGTATCAATAAATTTAGAGTATGCAGAACATCATTCGGGTTTTTCTTTCAACTCCATGTTATAATATTTGAGGTTTCTTTTTGCACAATAAGAAAAAGACCAATCCTAAATTTAGTTGTTTACTTTTGTAATGCGAAATCAATCAAGTTTTTGCTGGTACTCTGCAATTTTTGATCAAATTGTAAAGTAACTTATGATGTCGGTTGATTGTTTTCCATTTCTTTTTACAAAAGTGAAGTATTCATTTTATTTGATCGTTTGTGTTGGGGTTAGTCCAATATTCATTATTTTATTCATTTTTGTTAGTTATACTTGCTAGTCCATTATAACTTTTTTTAAGAGAATTTCTTTTTCTACCTTTATGGGTGATACATACGTTTGAAAATCTAAAATTGCTCTTAGATATTTTTGGAGATGCATCACTAAACGTATCTGAAAGCATTTCATCATTTGTAAATCAAATAGCTTACCTTATTTTTTTTTTCAAAAATTGGTTTGGAAATGCATATGCAACTATTTTGGGGTGAATTCGGAGATGTATCTTCAAAAACTTATTTGCATGCATCTTAGGTAGAAATATTGTCATAAGTTTGCATTTTTTTAATCCAAAGTCATTTTAATTCGACCAACAATCCCATAATTTAATTCAAACATTAATAAACAAAAACATCATAGAGCAATGTAATATATTAATTAAAAAAAACAACCCAAAATATTACAAATATTATTCTCAAAGTATGAAAAATAATACTAAAACATCCCAAAATATAAATAAAAGCACAACCTACTGCCTATGTCTAATCCTAATCCCCTGGCTCTGCTTCTGCCATCGGCAACCCAAGGTATTTCGTGTCTCGGTAAGAATGGAACGTGCTAGGACAATTACATCATCGCCACCTCTCTCAAACAACCCAGACTCTATGCCCTCATATGTAATCCGCATAATGTTTTGACAGATCGACAACACATTAATGGCATGGTCATCTCTAATTTGCTCATTCTTCAGGATCTCCTCATGAGCTGGCCTAAGTGCATGTCCAAGAGTGTCTGATGTCATGACATGATGTGCACACTATAGATCCAAGTCATGTAACCGTCCACATAAGACCATTGGCTTGTGGCTGACATACTCCGATATTCCTCTAGTACCAGATGACTCTTGTAATCTGCCCGTATGTCATCAAGATGTCTGCGAACAATGTTGTCAGGAGCAAACTCGAAAGGGGGATCACATAATGATCTGCACATATCCAAACTGACGCATGCATCGCTCCGGCAGATACATGCACATCAGATTCACCCCACATGCCACTCATCCAGAGTAAAATTAACCCGGGTCGAAGGCCACAATGTCCTGGTGAGTGGTGTATGGTGTCCAATCGATGTCATCATATTGAATCTGGTGAATATACACATGGAACAACCACACAATATCATTCCCTCTGCGCGGGCAATATAGGCAAGCATATGGCCAATTCTAAGTATACTCTAGCATATGATCAAACTCGTGTATGAGGTGAAAGTGGGATAAGATCCATATTTGAAAAGGAATAAGAAAAAAAATTAGTAACAAGTGGAAAAAACAAGTGCTTTTAAAATTATTAGTGGCTATGGAAATTACCGTTGGCAGGGTGCAGGAGCCTGTCATTTGCTTTGTCGTTAAAAGAGAACCTTCGCTCAGCTTGGAGTATATGTGTACCAAACAGGAGGCCCCCCAGTTCCAATCGTGAATGGTCGACAAGTCAATGACGTACTTAAGGTATGCCACATCGACGTATGTTGTACTTTTGTCCACAAACATGGACATGCCAACCAAGAATAAGAGGTAACACCTCAAAGCACACTCCCGGTGGTAGGTAACCTGTAGATCATCGTCGTCGGCTTCTTCAGCCAACTCAAAGTTTTCTTCATAAAGCTTCTTCAAGTATGAAAATTTGGCATGAGGGCATCCATTGGGTTAGCTTCCAAATAAGTTATCATTACCTCCCGGGCTTCATCACGCTTGATCCTGGAAAGATCAAGTAACTTCCCCCTGATGAGAAGGTGTAGAAGGCAAGCAACGTCATCTAGTGTAATCATCATTTCGCCAATGAGAAAGTGGAAAGATGATGTTTCCTTATCCCATCTCTCAGTAAAAGTCCCCTGCATGCCATGGCTAATGATCTTGTACCCGGAAGAATACATGCCGATAAGACCGGAGTATCAAATGACACTTTGGAACCAATCATCCTTAGGTTGATAAAGCTTCAAATTTTTTTTGTCGCGGTTAATAAACTTCAAACAATCGCGCTCCTGTTAAAAAAATATCAATCACAAGGAATTTGTTTAAAACATATAAATAACAAACGTTAACAAATATACCTCTCCGACCCAGATATGCCCAATAACATGATCTCTATAGTATATCAGTAAGGAGGTGTCAGAGACCCCTCCATGATAAGGGTCTGCAAGTGGAGGGACACCATCATGTGTAGCAGGAGCTTCGTCCCGATCATTGTGAGCAGGGGAGATGTGCCTTTGGGATAAGGAGCCTTGTGACGAAAAATCCTAGAAGTCGGTGCTTCCCCGTCAAGATTCCTAGGGACAGATGCCCTCTTAGCTCTGACCTGCTCATTTCGAAGTTGATCTCTCACATCGAACAGACGTTTGTTAGGTTCCAGGGTCGAGTCTCATTCTGTCTTCGTTGTTTGCAGCCATTTTTCCTAAAAAAATACGAGAAAAAGACATCAGTTTGCTTCCAGGACATTTTCAGATATGGATATCCGAAAACCAGCAAGGATAAAAGTCGGAGATGCATGTCCGGAAAAGCTCGTGTTTGCAACAATGGCAGAGAAACCAATCTTGCCCTAACAACCCAAAATGCAACTAAATTATAATGCATGTCTCTAACAACTACCTATTTCGAATGTGACTAAACTAACTATTTTACCTAATACATTAATCAAAAATAAAAAATAAAGTTAAATCAAAAACTTACTAAAAATTGTGTTGATGAGGATGAAAAATGTTGAATGTAGTATGGATTGAGTTGGGATTGGTACTATTGAAGTAGAGACAATATTGTTCCTTGAAAAATTGACTAGAAGAAAGTTGCTCACGAGCTCCAATGGAGATTTGTAAAAGTTTCAGAAAATGAAGAAAGAGAAGAAAGTATGTCCGCGCGCATTATATATAAATTTAACGTGTTCAGAGATGCATCTCGGAAAAAACACCTGAATTTGAAAATAAAGGGTAATCCGGAGATATATCCGCGGACAAACTCTAAAACACATACGGAGATGCATCTCCGAATTAAATTTTGACAAAGTGAGGGAAGCCCGACCATTTACGCTTATTGTGTGGTAATGATACGTCCGAAAATACATATTTGAAAATATGATTTTTTTTTTTTACTTTTCGCCAAAGGTTTGAAATAACCAATACATATGGCTTGCTATTTTTGTTTTGTTGGATTTCAATTATTTAAAGTTTTGTATTTCAGTATTATTTATTCGATATAAATTCAATCTTTAACTATAAAATTTATTTATATTTATATATATTATAATTTGTTGATATTTTTAATTCAATAATTTTTTTGAAAAGGATATTATTCATTTTATTATTTATGTTTTGATTATTATTTATTTATACATTGTTTGAGAGTTTATTTTTTGGAGTGACAATCTAACACGTCTATTTCGTTTAAGCCTATCCCGCAAAAGGATGGAACTTTTGAGGGCCAGGTCTATAACTGTATTCTTCTAAAAGCATGAAAGTGGAGTGGATTTACATATACAGCACCTTTTAATCAAAAATTATAAAAAAAAATTTATAATAATGTCTGCATTTGAAAAAAATGGAGCGAAATGAAATAGACTTAAAACTGTCTCTCCTAAAAAAAAATATATAGACATGACCGACATGTCCGGCGGATGCCAAATATCATTTTGTCACCCTTAATCTATATATGGTGCATATAAAACAAAATCTTTCTTACATTCACATAAGTAATTCTTCAATAGTTTTGGTTCTGCTTAACAATTTATATTAAAAAATGTGTTAACATATTATTATTTTAAATAGGTGGTACAAATATCATGACGTGTATGTAGTAATTTAATTATTTCTTTTTTCCATATAATTCCAAGAAAATTTTTAACATAATTTTTTTGAGAAATTATTAAACATGAAATTATTTTTAAAAAATTATATAAATAAATAAATAAATAAACAAATAAACAAATGGACTCAAATCTAAGTTCTCAATTATAATCATAATTTTAACACATAATAATCTTCTTGGTCAAACAATTATTTTTACACAGGTAAAAAAAATATAAATGGGCATAACACCATTGTCCTCATTCCTAAGGTTAAGGGTGCTAACTCTGGATCTTTTCCGGCCCATTGCAATTTCTAATTTCAAGTTCAAAATAATCTCCAAGATCATTGAGAATAGGCTCTCCTCTATCATGCCGTTCTTAATTTCTAAGAAGCAAAGGGGTTTTATTAAAGGAAGACGCATTTATGATTGCATTGGCTTAGCCTCCGAAGCGTTCAACTTGCTAGATTCTAAAAGCTAGTGCGGCAATGTTACTCTCAAAGTGGATATCGGAAAGCGTTTGACACTCTTAATTGGGATTTCATTATGAAGGTGCTCCGGAAGTTTGGTTTCAATCAAAAGTTTTGTCTTTGGATCGATTCCATTCTCCGGTCCGCCTTCTTGTCCATCAATATTAATGGGATGCTGCAGGGTTTCTTTAACTGCTCCAATGGGGTTCGGCAAGGCGACCCGCTTTCACCATTGCTTTTTTGTTTGCGGAAGAGGTGCTTTGCAGGAAGCTTACTTAGTTAGTTGAAAACAACAGTTTGGATCCTGTTGTTGGCCCAAAGAAAATCCATGTTCCTTCTCATATTCTATATGCTGATGATATCTTAATTTTTTGCAAAGAGAAAGTCTCCAACATCAAAACCCTCATTGCGACATTCAAAGATTATGAAGCGATTTCGGGGCAAGTGGTTAATTGCAATAAGTCTCTCATTTTTGGTGGTGCAATGTCTGATTCTCGGCTCAATATTCTGGCAGCACTTTCTGGTTTTGTCATCGGTTCGGCTCCGATGCAGTATCTTGGGCTGCCCATTTTTAAGGGTAAACCGAGGAAAGTTTTCTTGCAGACCATTGCCGATAAAGTGATTTCGAAGCTGGCCTCGTGGAAAGGCTCTTTGCTCTCCTTTGCGGGTCAAGTTGAGTTAGTAAAATCCTCTTTTCAAGGAATGTTTTTGCATAGCATGGTTGTTTATGATTGGCCGGTTTCTCTGTTGCGTACTGTGGAAAGGGCGATGAAAAGGTTTATTTGGAGTGGGGATGCCTCCAAAAGTAAAGTCATCACGGTCGACTGGAATGATATTTGCCGTCCGATTGCAGAAGGGGGTTTGGGGATTAGATCTCTTGGAAGTTTAAATTCGGCTACCAATTTGAACCTCGCGTGGAACTTGTTAAACTCTTCTACTTGTTGGGCCTCTCTCCTTCGGAAGCGCATTTTTCGCCTCAATAAAATCACGAAATCTCATGTTTTCTCTTCTTTGTGGTCTAGTGCCAGGAGGGAGCTGAGTAGTGTTCTGGACAATTCGGCGTGGTGTCTTGGAAACGGTAGATCCATTAGCCTTTGGTATGACTCTTAGTGCGGCAACCCGCTTTGCTTGGATAATGACACTCCTGCTATCATTGTGGATCAAACTGTCAGTAGTCTCATTGTGAATGGTATTTGGAATTTTGATTTGGCTATTTCTTCCTTGCCTTCTTCCATTCAAGTGCGCATTGTCAATTGCCACATCCCTTTTGATTTGAGGCCGGATAAAAGATGTTAGAATAATTCTTCTAATGGGGAACTTTCGATTAAGCTCGCTTATGATTTCACGAGGAAAACAAGTATTCGTAAGGAGTGGTGGAATCTAATTTGGGATAGGTGGATTCCTCCATCTAAATTGGCAATGGTGTGGAAGCTCATTCATCACAAAATTCAAACGGATGATTATTGGAAGCGTAGAAGTTTTGCTTTCCCTTCCAAGTGTGATTTGTGTGGTTGCGCTGAGGAATCGGAATCTCATCTCTTTTTCCATTGCGGTTACACTTTAAAGCTTTGGGAGTGGATTAAAAATATGTTGAATATCTCCTCTAATATTCTTGGTTGGTCGGATGTTTGGAGAATCCTTGACAAAGACGGTGCGAATCAATGCAAGATCATTTTTAAAGCCGCTTTCATCTTCACTTTCAACTCGATTTGGATGGCTCGGAACAAGGTTAGATTTGAAGGGACTTTAATCTCTATTCATTCTTCTATTTCTTTCATTTCTGAAATTCTGGTATGACAGATTCCAGATGTCACATAACATGTCGAGACATCTGGTCTGTTACAGATAACATGGCAAGGTATAAACAATAACAGTACTAAAAAGCATAAACAACACACATAATTTGTTCACGCAATTCGGTCTAACAACCTACATCTAGGGGCATACCAAGCCAGGAAGGAAGTCCACTATTAGCAGTATCAATTCACAGGTCACACAGTCAACACACCCGTTGACGATCTACTCACTTAATAACTACCCAATGACCCTTCTACCTAAGTCTTCCCTAGATAAGAGACTCCATCTCACTTCCAATCATCGCAATGATGTCTAGCAGTCAACACCTCAGCCACTGCATCAACAGCTTGATTTCCAACAACTCTTCAATCACAGAAAAGTAGAAGACACACTCATATGCTAATACTCAGCCAAGACTCTTGACTAAGAACACCATCTTGAAGTTGCTTAAAAGCTTCCTCCAAGAACAATACATCTCTTACCTACAGGCTTCGAGATAAACACGATGACCATCCCACAAACCGAGTGGTTCATCGACCAACACAGCCCTTATAATTTACATGATGGTTGGCTTAATATTTCTAGGTTACAGAGACCCTATTTATAACCTATACCCAACTAGATTTGGGCTTCAAATCACAGCATATCAGCTGCTACAAATCTGCAAAATAAACTCCAAGAAAATAGGTCTTCAATCTAATATTTCCTAATATGTCTCCATATTTAGAAAGTAGTGAAAATCCGAAAACCAGCACAAAATCTCAACTCAATTACTTTGGACGCCACATAGGATAACTAAATATTCACAGAATATTCAGTAACAAATAACAACTAACAGAATCTTCCTTTTAATCCAATAACAGACGCGATGTCCTATGATCCAGGATGGGACATCTTTATCCGACATGTTGAATGCAGTAAATTAGAACATCTTGATTAACCATCACATGACAGCAAAACAACAACACCTTAAAACAACCATGCACTCATATCAGCTTAGTGCAGCACAACATGTCAAGACATCACACTTGACATCTCCACAACCTGCAACTAATCTAATATGACAGATACTGAATATAACTAGTTAGTGCAGAACAACATGTTAAGACATCCTCCTTGACATTTCACAACCTACAACTAAACTATTATGGCAGATACACAAAACAGCATGTTAAAACAACTTTAGTGACATAAAGCTATCATATAGGTTTTAACAAAATTTAGCCAACACAAATACTGCATAGCTGCAGAACTAACAAACTCCCCCTTTGGCAAATTTTGGCTAAAACCATCATATCATATCAAATATATCAGCAGCAGAAGATAGTCACACACATCAGTAGTAGATAAAACAATTATCAGCACTGCAACACCTACACAAGCAGATCTACACTCAATCTTCATCTGCACACATACACAACCTCACACAGTAGCAACTCCACAACAACATTTACCAACTAGCTCACCACTCACACTAGCAATCACACATAAATGTTAGAACATCATATGGGACATCAGATATCAGCACATCATGCAATCACACACTCTCCCCCGTTTTAGCCATATTTGACAAAGCAATAACACACCAGAGCAATATCCATACAACCTTTGAATAACACAACCAACTTCCCCTAAAGGAAACAACCAAGGAACACTACTACTTCTTACTTCTCCCCCTTTTTAGCCATAATATACAAAACCAAGCAATTATGCATCTAAGGACAATCAACCAACAGCAAGCAAGTCAGTAGCAGAACACATCCAACTCAGAAGCTTGTACAATCTGACAGTATACAGTACTCTCCCTGACATGGATAACCAATGCTTCATTGTAAGAAGAACACCCAAAATGAATGGAAAACACAAGACGCATCTTCATGTCTTCAAGAGCGCACCCTCTGTTCAACACACCTGCTGAACACATTCACCTACTGCTTGACCCTCTAGCAAACCATGTACCATAATAGTACATAAATCAGATAGAAGCTTGTGTTCTCTGGAGACAAAAACCATAACATTCTGTCAGCAGATGTTAAGACATCAGTCTTGACATCATGAACAGAATCCATCTGCACTAAGAAAAACACCACATTCCAAATAAAAACACAATCTCCAAGCTCCCTCTTAAGCCAAGGGACCAGAAACAACCAGAACAAAAACACATCACATCACAGAAGATCACAAGAACACAGGAACAGTATTCTCTCACCCAACTCTCCAAAGGCAATCATTCCCTATCATTCTCCCGTATGATAATTTGGAATACTCCTGATCAGTTGATGAGTATCTTCACCTTCAGACTTTCAAGCAATCAATACCTGATATGCTTCAGTCTTCTCTACATTCTCCATCCAAGGCAGACCTTATACTTCATCATTCTCCCGTATGACTATGTAGACGTTCCTTAGGCATAATGTAGGCACCAAGCTCCAGAACCAGAGCAAAATCATCCTTCACCAAGGATATCCATCCCGGATAATGTTCCAACACCAAGTTAAAACATCTGCCACACACCAAGACATCATCACTATGATTTTTGATATGCTCCACTAACTGGACTTACTATAGCATAATAATCCAAAGAACTAGAGAAATAAACTCTCATCCACCTTCAAGAAGAATAATCTCCTTGAGTCTTCAACTCATCACCCTTCTGCCCAAGAGTAACTTGTTCCAAGACAATCCTCAATAATAACCAGCTCCCACACTCTGATTATCTTGATTCTTCGAATCCACTTCTGAGATCAACCAAATGCCACAGTTTGATCACCTCATTCATGAATCCTCATATGAAAACAACCAAATGCCACATTTTGATCTTTTTCACGTTTGTCAGAACTCTCACAAAGATATCCCGATCCACCAAGGAAACTTGATCTTCAAGTCACATGTTCCAATTGCTCAATAGCAAACACACTTAGACTCCATAAGCCATGGTCATGTAACATCTTCTCCTTCCTGCAGCTCCCGCAAACTGCCATGAGAACGATCTTTTGAAACATCCTATTGTTCATTCCTGTAGATCACCCTATCATAAGCTGATGTGCCACGTCACCAACTGAGACTTCTGATGTTAAGCTAGATGTCATAACATTATGACATCCAACTGTTGAATTTAGCTCTTCCTTCTGCCACTTAGAAGAACCTCCTCCCATTGCAGAAATAGATTTCCATGCTCTCATAAACTTGATTCAACAATCAAGTTTGAGTAGACAACCTTCATCCTGCTCAGAAACTCCAAAGACTTCAAATCTGCCATATCTGAATCTTCAGAAAATAAGTAGTCCAAGACTACCCCATAGCCACACAATCTCATCTTTATAATCCCAAGCTTCTTTTAACCACCATGATAGTTTCAATATCATGTACGACATCAACACAGAGTTCCTTGAACCCAGGATGATCTCCAAGGATCACACCTTCAGCAGCTAATTCAGGTCGTCACACACCAACACACCACGAAGAGAAATAAACAGCTACATAGAGAAAAGTAAATTCACAACACTTCAGCAGTCCTGCACTTTTACTTCAGACTTATACATAGTCTCCCGTCAATGTATATTGTCATTAGTTGAATGCACAACATCTTAGATAAACACTCAGCTCCCGTCAGAGTATTCATTATCGGTTAGATGCACATCCTTATCAAAAGCAGACAAATACTTAACTGCTGTCAAGCTATTTATCATATGTGATAAGGTAACCTTCTCACACAAGGTACGACATTTGATCTGGTCTGACATTATTTTCCTGCACCCTTGTGGCACTAGCTGATCCCTCTTTTATTAATCCACACCACTGATCACTTCAGATTAGGTAAATGGCTAGACCTAATACTCCACCATGAGCACAACTAACTTTCTTTGGGTGAGGAAGCAATGAACTGAAATGATGTTTCAACATCAGTTCCGACATCAGTCTAAATCACATTAAACAACTACTATGGCTTTGGAGACAACATCCGTAGTAATCCATGTACAAATCTTTGCAGGGGATACAAGAGTTCACCAGTAGCTGATCATCCTTTCTGATCAGACCATAAATACTTGCATGATACACACCATCAACACGTCTGCATCTTTTACTCTTCCAAGTGTTCATCATGTGGGGGACATCACATAGCTGAACCTAAGCTAGATGAAGACTTCCCTTGATCATCTTAAAGGTCTTCAAAACTAATCCAAGCTCCAACAAAACTAAACAACAGCAAGACTCAGAGTCACTTTCCTAATTAGGTCAAGTATTAGAAAGACTCTTCTAGAGACCAAAATAAATGGCTCTATCCTTTCTTAAACAGATTTCTTGAAGAGTAAATCAACCACACACTATAGTGCCTTTAAGAGTGGACTTGAGAAATAAAACTCAAGTATCGTTGGCAACTTTACACAGTTGGTTGAAACAGTCTTGCATACACTACATCATCACACAACAACTCTTCTGAGGAGACCAACCCTACTGCCCTTCCTTTACTAGCGACACAAGGACCCCCAGGGTTCCATCAGATACCATGCAGCGGAATACACAACAATCACAACCTCCTCAACAGTCTTCAGGTACAACATATTACACAAAACTACCACACATCATTTTCTGCGAATAGTCCATCCTCCACTTCTAGGGACCATTTAAACACTAATATGAACCTATCACGTTCAATCAGCTTTTCAGTATAACATCCTTCTTCCTTTACCATGAACCAGAAAGTATCCCCCTCGGATCTCAACCAGAAACAGAACAGGATGCCTGCTCTGATACAAATTGAAATTCTGGTATGACAGATTCCAGATGTCACATAACATGTCGAGACATCTGGTCTGTTACAGATAACATGGCAAGGTATAAACAATAACAGTACTAAAAAGCATAAACAACACACAGAATTTGTTCACGTAATTCGGTCTAACAACCTACATCTAGGGGCATACCAAGCCAGGAAGGAAGTCCACTATTAGCAGTATCAATTCACAGGTCACACAGTCAACACACCCGTTGACGATCTACTCACTTAATAACTACCCAATGACCCTTCTACCTAAGTCTTCCCTAGATAAGAGACTCCATCTCACTTCCAATCATCGCAATGATGTCTAGCAGTCAACACCTCAGCCACTGCATCAACAACTTGATTTCCAACAACTCTTCAATCACAGAAAAGTAGAAGACACACTCATATGCTAATACTCAGCCAAGACTCTTGACTAAGAACACCATCTTGAAGTTGCTTAAAAGCTTCCTCCAAGAACAATACATCTCTTACCTACAGGCTTCGAGATAAACACGATGACCATCCCACAAACCGAGTGGTTCATCGACCAACACAGCCCTTATAATTTACATGATGGTTGGCTTAATATTTCTAGGTTACAGAGACCCTATTTATAACCTATACCCAACTAGATTTGGGCTTCAAATCACAGCATATCAGCTGCTACAAATCTGCAAAATAAACTCCAAGAAAATAGGTCTTCAATCTAATATTTCCTAATATGTCTCCATATTTAGAAAGTAGTGAAAATCCGAAAACCAGCACAAAATCTCAACTCAATTACTTTGGACGCCACATAGGATAACTAAATATTCACAGAATATTCAGTAACAAATAACAACTAACAGAATCTTCCTTTTAATCCAATAACAGACGCGGTGTCCTATGATCCAGGATGAGACATCTTTATCCGACATGTTGAATGCAGTAAATTAGAACATCTTGATTAACCATCACATGACAGCAAAACACCAACACCTTAAAACAACCATGCACTCATATCAGCTTAGTGCAGCACAACATGTCAAGACATCACACTTGACATCTCCACAACCTGCAACTAATCTAATATGACAAATACTGAACATAACTAGTTAATGCAGAACAGCATGTTAAGACATCCTCCTTGACATTTCACAACCTGCAACTAAACTATTATGGCAGATACACAAAACAACATGTTAAAACAACTTTAGTGACATAAAGCTATCATATAGGTTTTAACAAAATTTAGCCAACACAAATACTGCATAGCTGCAGAACTAACAATTTCAGCAGCAGTTTCCATTACGGGAAATGCGGTGGCAGTTGGTGCTCGCCTCTCTATGAATGATTTCTTGATCCTTAAGAGGTTTAAGGTGGTCATCCGGCCCCCGAGGGCTCCAAATATTAAGGAAGTCTTATGGCAGCCCCCGTCCGAAAATTGGATTAAAATCAATACAGATGGGGCTGCTATTTCTTCATCTCGTCTTTCTGCTTGTGGTGGTCTGGCTAGAAACAGTAATGGTAGTTTTATAAGCGCTTTTGCCTCTTTCTTAGGAGTTGGTGATTCTCTCACGGCCGAACATTCGGCTGCAATGATTGCAATCGAGTCCGCCCATGATAGAAATTGGAGTAATTTTTGGTTGGAAACGGATTCGAAGGCGGTGGTCGAAGTTTTTAAGCTATCGTTTAAAGTTCCTTGGCTGATTAGAAATAGATGGATTAACTGTATTAACTTAGTTTTTCAAAAGAATTTTATGGTCTCTCATATCTATAGGGAAGAGAATAGTTGTGCAGATGCCCTTACTAACTTAGGCGTATCTCTTACTGATACTTCTTATTTTGATACTCTCCCTATTTTTATTAGAGCGGATTTTGTAAAAAATATGGTAGGTTTGTCTTTCTTTAGGGTTGGTTAATGGTGTGAGGGTTTGGTATCGTCCCCCCTCTTTTTGTACTCTATTTTTCTTTTTTAATAATATTACCTTATTAAAAAAAAATCGTCATCAACCAATTTCTTTACATCTTCATTGACCTTCTATGTCTTCTCCATGAAAAGTCTGAATTCAACATCATAATAACGTTTTTTCTTTTTTAATCACCTCTAGTTTAAAATTCATTTTCAATATATTTTCTTCTTTATTAATCAAGATTTAAATTCATAAAAATGATAGATTTGCACTATTTTAAAAAATAAAATCATATCAAAGTCCACTGTACTTTTTTTAACTGGAAGAACTAATTGAGGATTCAAATCTGGATCTAGAATTAAATTGTGACTTACGCTCTTTAAAAATCTACAAACGATATGCTTTGTCATAACATGCCCTATCAAATCTGAAACACATGTTCTTTGATCTACTCCAGAAATAGAAATTCTGAAAAATCCAAAAAAATCTTTAAGACAAAATCCAAAAAATTCAGAAAAATCAAATGTGTTCTTTCCGAAACTAAACTCCATCAATTTTTGAGGCCCCAATATTTTCTACGAACAATGTACAGAACAACCAAACCGTAACTTTGTCAACAATTTTTACTTTCAGATATATCCACTATATAATCAAAACATCAAAGAATCTATATAATTTCAATATTCCAATCAATTGCATACAAAAGATTGTAGAAGAAGAACCATAGAAAAAGAAGGAGAAAGGTCCAAAAGAAAAGGAAAAGAATGAGAAAAAATAAGAAGCTGATAGAGGAGAAGAAGAAGCAATAATGAATCAGATTTCTATTGGGACATATGATTGTCATTACAAGAGTTGAATTACATTGAAACAAATTGTTGCTTCAATTTGAATTTTTTGTAAAATAACCACTTTATTCAAATATCCACATTTTCAAAAGAAATATTAAACTAACCACTTTTCGAACAAAAAAAATTCACCACCTGAAAAATATACCACGTATACACTCTTTTATTTTTCTCGTAGGCGTCAATACCTATGGCGCATGCATGCAATCTCTTTAATATATTTCAACATAATAGCTACAAAAAATGACGCATGCTCTTAAAAGTTGCATGCATGCGCCACTGCCAGTGGCATAACTAGGGGTGTGCATGGTTGGTTATTTTGAGAAACCAAACCATAACCATTTAAATGGTTTGGATTTATAACCAAAATCACATTTTAATCAAAACCGGTTATAAAACCAGTTATAAATTTGGTTATGGTTATATAACCGGATTTTTTTAAAAAGTCCAGTTCTAAAAAAAATATTCAAAAAATATATTTTTTTTTTATTTTAAAAATTAAAAAAATTGGATTTTGGATAATAACCGGATTATAACCGAATCTAAAAAAATTTAACCGGTTAATAACTATTTAATTATATCCGGATTATATAAATGGATAACCAAAACCATTAAACACTAAACCGGTTAATAACCATTCAATTATATCCGGATATTTAAAACAGATTTGAATTTGGTTATGGATTTGGGCATCACAACCGGATATTTTGCACACCCCTAGACATAACACATGAGCATGCGCATTGACACCTAGGGCAAAAAATAAGTGTATGTGCCACAGTTGTGCATGTTCTAGGGACAATTTTGTTTGTTCAAAAACGGATTAGTTTGATATCTTTTTTGAAAATGTGATATTTGAGAATTTCTTTTGAAAAAAGGTGGTTACTTAAAAAAAAAGAAGCTCAATTTGGTCTTTTAATATCCCTTTGGATTATGATTTTCATTCCTAAATCAATTTCAAAATTTTAATGTAATATTTATTAATTTTTAATTATTTTTATTTAATTTAATAGATAATAAAATAAAAAATGACATGAGGATTGGACAATTGACGTTGTCCATGTCATTCAACACGTGCCAACTATTTGGAAGAATTACACATCAACACTCTTTTGATCAAAAATAGGAAAGAGGAACTAAAATTATTTAAAAATAAAATAAAAAGATTAATTTTATAAATAAATCATAATAAAGGATCAAAACGGTAATTTAATCGATATCTTGTTTCTAAGCAGTTAGGATATTTGGGCCATGATATAATTGTTTTACGATGCTATTTGAGCAATTTGCAAATAATGCAAATTTGCGTGGATTACATAGAATGTCTCCAATTTGGTTTTGTTTGTTGATTAGGTTGTGAGAGACAACTTTGATAACACGACGTGTCAATTTATTTAATTTAATTAGATTTGGTATCATTCAATTACTAATTAACAAATTGAAGTGGTGATTTTTTTATCACTCTTTTTCTTATTTGATTTCAACTGATTATTTAGGGAAAAAAAAAAATCAAGTCATGTGATCATTAGAAGAAATGAACGAATTTTTTTACTCAAATAACTCAGTTTTTTAAAATATCTCACTTTTCAAAAATATTCTCAAACTACCCCACTTAGGGTTTGGGTTTATCTAAGGGTGTCATTCCAATTAGCGACCCTTTGTTAAGGTCATAAGGGTGTCGCCAATTGGATTGGAGATACCTCATAAATCCAATCCAATTGGCGACTTAGTTCAAGACTTAAAGGGAGTCGCCAATTCATCTGGAGACTCCCTAGAAATTGAAATTTTTTTCTTATAAATAAAGGTGTGCTGATCATTTAATTCCACATCTCATCTCATATCTTTATTCTACTGATAACATGTATCGAAAGACTTGATCGGCTGCGTGGATGAGTTCGTGTTAAGACTGACGAAGATGCGAGGGAAGTCATGTTTGGACCGAATGAAATTAGTTTGATTGTTGTAATCAGTTAGGAATGTATTATGTTGTTTGTTGTTAACATTGTTGTTATTGTTGTTTGTTGTTAGCGTTGTTTGTTGTTAACATTGTTGTAATAAAGACTCATCAATATATGAAAATATTTGGTTACAACAAATGAAACGATAAGCTAAATCATGATGCAGATGTTCCTCCGACATTGGGACAATTTTTTCGGTTGTGTCTGGGCTGACGACATTTATTGCATAATCTTATCATTTTATCAGCGGTATCCATTTTGGTTCTTATACGCTTGCTGTTTGGGTGTCCTTTTTTCTTTCTTCTCATCTCATTGTTGTGCCAAACTATGTCACCTTGGTATGGAGGCCAATAATCCTCCATTGGTAGCACTGCGAAGCCTTCGTTGTATACATTCATAACATTAATCACCTTGTAAACATCAGATAGATAGCCATAAGCATCCTGACGAGCATGTGCGCATGCCGCAATGGCATGTGAGCAAGGTACACGTAATGCCTGGTACTTGCCACAGTCACACCAACATCTGTTTAGTTTGACATCATAGGATAAATTGGGTCTTCCCTCATTATGGTCCATTGTTTCTTGTACACTGAATGTTTGCCTATGACGGTCAAAGACTGTAAATGCAAGTGTGTTGGCTCTGATAGTATCCTCTTTCATCAATTTCATTTTGCTTTCACTAAATACTTGACCCGACATTAACACTGCGGCCCATCTTTCATCTCTTGTTGCGAAAAGTGATGTCAACCTATAATAGGTTGATCTCACCAAAGTGGTGATTGAAAGGTTTCTAATTCCTTTGAATAACCCGTTCATTGACTCCACAAAGTTTGTCGTCATGTGGCCCTAACGACATCCACCATCAAAAGCCCTTGTCCATTTTTCTAGTGGAATGTTATCCGACCACCTTCCTGCATCTGCATTTGACATCCTAATTTCGTTAAGGTAGTATTGAAATGTTGGTTGTGTTAGGGCATACCCGACATTCACTACTTTTTTGCGAAGGTTCTTGTCTTTGATTGCACGCATGAAGTTTTGTGCAATATGTTTAATGCAATATACATGGGTAGAAGGAGGATTATGCAACCCGTTATCGTGGCTATTGTAGGCACTCTCTATAGGAGCATGCTTGTCTGAAATCAAACAGAGATTGGCTTGTGGAGCGACATGTGTTCTGAGATTCTTAAGGAAGGAACTCTAAGCAGAAGCGGTCTCACCCTCAACCTGAGAAAAGGATATCAGAAAGACATTATTGTTTCCATCTTGTGCAACACCCATAAGCAAGGTGCCCTTGTATTTTCCGTAGAGCCATATTCCATCAATTTGAATAACAGATTTACAGAATGCAAAAACCTCTTATGCATGGTTGAAACGACCAAAAGAGACGGTGAAAGATGACATTTCCATCAACAATAGTTCCATCCGGCCTACATGTCGACACTGTCTGCATGATTGCAACAGTTCCCGGTGTGTATGTCTTCAAGGCTAACAAAAATCACGGTAATTCCTTGTACGAATCCTCCCAGTTGCCAAACACCTGTTCAACAACCTTTGTCCTTGCAATCCACGCCTTCTTGTACGAGGGAGTATAATTATACCGCGTCACGATATGAGAGATTATTATACTCACCTTAACTGAAGGATCCTTACTAACAAGCGGCAAAATGTCTTGACATATCAATTTCGCGCTTAGCTTTTGGTGATCCTGAACAATATTTGTGGCAGTGCAACTGTGAGGTGGCTCTATGGAAACTATCTTCCAAGAATCGCTTCTCTTTCTGTAAGAAGCAGTAAGCCGAAACTTGCATAGTGGATTATGAAAAATAATGACATACCTTCTCGAATCTGTTCGGTGTACAATATAATCAACAGAGTTATCCATGTGATATTTTTTATGGCTCGTACATAATCTTCTTTAGTACAAAACTTATCTCCTTCTTTTAATTCACTCCCTAACCGTATATACGGGTTGTGAAACATATCTGCGGATGGATCATCGTCTTGCAAGTCCAAGCCTGTCATATGTTGAGGCGGACAATATACATGACCTGGAGGTATGGGCAGTTGTTCGTCATCCTCAACATTGTCGTTCAACATCTAATCGACCAGCATCTCACTTCCTTCTTCTTCTTCATCAACGAAGTTGACCTCCGGTTCAGTTTCATCTGAGTATTATGTTTCGGTTTCATCTGAGTCTACATCTGTTGATTGATTTATAATCTGAGACTGTTGAGATGGAATATTTTGTAGGAGGAATGTATACAACTCAATATAGTTGAAACCAAAATGTTCGTGACTTACGTACATATTTTCAACATCTTCGCCATCTCGCAGTTTAAGTGGATAAAATTTAACTTGGTTGGTTTAAAAAAAAAACAAGGTTTTGATATATTATTTGTGCTATAGGACCAAGCCCTAATTTTGATTCCAATCTTTCTTTGAAATGCAAGAAACTTGTGTTTCTATTGACTGTGAATCGAACAATATCAGTGTTTTGAAAACCAAACTCAGATACATCGGATGTTTCTCCATTGTAATGGGCGTTAACAATGTATCTCTGTGCAGATGACACACCAAAAGGACTTGTTAGAGACAGACTTACTATTTTGAATTCTACTATTTTTTCTTGTTTTGGGAACATACTTTGATTGCATGCATGGGACATATTAATATACATATTAATACGTAACATACTCGCCACCCTAATTGGCGACATATTAATGAGGTCAAATTAAAGTCGCCACATTAATTGGCTACATGGTTCAGACTATTAAATGAATTCGCCATATTAATTGGCGACATAGTACAAGATTTAAAGACTGTGTCGCCAGGTGGGTGTCAGCATGTTAAGGCGGTGTCAGCATGCTTAGAGGATGTGTATATGTTACTCGGTTTGCGTATTGATGATAAGGCGGTCAATGGACCAACAAACCTTGACTCATCAATTTGTGAGGAACTTTTGGATTCTGACTTGC
Source organism: Lathyrus tuberosus (assembly GCA_022829125.1). NCBI lineage: Eukaryota > Viridiplantae > Streptophyta > Magnoliopsida > Fabales > Fabaceae > Lathyrus > Lathyrus tuberosus. Next base: position 6,052,732 of record JALAZF010000315.1, on the reverse strand, counting down.
TAGACGAGAGCTTGAGAGGCCAAGGGATCTTACTCTCGCAACTAAAATCATGGTACGCCGGTTTTATATTAACTCAAGATTCTATAGAAGAAATGAAAATAATAAAAATGAGGTGTTATCTTATGCTTTTAATTGGTTTATTTTTATTTCCCGAAGGCACTGGTTCTTCTATGCACATTATGTATTTACCCTTATTAAGAGATCTAGATAAAACAAGAGAGTATAGTTGGGGTTCCGCTTGTCTGTCTTATTTGTATAGCTCTTTGTGTAAGTGCGCCAAAAAAACACATCTACTTTTTTTGGATGTGCCGTTTTGCTCCAAGCTTGGGGTTGGTCTAGATTGCCATCCCTAGCGCCCGTCAACCACAACAGTTTTTCCTTCCCGTATGCACAAAAGTAAGTTAATAACTTAATATTAGTTTATTTCACCTTAACAATTATTGTGTCTAACTAATTGAATTTGAACATCTTATTGTTTAGATGGTCGGCTAAGGGTATGAGTTACGATAGATGTCCTAAACATTATATCATTCAATACCACAATCTATTGGATCACCTAACACCTGCAGATGTAAGGCCTCTAAACAAATTAATTTATATTTTATATCAACTATTTTATCATCTAATATTTTTTTCTTCTTCAGTTCATATGGCGTCCATATCTAAACATAAAACACCTACATGAAGTCAGAGAGGAAGATGTTGTCGTTTGGACTGTTGATAAGTGCAAATTGTAACTATTTTTGTATATAATTTTTGTTGCACTTATCGCTACTTTTTGTTAATATCGTACGAATAAACCCGGCTTTGTTTGTAAATACGTCTACTTTACGTTATAGTGTATATATTGTGTTATCGTGTAAATATCATTGAGTTTAATTGATTTACATTTATTTTTGTAGGTATTCAATCAAGGATATCTTACCAATTTTGTATAGAGCATTGAATAATCTTTCCAGTGCTTCAAACCGGGCGAAAAACGGAGTTACGGTTCAAAAGTTACGAATAAAACAATGCAGAATTTTTGCTGTCATGCTGCGCCTTAGCAGCGCCGGGCGGTACTTCTTGAGTCGGGCGCTCCAGAACAATATTGGAACTTACAAAATAAGCCACCTTTCACCGCCGGGCGCCCCAGATTACCGCCGGGCGAAACTGGACGGGCAGAAACACCATTAAAGGGTCAAAAACACAATTTTTAGAGGATGGTTTTGGGATTTTGTGATCCCAACTCCATCAAACTTCATTTCTTCATAGATTAGCTTAGAAAACAACATTGGAGCTTGCATGTGGATGATCCGGAGTGTATTTCTCATTAACCGGCTCTGACAATCCGCGAGATGTTTGGTTTATTCCTCTTCTTCTTATGTATTCTTTTGTGTTGGGTGTTTGTATAGTTACTCTGAACATATGTATCTTTGTTGATCATAATATTGTATAAAATCTGCTTTACAAATCATTATCAATGTCTTCCTTGATCTTTTTGAATTTATGTTTGAGTTTGTGTTGTGTTAGAGATAAACATCATGAATCTTGATTAGGGATGAATATCTATTGTCTAGATGCTAGAGATAGATTTAGATGATAATGTTTATGGTGTCGAAACTTAATGTCTTCCGTGTTTTAATGGTTCGTGCGCGAGAGTGACGAAGAGAGTAATACGGTTGCTTTCTCAACTCAGTGTGCCATAGATGGACACTGTTGTGAGCGATATTGGATGATTTTGACGAGTATTGTAGTATAGTGAAAATGATCGATAAATTTATGTTTGTGACGAGTGGATTATATGTATGCTGGATAAGTTTCTTCTCTCAGAAGAATGAATTCTTTTTATGTTGATATTTACTTTTCTGTTTCTATGTTTAAACCATTTTAATCCAAACTCATTAACGTGAGACATTGTCGAACGACATTCTTTCCCTCGAACCAATCTCTGTGGACACGACATAAATCTCGGAGGGAATTCTTCCGAAAATAAATATTTTTGCTGCTTGCCGCTATTCCGCAACCAACAACTGTATGCGTCCCGATCATCAGATTCACAACTGTGGGGATGCACAACAGTTACCTTGTCAAACTACAATTTGGAATGCATCAAAACATCCTAGATCTTCCTATTGACATCAGTAAATGGCATATAAAAAGAGTTAATGATCAATTGGACTTTAACGACTGGAAGGATTTTGAAAAATCTGAGCGTTGTAAATGGATGAACCGCAGCAACCATGTCTTACGTGACCCGGTGATGGCAACCCCGTCTATACCAACTAATAATTATATGGCTTGGTACAGATCGGTTGCAACTGGGTTTGTCTCCGAAGACAGGTATTTATACGATCCACGCCATACCATCTACACACAAGAAGCCTCAACGTCTAACCCACCTGGAAGGCCATGTTACTCACAACCTTCTACCCAACAAAATTACCAACCTATAAACCATCCAAACATGCCAAACACCCAACCACAATACCAAGAGTGTACCCCATACCATCTCCAAAAAAATGATTACTGTTCTAGACTGGGCCATCACCTGCCCACCGGTCGGGCAGGCCCAACCCAACGTCACATTAGGAAAGCCCAACAAGGCCCAGTCCTCCCTCTCGTAGGGCACGTTCAACACTCTCTGCAGTCGGACAAACCATTGCCTAGCACGGGGAGAGATCACGCGTCTTCTCCACGAACTCCACGTGCCCCCCATACGGGGACACGTCATCAGGCAACTACCCACTTCCTGAAGAGCTGGTCAGCCCACCTTCCGAAGATCATGGGGTAATTGCTCCAGGGCGAAGACCATGTGTTAGTCTTTCCTACGCCATGTAAGCCCTGACAGTTATTTGCATTGGGCCTGGCAATCGAACTCAGTGCAGATGATTATTGGCCCAGCGTTGGGGGCACACTATAAATACCCTCTATCACTAGAGGGTCGGGTATTTTGATTTCACTCTCACTACACTTTCTGTACTTGCACTTTCTACCCTGTCTCTTACTTTGGCATCGGAGTACCTTGCAGGTACACCCGCCACCTTCTCACCACCACCAGAGTATAACGGAGCTCACGACGTGTTACTGGCCACAGATAAATTTATGATTAAGTACGATCAGTGGCGTCGTCTGTGGGAACCCTTTGCTTCCCCTTTCTTCCTCCCGTAGACACTCAAGAACCAAAGCAACCTTCAATCTCTGACGATTATGGCCAGGCCACAAAATGACGTCAACGCTCCAGATTCCGCATTCGCCCCATTCACCAGCGAAGACGACCACGAACCCAACGTGGCCGTTCACGTCGAAGAAGGCGACCCCAGGGACGGGCACACTGCCTCTCCCTTCTCTGACGACGCAGCCTTCAATGCCGCCCAACATGCTTATGGCTCGGCTGTCTACCAGCCGATCCCCGCGCCACCTAATGTTGATCCGACCATGGTGGCTCTGTTCGCATCGATCAATCAGACCAATCTAATGATCTTCCAATAGAATAAACGAATAGGAGTGCTCGAGAGGGAGCGACAATAGCGCTCTCCCCCGCGGAGACATCGTCGCCCTATTTCTCGCAGCCCCTCTCCTCCCCCGCGTAGGGCAAGACACGATGACTCTTGGAGCCCCTCTCCCCGGATGCTTGGACGCCATCCATGTATGGAACGACCCCAACCCGTGGTCACCCAGAAGCGTAACTGGTCCCCTCCTCAGAAGAAATGATGTTCCCCCGATCAGAAGAGGAGTAAGGCCGATGAGTACGGCGAGAAGTCAAAGAGCAGACCAAGGAGTCTTCCCCGACGAAGCAGGAACGGCCGAGGCGACCAATCCCTATCACCCGTCAAGAGTGACGAGGACGATCAGCGCATCCCGCTTTCAAGGGACATCATGGAGACCCCCTTGCCGGTCAGGATGGAAAAACCCCCGCCCTTGGCGATATATGATGGAAAGACTGGCCCAGACGACCACATCAAAAGCTTTGATGCGATGCTTGATTATTGGAACGTCTGGGGAGCCATCAAGTGCAGGATCTTCCCCACTACCATCCGGAAAGGTGCCATGGTGTGGTACAAGAGCCTCGCACCTGAGTCCATCACCGCCTGGAAGGAACTGAAGAGACAGTTCTCCAGGAATTTCACCGTTTCCCGACGCCACACGAAGACGGAAACATCCTTGGAAGCCATCATCCAGGGACAAGACGAATCTCTCTGGAACTACATCGAGAGATTCAACCGAGAGGTCGTCCAGGTATCCACCTTGGACGACATGAAGAAATTCCTGATCGAGCGAGGACTCCGACCTCACACTGAGTTCGCCAAGGCCGTCGGTATCGAGAGGCCCGACACCTTGTAAGCGCTCCTCCACAAGGCCCAAGCATATATCTAGTATGAGGAGATATAGACCGCCCAATGTGCCCGCGATTCGTGGAACTAAGAGGGCCCCAGAAGCTCCAGGAAGGAAGACTCCACCCCCTCCCCCCCCCCGAGGAGGCGGGGAGAGAAGAAGAGAAGACCGCCCGAGACTCTTGAGAGTCGAGGGGACCCACAGGGCGGTTCACAGAGTACACGCTACTCACCGCTCCCCGCGAGTAAATCCTGGCCGAGTGCATCAACTCGGAATTCCAGAAATGAGGTGTCCGCTTACCTAAGCCAAAACCCCCTAAACCAAACGTTGACAAGTCCAAGTACTGCAGGTTCCATAGGAGCCACGGGCATATCACAGAAGACTACATCCACATCAAGGATGCGATAGAAATCTTGATTAAAGAGGGGCACCTCAAGCAATACACGAAGAGGAACGATGCCCCCGACAAGAGACTCAAGAGGCGAAAAGGGTCGAGGAGGCGACCCCATCCCCCGGAGAGAGCAGACTACAAGTCGCCCTATGTGTCACCCGACTAGAGGACTTCTACTTTCCCATCGAGCCGGACATACCTGTGATCGCTTGCAACCCGTGGGAAAGTTTCCCCGCCGCCATGGTCATATCCGACAGAGGGTTCAACGAGGTCTCGGTGGGGTCGAGCAAGCAGAAGTTCGACGAGTTGATAGAGACGAGCTTGGTATAGACCGCTACTTTTGAGAAGGTCTAGGGAAAGTCGAACCTCATCACCTTCTACCTCGAAGAATTGTCGGGAGGCGCTTCCAATTCCAACATCCCCCTCCTGATCAGGGCGTAGATGGCGAACTTTGATGTCCGCCACATCTTGGTCAACCAAGGGAGTTCGGTGGACATCATGTATACCCACCTCTTCGAGATCCTCCAGCTCAATGAAACACATATGATCCCTTACGTGGGCTCAGACCTCCAGGGTTTCAACGGCACCACCACTAGACCGTGGGGCTATGTCGAGCTGATGGTCACTTTCGGGAACGACGACACTGGTCAGCAAGTTAAGGTCTGTTTCTGGTGGTAGAGTGCCCATCTCTGTACCAGTGCATCCTGGGAAGACCGACTTTGGCCGAACTCACGGTGGTACCATCTACAGTCCATCTGAAGATGAAGTGCTACACGATCAAAGGTCGGGTCATCACCCTCCACGGGGATATTGAAGCTGCTAGGAGATGCTTTGAGGCCGCAACCAAAGGTATAAACTCGATCAATATCAAGCCCAAGACTGCAGAGAAGCCAGCCCCGGACGTAGAGCAGAAGTCACTCCTGCGTGTCAACGCGATCGACCTCGACAACCGTTTTCCCAGAGAGCAGGAGCAGGATGAGGTAGCGCATCACACTATTCGGGCTGAAGGCAACAGGCAACCTCCTCAACCCATGCGCCCCATTCCAAATGGAGACTTCAAGCTCATTGCCCTCGTAGACAACCTGGACAGGAACGTGAAGATTGGCACGGGCCTCCCCAACCTTGCGAAGAAGCAGCTGAAGGCCTGCCTCCGGGAGAATGCCGACTTGTTCACGTGGAGCGCTGCGGAGATGCCCGACCTCGACCCAGATTTGGCCTGCCATCAGCTCACAATAGATCCAGCCGCTAGGGCTGTAGTGCAACGTAGGCGTAGGTAGTCTCCCAAGAAAGCGGAGGCTGCTGAAAAAGCTGTAAAAGACCTCTTAGAGGCGAATTTTATTTCGAAAGCCTGGTACACAACCTGGCTATCCAACATTGTACTTGTTAAAAAGAAAAATGGAAAATGGCGAATTCTATTTTGTTTCTAATTTATTTTGTCATTTTATTTATGTTTATGTATGCATTATAGTGTTACCATATGTGCTAACAATTTCCTGTTATGAAAAAGAAAAGAATTGAATGTTTGCTGTCAAAACTGCTGTCAACCCCTAGATTTTGGAGCTGTCACGACTGTGACAGTCCCATGACGACCGTCATGCGGGTTTGGGACGCGTTCTGTGTTAAAACAGAAATGTTCCCCTCTTCTTCTTCTTCTTCTTTCTTCCAATTCAAACACAACCGTCCCACTACCTCCAAAATTCCAAAACCGTCATACCACTACACATTTGACCCAACTTCATAATTTCCATTACCATTCGTCTTCCCACTCACTATTTAACCACACTCGTACACCATTTTTCTCACAAACCCTCTTTCTTCAAAAACCTATTTTCTTCCATACCTTGTTTCTTTGTGAACCCACCATGGCAAGACAAACTCCAGACCTTACAACCGTAAATTTCAGAGAAGGAGCAGCCGGTGAACATCAGAGGACTAATTACATCAACTTCTGCCAATGTTCCGTGCAACCAACTCGCTATGTAGATATTGCATGTCTCAAAGAATTAGGAATGCTTGAGGGAGTTAAATGGATGCCCCAGAATGCTGGCCTATGGCAGCTCTGTACTCAAAGCCAACCTACCTACGAAGCCCTGACGTTCGAGTTTCTGAGTTCATTCACATACGTAACACCTTATGGAGAAACAAACCAACTCACCGGCGTAGCCACGTTCCGCATGTTTGGTTCTGAGTATAAAATCGGCCAAAATCAACTTGCCGAGATGCTTGGTTTCCACCATGGCGAGAATGTTCATTGCTGGGTGCCACAGGAAACATTTTTCCAAGCAGCATTTGATCTTTGGAATAGATTGACCAGAACAACGGTCGATAGCTGGGAAAGCCTCAACGCAACATATATCCATAACCCAGCCATCAGATATGTTCACTGCACATTAGGAAGCACTATTTTTGCAAGGGACAGCAACCACAAGGTGAACTCAAAAGAACTCTTTTTCCTCCATTGTGTGTTCAACCCCGAGCCTATCAACGCCGCTCCTTTTCTGTTAGCACACATCCAAGCAAACTGTGCTAGAGGTTCCAAACCCTTCTATTTTGGAGGGATTGTCACTTCTATTGCTCTAGGTTTGAATTTGGGGGACGAGCTTAATAGATTACCTTCTGTGCCTCTGGTGTTGCTCGACATCGACTACTGCCGCAGCTCACACCTCATCAAACTAAGAAGAGATGGCAAATACCATCCAATGGTCCGCGCAAGAACAGTTAGAAGTATCATTATGCCTTGCAGGAACCGCATTGACCCTCAGAATATGGCCAATTGGCTCTTTGACTTGAATGCTCCCGAGCAAAATGCAGCTGCACATGATGATCAAAATCATGCCCCAGTTGATGAGATGGAACAAGAGATGGACCAAAACGCCCCAGAAAACCAACCACCGCCTGCCCATGATGCTCCTTCAACCTCCCGACGTCGCCGCCGACCCGACCAAGACCCCCTTACAAATGAAGAAATCTTAAGAGCAATATGGCAACAAAACCAGCTGGCTGCCCAGAGAGAAGCACAACAACAGGAGCAACACAATGAAATAATGACTCTCATGCGTCAAATCCAGCAAGGGCAAGTCAGCCAAGGTCAGAGGCTTGACGGCGTCATCGATGAGATGGGTGCCTTGACATTGCGAGTGCAGGACTTACATGATTACATCCATCACGTCGGTATTCCAGATCATGTGGCACAGCATGGACGAGGGCGCTCTAGAGGCAGAGGGCGTGGGGCTCCTTGATTATTTTGTTTGTTTCTTTCTAGTTTTTCTTGTTGTTCCCCTTTATATCGAAACATTGAGGACAATGTCCGATATAGTGTGGGAGAACTAGTCTATTTTCGTTTTATTTCCCTTTTTGTATTTTCCTTTTTCCCTTATCAAAGTCAATATATGAGAATTTTCGTTAAGTATCCGATTTCCCCATTTTATTCTTCCATAACAAAATTTTTTATGATTAATGCACATCGTGACATACCAAGCTTTAAGTTATGTTAGGAAGTTGGGAAAGTGCTAACAAGATCGATACCGTCTTGACACCTTAGACCTCTTGCGTATGCGATATCAGTTTCAATACTTATTATACCGATACCTTGAGTTCAGTCCTAAAGTAACCCCTAATAGTTTATATTAGCAGTCAGCACCGTCTAAATCATAAAACCACGTGGGGAGCCGATGAATATAAGTGTTTGATGCCCAATCATGAAAAAAAAAGATTCTTTCTTATTTGTCTGCCGAGAAATATAGAATATACAACAATTCTTACAGTTGTGAAAACTTACAAGAAAAGAAAGAAATCCGTTGTCGATTGGTTAAGAGGTACCTGATTCTGGAGTTGGTAGGGCGAACTACGGTTCGATCCCCCGTAATCTACGAATGGGATGCATAAAGGGTTACCACACTTGTGTATCAGGCCCTGTGAGAAAAAAGGATCAAAGTCACTAACCGGCTACTCCACTACGTGCGAGAATAAGGCAAAGGGCTTAATGTGATTGCGTTAGAATGAAACCAGGTGAAACAGACACGAAAGCTTCAGGTTGAACTATAATAGAATGATTAGAACTGGATTATACAAAAGAGAGGTCTATGACAAAGCTTGTTGCTTTGTGTCATTAATGTATTTTTAGTGTTTTATGCAAGTACCTGACTTACTATCGTAAATTCCTCCAACATTTTCAAATCCATTGGTGTACCATGTATGTGCATTTGATGAAGTTTGTCCGATTTTAACTTATTGATTGCTTGAGGACAAGCAAAGATTCAAGTGTGGGAGAGTTTGATAACACGAAAACATATCGTATTTTTACTTTGATTTATGTTAAAATCTTATTCCATTTCCGTCTAATCTCCGATTATTCCGAGAATATTCAAGTGTTTTCGCAGGTATTTCAGTTTCCAAGTTAAAAGTATGCAAAGTGTAGAAAAGAAGCAGAACAAGCAAGAAAAGAGCAGAAAATAGTAGAAATCACATTTTGCTGGTGTCACGACCGTCACAGCTCCCTCACGACCGTCATGGATTTCAAATGCATCACGCCCGTCACAGCTTCCTCACGATCGTCATGAAATCAAAACAGAATTAATACGTTAAGCACAGACGTGGTTATGAAGCTTCAGAATTTCAGATCTCACACGTTTACATTTTCTCCGAAGATTTCTAGGTTCCAAACCAAGTAACTGAAAAAGTGGTGTTCCTACATTTTCTCCAACTACTGCCATAGCTGAGGCTATATATATGAGAAGGATTCCAAGAACAAAGGGTGGTCATTTTTCCTTTCCAAAGTACCGTATTGCTGCAGAACTATTTTCAGAATTACATTCTTGTTTTGTTTTGTTTCCTTTACCATTTTCCTTGTCCCTTATTACCAAACAAAGTAATAGTTTCTCACATTGAGGAACTATTGCACCTTAGTTTAAGTTTTTGTTTCCTGCCTTCATCATTTTGTTCTCTCCATTTATTCAAGCAAAAGCCTGCCGATCTGTGGAGGAATTGCTTAGACCGCATTTACCAGGTTTTTATCATTTCAATTTATAGCAATTGTTTTTCTTTTATTATGTCTGAGTTTATGTTTAATTGCTTATTCGTATTCATGTTTATTTTAATTAGTATGTCGAGCTAAACCGATTTTATCGGTATGTAATTGAGTAACCGGAATGGATTAAATATTTTTAAGCTAAAATCATAAATCAACTTATTTTATGGCTTCGATTTCTTAATTTAAAACCAACTTTTATTACGAGAGTAAAAAGGTAACAAAGGTTAAGGTCAAGACCACGAGAGTGTGAGATTTTACCCGGATAGCTGAAATCGAGCATTAGTTTTAAAAACAGCGAGAGCGCTTTAAAGTTAATTAGGACTTATTAATTTTCAAAAACTATTTTTAAACTCATATGGGCTAGCGAGAGCAGACATATTGACTTAAAGGTATAGTCCGAAGCAATAACCACGAGAGTGTGAGGTGAGGGCTTTTAATCTGGTATATTCTACAGAATTATATTGTGATAAATTTTTATACGCTTAGGTTTAATGAAATCCACGATGGTATACCGAATCATATACCGATATCCTAATTATAACTAGTTTATTCCTAAATTTTAATTTCCCTTTAATTTCCCGTTTTGAACCTAAAACCATATCAGATTAGCCTTAGATTTGCATAGTAACATTAGATAACGATACGTTCGATTTTTAGCCTCTGTGGGATTGATAATCTTTTAAAACTACGCGATACGACTGTATACTTGCAGTCAGAATCATTTAGGCACACTAAATAAGCGAACAATGACACGATATATGCCTTGTGTTCAATATAGACATAAGGGCAAATGGGTAATTGTACACAAGCACTATCACAAAAGGTTTTGTCAGATCACATGACAATTTCGTGACTTGGGTAGCAGTGATGTGTTGCTAGATACCGCTCACTGTTTATTATGTTAAATGCATGATTTAATATAATTACCAACGTCGCGAAATCCTACAGGGTCACACACATAAGGACAGTTTGATAAGAGGTAGAGTAAATAAGGAACACCGTAAGGTACAGTGTACTTAAGTAAATATGTAACACCGTAAGGTATGGTGCACTTAAGTGGAATACGGATTATGGTAAGGTACCGCGTGCTTAAGTGATATACGGTACATCATAAGATATGGTGTGTGTGCATTTAAGTGGGCTTTTTAGCTTGCAGCCCACACAAGTGGTTCTATAAATATAACCCTAGTACATAAGCATAAACACTTGATGAAAATTTAGCTGTGAAACCCTAGCCGTATTTTCCTTCTCTCTATCTCTCACTCAAAGCCTTCAATCGTAGCAGCTAGCACTGAGACTGAAGGAAGCTGACCGTGTGGACTGAATAGAGGTGTTGTTCATCGTACATCGCTCGTGATCATTCCTTCGATTCAGAATCAAAGGTTTCATCACCACAAGAGGTAACCATTCTATCACTAATCATGATCTTTCATAAGGATCGCTAAAGGGAAATTTTAATTTCCGCTGCATTTTTGGATCGCGATTTCCCTTCAACAACGTAGTCCTTGAGAGGGCCGTTCGGTGATTTTTTGCCATGGGAATTTTTAATTTTGGATAAGATATTTCAGATTCAGGAAGATTATACCTAATTCAAAATTCGTTGATTCGGCGTCTTAGGTTAATAAAACGCTCGATATCGTCAATTAGTTGCTCTAACTTGTCGCCTTGAGAGCGAGTGTTTGGTATACAATTGACAAAATAGGAAAAAGGAAAATTTTTTGCCTTAGTCTATATTGCGCAACAACGAAATCACAATTTTGACTAAATTAATCTCTGTAAACGGCACCAAAAACTTGATCGGGACTTTACGAGTCTAACGGAACCTAACTTCAAGTATACAGTTTATCGTGTAGTTTTAAAAGATATCGAACCCGCAGAGACTAATAATCAATCTACCGTTATCTATTGGTGTTGTGTGAAGCTAAGGTTGTGGTTAAAAAGGTTAAGACGGGAACAAAAACCACAATTAACTAAAAGTTTGAATATTATCATAAAAAGAGGCCGGAATATGGATTCCGCGTTCCTAAGGGACTTCGTAGATTTTAAGCACTAAATATGCTTAAATACATTCTATAGAAAATATTAGTTTAAAGACACCGTCTCACACTCGCGCTATTGACTGAGCCACACTCCTTAACCACAGGATGTTGCTCCCGCTCGCCCGTTTTAATTAGAAAGCATATTTTGAAAATCAATTAGATCCTAATCAATACCTAAAGCGCTCTCGTTGTTTTTAGGTTCGATGCCTAGTTTCCACTATCTAGTTCAATCCTCACACTCTCGCGCTATCGGTTCGAACCTTAATTTGCTACTCACTCTCGTGACGAAACAATAAAACATACAATTTAGAAACTAAAACCAAAATAGAATTTAAAACACAATTTCGCGCCTATTATTTTCTACAGAGTCTCGTCAGTAACGATGGTCCTCATACGCCTGACTTGGACAGAATTAGAAACACATTATTTCAGACGAAAACAACATAGTTATGGCATTTAAATTTAAAGACAGCATAATGACAAGTAAAACAATAAGACAATTTTGCTAAAGTAAAGAAAACGATAAACAAAAACCTGTAAATAAATTTGCATGAAACTGAACTGGAGAAAACAACTTTATTCCGGCAAGATTGCTTCGGTCCAAAGATACAGAAAGTAATGCGAGAAAATTACAGAAAAATATTGTGACAATACCTCGATGTGAGTTATTGTCACTTTACAAGTGAAACATGTGCCTAAGAATTTCTACAGCACTTCCGCACGGTTCTCCCTCTTTCAAATGCTCAGAGGAGACCTATATATAGCCTAGGTAACTGCTGAGAGGCCTTTTGAACGTGCAGGGGGCGGTTGGAGAGGAAATAGGAAGTGGCAGAGAGAAGTTTCAACTGCAATTCGTAAAAACTGGACTGCATAATAATGTCGAACGCCATTTAGGAAGATGGCGAACGCCATTGGGCTCCTCATTAAATGACGTGTCATCCTTGACAATGGCGGACGCCATTAAGGGATGGTGAACACCATTGTGCCAGAATGTCCATAATCTGCTCTTCTGCTATTCTTTTCACCAACCTCGCTCGAGCTACTCCTGAAATGCACAAAGCTGCAAAACAAACACAAAACGACGTAAAAGTAATAAAAACGACATAAAATAAATACAAAATCATACATTTCGAGCCTAATAAACATGATAAGTTTTCACGTTATCATTGCTTCAAGAGAATCAAAGAAGAAGCAAATAAAAGTGCCTGAGGGGGTAGAGAAATTCAATCCTCCACAGGAAAAATAGTGCCATCACCACTACTCCAAAGAAAAAAAAACAAGAAGAATATAACCAATGTTGCTCCTGATAATGAACCACCACATATCTCACTTGTTTTCTGACTTCTCTTACCTTTCTTCTCACCTACTCTTTATCATGCTAACATTTTCCGATGATTTTAGTTTGTCACCAGAGTTCAAGAAAAGACTAAAGTGATCGAATCTGCTAATGATAATTGTCATACCCCAAATTTTACCCTTAGATTATTTAATCTTTTGCATGTCATCCTAGGTCAATCATATTGCATAACTAACCATTTTATCAGCCTTTGCTTTGTTTTGCTTCATTTGTGAATCAGGGCTTGCTTCAAGAGACTTCAAGGGTCAGTAAATCAGGGTTTTGGATAGGTCATCCACCATTTTAAGCTCTTAAGATGTGGGATTGGAGGTTTTTCTGTTGAGATGGATCCTCTTTGTTCAGAGTTGGGTTCGTCCGTTTGTTATACTCGAGTTTGAGGCAGAGGTGTTGGGTGTTCAATCGTCATGAGCCGTTTCCATCAAAGGTTTAGCAAGGCACAATTTCAGTTTCTTTGAATTGCCACAAGGGTGTCGTTGTTTAAGGTTTCATCTGTGGATTGACTGGAGAGATCCTGAATCATGATTCTGGAGGATTAGGGTTTCTCACCCTCGGTGTTTATGATTGACGAGTTTCGTTCAGTTGAGTTTTGTCCGAGGCTAGCAGGCTAAATGTGTGTACAGTGTTGTTTCAGTCCAATCAGGTGTGAGTTGATCTTGATCAAGAAAGAGAAATTTGTTTCATTCTCGGGTTGAGTTTGGCATAGATTACTGGTTCACATCTGAAGGTCATCAGACTGGGATTTCCTTGTCAATTCAAGTTGTCTGTTTGAAATAAGGTTGCAGAGCCATTAAAGAGATCAAGGCAGTTGGTACATTTCAAGTTGTAGGCGAGTATTGGTTATGTTGGTTCAGGATTTGTGGCAGCCAAGTTTAATGGTCAAGGTCTAAGTGTAGTTCAAAGGTGGGGGTGTATTACGAAGCCCATGTTCACTTTCCTAACCCATTTCTAAACCATTTTTGTGCATCCTAACCATTAAGTTGTCCATCCATTTAAGTCCATATCCATTGTCAACCCATTTTCAATGTCCATTTTTTAATTATCTATTTTCCATTTTTAATCCAATATCACAAGAAACCAATCCAATCCCATTTTTGATTTCATTATCCATTTCCATAATTCGATTCATCTTATTATCCATTTTCAAACAATTCTCCTTTTTTTTAATCAACCCAGTTCCATTTTTAATCCACTTAACCCATTTTAAATTCATGTTTAGACCCATATCATTCTGAAAACCAATTATCCACTTTCTATTCCTAACCTTTTTTTTAAGCAATTATCCATTTCTAACTATTTCATTTCATTATTCATAAAAAAATCCACAAAGTCCAATTTATTTTTTTATTTGAAATCCATTCACACAAATAATAATAAAACATTATTTAGGCCCATTAGTGAACCTATTGTTACAATCAAGAAAAAAAGGAAAGCCAAGGAAGTGCTCCAAGACTTCCTATCATCCATGGCCCCACGATAAAAAAAACTCTGAACCTGTTGCAAACAATGTTGCTGCACTTCACACCTTGCATCAATGCTTAACACTATCGTCCAAAAGCCAATTGACCCCATCATGCCCTTCCAACAGCCTGCCAAACCTACAGACCCTGCATCATCAAAATTCCCACGCCACTATGCCTTCGTAACACTCAAATACAACTCTGCTGCACAAAGCCACACTATGATCCGAAATCACACTAAACCATCCTGCCAAGCAAAAGTCGTGCCATGCTTCACACCAATTTCAAAACAAGTCAATTACAAACAAAATCTGCTAGTACATCAATATCCATATTACAATCCAAAATTCTATTTCAAGAGCCAAACCATGACCTCACTCTGCACCAAGTACTCTGCTCAACCTTATCATGAAAATACACCACTGCCACAAT
Organism: Lathyrus tuberosus; assembly: GCA_022829125.1. Classification (NCBI taxonomy): domain Eukaryota; kingdom Viridiplantae; phylum Streptophyta; class Magnoliopsida; order Fabales; family Fabaceae; genus Lathyrus; species Lathyrus tuberosus. The sequence continues at coordinate 6,037,713 of JALAZF010000315.1, read as the reverse complement.
ATGCCAAGATGCACCAAAGGCATAACAACAACAACACACCATGTCTTGACCAAAACCTAAAAAATCTGGATTGTGAAAATGAAGTATCAATAACAGGACAAAATTCAGAAATTGAAAATGAAAAAAAGGGTTTGAAGTCAATAAAAGAGGTGAACAGACGGGAATAGGGGATCATCTTTTCACAATATTTTCCATTTCAACTCACCTCCCCAGCAACAATTGCAACAACCCTTTTCCATCAACCACAACCTCCCTCCTTCATCCATCTTCTTCTACCCCGAACTTTCTTCCGCCTCAACCAACATGCTTCACCATCGTCGCCACCTTCTTTCTTCCAAACACCACCTAAATCAACGAACCATAAAAGAGGAGAGACGGAACGAGATTCAAAAACGACGAAGATTCAAACCTGAACAAGTAGGTCGAAGCAAGGACGAGGTGGAGGAAAAGATTTCGAGCACGAGGAAGGTTGGATTTGGAATCGTATTTTTTTCTTAATCTTTGTTGTGTGCTCGCGCGATGATGATTACGATCCTCTGAGTAACATTCGTCTTGTTTCGTATTCACTACGTGTTTCATTCCAAGCGATGCCCTGTTCTCAACTTGCAATTTCCCCTTTTGAAAGTTGAAGCCATAGAGCTGTCAAAATGGGCTATCCGCTTCTAAACGGGCCGCTCCTGATGGGCTCGGGTTTTTTTAGCATTGGGTTAAAAAAATCTATTTTTAATATGGGTTTGAAAATTACTACCCGAGCCCGGTCCTAGACGGGCTTCGGGCTACTCGGCCCTATATAGACATTTTAAAATAAAAAATAAAAATAAAAATGTCATAATATTTATTATAAATAAAATTAAAAGTTATATTATTTTAAACATAATACATTTTTAAGTACTATATTATTTTTTATCAATACTATAATGTGTTTTTAAATATAATACATGTCTATTTTGTATAAAATAATACTCGAATATTTAACATGAGGGAAACTAATAGAATACGAGAAAAAAATGTTGATTATATTAATATATAATATTTAAAAGAGAAATATTGAATAGAATATATATAAAATTTAGTGAGGTGAGAAAAATCAATGTGTTATTTTAGAGTAAGATAATATAAATATTAGTAGTATAATTTTTTAAAATTTATAGTGATATGGGCCTAATGGGCTACCCACGACCCATATGGGCTAGTCCTAATGGATAGCGGACTTTTTAAGGCTGGGCTAAAAAGGTTCTAAAAAATATGGATTCTAATTTTAAGGCTCAAGCCCTATGATTCATCGGGCCTGGTGGGCCGGCCCATGTGGGCTAACCCATTTTGACGGCTCTAAAATCCGCCTTTTGTGTTAACCGTGTTTGGGATTCATGAACCATCCCTCATTCTGATTCGTTTGTTTTTATTCCTTGAACCGTGTTTGAGCTTCTGGACCCATATTGTCCTATTTGGCCTCTTGCACACCCCCCTTTTAATCTCATTTTTTTAATTAATTTGTTTAGTTTAGGTTAAATGTGTTTGTAAGTTACTCATAGATTAATTTTTCTAAACCTTAGTTTTAATTAATTTTTTTTATTTTTCTAAACTTTAGTTTTAATTAATTTTTTTTTATTAATATTTAAACCTTCGTCTTAACCTTAGTGTTGTTAAAATTTTGTTTAATTTTTGTTTTTTAGTTAAGACTTTGATTAAAGTTTGTTCTTTATCTGGGTGTTAGTATCGGTTAAGTTTTGATGAAGTGTTGGTCAATTATTATTGCCTTTAGTTTGACTTGATTCTTGAGACAACTGTTGATTTGTTGGTTGGTTTATTCTTAATGCTTGCTGATACATTCTCAACATCATAATGTTGTTCTTGAATTGTTGATGTGTTTTTTGTGTTCTCTCATTCGTCCCTGATTATCACCTTCTATGCTTGAGGCTTATCCCTATACTCCATTGATTAAAATTGCCTATTCTTGATTCCAGAGGAAAAGACCCTTTATGTTGACTTGTAAGTCATGTTTAGGATAGTTTAACCTTGTTTATCTATTTAACCTAGCCTTAGGTTTGGAGTCGCCGCACTCCATGTAAGTGTCATGCTTAAACACTTACTTCCCCTTGAACCCTTGACCACAGTCAAGAGTTCCTCACGCTTAGTGAGGTGAACTACGGAGGCTCTGATTCCTCATTCCTAGTCAGGATACGTAGGCATAAGATGTGATATCTTGTCGAGCCCACTGACCACTAACAGCTAACTCCCTTATCTCACGCCGCCGTGCGATCGAGACTAGTTTACCTTACCATTTATCCAAACCTTAGGATTTGAGTTGCCCCACTCCATGTAAGTGTCATGGTGATGAACACTTACTTTCCCCGTTTAACTTAGCCTTAGATTTAGAGTCTCCGTACTTTATGTAAGTACCATAGTCATGGATACTTACTTCCCTTTGGAACCTTGACCATGGTCAAGAGTTCCTCACCCTTAGTGAGGTGAACTACGAATGCTCTGATTCCATCCTAGTTAGGATACGTAGGCACGAGATGCGATGTCTTGGCGAGCATACTTAGTGTACATACCCTAGGTCTTTACCTAAGCATTTTTCCTTAGCAAGCAACTTTAGCATAACACAAATACTAACAAGAGGTTCCTGTAGAGCACTACAGATACTTAGGATGCTAACACCTTCCCTAGGTATAACCAACCTCCGAACCTTAGATCTCTAGATTTGTTGTTACATATCGCACTTATGGTTTTCTTTCGATCTTTACCCTTTCCTTTTGATAAATAAAAGCTCGATGGTGAACTCCATGATTTGTGATTCAAGTTAACTAATACTTTGATATCTGATTCTCACTGCAACAATAATGTTGAAGGCTTGGTTTTTCCTTAATTCGGATCTGCTAAGCATCAAAAGGTTTTGGAAGAGAAAATTGTAACCGCAGATCCTGGCGACACTAAAGATAAAAACAAAGTTTTTACTGAAACTTCTGAGTTTCGGTAGACCAAGAAGAAAAAGAAGAAAGTAAAGCTTCAAAACCCTATAACCACACCATAGAAGTTGAATAAAGGACCTGCCATCACAATTGAAGATATATGAGAGGAAAGAAGACAATTGATAACTTGACAGAGAAAAACTCGAACACCGCCAATTCCTACTGTGAGCCCAGAGAGTGCAAACTCAAGCCCTGATTTTGCAGTTACTGAGGTAGTTCTAAACTTCTTTGCATCTTCTTTCGAATCTCCATATTACATTCTATGTCCTGATTCGACTCCCCTTCACAGGAACTACCCTTTGAAGTTTGTAGTTTTATATTTGGTAAAGACCCAAAACAAGGCGCCTCGCCCAATTGTTGGGCCGCCCGATAGGGGATCTGAGAGAAATTTCCCAAAGAATTTCCTCCAACGTGGGAGTCAAGCTAGAAAGGGTCCCCGATAACCCCGTGAATATATACGGTCAATAACCTCCCCTAATAAGAGGGGGCGGTTAAGACTGCGTCCAATGAGGTACAAGACCTAAGTCTCGGGGAACTCCAATAAATACACTATCCCTCAAGGGGATCGGAGAGTCAAGTCGTACATATCTCAATACCACCCATTACTACTAAGAGAGCACTTCGCTCCTAGTAACCCTAACACCATCAATATAACTGCCCGACTGCAACCTAGAAGCACCGACTACCAACACGGCCTCTCACCTCACGTGAGATGGTCTCTAAAATACCCTAAAAAACTACTGTACATGGATGCTTACCGCCATGAGCTAGCCTTCACCCCCAAATATGTAATATACCTAGCCTTTAAGTCTCCATATCCTTGCAGGGGGAACATAGATAGAGACACACACACACACACACACACACTTGTACTTTTTAGACAATAGATGGAGCCCGCCGTGGGGCCAGGTAAAACTAACGTGAGCCATACCTTTTCCCAAAAACCTTCACCTTTCATGCCTTACCCTCGCCTCCAGTACCTAACCATTATTATAGATGGTAAACAGAAGAGCTTCATCCCTTACTCCTAAGGACACTAGTGATACAGGAGACAACGAAACCATGGCAGAGATGTGAGCTGCCAAGGAATAATTAAGACACCATAATTGGACGTTGGAGGACAACGTCCAAACATCAGACACCGCCAACAAGAGGTCAATCCCCCGGAAGAGGTGGAACTTCTAGATCCCAACAACTCACTGATGAAATATGGGAACCCCATGTTTTCAAAGGTTTCAAACCTCCATCCTTGGCCAACTTTAATGGACACAACGATCCTTATGAGCATGTCTCCTCCATCGACATACATATGGCCATCATAGGAACACCTAACTCTCTAAAGTGTAAGCTATTGTCGGGCACCCTCAGGGATGTGAATACACTTTCCTTTTAGAAATGTTTTGAATGATGTGAAAACTAGGACACTTAGTATTTGGGTATATTAGACCTTATCCTCTGTGTCTAGATGTGAATGTTAACTTTATGATACTTCAAATTAGTTTAGAAATGGTTTTAAAAGTTAAAATTAAGATTTTATGTGAAAAATAGGTTTTGAGGTTGACACATAGAAGCCTTTGTTCAGTATGTGTCAACACATAAGGTTTTCAGGTTGACAGATATAAGCTTTTGTTCATAATGTGTCAACACATAGGTCCTTCAGGTTGACACATAGAAGCCTATGTTCAGTATGTGTCGATGCATAGGTCCTTCAGGTCGACACATAGAAGCAAAAATGCATATATAGTTTGCCACATAATAGCTAGAGGTTGACGCATAAGGAGGATCAAATTAGAAATCTTGGGACACTTGATCTTTCTTAAGATCAAGGGAAGAGAAGAAGATAGAACCAACATCAAATTTGGGATTTGGGGAATTAATTTCTATTTCTCTCTTGTATTCAATATTTTGAAAAGATTATTGAATATCTTAATTCCATTTGGAATTGGGTGCAGACGTACCTATAGTGAGGACAATTGGGGAACTCCCTAAATAAATCCTTGTGTTCTCTGTGTGTGTGTGTGTGTGTGTGTTTCATAATTTGTTCATGTACTAAAGTGGAAAAAAATTTGTATTAAAGAAGAAAATTTTCAACACTTTATTTACATTTTGTGAACCCATTTAGTGTGCAAATTTCATATATTGATAATTCCTTTGGTGTTGAAATATTTCAAACTGCTTTTAGTAAGATAATTGTAATATATAAAATTGCAATTGGATATTCACAACAACAACACGAAGGAAAAATCAACTTGGAATTTATTGCAGACCAAGTGTTTGACAAATCGTCATAGTCAATTTTTGTTTCTTAATTTCATTGGAAATTGATTATCGAAGTATAAAATTGTTTAAACATTATTTTGAAAATTTTATTGATTTGTTTTCTCATATTTGTGGTACGTTAATTTCATTTCGTTACAGTTTAATACGCATATCCGATTCTTCCTATAACAGTTTGGGATAAACGAGTGTTGATCCGAAACCGCTTTCGCTTGCCATAGAAAATATTTTAAAATCAGATTTTTTTATTAAAGAAACTTTATTTGCGACCTATTCATCCCCCTCTAGACCGTTGCCCTAGTCTAACAAGTGGTATCAAGAGCACAGATTTATCTTGTGCTTCAAAATCGCTTATTAGATTATGGCTCCCGAACCTAAAGGGGCGTATAATAGAGCGTTCGTCTTCAATGGCGAAAACTATAGTTATTCGAAGGATTGTATGTGTGTCCATATTAGTTTTATTGATAGGGAAGTATGAAATGCCATCCAAAATGCTCCTTTTAAAATTACTATTACCAATGTGGATGATGTTGTTGTACCTAAACCGGAAACTCAATGGACCACGGATAATGAGAAAAAATGCTCATATGATTGGAAAGCAATGAATATTTTCATATCCTCTTTAGGAGTTGATGAATATTACCGTGTTTCTTATTGTACAACCTCTAAAGCTATGTGGTACTCATTTCAAGTTTCCCATGAGAGCACAAATGAAGTTAAACAAGCTAGAATCAATACTTTGAACCAAGAGTTTGACCTTTTTCATATGAATCATGGTGAAACCATTTCCAATATGTAAAAAATGTTCACTCATCTTGTAAATTGTTTGAATGCACCTGGTAAGTTTGTTTCTAATGACATTTCTACTAACAAAGTTTTAAGATGTCTTAATAAGGAATGCAACGGAAGGTCACCGAAATTAAGGAAGATAACAATCTCTTGACATTAGATATTACTACTTTGTTTGTAAATCTTGAAGCACATGAGAAAGAGCTCATTTACTTAGAGAAGCATGAGAAGAAGCTTAAGAAGGAGAACAATAAGGAAAAGGAGGTAGACAAGAAGTCAATTGATCTTGTGGCTTCTAGTTCTAAGTCCTCTACTATAGAGCAAGATGATAGTGGAACTAGTGATGACGAGTGTATAGATGATGAAGAAATGAGGTTGTTTGTTATAAGGTACCATAAGTATATTAAGAGAAATGGATTGAAGCATTCCAGCAAGAATCTCATCAACAATAGAAGGCAATCAAATACTTCAAAGCAAGATGAGAGTAGTAAGGAAAAATCTAAAGGTTCATGCTATAATTGTGGGAGACCCTATCATTACAAGCTGAATTGTCCATTGCTTAAGAAGGATAAAGGAAAAGGGTTAACAAAAGAAGTCTACCAAGCTTAGAAGAGCATACATTGCATGGGATAGTGATAGTGAATCCTCTAAGGAGGTAGCTTAAGTGAAAGTGATGAAATGAAAAATCCTTACCTCATGGCCAAGCACAAGAAGAAGAATGTAAGTCATTCCAAATCTGAACCTGTCGATAAAATATCTTATTTTGGTTTACAAATTTCTTTTAAAAATCTTCATGGAGAAGCTAAAGAAGCGTTTATTTTTTCATCATTGTGGTACGTTAATTTTATTTCGTTATGGTTTAATAGGCATATCCAATTATTCATATAACGGTTTGGGATAGACGAGTGTTAATCCAAAACCGCTTTCGCTTGCCATAGAAAATATTTTTTTTAAAATTATTTTTTAAATAAATAAAATGTATTTGCGACCTATTCACGCCCCTCCTAGATCGTCTCCCTTGTCTAACAAGAGAGAACACCCTCATATGATACATGGGTCTTCCCCCTGCCTCTATTAACAGCTATTAGGATTTGGTATGAAAGCTGGTACACCAGTTCACTGTTATTCACCACAGAAAGATGTCCACCACTAGCCTGTTCAACATATGCAAAGGTCTGTCGGAATTGCTGAGGGACTATCTCGCCCTCTTCAATGAAGGCACCATTAGGGTTGTCTCCCAACCAAGAAATGTTTGTCAGGGTGTTCCAAAATGGAGTTAAATTGGGGCATTTCAATGAGTCCCTCACCCAAAATTCAGTGCTCACGCTAGCCGAGTTAGTGGCCAGGGAAGAGTGCTACATCAAAGGCGAGGAAATCATTTTTAAAAAGAAAGCTCGTGACGCCAAGAAGTGTGTCATCAGCCCTGAGAGCTCGCATCCCACAAATAAGAATAACTACACCTCACCCATGAAGGACAAATACTTGTTCAAAAGGGTGGGAAAAGCGACAGAGAGTTTCACACCTTTGAATACCTGCCGAGAACTGATCAAATGTGAGGTACTCCACCTACACAACATCCCGACACCACCTGCCCCCAAATATAAGGTCATGGGATCCAAACCAAAAATGTGGTGCAAGTTTCCTAGGGTCAAAGGATATCATACTGACGACTTCTACCAATTAAATAAGGAAATAGAAAAGCTGATACATGAGAGCCACCTCAAGAAGTACGTGAAGGGTGGCCCCTCTAACCAGGTGGACCGACGTAACCGACACTAGCAAGAAGATGCTAGAAGCTCGGGGCCGAGCAAAACCAAAAAAGCGTCCTAGGGCGAAGGAAAGCAAGCTATGTGTCATACCCTCTACACCATAGCAGGAGAATTTATCGGGGGCAGTGAAACCAATTCCGCTCGCAAAAGATACTCCCGTCAAGTTCCGAGTATGGATGACTTCCCCGAGACCGCAAGTACTTAGGAACTAGAAGTTGTGGTCGTCTTTTCGGAAGAGGGTGCGTTCAACTTCCATCCCCATAACGACGACCCCATGGTCATCGCCGTCAAATGCAAAGAATGATAAATCAAAAGAGTCCTAATCGACTAGATGAGCTCCGCCGATATACTGTATTGGGACACCTTCGAGATATTGCGTCTCGATCCCGAAGACCTGAAGCCCTTCAAAAGATCATTAGTGAGATTCTTAGGAGAACACGTGCTAGTGAAAGGCTACCTCACCCCGAGGGTCACGTTCGGAGAGCAAGACCATACCAAAAAAATAAAGGTTAAGTATTTAGTCATTGATTACCTGTTTTGTAGGTTAAATCCTTTAACTTGCTTATTAACTATTACGTAGTTCGGTTTTTGCTGTTTCTTTTTCACAGTTTTGGGTTGTATTTCAAATTCTTCTTGTCATCTTCGGTACACCTTCTGCTAGAGTGACTTGTTTTGATAGTTAATATATATATATATATATATATTTCATTTTGGCCTTTTCAAAAACAAAAACAAATCTATTTGTTGATATAATTTAATCCTTATAAAAACAAGATTAATCTTTTTGATTTGATAAGTATTATTATTATTTTAAAAATATAAAAATATTTTTAATTATTTTTTTTTAAAATTCTATTTTTGAAATAATGAAATAAAATAAATTATTTCGGTATTATTATTTTTTAATATATTTTAAATAAATGAATAAATATTTTTCTATCAAATTACATGTTTTTAGGAATGAAAAGACAAGAATAAATAATTAGTTAATAAATATATCAATATTTTTTATATTTTTTAATATAAAATCAATTAGTTTTTAATTCTTTTGAATACATAAAAATATTTATTTTTTTAAATATTTTAATCCAGCATTTTGTTATGTTTAAATAATACCAATACCAATTAAGTCATATTTGTAATATTAAAACATTATTTTAAAAATAGGTTTAGTAAAGTTTTATAAGTTGAAATCATATAACAAATAAAGAAATGCGAGAAATCATTAATGATCTAATTAAAAAGATTATATATAAAAGTTGTTAAGTTTTGGATGTAAAACTTGGCTAATATAATTATTTTTAATTATTATTATTTAAACATTATGTAAAAAGTAAAAAAAAAAAATTCCACTAACCATCTAAACAAACCTAAATTACTTAACTTTTGTCCCACTAACTATTAAAATCCATATTTTTTAATTTTTCTTTATTGATTCATTTAAAGTAAATTCCACTTAATTAAATAAAAATAGTTCTAAAAGAATATTAAGATAATTTTTTATCCAAAATGTTAAAACTTTCTATAACCTCTACTAATAATTAAATATTATTATGTTGAAAAAACTAAATAAAGCCACTCTTAATAGTGATTTCTAAAAAAAAAATCACATTTTCATATTTTTAATATTTTTTAAAGCAAATTGATCATGGTAACTTTTGTCCCACTAACAATTAAAACCCTTTTTTTTATTGATTCATTTAAGGTGAATTCCAATTAATTAAATAAAAATAATTTAAAACGAATATTCAGAGTTTGAAATTAAATTATAATTGAACTAATTTATTGTTGATACTAACTCTTAGTTATATACTTTTCATTTAAGGTAAATTCAAATTTCATTAAGAGTTTAAAATTAACTTGCTATCTAAATGTATTTTGTTGGCTGCTTATTTTGCTGCGGAAACTATTTCCCGCAAAAAAACAAATTTAAAGAGAGAGTATCGTTTTGTGCATATAAATATAAGCTTTTAGTTCATCAAAATTCAATTAACCAAAAAATATTTTTTAGTAACACACTCAATGAAGCAAGATTCGCAGAATTCAGATTCGGTACACGGAAGGTTGGGACTTCCTCAACAATTGCAGTCTCCCGTTTCCGTCAATAGTGGGAGTGTTCTTGATCAAGAATTCACACCTCCTGCTTCTCCAAATGGTGGGTTACTTGATCTCAATGCTCCTTCTTCTCCTACTGTTAACCATGAAATCAACCTAAACTTTCCACCTCCACCTTCCCCTGTTCTTGATCAAGAATTCACACCTCCTGCTTCTCCAAATGGTGGGTTACTTGATCTCAATATTCCTTCTTCTCCTTCTGCTAACCATGAAATCAACCTCAACTTTCCACCTCCACCTTCCCCTGTTCTTGATCAAGAATTCACACCTCCTGCTTCTCCAAATGGAGGGTTACTTGATCTCAATGTTCCTCCTTCTCCTTCTGCTAACCATGAAATCAACCTCAACTTTCCACCTCCACCTTCCCCTGTTCTTGATCAAGAATTCACACCTCATGCTTCTCCAAATAGTGGGTTACTTTATCTCAATGCTCCTCCTTCTCCTTCTGCTAACCATGAAATCAACCTCAATTTTCCACCTCCACCTTCCCCAGTTCTTTATCAAGAATTCACACCTCCTGCTTTTCTAAATGGTGGGTTACTTTATCTCAATGCTCCTCCTTCTCCTTCTGCTAACCATGAAATCAACCTCAACTTTCCACCTCCACCTTCCCCTGTTTCTGATCAAGAATTCACACCTCCTGCATCTCCAAATGGTGGGTTACTTGATCTCAATGTTCCTCCTTCTCCCTCTGCTAACCATGAAATCAACCTCAACTTTCCACCTCCACCTTCCCCTATTCTTGATCAAGAATTCACACCTCATGCTTCTCTAAATGGTGGGTTACTTTATCTCAATGCTCCTCCTTCTCCTTCTGCTAACCATGAAATCAACCTCAACTTTCCACCTCCACCTTCCCCTGTTCTTGATCAAGAATTCACACCTCCTACTTCTCCAAATGGAGGGTTACTTGAACTCAATGCCCCTCATTCTCCTTCTGCTAACTATGAATCAACCTCAACTTTCCACCTCCACCTTCCACTGTTCTTGATCAAGAATTCACACCTCCTGCTTCTCTAAATGGTGGGTTACTTTATCTCAATGCTCCTCCTTCTCCTTCGCCTAACCATGAAATCAACCTCGACTTTCCACTTCCACCTTCCCCTGTTCTTGATCAAGAATTCACACCTCCTGCTTCTCTAAATGGTGGGTTACTTGATCTCAACGCTCCTCCTTCTCCTTCTGCTAACCATGAAATCAACCTCAACTTCCACCACCACCTTCCCCTGTTCTTGATCAAGAATTCACACCTCCTACTTCTCTAATTGGTGGGTTACTTGAACTCAATGGTCCTCCTTATCCATCTGCTAACCATGAAATCAACCTCAACTTTCCACCTCCACATTCCCCTGTTCTTGATCAAGAATTCACACCTCCAGCTTCTCTAAATGGTGGGTTACTTGATCTCAATGTTCCTTCTTCTCCTTCTGCTAACCATGAAATCAACCTCAACTTTCCACCTCCACCTTCCCCTGTTCTTGATCAAGAATTCACACCTCCTGCTTCTCCAAATTGAGGGTTACTTGATCTCAATGTTCCCCCTTCTCCTTCTGCTAACCATGAAATCAACCTCAACTTTCCACCTCCACCTTCCCCTGTTCTTGATCAAGATTTCACACCTCATGTTTCAACAAATAGTGGGTTACTTTATCTCAATGCTCCTCCTTCTCCTTCTGCTAACCATGAAATCAACCTCAACTTTCCACCTCCAAGTTCCCCTGTTCTTGATCAAGAATTCACACCTCCTGCTTTTCCAAATGGTGGGTTACTTTATTTCAATGCTCCTCATTCTCCTTTTGCTAACTATGAATCAACCTCAACTTTCCACCTCCACCTTCCCCTGTTCTTGATCAAGAATTCACACCTCCTGCTTCTCCAAATGGTGGGTTACTTGATCTCAATGCTCCTCCTTCCCCTTCGGCTAACCATGAAATCAACCTCGACTTTCCACTTCCACCTTCCCCAGTTCTTGATCAAGAATTCACACCTCCTGCTTCTCTAAATGGTGGGTTACTTGATCTCAACGCTCCTCCTTCTCCTTCTGCTAACCATGAAATCAACCTCAACTTCCACCACCACCTTCCCCTATTCTTGATCAAGAATTCACACCTCCTGCTTCTCTAATTGGTGGGTTACTTGAACTCAATGTTCCTCCTTATCCTTCTGCTAACCATGAAATCAACCTCAACTTTCTACCTCCACCTTCCCCTGTTCTTGATCAAGAATTCACACCTCCAGCTTCTCTAAATGGTGGGTTACTTGATCTTAATGTTCCTCCTTCTCCTTCTGCTAACCATGAAATCAACCTCAACTTTCGACCTCCACCTTCCCCTGTTCTTGATCAAGAATTCACACCTCCTGCTTCTCCAAATGGAGGGTTACTTTATCTCAATGTTCCTCCTTCTCCTTCTGCTAACCATGAAATCAACCTCAACTTTCCACCTACAACTTCCCCTATTCTTGATCAAGAATTCACACCTCCTGCTTCTCTAAATGGTGGGTTACTTGATCTCAATGCACCTCCGACTCCTTCTGCTAACCATGAAATCAACCTCAACTTTCCACCTCCAAGTTCCCCTGTTCTTGATCAAGAATTCACACCTCCTGCTTCTCCAAATGGAGGGTTACTTTATCTCAATGTTCCTCCTTCTCCTTCTGCTAACTATGAATCAACCTCAACTTTGCACCTCCACCTTCCCCTGTTCTTGATCAAGAATTCACACCTCCTGCTTCTCTAAATGGTGGGTTACTTGATCTCAATGCTCCTCCTTCTCCTTCTGCTAACCATGAAATCAACCTCAACTTTCCACTTCCACCTTCCCCTGTTCTTGATCAAGAATTCACACCTCCTGCTTCTCCAAATTGAGGGTTACTTGATCTCAATGTTCCCCCTTCTCCTTCTGCTAACCATGAAATCAACCTCAACTTTCCACTTCCACCTTCCCCTGTTCTTGATCAAGATTTCACACCTCATGTTTCAACAAATAGTGGGTTACTTTATCTCAATGCTCCTCCTTCTCCTTCTGCTAACCATGAAATCAACCTCAACTTTCCACCTCCAAGTTCCCCTGTTCTTGATCAAGAATTCACACCTCTTGCTTTTCCAAATGGTGGGTTACTTTATTTCAATGCTCCTCATTCTCCTTTTGCTAACTATGAATCAACCTCAACTTTCCACCTCCACCTTCCCCTGTTCTTGATCAAGAATTCACACCTCCTGCTTCTCCAAATGGTGGGTTACTTGATCTCAATGCTCCTCCTTCCCCTTCGGCTAACCATGAAATCAACCTCGACTTTCCACTTCCACCTTCCCCAGTTCTTGATCAAGAATTCACACCTCCTGCTTCTCTAAATCGTGGGTTACTTGATCTCAACGCTCCTCCTTCTCCTTCTGCTAACCATGAAATCAACCTCAACTTCCACCACCACCTTCCCCTATTCTTGATCAAGAATTCACACCTCCTGCTTCTCTAAAAGGTGGGTTACTTGAACTCAATGCTCCTCCTTATCCTTCTGCTAACCATGTAATCAACCTAAACTTTCCACCTCCACCTTCCCCTGTTCTTGATCAAGAATTCACACCTCCAGCTTTTCTAAATGGTGGGTTACTTGATCTCAATGTTCCTTCTTCTCCTTCTGCTAACCATGAAATCAACCTCAACTTTCCACCTCCACCTTCCCCTGTTCTTGATCAAGAATTCCCACCTCATGCTTCTCCAAATAGTGGGTTACTTTATCTCAATGTTCCTTCTTCTCCTTCTGCTAACCATAAAATCAACCTCAACATTCCACCTCCAAGTTCCCCTGTTCTTGATCAAGAATTCACACCTCCTGCTTCTCCAAATGGAGGGTAACTTTATCTCAATGTTCCTCCTTCTCCTTCTGCTAACTATGAATCAACCTCAACTTTCCACCTCCACCTTCCACTGTTCTTGATCAAGAATTCACACCTCCTGCTTCTCTAAATGGTGGGTTACTTTATCTCAATGCTCCTCCTTCTCCTTCGGCTAACCATGAAATCAACCTCGACTTTCCACTTCCACCTTCCCCTGTTCTTGATCAAGAATTCACACCACCTGCTTCTCTAAATGGTGGGTTACTTGATCTCAACGCTCCTCCTTCTCCTTCTGCTAACCATGAAATCAACCTCAACTTCCACCACCACCTTCCCCTGTTCTTGATCAAGAATTCACACCTCCTGCTTCTCTAATTAGTGGGTTACTTGAACTCAATGTTCCTCCTTATCCTTCTGCTAACCATGAAATCAACCTCAACTTTCTACCTCCACCTTCCCCTGTTCTAGATCAAGAATTCACACCTCCAGCTTCTCTAAATGGTGGGTTACTTGATCTCAATGTTCCTCCTTCTCCTTCTGCTAACCATGAAATCAACCTCAACTTTCCACCTCCACCTTCCCATGTTCTTGATCAAGAATTCACACCTCCTGCTTCTCCAAATGGAGGGTTACTTTATCTCAATGTTCCTCCTCTCCTTCTGCTAACCATGAAATCAACCTCAACTTTCCACCTACAACTTCCCCTGTTCTTGATCAAGAATTCACACCTCCTGCTTCTCTAAATGGTGGGTTACTTGATCTCAATGCACCTCCGACTCCTTCTTCTAACCTTGAAATCAACCTCAACTTTCCACCTCCAAGTTCCCCTGTTCTTGATCAAGAATTCACACCTCCTGCTTCTCCAAATGGAGGGTTACTTTATCTCAATGTTCCTCCTTCTCCTTCTGCAAACTATGAATCAACCTCAACTTTCCACCTCCACCTTCCCCTATTCTTGATCAAGAATTCGCACCTCCTGCTTCTCTGAATGGTGGGTTACTTGATCTCATTGCTCCTCCTTCTCCTTCTGCTAACCATGAAATCAACCTCGACTTTCCACTTCCACCTTCCCCTGTTCTTGATCAAGAATTCACACCTCCTGCTAACCATGTTTTCAAAGGTTTCAAACCTCCATCCTTGGCCAACTTTAATGGACACAACGATCCTTATGAGCATGTCTCCTCCATCGACATACATATGGCCATCATAGGAACACCTAACTCTCTAAAGTGTAAGCTATTGTCGGGCACCCTCAGGGATGTGAATACACTTTCCTTTTAGAAATGTTTTGAATGATGTGAAAACTAGGACACTTAGTATTTGGGTATATTAGACCTTATCCTCTGTGTCTAGATGTGAATGTTAACTTTATGATACTTCAAATTAGTTTAGAAATGGTTTTAAAAGTTAAAATTAAGATTTTATGTGAAAAATAGGTTTTGAGGTTGACACATAGAAGCCTTTGTTCAGTATGTGTCAACACATAAGGTTTTCAGGTTGACAGATATAAGCTTTTGTTCATAATGTGTCAACACATAGGTCCTTCAGGTTGACACATAGAAGCCTATGTTCAGTATGTGTCGATGCATAGGTCCTTCAGGTCGACACATAGAAGCAAAAATGCATATATAGTTTGCCACATAATAGCTAGAGGTTGACGCATAAGGAGGATCAAATTAGAAATCTTGGGACACTTGATCTTTCTTAAGATCAAGGGAAGAGAAGAAGATAGAACCAACATCAAATTTGGGATTTGGGGAATTAATTTCTATTTCTCTCTTGTATTCAATATTTTGAAAAGATTATTGAATATCTTAATTCCATTTGGAATTGGGTGCAGACGTACCTATAGTGAGGACAATTGGGGAACTCCCTAAATAAATCCTTGTGTTCTCTGTGTGTGTGTGTGTGTGTGTGTTTCATAATTTGTTCATGTACTAAAGTGGAAAAAAATTTGTATTAAAGAAGAAAATTTTCAACACTTTATTTACATTTTGTGAACCCATTTAGTGTGCAAATTTCATATATTGATAATTCCTTTGGTGTTGAAATATTTCAAACTGCTTTTAGTAAGATAATTGTAATATATAAAATTGCAATTGGATATTCACAACAACAACACGAAGGAAAAATCAACTTGGAATTTATTGCAGACCAAGTGTTTGACAAATCGTCATAGTCAATTTTTGTTTCTTAATTTCATTGGAAATTGATTATCGAAGTATAAAATTGTTTAAACATTATTTTGAAAATTTTATTGATTTGTTTTCTCATATTTGTGGTACGTTAATTTCATTTCGTTACAGTTTAATACGCATATCCGATTCTTCCTATAACAGTTTGGGATAAACGAGTGTTGATCCGAAACCGCTTTCGCTTGCCATAGAAAATATTTTAAAATCAGATTTTTTTATTAAAGAAACTTTATTTGCGACCTATTCATCCCCCTCTAGACCGTTGCCCTAGTCTAACAAGTGGTATCAAGAGCACAGATTTATCTTGTGCTTCAAAATCGCTTATTAGATTATGGCTCCCGAACCTAAAGGGGCGTATAATAGAGCGTTCGTCTTCAATGGCGAAAACTATAGTTATTCGAAGGATTGTATGTGTGTCCATATTAGTTTTATTGATAGGGAAGTATGAAATGCCATCCAAAATGCTCCTTTTAAAATTACTATTACCAATGTGGATGATGTTGTTGTACCTAAACCGGAAACTCAATGGACCACGGATAATGAGAAAAAATGCTCATATGATTGGAAAGCAATGAATATTTTCATATCCTCTTTAGGAGTTGATGAATATTACCGTGTTTCTTATTGTACAACCTCTAAAGCTATGTGGTACTCATTTCAAGTTTCCCATGAGAGCACAAATGAAGTTAAACAAGCTAGAATCAATACTTTGAACCAAGAGTTTGACCTTTTTCATATGAATCATGGTGAAACCATTTCCAATATGTAAAAAATGTTCACTCATCTTGTAAATTGTTTGAATGCACCTGGTAAGTTTGTTTCTAATGACATTTCTACTAACAAAGTTTTAAGATGTCTTAATAAGGAATGCAACGGAAGGTCACCGAAATTAAGGAAGATAACAATCTCTTGACATTAGATATTACTACTTTGTTTGTAAATCTTGAAGCACATGAGAAAGAGCTCATTTACTTAGAGAAGCATGAGAAGAAGCTTAAGAAGGAGAACAATAAGGAAAAGGAGGTAGACAAGAAGTCAATTGATCTTGTGGCTTCTAGTTCTAAGTCCTCTACTATAGAGCAAGATGATAGTGGAACTAGTGATGACGAGTGTATAGATGATGAAGAAATGAGGTTGTTTGTTATAAGGTACCATAAGTATATTAAGAGAAATGGATTGAAGCATTCCAGCAAGAATCTCATCAACAATAGAAGGCAATCAAATACTTCAAAGCAAGATGAGAGTAGTAAGGAAAAATCTAAAGGTTCATGCTATAATTGTGGGAGACCCTATCATTACAAGCTGAATTGTCCATTGCTTAAGAAGGATAAAGGAAAAGGGTTAACAAAAGAAGTCTACCAAGCTTAGAAGAGCATACATTGCATGGGATAGTGATAGTGAATCCTCTAAGGAGGTAGCTTAAGTGAAAGTGATGAAATGAAAAATCCTTACCTCATGGCCAAGCACAAGAAGAAGAATGTAAGTCATTCCAAATCTGAACCTGTCGATAAAATATCTTATTTTGGTTTACAAATTTCTTTTAAAAATCTTCATGGAGAAGCTAAAGAAGCGTTTATTTTTTCATCATTGTGGTACGTTAATTTTATTTCGTTATGGTTTAATAGGCATATCCAATTATTCATATAACGGTTTGGGATAGACGAGTGTTAATCCAAAACCGCTTTCGCTTGCCATAGAAAATATTTTTTTTAAAATTATTTTTTAAATAAATAAAATGTATTTGCGACCTATTCACGCCCCTCCTAGATCGTCTCCCTTGTCTAACAAGAGAGAACACCCTCATATGATACATGGGTCTTCCCCCTGCCTCTATTAACAGCTATTAGGATTTGGTATGAAAGCTGGTACACCAGTTCACTGTTATTCACCACAGAAAGATGTCCACCACTAGCCTGTTCAACATATGCAAAGGTCTGTCGGAATTGCTGAGGGACTATCTCGCCCTCTTCAATGAAGGCACCATTAGGGTTGTCTCCCAACCAAGAAATGTTTGTCAGGGTGTTCCAAAATGGAGTTAAATTGGGGCATTTCAATGAGTCCCTCACCCAAAATTCAGTGCTCACGCTAGCCGAGTTAGTGGCCAGGGAAGAGTGCTACATCAAAGGCGAGGAAATCATTTTTAAAAAGAAAGCTCGTGACGCCAAGAAGTGTGTCATCAGCCCTGAGAGCTCGCATCCCACAAATAAGAATAACTACACCTCACCCATGAAGGACAAATACTTGTTCAAAAGGGTGGGAAAAGCGACAGAGAGTTTCACACCTTTGAATACCTGCCGAGAACTGATCAAATGTGAGGTACTCCACCTACACAACATCCCGACACCACCTGCCCCCAAATATAAGGTCATGGGATCCAAACCAAAAATGTGGTGCAAGTTTCCTAGGGTCAAAGGATATCATACTGACGACTTCTACCAATTAAATAAGGAAATAGAAAAGCTGATACATGAGAGCCACCTCAAGAAGTACGTGAAGGGTGGCCCCTCTAACCAGGTGGACCGACGTAACCGACACTAGCAAGAAGATGCTAGAAGCTCGGGGCCGAGCAAAACCAAAAAAGCGTCCTAGGGCGAAGGAAAGCAAGCTATGTGTCATACCCTCTACACCATAGCAGGAGAATTTATCGGGGGCAGTGAAACCAATTCCGCTCGCAAAAGATACTCCCGTCAAGTTTCGAGTATGGATGACTTCCCCGAGACCGCAAGTACTTAGGAACTAGAAGTTGTGGTCGTCTTTTCGGAAGAGGGTGCGTTCAACTTCCATCCCCATAACGACGACCCCATGGTCATCGCCGTCAAATGCAAAGAATGATAAATCAAAAGAGTCCTAATCGACTAGATGAGCTCCGCCGATATACTGTATTGGGACACCTTCGAGATATTGCGTCTCGATCCCGAAGACCTGAAGCCCTTCAAAAGATCATTAGTGAGATTCTTAGGAGAACACGTGCTAGTGAAAGGCTACCTCACCCCGAGGGTCACGTTCGGAGAGCAAGACCATACCAAAAAAATAAAGGTTAAGTATTTAGTCATTGATTACCTGTTTTGTAGGTTAAATCCTTTAACTTGCTTATTAACTATTACGTAGTTCGGTTTTTGCTGTTTCTTTTTCACAGTTTTGGGTTGTATTTCAAATTCTTCTTGTCATCTTCGGTACACCTTCTGCTAGAGTGACTTGTTTTGATAGTTAATATATATATATATATATATATTTCATTTTGGCCTTTTCAAAAACAAAAACAAATCTATTTGTTGATATAATTTAATCCTTATAAAAACAAGATTAATCTTTTTGATTTGATAAGTATTATTATTATTTTAAAAATATAAAAATATTTTTAATTATTTTTTTTTAAAATTCTATTTTTGAAATAATGAAATAAAATAAATTATTTCGGTATTATTATTTTTTAATATATTTTAAATAAATGAATAAATATTTTTCTATCAAATTACATGTTTTTAGGAATGAAAAGACAAGAATAAATAATTAGTTAATAAATATATCAATATTTTTTATATTTTTTAATATAAAATCAATTAGTTTTTAATTCTTTTGAATACATAAAAATATTTATTTTTTTAAATATTTTAATCCAGCATTTTGTTATGTTTAAATAATACCAATACCAATTAAGTCATATTTGTAATATTAAAACATTATTTTAAAAATAGGTTTAGTAAAGTTTTATAAGTTGAAATCATATAACAAATAAAGAAATGCGAGAAATCATTAATGATCTAATTAAAAAGATTATATATAAAAGTTGTTAAGTTTTGGATGTAAAACTTGGCTAATATAATTATTTTTAATTATTATTATTTAAACATTATGTAAAAAGTAAAAAAAAAAAATTCCACTAACCATCTAAACAAACCTAAATTACTTAACTTTTGTCCCACTAACTATTAAAATCCATATTTTTTAATTTTTCTTTATTGATTCATTTAAAGTAAATTCCACTTAATTAAATAAAAATAGTTCTAAAAGAATATTAAGATAATTTTTTATCCAAAATGTTAAAACTTTCTATAACCTCTACTAATAATTAAATATTATTATGTTGAAAAAACTAAATAAAGCCACTCTTAATAGTGATTTCTAAAAAAAAAATCACATTTTCATATTTTTAATATTTTTTAAAGCAAATTGATCATGGTAACTTTTGTCCCACTAACAATTAAAACCCTTTTTTTTATTGATTCATTTAAGGTGAATTCCAATTAATTAAATAAAAATAATTTAAAACGAATATTCAGAGTTTGAAATTAAATTATAATTGAACTAATTTATTGTTGATACTAACTCTTAGTTATATACTTTTCATTTAAGGTAAATTCAAATTTCATTAAGAGTTTAAAATTAACTTGCTATCTAAATGTATTTTGTTGGCTGCTTATTTTGCTGCGGAAACTATTTCCCGCAAAAAAACAAATTTAAAGAGAGAGTATCGTTTTGTGCATATAAATATAAGCTTTTAGTTCATCAAAATTCAATTAACCAAAAAATATTTTTTAGTAACACACTCAATGAAGCAAGATTCGCAGAATTCAGATTCGGTACACGGAAGGTTGGGACTTCCTCAACAATTGCAGTCTCCCGTTTCCGTCAATACTGGGAGTGTTCTTGATCAAGAATTCACACCTCCTGCTTCTCCAAATGGTGGGTTACTTGATCTCAATGCTCCTTCTTCTCCTACTGTTAACCATGAAATCAACCTAAACTTTCCACCTCCACCTTCCCCTGTTCTTGATCAAGAATTCACACCTCCTGCTTCTCCAAATGGTGGGTTACTTGATCTCAATATTCCTTCTTCTCCTTCTGCTAACCATGAAATCAACCTCAACTTTCCACCTCCACCTTCCCCTGTTCTTGATCAAGAATTCACACCTCCTGCTTCTCCAAATGGAGGGTTACTTGATCTCAATGTTCCTCCTTCTCCTTCTGCTAACCATGAAATCAACCTCAACTTTCCACCTCCACCTTCCCCTGTTCTTGATCAAGAATTCACACCTCATGCTTCTCCAAATAGTGGGTTACTTTATCTCAATGCTCCTCCTTCTCCTTCTGCTAACCATGAAATCAACCTCAATTTTCCACCTCCACCTTCCCCAGTTCTTTATCAAGAATTCACACCTCCTGCTTTTCTAAATGGTGGGTTACTTTATCTCAATGCTCCTCCTTCTCCTTCTGCTAACCATGAAATCAACCTCAACTTTCCACCTCCACCTTCCCCTGTTTCTGATCAAGAATTCACACCTCCTGCATCTCCAAATGGTGGGTTACTTGATCTCAATGTTCCTCCTTCTCCCTCTGCTAACCATGAAATCAACCTCAACTTTCCACCTCCACCTTCCCCTATTCTTGATCAAGAATTCACACCTCATGCTTCTCTAAATGGTGGGTTACTTTATCTCAATGCTCCTCCTTCTCCTTCTGCTAACCATGAAATCAACCTCAACTTTCCACCTCCACCTTCCCCTGTTCTTGATCAAGAATTCACACCTCCTACTTCTCCAAATGGAGGGTTACTTGAACTCAATGCCCCTCATTCTCCTTCTGCTAACTATGAATCAACCTCAACTTTCCACCTCCACCTTCCACTGTTCTTGATCAAGAATTCACACCTCCTGCTTCTCTAAATGGTGGGTTACTTTATCTCAATGCTCCTCCTTCTCCTTCGCCTAACCATGAAATCAACCTCGACTTTCCACTTCCACCTTCCCCTGTTCTTGATCAAGAATTCACACCTCCTGCTTCTCTAAATGGTGGGTTACTTGATCTCAACGCTCCTCCTTCTCCTTCTGCTAACCATGAAATCAACCTCAACTTCCACCACCACCTTCCCCTGTTCTTGATCAAGAATTCACACCTCCTACTTCTCTAATTGGTGGGTTACTTGAACTCAATGGTCCTCCTTATCCATCTGCTAACCATGAAATCAACCTCAACTTTCCACCTCCACATTCCCCTGTTCTTGATCAAGAATTCACACCTCCAGCTTCTCTAAATGGTGGGTTACTTGATCTCAATGTTCCTTCTTCTCCTTCTGCTAACCATGAAATCAACCTCAACTTTCCACCTCCACCTTCCCCTGTTCTTGATCAAGAATTCACACCTCCTGCTTCTCCAAATTGAGGGTTACTTGATCTCAATGTTCCCCCTTCTCCTTCTGCTAACCATGAAATCAACCTCAACTTTCCACCTCCACCTTCCCCTGTTCTTGATCAAGATTTCACACCTCATGTTTCAACAAATAGTGGGTTACTTTATCTCAATGCTCCTCCTTCTCCTTCTGCTAACCATGAAATCAACCTCAACTTTCCACCTCCAAGTTCCCCTGTTCTTGATCAAGAATTCACACCTCCTGCTTTTCCAAATGGTGGGTTACTTTATTTCAATGCTCCTCATTCTCCTTTTGCTAACTATGAATCAACCTCAACTTTCCACCTCCACCTTCCCCTGTTCTTGATCAAGAATTCACACCTCCTGCTTCTCCAAATGGTGGGTTACTTGATCTCAATGCTCCTCCTTCCCCTTCGGCTAACCATGAAATCAACCTCGACTTTCCACTTCCACCTTCCCCAGTTCTTGATCAAGAATTCACACCTCCTGCTTCTCTAAATGGTGGGTTACTTGATCTCAACGCTCCTCCTTCTCCTTCTGCTAACCATGAAATCAACCTCAACTTCCACCACCACCTTCCCCTATTCTTGATCAAGAATTCACACCTCCTGCTTCTCTAATTGGTGGGTTACTTGAACTCAATGTTCCTCCTTATCCTTCTGCTAACCATGAAATCAACCTCAACTTTCTACCTCCACCTTCCCCTGTTCTTGATCAAGAATTCACACCTCCAGCTTCTCTAAATGGTGGGTTACTTGATCTTAATGTTCCTCCTTCTCCTTCTGCTAACCATGAAATCAACCTCAACTTTCGACCTCCACCTTCCCCTGTTCTTGATCAAGAATTCACACCTCCTGCTTCTCCAAATGGAGGGTTACTTTATCTCAATGTTCCTCCTTCTCCTTCTGCTAACCATGAAATCAACCTCAACTTTCCACCTACAACTTCCCCTATTCTTGATCAAGAATTCACACCTCCTGCTTCTCTAAATGGTGGGTTACTTGATCTCAATGCACCTCCGACTCCTTCTGCTAACCATGAAATCAACCTCAACTTTCCACCTCCAAGTTCCCCTGTTCTTGATCAAGAATTCACACCTCCTGCTTCTCCAAATGGAGGGTTACTTTATCTCAATGTTCCTCCTTCTCCTTCTGCTAACTATGAATCAACCTCAACTTTGCACCTCCACCTTCCCCTGTTCTTGATCAAGAATTCACACCTCCTGCTTCTCTAAATGGTGGGTTACTTGATCTCAATGCTCCTCCTTCTCCTTCTGCTAACCATGAAATCAACCTCAACTTTCCACTTCCACCTTCCCCTGTTCTTGATCAAGAATTCACACCTCCTGCTTCTCCAAATTGAGGGTTACTTGATCTCAATGTTCCCCCTTCTCCTTCTGCTAACCATGAAATCAACCTCAACTTTCCACCTCCACCTTCCCCTGTTCTTGATCAAGATTTCACACCTCATGTTTCAACAAATAGTGGGTTACTTTATCTCAATGCTCCTCCTTCTCCTTCTGCTAACCATGAAATCAACCTCAACTTTCCACCTCCAAGTTCCCCTGTTCTTGATCAAGAATTCACACCTCTTGCTTTTCCAAATGGTGGGTTACTTTATTTCAATGCTCCTCATTCTCCTTTTGCTAACTATGAATCAACCTCAACTTTCCACCTCCACCTTCCCCTGTTCTTGATCAAGAATTCACACCTCCTGCTTCTCCAAATGGTGGGTTACTTGATCTCAATGCTCCTCCTTCCCCTTCGGCTAACCATGAAATCAACCTCGACTTTCCACTTCCACCTTCCCCAGTTCTTGATCAAGAATTCACACCTCCTGCTTCTCTAAATGGTGGGTTACTTGATCTCAACGCTCCTCCTTCTCCTTCTGCTAACCATGAAATCAACCTCAACTTCCACCACCACCTTCCCCTATTCTTGATCAAGAATTCACACCTCCTGCTTCTCTAAAAGGTGGGTTACTTGAACTCAATGCTCCTCCTTATCCTTCTGCTAACCATGTAATCAACCTAAACTTTCCACCTCCACCTTCCCCTGTTCTTGATCAAGAATTCACACCTCCAGCTTTTCTAAATGGTGGGTTACTTGATCTCAATGTTCCTTCTTCTCCTTCTGCTAACCATGAAATCAACCTCAACTTTCCACCTCCACCTTCCCCTGTTCTTGATCAAGAATTCCCACCTCATGCTTCTCCAAATAGTGGGTTACTTTATCTCAATGTTCCTTCTTCTCCTTCTGCTAACCATAAAATCAACCTCAACATTCCACCTCCAAGTTCCCCTGTTCTTGATCAAGAATTCACACCTCCTGCTTCTCCAAATGGAGGGTAACTTTATCTCAATGTTCCTCCTTCTCCTTCTGCTAACTATGAATCAACCTCAACTTTCCACCTCCACCTTCCACTGTTCTTGATCAAGAATTCACACCTCCTGCTTCTCTAAATGGTGGGTTACTTTATCTCAATGCTCCTCCTTCTCCTTCGGCTAACCATGAAATCAACCTCGACTTTCCACTTCCACCTTCCCCTGTTCTTGATCAAGAATTCACACCACCTGCTTCTCTAAATGGTGGGTTACTTGATCTCAACGCTCCTCCTTCTCCTTCTGCTAACCATGAAATCAACCTCAACTTCCACCACCACCTTCCCCTGTTCTTGATCAAGAATTCACACCTCCTGCTTCTCTAATTAGTGGGTTACTTGAACTCAATGTTCCTCCTTATCCTTCTGCTAACCATGAAATCAACCTCAACTTTCTACCTCCACCTTCCCCTGTTCTAGATCAAGAATTCACACCTCCAGCTTCTCTAAATGGTGGGTTACTTGATCTCAATGTTCCTCCTTCTCCTTCTGCTAACCATGAAATCAACCTCAACTTTCCACCTCCACCTTCCCATGTTCTTGATCAAGAATTCACACCTCCTGCTTCTCCAAATGGAGGGTTACTTTATCTCAATGTTCCTCCTCTCCTTCTGCTAACCATGAAATCAACCTCAACTTTCCACCTACAACTTCCCCTGTTCTTGATCAAGAATTCACACCTCCTGCTTCTCTAAATGGTGGGTTACTTGATCTCAATGCACCTCCGACTCCTTCTTCTAACCTTGAAATCAACCTCAACTTTCCACCTCCAAGTTCCCCTGTTCTTGATCAAGAATTCACACCTCCTGCTTCTCCAAATGGAGGGTTACTTTATCTCAATGTTCCTCCTTCTCCTTCTGCAAACTATGAATCAACCTCAACTTTCCACCTCCACCTTCCCCTATTCTTGATCAAGAATTCGCACCTCCTGCTTCTCTGAATGGTGGGTTACTTGATCTCATTGCTCCTCCTTCTCCTTCTGCTAACCATGAAATCAACCTCGACTTTCCACTTCCACCTTCCCCTGTTCTTGATCAAGAATTCACACCTCCTGCTTCTCTAAATGGTGGGTTACCTGATCTCAACGCTCTTCCTTCTCCTTCTGCTAACCATGAAATCAACCTCAACTTCTACCACCACCTACCCCTGTTCTTGATCAAGAATTCACACCTCCTGCTTCTCTAAAAGGTGGGTTACTTGAACTCAATGCTCCTCCTTATCCTTCTGCTAACCATGTAATCAACCTAAACTTTCCACCTCCACCTTCCCCTGTTCTTGATCAAGAATTCACACCTCCAGCTTCTCTAAATGGTGGGTTACTTGATCTCAATGTTCCTCCTTCTCCTTCTGCTAACCATGAAATCAACCTCAACTTTCCACCTCCACCTTCCCCTGTTTCTGATTAAGAATTCACACCTCCTGCATCTCCAAATGGTGGGTTACTTGATCTCAATGTTCCTTCTTCTCCTCCTGCTAACCATGAAATCAACCTCAACTTTCCACCTATACCTTCCCCTGTTCTTGATCAAGAATTCACACCTCATGCTTCTCCAAATAGTGGGTTACTTTATCTCAATGTTCCTTCTTCTCCTTCTGCTAACCATGAAATCAACCTCAACATTCCACCTCCAAGTTCCCCTGTTCTTGATCAAGAATTCACACCTCCTGCTTCTCCAAATGGAGGGTTACTTTATCTCAATGTTCCTCCTTCTCCTTCTGCTAACTATGAATGAACCTCAACTTTCCACCTACACCTTCCACTGTTCTTGATCAAGAATTCACACCTCCTGCTTCTCTAAATGGTGGGTTACTTTATCTCAATGCTCCTCCTTCTCCTTCGGCTAACCATGAAATCAACCTCGACATTCCACTTCCACCTTCCCCTGTTCTTGATCAAGAATTCACACCTCCTGCTTTTCTAAATGGTGGGTTACTTGATCTCAACGCTCCTCCTTCTCCTTCTGCTAACCATGAAATCAACCTCAACTTCCACCACCACCTTCCCCTGTTCTTGATCAAGAATTCACACCTCCTGCTTCCCTAATTGGTGGGTTACTTGAACTCAATGCTCCTCCTTATCCATCTGCTAACCATGAAATCAACCTCAACTTTCCACCTCCACCTTCCCCTGTTCTTGATCAAGAATTCACACCTCCAGCTTCTCTAAATGGTGGGTTACTTGATCTCAATGTTCCTTCTTCTCCTTCTGCTAACCATGAAATTAACCTCAACTTTCCACCTCCACCTTCCCCTGTTCTTGATCAAGAATTCATACCTCCTGCTTCTCCAAATGGAGGGTTACTTGATCTCAATGTTCCCCATACTCCTTCTGCTAACCATGAAATCAACCGCAACTTTCCACCTCCACCTTCCCCTGTTCTTGATCAAGATTTCACACCTCATGTTTCTCCAAATAGTGGGTTACTTTATCTCAATGCTCCTCCTTCTCCTTCTGCTAACCATGAAATCAACCTCAACTTTCCACCTCCAAGTTCCCCTGTTCTTGATCAAGAATTCACACCTCCTGCTTTTCCAAATGGTGGGTTACTTTATTTCAATGCTCCTCCTTCTCCTTCTGCTAACTATGAATCAACCTCAACTTTCCACCTCCACCTTCCCCTGTTTTTGATCAAGAATTCACACCTCCTGCTTCTCCAAATGGTGGGTTACTTGATCTTAATGCTCCTCCTTCCCCTTCGGCTAACCATGAAATCAACCTCGGCTTTCCACTTCCACCTTCCCCAGTTCTTGATCAAGAATTCATACCTCCTGCTTCTCTAAATGGTGGGTTACTTAATCTCAACGCTCCTCCTTCTCCTTCTGCTAACCATGAAATCAACCTCAACTTCCACCACCACCTTCCCCTGTTCTTGATCAAGAATTCACACCTCCTGCTTCTCTAATTGGTGGGTTACTTGAACTCAATGTTCCTCCTTATCCTTCTGCTAACCATGAAATCAACCTCAACTTTCTACCCCCACCTTCCCCTGTTCTTGATCAAGAATTCATACCTCCAGCTTCTCTAAATGGTGGGTTACTTGATCTCAATGTTCCTCCTTCTCCTTCTGCTAACCATGAAATCAACCTCAACTTTCCACCTCCACCTTCCCCTGTTCTTGATCAAGAATTCACACCTCCTGCTTCTCCAAATGGAGGGTTACTTTATCTCAATCTTCCTCCTTCTCCTTCTGCTAACCATGAAATCAACCTCAACTTTCCACCTACAACTTCCCATGTTCTTGATCAAGAATTCACACCTCCTGCTTCTCTAAATGGTGGGTTACTTGATCTCAATGCACCTCCGACTCCTTCTGCTAACCATGAAATCAACCTCAACTTTCCACCTCCACCTTCCCCTGTTCTTGATCAAGAATTCACACCTCCTGCTTCTCCAAATGGTGGGTTACTTGATCTCAATGCTCCTCCTTCCCCTTCGGCTAACCATGAAATCAACCTCGACTTTCCACTTCCACCTTCCCCTGTTCTTGATCATGAATTCACACCTCCTGCTTCTCTAAATGGTGGGTTACTTTATCTCAACGCTCCTCCTTCTCCTTCTGCTAACCATGAAATCAACCTCAACTTCCACCACCACCTTCCCCTGTTCTTGATCAAGAATTCACACCTCCTGCTTCTCTAATTGGTGGGTTACTTGAACTCAATGTTCCCCTTTATCCTTCTGTTAACCATGAAATCAACCTCAACTTTCTACCTCCACCTTCCCCTGTTCTTGATCAAGAATTCACACCTCCAGCTTCTCTAAATAGTGGGTTACTTGATCTCAATGTTCCTCCTTCTCCTTCTGCTAACCATGAAATCAACCTCAACTTTCCACCTCCACCTTCCCCTGTTCTTGATCAAGAATTCACACCTCCTGCTTCTCCAATTGGAGGGTTAATTTATCTCAACGTTCCTCCTTCTCCTTCTGCTAACCATGAAATCAACCTCAACTTTCCACCTACAACTTCCCCTGTTCTTGATCAAGAATTCACACCTCCTGCTTCTCTAAATGGTGGGTTACTTGATCTCAATGCACCTCCGACTCCATCTGCTAACCATGAAATCAACCTCAACCTTCCACCTCCAAGTTCCCCTGTTCTTGATCCAGAATTCACACCTCCTGCTTCTCCAAATGGAGGGTTAATTTATCTCAATGTTCCTCCTTCTCCTTCTGCTAACTATGAATCAACCTCAACTTTCCACCTCCACCTTCCCCTGTTCTTGATCAAGAATTCACACCTCCTGCTTCTCTAAATGGTGTTTTACTTGATCTCAATGCTCCTCTTTCTCCTTCTGCTAACCATGAAATCAACCTCGACTTTCCACTTCCACCTTCCCCTGTTCTTGATCAAGAATTCACACCTCCTGCTTCTCTAAATGGTGGGTTACTTGATCTCAACGCTCCTCCTTCTCCTTCTGCTAACCATGAAATCAACCTCAACTTCCACCACCACCTTCCCCTGTTCTTGATCAAGAATTCACACCTCCTGCTTCTCTAATTGGTGGGTTACTTGAACTCAATGTTCCTCCTTATCCTTCTGCTAACCATGAAATCAACCTCAACTTTCTACCTCCACCTTCCCCTGTTCTTGATCAAGAATTCACACCTCCAGCTTCTCTAAATAGTGGGTTACTTGATCTCAATGTTCCTCCTTCTCCTTCTGCTAACCATGAAATCAACCTCAACTTTCCACCTCCACCTTCCCCTGTTCTTGATCAAGAATTCACACCTCCTGCTTCTCCAATTGGAGGGTTAATTTATCTCAATGTTCCTCCTTCTCCTTCTGCTAACCATGAAATCAACCTCAACTTTCCACCTACAACTTCCCCTGTTCTTGATCAAGAATTCACACCTCCTGCTTCTCTAAATGGTGGGTTACTTGATCTCAATGCACCTCCGACTCCTTCTGCTAACCATGAAATCAACCTCAACCTTCCACCTCCAAGTTCCCCTGTTCTTGATCCAGAATTCACACCTCCTGCTTCTCCAAATGAAGGGTTACTTTATCTCAATGTTCCTCCTTCTCCTTCTGCTAAATATGAATCAACCTCAACTTTCCACCTCCACCTTCCCCTGTTCTTGATCAAGAATTCACACCTCCTGCTTCTCTAAATGGTGTTTTACTTGATCTCAATGCTCCTCCTTCTCCTTCTGCTAACCATGAAATCAACCTCGACTTTCCACTTCCACCTTCCCCTGTTCTTGATCAAGAATTCACACCTCCTGCTTCTCTAAATGGTGGGTTACTTGATCTCAACGCTCCTCCTTCTCCTTCTGCTAACCATGAAATCAACCTCAACTTCCCCCACCACCTTCCCCTGTTCTTGATCAAGAATTCACACCTCCTGCTTCTCTAATTGGTGGGTTACTTGAACTCAATGTTCCTCCTTATCCATCTGCTAACCATGAAATCAACCTCAACTTTCTACCTCCACCTTCCCCTGTTCTTGATCAAGAATTCACACCTCCAGCTTCTCTAAATGGTGGGTTACTTGATCTCAATGTTCCTCCTTCTCCTTCTGCTAACCATGAAATCAACCTCAACTTTCCACCTTCACCTTCCCCTGTTCTTGATCAAGAATTCACACCTCCTGCTTCTCCTAATGGAGGGTTACTTTATCTCAATGTTCCTCCTTCTCCTTCTGCTAACCATGAAATCAACCTCAACTTTCCACCTACAACTTCCCCTGTTCTTGATCAAGAATTCACACCTCCTGCTTCTCTAAATGGTGGGTTACTTGATCTCAACGCTCCTCCTTCTCCTTCTGCTAACCATGAAATCAACCTCAACTTCCACCACCACCTTCCCCTGTTCTTGATCAAGAATTCACACCTCCTGCTTCTCTAATTGGTGGGTTACTTGAACTCAATGTTCCTCCTTATCCTTCTGCTAACCATGAAATCAACCTCAACTTTCTACCTCCACCTTCCCCTGTTCTTGATCAAGAATTCACACCTCCAGCTTCTCTAAATGGTGGGTTACTTGATCTCAATGTTCCTCCTTCTCCTTCTGCTAACCATGAAATCAACCTCAACTTTCCTCCTACACCTTCCCCTGTTCTTGATCAAGAATTCACACCTCCTGCTTCTCCAATTGGAGGGTTAATTTATCTCAATGTTCCTCTTTCTCCTTCTGCTAACCATGAAATCAACCTCAACTTTCCACCTACAACTTCCCCTGTTCTTGATCAAGAATTCACACCTCCTGCTTCTCTAAATGATGGGTTACTTGATCTCAATGCACCTCCGACTTCTTCTGCTAACCATGAAATCAACCTAAACCTTCCACCTCCAAGTTCCCCTGTTCTTGATCCAGAATTCACACCTCCTGCTTCTCCAAATGGAGGGTTACTTTATCTCAATGTTCCTCCTTCTCCTTCTGCTAACTATGAATCAACCTCAACTTTCCACCTCCACCTTCCCCTGTTCTTGATCAAGAATTCACACCTCCTGCTTCTCTAAATGGTGTTTTACTTGATCTCAATGCTCCTCCTTCTCCTTCTGCTAACCATGAAATCAACCTCGACTTTCCACTTCCACCTTCCCCTGTTCTTGATCAAGAATTCACACCTCCTGCTTCTCTAAATGGTGGGTTACTTGATCTCAACGCTCCTCCTTCTCCTTCTGCTAACCATGAAATCAACCTCAACTTCCACCACCACCTTCCCCTGTTCTTGATCAAGAATTCACTCCTCCTGCTTCTCTAATTGGTGGGTTACTTGAACTCAATGTTCCTCCTTATCCTTCTGCTAACCATGAAATCAACCTCAACTTTCTACCTCCACCTTCCCCTGTTCTTGATCAAGAATTCACACCTCCAGCTTCTCTAAATGGTGGGTTACTTGATCTCAATGTTCCTCCTTCTCCTTCTGCTAACCATGAAATCAACCTCAACTTTCCACCTCCACCTTCCCCTGTTCTTGATCAAGAATTCACACCTCCTGCTTCTCCTAATGGAGGGTTACTTTATCTCAATGTTCCTCATTCTCCTTCTGCTAACCATGAAATCAACCTCAACTTTCCACCTACAACTTCCCCTGTTCTTGATCAAGAATTCACACCTCCTGCTTCTCTAAATGGTGGGTTACTTGATCTCAACGCTCCTCCTTCTCCTTCTACTAACCATGAAATCAACCTCAACTTCCACCACCACCTTCCCCTGTTCTTGATCAAGAATTCACACCTCCTGCTTCTCTAATTGGTGGGTTACTTGAACTCAATGTTCCTCCTTATCCTGCTGCTAACCATGAAATCAACCTCAACTTTCTACCCCCACCTTCCCCTGTTCTTGATCAAGAATTCATACCTCCAGCTTCTCTAAATGGTGGGTTACTTGATCTCAATGTTCCTTCTTCTCCTTCTGCTAACCATGAAATCAACCTCAACTTTCCACCTCCACCTTCCCCTGTTCTTGATCAAGATTTCACACCTCATGTTTCTCCAAATAGTGGGTTACTTTATCTCAATGCTCCTCCTTCTCCTTCTGCTAACCATGAAATCAACCTCAACTTTCCACCTCCAAGTTCCCCTGTTCTTGATCAAGAATTCACACCTCCTGCTTTTCCAAATGGTGGGTTACTTTATTTCAATGCTCCTCCTTCTCCTTCTGCTAACTATGAATCAACCTCAACTTTCCACCTCCACCTTCCCCTGTTCTTGATCAAGAATTCACACCTCCTGCTTCTCCAAATGGTGGGTTACTTGATCTCAATGCTCCTCCTTCCCCTTCGGCTAACCATGAAATCAACCTCGGCTTTCCACTTCCACCTTCCCCTGTTCTTGATCAAGAATTCATACCTCCTGCTTCTCTAAATGGTGGGTTACTTGATCTCAACGCTCCTCCTTCTCCTTCTGCTAACCATGAAATCAACCTCAACTTCCACCACCACCTTCCCCTGTTCTTGATCAAGAATTCACACCTCCTGCTTCTCTAATTGGTGGGTTACTTGAACTCAATGTTCCTCCTTATCCTTCTGCTAACCATGAAATCAACCTCAACTTTCTACCCCCACCTTCCCCTGTTCTTGATCAAGAATTCATACCTCCAGCTTCTCTAAATGGTGGGTTACTTGATCTCAATGTTCCTCCTTCTCCTTCTGCTAACCATGAAATCAACCTCAACTTTCCACCTCCACCTTCCCCTGTTCTTGATCAAGAATTCACACCTCCTGCTTCTCCAAATGGAGGGTTACTTTATCTCAATGTTCCTCCTTCTCCTTCTGCTAACCATGAAATCAACCTCAACTTTCCACCTACAACTTCCCATGTTCTTGATCAAGAATTCACACCTCCTGCTTCTCTAAATGGTGGGTTACTTGATCTCAATGCACCTCCGACTCCTTCTGCTAACCATGAAATCAACCTCAACTTTCCACGTCCACCTTCCCCTGTTCTTGATCAAGAATTCATACCTCCTGCTTCTCTAAATGGTGGGTTACTTTATCTCAACGCTCCTCCTTCTCCTTCTGCTAACCATGAAATCAACCTCAACTTCCACCACCACCTTCCCCTGTTCTTGATCAAGAATTCACACCTCCTGCTTCTCTAATTGGTGGGTTACTTGAACTCAATGTTCCTCTTTATCCTTCTGTTAACCATGAAATCAACCTCAACTTTCTACCTCCACCTTCCCCTGTTCTTGATCAAGAATTCACACCTCCAGCTTCTCTAAATAGTGGGTTACTTGATCTCAATGTTCCTCCTTCTCCTTCTGCTAACCATGAAATCAACCTCAACTTTCCACCTCCACCTTCCCCTGTTCTTGATCAAGAATTCACACCTCCTGCTTCTCCAATTGGAGGGTTAATTTATCTCAATGTTCCTCCTTCTCCTTCTGCTAACCATGAAATCAACCTCAACTTTCCACCTACAACTTCCCCTGTTCTTGATCAAGAATTCACACCTCCTGCTTCTCTAAATGGTGGGTTACTTGATCTCAATGCACCTCCGACTCCTTCTGCTAACCATGAAATCAACCTCAACCTTCCACCTCCAAGTTCCCCTGTTCTTGATCCAGAATTCATACCTCCTGCTTCTCCAAATGGAGGGTTACTTTATCTCAATGTTCCTCCTTCTCCTTCTGCTAACTATGAATCAACCTCAACTTTCCACCTCCACCTTCCCCTGTTCTTGATCAAGAATTCACACCTCCTGCTTCTCTAAATGGTGTTTTACTTGATCTCAATGCTCCTCCTTCTCCTTCTACTAACCATGAAATCAACCTCGACTTTCCACTTCCACCTTCCCCTGTTCTTGATCAAGAATTCACACCTCCTGCTTCTCTAAATGTTGGGTTACTTGATCTCAACGCTTCTCCTTCTCCTTCTGCTAACCATGAAATCAACCTCAACTTCCACCACCACCTTCCCCTGTTCTTGATCAAGAATTCACACCTCCTGCTTCTCTAATTGGTGGGTTACTTGAACTCAATGTTCGTCCTTATCCTTCTGCTAACCATGAAATCAACCTCAACTTTCTACCTCCACCTTCCCCTGTTCTTGAACAAGAATTCACACCTCCAGCTTCTCTAAATGGTGGGTTACTTGATCTCAATGTTCCTCCTTCTCCTTCTGCTAACCATGAAATCAACCTCAACTTTCCACCTCCACCTTCCCCTGTTCTTGATCAAGAATTCACACCTCCTGCTTCTCCTAATGGAGGGTTACTTTATCTCAATGTTCCTCCTTCTCCTTCTGCTAACCATGAAATCAACCTCAACTTTCCACCTACAACTTCCCCTGTTCTTGATCAAGAATTCACACCTCCTGCTTCTCTAAATGGTGGGTTACTTGATCTCAACGCTCCTCCTTCTCCTTCTGCTAACCATGAAATCAACCTCAACTTCCACCACCACCTTCCCCTATTCTTGATCAAGAATTCACACCTCCTGCTTCTCTAATTGGTGGGTTACTTGAACTCAATGTTCCTCCTTATCCTTCTGCTAACCATGAAATCAACCTCAACTTTCTACCTCCACCTTCCCCTGTTCTTGATCAAGAATTCACACCTCCAGCTTCTCTAAATGGTGGGTTACTTGATCTCAATGTTCCTCCTTCTCCTTCTGCTAACCATGAAATCAACCTCAACTTTCCACCTCCACCTTCCCCTGTTCTTGATCAAGAATTCACACCTCCTGCTCTCCAATTGGAGGGTTAATTTATCTCAATGTTCCTCCTTCTCCTTCTGCTAACCATGAAATCAACCTCAACTTTCCACCTACAACTTCCCCTGTTCTTGATCAAGAATTCACACCTCCTGCTTCTCTAAATGATGGGTTACTTGATCTCAATGCACCTCCGACTCCTTCTGCTAACCATGAAATCAACCTCAACCTTCCACCTCCAAGTTCCCCTGTTCTTGATCCAGAATTCACACCTCCTGCTTCTCCAAATGGAGGGTTACTTTATCTCAATGTTCCTCCTTCTCCTTCTGCTAACTATGAATCAACCTCAACTTTCCACCTCCACCTTCCCCTGTTCTTGATCAAGAATTCACACCTCCTGCTTCTCTAAATGGTGTTTTACTTGATCTCAATGCTCCTCCTTCTCCTTCTGCTAACCATGAAATCAACCTCGACTTTCCACTTCCACCTTCCCTTGTTCTTGATCAAGAATTCACACCTCCTGCTTCTCTAAATGGTGGGTTACTTGATCTCAACGCTCCTCCTTCTCCTTCTGCTAACCATGAAATCAACCTCAACCTCAACTTCCACCACCACCTTCCCCTGTTCTTGATCAAGAATTCACACCTCCTGCTTCTCTAATTGGTGGGTTACTTGAACTCAATGTTCCTCCTTATCCTTCTGCTAACCATGAAATCAACCTCAACTTTCTACCTCCACCTTCCTTTGTTCTTGATCAAGAATTCACACCTCCAGCTTCTCTAAATGGTGGGTTACTTGATCTCAATGTTCCTCCTTCTCCTTCTGCTAACCATGAAATCAACCTCAACTTTCCACCTCCACCTTCCCCTGTTCTTGATCAAGAATTCACACCTCCTGCTTCTCCTAATGGAGGGTTACTTTATCTCAATGTTCCTCGTTCTCCTTCTGCTAACCATGAAATCAACCTCAACTTTCCACCTACAACTTCCCCTGTTCTTGATCAAGAATTCACACCTCCTGCTTCTCTAAATGGTGGGTTACTTGATCTCAATGCACCTCCGACTCCTTCTGCTAACCTTGAAATCAACCTCAACTATCCACCTCCAAGTTCCCCTGTTCTTGATCAAGAATTCACACCTCCTGCTTCTCCAAATGGAGGGTTACTTTATCTCAATGTTCCTCCTTCTCCTTCTGCTAACTATGAATCAACCCCAACTTTCCACCTCCACCTTCCCCTGTTCTTGATCAAGAATTCGCACCTCCTGCTTCTCTAAATGGTGGGTTACTTGATCTCAATGCTCCTCCTTCTCCTTCTGCTAACCATGAAATCAACCTCGACTTTCCACTTCCACCTTCCCCTGTTCTTGATCAAGAATTCAAACCTCCCGCTTCTCTAAATGGTGGGTTACCTGATCTCAACGCTCTTCCTTCTCCTTCTGCTAACCATGAAATCAACCTCAACTTCTACCACCACCTACCCCTGTTCTTGATCAAGAATTCACACCTCCTGCTTCTCTAAAAGGTGGGTTACTTGAACTCAATGCTCCTCCTTATCCTTCTGCTAACCATGAAATCAACCTAAACTTTCCACCTCCACCTTCCCCTGTTCTTGATCAAGAATTCACACCTCCTGCTTCTCCAAATGGAGGGTTACTTTATCTCAATGTTCCTCCTTCTCCTTCTGCTAACCATGAAATCAACCTCAACTTTCCACCTACAACTTCCCATGTTCTTGATCAAGAATTCACACCTCCTGCTTCTCTAAATGGTGGGTTACTTGATCTCAATGCACCTCCGAGTCCTTCTGCTAACCATGAAATCAACCTCAACTTTCCACCTCCACCTTCTCCTGTTCTTGATCAAGAATTCACACCTCCTGCTTCTCCAAATGGTGGGTTACTTGATCTCAATGCTCCTTCTTCCCCTTCGGCTAACCTTGAAATCAACCTCAACTTTCCACCTACAACTTCCCATGTTCTTGATCAAGAATTCACACCTCCTGCTTCTCTAAATGGTGGATTACTTGATCTCAATGAACCTCCGACTCCTACTGCTAACCATGAAATCAACCTCAACTTTCCACCTCCACCTTCCCCTGTTCTTGATCAAGAATTCACACCTCCTGCTTCTTTAAATGGTGGGTTACTTGATCTCAATGCTCCTCCTTCCCCTTCGGCTAACCATGAAATCAACCTCGACTTTCCACTTCCACCTCCCCCTGTTCTTGATCAAGAATTCACACCTCCTGCTTCTCTAAATGGTGGGTTACTTTATCTCAACGTTCCTCCTTCTCCTTCTGCTAACCATGAAATCAACCTCAACTTCCACCACCACCTTCCCCTGTTCTTGATCAAGAATTCACACCTCCTGCTTCTCTAATTGGTGGGTTACTTGAACTCAATGTTCCTCCTTATCCTTCTGCTAACCATGAAATCAACCTCAACTTTCTACCTCCACCTTCCCCTGTTCTTGATCAACAATTCACACCTCCAGCTTCTCTAAATGGTGGGTTACTTGATCTCAATGTTCCTCCTTCTCCTTCTGCTAACCATGAAATCAACCTCAACTTTCCACCTCCACCTTCCCCTGTTCTTGATCAAGAATTCACACCTCCTGCTTCTCCAAATGGAGGGTTACTTTATCTCAATGTTCCTCCTTCTCCTTCTGCTAACCATGAAATCAACCTCAACTTTCCACCTCCACCTTCCCCTGTTCTTGATCAAGAATTCACACCTCCAGCTTCTCTAAATGGTGGGTTACTTGATCTCAATGTTCCTTCTTCTCCTTCTGCTAACCATGAAATCAACCTCAACTTTCCACCTCCACCTTCCCCTGTTCTTGATCAAGAATTCACACCTCCTGCTTCTCCAAATGGAGGGTTACTTGATCTCAATGTTCCCCATTCTCCTTCTTCTAACCATGAAATCAACCTCAACTTTCCACCTCCACCTTCCCCTGTTCTTGATCAAGATTTCACACCTCATGTTTCTCCAAATAGTGGGTTACTTTATCTCAATGCTCCTCCTTCTCCTTCGGCTAACCATGAAATCAACCTCGACTTTCCACTTTCACCTTCCCCTGTTCTTGATCAAGAATTCACACCTCCTGCTTCTCTAAATGGTGGGTTACTTGATCTCAACGCTCCTCCTTCTCCTTCTGCTAACCATGAAATCAACCTCAACTTCCACCACCACCTTCCCCTGTTCTTGATCAAGAATTCACACCTCCAGCTTCTCTAATTGGTGGGTTACTTGAACTCAATGTTCCTCCTTATCCTTCTGCTAACCATGAAATCAACCTCAACTTTCTACCTCCACCTTCCCCTGTTCTTGATCAAGAATTCACACCTCCAGCTTCTCTAAATGGTGGGTTACTTGATCTCAATGTTCCTCCTTCTCCTTCTGCTAACCATGAAATCAACCTCAACTTTCCACCTCCACCTTCCCCTGTTCTTGATCAAGAATTCACACCTCCTGCTTCTCCAATTGGAGGGTTAATTTATCTCAATGTTCCTCCTTCTCCTTCTGATAACCATGAAATCAACCTCAACTTTCCACCTACAACTTCCCCTGTTCTTGATCAAGAATTCACACCTCCTGCTTCTCTAAATGGTGGGTTACTTGATCTCAATGCACCTTCGACTCCTTCTGCTAACCATGAAATCAACCTCAACTTTCCACCTCCAAGTTCCCCTGTTCTTGATCCAGAATTCACACCTCCTGCTTCTCCAAATGGAGGGTTACTTTATCTCAATGTTCCTCCTTCTCCTTCTGCTAACTATGAATCAACCTCAACTTTCCACCTCCACCTTCCCCTGTTCTTGATCAAGAATTCACACCTCCTGCTTCTCTAAATGGTGTTTTACTTGATCTTAATGCTCCTCCTTCTCCTTCTGCTAACCATGAAATCAAACTCGACTTTCCACTTCCACCTTCCCCTGTTCTTGATCAAGAATTCACACCTCCTGCTTCTCTAAATGGTGGGTTACTTGATCTCAACGCTCCTCCTTCTCCTTTTGCTAACCATGAAATCAACCTCAACTTCCACCACCACCTTCCCCTGTTCTTGATCAAGAATTCACACCTCCTGCTTCTCTAATTGGTGGGTTACTTGAACTCAATGTTCCTCCTTATCCTTCTGCTAACCATGAAATCAACCTCAACTTTCTACCTCCACCTTCCCCTGTTCTTGATCAAGAATTCACACCTCCAGCTTCTCTAAATGGTGGGTTACTTGATCTCAATGTTCCTCCTTCTCCTTCTGCTAACCATGAAATCAACCTCAACTTTCCACCTCCACCTTCCCCTGTTCTTGATCAAGAATTCACACCTCCTGCTTCTCTAAATGGTGGGTTACTTGATCTCAATGTTCCTTCTTCTCCTTCTGCTAACCATTAAATCAACCTCAACTTTCCACCTCCACCTTCCCCTGTTCTTGATCAAGAATTCACACCTCCTGCTTCTACAAATGGAGGGTTACTTGATCTCAATGTTCCCCATTCTCCTTCTGCTAACCATGAAATCAACCTCAACTTTCCACCTCCACCTTCCCCTGTTCTTGATCAAGATTTCACACCTCATGTTTCTCCAAATAGTGGGTTACTTTATCTCAATGCTCCTCCTTCTCCTTCGGCTAACCATGAAATCAACCTCGACTTTCCACTTCCACCTTCCCCTGTTCTTGATCAAGAATTCACACCTCCTGCTTCTCTAAATGGTGGGTTACTTGATCTCAACGCTCCTCCTTCTCCTTCTGCTAACCATGAAATCAACCTCAACTTCCACCACCACCTTCCCCTGTTCTTGATCAAGAATTCACACCTCCTGCTTCTCTAATTGGTGGGTTACTTGAACTCAATGTTCCTCCTTATCCTTCTGCTAACCATGAAATCAACCTCAACTTTCTACCTCCACCTTCCCCTGTTCTTGATCAAGAATTCACACCTCCAGCTTCTCTAAATGGTGGGTTACTTGATCTCAATGTTCCTCCTTCTCCTTCTGCTAACCATGAAATCAACCTCAAATTTCCACCTCCACCTTCCCCTGTTATTGATCAAGAATTCACACCTCCTGCTTCTCCAATTGGAGGGTTAATTTATCTCAATGTTCCTCCTTCTCCTTCTGCTAACCATGAAATCAACCTCAACTTTCCACCTACAACTTCCCCTGTTCTTGATCAAGAATTCACACCTCCTGCTTCTCTAAATGGTGGGTTACTTGATCTCAATGCACCTCCGACTCCTTCTGCTAACCATGAAATCAACCTCAACCTTCCACCTCCAAGTTCCCCTGTTCTTGATCCAGAATTCACACCTCCTGCTTCTCCAAATGGAGGGTTACTTTATCTCAATGTTCCTCCTTCTCCTTCTGCTAACTATGAATCAACCTCAACTTTCCACCTCCACCTTCCCCTTTTCTTGATCAAGAATTCACACCTCCTGCTTCTCTAAATGGTGTTTTACTTGATCTCAATGCTCCTCCTTCTCCTTCTGCTAACCATGAAATCAACCTCGACTTTCCACTTCCACCTTCCCCTGTTCTTGATCAAGAATTCACACCTCTTGCTTCTCTAAATGGTGGGTTACTTGATCTCAACGCTCCTCCTTCTCCTTCTGCTAACCATGAAATCAACCTCAACTTCCACCACCACCTTCCCCTGTTCTTGATCAAGAATTCACACCTCCTGCTTCTCTAATTGGTGGGTTACTTGAACTCAATGTTCCTCCTTATCCTTCTGCTAACCATGAAATCAACCTCAACTTTCTACCTCCACCTTCCCCTGTTCTTGATCAAGAATTCACACCTCCAGCTTCTCTAAATGGTGGGTTACTTGATCTCAATGTTCCTCCTTCTCCTTTTGCTAACCATGAAATCAACCTCAACTTTCCACCTCCACCTTCCCCTGTTCTTGATCAAGAATTCACACCTCATGTTTCTCCAAATAGTGGGTTACTTTATCTCAATGTTCCTCCTTCTCCTTCTGCTAACCATGAAATCAACCTCAACTTTCCACCTACAACTTCCCCTGTTCTTGATCAAGAATTCACACCTCCTGCTTCTCTAAATGGTGGGTTACTTGATCTAAATGTTCCTTCTTCTCCTTCTGCTAACCATGAAATCAACCTCAACTTTCCACCTCCACCTTCCCCTGTTCTTGATCAAGATTTCACACCTCATGTTTCTCCAAATAGTGGGTTACTTTATCTCAATGCTCCTCCTTCTCCTTCGGCTAACCATGAAATCAACCTCGACTTTCCACTTCCACCTTCCCCTGTTCTTGATCAAGAATTCACACCTCCTGCTTCTCTAAATGGTGGGTTACTTGATCTCAACGCTCCTCCTTCTCCTTCTGCTAACCATGAAATCAACCTCAACTTCCACCACCACCTTCCCCTGTTCTTGATCAAGAATTCACACCTCCTGCTTCTCTAATTGGTGGGTTACTTGAACTCAATGTTCCTCCTTATCCTTCTGCTAACCATGAAATCAACCTCAACTTTCTACCTCCACCTTCCCCTGTTCTTGATCAAGAATTCACACCTCCAGCTTCTCTAAATGGTGGGTTACTTGATCTCAATGTTCCTCCTTCTCCTTCTGCTAACCATGAAATCAACCTCAAATTTCCACCTCCACCTTCCCCTGTTCTTGATCAAGAATTCACACCTCCTGCTTCTCCAATTGGAGGGTTAATTTATCTCAATGTTCCTCCTTCTCCTTCTGCTAACCATGAAATCAACCTCAACTTTCCACCTACAACTTCCCCTGTTCTTGATCAAGAATTCACACCTCCTGCTTCTCTAAATGGTGGGTTACTTGATCTCAATGCACCTCCGACTCCTTCTGCTAACCATGAAATCAACCTCAACCTTCCACCTCCAAGTTCCCCTATTCTTGATCCAGAATTCACACCTCCTGCTTCTCCAAATGGAGGGTTACTTTATCTCAATGTTCCTCCTTCTCCTTCTGCTAACTATGAATCAACCTCAACTTTCCACCTCCACCTTCCCCTGTTCTTGATCAAGAATTCACACCTCATGTTTCTCCAAATAGTGGGTTACTTTATCTCAATGTTCCTCCTTCTCCTTCTGCTAACCATGAAATCAACCTCAACTTTCCACCTCCACCTTCCCCTGTTCTTGATCAAGAATTCACACCTCCTGCTTCTCCAAATGGAGGGTTACTTGATCTCAATGTTACCCATTCTCCTTCTGCTAACCATGAAATCAACCTCAACTTTCCACCTCCACCTTCCCCTGTTCTTGATCAAGATTTCACACCTCATGTTTCTCCAAATAGTGGGTTACTTTATCTCAATGCTCCTCCTTCTCCTTCGGCTAACCATGAAATCAACCTCGACTTTCCACTTTCACCTTCCCCTGTTCTTGATCAAGAATTCACACCTCCTGCTTCTCTAAATGGTGGGTTACTTGATCTCAACGCTCCTCCTTCTCCTTCTGCTAACCATGAAATCAACCTCAACTTCCACCACCACCTTCCCCTGTTCTTGATCAAGAATTCACACCTCCAGCTTCTCTAATTGGTGGGTTACTTGAACTCAATGTTCCTCCTTATCCTTCTGCTAACCATGAAATCAACCTCAACTTTCTACCTCCACCTTCCCCTGTTCTTGATCAAGAATTCACACCTCCAGCTTCTCTAAATGGTGGGTTACTTGATCTCAATGTTCCTCCTTCTCCTTCTGCTAACCATGAAATCAACCTCAACTTTCCACCTCCACCTTCCCCTGTTCTTGATCAAGAATTCACACCTCCTGCTTCTCCAATTGGAGGGTTAATTTATCTCAATGTTCCTCCTTCTCCTTCTGATAACCATGAAATCAACCTCAACTTTCCACCTACAACTTCCCCTGTTCTTGATCAAGAATTCACACCTCCTGCTTCTCTAAATGGTGGGTTACTTGATCTCAATGCACCTT
The DNA here is from genome assembly GCA_022829125.1 of Lathyrus tuberosus. Lineage (NCBI taxonomy): Eukaryota > Viridiplantae > Streptophyta > Magnoliopsida > Fabales > Fabaceae > Lathyrus > Lathyrus tuberosus. Next base: position 5,995,197 of record JALAZF010000315.1, on the reverse strand, counting down.
CGACTCCTTCTGCTAACCATGAAATCAACCTCAACTTTCCACCTCCAAGTTCCCCTGTTCTTGATCCAGAATTCACACCTCCTGCTTCTCCAAATGGAGGGTTACTTTATCTCAATGTTCCTCCTTCTCCTTCTGCTAACTATGAATCAACCTCAACTTTCCACCTCCACCTTCCCCTGTTCTTGATCAAGAATTCACACCTCCTGCTTCTCTAAATGGTGTTTTACTTGATCTTAATGCTCCTCCTTCTCCTTCTGCTAACCATGAAATCAAACTCGACTTTCCACTTCCACCTTCCCCTGTTCTTGATCAAGAATTCACACCTCCTGCTTCTCTAAATGGTGGGTTACTTGATCTCAACGCTCCTCCTTCTCCTTTTGCTAACCATGAAATCAACCTCAACTTCCACCACCACCTTCCCCTGTTCTTGATCAAGAATTCACACCTCCTGCTTCTCTAATTGGTGGGTTACTTGAACTCAATGTTCCTCCTTATCCTTCTGCTAACCATGAAATCAACCTCAACTTTCTACCTCCACCTTCCCCTGTTCTTGATCAAGAATTCACACCTCCAGCTTCTCTAAATGGTGGGTTACTTGATCTCAATGTTCCTCCTTCTCCTTCTGCTAACCATGAAATCAACCTCAACTTTCCACCTCCACCTTCCCCTGTTCTTGATCAAGAATTCACACCTCCTGCTTCTCTAAATGGTGGGTTACTTGATCTCAATGTTCCTTCTTCTTCTTCTGCTAACCATTAAATCAACCTCAACTTTCCACCTCCACCTTCCCCTGTTCTTGATCAAGAATTCACACCTCCTGCTTCTACAAATGGAGGGTTACTTGATCTCAATGTTCCCCATTCTCCTTCTGCTAACCATGAAATCAACCTCAACTTTCCACCTCCACCTTCCCCTGTTCTTGATCAAGATTTCACACCTCATGTTTCTCCAAATAGTGGGTTACTTTATCTCAATGCTCCTCCTTCTCCTTCGGCTAACCATGAAATCAACCTCGACTTTCCACTTCCACCTTCCCCTGTTCTTGATCAAGAATTCACACCTCCTGCTTCTCTAAATGGTGGGTTACTTGATCTCAACGCTCCTCCTTCTCCTTCTGCTAACCATGAAATCAACCTCAACTTCCACCACCACCTTCCCCTGTTCTTGATCAAGAATTCACACCTCCTGCTTCTCTAATTGGTGGGTTACTTGAACTCAATGTTCCTCCTTATCCTTCTGCTAACCATGAAATCAACCTCAACTTTCTACCTCCACCTTCCCCTGTTCTTGATCAAGAATTCACACCTCCAGCTTCTCTAAATGGTGGGTTACTTGATCTCAATGTTCCTCCTTCTCCTTCTGCTAACCATGAAATCAACCTCAAATTTCCACCTCCACCTTCCCCTGTTATTGATCAAGAATTCACACCTCCTGCTTCTCCAATTGGAGGGTTAATTTATCTCAATGTTCCTCCTTCTCCTTCTGCTAACCATGAAATCGACCTCAACTTTCCACCTACAACTTCCCCTGTTCTTGATCAAGAATTCACACCTCCTGCTTCTCTAAATGGTGGGTTACTTGATCTCAATGCACCTCCGACTCCTTCTGCTAACCATGAAATCAACCTCAACCTTCCACCTCCAAGTTCCCCTGTTCTTGATCCAGAATTCACACCTCCTGCTTCTCCAAATGGAGGGTTACTTTATCTCAATGTTCCTCCTTCTCCTTCTGCTAACTATGAATCAACCTCAACTTTCCACCTCCACCTTCCCCTTTTCTTGATCAAGAATTCACACCTCCTGCTTCTCTAAATGGTGTTTTACTTGATCTCAATGCTCCTCCTTCTCCTTCTGCTAACCATGAAATCAACCTCGACTTTCCACTTCCACCTTCCCCTGTTCTTGATCAAGAATTCACACCTCTTGCTTCTCTAAATGGTGGGTTACTTGATCTCAACGCTCCTCCTTCTCCTTCTGCTAACCATGAAATCAACCTCAACTTCCACCACCACCTTCCCCTGTTCTTGATCAAGAATTCACACCTCCTGCTTCTCTAATTGGTGGGTTACTTGAACTCAATGTTCCTCCTTATCCTTCTGCTAACCATGAAATCAACCTCAACTTTCTACCTCCACCTTCCCCTGTTCTTGATCAAGAATTCACACCTCCAGCTTCTCTAAATGGTGGGTTACTTGATCTCAATGTTCCTCCTTCTCCTTTTGCTAACCATGAAATCAACCTCAACTTTCCACCTCCACCTTCCCCTGTTCTTGATCAAGAATTCACACCTCATGTTTCTCCAAATAGTGGGTTACTTTATCTCAATGTTCCTCCTTCTCCTTCTGCTAACCATGAAATCAACCTCAACTTTCCACCTACAACTTCCCCTGTTCTTGATCAAGAATTCACACCTCCTGCTTCTCTAAATGGTGGGTTACTTGATCTAAATGTTCCTTCTTCTCCTTCTGCTAACCATGAAATCAACCTCAACTTTCCACCTCCACCTTCCCCTGTTCTTGATCAAGATTTCACACCTCATGTTTCTCCAAATAGTGGGTTACTTTATCTCAATGCTCCTCCTTCTCCTTCGGCTAACCATGAAATCAACCTCGACTTTCCACTTCCACCTTCCCCTGTTCTTGATCAAGAATTCACACCTCCTGCTTCTCTAAATGGTGGGTTACTTGATCTCAACGCTCCTCCTTCTCCTTCTGCTAACCATGAAATCAACCTCAACTTCCACCACCACCTTCCCCTGTTCTTGATCAAGAATTCACACCTCCTGCTTCTCTAATTGGTGGGTTACTTGAACTCAATGTTCCTCCTTATCCTTCTGCTAACCATGAAATCAACCTCAACTTTCTACCTCCACCTTCCCCTGTTCTTGATCAAGAATTCACACCTCCAGCTTCTCTAAATGGTGGGTTACTTGATCTCAATGTTCCTCCTTCTCCTTCTGCTAACCATGAAATCAACCTCAAATTTCCACCTCCACCTTCCCCTGTTCTTGATCAAGAATTCACACCTCCTGCTTCTCCAATTGGAGGGTTAATTTATCTCAATGTTCCTTCTTCTCCTTCTGCTAACCATGAAATCAACCTCAACTTTCCACCTACAACTTCCCCTGTTCTTGATCAAGAATTCACACCTCCTGCTTCTCTAAATGGTGGGTTACTTGATCTCAATGCACCTCCGACTCCTTCTGCTAACCATGAAATCAACCTCAACCTTCCACCTCCAAGTTCCCCTATTCTTGATCCAGAATTCACACCTCCTGCTTCTCCAAATGGAGGGTTACTTTATCTCAATGTTCCTCCTTCTCCTTCTGCTAACTATGAATCAACCTCAACTTTCCACCTCCACCTTCCCCTGTTCTTGATCAAGAATTCACACCTCCTGCTTCTCTAAATGGTGTTTTACTTGATCTCAATGCTCCTCCTTCTCCTTCTGCTAACCATGAAATCAACCTCGACTTTCCACTTCCACCTTCCCCGGTTCTTGATCAAGAATTCACACCTCCTGCTTCTCTAAATGGTGGGTTACTTGATCTCAACGCTCCTCCTTCTCCTTCTGCTAACCATGAAATCAACCTCAACTTCCACCACCACCTTCCCCTGTTCTTGATCAAGAATTCACACCTCCTGCTTCTCTAATTGGTGGGTTACTTGAACTCAATGTTCCTCCTTATCCTTCTGCTAACCATGAAATCAACCTCAACTTTCTACCTCCACCTTCCCCTGTTCTTGATCAAGAATTCACACCTCCAGCTTCTCTAAATGGTGGGTTACTTGATCTCAATGTTCCTCCTTCTCCTTCTGCTAACCATGAAATCAACCTCAACTTTCCACCTCCACCTTCCCCTGTTCTTGATCAAGAATTCACACCTCCTGGTTCTCCTAATGGAGGGTTACTTTATCTCAATGTTCCTCCTTCTCCTTCTGCTAACCATGAAATCAACCTCAACGTTCCACCTCCACCTTCCCCTGTTCTTGATCAAGATTTCACACCTCATGTTTCTCCAAATAGTGGGTTACTTTATCTCAATGCTCCTCCTTCTCCTTCGGCTAACCATGAAATCAACCTCGACTTTCCACTTCCACCTTCCCCTGTTCTTGATCAAGAATTCACACCTCCTGCTTCTCTAAATGGTGGGTTACTTGATCTCAATGCTCCTCCTTCTCCTTCTGCTAACCATGAAATCAACCTCGACTTTCCACTTCCACCTTCCCCGGTTCTTGATCAAGAATTCACACCTCCTGCTTCTCTAAATGGTGGGTTACTTGATCTCAACGCTCCTCCTTCTCCTTCTGCTAACCATGAAATCAACCTCAACTTCCACCACCACCTTCCCCTGTTCTTGATCAAGAATTCACACCTCCTGCTTCTCTAATTGGTGGGTTACTTGAACTCAATGTTCCTCCTTATCCTTCTGCTAACCTTGAAATCAACCTCAACTTTCTACCTCCACCTTCCCCTGTTCTTGATCAAGAATTCACACCTCCAGCTTCTCTAAATGGTGGGTTACTTGATCTCAATGTTCCTCCTTCTCCTTCTGCTAACCATGAAATCAACCTCAACTTTCCACCTCCACCTTCCCCTGTTCTTGATCAAGAATTCACACCTCCTGGTTCTCCTAATGGAGGGTTACTTTATCTCAATGTTCCTCCTTCTCCTTCTGCTAACCATGAAATCAACCTCAACTTTCCACCTCCACCTTCCCCTGTTCTTGATCAAGATTTCACACCTCATGTTTCTCCAAATAGTGGGTTACTTTATCTCAATGCTCCTCCTTCTCCTTCGGCTAACCATGAAATCAACCTCGACTTTCCACTTCCACCTTCCCCTGTTCTTGATCAAGAATTCACACCTCCTGCTTCTCTAAATGGTGGGTTACTTGATCTCAACGCTCCTCCTTCTCCTTCTGCTAACCATGAAATCAACCTCAACTTCCACCACCACCTTCCCCTGTTCTTGATCAAGAATTCACACCTCCTGCTTCTCTAATTGGTGGGTTACTTGAACTCAATGTTCCTCCTTATCCTTCTGCTAACCATGAAATCAACCTCAACTTTCTACCTCCACCTTCCCCTGTTCTTGATCAAGAATTCACACCTCCAGCTTCTCTAAATGGTGGGTTACTTGATCTCAATGTTCCTCCTTCTCCTTCTGCTAACCATGAAATCAACCTCAAATTTCCATCTCCACCTTCCCCTATTCTTGATCAAGAATTCACACCTCCTGCTTCTCCAATTGGAGGGTTAATTTATCTCAATGTTCCTCCTTCTCCTTCTGCTAACCATGAAATCAACCTCAACTTTCCACCTACAACTTCCCCTGTTCTTGATCAAGAATTCACACGTCCTGCTTCTCTAAATGGTGGGTTACTTGATCTCAATGCACCTCCGACTGGTTCTGCTAACCATGAAATCAACCTCAACCTTCCACCTCCAAGTTCCCCTGTTCTTGATCCAGAATTCACACCTCCTGCTTCTCCAAATGGAGGGTTACTTTATCTCAATGTTCCTCCTTCTCCTTCTGCTAACTATGAATCAACCTCAACTTTCCACCTCCACCTTCCCCTGTTCTTGATCAAGAATTCATACCTCCTGCTTCTCTAAATGGTGTTTTACTTGATCTCAATGCTCCTCCTTCTCCTTCTGCTAACCATGAAATCAACCTCGACTTTCCACTTCCACCTTCCCCTGTTCTTGATCAAGAATTCACACCTCCTGCTTCTCTAAATGGTGGGTTACTTGATCTCAACGCTCCTCCTTCTCCTTCTGCTAACCATGAAATCAACCTCAACTTCCACCACCACCTTCCCCTGTTCTTGATCAAGAATTCACACCTCCTGCTTCTCTAATTGGTGGGTTACTTGAACTCAATGTTCCTCCTTATCCTTCTGCTAACCATGAAATCAACCTCAACTTTCTACCTCCACCTTCCCCTGTTCTTGATCAAGAATTCACACCTCCAGCTTCTCTAAATGGTGGGTTACTTGATCTCAATGTTCCTCCTTCTCCTTCTGCTAACCAGGAAATCAACCTCAACTTTCCACCTCCACCTTCCCTTGTTCTTGATCAAGAATTCACACCTCCTGGTTCTCCTAATGGAGGGTTACTTTATCTCAATGTTCCTCCTTCTCCTTCTGCTAACCATGAAATCAACCTCAACTTTCCACCTACAACTTCCCCTGTTCTTGATCAAGAATTCACACCTCCTGCTTCTCTAAATGGTGGGTTACTTGATCTCAATGCACCTCCGACTCCTTCTGCTAACCTTGAAATCAACCTCAACTTTCCACCTCCAAGTTCCCCTGTTCTTGATCAAGAATTCACACCTCCTGCTTCTCCAAATGGAGGGTTACTTTATCTCAATGTTCCTCCTTCTCCTTCTGGTAACTATGAATCAACCTCAACTTTCCACCTCCACCTTCCCCTGTTCTTGATCAAGAATTCGCACCTCCTGCTTCTCTAAATGGTGGGTTACTTGATCTCAATGCTCCTCCTTCTCCTTCTGCTAACCATGAAATCAACCTCGACTTTCCACTTCCACCTTCCCCTGTTCTTGATCAAGAATTCACACCTCCTGCTTCTCTAAATGGTGGGTTACCTGATCTCAACGCTCTTCCTTCTCCTTCTGCTAACCATGAAATCAACCTCAACTTCTACCACCACCTACCCCTGTTCTTGATCAAGAATTCACACCTCCTGCTTCTCTAAAAGGTGGGTTACTTGAACTCAATGCTCCTCCTTATCCTTCTGCTAACCATGAAATCAACCTAAACTTTCCACCTCCACCTTCCCCTGTTCTTGATCAAGAATTCACACCTCCAGCTTCTCTAGATGGTGGGTTACTTGATCTCAATGTTCCTCCTTCTCCTTCTGCTAACCATGAAATCAACCTGAACTTTCCACCTCCACCTTCCCCTGTTTCTGATTAAGAATTCACACCTCCTGCATCTCCAAATGGTGGGTTACTTGATCTCAATGTTCCTTCTTCTCCTCCTGCTAACCATGAAATCAACCTCAACTTTCCACCTCCACCTTCCCCTGTTCTTGTTCAAGAATTCACACCTCATGCTTCTCCAAATAGTGGGTTACTTTATCTAAATGTTCCTTCTTCTCCTTCTGCTAACCATGAAATCAACCTCAACATTCCACCTCCAAGTTCCCCTGTTCTTGATCAAGAATTCACACCTCCTGCGTCTCCAAATGGAGGGTTACTTTATCTCAATGTTCCTCCTTCTCCTTCTGCTAACTATGAATGAACCTCAACTTTCCACCTCCACCTTCCACTGTTCTTGATCAAGAATTCACACCTCCTGCTTCTCTAAATGGTGGGTTACTTTATCTCAATGCTCCTCCTTCTCCTTCGACTAACCATGAAATCAACCTCGGCTTTCCACTTCCACCTTCCCCTGTTCTTGATCAAGAATTCACACCTCCTGCTTCTCTAAATGGTGTTTTACTTGATCTCAATGCTCCTCCTTCTCCTTCTGCTAACCATGAAATCAACCTCGACTTTCCACTTCCACCTTCCCCTGTTCTTGATCAAGAATTCACACCTCCTGCTTCTCTAAATGGTGGGTTACTTGATCTCAACGCTCCTCCTTCTCCTTCTGCTAACCATGAAATCAACCTCAACTTCCACCACCACCTTCCCCTGTTCTTGATCAAGAATTCACACCTACTGCTTCTCTAATTGGTGGGTTACTTGAACTCAATGTTCCTCCTTATCCTTCTGCTAACCATGAAATCAACCTCAACTTTCTACCTCCACCTTCCCCTGTTCTTGATCAAGAATTCACACCTCCAGCTTCTCTAAATGGTGGGTTACTTGATCTCAATGTTCCTCCTTCTCCTTCTGCTAACCAGGAAATCAACCTCAACTTTCCACCTCCACCTTCCCTTGTTCTTGATCAAGAATTCACACCTCCTGGTTCTCCTAATGGAGGGTTACTTTATCTCAATGTTCCTCCTTCTCCTTCTGCTAACCATGAAATCAACCTCAACTTTCCACCTACAACTTCCCCTGTTCTTGATCAAGAATTCACACCTCCTGCTTCTCTAAATGGTGGGTTACTTGATCTCAATGCACCTCCGACTCCTTCTGCTAACCTTGAAATCAACCTCAACTTTCCACCTCCAAGTTCCCCTGTTCTTGATCAAGAATTCACACCTCCTGCTTCTCCAAATGGAGGGTTACTTTATCTCAATGTTCCTCCTTCTCCTTCTGGTAACTATGAATCAACCTCAACTTTCCACCTCCATCTTCCCCTGTTCTTGATCAAGAATTCGCACCTCCTGCATCTCTAAATGGTGGGTTACTTGATCTCAATGCTCCTCCTTCTCCTTCTGCTAACCATGAAATCAACCTCGACTTTCCACTTCCACCTTCCCCTGTTCTTGATCAAGAATTCACACCTCCTGCTTCTCTAAATGGTGGGTTACCTGATCTCAACGCTCTTCCTTCTCCTTCTGCTAACCATGAAATCAACCTCAACTTCTACCACCACCTACCCCTGTTCTTGATCAAGAATTCACACCTCCTGCTTCTCTAAAAGGTGGGTTACTTGAACTCAATGCTCCTCCTTATCCTTCTGCTAACCATGAAATCAACCTAAACTTTCCACCTCCACCTTCCCCTGTTCTTGATCAAGAATTCACACCTCCAGCTTCTCTAAATGGTGGGTTACTTGATCTCAATGTTCCTCCTTCTCCTTCTGCTAACCATGAAATCAACCTCAACTTTCCACCTCCACCTTCCCCTGTTTCTGATTAAGAATTCACACCTCCTGCATCTCCAAATGGTGGGTTACTTGATCTCAATGTTCCTTCTTCTCCTCCTGCTAACCATGAAATCAACCTCAACTTTCCACCTCCACCTTCCCCTGTTCTTGTTCAAGAATTCACACCTCATGCTTCTCCAAATAGTGGGTAACTTTATCTAAATGTTCCTTCTTCTCCTTCTGCTAACCATGAAATCAACCTCAACATTCCACCTCCAAGTTCCCCTGTTCTTGATCAAGAATTCACACCTCCTGCTTCTCTAAATGGTGGGTTACTTTATCTCAATGCTCCTCCTTCTCCTTCGACTAACCATGAAATCAACCTCGGCTTTCCACTTCCACCTTCCCCTGTTCTTGATCAAGAATTCACACCTCCTGCTTCTCTAAATGGTGTTTTACTTGATCTCAATGCTCCTCCTTCTCCTTCTGCTAACCATGAAATCAACCTCGACTTTCCACTTCCACCTTCCCCTGTTCTTGATCAAGAATTCACACCTCCTGCTTCTCTAAATGGTGGGTTACTTGATCTCAACGCTCCTCCTTCTCCTTCTGCTAACCATGAAATCAACCTCAACTTCCACCACCACCTTCCCCTGTTCTTGATCAAGAATTCACACCTACTGCTTCTCTAATTGGTGGGTTACTTGAACTCAATGTTCCTCCTTATCCTTCTGCTAACCATGAAATCAACCTCAACTTTCTACCTCCACCTTCCCCTGTTCTTGATCAAGAATTCACACCTCCAGCTTCTCTAAATGGTGGGTTACTTGATCTCAATGTTCCTCCTTCTCCTTCTGCTAACCAGGAAATCAACCTCAACTTTCCACCTCCACCTTCCCTTGTTCTTGATCAAGAATTCACACCTCCTGGTTCTCCTAATGGAGGGTTACTTTATCTCAATGTTACTCCTTCTCCTTCTGCTAACCATGAAATCAACCTCAACTTTCCACCTACAACTTCCCCTGTTCTTGATCAAGAATTCACACCTCCTGCTTCTCTAAATGGTGGGTTACTTGATCTCAATGCACCTCCGACTCCTTCTGCTAACCTTGAAATCAACCTCAACTTTCCACCTCCAAGTTCCCCTGTTCTTGATCAAGAATTCACACCTCCTGCTTCTCCAAATGGAGGGTTACTTTATCTCAATGTTCCTCCTTCTCCTTCTGGTAACTATGAATCAACCTCAACTTTCCACCTCCACCTTCCCCTGTTCTTGATCAAGAATTCGCACCTCCTGCATCTCTAAATGGTGGGTTACTTGATCTCAATGCTCCTCCTTCTCCTTCTGCTAACCATGAAATCAACCTCGACTTTCCACTTCCACCTTCCCCTGTTCTTGATCAAGAATTCACACCTCCTGCTTCTCTAAATGGTGGGTTACCTGATCTCAACGCTCTTCCTTCTCCTTCTGCTAACCATGAAATCAACCTCAACTTCTACCACCACCTACCCCTGTTCTTGATCAAGAATTCACACCTCCTGCTTCTCTAAAAGGTGGGTTACTTGAACTCAATGCTCCTCCTTATCCTTCTGCTAACCATGAAATCAACCTAAACTTTCCACCTCCACCTTCCCCTGTTCTTGATCAAGAATTCACACCTCCAGCTTCTCTAAATGGTGGGTTACTTGATCTCAATGTTCCTCCTTCTCCTTCTGCTAACCATGAAATCAACCTCAACTTTCCACCTCCACCTTCCCCTGTTTCTGATTAAGAATTCACACCTCCTGCATCTCCAAATGGTGGGTTACTTGATCTCAATGTTCCTTCTTCTCCTCCTGCTAACCATGAAATCAACCTCAACTTTCCACCTCCACCTTCCCCTGTTCTTGTTCAAGAATTCACACCTCATGCTTCTCCAAATAGTGGGTAACTTTATCTAAATGTTCCTTCTTCTCCTTCTGCTAACCATGAAATCAACCTCAACATTCCACCTCCAAGTTCCCCTGTTCTTGATCAAGAATTCACACCTCCTGCTTCTCCAAATGGAGGGTTACTTTATCTCAATGTTCCTCCTTCTCCTTCTGCTAACTATGAATTAACCTCAACTTTCCACCTCCACCTTCCACTGTTCTTGATCAAGAATTCACACCTCCTGCTTCTCTAAATGGTGGGTTACTTTATCTCAATGCTCCTCCTTCTCCTTCGGCTAACCATGAAATCAACCTCGACTTTCCACTTCCACCTTCCCCTGTTCTTGATCAAGAATTCACACCTCCTGCTTTTCTAAATGGTGGGTTACTTGATCTCAACGCTCATCCTTCTCCTTCTGCTAACCATGAAATCAACCTCAACTTCCACCACCACCTTCCCCTGTTCTTGATCAAGAATTCACACCTCCTGCTTCTCTAATTGGTGGGTTACTTGAACTCAATGCTCCTCCTTATCCATCTGCTAACCATGAAATCAACCTCAACTTTCCACCTCCACCTTCCCCTGTTCTTGATCAAGAATTCACACCTCCAGCTTCTCTAAATGGTGGGTTACTAGATCTCAATGTTCCTTCTTCTCCTTCTGCTAACCATGAAATCAACCTCAACTTTCCACCTCCACCTTCCCCTGTTCTTGATCAAGAATTCACACCTCCTGCTTCTCCAAATGGAGGGTTACTTGATCTCAATGTTCCCCATACTCCTTCTGCTAACCATGAAATTAAGCTCAACTTTCCACCTCCACCTTCCCCTGTTCTTGATCAAGATTTCACACCTCATGTTTCTCCAAATAGTGGGTTACTTTATCTCAATGCTCCTCCTTCTCCTTCTGCTAACCATGAAATCAACCTCAACTTTCCACCTCCAAGTTCCCATGTTCTTGATCAAGAATTCACACCTCCTGCTTTTCCAAATGGTGGGTTACTTTATTTCAATGCTCCTCCTTCTCCTTCTGCTAACTATGAATCAACCTCAACTTTCCACCTCCACCTTCCCCTGTTCTTGATCAAGAATTCACACCTCCTGCTTCTCCAAATGGTGGGTTACTTGATCTCAATGCTCCTCCTTCCCCTTCGGCTAACCTTGAAATCAACCTCGACTTTCCACTTCCACCTTCCCCTGTTCTTGATCAAGAATTCACACCTCCTGCTTCTCTAAATGGTGGGTTACTTGATCTCAACGCTCCTCCTTCTCCTTCTGCTAACCATGAAATCAACCTCAACTTCCACCACCACCTTCCCCTGTTCTTGATCAAGAATTCACACCTCCTGCTTCTCTAATTGGTGGGTTACTTGAACTCAATGTTCCTCCTTATCCTTCTGCTAACCATGAAATCAACCTCAACTTTCTACCTCCACCTTCCCCTGTTCTTGATCAAGAATTCACACCTCCAGCTTCTCTAAATGGTGGGTTAATTGATCTCAATGTTCCTCCTTCTCCTTCTGCTAACCATGAAATCAACCTCAACTTTCCACCTCCACCTTCCCCTGTTCTTGATCAAGAATTCACACCTCCTGCTTCTCCAAATGGAGGGTTACTTTATCTCAATGTTCCTCCTTCTCCTTCTGCTAACCATGAAATCAACCTCAACTTTCCACCTACAACTTCCCCTGTTCTTGATCAAGAATTCACACCTCCTGCTTCTCTAAATGGTGGGTTACTTGATCTCAATGCACCTCCGACTCCTTCTGCTAACCATGAAATCAACCTCAACTTTCCACCTCCACCTTCCCCTGTTCTTGATCAAGAATTCACACCTCCTGCTTCTCCAAATGGAGGGTTACTTTATCTCAATGTTCCTCCTTCTCCTTCTGCTAACCATGAAATCAACCTCAACTTTCCACCTACAACTTCCCCTGTTCTTGATCAAGAATTCACACCTCCTGCTTCTCTAAATGGTGGGTTACTTGATCTCAATGCACCTCCGACTCCTTCTGCTAACCATGAAATCAACCTCAACTTTCCACCTCCACCTTCCCCTGTTCTTGATCAAGAATTCACACCTCCTACTTCTCCAAATGGTGGGTTACTTGATCTCAATGCTCCTCCTTCCCCTTCGGCTAACCATGAAATCAACCTCGACTTTCCACTTCCACCTTCCCCTGTTCTTGATCAAGAATTCACACCTCCTGCTTCTCTAAATGGTGTTTTACTTGATCTCAATGCTCCTCCTTCTCCTTCTGCTAACCATGAAATCAACCTCAACTTTCCACCTCCACCTTCCCCTGTTCTTGATCAAGATTTCACACCTCATGTTTCTCCAAATAGTGGGTTACTTTATCTCAATGCTCCTCCTTCTCCTTCGGCTAACCATGAAATCAACCTCGACTTTCCACTTCCACCTTCCCATGTTCTTGATCAAGAATTCACACCTCCTGCTTCTCTAAATGGTGGGTTACTTGATCTCAACGCTCCTCCTTCTCCTTCTGCTAACCATGAAATCAACCTCAACTTCCACCACCACCTTCCCCTGTTCTTGATCAAGAATTCACACCTCCTGCTTCTCTAATTGGTGGGTTACTTGAACTCAATGTTCCTCCTTATCCTTCTGCTAACCATGAAATCAACCTTAACTTTCTACCTCCACCTTCCCCTGTTCTTGATCAAGAATTCACACCTCCAGCTTCTCTAAATGGTGGGTTACTTGATCTTAATGTTCCTCCTTCTCCTTCTGCTAACCATGAAATCAACCTCAAATTTCCACCTCCACCTTCCCCTGTTCTTGATCAAGAATTCACACCTCCTGCTTCTCCAATTGGAGGGTTAATTTATCTCAATGTTCCTCCTTCTCCTTCTGCTAACCATGAAATCAACCTCAACTTTCCACCTACAACTTCCCCTGTTCTTGATCAAGAATTCACACCTCCTGCTTCTCTAAATGGTGGGTTACTTGATCTCAATGCACCTCCGACTCCTTCTGCTAACCATGAAATCAACCTCAACCTTCCACCTCCAAGTTCCCCTGTTCTTGATCCAGAATTCACACCTCCTGCTTCTCCAAATGGAGGGTTACTTTATCTCAATGTTCCTCCTTCTCCTTCTGCTAACTATGAATCAACCTCAACTTTCCACCTCCACCTTCCCCTGTTCTTGATCAAGAATTCACACCTCCTGCTTCTCTAAATGGTGTTTTACTTGATCTCAATGCTCCTCCTTCTCCTTCTGCTAACCATGAAATCAACCTCGACTTTCCACTTCCACCTTCCCCTGTTCTTGATCAAGAATTCACACCTCTTGCTTCTCTAAATGGTGGGTTACTTGATCTCAACGCTCCTCCTTCTCCTTCTGCTAACCATGAAATCAACCTCAACTTCCACCACCACCTTCCCCTGTTCTTGATCAAGAATTCACACCTCCTGCTTCTCTAATTGGTGGGTTACTTGAACTCAATGTTCCTCCTTATCCTTCTGCTAACCATGAAATCAACCTCAACTTTCTACCTCCACCTTCCCCTGTTCTTGATCAAGAATTCACACCTCCAGCTTCTCTAAATGGTGGGTTACTTGATCTTAATGTTCCTCCTTCTCCTTTTGCTTACCATGAAATCAACCTCAACTTTCCACCTCCACCTTCCCCTGTTCTTGATCAAGAATTCACACCTCCTACTTCTCCTAATGGAGGGTTACTTTATCTCAATGTTCCTCCTTCTCCTTCTGCTAACCATGAAATCAACCTCAACTTTCCACCTACAACTTCCCCTGTTCTTGATCAAGAATTCACACCTCCTGCTTCTCTAAATGGTGGGTTACTTGATCTCAACGCTCCTCCTTCTCCTTCTGCTAACCATGAAATCAACCTCAACTTCCACCACCACCTTCCCCTGTTCTTGATCAAGAATTCACACCTCCTGCTTCTCTAATTGGTGGGTTACTTGAACTCAATGTTCCTCCTTATCCTTCTGCTAACCATGAAATCAACCTCAACTTTCTACCTCCACCTTCCCCTGTTCTTGATCAAGAATTCACACCTCCAGCTTCTCTAAATGGTGGGTTACTTGATCTCAATGTTCCTCCTTCTCCTTCTGCTAACCATGAAATCAACCTCAACTTTCCACCTCCACCTTCCCCTGTTCTTGATCAAGAATTCACACCTCCTGCTTCTCCAATTGGAGGGTTAATTTATCTCAATGTTCCTCCTTCTCCTTCTGCTAACCATGAAATCAACCTCAACTTTCCACCTACAACTTCCCCTGTTCTTGATCAAGAATTCACACCTCCTGCTTCTCTAAATGGTGGGTTACTTGATCTCAATGCACCTACGACTCTTTCTGCTAACCATGAAATCAACCTCAACCTTCCACCTCCAAGTTCCCCTGTTCTTGATCCAGAATTCACAGCTCCTGCTTCTCCAAATGGAGGGTTACTTTATCTCAATGTTCCTCATTCTCCTTCTGCTAACTATGAATCAACCTCAACTTTCCACCTCCACCTTCCCCTGTTCTTGATCAAGAATCCACACCTCCTGCTTCTCTAAATGGTGTTTTACTTGATCTCAATGCTCCTCCTTCTCCTTCTGCTAACCGTGAAATCAACCTCGACTTTCCACTTCCACCTTCCCCTGTTCTTGATCAAGAATTCACACCTCCTGCTTCTCTAAATGGTGGGTTACTTGATCTCAACGCTCCTCCTTCTCCTTTTGCTAACCATGAAATCAACCTCAACTTCCACCACCACCTTCCCCTATTCTTGATCAAGAATTCACACCTCTTGCTTCTCTAATTGGTGGGTTACTTGAACTCAATGTTCCTCCTTATCCTTCTGCTAACCATGAAATCAACCTCAACTTTCTACCTCCACCTTCCCCTGTTCTTGATCAAGAATTCACACCTCCAGCTTCTCTAAATGGTGGGTTACTTGATCTCAATGTTCCTCCTTCTCCTTCTGCTAACCATGAAATCAACCTCAACTTTCCACCTCCACCTTCCCCTGTTCTTGATCAAGAATTCACACCTCCTGTTTCTCCAAATGGAGGGTTACTTTATCTCAATGTTCCTCCTTCTCCTTCTGCTAACCATGAAATCAACCTCAACTTTCCACCTCCACCTTCCCCTGTTCTTGATCAAGAATTCACACCTCCAGCTTCTCTAAATGGTGGGTTACTTGATCTAAATGTTCCTTCTTCTCCTTATGCTAACCATGAAATCAACCTCAACTTTCCACCTCCACCTTCCCCTGTTCTTGATCAAGATTTCACAGCTCATGTTTCTCCAAATAGTGGGTTACTTTATCTCAATGCTCCTCCTTCTCCTTCGGCTAACCATGAAATCAACCTCGACTTTCCACTTCCACCTTCCCCTGTTCTTGATCAAGAATTCACACCTCCTGCTTCTCTAAATGGTGGGTTACTTGATCTCAACGCTCCTCCTTCTCCTTCTGCTAACCATGAAATCAACCTCAACTTCCACCACCACCTTCCCCTGTTCTTGATCAAGAATTCACACCTCCTGCTTCTCTAATTGGTGGGTTACTTGAACTCAATGTTCCTCCTTATCCTTCTGCTAACCATGAAATCAACGTCAACTTTCTACCTCCACCTTCCCCTGTTCTTGATCAAGAATTCACACCTCCAGCTTCTCTAAATGGTGGGTTACTTGATCTCAATGTTCCTCCTTCTCCTTCTGCTAACCATGAAATCAACCTCAAATTTCCACCTCCACCTTCCCCTGTTCTTGATCAAGAATTCACACCTCCTGCTTCTCCAATTGGAGGGTTAATTTATCTCAATGTTCCTCCTTCTCCTTCTGCTAACCATGAAATCAACCTCAACTTTCCACCTACAACTTCCCCTGTTCTTGATCAAGAATTCACACCTCCTGCTTCTCTAAATGGTGGGTTACTTGATCTCAATGCACCTCCGACTCCTTCTGCTAACCATGAAATCAACCTCAACCTTCCACCTCCAAGTTCCCCTATTCTTGATCCAGAATTCACACCTCCTGCTTCTCCAAATGGAGGGTTACTTTATCTCAATGTTCCTCCTTCTCCTTCTGCTAACTATGAATCAACCTCAACTTTCCACCTCCACCTTCCCCTGTTCTTGATCAAGAATTCACACCTCCTGCTTCTCTAAATGGTGTTTTACTTGATCTCAATGCTCCTCCTTCTCCTTCTGCTAACCATGAAATCAACCTCGACTTTCCACTTCCACCTTCCCCGGTTCTTGATCAAGAATTCACACCTCCTGCTTCTCTAAATGGTGGGTTACTTGATCTCAACGCTCCTCCTTCTCCTTCTGCTAACCATGAAATCAACCTCAACTTCCACCACCACCTTCCCCTGTTCTTGATCAAGAATTCACACCTCCTGCTTCTCTAATTGGTGGGTTACTTGAACTCAATGTTCCTCCTTATCCTTCTGCTAACCATTAAATCAACCTCAACTTTCTACCTCCACCTTCCCCTGTTCTTGATCAAGAATTCACACCTCCAGCTTCTCTAAATGGTGGGTTACTTGATCTCAATGTTCCTCCTTCTCCTTCTGCTAACCATGAAATCAACCTCAACTTTCCACCTCCACCTTCCCCTGTTCTTGATCAAGAATTCACACCTCCTGGTTCTCCTAATGGAGGGTTACTTTATCTCAATGTTCCTCCTTCTCCTTCTGCTAACCATGAAATCAACCTCAACTTTCCACCTCCACCTTCCCCTGTTCTTGATCAAGATTTCACACCTCATGTTTCTCCAAATAGTGGGTTACTTTATCTCAATGCTCCTCCTTCTCCTTCGGCTAACCATGAAATCAACCTCGACTTTCCACTTCCACCTTTCCCTGTTCTTGATCAAGAATTCACACCTCCTGCTTCTCTAAATGGTGGGTTACTTGATCTCAACGCTCCTCCTTCTCCTTCTGCTAACCATGAAATCAACCTCAACTTCCACCACCACCTTCCCCTGTTCTTGATCAAGAATTCACACCTCCTGCTTCTCTAATTGGTGGGTTACTTGAACTCAATGTTCCTCCTTATCCTTCTGCTAACCATGAAATCAACCTCAACTTTCTACCTCCACCTTCCCCTGTTCTTGATCAAGAATTCACACCTCCAGCTTCTCTAAATGGTGGGTTACTTGATCTCAATGTTCCTCCTTCTCCTTCTGCTAACCATGAAATCAACCTCAAATTTCCATATCCACCTTCCCCTATTCTTGATCAAGAATTCACACCTCCTGCTTCTCCAATTGGAGGGTTAATTTATCTCAATGTTCCTCCTTCTCCTTCTGCTAACCATGAAATCAACCTCAACTTTCCACCTACAACTTCCCCTGTTCTTGATCAAGAATTCACACCTCCTGCTTCTCTAAATGGTGGGTTACTTGATCTCAATGCACCTCCGACTCCTTCTGCTAACCATGAAATCAACCTCAACCTTCCACCTCCAAGTTCCCCTGTTCTTGATCCAGAATTCACACCTCCTGCTTCTCCAAATGGAGGGTTACTTTATCTCAATGTTCCTCCTTCTCCTTCTGCTAACTATGAATCAACCTCAACTTTCCACCTCCACCTTCCCCTGTTCTTGATCAAGAATTCACACCTCCTGCTTCTCTAAATGGTGTTTTACTTGATCTCAATGCTCCTCCTTCTCCTTCTGCTAACCGTGAAATCAACCTCGACTTTCCACTTCCACCTTCCCCTGTTCTTGATCAAGAATTCACACCTCCTTCTTCTCTAAATGGTGGGTTACTTGATCTCAACGCTCCTCCTTCTCCTTCTGCTAACCATGAAATCAACCTCAACTTCCACCACCACCTTCCCCTGTTCTTGATCAAGAATTCACACCTCCTGCTTCTCTAATTGGTGGGTTACTTGAACTCAATGTTCCTCCTTATCCTTCTGCTAACCATGAAATCAACCTCAACTTTCTACCTCCACCTTCCCCTGTTCTTGATCAAGAATTCACACCTCCAGCTTCTCTAAATGGTGGGTTACTTGATCTCAATGTTCCTCCTTCTCCTTCTGCTAACCAGGAAATCAACCTCAACTTTCCACCTACAACTTCCCCTGTTCTTGATCAAGAATTCACACCTCCTGCTTCTCTAAATGGTGGGTTACTTGATCTCAATGCACCTCCGACTCCTTCTGATAACCTTGAAATCAACCTCAACTTTCCACCTCCAAGTTCCCCTGTTCTTGATCAAGAATTCACACCTCCTGCTTCTCCAAATGGAGGGTTACTTTATCTCAATGTTCCTCCTTCTCCTTCTGCTAACTATGAATCAACCTCAACTTTCCACCTCCACCTTCCCCTGTTCTTGATCAAGAATTCGCACCTCCTGCTTCTCTAAATGGTGGGTTACTTGATCTCAATGCTCCTCCTTCTCCTTCTGCTAACCATGAAATCAACCTCGACTTTCCACTTCCACCTTCCCCTGTTCTTGATCAAGAATTCACACCTCCTGCTTCTCTAAATGGTGGGTTACCTGATCTCAACGCTCTTCCTTCTCCTTCTGCTAACCATGAAATCAACCTCAACTTCTACCACCACCTACCCCTGTTCTTGATCAAGAATTCACACCTCCTGCTTCTCTAAAAGGTGGGTTACTTGAACTCAATGCTCCTCCTTATCCTTCTGCTAACCATGAAATCAACCTAAACTTTCCACCTCCACCTTCCCCTGTTCTTGATCAAGAATTCACACCTCCAGCTTCTCTAAATGGTGGGTTACTTGATCTCAATGTTCCTCCTTCTCCTTCTGCTAACCATGAAATCAACCTCAACTTTCCACCTCCACCTTCCCCTGTTTCTGATTAAGAATTCACACCTCCTGCATCTCCAAATGGTGGGTTACTTGATCTCAATGTTCCTTCTTCTCCTCCTGCTAACCATGAAATCAACCTCAACTTTCCACCTCCACCTTCCCCTGTTCTTGTTCAAGAATTCACACCTCATGCTTCTCCAAATAGTGGGTTACTTTATCTAAATGTTCCTTCTTCTCCTTCTGCTAACCATGAAATCAACCTCAACATTCGACCTCCAAGTTCCCCTGTTCTTGATCAAGAATTCACACCTCCTGCTTCTCCAAATGGAGGGTTACTTTATCTCAATGTTCCTCCTTCTCCTTCTGCTAACTATGAATGAACCTCAACTTTCCCCCTCCACCTTCTACTGTTCTTGATCAAGAATTCACACCTCCTGCTTCTCTAAATGGTGGGTTACTTTATCTCAATGCTCCTCCTTCTCCTTCGGCTAACCATGAAATCAACCTCGACTTTCCACTTCCACCTTCCCCTGTTCTTGATCAAGAATTCACACCTCCTGCTTTTCTAAATGGTGGGTTACTTGATCTCAACGCTCATCCTTCTCCTTCTGCTAACCATGAAATCAACCTCAACTTCCACCACCACCTTCCCCTGTTCTTGATCAAGAATTCACACCTCCTGCTTCTCTAATTGGTGGGTTACTTGAACTCAATGCTCCTCCTTATCCATCTGCTAACCATGAAATCAACCTCAACTTTCCACCTCCATCTTCCCCTGTTCTTGATCAAGAATTCACACCTCCAGCTTCTCTAAATGGTGGGTTACTAGATCTCAATGTTCCTTCTTCTCCTTCTGCTAACCATGAAATCAACCTCAACTTTCCACCTCCACCTTCCCCTGTTCTTGATCAAGAATTCACACCTCCTGCTTCTCCAAATGGAGGGTTACTTGATCTCAATGTTCCCCATACTCCTTCTGCTAACCATGAAATCAACCTCAACTTTCCACCTCCACCTTCCCCTGTTCTTGATCAAGATTTCACACCTCATGTTTCTCCAAATAGTGGGTTACTTTATCTCAATGCTCCTCCTTCTCCTTCTGCTAACCATGAAATCAACCTCAACTTTCCACCTCCAAGTTACCATGTTCTTGATCAAGAATTCACACCTCCTGCTTTTCCAAATGGTGGGTTACTTTATTTCAATGCTCCTCCTTCTCCTTCTGCTAACTATGAATCAACCTCAACTTTCCACCTCCACCTTCCCCTGTTCTTGATCAAGAATTCACACCTCCTGCTTCTCCAAATGGTGGGTTACTTGATCTCAATGCTCCTCCTTCCCCTTCGGCTAACCTTGAAATCAACCTCGACTTTCCACTTCCACCTTCCCCTGTTCTTGATCAAGAATTCACACCTCCTGCTTCTCTAAATGGTGGGTTACTTGATCTCAACGCTCCTCCTTCTCCTTCTGCTAACCATGAAATCAACCTCAACTTCCACCACCACCTTCCCCTGTTCTTGATCAAGAATTCACACCTCCTGCTTCTCTAATTGGTGGGTTACTTGAACTCAATGTTCCTCCTTATCCTTCTGCTAACCATGAAATCAACCTCAACTTTCCACCTACAACTTCCCCTGTTCTTGATCAAGAATTCACACCTCCAGCTTCTCCAAATGGTGGGTTACTTGATCTCAATGCTCCTCCTTCCCCTTCGGCTAACCTTGAAATCAACCTCGACTTTCCACTTCCACCTTCCCCTGTTCTTGATCAAGAATTCACACCTCCTGCTTCTCTAAATGGTGGGTTACTTGATCTCAACGCTCCTCCTTCTCCTTCTGCTAACCATGAAATCAACCTCAACTTCCACCACCACCTTCCCCTGTTCTTGATCAAGAATTCACACCTCCTGCTTCTCTAATTGGTGGGTTACTTGAACTCAATGTTCCTCCTTATCCTTCTGCTAACCATGAAATCAACCTCAACTTTCCACCACCACCTTCCCCTGTTCTTGATCAAGAATTCACACCTCCTGCTTCTCAAATTGGTGGGTTACTTGAACTCAATGCTCCTCCTTATCCATCTGCTAACCATGAAATCAACCTCAACTTTCCACCTCCACCTTCCCCTGTTCTTGATCAAGAATTCACACCTCTAGCTTCTCTAAACGGTGGGTTACTTGATCTCAATGTTCCTTCTTCTCCTTCTGCTAACCATGAAATCAACCTCAACTTTCCACCTCCACCTTCCCCTGTTCTTGATCAAGAATTCACACCTCCTGCTTCTCCAAATGGAGGGTTACTTTATCTCAATGTTCCTCCTTCTCCTTCTGCTAACCATGAAATCAACCTCAACTTTCCACCTACAACTTCCCCTGTTCTTGATCAAGAATTCACACCTCCTGCTTCTCTAAATGGTGGATTACTTGATCTCAATGCACCTCCGACTCCTTCTGCTAACCATGAAATCAACCTCAACTTTCCACCTCCACCTTCCCCTGTTCTTGATCAAGAATTCACACCTCCTGCTTCTCCAAATGGTGGGTTACTTGATCTCAATGCTCCTCCTTCCCCTTCGGCTAACCATGAAATCAACCTCGACTTTCCACTTCCACCTTCCCCTGTTCTTGATCAAGAATTCACACCTCCTGCTTCTCTAAATGGTGGGTTACTTAATCTCAATGCTCCTCCTTCTCCTTCTGCTAACCATGAAATCAACCTCAACTTCCACCACCACCTTCCCCTGTTCTTGATCAAGAATTCGCACCTCCTGCTTCTCTAATTGGTGGGTTACTTGAACTCAATGTTCCTCCTTATCCTTCTGCTAACCATGAAATCAACCTCAACTTTGTACCTCCACCTTCCCCTGTTCTTGATCAAGAATTCACACCTCCAGCTTCTCTAAATGGTGGGTTACTTGATCTCAATGTTCCTCCTTCTCCTTCTGCTAACCATGAAATCAACCTCAACTTTCCACCTCCACCTTCCCCTGTTCTTGATCAAGAATTCACACCTCCAGCTTCTCCAAATGGAGGGTGACTTTATCTCAATGTTCCTCCTTCTCCTTCTGCTAACCATGAAATCAACCTCAACTTTCCACCTACAACTTCCCCTGTTCTTGATCAAGAATTCACACCTCCTGCTTCTCCAAATGGTGGGTTACTTGATCTCCATGCTCCTCCTTCCCCTTCGGCTAACCTTGAAATCAACCTCGACTTTCCACTTCCACCTTCCCCTGTTCTTGATCAAGAATTCACACCTCCTGCTTCTCTAAATGGTGGGTTACTTGATCTCAACGCTCCTCCTTCTCCTTCTGCTAACCATGAAATCAACCTCAACTTCCACCACCACCTTCCCCTGTTCTTGATCAAGAATTCACACCTCCTGCTTCTCTAATTGGTGGGTTACTTGAACTCAATGTTCCTCCTTATCCTTCTGCTAACCATGAAATCAACCTCAACTTTCCACCACCACCTTCCCCTGTTCTTGATCAAGAATTCACACCTCCTGCTTCTCTAATTGGTGGGTTACTTGAACTCAATGCTCCTCCTTATCCATCTGCTAACCATGAAATCAACCTCAACTTTCCACCTCCACCTTCCCCTGTTCTTGATCAAGAATTCACACCTCTAGCTTCTCTAAACGGTGGGTTACTTGATCTCAATGTCCCTTCTTCTCCTTCTGCTAACCATGAAATCAACCTCAACTTTCCACCTCCACCTTCCCCTATTCTTGATAAAGAATTCACACCTCCTACTTCTCCAAATGGAGGGTTACTTGATCTCAATGTTCCCCATTCTCCTTCTGCTAACCATTAAATCAGCCTCAACTTTCCACCTCCACCTTCCCCTGTTCTTGATCAAGATTTCACACCTCATGTTTCTCCAAATAGTGGGTTACTTTATCTCAATGCTCCTCCTTCTCCTTCTGCTAACCATAAAATCAACCTCAACTTTCCACCTCCAAGTTCCCCTGTTCTTAATCAAGAATTCACACCTCCTGCTTTTCCAAATGGTGGGTTACTTTATTTCAATGCTCCTCCTTCTCCTTCTGCTAACTATGAATCAACCTCAACTTTCCACCTCCACCTTCCCCTGTTCTTGATCAAGAATTCACACCTCCTGCTTCTCCAAATGGTGGGTTACTTGATCTCAATGCTCCTCCTTCCCCTTCGGCTAACCATGAAATCAACCTCGACTTTCCACTTCCACCTTCCCCTGTTCTTGATCAAGAATTCACACCTCCTGCTTCTCTAAATGGTGGGTTACTTAATCTCAATGCTCCTCCTTCTCCTTCTGCTAACCATGAAATCAACCTCTACTTCCACCACCACCTTCCCCTGTTCTTGATCAAGAATTCACACCTCCTGCTTCTCTAATTGGTGGGTTACTTGAACTCAATGTTCCTCCTTATCCTTCTGCTAACCATGAAATCAACCTCAACTTTGTACCTCCACCTTCCCCTGTTCTTGATCAAGAATTCACACCTCCAGCTTCTCTAAATGGTGGGTTACTTGATCTCAATGTTCCTCCTTCTCCTTCTGCTAACCATGAAATCAACCTCAACTTTCCACCTCCACCTTCCCCTGTTCTTGATCAAGAATTCACACCTCCTGCTTCTACAAATGGAGGGTTACTTTATCTCAATGTTCCTCCTTCTCCTTCTGCTAACCATGAAATCAACCTCAACTTTCCACCTACAACTTCCCCTGTTCTTGATCAAGAATTCACACCTCCTGCTTCTCCAAATGGTGGGTTACTTGATCTCAATGCTCCTCCTTCCCCTTCGGCTAACCTTGAAATCAACCTCGACTTTCCAATTCCACCTTCCCCTGTTCTTGATCATGAATTCACACCTCCTGCTTCTCTAAATGGTGGGTTACATGATCTCAACGCTCCTCCTTCTCCTTCTGCTAACCATGAAATCAACCTCAACTTCCACCACCACCTTCCCCTGTTCTTGATCAAGAATTCACACCTCTTGCTTCTCTAATTGGTGGGTTACTTGAACTCAATGTTCCTCCTTATCCTTCTGCTAACCATGAAATCAACCTCAACTTTCTACCTCCACCTTCCCCTGTTCTTGATCAAGAATTCACACCTCCAGTTTCTCTAAATGGTGGGTTACTTGATCTCAATGTTCCTCCTTCTCCTTCTGCTAACCATGAAATCAACCTCAACTTTCCACCTCCACCTTCCCCTGTTCTTGATCAAGAATTCACACCTCCTGCTTCTCCAAATGGAGGGTTACTTTATCTCAATGTTCCTCCTTCTCCTTCTGCTAACCATGAAATCAACCTCAACTTTCTACCTCCACCTTCCCCTGTTCTTGATCAAGAATTCACACCTCCAGCTTCTCTAAATGGTGGGTTACTTGATCTCAATGTTCCTCCTTCTCCTTCTGCTAACCATGAAATCAACCTCAACTTTCCACCTCCACCTTCCCCTGTTCTTGATCAAGAATTCACACCTCCTGCTTCTCCAAATGGAGGGTTACCCTATCTCAATGTTCCTCCTTCTTCTTCTGCTAACCATGAAATCAACCTCAACTTTCCACCTACAACTTCCCCTGTTCTTGATCACGAATTCACACCTCCTGCTTCTCCAAATGGTGGGTTACATGATCTCAATGCTCCTCCTTCCCCTTCGGCTAACCTTGAAATCAACCTCGACTTTCCACTTCCACCTTCCCCTGTTCTTGATCAAGAATTCACACCTCCTGCTTCTCTAAATGGTGGGTTACTTGATCTCAATGCTCCTCCTTCCCCTTCGGCTAACCTTGAAATCAACCTCGACTTTCCACTTCCACCTTCCCCTGTTCTTGATCAAGAATTCACACCTCCTGCTTCTCTAAATGGTGGGTTACTTGATCTCAACGCTCCTCCTTCTCCTTCTGCTAACCATGAAATCAACCTCAACTTCCACCACCACCTTCCCCTATTCTTGATCAAGAATTCACACCTCCTGCTTCTCTAATTGGTGGGTTACTTGAACTCAATGTTCCTCCTTATCCTTCTGCTAACCATGAAATCAACCTCAACTTTCTACCTCCACCTTCCCCTGTTCTTGATCAAGAATTCACACCTCCAGCTTCTCTAAATGGTGGGTTACTTGATCTCAATGTTCCTCCTTCTCCTTCTGCTAACCATGAAATCAACCTCAACTTACCACCTCCACCTTCCCCTGTTCTTGATCAAGAATTCACACCTCCTGCTTCTCCAAATGGAGGGTTACTTTATCTCAATGTTCCTCCTTCTCCTTCTGCTAACCATGAAATCAACCTCAACTTTCCACCTACAACTTCCCCTGTTCTTGATCAAGAATTCACACCTCCTGCTTCTCTAAATGGTGGGTTACTTGATCTCAATGCACCTCCGACTCCTTCTGCTAACCATGAAATCAACCTCAACTTTCCACCTCCACCTTCCCCTGTTCTTGATCAAGAATTCACACCTCCTGCTTCTCCAAATGGTGGGTTACTTGATCTCAATGCTCCTCCTTCCCCTTCGGCTAACCATGAAATCAACCTCGACTTTCCACTTCCACCTTCCCCTGTTCTTGATCAAGAATTCACACCTCCTGCTTCTCTAAATGGTGGGTTACTTAATCTCAATGCTCCTCCTTCTCCTTCTGCTAACCATGAAATCAACCTCAACTTCCACCACCACCTTCCCCTGTTCTTGATCAAGAATTCGCACCTCCTGCTTCTCTAATTGGTGGGTTACTTGAACTCAATGTTCCTCCTTATCCTTCTGCTAACCATGAAATCAACCTCAACTTTGTACCTCCACCTTCCCCTGTTCTTGATCAAGAATTCACACCTCCAGCTTCTCTAAATGGTGGGTTACTTGATCTCAATGTTCCTCCTTCTCCTTCTGCTAACCATGAAATCAACCTCAACTTTCCACCTCCACCTTCCCCTGTTCTTGATCAAGAATTCACACCTCCAGCTTCTCCAAATGGAGGGTGACTTTATCTCAATGTTCCTCCTTCTCCTTCTGCTAACCATGAAATAAACCTCAACTTTCCACCTACAACTTCCCCTGTTCTTGATCAAGAATTCACACCTCCTGCTTCTCCAAATGGTGGGTTACTTGATCTCCATGCTCCTCCTTCCCCTTCGGCTAACCTTGAAATCAACCTCGACTTTCCACTTCCACCTTCCCCTGTTCTTGATCAAGAATTCACACCTCCTGCTTCTCTAAATGGTGGGTTACTTGATCTCAACGCTCCTCCTTCTCCTTCTGCTAACCATGAAATCAACCTCAACTTCCACCACCACCTTCCCCTGTTCTTGATCAAGAATTCACACCTCCTGCTTCTCTAATTGGTGGGTTACTTGAACTCAATGTTCCTCCTTATCCTTCTGCTAACCATGAAATCAACCTCAACTTTCCACCACCACCTTCCCCTGTTCTTGATCAAGAATTCACACCTCCTGCTTCTCTAATTGGTGGGTTACTTGAACTCAATGCTCCTCCTTATCCATCTGCTAACCATGAAATCAACCTCAACTTTCCACCTCCACCTTCCCCTGTTCTTGATCAAGAATTCACACCTCTAGCTTCTCTAAACGGTGGGTTACTTGATCTCAATGTTCCTTCTTCTCCTTCTGCTAACCATGAAATCAACCTCAACTTTCCACCTCCACCTTCCCCTGTTCTTGATAAAGAATTCACACCTCCTACTTCTCCAAATGGAGGGTTACTTGATCTCAATGTTCCCCATTCTCCTTCTGCTAACCATTAAATCAGCCTCAACTTTCCACCTCCACCTTCCCCTGTTCTTGATCAAGATTTCACACCTCATGTTTCTCCAAATAGTGGGTTACTTTATCTCAATGCTCCTCTTTCTCCTTCTGCTAACCATAAAATCAACCTCAACTTTCCACCTCCAAGTTCCCCTGTTCTTAATCAAGAATTCACACCTCCTGCTTTTCCAAATGGTGGGTTACTTTATTTCAATGCTCCTCCTTCTCCTTCTGCTAACTATGAATCAACCTCAACTTTCCACCTCCACCTTCCCCTGTTCTTGATCAAGAATTCACACCTCCTGCTTCTCCAAATGGTGGGTTACTTGATCTCAATGCTCCTCCTTCCCCTTCGGCTAACCATGAAATCAACCTCGACTTTCCACTTCCACCTTCCCCTGTTCTTGATCAAGAATTCACACCTCCTGCTTCTCTAAATGGTGGGTTACTTAATCTCAATGCTCCTCCTTCTCCTTCTGCTAACCATGAAATCAACCTCTACTTCCACCACCACCTTCCCCTGTTCTTGATCAAGAATTCACACCTCCTGCTTCTCTAATTGGTGGGTTACTTGAACTCAATGTTCCTCCTTATCCTTCTGCTAACCATGAAATCAACCTCAACTTTGTACCTCCACCTTCCCCTGTTCTTGATCAAGAATTCACACCTCCAGCTTCTCTAAATGGTGGGTTACTTGATCTCAATGTTCCTCCTTCTCCTTCTGCTAACCATGAAATCAACCTCAACTTTCCACCTCCACCTTCCCCTGTTCTTGATCAAGAATTCACACCTCCTGGTTCTCCAAATGGAGGGTTACTTTATCTCAATGTTCCTCCTTCTCCTTCTGCTAACCATGAAATCAACCTCAACTTTCCACCTACAACTTCCCCTGTTCTTGATCAAGAATTCACACCTCCTGCTTCTCCAAATGGTGGGTTACTTGATCTCAATGCTCCTCCTTCCCCTTCGGCTAACCTTGAAATCAACCTCGACTTTCCAATTCCACCTTCCCCTGTTCTTGATCATGAATTCACACCTCCTGCTTCTCTAAATGGTGGGTTACATGATCTCAACGCTCCTCCTTCTCCTTCTGCTAACCATGAAATCAACCTCAACTTCCACCACCACCTTCCCCTGTTCTTGATCAAGAATTCACACCTCTTGCTTCTCTAATTGGTGGGTTACTTGAACTCAATGTTCCTCCTTATCCTTCTGCTAACCATGAAATCAACCTCAACTTTCTACCTCCACCTTCCCCTGTTCTTGATCAAGAATTCACACCTCCAGTTTCTCTAAATGGTGGGTTACTTGATCTCAATGTTCCTCCTTCTCCTTCTGCTAACCATGAAATCAACCTCAACTTTCCACCTCCACCTTCCCCTGTTCTTGATCAAGAATTCACACCTCCTGCTTCTCCAAATGGAGGGTTACTTTATCTCAATGTTCCTCCTTCTCCTTCTGCTAACCATGAAATCAACCTCAACTTTCTACCTCCACCTTCCCCTGTTCTTGATCAAGAATTCACACCTCCAGCTTCTCTAAATGGTGGGTTACTTGATCTCAATGTTCCTCCTTCTCCTTCTGCTAACCATGAAATCAACCTCAACTTTCCACCTCCACCTTCCCCTGTTCTTGATCAAGAATTCACACCTCCTGCTTCTCCAAATGGAGGGTTACCCTATCTCAATGTTCCTCCTTCTTCTTCTGCTAACCATGAAATCAACCTCAACTTTCCACCTACAACTTCCCCTGTTCTTGATCAAGAATTCACACCTCCTGCTTCTCCAAATGGTGGGTTACTTGATCTCAATGCTCCTCCTTCCCCTTCGGCTAACCTTGAAATCAACCTCGACTTTCCAATTCCACCTTCCCCTGTTCTTGATCATGAATTCACACCTCCTGCTTCTCTAAATGGTGGGTTACATGATCTCAACGCTCCTCCTTCTCCTTCTGCTAACCATGAAATCAACCTCAACTTCCACCACCACCTTCCCCTGTTCTTGATCAAGAATTCACACCTCTTGCTTCTCTAATTGGTGGGTTACTTGAACTCAATGTTCCTCCTTATCCTTCTGCTAACCATGAAATCAACCTCAACTTTCTACCTCCACCTTCCCCTGTTCTTGATCAAGAATTCACACCTCCAGTTTCTCTAAATGGTGGGTTACTTGATCTCAATGTTCCTCCTTCTCCTTCTGCTAACCATGAAATCAACCTCAACTTTCCACCTCCACCTTCCCCTGTTCTTGATCAAGAATTCACACCTCCTGCTTCTCCAAATGGAGGGTTACTTTATCTCAATGTTCCTCCTTCTCCTTCTGCTAACCATGAAATCAACCTCAACTTTCTACCTCCACCTTCCCCTGTTCTTGATCAAGAATTCACACCTCCAGCTTCTCTAAATGGTGGGTTACTTGATCTCAATGTTCCTCCTTCTCCTTCTGCTAACCATGAAATCAACCTCAACTTTCCACCTCCACCTTCCCCTGTTCTTGATCAAGAATTCACACCTCCTGCTTCTCCAAATGGAGGGTTACCCTATCTCAATGTTCCTCCTTCTTCTTCTGCTAACCATGAAATCAACCTCAACTTTCCACCTACAACTTCCCCTGTTCTTGATCACGAATTCACACCTCCTGCTTCTCCAAATGGTGGGTTACTTGATCTCAATGCTCCTCCTTCCCCTTCGGCTAACCTTGAAATCAACCTCGACTTTCCACTTCCACCTTCCCCTGTTCTTGATCAAGAATTCACACCTCCTGCTTCTCTAAATGGTGGGTTACTTGATCTCAATGCTCCTCCTTCCCCTTCGGCTAACCTTGAAATCAACCTCGACTTTCCACTTCCACCTTCCCCTGTTCTTGATCAAGAATTCACACCTCCTGCTTCTCTAAATGGTGGGTTACTTGATCTCAACGCTCCTCCTTCTCCTTCTGCTAACCATGAAATCAACCTCAACTTCCACCACCACCTTCCCCTATTCTTGATCAAGAATTCACACCTCCTGCTTCTCTAATTGGTGGGTTACTTGAACTCAATGTTCCTCCTTATCCTTCTGCTAACCATGAAATCAACCTCAACTTTCTACCTCCACCTTCCCCTGTTCTTGATCAAGAATTCACACCTCCAGCTTCTCTAAATGGTGGGTTACTTGATCTCAATGTTCCTCCTTCTCCTTCTGCTAACCATGAAATCAACCTCAACTTACCACCTCCACCTTCCCCTGTTCTTGATCAAGAATTCACACCTCCTGCTTCTCCAAATGGAGGGTTACTTTATCTCAATGTTCCTCCTTCTCCTTCTGCTAACCATGAAATCAACCTCAACTTTCCACCTACAACTTCCCCTGTTCTTGATCAAGAATTCACACCTCCTGCTTCTCTAAATGGTGGGTTACTTGATCTCAATGCACCTCCGACTCCTTCTGCTAACCATGAAATCAACCTCAACTTTCCACCTCCACCTTCCCCTGTTCTTGATCAAGAATTCACACCTCCTGCTTCTCCAAATGGTGGGTTACTTGATCTCAATGCTCCTCCTTCCCCTTCGGCTAACCATGAAATCAACCTCGACTTTCCACTTCCACCTTCCCCTGTTCTTGATCAAGAATTCACACCTCCTGCTTCTCTAAATGGTGGGTTACTTAATCTCAATGCTCCTCCTTCTCCTTCTGCTAACCATGAAATCAACCTCAACTTCCACCACCACCTTCCCCTGTTCTTGATCAAGAATTCGCACCTCCTGCTTCTCTAATTGGTGGGTTACTTGAACTCAATGTTCCTCCTTATCCTTCTGCTAACCATGAAATCAACCTCAACTTTGTACCTCCACCTTCCCCTGTTCTTGATCAAGAATTCACACCTCCAGCTTCTCTAAATGGTGGGTTACTTGATCTCAATGTTCCTCCTTCTCCTTCTGCTAACCATGAAATCAACCTCAACTTTCCACCTCCACCTTCCCCTGTTCTTGATCAAGAATTCACACCTCCAGCTTCTCCAAATGGAGGGTGACTTTATCTCAATGTTCCTCCTTCTCCTTCTGCTAACCATGAAATCAACCTCAACTTTCCACCTACAACTTCCCCTGTTCTTGATCAAGAATTCACACCTCCTGCTTCTCCAAATGGTGGGTTACTTGATCTCAATGCTCCTCCTTCCCCTTCGGCTAACCTTGAAATCAACCTCGACTTTCCACTTCCACCTTCCCCTGTTCTTGATCAAGAATTCACACCTCCTGCTTCTCTAAATGGTGGGTTACTTGATCTCAACGCTCCTCCTTCTCCTTCTGCTAACCATGAAATCAACCTCAACTTCCACCACCACCTTCCCCTGTTCTTGATCAAGAATTCACACCTCCTGCTTCTCTAATTGGTGGGTTACTTGAACTCAATGTTCCTCCTTATCCTTCTGCTAACCATGAAATCAACCTCAACTTTCCACCACCACTTTCCCCTATTCTTGATCAAGAATTCACACCTCCTGCTTCTCTAATTGGTGGGTTACTTGTACTCAATGCTCCTCCTTATCCATCTGCTAACCATGAAATCAACCACAACTTTCCACCTCCACCTTCCCCTGTTCTTGATCAAGAATTCACACCTCTAGCTTCTCTAAACGGTGGGTTACTTGATCTCAATGTTCCTTCTTCTCCTTCTGCTAACCATGAAATCAACCTCAACTTTCCACCTCCACCTTCCCCTGTTCTTGATCAAGAATTCACCACTCCTACTTCTCCAAATGGAGGGTTACTTGATCTCAATGTTCCCCATTCTCCTTCTGCTAACCATTAAATCAGCCTCAACTTTCCACCTCCACCTTCCCCTGTTCTTGATCAAGATTTCACACCTCATGTTTCTCCAAATAGTGGGTTACTTTATCTCAATGCTCCTCCTTCTCCTTCTGCTAACCATAAAATCAACCTCAACTTTCCACCTCCAAGTTCCCCTGTTCTTAATCAAGAATTCACACCTCCTGCTTTTCCAAATGGTGGGTTACTTTATTTCAATGCTCCTCCTTCTCCTTCTGCTAACTATGAATCAACCTCAACTTTCCACCTCCACCTTCCCCTGTTCTTGATCAAGAATTCACACCTCCTGCTTCTCCAAATGGTGGGTTACTTGGTCTCAATGCTCCTCCTTCCCCTTCGGCTAACCATGAAATCAACCTCGACTTTCCACTTCCACCTTCCCCTGTTCTTGATCAAGAATTCACACCTCCTGCTTCTCTAAATGGTGGGTTACTTAATCTCAATGCTCCTCCTTCTCCTTCTGCTAACCATGAAATCAACCTCTACTTCCACCACCACCTTCCCCTGTTCTTGATCAAGAATTCACACCTCCTGCTTCTCTAATTGGTGGGTTACTTGAACTCAATGTTCCTCCTTATCCTTCTGCTAACCATGAAATCAACCTCAACTTTGTACCTCCACCTTCCCCTGTTCTTGATCAAGAATTCACACCTCCAGCTTCTCTAAATGGTGGGTTACTTGATCTCAATGTTCCTCCTTCTCCTTCTGCTAACCATGAAATCAACCTCAACTTTCCACCTCCACCTTCCCCTGTTCTTGATCAAGAATTCACACCTCCTGCTTCTCCAAATGGAGGGTTACTTTATCTCAATGTTCCTCCTTCTCCTTCTGCTAACCATGAAATCAACCTCAACTTTCCACCTACAACTTCCCCTGTTCTTGATCAAGAATTCACACCTCCTGCTTCTCCAAATGGTGGGTTACTTGATCTCAATGCTCCTCCTTCCCCTTCGGCTAACCTTGAAATCAACCTCGACTTTCCACTTCCACCTTCCCCTGTTCTTGATCAAGAATTCACACCTCCAGCTTCTCTAAATGGTGGGTTACTTGATCTCAATGTTCCTCCTTCTCCTTCTGCTAACCATGAAATCAACCTCAACTTCCACCACCACCTTCCCCTGTTCTTGATCAAGAATTCACACCTCCTGCTTCTCTAATTGGTGGGTTACTTGAACTCAATGTTCCTCCTTATCCTTCTGCTAACCATGAAATCAACCTCAACTTTCTACCTCCACCTTCCCCTGTTCTTGATCAAGAATTCACACCTCCAGTTTCTCTAAATGGTGGGTTACTTGATCTCAATGTTCCTCCTTCTCCTTCTGCTAACCATGAAATCAACCTCAACTTTCCACCTCCACCTTCCCCTGTTCTTGATCAAGAATTCACACCTCCTGCTTCTCCAAATGGAGGGTTACTTTATCTCAATGTTCCTCCTTCTCCTTCTGCTAACCATGAAATCAACCTCAACTTTCTACCTCCACCTTCCCCTGTTCTTGATCAAGAATTCACACCTCCAGCTTCTCTAAATGGTGGGTTACTTGATCTCAATGTTCCTCCTTCTCCTTCTGCTAACCATGAAATCAACCTCAACTTTCCACCTCCACCTTCCCCTGTTCTTGATCAAGAATTCACACCTCCTGCTTCTCCAAATGGAGGGTTACCCTATCTCAATGTTCCTCCTTCTTCTTCTGCTAACCATGAAATCAACCTCAACTTTCCACCTACAACTTCCCCTGTTCTTGATCACGAATTCACACCTCCTGCTTCTCCAAATGGTGGGTTACTTGATCTCAATGCTCCTCCTTCCCCTTCGGCTAACCTTGAAATCAACCTCGACTTTCCACTTCCACCTTCCCCTGTTCTTGATCAAGAATTCACACCTCCTGCTTCTCTAAATGGTGGGTTACTTGATCTCAATGCTCCTCCTTCCCCTTCGGCTAACCTTGAAATCAACCTCGACTTTCCACTTCCACCTTCCCCTGTTCTTGATCAAGAATTCACACCTCCTGCTTCTCTAAATGGTGGGTTACTTGATCTCAACGCTCCTCCTTCTCCTTCTGCTAACCATGAAATCAACCTCAACTTCCACCACCACCTTCCCCTATTCTTGATCAAGAATTCACACCTCCTGCTTCTCTAATTGGTGGGTTACTTGAACTCAATGTTCCTCCTTATCCTTCTGCTAACCATGAAATCAACCTCAACTTTCTACCTCCACCTTCCCCTGTTCTTGATCAAGAATTCACACCTCCAGCTTCTCTAAATGGTGGGTTACTTGATCTCAATGTTCCTCCTTCTCCTTCTGCTAACCATGAAATCAACCTCAACTTACCACCTCCACCTTCCCCTGTTCTTGATCAAGAATTCACACCTCCTGCTTCTCCAAATGGAGGGTTACTTTATCTCAATGTTCCTCCTTCTCCTTCTGCTAACCATGAAATCAACCTCAACTTTCCACCTACAACTTCCCCTGTTCTTGATCAAGAATTCACACCTCCTGCTTCTCAAAATGGTGGGTTACTTGATCTCAATGCACCTCCTACTCCTTCTGCTAACCATGAAATCAACCTCAACTTTCCACCTCCACCTTCCCCTGTTCTTGATCAAGAATTCACACCTCCTGCTTCTCCAAATGGTGGGTTACTTGATCTCAATGCTCCTCCTTCCCCTTCGGCTAACCATGAAATCAACCTCGACTTTCCACTTCCACCTTCCCCTGTTCTTGATCAAGAATTCACACCTCCTGCTTCTCTAAATGGTGGGTTACTTAATCTCAATGCTCCTCCTTCTCCTTCTGCTAACCATGAAATCAACCTCAACTTCCACCACCACCTTCCCCTGTTCTTGATCAAGAATTCGCATCTCCTGCTTCTCTAATTGGTGGGTTACTTGAACTCAATGTTCCTCCTTATCCTTCTGCTAACCATGAAATCAACCTCAACTTTGTACCTCCACCTTCCCCTGTTCTTGATCAAGAATTCACACCTCCAGCTTCTCTAAATGGTGGGTTACTTGATCTCAATGTTCCTCCTTCTCCTTCTGCTAACCATGAAATCAACCTCAACTTTCCACCTCCACCTTCCCCTGTTCTTGATCAAGAATTCACACCTCCAGCTTCTCCAAATGGAGGGTGACTTTATCTCAATGTTCCTCCTTCTCCTTCTGCTAACCATGAAATCAACCTCAACTTTCCACCTACAACTTCCCCTGTTCTTGATCAAGAATTCACACCTCCTGCTTCTCCAAATGGTGGGTTACTTGATCTCAATGCTCCTCCTTCCCCTTCGGCTAACCTTGAAATCAACCTCGACTTTCCACTTCCACCTTCCCCTGTTCTTGATCAAGAATTCACACCTCCTGCTTCTCTAAATGGTGGGTTACTTGATCTCAACGCTCCTCCTTCTCCTTCTGCTAACCATGAAATCAACCTCAACTTCCACCACCACCTTCCCCTGTTCTTGATCAAGAATTCACACCTCCTGCTTCTCTAATTGGTGGGTTACTTGAACTCAATGTTCCTCCTTATCCTTCTGCTAACCATGAAATCAACCTCAACTTTCCACCACCACCTTCCCCTGTTCTTGATCAAGAATTCACACCTCCTGCTTCTCTAATTGGTGGGTTACTTGAACTCAATGCTCCTCCTTATCCATCTGCTAACCATGAAATCAACCTCAACTTTCCACCTCCACCTTCCCCTGTTCTTGATCAAGAATTCACACCTCTAGCTTCTCTAAACGGTGGGTTACTTGATCTCAATGTTCCTTCTTCTCCTTCTGCTAACCATGAAATCAACCTCAACTTTCCACCTCCACCTTCCCCTGTTCTTGATCAAGAATTCACACCTCCTACTTCTCCAAATGGAGGGTTACTTGATCTCAATGTTCCCCATTCTCCTTCTGCTAACCATGAAATCAGCCACAACTTTCCACCTCCACCTTCCCCTGTTCTTGATCAAGATTTCACACCTCATGTTTCTCCAAATAGTGGGTTACTTTATCTCAATGCTCCTCCTTCTCCTTCTGCTAACCATAAAATCAACCTCAACTTTCCACCTCCAAGTTCCCCTGTTCTTAATCAAGAATTCACACCTCCTGCTTTTCCAAATGGTGGGTTACTTTATTTCAATGCTCCTCCTTCTCCTTCTGCTAACTATGAATCAACCTCAACTTTCCACCTCCACCTTCCCCTGTTCTTGATCAAGAATTCACACCTCCTGCTTCTCCAAATGGTGGGTTACTTGATCTCAATGCTCCTCCTTCCCCTTCGGCTAACCATGAAATCAACCTCGACTTTCCACTTCCACCTTCCCCTGTTCTTGATCAAGAATTCACACCTCCTGCTTCACTAAATGGTGGGTTACTTAATCTCAATGCTCCTCCTTCTCCTTCTGCTAACCATGAAATCAACCTCTACTTCCACCACCACCTTCCCCTGTTCTTGATCAAGAATTCACACCTCCTGCTTCTCTAATTGGTGGGTTACTTGAACTCAATGTTCCTCCTTATCCTTCTGCTAACCATGAAATCAACCTCAACTTTGTACCTCCACCTTCCCCTGTTCTTGATCAAGAATTCACACCTCCAGCTTCTCTAAATGGTGGGTTACTTGATCTCAATGTTCCTCCTTCTCCTTCTGCTAACCATGAAATCAACCTCAACTTTCCACCTCCACCTTCCCCTGTTCTTGATCAAGAATTCACACCTCCTGCTTCTCCAATTGGAGGGTTACTTTATCTCAATGTTCCTCCTTCTCCTTCTGCTAACCATGAAATCAACCTCAACTTTCCACCTACAACTTCCCCTGTTCTTGATCAAGAATTCACACCTCCTGCTTCTCCAAATGGTGGGTTACTTGATCTCAATGCTCCTCCTTCCCCTTCGGCTAACCTTGAAATCAACCTCGACTTTCCAATTCCACCTTCCCCTGTTCTTGATCAAGAATTCACACATTCTGCTTCTCTAAATGGTGGGTTACATGATCTCAACGCTCCTCCTTCTCCTTCTGCTAACCATGAAATCAACCTCAACTTCCATCACCACCTTCCCCTGTTCTTGATCAAGAATTCACACCTTCTGCTTCTCTAATTGGTGGGTTACTTGAACTCAATGTTCCTCCTTATCCTTCTGCTAACCATGAAATCAACCTCAACTTTCTACCTCCACCTTCCCCTGTTCTTGATCAAGAATTCACACCTCCAGTTTCTCTAAATGGTGGGTTACTTGATCTCAATGTTCCTCCTTCTCCTTCTGCTAACCATGAAATCAACCTCAACTTTCCACCTCCACCTTCCCCTGTTCTTGATCAAGAATTCACACCTCCTGCTTCTCCAAATGGAGGGTTACTTTATCTCAATGTTCCTCCTTCTCCTTCTGCTAACCATGAAATCAACCTCAAATTTCCACCTACAACTTCCCCTGTTCTTGATCAAGAATTCACACCTCCTGCTTCTCTAAATGGTGGGTTACTTGATCTCAATGCACCTCCGACTCCTTCTGCTAACCATGAAATCAACCTCAACTTTCCACCTCCACCTTCCCCTGTTCTTGATCTAGAATTCACACCTCCTGCTTCTCCAAATGGTGGGTTACTTGATCTCAATGCTCCTCCTTCCCCTTCGGCTAACCATGAAATCAACCTCGACTTTCCACTTCCACCTTCCCCTGTTCTTGATCAAGAATTCACACCTCCTGCTTCCCTAAATGGTGGGTTACTTAATCTCGATGCTCCTCCTTCTCCTTCTGCTAACCATGAAATCAACCTCAACTTCCACCACCACCTTCCCCTGTTCTTGATCAAGAATTCACACCTCCTGCTTCTCTAATTAGTGGGTTACTTGAACTCAATGTTCCTCCTTATCCTTCTGCTAACCATGAAATCAACCTCAACTTTGTACCTCCACCTTCCCCTGTTCTTGATCAAGAATTCACACCTCCAGCTTCTCTAAATGGTGGGTTACTTGATCTCAATGTTCCTCCTTCTCCTTCTGCTAACCATGAAATCAACCTCAACTTTCCACCTCCACCTCCCCCTGTTCTTGATCAAGAATTCACACCTCCTGCTTTTCCAAATGGAGGGTTACTTAATCTCAATGTTCCTCCTTCTCCTTCTGCTAACCATGAAATCAACCTCAACTTTCCACCTACAACTTCCCCTGTTCTTGATCAAGAATTCACACCTCCTGGTTCTCCAAATGGTGGGTTACTTGATCTCAATGCTCCTCCTTCCCCTTCGGCTAACCTTGAAATCAACCTCGACTTTCCACTTCCACCTTCCCCTGTTCTTGATCAAGAATTCACACCTCCTGCTTCTCCAAATGGTGGGTTACTTGATTTCAACGCTACTCCTTCTACTTCTACTAACCATGAAATCAACCTCAACTTCCACCACCACCTTCCCCTGTTCTTGATCAAGAATTCACACCTCCTGCTTCTCTAATTAGTGGGTTACTTGAACTCAATGTTCCTCCTTATCCTTCTGCTAACCATGAAATCAACCTCAACTTTCTACCTCCACCTTCCCCTATTCTTGATCAAGAATTCACACCTCCAGCTTCTCTAAATGGTGGGTTACTTGATCTCAATGTTCCACCTTCTCCTTCTGCTAACCATGAAATCAACCTCAACTTTCAACCTCCACCTTCCCCTGTTCTTGATCAAGAATTCACACCTCCTGCTTCTCCAAATGGAGGGTTACTTTATCTCAATGTTCCTCCTTCTCCTTCTGCTAACCATGAAATCAACCTCAACTTTCCACCTCCACCTTCCCCTGTTCTTGATCAAGAATTCACACCTCCTGCTTCTCCAAATGGAGGGTTACTTTATCTCAATGTTCCTCCTTCTCCTTCTGCTAACCATGAAATCAACCTCAACTTTCCACCTACAACTTCCCCTGTTCTTGATCAAGAATTCACACCTCCTGCTTCTCTAAATGGTGGGTTACTTGATCTCAATGCACCTCCGACTCCTTCTGCTAACCATGAAATCAACCTCAACTTTCCACCTCCACCTTCCCCTGTTCTTGATCAAGAATTCACACCTCCTACTTCTCCAAATGGTGGGTTACTTGATCTCAATGCTCCTCCTTCTACTTCTGCTAACCATGAAATCAACCTCAACTTCCACCACCACCTTCCCCTGTTCTTGATCAAGAATTCACACCTCCTGCTTCTCTAATTGGTGGGTTACTTGAACTCAATGTTCCTCCTTATCCTTCTTCTAACCATGAAATCAACCTCAACTTTCTACCTCCACCTTCCCCTGTTCTTGATCAAGAATTCACACCTCCAGCTTCTCTAAATGGTGGGTTACTTGATCTCAATGTTCCTCCTTCTCCTTCTGCTAACCATGAAATCAACCTCAACTTTCCACCTCCACCTTCCCCTGTTCTTGATCAAGAATTCACACCTCCTGCTTCTCCAAATGGAGGGTTACTTTATCTCAATGTTCCTCCTTCTCCTTCTGCTAACCATGAAATCAACCTCAACTTTCCCCCTCCACCTTCCCCTGTTCTTGATCAAGAATTCACACCTCCTGCTTCTCCAAATAGAGGGTTACTTTATCTCAATGTTCCTCCTTCTCCTTCTGCTAACCATGAAATCAACCTCAACTTTCCACCTACAACTTCCCCTGTTCTTGATCAAGAATTCACACCTCCTGCTTCTCTAAATGGTGGGTTACTTGATCTCAATGCACCTCCGACTCCTTCTGCTAACCATGAAATCAACCTCAACTTTCCACCTCCACCTTCCCCTGTTCTTGATCAAGAATTCACACCTCCTACTTCTCCAAATGGTGGGTTACTTGATGTCAATGCTCCTCCTTCCCCTTCGACTAACCATGAAATCAACCTCGACTTTCCACTTCCACCTTCCCCTGTTCTTGATCAAGAATTCACACCTTCTGCTTCTCTAAATGGTGGGTTACTTTATCTCAACGTTCCTCCTTCTCCTTCTGCTAACCATGAAATCAACCTCAACTTTCCACCTACAACTTCCCCTGTTCTTGATCAAGAATTCACACCTTCTGCTTCTCTAAATGGTAGGTTACTTGATCTCAATGTACCTCCGACTCCTTCTGCTAACCATGAAATCAACCTCAACTTTCCACCTCCACCTTCCCCTGTTCTTGATCAAGAATTCACACCTCCTGCTTCTCCAAATGGAGGGTTACTTTATCTCAATGTTCCTCCTTCTCCTTCTGCTAACCATGAAATCAACCTCAACTTTCCACCTCCACCTTCCCCTGTTCTTGATCAAGAATTCACACCTCCTGCTTCTCCAAATGGAGGGTTACTTTATCTCAATGTTCCTCCTTCTCCTTCTGCTAACCATGAAATCAACCTCAACTTTCCACCTCCACCTTCCCCTGTTCTTGATCAAGAATTCACACCTCCTGCTTCTCTAAATGGTGGGTTACTTGATCTCAATGCACCTCCGACTCCTTCTGCTAACCATGAAATCAACCTCAACTTTCCACCTCCACCTTCCCCTGTTCTTGATCAAGAATTCACACCTCCTACTTCTCCAAATGGTGGGTTACTTGATCTCAATGCTCCTCCTTCTACTTCTGCTAACCATGAAATCAACCTCAACTTCCACCACCACCTTCCCCTGTTCTTGATCAAGAATTCACACCTCCTGCTTCTCTAATTGGTGGGTTACTTGAACTCAATGTTCCACCTTATCCTTCTGCTAACCATGAAATCAACCTCAACTTTGTTCCTCCACCTTCCCCTGTTCTTGATCAAGAATTCACACCTCCAGCTTCTCTAAATGGTGGGTTACTTGATCTCAATGTTCCTCCTTCTCCTTCTGCTAACCATGAAATCAACCTCAACTTTCCACCTCCACCTTCCCCTGTTCTTGATCAAGAATTCACACCTCCTGCTTCTCCAAATGGAGGGTTAATTAATCTCAATGTTCCTCCTTCTCCTTCTGCTAACCATGAAATCAACCTCAACTTTCCACCTACAACTTCCCCTGTTCTTGATCAAGAATTCACACCTCCTGGTTCTCCAAATGGTGGGTTACTTGATCTCAATGCTCCTCCTTCCCCTTCGGCTAACCTTGAAATCAACCTCGACTTTCCACTTCCACCTTCCCCTGTTCTTGATCAAGAATTCACACCTCCTGCTTCTCTAAATGTTGGGTTACTTGATCTCAACGCTCCTCCTTCTACTTCTGCTAACCATGAAATCAACCTCAACTTCCACCACCACCTTCCCCTGTTCTTGATCAAGAATTCACACCTCCTGCTTCTCTAATTGGTGGGTTACTTGAACTCAATGTTCCTCCTTATCCTTCTGCTAACCATGAAATCAACCTCAACTTTCTACCTCCACCTTCCCCTATTCTTGATCAAGAATTCACACCTCCAGCTTCTCTAAATGGTGGGTTACTTGATCTCAATGTTCCTCCTTCTCCTTCTGCTAACCATGAAATCAACCTCAACTTTCCACCTCCACCTTCCCCTGTTCTTGATCAAGAATTCACACCTCCTGCTTCTCCAAATGGAGGGTTACTTTATCTCAATGTTCCTCCTTCTCCTTCTGCTAACCATGAAATCAACCTCAACTTTCCACCTCCACCTTCCCCTGTTCTTGATCAAGAATTCACACCTCCTGCTTCTCCAAATGGAGGGTTACTTTATCTCAATGTTCCTCCTTCTCCTTCTGCTAACCATGAAATCAACCTCAACTTTCCACCTACAACTTCCCCTGTTCTTGATCAAGAATTCACACCTCCTGCTTCTCTAAATGGTGGGTTACTTGATCTCAATGCACCTCCGACTCCTTCTGCTAACCATGAAATCAACCTCAACTTTCCACCTCCACCTTCCCCTGTTCTTGATCAAGAATTCACACCTCCTACTTCTCCAAATGGTGGGTTACTTGATCTCAATGCTCCTCCTTCTACTTCTGCTAACCATGAAATCAACCTCAACTTCCACCACCACCTTCCCCTGTTCTTGATCAAGAATTCACACCTCCTGCTTCTCTAATTGGTGGGTTACTTGAACTCAATGTTCCTCCTTATCCTTCTTCTAACCATGAAATCAACCTCAACTTTCTACCTCCACCTTCCCCTGTTCTTGATCAAGAATTCACACCTCCAGCGTCTCTAAATGGTGGGTTACTTGATCTCAATGTTCCTCCTTCTCCTTCTGCTAACCATGAAATCAACCTCAACTTTCCACCTCCACCTTCCCCTGTTCTTGATCCAGAATTCACACCTCCTGCTTCGCCAAATGGAGGGTTACTTTATCTCAATGTTCCTCCTTCTCCTTCTGCTAACCATGAAATCAACCTCAACTTTCCACCTCCACCTTCCCCTGTTCTTGATCAAGAATTCACACCTCCTGCTTCTCCAAATGGAGGGTTACTTTATCTCAATGTTCCTCCTTCTCCTTCTGCTAACCATGAAATCAACCTCAACTTTCCACCTACAACTTCCCCTGTTCTTGATCAAGAATTCACACCTCCTGCTTCTCTAAATGGTGGGTTACTTGATCTCAATGCACCTCCAACTCCTTCTGCTAACCATGAAATCAACCTCAACTTTCCACCTCCACCTTCCCCTGTTCTTGATCAAGAATTCACACCTCCTACTTCTCCAAATGGTGGGTTACTTGATCTCAATGCTCCTCCTTCCCCTTCGGCTAACCATGAAATCAACCTCGACTTTCCACTTCCACCTTCCCCTGTTCTTGATCAAGAATTCACACCTCCTGCTTCTCTAAATGGTGGGTTACTTTATCTCAACGTTCCTCCTTCTCCTTCTGCTAACCATGAAATCAACCTCAACTTTCCACCTATAACTTCCCCTGTTCTTGATCAAGAATTCACACCTCCTGCTTCTCTAAATGGTGGGTTACTTGATCTCAATGCACCTCCGACTCCTTCTGCTAACCATGAAATCAACCTCAACTTTCCACCTCCACCTTCCCCTGTTCTTGATCAAGAATTCACACCTCCTGCTTCTCCAAATGGAGGGTTACTTTATCTCAATGTTCCTCCTTCTCCTTCTGCTAACCATGAAATCAACCTCAACTTTCCACCTCCACCTTCCCCTGTTCTTGATCAAGAATTCACACCTCCTGCTTCTCCAAATGGAGGGTTACTTTATCTCAATGTTCCTCCT
Organism: Lathyrus tuberosus; assembly: GCA_022829125.1. Taxonomy (NCBI): domain Eukaryota; kingdom Viridiplantae; phylum Streptophyta; class Magnoliopsida; order Fabales; family Fabaceae; genus Lathyrus; species Lathyrus tuberosus. Next base: position 5,952,096 of record JALAZF010000315.1, on the reverse strand, counting down.
TCTCCTTCTGCTAACCATGAAATCAACCTCAACTTTCCACCTCCACATTCCCCTGTTCTTGATCAAGAATTCACACCTCCTGCTTCTCCAAATGGAGGGTTACTTTATCTCAATGTTCCTCCTTCTCCTTCTGCTAACCATGAAATCAACCTCAACTTTCCACCTCCACCTTCCCCTGTTCTTGATCAAGAATTCACACCTCCTGCTTCTCCAAATGGAGGGTTACTTTATCTCAATGTTCCTCCTTCTCCTTCTGCTAACCATGAAATCAACCTCAACTTTCCACCTCCACATTCCCCTGTTCTTGATCAAGAATTCACACCTCCTGCTTCTCCAAATGGAGGGTTACTTTATCTCAATGTTCCTCCTTCTCCTTCTGCTAACCATGAAATCAACCTCAACTTTCCACCTCCACCTTCCCCTGTTCTTGATCAAGAATTCACACCTCCTGCTTCTCCAAATGGAGGGTTACTTTATCTCAATGTTCCTCCTTCTCCTTCTGCTAACCATGAAATCAACCTCAACTTTCCACCTACAATTTCCCCTGTTCTTGATCAAGAATTCACACCTCCTGCTTCTCTAAATGGTGGGTTACTTGATCTCAATGCACCTCCGACTCCTTCTGCTAACCATGAAATCAACCTCAACTTTCCACCTCCACCTTCCCCTGTTCTTGATCAAGAATTCACACCTCCTACATCTCCAAATGGTGGGTTACTTGATCTCAATGCTCCTCCTTCTACTTCTGCTAACCATGAAATCAACCTCAACTTCCACCACCACCTTCCCCTGTTCTTGATCAAGAATTCACACCTCCTGCTTCTCTAATTGGTGGGTTACTTGAACTCAATGTTCCTCCTTATCGTTCTTCTAACCATGAAATCAACCTCAACTTTCTACCTCCACCTTCCCCTGTTCTTGATCAAGAATTCACACCTCCAGCTTCTCTAAATGGTGGGTTACTTGATCTCAATGTTCCTCCTTCTCCTTCTGCTAACCATGAAATCAACCTCAATTTTCCACCTCCACCTTCCCCTGTTCTTGATCAAGAATTCACACCTCCTGCTTCTCCAAATGGAGGGTTACTTTATCTCAATGTTCCTCCTTCTCCTTCTGCAAACCATGAAATCAACCTCAACTTTCCACCTCCACCTTCCCCTGTTCTTGATCAAGAATTCACACCTCCTGCTTCTCCAAATGGAGGGTTACTTTATCTCAATGTTCCTCCTTCTCCTTCTGCTAACCATGAAATCAACCTCAACTTTCCACCTACAACTTCCCCTGTTCTTGATCAAGAATTCACACCTCCTGCTTCTCTAAATGGTGGGTTACTTGATCTCAATGCACCTCCGACTCCTTCTGCTAACCATGAAATCAACCTCAACTTTCCACCTCCACCTTCCCCTGTTCTTGATCAAGAATTCACACCTCCTACTTCTCCAAATGGTGGGTTACTTGATCTCAATGCTCCTCCTTCCCCTTCGGCTAACCATGAAATCAACCTCGACTTTCCACTTCCACCTTCCCCTGTTCTTGATTAAGAATTCACACCTCCTGCTTCTCTAAATGGTGGGTTACTTTATCTCAACGTTCCTCCTTCTCCTTCTGCTAACCATGAAATCATCCTCAACTTTCCACCTACAACTTCCCCTGTTCTTGATCAAGAATTCACACCTCCTGCTTCTCTAAATGGTGGGTTACTTGATCTCAATGCACCTCCGACTCCTTCTGCTAACCATGAAATCAACCTCAACTTTCCACCTCCACCTTCCCCTATTCTTGATCAAGAATTCACACCTCCTACTTCTCCAAATGGTGGGTTACTTGATCTCAATGCTCCTCCTTCTACTTCTGCTAACCATGAAATCAACCTCAACTTTCCACCTCCACCTTCCCCTGTTCTTGATCAAGAATTCACACCTCCTGCTTCTCTAATTGGTGGGTTACTTGACCCATTATCAGTGATGATTTTACTCGGCACACCATATCTGCAAATAAGCTGGTTCTTGATGAATTTGACGACCACCTGTCTAGTAACATTCGCATATGAAGCGGCTTCAACCCATTTGGTGAAGTAATCAATCGCCACTAGGATAAAGCGATGTCCGTTAGATGCTTTTGGTTCTATCATACCAATCATATCGATGCCCCACATAGGGAAGGGCCACGGAGACGATATAACATTCAGGAGAGTTGGTGGTACATGAATTTTATCCGCATAGATTTGACACTTGTGGCACTTCTTTGCGAACTTGTAACAATCTGATTCCATCGTTATCCAATAATATCCTGCTCTCAAGAGTTTCTTTGCCATAGCATGACCGTTGGCATGGGTACCAAAAGATCCTTCATGAATTTCGGTCATTAACATATTCGATTCTCGCTTGTCAACACATCTCAGCAAGACCATGTCGAAATTCCTCTTGTACAGTACATCATTGTTCAGGAAAAAGTTACCAGCTAGTCTTCTCAAAGTCTTCTTGTCCTTGTTAGATGCCCCAGGTGGGTACTCTTGCTTTCGGAGAAACAATTCAATATCATAGTACCAGGGCTTCTGATCAATAACTTCTTCTACAGAGAACACATAAGCAGGCCTGTCGAGGCGCATAACATTAATCTTAGGACAATCATTCCAGCGGTTCACCACAATCATAGAAGCCAGGGTTGCCAAAGCATCCGCCATCCTGTTCTCGGTACGAGGAATATGGTGGAATTCAACTCTGTTGAAGAAAGGGAGTAGTCTTCTTGCGTAATCTCTGTATGGAACCAAATTGTCTTGTTGGGTCACCCATTCCCCTGTGATTTGGTATATCACCACAGCAGAATCGCCGTATACATCCAAATTCTTGATTCTTAAATCCATTGCCTCTTCAAGGCCCATGATGCATGCTTCATACTCGGCCTCATTATTCGTACATGGAAACGTCAATCTTGAGGTGAAAGGGATATGAGATCCATGAGGAGTCACAATAATTGCCCCGATCCCTTTACCGTAGCTGTTGACAGCACCGTCAAAAATCAAACCCCACTGAGAATCTGGTTCAGGCCCTTCATCTGGTAATGGTTCTTCACAGTCCTTCATTTTTAGATACATCACGTTCTCATCAGGGAAATCGTCTTCCACAGACTGGTGGTCTTCAATAGGTTGATGAGCTAGGTGATCTGCTAAAACACTTCCTTTAATTGCCTTCTGAGTGTGGTATTCGATATCGTATTCGGATAACAGCATCTGCCATCTGGCAATCCTTCCCGTCAGGGCTGGCTTCTCAAAAATGTACTTGATGGGATCCATCTTAGATATCAGCCAAGTGGTATGATTTAGCATGTATTGGCGCAAACGGCGAGCCGCCCATGCTAAGGCACAACAGGTCTTCTCTAGCATCGAATATCTGGACTCACAGTCGGTGAACTTCTTACTGAGGTAATAAATGGCATGTTCCTGCTTCCCGGATTTGTCTTGTTGACCGAGTACACACCCCATGGAATCTTCTAAAACCGTTAGATACATGATCAGAGGTCTGCCCCTAACCGGAGGAATCAAAATAGGAGGCTCCAAGAGATACTCTTTAATACTATCAAATGCCTTCTGGCATTGTTCAGTCCAAACATAACCTTGTTCTTTTCTGAGAAGCTTGAAAATGGGTCCACAAGTAGCAGTCATATTAGAGATAAACCGAGAGATATAGTTCAAACGACCCAGGAACCCTCTGACCTGTTTTTCCGTAGTCGGAGCTGGCATTTCCCGTATGGCTTTGACTTTATCTGGATCCACTTCGATTCCCTCTTGGCTAACAATGAAACCTAGTAGCTTTCCTGAGCGGACACCAAATGTGCATTTGTTAGGATTCAAACGTAGCTGATACTTTCTCAATCGCTGAAACAACTTCAAAAGATGTTCGACATGGTCTTCTTCAGTCTTAGACTTGGCTATCATATCATCTACATAAACCTCAATCTCTTTATGCATCATATCATGGAAAAGAGTAGTCATAGCCCTCTGATACGTTGCACCATCATTCTTTAAACCAAACGGCATAACTCTGTAACAGAATGTGCCCCAGGGTGTGATGAATGATGTCTTCTCCATGTCTTCAGGAGCCATCCTGATTTGATTGTAACCCGAGAACCCATCCATAAAAGAGAAAATTTTATACCTTGCAGTACTATCCACCAACATGTCAATGTGGGGGAGAGGAAAATCATCTTTAGGACTGGCTTTGTTCAAATCTCTATAGTCGACACACATGCGAGCTTTACCATCCTTCTTCGGCACAGGCACAATATTGGCTAACCATTGCGGGTATTCGGATGTAACGAGAAAACCTGCATCAATCTGCTTCTGTACCTCTTCTTTAATCTTCAAGGCCATGTCAGGGCGAGTCCTTCTGAGCTTCTGCTTGACTGGCGGACACTCCGGCTTCAAAGGTAGACGATGCTCCACTATGGCAGTGTCGAGACCAGGCATGTCTTGGTACGACCAAGCGAACACATCGACATATTCCTTGAGTAATTCAATCAACCTTTCTTTCACATTAGACGCAAGCAAAGCTCCAATCTTCACTTCTTTACGGAGCTCTTCGGTACCCAAATTAATAACCTCTACTGGCTCTTTGTGAGGCTGAATGACTTTATCTTCATTCTCAAGTAGCCGGGATATTTCCTCAGGGATCTCTTCTTCCTCTTCTTCGGCTTCGAACACAGGAAACTCAAAGTTCGGAGAAGGCATTGGGTCATTGTTTTTGATGTTCAATTCGTGCAGTAATCTGCACACGTGATGTGATTTTATTTTAGATTTTGAGCGAGTGAGAGTGTGTGTACGAACGAGCAAAGTGATTTAAAATTGTGATTACCATTTTCCTTAGAGTAATAATAAATGGAAATAGAAAATAGGAATGCAAAATGATGACTTTATTGATGATAATAAATTTCAAACAAAAGCCCCAACACAAAATCACCTTTGCCTTGGGCAGAACAAAGGGAATTATGGAAAGTAAAGCCCACACACAAATGTCATCGCCTCGGGCAGAGCGAAAAACTAAAACAAATGAAATAACAAAACCATTACTTTGATAATGGGATCACAACAGGAACATTAACAGCACTCCAATTCCGAGCCATTGCTCCATGTGTCACAAAATTAGGCTGGTCTTCGACAGACTCATCTTCAAGAATGGCACTGGCTTCATATTCGGGTCCTTGGACTTCTGGTTGAGGAGGAATGGCAGCATCTTCAGAATCTTCTTCCATGATATTTACCTCTGGCGAATGGATAGTCCCTCCGCTGTGAAACACATTCTTGATAGGGAGAATAACCATATTTCCTGTGGGAGTCTTCTCGGAATTGTTGCCTTTGAAACCCAAACCTTTCTTGTCTTTGTTTTCGGGTAACTCCAGCATTTGTCCCCACTTCCCTTGAGAACCACCTTCCACCACTCGCTGTGCGTCTTTGAAGATGCCATAGAAGCTCCATTATTATTAGTATTGTTAACAATCGAGAGGGCTTGAAATTGAGTCCCCACCTCTTCTTCTGCATCGACGTAAGAAAAGGAAGAAAGATGGCTTACTACTAGAGCCCTTTCACCACAAACTGTGACCAATTGTCCATCGCAAACATATTTTAATTTTTGGTGAAGAGTGGATGTGACAGCTCCAGCCTCATGTATCCATGGCCTGCCTAATAAGCAACTGTAGGAGGCATGAATGTCCATGACCTGGAATGTAATCTGAAAAACACTGAGCCCGATAGTCATGGGTAAATCCACTTCTCCAATCACCGTCTTCCGTGAACCGTCAAAGGCTTTGACCACAACACCACTTGGTCTCATTGGTGGTCCCTGATAAGTCAGCCTTGCGAGAGTTGTTCTTGGCATCACGTTCAACGAAGAACCAGTATCAACCAAAACCCCAGATAACATGTCGTTCATGCAATTTATGGAAATATGCAGAGCCAGATTATGCTTCCTCCCTTCTTTGGGTAACTCCTCATCGCAGAATCCCAGATTGTTACATGCAGTGATGTTACCCACTATTCCACTAAACTGCTCTATAGTTGCATCATGGTCAATGTATGCCTGCTCAAGTACTCCTTGCAATGCCTGCCTATGGGCCTCGGAGCTCATCAACAATTGTAACACGGATATTTTAGACAGTGTCTGTAGCAGCTGATCCACCACCTTGTATTCACTTCTCTTGATCATTTTTAGAACCTCATCAGATTTGTCTACAGAATCATTTCCACTGGACCGCCCCAGAGTCGTATCCTTTACAACCGGTTGCTCAGAGGGGACCTCTTTATCTTTTGGTGCTGAGTAAACTCGACCACTCCTTGTAACCCGGCTAACATCAGCAATGTTGACCACAGATGACAAATTAGGCAAAGGCACCTCCTTACCATTTTCAAACATAGTAGCGTTATACCTGTAGGGAATAGCCTTGCTGGAAGTATAAGGAACTGGACCAGGTACATTAATAACCAGAGGATTAGCAACAGTCTTCCGGCTATCATAAGTAAACTCAATTCGTTCCAGATCTTTGATGTGGGGAACTATCACAAATACCTCTTCATCCTCATCTGTAGGACACTCTTGGATCATGTTCATATTGGCCGCTCCATGCTGCGGTAAAGGATTGTTCTGCACATTTGGATTCGAATCTTTGAAAGTCAGGATTCCACTCTTGACTAATCTCTGAACATCGGCTTTCAATCCATAACAATTCTCAATATTATGGCCTGGCGCACCCTGATGATATGGACAAAACTGATCAGCTCTGTACCAATAAGGAAGGTCCTTAGGCACCGCTGGTGGGGACTTAGTCTGGATATGGCCTTTTTGCAACAATGCTGGGAAGAGCTCTGCATATAGCATAGGAATCGGATCGAAATTTGGTTTCCTGACCACACGACCGGGGCTGTTGAACGGTTGTCGGGCTTGTTGAGGAGATAGATGATTTTGCTGACGATATTGTTGTTGTGGCGAAGCAGGTGGAGTTTGGGGTGATGGTTGATAAGGTTGTGCAAACTGTGGTTGGTAAGCTGGAGCATTGATAACTGGGGTCACAGCAGCGACCTGCGGGTGTTGGTGATATCTTCCTTTCGACCGTCCTTGGTGCACAACACTTACTTCTTGTTCTTTCTTTTTCCCAAAATTACTTCCATACTTCTTGGCATTGCTGGAAGCACTTCCTTCCCTCACCAATCTTCCTTCACGGACACCTTCTTCCAATCGCATTCCCATGTTGACCATTTCAGTAAAATCACTAGGGGCGCTCGCTACCATTCTCTCATAGAAAAATGGGTTCAGTGTTTTTAGGAAAATTCTAGTCATCTCCTTCTCCTCCAGAGGTGGAGTGACTTGAGCAGCAAGTTCACGCCAGCGCTGGGCGTACTCCTTAAAATTCTCTCTTTCCTTCTGGGCCATGGCTCTCAGCTGGTCTCTATCTGGCGCCATGTCGACATTATATTTATATTGCTTGACGAAAAGCTCACAGAGGTCATTAAAGTTGCAGACCTTTGAACTATCTAGCCCCATGTACCACTTGAGGGCTGCGCCAGTCAAACTGTCTTGGAAGTAATGTATCAATAGGGAATCATCATCCTTATGAGCAGACATTTTCCGTGCATACATAACTATTTGACTATGTGGGCAAGAATTTCCTTTATACTTTTCCAGATCAGGGAGCTTGAACTTTGGAGGAATCTTAACATTAGGCACCAAGCATAGCTCAGAGGCACTCTTTCCAAACAGTTCTTTCCCACGAAGGGCCTTGATCTCTTTCTTCATTTCTAGAAATTGGTCCTGGAAATCATCCATTCGCTCTTCCATTCCCACACTCTCACTAGGTTCAGCATGAAACACAGGTTCTTCCAGATGAAAAGGAGTAGCATTCACCACAGGTGGTGGCGCAGTCATTACAGCAGTGGTGGCAATAGCTTGAGAAACAGGCGGGCGGTATCCAGCTGGAGTAAAATTAGGAGGCATACCCCACGGATAACCAGGAGGCATAGAATACTGAACTTCATTTGTAGTGGGCACCACTGGGATCGGTGCTGATATTATCTCAGAGATAACAGTGTTGTGTGATGTCGTATTATGTGATGGCTGATTCTGAGCAGCCATCAGAGCTTCCATCATCCCATTGATCTTCTCTAGACTCTCTTTCAGTGTTGAAATTTCTTCCCGGAGTGCTCTGTTTTCCTGCTCGAGTTGATCCATTCTCTTCTTACGATCGGCTCGAGTATTGTATCGATGACTCAGCTTGTCTGTTGAAAGGAGACACGGATAAGAACCTGGAATGCAAAGAAATGCAAATGCAGATGCGAATGATGCGTATGATGCAGCATGCACTCCAAGGAACTCAAAAGCGTATTTTAAATATCGTAATTACAAATTTATTTTATTTAAAATTTTAATTTTTCATAACAACGATACACCTTCAGGGCTTTATTATAATAAACGAACAAGATATATAAAAAGGGAACTAGGGCTTCGATCCACTGGATGATGCTCCCTTCCTTCCACTGAGTTCTTCCATCAACTTGTCAATCCGTTCCTGCAATATAAACTTGTCCAAGGTCAGCTTCTCTACTTCTGCCTTCAACCTTGATACTTCGTTTGATTCCACCACGGGAGGCTTGGGTCTAGGATACGGCATTGTCAGAGTGAGAGCTCGTTTGCGTGACCACTCCAGGTAAGATTTCGTGACTGTGCAGTCGGGGTTTATTGTTGCAGTCATCCCTTGTCTGTTGATTCGACGCCAAGCAAATAAAATCTGAATCTTCAGCTGAAGGTCTTCTCCCTCATAAAGGAAAATTCTCTTCAAGTTCTCTGGATTAGGTATTTCATTCATCGGATGTCCAAGCTGGCGACGAGCGAGAATAGGATTATAGCTAGTGCAACCTTTTGTGCTAAGGAGAGGCACATTAGAAAAATCTCCACAGCTGTGAATCATGGGAATTCCTCCGTACATTGGATCATGCCAAACAATGTCCGAGTGAGTGAGGGCCATGAGTTTAACAGGCCATTCAGAACCGTCTTTTATATCCCAAAAGGTCGTAGACCTCGGTAGGTGCGAAATAAGCCACCTATAGAGGATAGCAGTGCAGCAAACAATCTGACCTTCTCCTTTCAGAATCTTTGAATGGATCGAGTGGTAGGCGTCGGCCAATAGTGTTGGAACAGGATTCTTGAGCATGAAGATCCTGATCGCGTGGACATCGACGAAATTCTCAACATTTGGAAACAAGAATAAGCCATAAACTAGCAACGCGAACAGGTTCTCAAAAGCTCTGGTACTTCCTTTGCCGGCGAATTCTCGAGCTTTCTCGAATAAAAATTGAGCAGGCAAGCCGTCGATTCCTCCCTTGACCATCATGTGAGTCTGGACCTCCAACAGCTTGATGCGGGTTACTCTTGCGATGTTTTCTTGACTGAGTCTTCCTTCTCCATCGTAGAACGGAGGTGAGTCTTTGACGGGAACTCCCAATAAAGCGGAATACTCCTCCAATGTGGGCATCAACTGGAAATCTCGAAAGATGAAGCAGTGGTAGATTACATGATAGAGTTGAACCAGCGTCTCCAATAGACCAGCAGCTACCTGTACCTGCAATAAAGAGAGAATCTGTCCATGCTTTGCAGTGAAGGCCTCTGGATCCTTTATTTGACCTCCTAGTTCCCTTAATTGTTCCACATTAAAGACCCTGAAGGTGTATGGCAAAGTTCCTTTCCTTCCATAATCCATTTTACGATATCTAAAAACAACAAGCTTTGAGTTCTTTGAAGAAAAGCAAAAAGAGAATGCAAATGCAGATGAGATGCAAAAGTTCGTGGAATTTGAGTACTTATAGTCGTCATAGAATACCAAAGGACACAAATTTTATTAATCATAAAAAACTGTTACAAATAAAGGAATGGGAATTGAAAATTCATAATGAAAACGTTACAACCGTTGGTATTCTCACAAGAGCTTTTAACGATAATTAAATAAAAGCTAATAAAGGCCTAAGGAGACTCCCCCAATAATCTCAGCTTGTACCTCTTAATTTCCTCTTCCATTCGAGATTTCTCGAGAATTAGCTCATCCACTATCGACTCCCACGACGTAGACTCAAAATTTGAGGGACTTGGGTCTTCATGTAACTTCCTTTTTTTGTAGGAGAGAACTTCCTCACTCTTTGCTTTTAGTCGTCCTTGAAGTGCTTCATTCTCTTCCACAACTACTTCATACTTATCCTTCCAAGCGTTCCCTATTTGCTGAGCTTTCCTTAAGGCAATCTTTAATTCCTCTGTTTCAGATGCAAAGATGAAGACAGGTTCTTCGTTCAGGACCATAGGTTCTTGGCGGTCGTAGGGCATCCTAAGCTCGATGGCTCTCCTTCTAACCCATTGTAGATAAGGGTCTAAAGAGACACAATTACGCTTCTCCATGGCATTCCTATCCTTCTTGCTCTTGTCCTTCCAAGCTTCTAGAATCCTAACCCTCAATTCCTCCTGCTTTTCATAATCTTTGGAGAAAAATCCTTCTGTATGAATACCAAGAGGCTTTACCTTCAAAGGGTACCCCAACTGTCTGCGAGCTAAGACCGGATTGTAACTGGTTATTCCTTGTATGCCAAGAAGAGGCACATTCCCGAACTCTCCGCAGCTATCGATGATTACGACTTCATCATACCTATGATTATACCAAACGACGTCAGAATGAGTGAGGGCCATGATTTTCTTAGACCACCAGCCCTTATTAGGATCCCAGAAAGCGATGGCTTTGGGCAAGTGTTGAGTAAACCACTTGTACAATAGGGGCACACAACAGGTGATTTGTCCTCCTTTAACATGCTTCAGATGGATGGAGTGATAAGCTTCTGCTAATAGAGTAGGGACTGGGTTCCTTTTTATGAATATCTTAATAGCATTGAGATCCACAAAGTCTTTGAGATTGGGAAACAGAAAGGTACCATAAATCATCAAAGCAAAGATAGCCTCAAATGCAGCCATGTCTGAACGTTTGGCATAATGTTGAGCTTTCTCCATCAGAAACTTCATAGGCAAAACAGAAATCCCTCCTTTAGTAGTCATATTCTTTCGGATGTCCACTAACTCCAAATGCGTTGCATTAGCAATCTCTTGTTCCTTAGGATCCTTATCAAAAATGGGGAAAGGAGACTTATCCAGAATAGATAAACCAGTCAGACTAGAATATTCCTCAAGAGTAGGTACCAACTGGTAGTCAGGAAAAGTAAAGCAGTGATAGAGTGGGTCATAAAACTGAAGTAGGGTGGAGAGAAGTCCTTGATCAACCCTCACCTTCAATAAAGACAACAGTGCCCCATACCTACGTTGGAATCCTTCTGAATCAGCCAACAGAGTCTCCAACCTCCTTAGATTAATCGTATCAAAGCTCTTGTAAGTATACTTCACGGTATTCCTTCTTTCATTGTCCATGGTACCCTACGATGTAAGTAAAAGACTCAGATTCCACGAACTTGAATGAAAATGATGCTTATGTACGTATGCACAAACACAAACAAAAGGGCACACAAACAACCAAACAAAAGGTCATAGGTTCAAAGGAGCATGAATGGAGTCAAGGGTCTACCCATCCCATAAGGTAGTGTGGTTTCAAATGTACCTGCCGAACGGGTTCTAGAAGTTCCCAGAGTCTATGACCCATCTTTCGAGTATTATCGACTTCCCAAATTACTCGGTTAGTCAATAATATCCGCAAGAGAATCTCTTCTGAGCGTAGTATCGCGTGACAACTATTTGGAAATAGACTCCCGCATAGTCACCGCACTACATCCTAAAAGGCCAAGTGGGGTTAAAGGTGCTACGGTCCTCAGTCTTAAGGGTTCTTGGTCGAAGTTAATACCGTTTTCACGAATGGACTCGTTCAAACAATATTAATTTCAAAAGAACCTAAACTGAGCGATGATTTTCTCAATTCGACTTTTCGGGAATCGACTCCGTCAAAGTACCCTTGACCATATCATCTCCTATAATTACACTCAAGTCCGGGTCTAGGACTCTCACCACTCAAGGATCCCTCCAAACAGCAAAACAAGTATATAACAGATAAATTAAAAGATCAAGTTAGGGGGAACCCTCTTATGAGAGTCCCCAGTGAAGTCGCCATTTCTGTCGCGGTGAAAATTGGATAACAAGCTATTAATTAACTTGTATCGCATTTCTTTTAATGTCACCACCGTCTTTGATTTTATCCAAGGGAAGGGAGAAAGACTGAATACCCACAATGCAATGCAAATGCACTTAGATTCTAAGTTCGGGGGTTGGTTATACCTAGGGAAGGTGTTAGCATCCTAGATATCTGTAGTACTCTACAGGAACCTCTTGTTTATTTTATGTTATCTGTTATTTGTTTTGCTAAGGTTTTAGGGTAGGTGATTTATTATTTTTAATCCTAAGTGTGCTCGACAAGATACCGCATCTTGTGCCTACATATCCTGTCAGGAGGGAATCAGAGCACTTGTAGTTCCTTATTAAGGATACTAAATGTTTTAAAGGTTTTGGAGAGGAAGATGAGTCGTCATCTTAAGAAAGACCACCACAGCTTTGAAAATGTTTGTATTTTGTGGGGTATGGGATTGTATGTCCCTTTCTTTGAGATGATTAACATCTAATCCTCTTGTGTGAAGAATTAGGTGGGCTAAAGTTTGATTTAAAAATCAAAATTAAGGGGGGACTAACCTAGGTAATCTATCCTAAGTTGTCTAATTGTCTTAACTTAAGGTGACGATTATGAATGCAAATGATGTGCACCATGCACAATAACATGGTTATCATGCATGGGATTTTCACTTGGATATTTATGTGGTTAATTATATTATTTAGGCGAGTGTGCTAGCAAAGTGATGCTAGACTTGTGTCCAGTGATCGGTAGGTCGAATGCGATGCCCTAAGGCAATCGACTTATATGGGTAGAAAATTGGCTCGACGTTGGATCGAGAGTTTTTTTGTTTTTGGAAGAGTTTGAGAATAAAGGCATACATCCAACAAGTAATAGTAAAGCATAATGATAACAAAAGAGGCAAGATAAACATACAAGCGTACACTCAAAGCTCGAGGGGTTCTAGCGGGGGACGATTTAGGTTAAGAAAAATTGACTTTAAACTTATTATGTTGTTTATTTGGAGATTACTATTATTATAGAAAGCTAAATTAATAATTATTCTCAAGAGAAAGTTTAAATTAATTATTAAAGTTAAATATGATTAAAAAAAGAATTAGATTCATTATTATAAGAGGGATTTTATTTTAATTATATTATTAAAGTTTTAATTTAATTATCACTATAAAAAAGGGTCTTTGAATAAAAAAAGTTTTAATTTTAAATATTATTATTAAAGTTTTAAAGTTTTAAATTAAATTATTAATATAAGTGAAAAAGTTTTAACAAGAAACAATATTTTAGGGATGATTAAAACTTCTTAAAAGTTTAAATGTTATAAGAGCCTTTACTAAGTTTAAGAAAATGAAGTTCTAAAATTAAAGCATTTGCCTATTAATAACAAAAAGTTTTAATTTATATTAAAAAACTAAAAAAAAAAACTTTTAGTGTTATATTATAAAAAAAAAGATTAAAGCTTAAATAAAAGAAACGGAGGGATTACGCCACTCATCTCTCTCTCGTTCGCTCATCTGCGATTAGGGCTTTCCACCCCAATCGTCGCCGCTCACACTCGTCTCCTACCTCTCGATCTCGCTCTCGACCTGCAAAAAAAACAATCAAACAACCAAATAACCCCACCCCACACAGCCCCTAATACCCAGGTTTCACTATATACAGATGATCTACATATTACAAATGATGCTAAAATGAAAGCAAAAGGAATGGTGGCGGAACGGCGAAGATGACTCCTGCGGCCTCGTCGAGGGAAGTTCTTCTTCTTCTCTACCTTTTTTACCTTTTACGAGCCTTCGCGATCTGGATCGTTTCGCCTTCGGTCCGTCGGTTTATGAGGGACGATGATGAGCAATGCTTCTGAGTCTCTGGGCGATGATGAATGCTCTTGGTGTTCTGAGCCTCGATCGTATTGTTTAGAATGCGTGGGATTCTCGTTGTTTTTTCCGTCAATTTTTTCTGTCCGTTATGCCAAGACCTTGTCTCTTTTTATAGGTCGATGATGAATATGAAGGTTTTGGAAATCGTTTCATGTTGATTGATACCGTGTTAATTGCTGATTTGATTTCGTGTTTAATGCCATGGTCTGATATGACTCGATTTGGAAAGTTTTTTGAATTTGACCGATACGCTTTGTGATTCGGTTTTCAAATCTGAAAAGTTTTGGAAACTTTTTGAAAACCTTCTTTAGTTGTCTTGCAGTGATTCAAATGTTGCCTTGTTTGATGTTTTTTGATTTCGGATCCAATCTATTTTTGGAAGGTTTATGTCGGCGGTATCCCTTTGGGATATTGCCCATAATTTCCATTGAAAATGATGAAAATAACTTTCTGATTCCAAAAAATCTGAGGCCTATCCTTTCCTTTTTTTGTTTGAACAATGTCTAAGCCTGCTTTGGAAATTAAAATAAATCTTGATTCTCATTCATGCTCTATGATTTTCCTTCTTCAATTCACCGTGGATGACCAAGTAATGTCAACAATCAAATGCATCAGGATTTAATACATGAAGCGTCTGTGTAGTTTTGAGTTCTTTTCATGAGCAACATTGATGTTGGAATTGGGAACCAAAATGTGTAGTTTTGACACTTTCTGTTATAGCTTATTTCTTATTGTTTTGCACAGGACCAGAAGGAGAGTAGCAGGCGGAACTGATAAATTATTGCCTACAATATTTGAAATTCGGATTGGTCTTTATGTAGTTATGAAGAAACTGGTGAATCAATCTTGTAGGATGGAGGGCATAGCATTAGCAGCAGTGGCGAGTCACATCATCCGTGACAAAAAAACCCTCAAACAAGTAGCACGGTAAGAAACTCGAACCTAATTCAACGTTTGAAATCTGAAGTAACTGAGAGTAAATGCGGCATATTCAAATCCTCATAATTATCCTCTATGTTCTACTGCAGCCTTCAACTTCAATCAAAACTCGAAACCGGCGTTACACTTGGAGCAGAACAACCAATTCGAGGATCGCTATCGTAACAGTCTAATTTGATAATGCTTCAGACAATTTGGTAAATCTTTGTGTCTGACTAACTCGACTTTAAAGAATCTTCTTTCATCATTTTCTAACCCTTTCTTCCATAAGAACCATTTTGTTGTGAATACAGGCCTGGACTGTCACAAATGTGAGCTATTTTACATGCAGGTACTATGGGTACATTCGTGTTTTCCCTTTTCAACTAGCACCACATTATGGATCTGTATTTTTAAGAGTTTCACAAGCTTCAAAATTTCTGCAAATTGGGAGTGCAGACCTATCCCGGTAAGTGCGTATCTTTTGACATACTTGATGTTGTTGTAAATGTTTTGGTTCGCCTCATACTTTCTTTCACATTCTGTACCATTTGGAAATGCAAAGGGTTCATGGATTCAAAACATCCTTCATGGCTTTTCATAAACTTATGTCGCAATGGTACCTGTCGGAGTGATTATTGCTTATGAAGTCTCTATTTTATCTAGCTCTGTATTTCACCGTTGAACTCATCAAGTATCCCAGTGGACCGAGGTTATTAGAAAATTGTTGTCTGGTTTACGGTATTTTCTTGAGGTTGTCTTGATGCGGAACATTTGACAAATCCAGCGTGCTTATTTCTTTGTTATTTTGCAGGTGAAGAATGGAAATAAAATTGAATACCTCATTCGTCTTCCTATGGTGCCTTTCATCAGTACCCGATAACAGTGAGAACCTTGCAAGCCTTCTAATGAGCTCATACAAAGAAATAACGAGTGTTTCAAGCGATAACTGTAAAGTAAGGCGCGGTCTCACGTCAGGATTCTTAAGTTTGGCATTATCATGCAAACTGCGACATGCTAAGCGATCCCGTTATTCTTCCAACAGCAGAGAACAGGTCCTCCCCAAAAGGAGCTTTTTGTACCGTAACGTAGTCAGTAGCCTTAAATGGACTTAGGCAGAGGGTATTTTCTTGAGGCTACGAAGCTCGACTCGTGAATTGGCTGTGCTAACATGTAATTTATCTGAGTCGTTTTTTTTCTTTTTTTTGTTACTACTGTTGATGTAAATGATGCTTCCAGTTCCCAGTTTCTTGTAATTGAGGTATAATAGAAGTATAGGAAAACACTTATGATGTAATGTAGCGAAAGTTTGAATCAATCCTCATGTCCTTGTATTCATATCCTTATGATGGTCTTTTAATCTCAAATGCCTGAAATGGCTTGTGGACTCCTTAGAATTGAGTTTTGTCATGCAGCTTTGAATCCTTGAACGAAAATTGCCATGTACTGTTGGTATCTTAGAATTGATTTCGTGCTCTTTGAATATTTTAAGAATGAGATGCGAGCTCAAAGTGAACACTTTACACTAAGTATCTTGAAATGGAATTTTGTAGCATATAAACTTATGAACCTTAATCTTTGGATTTTTTAGAAACAGGGCTTGGATTTCCTGTAACGGACTTCCCAATCTTGTACCACTTTGAATTAATCTTGGCACGATAACTTTGAGTTTCTCCTACTTGAAAGATTTTCTTAACAAAGACATCCTTGAATCTTGAAAGTCGATGGATGGTATTGACTTGGAGTTTACGTTTAAACCTCGTAACTGTGTCCTTATAGACTTTGCATCTTTTAATTCTTCACAAATTGAATTTTTCCTTGATGGACCATCACTTAAGAACATGGGGCAACACAAAATCTCAAACTCGAGGAGTTAACAGAAGGAGGGAGATGCCATCTTGTGATATAACCTTACCACACACCCAATGATCAGTCTTAGGGTACCCAATTCCGTATCAGAGGGTATAAGGAGTTAATCTCCCACAGGAGTCCACACACGTCTTGCGAGGACCCTAGGACCTCCACGAACACACACGGCACAACCTTCAGGTCTTTGAGCCTTCTGCAGCATCACCTGTCCTTAAAACAAAAACAGAAAAAACTAGATAAAGCGGTTAGTTATGCACGAATGATGACCTAATATGCTATGCAAAAAAGAAAAGCGGAGATCTTAGGGTCAAAAATGAGGATACGACAGATGCCCCTATTTAAGTTTCTCCTATTCGGAGATATGGAGATTGAAATCTTTGTCTCGACGAGATAGGAGAGACTTAAATATAAACATGCCCAAATTTTTGGCCCTAAGATACCGCCAAATGCACATGATATGGTATGATATGAAATGCAAGACAAAGATCCTGTGAGGAAAAAAGTCACAGGGGATAACCGATGTTAAAACACAAAGAGAGAGAGACCCGACGAGGACGACTCAGCGAGATAAGACTCCGCGGGAAAAGATATAACTCCACTAGGGGAAAAGAGACTAACAACTGACAATCACAGGGTAGCTTAAGCGCGTGGCAAGAAACCTGAAAGGGAGGATAGCTTACTACCAACAGTTGGTATCCTAAGCGAAGGTATCCAATTGAAATAAAAGGGCGTATATTACCTACTATCACACCTGATAGCCTAAGCAGAGGTAATAAAATGGGGAAGAAGGATCACCTACTACCAAACATGGTAGCCTAAGCATAGGTGTCCGACCCAAAAGAAAGGCGTGTTACCTACTATCAAGCACATGATAGCCTAAGTGAGGTAAACACAAAAGGAAAGATGACCTACTACCACCACGGTAGCCTAAGCGAGGCATCTGACCAAAATACAGACGTATTACCTACTATCCCACGATAGCCTAAGCAGAGGTAATAGACTGGAAAAGGAGGATCACCTACTACCAACTTGTGGCAGCCTGAGAAAAGGTGTCCGACCAAAAGGTGTGTTACCTACTATCAAGCATATGATAGCCTAAGCCAGGTAAGCACAAGAAGGAAAGATGACCTACTACCACCACGGTAGCCTAAGCGAGGCATCTGACCCAAAAAGGGTGTGTTACCTACTATCAAGCATATGATAGCCTAAGCCAGGTAAACACAAGAAGGAAAGATGACCTACTACCATCACGGTAGCCTAAGCGAGGCATCTGACCCAAAATACAGACGTATTACCTACTATCACACGATAGCCTAAGCAGAGGTAATAGACTGAAATGAGCTTCAACGATCAAGATGATGATTCAGATTCCTTAAATGATCTGCTCAGGAAGAGTAAACACTTTCCCATGCCCCACGGTTGTATGCCACAGGCAAGTCTTGAAAAGATGTTGTGAGGTTCTCTGCCTCAAACAAAGTCTTGAATTTCCCACCCTCTTCAAAGAGATATCATCTGGCGGGAGTAACTTGAATAGTGGATTCACTGGAGATAGCCATTGTAGAGCGATATTGCTGTAGTTGAAAATTTCAGTGAAGT
The DNA here is from genome assembly GCA_022829125.1 of Lathyrus tuberosus. NCBI lineage: Eukaryota > Viridiplantae > Streptophyta > Magnoliopsida > Fabales > Fabaceae > Lathyrus > Lathyrus tuberosus. The sequence continues at coordinate 5,933,701 of JALAZF010000315.1, read as the reverse complement.
AAATAGAATTCTTGCAGCGGGAGTTCTCAAATAAAGAAAATGCCTGTGAAGTCTTCAATAAGTTTCCCGGACGGGTTTCCGAGGAGATAACATTTGATGGAAAATGAATTGATAACCTTGATAACTTTGCTGGGGATAGACAAACTGTCCTGAGGAGACTGCCATTTATCGTAGAAATCTTTGATAAGCGAACTGCTCAAATAAAGAGCAGCTACTTGTTGTCCGGGTGTAAATCCCTTGAAAATGTAGTAGTCATTGGAGAAATAATTTATGTCTTCCATAGAGATCTTCAAGTAAACTCTTCTTGGGGAGACAAAGTGCAAAATAAATGCACGCTTAGTCTAGGCTCAATATCTCAGAAATATCCAAAATTATGATTGTCAGGGACCAAAGTTCAATCCAGGAAATAACTGGAAAGAAACGGTCAAACAAGACCCCACCCATTGAGGATTGAGCTCAACGGGTTTATCTTTATCCAAAAATGGAAAAGAAAGCTAAAGCAACCATCTTCCACGAGAATCGAACTCAGTGGGGAATTAGAAAATATGTGCTTTTTTTTTTTTTTTTTTTTTTTTAGGGCTGACGACTATACTTGGAGGGAGCAGACACACCCAGTCACTTGGGGATAACCACGACCAAAGTGACGGAACAAACAAACCAAAAGATGCAAGATGCGAAAATGCGCGAATGCCATGAATCTATATGAAAGAATGTCATGCTATGCTTATGATTATGCTGACAAAACGACAACAAGAAGCAAACTAGAGACGAAGACAAGCATCTCGATACGGATACTCGGCCAATCTTTGCAATATAAGAAGCATCACTGGGGATGAACGGAAAAACCATATATGGAAACATGTCCCACTTCAAAGCCTTAAACTTCTCTGGGGAAAAGAGAACACTCCACTTGGGGATGAACATCGTGACTTCACTTAGGATTGTCAAGATGAACCTTGTGATTCTACTGGGGATGAGAAAGATTCACTGGGAACGAATCAAACTCATGATCGAAGAGGCTTCATGGGGGATAAAATAAATATCCACTGCGGACTGAAGTAATCTGAGTAAAAGTTGCAACTGGATAAAATAAATATCCACTTCATCGGGGAAACTCGAAGACAACAATATAGCGGTTGAAGATATCGGAGATAAAACTTCGAGAGGATGAAATAAATATCTGTCTTCGCTGGAGAAAATTGATATAGTTTAATGAGGAGTGAAATAAACACTCGCTTCGTCGGGGAAGGTCGAAATCGAAGAAGTTCACCGGGGATAGTCGTGATTACCTGAAGTAACTTACTGGGGAGTTGCCACCTTACCTGGGGTGGAAACTCTCTGAGCCATGGCTTGTGGAGGCTGTCAACATCCCTTTTAGTGTTCGTAAATCAAAGTAATCCGCACACAAGACAGTTTGAAATTTATTATCAAAGGATACAAAAAATCATTTTGCAAGATAAAACAATTTGCCGATAAATGACAATTGCAACTTTATTTGATAAAATGGTGATCAGCAAATCGCGTGATTCCATATGTTATTACAATGTCGGAAAGTGGTAATAAAAGAAATTACATCAAAACAAAACAATGCTATTTCTTAAGCGAACTAGAGTTTCCCATGTTCCAAGACCTCTTGAAGGCTCTGTCTGCAACTGTTGCAGTAAGCTTTGGCGAACCAAACTGAGCCAACTTCTCTAGGTGTAGTACTTCTTAATTGAGTCCATATTCACGGGACGGGTGATCTCCTCTCCATCCATAGTTGCTAACATCACAGCACCCCCTGAAAAGACCTTCTTGACTACGTAAGGACCCTCATAGTTAGGAGCCCATTTCCCCCTGGAATCGGTAAGGAAAGACTGGATCTTCTTAAGAACAAGGTCTCCTTCTTTGATCTCGCGAGGTCGAACCTTCTTATCAAAAGCCTTCTTCATCTTCTGCTGGTATAGTTGTCCACGACATAGAGCTGTCAATCTCTTTTCCTCAATCAGATTCAATTGGTCATATCTGCTTTGACACCATTCAGCTTCCGAAAGCTTTGCCTCCATCAGAACCCTCATAGAAGGGATCTCGACTTCTACCGGGAGCACAGCTTCCATACCATAAACGAGTGAAAAAGGTGTTGCCCCTGTTGACGTGCGCACGGAAGTGCGGTACCCATGTAAAGCATATGGGAGCATCTCATGCCAGTCCTTATAAGTGACCACCATTTTCTGAATGATCTTCTTTATATTCTTATTTGCTGCTTCGACCGCTCCATTCATCTTTGGACGATACGGAGAAGAGTTGTGATGCTCAATCTTGAACTCTTCGCATAGTTCCTTCATCATCTTGTTATTCAGATTTGACCCATTATCAGTGATGATTTTACTCGGCACACCATATCTGCAAATAAGCTGGTTCTTGATGAATTTGACGACCACCTGTCTAGTAACATTCGCATATGAAGCGGCTTCAACCCATTTGGTGAAGTAATCAATCGCCACTAGGATAAAGCGATGTCCGTTAGATGCTTTTGGTTCTATCATACCAATCATATCGATGCCCCACATAGGGAAGGGCCACGGAGACGATATAACATTCAGGAGAGTTGGTGGTACATGAATTTTATCCGCATAGATTTGACACTTGTGGCACTTCTTTGCGAACTTGTAACAATCTGATTCCATCGTTATCCAATAATATCCTGCTCTCAAGAGTTTCTTTGCCATAGCATGACCGTTGGAATGGGTACCAAAAGATCCTTCATGAATTTCGGTCATTAACATATTCGATTCTCGCTTGTCAACACATCTCAGCAAGACCATGTCGAAATTCCTCTTGTACAGTACATCATTGTTCAGGAAAAAGTTACCAGCTAGTCTTCTCAAAGTCTTCTTGTCCTTGTTAGATGCCCCAGGTGGGTACTCTTGCTTTCGGAGAAACAATTCAATATCATAGTACCAGGGCTTCTGATCAATAACTTCTTCTACAGAGAACACATAAGCAGGCCTGTCGAGGCGCATAACATTAATCTTAGGACAATCATTCCAGCGGTTCACCACAATCATAGAAGCCAGGGTTGCCAAAGCATCCGCCATCCTGTTCTCGGTACGAGGAATATGGTGGAATTCAACTCTGTTGAAGAAAGGGAGTAGTCTTCTTGCGTAATCTCTGTATGGAACCAAATTGTCTTGTTGGGTCACCCATTCCCCTGTGATTTGGTATATCACCACAGCAGAATCGCCGTATACATCCAAATTCTTGATTCTTAAATCCATTGCCTCTTCAAGGCCCATGATGCATGCTTCATACTCGGCCTCATTATTCGTACATGGAAACGTCAATCTTGAGGTGAAAGGGATATGAGATCCATGAGGAGTCACAATAATTGCCCCGATCCCTTTACCGTAGCTGTTGACAGCACCGTCAAAAATCAAACCCCACTGAGAATCTGGTTCAGGCCCTTCATCTGGTAATGGTTCTTCACAGTCCTTCATTTTTAGATACATCACGTTCTCATCAGGGAAATCGTCTTCCACAGACTGGTGGTCTTCAATAGGTTGATGAGCTAGGTGATCTGCTAAAACACTTCCTTTAATTGCCTTCTGAGTGTGGTATTCGATATCGTATTCGGATAACAGCATCTGCCATCTGGCAATCCTTCCCGTCAGGGCTGGCTTCTCAAAAATGTACTTGATGGGATCCATCTTAGATATCAGCCAAGTGGTATGATTTAGCATGTATTGGCGCAAACGGCGAGCCGCCCATGCTAAGGCACAACAGGTCTTCTCTAGCATCGAATATCTGGACTCACAGTCGGTGAACTTCTTACTGAGGTAATAAATGGCATGTTCCTGCTTCCCGGATTTGTCTTGTTGACCGAGTACACACCCCATGGAATCTTCTAAAACCGTTAGATACATGATCAGAGGTCTGCCCCTAACCGGAGGAATCAAAATAGGAGGCTCCAAGAGATACTCTTTAATACTATCAAATGCCTTCTGGCATTGTTCAGTCCAAACATAACCTTGTTCTTTTCTGAGAAGCTTGAAAATGGGTCCACAAGTAGCAGTCATATTAGAGATAAACCGAGAGATATAGTTCAAACGACCCAGGAACCCTCTGACCTGTTTTTCCGTAGTCGGAGCTGGCATTTCCCGTATGGCTTTGACTTTATCTGGATCCACTTCGATTCCCTCTTGGCTAACAATGAAACCTAGTAGCTTTCCTGAGCGGACACCAAATGTGCATTTGTTAGGATTCAAACGTAGCTGATACTTTCTCAATCGCTGAAACAACTTCAAAAGATGTTCGACATGGTCTTCTTCAGTCTTAGACTTGGCTATCATATCATCTACATAAACCTCAATCTCTTTATGCATCATATCATGGAAAAGAGTAGTCATAGCCCTCTGATACGTTGCACCATCATTCTTTAAACCAAACGGCATAACTCTGTAACAGAATGTGCCCCAGGGTGTGATGAATGATGTCTTCTCCATGTCTTCAGGAGCCATCCTGATTTGATTGTAACCCGAGAACCCATCCATAAAAGAGAAAATTTTATACCTTGCAGTACTATCCACCAACATGTCAATGTGGGGGAGAGGAAAATCATCTTTAGGACTGGCTTTGTTCAAATCTCTATAGTCGACACACATGCGAACTTTACCATCCTTCTTCGGCACAGGCACAATATTGGCTAACCACTGCGGGTATTCGGATGTAACGAGAAAACCTGCATCAATCTGCTTCTGTACCTCTTCTTTAATCTTCAAGGCCATGTCAGGGCGAGTCCTTCTGAGCTTCTGCTTGACTGGCGGACACTCCGGCTTCAAAGGTAGACGATGCTCCACTATGGCAGTGTCGAGACCAGGCATGTCTTGGTACGACCAAGCGAACACATCGACATATTCCTTGAGTAATTCAATCAACCTTTCTTTCACATTAGACGCAAGCAAAGCTCCAATCTTCACTTCTTTACGGAGCTCTTCGGTACCCAAATTAATAACCTCTACTGGCTCTTTGTGAGGCTGAATGACTTTATCTTCATTCTCAAGTAGCCGGGATATTTCCTCAGGGATCTCTTCTTCCTCTTCTTCGGCTTCGAACACAGGAAACTCAAAGTTCGGAGAAGGCATTGGGTCATTGTTTTTGATGTTCAATTCGTGCAGTAATCTGCACACGTGATGTGATTTTATTTTAGATTTTGAGCGAGTGAGAGTGTGTGTACGAACGAGCAAAGTGATTTAAAATTGTGATTACCATTTTCCTTAGAGTAATAATAAATGGAAATAGAAAATAGGAATGCAAAATGATGACTTTATTGATGATAATAAATTTCAAACAAAAGCCCCAACACAAAATCACCTTTGCCTTGGGCAGAACAAAGGGAATTATGGAAAGTAAAGCCCACACACAAATGTCATCGCCTCGGGCAGAGCGAAAAACTAAAACAAATGAAATAACAAAACCATTACTTTGATAATGGGATCACAACAGGAACATTAACAGCACTCCAATTCCGAGCCATTGCTCCATGTGTCACAAAATTAGGCTGGTCTTCGACAGACTCATCTTCAAGAATGGCACTGGCTTCATATTCGGGTCCTTGGACTTCTGGTTGAGGAGGAATGGCAGCATCTTCAGAATCTTCTTCCATGATATTTACCTCTGGCGAATGGATAGTCCCTCCGCTGTGAAACACATTCTTGATAGGGAGAATAACCATATTTCCTGTGGGAGTCTTCTCGGAATTGTTGCCTTTGAAACCCAAACCTTTCTTGTCTTTGTTTTCGGGTAACTCCAGCATTTGTCCCCACTTCCCTTGAGAACCACCTTCCACCACTCGCTGTGCGTCTTTGAAGATGCCATAGAAGCTCCATTATTATTAGTATTGTTAACAATCGAGAGGGCTTGAAATTGAGTCCCCACCTCTTCTTCTGCATCGACGTAAGAAAAGGAAGAAAGATGGCTTACTACTAGAGCCCTTTCACCACAAACTGTGACCAATTGTCCATCGCAAACATATTTTAATTTTTGGTGAAGAGTGGATGTGACAGCTCCAGCCTCATGTATCCATGGCCTGCCTAATAAGCAACTGTAGGAGGCATGAATGTCCATGACCTGGAATGTAATCTGAAAAACACTGAGCCCGATAGTCATGGGTAAATCCACTTCTCCAATCACCGTCTTCCGTGAACCGTCAAAGGCTTTGACCACAACACCACTTGGTCTCATTGGTGGTCCCTGATAAGTCAGCCTTGCGAGAGTTGTTCTTGGCATCACGTTCAACGAAGAACCAGTATCAACCAAAACCCCAGATAACATGTCGTTCATGCAATTTATGGAAATATGCAGAGCCAGATTATGCTTCCTCCCTTCTTTGGGTAACTCCTCATCGCAGAATCCCAGATTGTTACATGCAGTGATGTTACCCACTATTCCACTAAACTGCTCTATAGTTGCATCATGGTCAATGTATGCCTGCTCAAGTACTCCTTGCAATGCCTGCCTATGGGCCTCGGAGCTCATCAATAATTGTAACACGGATATTTTAGACAGTGTCTGTAGCAGCTGATCCACCACCTTGTATTCACTTCTCTTGATCATTTTTAGAACCTCATCAGATTTGTCTACAGAATCATTTCCACTGGACCGCCCCAGAGTCGTATCCTTTACAACCGGTTGCTCAGAGGGGACCTCTTTATCTTTTGGTGCTGAGTAAACTCGACCACTCCTTGTAACCCGGCTAACATCAGCAATGTTGACCACAGATGACAAATTAGGCAAAGGCACCTCCTTACCATTTTCAAACATAGTAGCGTTATACCTGTAGGGAATAGCCTTGCTGGAAGTATAAGGAACTGGACCAGGTACATTAATAACCAGAGGATTAGCAACAGTCTTCCGGCTATCATAAGTAAACTCAATTCGTTCCAGATCTTTGATGTGGGGAACTATCACAAATACCTCTTCATCCTCATCTGTAGGACACTCTTGGATCATGTTCATATTGGCCGCTCCATGCTGCGGTAAAGGATTGTTCTGCACATTTGGATTCGAATCTTTGAAAGTCAGGATTCCACTCTTGACTAATCTCTGAACATCGGCTTTCAATCCATAACAATTCTCAATATTATGGCCTGGCGCACCCTGATGATATGGACAAAACTGATCAGCTCTGTACCAATAAGGAAGGTCCTTAGGCACCGCTGGTGGGGACTTAGTCTGGATATGGCCTTTTTGCAACAATGCTGGGAAGAGCTCTGCATATAGCATAGGAATCGGATCGAAATTTGGTTTCCTGACCACACGACCGGGGCTGTTGAACGGTTGTCGGGCTTGTTGAGGAGATAGATGATTTTGCTGACGATATTGTTGTTGTGGCGAAGCAGGTGGAGTTTGGGGTGATGGTTGATAAGGTTGTGCAAACTGTGGTTGGTAAGCTGGAGCATTGATAACTGGGGTCACAGCAGCGACCTGCGGGTGTTGGTGATATCTTCCTTTCGACCGTCCTTGGTGCACAACACTTACTTCTTGTTCTTTCTTTTTCCCAAAATTACTTCCATACTTCTTGGCATTGCTGGAAGCATTTCCTTCCCTCACCAATCTTCCTTCACGGACACCTTCTTCCAATCGCATTCCCATGTTGACCATTTCAGTAAAATCACTAGGGGCGCTCGCTACCATTCTCTCATAGAAAAATGGGTTCAGTGTTTTTAGGAAAATTCTAGTCATCTCCTTCTCCTCCAGAGGTGGAGTGACTTGAGCAGCAAGTTCACGCCAGCGCTGGGCGTACTCCTTAAAATTCTCTCTTTCCTTCTGGGCCATGGCTCTCAGCTGGTCTCTATCTGGCGCCATGTCGACATTATATTTATATTGCTTGACGAAAAGCTCACAGAGGTCATTAAAGTTGCAGACCTTTGAACTATCTAGCCCCATGTACCACTTGAGGGCTGCGCCAGTCAAACTGTCTTGGAAGTAATGTATCAATAGGGAATCATCATCCTTATGAGCAGACATTTTCCGTGCATACATAACTATGTGACTATGTGGGCAAGAATTTCCTTTATACTTTTCCAGATCAGGGAGCTTGAACTTTGGAGGAATCTTAACATTAGGCACCAAGCATAGCTCAGAGGCACTCTTTCCAAACAGCTCTTTCCCACGAAGGGCCTTGATCTCTTTCTTCATTTCTAGAAATTGGTCCTGGAAATCATCCATTCGCTCTTCCATTCCCACACTCTCACTAGGTTCAGCATGAAACACAGGTTCTTCCAGATGAAAAGGAGTAGCATTCACCACAGGTGGTGGCGCAGTCATTACAGCAGTGGTGGCAATAGCTTGAGAAACAGGCGGGCGGTATCCAGCTGGAGTAAAATTAGGAGGCATACCCCACGGATAACCAGGAGGCATAGAATACTGAACTTCATTTGTAGTGGGCACCACTGGGATCGGTGCTGATATTATCTCAGAGATAACAGTGTTGTGTGATGTCGTATTATGTGATGGCTGATTCTGAGCAGCCATCAGAGCTTCCATCATCCCATTGATCCTCTCTAGACTCTCTTTCAGTGTTGAAATTTCTTCCCGGAGTGCTCTGTTTTCCTGCTCGAGTTGATCCATTCTCTTCTTACGATCGGCTCGAGTATTGTATCGATGACTCAGCTTGTCTGTTGAAAGGAGACACGGATAAGAACCTGGAATGCAAAGAAATGCAAATGCAGATGCGAATGATGCGTATGATGCAGCATGCACTCCAAGGAACTCAAAAGCGTATTTTAAATATCGTAATTACAAATTTATTTTATTTAAAATTTTAATTTTTCATAACAACGATACACCTTCAGGGCTTTATTATAATAAACGAACAAGATATATAAAAAGGGAACTAGGGCTTCGATCCACTGGATGATGCTCCCTTCCTTCCACTGAGTTCTTCCATCAACTTGTCAATCCGTTCCTGCAATATAAACTTGTCCAAGGTCAGCTTCTCTACTTCTGCCTTCAACCTTGATACTTCGTTTGATTCCACCACGGGAGGCTTGGGTCTAGGATACGGCATTGTCAGAGTGAGAGCTCGTTTGCGTGACCACTCCAGGTAAGATTTCGTGACTGTGCAGTCGGGGTTTATTGTTGCAGTCATCCCTTGTCTGTTGATTCGACGCCAAGCAAATAAAATCTGAATCTTCAGCTGAAGGTCTTCTCCCTCATAAAGGAAAATTCTCTTCAAGTTCTCTGGATTAGGTATTTCATTCATCGGATGTCCAAGCTGGCGACGAGCGAGAATAGGATTATAGCTAGTGCAACCTTTTGTGCTAAGGAGAGGCACATTAGAAAAATCTCCACAGCTGTGAATCATGGGAATTCCTCCGTACATTGGATCATGCCAAACAATGTCCGAGTGAGTGAGGGCCATGAGTTTAACAGGCCATTCAGAACCGTCTTTTATATCCCAAAAGGTCGTAGACCTCGGTAGGTGCGAAATAAGCCACCTATAGAGGATAGCAGTGCAGCAAACAATCTGACCTTCTCCTTTCAGAATCTTTGAATGGATCGAGTGGTAGGCGTCGGCCAATAGTGTTGGAACAGGATTCTTGAGCATGAAGATCCTGATCGCGTGGACATCGACGAAATTCTCAACATTTGGAAACAAGAATAAGCCATAAACTAGCAACGCGAACAGGTTCTCAAAAGCTCTGGTACTTCCTTTGCCGGCGAATTCTCGAGCTTTCTCGAATAAAAATTGAGCAGGCAAGCCGTCGATTCCTCCCTTGACCATCATGTGAGTCTGGACCTCCAACAGCTTGATGCGGGTTACTCTTGCGATGTTTTCTTGACTGAGTCTTCCTTCTCCATCGTAGAACGGAGGTGAGTCTTTGACGGGAACTCCCAATAAAGCGGAATACTCCTCCAATGTGGGCATCAACTGGAAATCTCGAAAGATGAAGCAGTGGTAGATTACATGATAGAGTTGAACCAGCGTCTCCAATAGACCAGCAGCTACCTGTACCTGCAATAAAGAGAGAATCTGTCCATGCTTTGCAGTGAAGGCCTCTGGATCCTTTATTTGACCTCCTAGTTCCCTTAATTGTTCCACATTAAAGACCCTGAAGGTGTATGGCAAAGTTCCTTTCCTTCCATAATCCATTTTACGATATCTAAAAACAACAAGCTTTGAGTTCTTTGAAGAAAAGCAAAAAGAGAATGCAAATGCAGATGAGATGCAAAAGTTCGTGGAATTTGAGTACTTATAGTCGTCATAGAATACCAAAGGACACAAATTTTATTAATCATAAAAAACTGTTACAAATAAAGGAATGGGAATTGAAAATTCATAATGAAAACGTTACAACCGTTGGTATTCTCACAAGAGCTTTTAACGATAATTAAATAAAAGCTAATAAAGGCCTAAGGAGACTCCCCCAATAATCTCAGCTTGTACCTCTTAATTTCCTCTTCCATTCGAGATTTCTCGAGAATTAGCTCATCCACTATCGACTCCCACGACGTAGACTCAAAATTTGAGGGACTTGGGTCTTCATGTAACTTCCTTTTTTTGTAGGAGAGAACTTCCTCACTCTTTGCTTTTAGTCGTCCTTGAAGTGCTTCATTCTCTTCCACAACTACTTCATACTTATCCTTCCAAGCGTTCCCTATTTGCTGAGCTTTCCTTAAGGCAATCTTTAATTCCTCTGTTTCAGATGCAAAGATGAAGACAGGTTCTTCGTTCAGGACCATAGGTTCTTGGCGGTCGTAGGGCATCCTAAGCTCGATGGCTCTCCTTCTAACCCATTGTAGATAAGGGTCTAAAGAGACACAATTACGCTTCTCCATGGCATTCCTATCCTTCTTGCTCTTGTCCTTCCAAGCTTCTAGAATCCTAACCCTCAATTCCTCATGCTTTTCATAATCTTTGGAGAAAAATCCTTCTGTATGAATACCAAGAGGCTTTACCTTCAAAGGGTACCCCAACTGTCTGCGAGCTAAGACCGGATTGTAACTGGTTATTCCTTATATGCCAAGAAGAGGCACATTCCCGAACTCTCCGCAGCTATCGATGATTACGACTTCATCATACCTATGATTATACCAAACGACGTCAGAATGAGTGAGGGCCATGATTTTCTTAGACCACCAGCCCTTATTAGGATCCCAGAAAGCGATGGCTTTGGGCAAGTGTTGAGTAAACCACTTGTACAATAGGGGCACACAACAGGAGATTTGTCCTCCTTTAACATGCTTCAGATGGATGGAGTGATAAGCTTCTGCTAATAGAGTAGGGACTGGGTTCCTTTTTATGAATATCTTAATAGCATTGAGATCCACAAAGTCTTTGAGATTGGGAAACAGAAAGGTACCATAAATCATCAAAGCAAAGATAGCCTCAAATGCAGCCATGTCTGAACGTTTGGCATAATGTTGAGCTTTCTCCATCAGAAACTTCATAGGCAAAACAGAAATCCCTCCTTTAGTAGTCATATTCTTTCGGATGTCCACTAACTCCAAATGCGTTGCATTAGCAATCTCTTGTTCCTTAGGATCCTTATCAAAAATGGGGAAAGGAGACTTATCCAGAATAGATAAACCAGTCAGACTAGAATATTCCTCAAGAGTAGGTACCAACTGGTAGTCAGGAAAAGTAAAGCAGTGATAGAGTGGGTCATAAAACTGAAGTAGGGTGGAGAGAAGTCCTTGATCAACCCTCACCTTCAATAAAGACAACAGTGCCCCATACCTACGTTGGAATCCTTCTGAATCAGCCAACAGAGTCTCCAACCTCCTTAGATTAATCGTATCAAAGCTCTTGTAAGTATACTTCACGGTATTCCTTCTTTCATTGTCCATGGTACCCTACGATGTAAGTAAAAGACTCAGATTCCACGAACTTGAATGAAAATGATGCTTATGTACGTATGCACAAACACAAACAAAAGGGCACACAAACAACCAAACAAAAGGTCATAGGTTCAAAGGAGCATGAATGGAGTCAAGGGTCTACCCATCCCATAAGGTAGTGTGGTTTCAAATGTACCTGCCGAACGGGTTCTAGAAGTTCCCAGAGTCTATGACCCATCTTTCGAGTATTATCGACTTCCCAAATTACTCGGTTAGTCAATAATATCCGCAAGAGAATCTCTTCTGAGCGTAGTATCGCGTGACAACTATTTGGAAATAGACTCCCGCATAGTCACCGCACTACATCCTAAAAGGCCAAGTGGGGTTAAAGGTGCTACGGTCCTCAGTCTTAAGGGTTCTTGGTCGAAGTTAATACCGTTTTCACGAATGGACTCGTTCAAACAATATTAATTTCAAAAGAACCTAAACTGAGCGATGATTTTCTCAATTCGACTTTTCGGGAATCGACTCCGTCAAAGTACCCTTGACCATATCATCTCCTATAATTACACTCAAGTCCGGGTCTAGGACTCTCACCACTCAAGGATCCCTCCAAACAGCAAAACAAGTATATAACAGATAAATTAAAAGATCAAGTTAGGGGGAACCCTCTTATGAGAGTCCCCAGTGAAGTCGCCATTTCTGTCGCGGTGAAAATTGGATAACAAGCTATTAATTAACTTGTATCGCATTTCTTTTAATGTCACCACCGTCTTTGATTTTATCCAAGGGAAGGGAGAAAGACTGAATACCCACAATGCAATGCAAATGCACTTAGATTCTAAGTTCGGGGGTTGGTTATACCTAGGGAAGGTGTTAGCATCCTAGATATCTGTAGTACTCTACAGGAACCTCTTGTTTATTTTATGTTATCTGTTATTTGTTTTGCTAAGGTTTTAGGGTAGGTGATTTATTATTTTTAATCCTAAGTGTGCTCGACAAGATACCGCATCTTGTGCCTACATATCCTGTCAGGAGGGAATCAGAGCACTTGTAGTTCCTTATTAAGGATACTAAATGTTTTAAAGGTTTTGGAGAGGAAGATGAGTCGTCATCTTAAGAAAGACCACCACAGCTTTGAAAATGTTTGTATTTTGTGGGGTATGGGATTGTATGTCCCTTTCTTTGAGATGATTAACATCTAATCCTCTTGTGTGAAGAATTAGGTGGGCTAAAGTTTGATTTAAAAATCAAAATTAAGGGGGGACTAACCTAGGTAATCTATCCTAAGTTGTCTAATTGTCTTAACTTAAGGTGACGATTATGAATGCAAATGATGTGCACCATGCACAATAACATGGTTATCATGCATGGGATTTTCACTTGGATATTTATGTGGTTAATTATATTATTTAGGCGAGTGTGCTAGCAAAGTGATGCTAGACTTGTGTCTAGTGATCGGTAGGTCGAATGCGATGCCCTAAGGCAATCGACTTATATGGGTAGAAAATTGGCTCGACGTTGGATCGAGAGTTTTTTTGTTTTTGGAAGAGTTTGAGAATAAAGGCATACATCCAACAAGTAATAGTAAAGCATAATGATAACAAAAGAGGCAAGATAAACATACAAGCGTACACTCAAAGCTCGAGGGGTTCTAGCGGGGGACGATTTAGGTTAAGAAAAATTGACTTTAAACTTATTATGTTGTTTATTTGGAGATTACTATTATTATAGAAAGCTAAATTAATAATTATTCTCAAGAGAAAGTTTAAATTAATTATTAAAGTTAAATATGATTAAAAAAAGAATTAGATTCATTATTATAAGAGGGATTTTATTTTAATTATATTATTAAAGTTTTAATTTAATTATCACTATAAAAAAGGGTCTTTGAATAAAAAAAGTTTTAATTTTAAATATTATTATTAAAGTTTTAAAGTTTTAAATTAAATTATTAATATAAGTGAAAAAGTTTTAACAAGAAACAATATTTTAGGGATGATTAAAACTTCTTAAAAGTTTAAATGTTATAAGAGCCTTTACTAAGTTTAAGAAAATGAAGTTCTAAAATTAAAGCATTTGCCTATTAATAACAAAAAGTTTTAATTTATATTAAAAAAACTAAAAAAAAAAACTTTTAGTGTTATATTATAAAAAAAAAGATTAAAGCTTAAATAAAAGAAACGGAGGGATTACGCCACTCATCTCTCTCTCGTTCGCTCATCTGCGATTAGGGCTTTCCACCCCAATCGTCGCCGCTCACACTCTTCTCCTACCTCTCGATCTCGCTCTCGACCTGCAAAAAAAAACAATCAAACAACCAAATAACCCCACCCCACACAGCCCCTAATACCCAGGTTTCACTATATACAGATGATCTACATATTACAAATGATGCTAAAATGAAAGCAAAAGGAATGGTGGCGGAACGGCGAAGATGACTCCTGCGGCCTCGTCGAGGGAAGTTCTTCTTCTTCTCTACCTTTTTTACCTTTTACGAGCCTTCGCGATCTGGATCGTTTCGCCTTCGGTCCGTCGGTTTATGAGGGACGATGATGAGCAATGCTTCTGAGTCTCTGGGCGATGATGAATGCTCTTGGTGTTCTGAGCCTCGATCGTATTGTTTAGAATGCGTGGGATTCTCGTTGTTTTTTCCGTCAATTTTTTCTGTCCGTTATGCCAAGACCTTGTCTCTTTTTATAGGTCGATGATGAATATGAAGGTTTTGGAAATCGTTTCATGTTGATTGATACCGTGTTAATTGCTGATTTGATTTCGTGTTTAATGCCATGGTCTGATATGACTCGATTTGGAAAGTTTTTTGAATTTGACCGATACGCTTTGTGATTCGGTTTTCAAATCTGAAAAGTTTTGGAAACTTTTTGAAAACCTTCTGTAATACCCCAAAATTTGCTCTTCCCTTTTGGCATCATAGCATGGCATTATCATTTATCATATCATATCCATCTCATTAGCATTGCATTGCATTTAACATAGAAAAATGAAGCATGGCATCCTTCTTACCATCAGGGCATGTGATCAGGTGGAAGGTGGACAATCAAGGGATCATTCAAAGCACAAAAAGGTCAATCAAGTTGGCTCTAGGCAAGCCAAGAGGTCTCTCATGTCTCATACTATCTCAATTGATCTTCCAAAACCTCAAGGAAGTGAGATTCAATGGAAGATTGAAGCACTACATCTTTCACTATGCAAGAGATTCAAAAATTGAAGGAAAACCCTCAAAAGAGATAGATCATTGATTCAAAATCATTCTCAAGTGGCATTTCTCATCATCCTTTAAGAGGATACACAACATACTCTGAGGAATTTGGATTTGGAAGATGTGCAATTTCCTCCTAACCAAAGGGGGTCAAAACTAGGGTTTCCCATTAAATCAGGGAATCTTTGATTTTTTGGACAAAGCTTGTTGTCATGGTATTCTACATGTTCTTAAGTGTATGTGTGTGGAAGATTGCATCTCAATTGGTTTTAGAAGTGGTTCAATTGGAAGAAAGATCAAGAATCAGAGAAATTGGGGCAAAGTCAAATAATCAGAGGAAAAAGTCAACTCTTGACTTTTTGAGGCCAAATTCATGAAATTCATGTTACATATGTCCAATGTACAAAATTTGGTCAAGAAATTCCAAAGGAATCATGAAAAAATCAAGATGTAAAAAGTTGCCATTTTTGGATGAAGTAGGGTTGCTAAAAATAGCAAGTTTTGGCCATTTTGCATCAGAATTTGAACCAAGGCCATTTAAATTTGGAGCACCAAATGAAAAATCCACTCTGCCTCAATGAAAGATCTTGTTTTAAGCTTCAAATCCATGTGTAGAACATCTCCATTGGATAAAAATTGAGAGAGATATGATTGATCAAAGTTGGAGGAAAGTAGGTTCAAAACTAGGTCATGACCAAGATTTTCAGGTCACGCGCGCAATCATTTTAACAAACAGTTGGTGGGCCAAATGTCCACTCATTTTTCTCATGGTTAAAGGCCTCAAATGAAAAACTTTTCAACATCAAAGTTGTTCCTTGTAGTGTCCTCTTCAATGTTGATGTTGTGAAAATTTTGATTTAACCAAGTTATGAGATAGTTTGGAGGGTTCAAAGTCATGTTGTTTGTGCTGAAATTTTGTGTGCCCAGTTGCCATGCCAGCCAACCTCTGGCCATGCCCACCAACCAGTTTTGAACCAATGCATTCATAGCTGTTTTTAGGCATATTTGAGACCTCATTTTACTTCAACTTGCAAACCAATGTTGTTCCCCAATGTACCATCTTTCTAATGACATCAATGTTTCATTGTTTCATTCACTAACCATGGAGAAATTCACCCTCAAACACCCACTGTTACCATGATGATTTGCTGCATAATATTTTGGTTCAAACATACATCAAGTACATGACAGAGGTTTTATGTGTGCTGCCTCATTAAGACCAACACATATCTGCACCTCTCACACCCTTGCTCGAATTATACATGAAGAGGGAAAGGTTGGAAGCGTGCTATAGAAGTTTAGCAGCAAGAACATGGTAACACATCATAAACCAGCTGCACCATATCATTGCTCTCCCTAACTAACTTGACTCAGTTAGTTAGGGATGACTCATTTAACTCCACATAACTCAGTTAACTCACTCATTAAACCATGGTTATAGTTTACTATAAAGCAAAACCTCACTCTCTAATTTCATTTTTCAACTTCATTCTTTCACATTCTCTCCAAAGAACTCTCTCTGCTTTACTCTCAACATCACCATTGCCAAGAATTTTCGAGCTCATCTTGCTCATTCCACTTCAACACTTTCCTTGTTTCTCTCAATTTCACAACAGTGCATTTGTTCTTGAAGCTTGGATTTCGCTCACTTCCATTGAATCATCATCAAGTTCTACATCTCAGCCTTTATTTGGCCAAGTGAAGATTGTAGAAGAGACAAGATCTCTGGTTTTCTGAAGAGTATCTCAAGGTCACAAAACTTCAGGTACGAATTTCCACCATTATAGACATGATTTGAAGATGTTTTCAGGTTCTTGAGGCTTCTTATAAGCTCAAGAACTTGTCTGGCTAGTTGATAGGCCTTTAGAGGCATAGTTGAAAAGTTAGGGCAAACTTTCCTCTGTTCGATTCTCTCATTTCATGAACTTTTTGTGTGTTTTATCACTGGATCCATGTTCTCCTTTACTTCCTCTTCATTTTGGTATATCATTTGTGGAATTCTGGAAGATTGGAGGTTGCAGACGGTGGAGGTGTGACCGGAGAAGGTGACCGGAGGTCATCTCCGGCCGGTGACTGTAATTGCTAGGGTTTCACTATGTTTTAATCGTGGCCTTTGATTGTTCTTAATCCTACGTTCCAAAATGTGCCAACACATTAAAAAAAAGCGTGCAAGTCACATGCCAATTTTCTGAACTCACTTAAACGTTGTATGGCATGGTACACGATAGGGAGTGTGGACATTCACATGTGCGCGTTGATGTTGTTTACTTTGACTATGGTTTGACTGTGACTTGATCCAATGGCCATGAGTGAGTCAATTTTGTTGACTGAGATTCCATGCTTGTTAGTATGTTCTGCGTGCTTATTGGACCTAAGACAGATTGTTATTTACACCCCACGCTTCTAAGGCCCAAACGAATTGAACTATGGATTTGCTATGGTTGCACCCCATTCATATTGCATTTCATATTTTATTTTCATTTTTGCTACACGTTTCATAATTGATTTTTAAAAATATCAAATGATATTGGAAAATTCTACAAAAATTCATGTGTATTCTTAAAACATTTAGGAAATTTTTCATGATTTTATTTTCTGATTTTATGACCATTTTGCCCCTGTTCCATTATTTCTTTTGAATTTCCATTTGCATGCATACTTAATGTGACATATGATTTTGTGCATTTTTGTTCTTGATCATAAAAAATGATTTTGATGCCTTTCTTTTTGCATTGTGGTCACAATATGTTGAGGTATGTTTGAGATTTATGAGATGATTTTTAAGTCTTTTTTGGATGACTTTTGATGTGTTGCTTTGAGCATGAATGCATGAAACTTCCATGAGACTTTGACCTAATTGTTGAGTGACTTTGGTTCTGATTCATTGCTTGTGGACTTGATATGTTAATGGCATGTGTTTAAGGTGTTTGATTGGTGAAAGTCATAATTTTTGAAGCATGTTTACTATTTGTTTGAAGCATGAAGTTTAACTTGTTCATTTTGTGAATGCATGCCTCATGTTTGGTTTGCTTGATCATGAAGGCACTTGTGCCATGAGTTGTGGTTTTGTTTGAGGATGTATAGCATGTTAATTGACTTCTGATTGTGACATTTGGGTTTCATCTTTGCATGTTTGATGTTTATCTTGCACCTTAAGTCACTTGTTTCACAAGTATGAACCACATTCACATCACTTCACCTTTTCTTCTTTGCTTCTTGTTGGATTGAGATTTTGTTTGCATGATTTAGTATGCCCATTTAGGATAACATTAGGTTGTGTAAATATGAGTTACATTCTGACTTGGAAGCATGTATAGCATTCAATCTCATTTCACTTTGTTTGTCAACTTGTTTGAATTTGATTTGTTCATTATATTTTCTTACTTTACTTGTAAGTGATTGTGCTAACCATGTAGGGGCTTTGGTAAGTTTCAATTGAGTGTGGATAAGGAATCCACATTCAACTTCTATCCTTTCTCTTTTACAATTCCATGTTTTGTTAAGCACTTATGTGCTTTCTTTTAATAACTCATCACTTTCCCTTTGTGAATTACAATTCATCTTCTACTTTAGAAGTGAATTGTTTAATTCATTCTTTCTTTAGACGTTAGGTTGAAACCTCACAAACCTTAGGATCACTCCCTTAACTAATCAATTAGGATTGAGTCTTAGTCCATATAGATTTTTACCTTTATCCTCCCTTGAGTCTCTTTTCTCATCTCAAAGAAAATTCAAAACATATAATAAAGGTAGGCATTTATTGCATTTAGGCCTTTCATATAAAGAAAAGGTTATAAGGGGTCTTCTCTTATAATCTTAGAATGTATAGCATATAGCCCATCTTGGGTCAATGTGTTAAACATTTGATCTTGTATGAGGGACTTAAATGCAATACTTGTTGAAGGTGCAAATAATAAAAAACACTTCTTCATTTCTTAATCAACAAAACACTTAATAAACACAAGTATGCTAGTGTGTTTGAACCTTGACAATTGGAACTAAGTGTGGGGGTCTTCTTCACTCTTAGTGTGCTTTCTTACCCATTCCATCTTGGAATGTGAGGATGTACACATTCCAATGACTAAGATTCAGATACACTATCATATGCAAACAAATGAAAAAACTCTTAAAAGACAAAAACAAACAATAACGTCTTTCCTTCGGGAATTCTTTTCTCACCTCATTCACTCTCAACGCACGAACGCGCTTCTACTCGTTCTCTTGCAAGATGGTAACGCACTCGGACCAGCGAGCCTGCAACACCTGAGCTAGAACGTCAGCCGTTCTCTAAAAAACACAAACAATTCATCCCTAGTGAGGGGAACTACGTCGCTCTGATTCTCATGCTCCTGATGAGATACGTAGGCAGTGGGGTAGGGCCCATGCGAGCACTTCTTTTATTTTCCCTACATTTGTTTCTCTTTCTCCTTTCCTTTTTCAGTTCTTTCTCAGTATTCCTTTCTTTACACCCTTTTG
Source organism: Lathyrus tuberosus (assembly GCA_022829125.1). Lineage (NCBI taxonomy): Eukaryota > Viridiplantae > Streptophyta > Magnoliopsida > Fabales > Fabaceae > Lathyrus > Lathyrus tuberosus. The sequence continues at coordinate 5,914,185 of JALAZF010000315.1, read as the reverse complement.
ATCGAGACAAGCAAGCGTGGATCCCATCGGGTACGATGGACGTGAGGGGGTGCTAATACCTTCCTCTCGCGTAACCGACTCCCTTACCCACTTCTCTTGGTCGTAAGACCATGCTTTTCCTTTCCCTCAGGTTTACGCGGTGTTTCCTTTCCCTCTCTTGGGATAAATACACATTGCTGGCGACTCTGTTCGGTGCCACTTTCGCGTTTGTACTTGGATGAAAATCCCGGGAGCGACAGCTGGCGACTCTGCTGGGGAGTATTGCGGTTGACCTATTGCTGGTCCATCCCTAAGCGAGTCAATCCTAGCGCTTGTCTGTTTTTCTTTCATTGGGTGTTTACTGTTGTGTTGTATTTACTGTTTTATTGTATGGTTATTTACTGCTTTACTGTACATTACTGTATTTACCGTATTTTAGCATTTTCATTTCATATGATATATTATGCTATACTGGACTGTGTTGTTTTCTGTTTGGCGGGCGGGATTTCTGAGAGATAAGCCCATTACACAGGCTTGAGTATACACTTAGAATTAGAGTGGAGAGTAGTGGGACCTACGTGCCGTTTGGAGTGCGTTGGGTGTTCACGAAATTCACAGCTAGATGAGGCTATCTTGGGACACGTCGTGGCATACGCATCTTGCGTATTCCAGGATGTAGATCTAGAGAGCTGTCGACTCTAGTGACCGATCATGAGGACCTTAGTGGAAATATCCCTCTTTAGTGGTGACAATGGCAGACCACATTCTGTGGCAAACCCATTCGCACCCGAGGGCCCACTTTGGAACTTGCATAGGATGACTTTTATTTTCTAAGGGGAGTCAGTGGACGACCTCTTTGATTGGCATAGCATTGTATCCTACGGGCTGAATGTGCTATTGCTTCTCAAACCTCTGAAGCTGACAAGCCTTATTTTCTAAGAACCACATGTGAGTATGGGCGGGATGTTTACAGGTTTGCAGGAAACCCAGCCTCCTACCTACCTTACTTGTGATTCTATGATGATTTCAGACATTGTATCCTATGACAGTGATTTAAGTGTTCATCTCAGATATTGCCAGACTCAGTACAGAGACACAGTGCACACAGTTCATTACAGACACCGACACTTGATTACCTGATCACATGCCCTTTTGCATTGCATTATCATATCATAACAGTTATGTTTGTCATTTTCAGGTGCATAATACATTTCTGATTCCAATCCATGGGTTCAACAGAGATCGTCGCCGAGAGAAAGAACAATGTGTCTTACAAGTTTCCAGATCCTGTCTTGGATTCATTGCTCAAAGTTATAGATATGGCTGGTCCGGGTATTCTTGATAGGTTTCAGAAGAGCTACGGGAATTTGGTTGGGATGGTCCGTACAATCACCAAGTATGAGCATGATGCTTTACACACTCTGCTGCAGTTCTACGAGCCTTCGTTGAGGTGCTTTCTTTTTTCAAATTACATTTTGATGCCAACACTGGAAGAATTCTCATTTATTTTGGGAATTCCGATCACGTCGGCAATACCATTCTTCTCTGGTAGTTCTCCCAGCGTAAAAGAAATTGCTGCTGCTTTACAAATGGATCAGACATTGATAAAGAGCGGTGTGAGCAGTAAAAATGGAGTTAGCGGATTTCATTTAGAATTTCTGGCTGGACAGGCCCAAGAGGCTGCAAGTGCTAAAAATTGGACGGTTTACAATTCCATTCTGGCTCTCTGCATATATGGCCTAGTTTTCTTTCCCAATCAGCAAGACTTTGTGGATATGCAAGCAACGAGAGTTTTTGTCCTTAAAAATCCAGTCCCTACTTTGTTAGGAGATTTTTATCATTCCGTGCATTACAAGAATGAGAAAAGGAGGGGAGGATCTGTTAGTTGTTGCACTCCACTGCTGAGTCATTGGTTTTTCAAACATTTGCCTCAGACAGGTGTCTTTGTGGAAACCAAAGATGTGGCGAAATGGTCTAAACGATTGATGAGTTTAACTGCTGATAACATTGTATGGTTTGATCACCGGTTGTTGAGAATAGAGCTTGTCACAAGATGCGGAAATTTTCCAAATGTGCCTCTGATTGGCAGAAAAGGAGGGATTAATTATAATCCAGTTTTGGCCATCCGACAGTTTGGGTATGCTTCCAGATATCCTCCTACAGAGCAAGATGTGGAAGAATCCTTATTCTTTACAGGAACTAAAGATGCAAAGGTGGTAGAAGTAGTGAATGCTTGGAAAGATAAGCACAAAATTGGAAAAGCAGTTTTTGGAAAAGGAGATTGTAGATCTTATCCTGAATATGACAGGTGGATTGAGACGAAAGTAAAGGAATTGCTTTTACCCTTTTCAAGGGGACCTCTTTTATGTTCAGCACAGCCAGAATAACCCACTATGGTGGCTATTGAAGAATGTGAGAAGTGGAAGAAAATGGTCAGAGAGCTGCAGATAGAAAATTCTGGAATGAGCAGATGTCTTCAGAAAGCTCTAGCTGACAACAAAGAGTTGGAAAAGAGAGCCTTGAAAGCGGAAAAAACCTTGGCTGACAAAGAGGAAGATTTTGATGACCGAGCTCGGTACTTTCGGAAACTTACTCTGGGAGCAGATGACACTAGTCAGGCTCACAAGATTACAAAACAGGCTTTAGCCCGAAGCAAGGATTCATTAGCTCAACTTCGTCAAGCTTGGGATGAAGTCAGAATTGAAAATGCCGAGTTAAAGGATCAGTCGAAGACTAAAGACGAGGAGCTTAAAAAGGCACATGAGCAGAGGAGAAAGTATCGGGAAAGTCTCGATAAAAGTCAAGAACAGTTAGAAGAAGCTAGAAGCCAGTTGAAGAATACCAAGAAAGAGCTTGAAGAAGTCATGATAGAAAGGGAGATACTCAAGACGCAAGCTGGCATAAAGAGACACAAAGGAGTGTGTGATGACGAGGCTCTGATGCTGCATATGGGTTCTTTAACTGAAGCTCTTGAGAAAAGGGATGTCTTGATCAAAGAAATGATTGAAAAGCCGAATCACCAGCGTACCCGTATACTTTTTGAGGAGATCAAATACTCAAGTGATAAGCTGAAGGGTGTGGAATTGTCAGACTGATGTTCTTTTCCTTATATTTTGTTGTTAATGGTTACCATCAGGCTTGTTGATGGATCCATTTTTCCTTGTATTGCATTTGCGGTTGAACCTTTCTTAAATATACTTGATTACTTCGTTGAATGAGTATGAGCAGTTTTATTCAGAATTATTCCTTATCAGATAGCTGCACACAAGCACATGACCACGACACGTCTCTTTATATCACAATTTCTGGTCTTCAGATTTCTGTGGTGGGATTGGAATCAGGGTATAAAGCACCTCGGAAATGACAAACATGGCATTGCATGGCATTGCATATCATTTTGCATTTTTGTTACTTGCTTTTCAGGTACTCGTTGCGGGGTCTCTAACCTTTATTTGGTTTCAGGCATTATAGCGGAGAGTCATATTCACCGATATTCGACGCGAAGGAATCAAGTAAGAATCATGGATCAAGTGCAAAGTGATTTGGCTGAAATGAGGGCGCGTATGGACCAGTTCATGACCCTCATGACTGGCATGGTGCAAAATCAGGAGAGACTGAGGCTTCTGGTAGAGCGTCCCGACAATGGGCCCGAAGGTGATCATCATGACAATTCACAGGGACATGGCATTCCTCCCCCCGGTGGTAACCCTCCTCCTGGTGGTAACAATCGGGGTAATGGAAATGGTAGGCATGCTGGTGTTACTCTTGAGGATACTCTGGAAGACCAATTTACTCTGCTGGATGCTGATGTGGGTAATCAAGGTGATCGAAGGTATGATGAGTTAGCAGAGAAGATCAGGGCCATAGAATGCAAGAACTCTATGGGTATTGATGTTACCAGCTTGGGGCTGGTCTCAGGAGTCAGAATTCCCCCTAAATTCAAGCCTCCCACTTTCGATAAGTATCACGGCAATGCGTGTCCCCAAACGCATCTTCAAGCTTACTTTGGGAAGATTTCAGCCCATACGGATGACGAGAAGCTATGGATGCACTATTTTCAGGACAGTCTGGCTGGGGCGTCCTTGACCTGGTATATGAAGTTGAATAGAGCTGCTGTGAAGAATTGGAAAGATCTGGCAGAAGCGTTCCTGAAGCAATACCAATATAATATTGACATGGCGCCCAACCGCACCCAATTGCAGGGATTGTCACAAAATGCCAAGGAGAGTTTCAAAGAATATGCACAGAGGTGGAGGGAAATGGCTGCCCAGGTTCAACCTCCCTTATCAGACAGAGAAATGGCAGATATGTTCATGGGCACCTTGCAAGGGGCCTATCTGGATAGATTAGCTGCTTGTCCGTCAACTGGATTTGCTGATATTGTGATTGCGGGAGAAAGAATAGAAAGTCTGTTAAAGCTTGGAAAGATCCAGGATGTGAGTGGGGCTGGCTCTTCGGGGACGAAGAAACCGTTTGCTAGTAACCAGAAAAGACGAGAAGGTGATACGAATGCTGTGTTTAGAGGACGAGGCAGAGGGCGTTCTCGAACTTATTATCAGGTAGATGCTGTAACAATCCCCACACCGTCTGTTCAGAAACAACAACCCCAACAACAAGTTCAACAGCAACAACCTTTTTTCCAGCAAAGGTCTAGACAGAGGGATCGTAAGATGGATCCTCTCCCTATGACTTATGCCGCGCTGTTGCCCCGGCTACTCGAGTTAAAGTTGGTAGAACTCCGTACTATGAAAGCTCCGGTTGCTGGAAACCTGCCACCTAACTTCGATGCTAATGCTCGTTGTGAGTTCCACTCAGGTGCTCAGGGGCACTCCATTGAAAAATGCTGGGCTTTCCATCATAAAGTACAAGATTTGATTGATGCTAAAGCCATCAATTTCTCTCCCGCTCCTAATATTACTCAGCATCCCATGCCTGATCATAGCGCAGCAAATGTGTACGCTATTGAAGATGGGAGGAGATTGAATCTGGTGACAGATATCCGTCAAGTGAAAACTTCTTTGTTGGTTGTAAAAGATCGTTTATTGAAGGGACAGGTGTTCCCGGGCTGTAATCAAGATTGCTTTGAGTGTATGAATCAGGAGAACGGCTGTGATAAGTTGAAGATGGGTTTACAGAATCTGATCGATGAAGGATGTCTACAGTTCGACAGAGTCGTGAAAGACACTGATGAGATATCAACCGTGACCATCTATTACACTCCCGCTGAGATTCAAATGCCGGTCAATGCAGTTCCCGTGGCGAGTGTTGCGCCAGAAGGGCCCAGTCCTGTCACTATCACGGTGCCAGGACCAATTCCGTTCACATCCACGAAAGCTATCCCATGGCACTATGGGGCAGATGTATATTACGAAGGTAAAAAACAGGAAGTTGAGTCATCAGTCAGCCCAAATGTTGATAACGTAGGGGGTGTAGGGGGCTTTACAAGGAGTGGAAGGTTGTTCGCTCCCCCAACCTTGAGAAGTGATAAGGAGGTAGAAGCTGCAGCAAAGGATAAGGGTAAACAGGTGGTTGAAAGTGCACCTACACCTGAAGCAGAGACAAAGATTACTTTTGATAAGGAAATGGAAGAATTTATGAAGATAATCAAGAAAAGCGATTATAAGATTGTGGACCAACTGAATCAGACCCCTTCAAAGATTTCAATCCTGTCACTATTGTTGTGCTCTGATGCGCACCGACAGGCGTTGTTGAGAGTGTTGAAGAGTGCGTACGTGCCACAAGAAATTACTGTTAATCAGCTCGAGGGCGTAATCTCCAATGTTAATGTCAGCCATGGCTTGGGCTTTACAAGTAGAGATTTGACTGTTGAAGGAAGAAACCATAATAAGGCTTTGCATATCACGATGGAGTGTAAGGGCGCAGTGTTATCTCATGTACTGGTAGACACTGGTTCGTCACTCAATGTCTTGCCCAAGAAGGCATTGATGAAGCTGGAAGTTGATGGTTTGATCTTAAGGCCTAGTGAATTGGTGGTCAGAGCATTCGATGGGACCCGACGATCTGTGTTTGGTGAGGTGGAATTGCCCGTACAAATTGGACCACAGGTATTCAAATCCACGTTCCATGTAATGGACATACAACCTGCATATAGCTGCCTATTGGGACGCCCTTGGATTCACGGAGCCGGGGCTGTTACTTCTACTCTACATCAAAAGCTGAAGTATGAGTTTGAAGGGCAGGTTGTGACAGTGTGTGGGGAAGAAGACATCTTTGTGAGTCACTTGTCCACGTTCAAGTACATTGAAATGGATGGGGAAATTCATGAGATGCTGTGCCAATCATTCGAAGCAGTCAATATTGACGATGCACCTGAGTCTTCTTCTGTACCAGTTGGGGCTGGTACCTCCATTTCATCTTACAAACAAGCTGTCGAAGTCGTCAGGGCAGGCAACGCCCAAGGTTGGGGCCGGTTGATAGAGACCCCAATGAAGGAAGAAAAATTTGGTATTGGTTATCATCCCTCTACAACTTCAGATGCGGGGAGCAGGGGACCCATTACTTTCAATAGTGGGGGAATTATCTACATGGACCAGTCTTGTGCAGCCACGGAGGATAGTGTTGACAGTGATTGTGACTTGGACAACTGGGTACGCCCTCATGTTCCGGGACAACAAGTGCAAAACTGGTTCGTTGAAGAAGTCATCCGGGTTACTCTTCAGACAGAGTAATTTTTCTTTGTTTTTTCTAACCATAATGCATGACAAAATCTTGCGCTCTGCCCAAGGCGTATAGATTCATTTGTAGGGCCACCATGGTTGCATTTGCAATGTTTAATCATTAATAAAGGACGTTTTGCAATCAAATTTTGTTCTCTGTCTTTCAGTTTTTATTTTTGCACAAAAAATATAAAATGGCAATGTTTCATTTTCTTTTGTTTTGCTTAAAAATAAATTCTAAAATAAGGCATGAACCCGTTCATGCAGACTTGATCCTCCGGATACCACTGATAACGATTTTGATATGGCCATGTATGACTTTGACAATCCGATTTATCAAGCCGAAGAAGGGGATGAGAAAGATTGTGAACTCCCTGAAGAACTGGCCAGATTGTTGAAACAGGAGGAAAGGGTCATCCAGCCTCATCAGGAGACTGTAGAAATCATCAATATTGGTACCAAGGACGCCAAGAAAGAGATCAGGATTGGTGCCAGCTTGCAAGCAGATGTGAAGCAAACTTTGACGGAAATGTTGCGCGAGTATGTTGACGTCTTCGCCTGGTCGTATCAAGACATGCCGGGGTTGGATACGGATATTGTCGTGCACAGGCTACCATTGAGAGAAGAATATCCGCCAGTCAAGCAGAAACTTCGTCGGACTCACCCCGACATGGCTTTAAAGATTAAGGAGGAAGTCCAGAAGCAGTGGGACGCTGGTTTTCTTGCTGTGACAAAGTATCCTCCATGGGTAGCCAACATCGTGCCAGTACCGAAGAAAGATGGAAAAGTGAGAATGTGTGTGGATTATCGAGATCTTAATAAAGCTAGCCCGAAAGATGATTTTCCACTACCTCATATTGATGTGCTGGTCGATAATACAGCTCAGTTTTCAGTGTTCTCATTTATGGACGGTTTCTCTGGGTACAACCAGATCAAGATGGCACCTGAAGATATGGAGAAGACCACGTTCATTACTCCGTGGGGTACATATTGTTATAAAGTAATGCCTTTTGGGTTGAAAAACGCAGGGGCAACGTACCAGCGGGCGATGGTGACATTGTTTCATGACTTGATTCATAAGGAGATCGAATGTTATGTAGATGATATGATTACCAAGTCGAGAACAGAAGAGGAACATCTGGTTAATCTGAAAAAGCTGTTTGAAAGGTTGAGAAAGTTCCGTCTGAGATTAAATCCAAACAAGTGCACGTTTGGGGTGCGTTCTGGAAAGTTACTGGGCTTCATTGTGAGCGAAAGAGGAATCGAGGTTGATCCTGCCAAGGTGAAAGCAATACAAGAAATGCCTGAACCGAGAACAGAAAAAGAGGTTCGTGGTTTCTTGGGTAGATTGAACTACATTGCGAGGTTCATATCTCACCTAACAGCCACGTGCGAACCAATATTTAAATTGTTAAGGAAAGATCAAACGGTCAGGTGGAATGACGATTGCCAATTGGCATTCGATAAGATAAAAGAATACTTGCAGGAACCTCCGATTCTAATGCCTCCAGTTGAAGGGAGACCGCTGATAATGTATCTGACAGTGCTTGAAGGTTCCATGGGTTGTGTTCTCGGTCAACATGACGAGACAGGTAGGAAGGAGCATGCTATTTACTACCTGAGCAAAAAGTTCAATGATTGTGAGTCCCGATACTCAATGCTTGAAAAGACATGCTGTGCGCTTGCATGGGCCGCTAAGCGATTGAGGCAATATATGGTTAGGCACACGACCTTGTTGATTTCAAAAATGGATCCTATCAAGTATATTTTTGAGAAACCAGCATTGACAGGCAGAGTTGCACGGTGGCAAATGGTCTTGACAGAGTATGACATTCAGTACACTTCACAAAAGGCCATCAAAGGAAGTATCTTGTCCGACTATCTTGCGCAACAGCCGATTGATGATTACCAACCCATGAAGTTTGACTTCCCTGATGAAGACATCATGTTTCTCAAAGCTAAAGACTGCGAGGAACCACTTCCGGAGGAGGGGCCAGACCCTGAATCCAAATGGAGTCTGATGTTTGATGGGGCTGTCAATATGAATGGGTGCGGAGTTGGAGCAGTTCTTATCACGCCGGAAGGTGTTCATATGCCGTTCACTGCCCGAATAACTTTCGGATGCACCAACAATGAAGCAGAGTACGAAGCTTGTATAATGGGGATCGAGGAGGCGATTAATCTACGGATTAAAACCCTTGATATATTCGGTGATTCAGCTTTGGTAATCAATCAAGTGAAAGGGAGTTGGTACACGCACCAAGCAAATCTAGTGCCGTATAGAGATTATACGAGGAGATTGCTGACATTTTTCACAACAGTGAAACTGTACCACATTCCTCGAGATGAGAATAGGTTCGCTGATGCCTTGGCCACTCTGTCTTCCATGATCAAAGTGCAAGGATGGAACCATGTACCTAAGATTGAGGTATCCCGCCTTGACAGACCAGCATTTGTGTTTGCGGTCGATGCAACGTCTGATGACAAGCCATGGTTTCATGATATTAAGTGTTTCTTGAAAAGTCAAGAGTACCCGTCAGGGGCATCGTCCAAAGACAGGAAGACGTTGAGAAGGTTAGCTGGTAGTTTCTTCTTGAACAAAGATGGCGTGCTGTATAAAAGAAATTTTGACACGGTCCTGCTTAGATGTGTGGATAGACATGAAGCAGACTTGTTGATGATTGAAGTGCACGAAGGCTCTTTCGGTACTCACGCCGGAGGGCATGCAATGGCTAAAAAGTTGTTAAGATCGGGATATTATTGGTTGACTATGGAGTCAGATTGTTGTAAATATGCCCGCAAATGCCATAAATGCCAGATCTATGCAGACAAGGTGCATGTGCCTCCAAATCCGTTGAGCATCATGTCGTCGCCTTGGCCGTTTGCCATGTGGGGCATTGATATGATCGGAAAGATTGAGCCTACAGCTTCCAATGGTCATCGTTTCATCTTGGTGGCAATTGATTACTTCACCAAATGGGTTGAAGCCGCATCCTATGCCAATGTTACAAAACAAGTGGTCGCTCGTTTCTTAAAACGGGATATCATTTGCCGATATGGAGTTCCCGAAAGAATCATTACTGATAATGGTTCTAATTTGAACAATAAGATGATGGCTGAGTTATGCCGGGACTTCAAAATCGAGCATCACAATTCTTCTCCGTACCGCCCAAAGATGAATGGCGCGGTCGAAGCGGCCAACAAAAATATCAAGAAGATTGTACAGAAGATGGTTGTCACGTACAAAGATTGGCATGAGATGTTACCATTTGCTTTGCATGGGTATCGAACGTCGGTACGCACGTCCACTGGGGCAACCCCATTCTCACTTGTATATGGTATGGAGGCAGTGCTACCGGTTGAAGTAGAGATTCCGTCCCTCAGAGTCATGATGGATGTTAAGCTAGATGAAGCTGAATGGGTACGAGCCAGATTTGATCAGTTGAGCCTTATTGAGGAAAAGCGATTGGCGGCTGTATGTCATGGGCAACTATATCAGCGCAGAATGAAACAGGCATTTGACCAAAAGGTGCGTCCTCGGGTTTATAAAGTCGGAGATGTGGTACTCAAAAGGATCCTTCCTCCCAATACAGATCACAGGGGCAAATGGACTCCTAATTATGAAGGTCCATTCGTGGTTAAAAAGGTCTTTTCGGGCGGAGCTTTATTGCTTACAACCATGGATGGCGAAGACTTTTCATCCCCTGTCAACTCGGACGTAGTCAAAAAATACTTCGCATGAATAGACCCGCTGGATAATAAAAATAAAAAAAATCCAGGCAAAAAAGGGCATCCCGGCGAACCAAAAACAGAATAAGGTTCGGGCAAAAATTAGGGATATAATTGAAAAAATTTTGTACACCCGGTAAGTTGAAAACCCGAAAGGGCAACTTAGGCAAAAAAGGGTATCCTGGTGGATCGAAAACCTGAAAGGGCGGTCCACACAAAAGAGGGATTTAAGCGAATGACTACGGTTTGAGTTATCTGTACCCTATCACCGTTTGAACAACTGACGTTCTGAAGGATAGGAATCGGTCTGATCATTCCTCAGAAGGCAAGGTCGGGGAGTTTTGAAGACATACTGGTCATAACAGAATGGAAACTCAGTGGAATTCCGTTTTCACATTGCCATTAGGATAGTTTCTTTTCTCAATTTTTCAGCAATCACCTCTTTCCAGGGATTGCTTCCAAATGTAATTGCCTATTCTGGGCTCTCAGTCAATAAATTGAATTTCAGTAAAAAGCTTTCTATTTTTGTTTTATTGCTTTGTTTGCAAAAACGTCCTAATTGTTGATAAAACATTGCATTTGAAAACATGGCAGCCTTGCAATAACATGCGCAGAAAAAAATATTTGAAATTACTTCGAATGTTGAATACTCCCGGATGGTGGATTCTAGCCACGCAATATTCGGGGCATGTGGGCATATTCTTTTGTTGCAGGTAGCAGGTGCAGATGATTTTAAGCACAAGACCAGCAATAAATCACCCCACGCAAAAGACTGGGGCAATTATGGGTAAGGAGATCGGCGTTCATCGTTCGGTCGACGATTGTTCATAACGGGTCGATATCAGTGAATTAAGTTCAACTGGGTACCGTTGCATCTTATTAAGTCGATTCTCTCATTCAGTACTTCCAACAGCTACAAGCTTTTCTATATCGATAACGGTCACAGGTTCCCCAAAAGAGTGGTCTCGTCGACACCGAAACTGATGGTCATTATCCCCAGCGAAGTCACAAGAGTTTGAAGAGGCTAGATCTTCTGTAAAATCCTCTTATGACATCCTTTGCGGGGACGAATTGTTGTGTTGTCCAAGCATGGGGCATGATTGTTTCCCCAGCATGAAGTGTTGGTCACCCCCAGTAGAGTTTGAGGACAGTTGGTCTTCTGTAAAATTCTCTCAAAAGGCATTCCCCAACACGAGACGCTTTAAAGCAGTTTTCTCCAGCAGAGTTTGTTATAAACTCGTCATCCCCAACGGAATTGTCCAAAGGGAAAGCTCGCCTAACATGGGGCATTGTGGTACTCATCCTAAGCTTGACAGTCATATTCTTCAGCAGACTACTGTGGATTTGCTTTGGGTTTCCCCAACAGATCTCTAAGGACTCTTTCTAGCAAGTTGCAGTAGAATGTTCTAACCAGGATTTGCATATCCCTGGCAGAGTAGCCCTGATACCCAGCAAGATCGTATCTCTGGTCATGGTATCCCCACAGAGGTCAGCATCGAATCTTGTCAGCAACTTCCAGCTGAGTTGTTGTTCTCTCCGCAGAGGTTTATCAGATCGACAGAATCTATTCCTCAACAAGGATGGTACAGCCTTTCCCTAGCCGGGTCAGAAGGTTGATAATCCCTATAAAGGATCTTGGGTTGAATAAATCCCCAAGCAGAGTTTTAATGGCTCATTTCCCCAGCAGGACGTCATTTAAAAATTCTCATCCCCAGCGGAGTTGCTGTGACCAGAATCCAGCCCCAAACAGATGGAATAATTCCTGCCAGAGTCGTCATTCCCTCATATCTTAAAGTCCAATTTATTTTTGGCAAGCTTGACAATTCGAAGCAGACGGATTGTTCATCCATTCGCCAGCAGAGATATTATCCTTTTAGGAGTCTCCGAGATTAAATCATTGATTGTGGTTCCTCAGCAGAGTCGGCAGAGATGTCTGGCGCAGAGGCAGAGAGTAATTCGATTTTAAAATTCCAAAAGTCCAACAGTGGATTGGCAAAAGTCCGTCTTCGGGTGGTAAAAGTCCAACAGTGGATTGGCGAAAGGTCCATCTAAGGGTGGCATATTCTAAAAGTCCAACAGTGGATTGGCAAAAGTCCGTCTTCGGGTGGCAAAAGTCCAACAGTGGATTGGCAAAAGTCCGTCTTCGGGTGGCAAAAGTCCAACAGTGGATTGGCAAAAGTCCGTCTTCGGGTGGCAAAAGTCCAACAGTGGATTGGCAAAAGTCCGTCTTCGGGTGGCAAAAGTCCAACAGTGGATTGGCAAAAGTCCATCTTCGGGTGGCACGAAGCTGCAAAGTCCACCAGTAGTGTGGCAGGCCAGTAGTCGTCTGGAGTTGCATAAAAGACATTATTAAAGTCCACCAGTAGTGTGGCAGGCCAGTAGTCGTCTGGAGTTGCATAAAAGACATTATTAAAGTCCACCAGTAGTGTGGCAAGCCAGTAGTCGTCTGGCGTCGTTCAAAAAGACAGTATTAAAGTCCACCAGTAGCGTGGCAAGCCAGTAGTCGTCTGGCATCGTTCAAAAGACAGATCTCTCCGACGTTTCATCGAGGACTCAATCCAGCAGTCTCGTTGGGTTTATATCCCTGTTATTCTTCATCATCCAGAGCAAATTTTTGGTTATATTTGGTATTCAATCACTATATACCTTGAAAGTCCGAAAGCAATTGCTTTCAGGCATTCAGGTCTACAGCGCTTGAATAGGGGCAGCTGTAATACCCCAAAATTTGCTCTTCCCTTTTGGCATCATAGCATGGCATTATCATTTATCATATCATATCCATCTCATTAGCATTGCATTGCATTTAACATAGAAAAATGAAGCATGGCATCCTTCTTACCATCAGGGCATGTGATCAGGTGGAAGGTGGACAATCAAGGGATCATTCAAAGCACAAAAAGGTCAATCAAGTTGGCTCTAGGCAAGCCAAGAGGTCTCTCATGTCTCATACTATCTCAATTGATCTTCCAAAACCTCAAGGAAGTGAGATTCAATGGAAGATTGAAGCACTACATCTTTCACTATGCAAGAGATTCAAAAATTGAAGGAAAACCCTCAAAAGAGATAGCTCATTGATTCAAAATCATTCTCAAGTGGCATTTCTCATCATCCTTTAAGAGGATACACAACATACTCTGAGGAATTTGGATTTGGAAGATGTGCAATTTCCTCCTAACCAAAGGGGGTCAAAACTAGGGTTTCCCATTAAATCAGGGAATCTTTGATTTTTTGGACAAAGCTTGTTGTCATGGTATTCTACATGTTCTTAAGTGTATGTGTGTGGAAGATTGCATCTCAATTGGTTTTAGAAGTGGTTCAATTGGAAGAAAGATCAAGAATCAGAGAAATTGGGGCAAAGTCAAATAATCAGAGGAAAAAGTCAACTCTTGACTTTTTGAGGCCAAATTCATGAAATTCATGTTACATATGTCCAATGTACAAAATTTGGTCAAGAAATTCCAAAGGAATCATGAAAAAATCAAGATGTAAAAAGTTGCCATTTTTGGATGAAGTAGGGTTGCTAAAAATAGCAAGTTTTGGCCATTTTGCATCAGAATTTGAACCAAGGCCATTTAAATTTGGAGCACCAAATGAAAAATCCACTCTGCCTCAATGAAAGATCTTGTTTTAAGCTTCAAATCCATGTGTAGAACATCTCCATTGGATAAAAATTGAGAGAGATATGATTGATCAAAGTTGGAGGAAAGTAGGTTCAAAACTAGGTCATGACCAAGATTTTCAGGTCACGCGCGCAATCATTTTAACAAACAGTTGGTGGGCCAAATGTCCACTCATTTTTCTCATGGTTAAAGGCCTCAAATGAAAAACTTTTCAACATCAAAGTTGTTCCTTGTAGTGTCCTCTTCAATGTTGATGTTGTGAAAATTTTGATTTAACCAAGTTATGAGATAGTTTGGAGGGTTCAAAGTCATGTTGTTTGTGCTGAAATTTTGTGTGCCCAGTTGCCATGCCAGCCAACCTCTGGCCATGCCCACCAACCAGTTTTGAACCAATGCATTCATAGCTGTTTTTAGGCATATTTGAGACCTCATTTTACTTCAACTTGCAAACCAATGTTGTTCCCCAATGTACCATCTTTCTAATGACATCAATGTTTCATTGTTTCATTCACTAACCATGGAGAAATTCACCCTCAAACACCCACTGTTACCATGATGATTTGCTGCATAATATTTTGGTTCAAACATACATCAAGTACATGACAGAGGTTTTATGTGTGCTGCCTCATTAAGACCAACACATATCTGCACCTCTCACACCCTTGCTCGAATTATACATGAAGAGGGAAAGGTTGGAAGCGTGCTATAGAAGTTTAGCAGCAAGAACATGGTAACACATCATAAACCAGCTGCACCATATCATTGCTCTCCCTAACTAACTTGACTCAGTTAGTTAGGGATGACTCATTTAACTCCACATAACTCAGTTAACTCACTCATTAAACCATGGTTATAGTTTACTATAAAGCAAAACCTCACTCTCTAATTTCATTTTTCAACTTCATTCTTTCACATTCTCTCCAAAGAACTCTCTCTGCTTTACTCTCAACATCACCATTGCCAAGAATTTTCGAGCTCATCTTGCTCATTCCACTTCAACACTTTCCTTGTTTCTCTCAATTTCACAACAGTGCATTTGTTCTTGAAGCTTGGATTTCGCTCACTTCCATTGAATCATCATCAAGTTCTACATCTCAGCCTTTATTTGGCCAAGTGAAGATTGTAGAAGAGACAAGATCTCTGGTTTTCTGAAGAGTATCTCAAGGTCACAAAACTTCAGGTACGAATTTCCACCATTATAGACATGATTTGAAGATGTTTTCAGGTTCTTGAGGCTTCTTATAAGCTCAAGAACTTGTCTGGCTAGTTGATAGGCCTTTAGAGGCATAGTTGAAAAGTTAGGGCAAACTTTCCTCTGTTCGATTCTCTCATTTCATGAACTTTTTGTGTGTTTTATCACTGGATCCATGTTCTCCTTTACTTCCTCTTCATTTTGGTATATCATTTGTGGAATTCTGGAAGATTGGAGGTTGCAGACGGTGGAGGTGTGACCGGAGAAGGTGACCGGAGGTCATCTCCGGCCGGTGACTGTAATTGCTAGGGTTTCACTATGTTTTAATCGTGGCCTTTGATTGTTCTTAATCCTACGTTCCAAAATGTGCCAACACATTAAAAAAAAGCGTGCAAGTCACATGCCAATTTTCTGAACTCACTTAAACGTTGTATGGCATGGTACACGATAGGGAGTGTGGACATTCACATGTGCGCGTTGATGTTGTTTACTTTGACTATGGTTTGACTGTGACTTGATCCAATGGCCATGAGTGAGTCAATTTTGTTGACTGAGATTCCATGCTTGTTAGTATGTTCTGCGTGCTTATTGGACCTAAGACAGATTGTTATTTACACCCCACGCTTCTAAGGCCCAAACGAATTGAACTATGGATTTGCTATGGTTGCACCCCATTCATATTGCATTTCATATTTTATTTTCATTTTTGCTACACGTTTCATAATTGATTTTTAAAAATATCAAATGATATTGGAAAATTCTACAAAAATTCATGTGTATTCTTAAAACATTTAGGAAATTTTTCATGATTTTATTTTCTGATTTTATGACCATTTTGCCCCTGTTCCATTATTTCTTTTGAATTTCCATTTGCATGCATACTTAATGTGACATATGATTTTGTGCATTTTTGTTCTTGATCATAAAAAATGATTTTGATGCCTTTCTTTTTGCATTGTGGTCACAATATGTTGAGGTATGTTTGAGATTTATGAGATGATTTTTAAGTCTTTTTTGGATGACTTTTGATGTGTTGCTTTGAGCATGAATGCATGAAACTTCCATGAGACTTTGACCTAATTGTTGAGTGACTTTGGTTCTGATTCATTGCTTGTGGACTTGATATGTTAATGGCATGTGTTTAAGGTGTTTGATTGGTGAAAGTCATAATTTTTGAAGCATGTTTGCTATTTGTTTGAAGCATGAAGTTTAACTTGTTCATTTTGTGAATGCATGCCTCATGTTTGGTTTGCTTGATCATGAAGGCACTTGTGCCATGAGTTGTGGTTTTGTTTGAGGATGTATAGCATGTTAATTGACTTCTGATTGTGACATTTGGGTTTCATCTTTGCATGTTTGATGTTTATCTTGCACCTTAAGTCACTTGTTTCACAAGTATGAACCACATTCACATCACTTCACCTTTTCTTCTTTGCTTCTTGTTGGATTGAGATTTTGTTTGCATGATTTAGTATGCCCATTTAGGATAACATTAGGTTGTGTAAATATGAGTTACATTCTGACTTGGAAGCATGTATAGCATTCAATCTCATTTCACTTTGTTTGTCAACTTGTTTGAATTTGATTTGTTCATTATATTTTCTTACTTTACTTGTAAGTGATTGTGCTAACCATGTAGGGGCTTTGGTAAGTTTCAATTGAGTGTGGATAAGGAATCCACATTCAACTTCTATCCTTTCTCTTTTACAATTCCATGTTTTGTTAAGCACTTATGTGCTTTCTTTTAATAACTCATCACTTTCCCTTTGTGAATTACAATTCATCTTCTACTTTAGAAGTGAATTGTTTAATTCATTCTTTCTTTAGACGTTAGGTTGAAACCTCACAAACCTTAGGATCACTCCCTTAACTAATCAATTAGGATTGAGTCTTAGTCCATATAGATTTTTACCTTTATCCTCCCTTGAGTCTCTTTTCTCATCTCAAAGAAAATTCAAAACATATAATAAAGGTAGGCATTTATTGCATTTAGGCCTTTCATATAAAGAAAAGGTTATAAGGGGTCTTCTCTTATAATCTTAGAATGTATAGCATATAGCCCATCTTGGGTCAATGTGTTAAACATTTGATCTTGTATGAGGGACTTAAATGCAATACTTGTTGAAGGTGCAAATAATAAAAAACACTTCTTCATTTCTTAATCAACAAAACACTTAATAAACACAAGTATGCTAGTGTGTTTGAACCTTGACAATTGGAACTAAGTGTGGGGGTCTTCTTCACTCTTAGTGTGCTTTCTTACCCATTCCATCTTGGAATGTGAGGATGTACACATTCCAATGACTAAGATTCAGATACACTATCATATGCAAACAAATGAAAAAACTCTTAAAAGACAAAAACAAACAATAACGTCTTTCCTTCGGGAATTCTTTTCTCACCTCATTCACTCTCAACGCACGAACGCGCTTCTACTCGTTCTCTTGCAAGATGGTAACGCACTCGGACCAGCGAGCCTGCAACACCTGAGCTAGAACGTCAGCCGTTCTCTAAAAAACACAAACAATTCATCCCTAGTGAGGGGAACTACGTCGCTCTGATTCTCATGCTCCTGATGAGATACGTAGGCAGTGGGGTAGGGCCCATGCGAGCACTTCTTTTATTTTCCCTACATTTGTTTCTCTTTCTCCTTTCCTTTTTCAGTTCTTTCTCAGTATTCCTTTCTTTACACCCTTTTGATCGAGACAAGCAAGCGTGGATCCCATCGGGTACGATGGACGTGAGGGGGTGCTAATACCTTCCTCTCGCGTAACCGACTCCCTTACCCACTTCTCTTGGTCGTAAGACCATGCTTTTCCTTTCCCTCAGGTTTACGCGGTGTTTCCTTTCCCTCTCTTGGGATAAATACACATTGCTGGCGACTCTGTTCGGTGCCACTTTCGCGTTTGTACTTGGATGAAAATCCCGGGAGCGACACCTTCTTTAGTTGTCTTGCAGTGATTCAAATGTTGCCTTGTTTGATGTTTTTTGATTTCGGATCCAATCTATTTTTGGAAGGTTTATGTCAGCGGTATCCCTTTGGGATATTGCCCATAATTTCCATTGAAAATGATGAAAATAACTTTCTGATTCCAAAAAATCTGAGGCCTATCCTTTCCTTTTTTTGTTTGAACAATGTCTAAGCCTGCTTTGGAAATTAAAATAAATCTTGATTCTCATTCATGCTCTATGATTTTCCTTCTTCAATTCACCATGGATGACCAAGTAATGTCAACAATCAAATGCATCAGGATTTAATACATGAAGCGTCTGTGTAGTTTTGAGTTCTTTTCATGAGCAACATTGATGTTGGAATTGGGAACCAAAATGTGTAGTTTTGACACTTTCTGTTATAGCTTATTTCTTATTGTTTTGCACAGGACCAGAAGGAGAGTAGCAGGCGGAACTGATAAATTATTGCCTACAATATTTGAAATTCGGATTGGTCTTTATGTAGTTATGAAGAAACTGGTGAATCAATCTTGTAGGATGGAGGGCATAGCATTAGCAGCAGTGGCGAGTCACATCATCCGTGACAAAAAAACCCTCAAACAAGTAGCACGGTAAGAAACTCGAACCTAATTCAACGTTTGAAATCTGAAGTAACTGAGAGTAAATGCGGCATATTCAAATCCTCATAATTATCCTCTATGTTCTACTGCAGCCTTCAACTTCAATCAAAACTCGAAACCGGCGTTACACTTGGAGCAGAACAACCAATTCGAGGATCGCTATCGTAACAGTCTAATTTGATAATGCTTCAGACAATTTGGTAAATCTTTGTGTCTGACTAATTCGACTTTAAAGAACCTTCTTTCATCATTTTCTAACCCTTTCTTCCATAAGAACCATTTTGCTGTGAATACAGGCCTGGACTGTCACAAATGTGAGCTATTTTACATGCAGGTACTATGGGTACATTCGTGTTTTCCCTTTTCAACTAGCACCACATTATGGATCTGTATTTTTAAGAGTTTCACAAGCTTCAAAATTTCTGCAAATTGGGAGTGCAGACATATCCCGGTAAGTGCGTATCTTTTGACATACTTGATGTTGTTGTAAATGTTTTGGTTCGCCTCATACTTTCTTTCACATTCTGTACCATTTGGAAATGCAAAGGGTTCATGGATTCAAAACATCCTTCATGGCTTTTCATAAACTTATGTCGCAATGGTACCTGTCGGAGTGATTATTGCTTATGAAGTCTCTATTTTATCTAGCTCTGTATTTCACCGTTGAACTCATCAAGTATCCCAGTGGACCGAGGTTATTAGAAAATTGTTGTCTGGTTTACGGTATTTTCTTGAGGTTGTCTTGATGCGGAACATTTGACAAATCCAGCGTGCTTATTTCTTTGTTATTTTGCAGGTGAAGAATGGAAATAAAATTGAATACCTCATTCGTCTTCCTATGGTGCCTTTCATCAGTACCCGATAACAGTGAGAACCTTGCAAGCCTTCTAATGAGCTCATACAAAGAAATAACGAGTGTTTCAAGCGATAACTGTAAAGTAAGGCGCGGTCTCACGTCAGGATTCTTAAGTTTGGCATTTTCAAGCAAACTACGACATGCTAAGCGATCCCGTTATTCTTCCAACAGCAGAGAACAGGTCCTCCCCAAAAGGAGCTTTTTGTACCGTAACGTAGTCAGTAGCCTTAAATGGACTTAGGCAGAGGGTATTTTCTTGAGGCTACGAAGCTCGACTCGTGAATTGGCTGTGCTAACATGTAATTTATCTGAGTCATTTTTTTCTTTTTTTTGTTACTACTGTTGATGTAAATGATGCTTCCGGTTCCCAGTTTCTTGTAATTGAGGTATAATAGAAGTATAGGAAAACACTTATGATGTAATGTAGCGAAAGTTTGAATCAATCCTCATGTCCTTGTATTCATATCCTTATGATGGTCTTTTAATCTCAAATGCCTGAAATGGCTTGTGGACTCCTTAGAATTGAGTTTTGTCATGCAGCTTTGAATCCTTGAACGAAAATTGCCATGTACTGTTGGTATCTTAGAATTGATTTCGTGCTCTTTGAATATTTTAAGAATGAGATGCGAGCTCAAAGTGAACACTTTACACTAAGTATCTTGAAATGGAATTTTGTAGCATATAAACTTATGAACCTTAATCTTTGGATTTTTTAGAAACAGGGCTTGGATTTCCTGTAACGGACTTCCCAATCTTGTACCACTTTGAATTAATCTTGGCACGATAACTTTGAGTTTCTCCTACTTGAAAGATTTTCTTAACAAAGACATCCTTGAATCTTGAAAGTCGATGGATGGTATTGACTTGGAGTTTACGTTTAAACCTCGTAACTGTGTCCTTATAGACTTTGCATCTTTTAATTCTTCACAAATTGAATTTTTCCTTGATGGACCATCACTTAAGAACATGGGGCAACACAAAATCTCAAACTCGAGGAGTTAATAGAAGGAGGGAGATGCCATCTTGTGATATAACCTTACCACACACCCAATGATCAGTCTTAGGGTACCCAATTCCGTATCAGAGGGTATAAGGAGTTAATCTCCCACAGGAGTCCACACACGTCTTGCGAGGACCCTAGGACCTCCACGAACACACACGGCACAACCTTCAGGTCTTTGAGCCTTCTGCAGCATCACCTGTCCTTAAAACAAAAACAGAAAAAACTAGATAAAGCGGTTAGTTATGCACGAATGATGACCTAATATGCTATACAAAAAAGAAAAGCGGAGATCTTAGGGTCAAAAATGAGGATACGACACTTCCCCTGTTCTTGATCAAGAATTCACACCTCCTACTTCTCCAAATGGTGGGTTACTTGATCTCAATGCTCCTCCTTCTACTTCTGCTAACCATGAAATCAACCTCAACTTCCACCACCACCTTCCCCTGTTCTTGATCAAGAATTCACACCTACTGCTTCTCTAATTGGTGGGTTACTTGAACTCAATGTTCCTCCTTATCCTTCTTCTAACCATGAAATCAACCTCAACTTTCTACCTCCACCTTCCCCTGTTCTTGATCAAGAATTCACACCTCCAGCTTCTCTAAATGGTGGGTTACTTGATCTCAATGTTCCTCCTTCCCCTTCTGCTAACCATGAAATCAACCTCAACTTTCCACCTCCACCTTCCCCTGTTATTGATCAAGAATTCACACCTCCTGCTTCTCCAAATGGAGGGTTACTTTATCTCAATGTTCCTCCTTCTCCTTCTGCTAACCATGAAATCAACCTCAACTTTCCACCTCCACCTTCCCCTGTTCTTGATCAAGAATTCACACCTCCTGCTTCTCCAAATGGAGGGTTACTTTATCTCAATGTTCCTCCTTCTCCTTCTGCTAACCATGAAATCAACCTCAACTTTCCACCTACAACTTCCCCTGTTCTTGATCAAGAATTCACACCTCCTGCTTCTCTAAATGGTGGGTTACTTGATCTCAATGCACCTCCGACTCCTTCTGCTAACCATGAAATCAACCTCAACTTTCCACCTCCACCTTCCCCTGTTCTTGATCAAGAATTCACACCTCCTACTTCTCCAAATGGTGGGTTACTTGATCTCAATGCTCCTCCTTCCCCTTCGGCTAACCATGAAATCAACCTCGACTTTCCACTTCCACCTTCCCCTGTTCTTGATCAAGAATTCACACCTCCTGCTTCTCTAAATGGTGGGTTACTTTATCTCAACGTTCCTCCTTCTCCTTCTGCTAACCATGAAATCAACCTCAACTTTCCACCTACAACTTCCCCTGTTCTTGATCAGGAATTCACACCTCCTGCTTCTCTAAATGGTGGGTTACTTGATCTCAATGCACCTCCGACTCCTTCTGCTAACCATGAAATCAACCTCAACTTTCCACCTCCACCTTCCCCTATTCTTGATCAAGAATTCACACCTCCTACTTCTCCAAATGGTGGGTTACTTGATCTCAATGCTCCTCCTTCTACTTCTGCTAACCATGAAATCAACCTCAACTTCCACCACCACCTTCCCCTGTTCTTGATCAAGAATTCACACCTCCTGCTTCTCTAATTGGTGGGTTACTTGAACTCAATGTTCCTCCTTATCCTTCTGCTAACCATGAAATCAACCTCAACTTTCTACCTCCACCTTCCCCTGTTCTTGATCAAGAATTCACACCTCCAGCTTCTCTAAATGGTGGGTTACTTGATCTCAATGTTCCTCCTTCTCCTTCTGCTAACCATGAAATCAACCTCAACTTTCCACCTCCACATTCCCCTGTTCTTGATCAAGAATTCACACCTCCTGCTTCTCCAAATGGAGGGTTACTTTATCTCAATGTTCCTCCTTCTCCTTCTGCTAACCATGAAATCAACCTCAACTTTCCACCTCCACCTTCCCCTGTTCTTGATCAAGAATTCACACCTCCTGCTTCTCCAAATGGAGGGTTACTTTATCTCAATGTTCCTCCTTCTCCTTCTGCTAACCATGAAATCAACCTCACCTTTCTACCTACAACTTCCCCTGTTCTTGATCAAGAATTCACACCTCCTGTTTCTCTAAATGGTGGGTTACTTGATCTCAATGCACCTCCGACTCCTTCTGCTAACCATGAAATCAACCTAAACTTTCCACCTCCACCTTCCCCTGTTCTTGATCAAGAATTCACACCTCCTACTTCTCCAAATGGTGGGTTACTTGATCTCAATGCTCCTCCTTCCCCTTCGGCTAACCATGAAATCAACCTCGACTTTCCACTTCCACCTTCCCCTGTTCTTGATCAAGAATTCACACCTCCTGCTTCTCTAAATGGTGGGTTACTTTATCTCAACGTTCCTCCTTCTCCTTCTGCTAACCATGAAATCAACCTCAACTTTCTACCTCCACCTTCCCCTGTTCTTGATCAAGAATTCACACCTCCAGCTTCTCTAAATGGTGGGTTACTTGATCTCAATGTTCCTCCTTCTCCTTCTGCTAACCATGAAATCAACCTCAACTTTCCACCACCACCTTCCCCTGTTCTTGATCAAGAATTCACACCTCCTGCTTCTCTAATTGGTGGGTTACTTGAACTCAATGCTCCTCCTTATCCATCTGCTAACCATGAAATCAACCTCAACTTTCCACCTCCACCTTCCCCTGTTCTTGATCAAGAATTCACACCTCTAGCTTCTCTAAATGGTGGGTTACTTGATCTCAATGTTCCTTCTTCTCCTTCTGCTAGCCATGAAATCAACCTCAACTTTCCACCTCCACCTTCCCCTGTTCTTGATCAAGAATTCACACCTCCTACTTCTCCAAATGGAGGGTTACTTGATCTCAATGTTCCCCATTCTCCTTCTGCTAACCATGAAATCAGCCTCAACTTTCCACCTCCACCTTCCCCTGTTCTTGATCAAGATTTCACACCTCATGTTTCTCCAAATAGTGGGTTACTTTATCTCAATGCTCCTTCTTCTCCTTTAGCTAACCATGAAATTAACCTCAACTTTCCACCTCCAAGTTCCCCTGTTCTTAATCAAGAATTCACACCTCCTGCTTTTCCAAATGGTGGGTTACTTTATTTCAATGCTCCTCCTTCTCCTTCTGCTAACTATGAATCAACCTCAACTTTCCACCTCCACCTTCCACTATTCTTGATCAAGAATTCACACCTCCTGCTTCTCCAAATGGTGGGTTACTTGATCTCAATGCTCCTCCTTCCCCTTCGGCTAACCATGAAATCAACCTCGACTTTCCACTTCCACCTTCCCCTGTTCTTGATCAAGAATTCACACCTCCTGCTTCTCTAAATGGTGGGTTACTTGATCTCAACGCTCCTCCTTCTCCTTCTGCTAACCATGAAATCAACCTCAACTTCCACCACCACATTCCCCTGTTCTTGATCAAGAATTCACACCTCCTGCTTCTCTAATTGGTGGGTTACTTGAACTCAATGTTCCTCCTTATCCTTCTGCTAACCATGAAATCAACCTCAACTTTCTACCTCCACCTTCCCCTGTTCTTGATCAAGAATTCACACCTCCTGCTTCTTTAATTGGTGGGTTACTTGAACTCAATGTTCCTCCTTATCCTTCTGCTAACCATGAAATCAACCTCAACTTTCTACCTCCACCTTCCCCTGTTCTTGATCAAGAATTCACACCTCTAGCTTCTCTAAATGGTGGGTTACTTGATCTCAATGTTCCTCCTTCTCCTTCTGCTAACCATGAAATCAACCTCAACTTTCCACCTCCACCTTCCCCTGTTCTTGATCAAGAATTCACACCTCCTGCTTCTCCAAATGGAGGGTTACTTTATCTCAATGTTCCTCCTTCTCCTTCTGCTAACCATGAAATCAACCTCAACTTTCCACCTCCACCTTCCCCTGTTCTTGATCAAGAATTCACACCTCCTGCTTCTCCAAATGGAGGGTTACTTTATCTCAATGTTCCTCCTTCTCCTTCTGCTAACCATGAAATCAACCTCACCTTTCCACCTACAACTTCCCCTGTTCTTGATCAAGAATTCACACCTCCTGTTTCTCTAAATGGTGGGTTACTTGATCTCAATGCACCTCCGACTCCTTCTCCTAACCATGAAATAAACCTAAACTTTCCACCTCCACCTTCCCCTGTTCTTGATCAAGAATTCACACCTCCTACTTCTCCAAATGGTGGGTTACTTGATCTCAATGCTCCTCCTTCCCCTTCGGCTAACCATGAAATCAACCTCGACTTTCCACTTCCACCTTCCCCTGTTCTTGATCAAGAATTCACACCTCCTGCTTCTCTAAATGGTGGGTTACTTTATCTCAACGTTCCTCCTTCTCCTTCTGCTAACCATGAAATCAACCTCAACTTTCTACCTCCACCTTCCCCTGTTCTTGATCAAGAATTCACACCTCCAGCTTCTCTAAATGGTGGGTTACTTGATCTCAATGTTCCTCCTTCTCCTTCTGCTAACCATGAAATCAACCTCAACTTTCCACCACCACCTTCCCCTGTTCTTGATCAAGAATTCACACCTCCTGCTTCTCTAATTGGTGGGTTACTTGAACTCAATGCTCCTCCTTATCCATCTGCTAACCATGAAATCAACCTCAACTTTCCACCTCCACCTTCCCCTGTTCTTGATCAAGAATTCACACCTCTAGCTTCTCTAAATGGTGGGTTACTTGATCTCAATGTTCCTTCTTCTCCTTCTGCTAACCATGAAATCAACCTCAACTTTCCACCTCCACCTTCCCCTGTTCTTGATCAAGAATTCACACCTCCTACTTCTCCAAATGGAGGGTTACTTGATCTCAATGTTCCCCATTCTCCTTCTGCTAACCATGAAATCAGCCTCAACTTTCCACCTCCACCTTCCCCTGTTCTTGATCAAGATTTCACACCTCATGTTTCTCCAAATAGTGGGTTACTTTATCTCAATGCTCCTTCTTCTCCTTCTGCTAACCATGAAATCAACCTCAACTTTCCACCTCCAAGTTCCCCTGTTCTTAATCAAGAATTCACACCTCCTGCTTTTCCAAATGGTGGGTTACTTTATTTCAATGCTCCTCCTTCTCCTTCTGCTAACTATGAATCAACCTCAACTTTCCACCTCCACCTTCCACTATTCTTGATCAAGAATTCACACCTCCTGCTTCTCCAAATGGTGGGTTACTTGATCTCAATGCTCCTCCTTCCCCTTCGGCTAACCATGAAATCAACCTCGACTTTCCACTTCCACCTTCCCCTGTTCTTGATCAAGAATTCACACCTCCTGCTTCTCTAAATGGTGGGTTACTTGATCTCAACGCTCCTTCTTCTCCTTCTGCTAACCATGAAATCAACCTCAACTTCCACCACCACATTCCCCTGTTCTTGATCAAGAATTCACACCTCCTGCTTCTCTAATTGGTGGGTTACTTGAACTCAATGTTCCTCCTTATCCTTCTGCTAACCATGAAATCAACCTCAACTTTCTACCTCCACCTTCCCCTGTTCTTGATCAAGAATTCACACCTCCAGCTTCTCTAAATGGTGGGTTACTTGATCTCAATGTTCCTCCTTCTCCTTCTGCTAACCATGAAATCAACCTCAACTTTCCACCTCCACCTTCCCCTGTTCTTGATCAAGAATTCACACCTCCTGCTTCTCCAAATGGAGGGTTACTTTATCTCAATGTTCCTCCTTCTCCTTCTGCTAACCATGAAATCAACCTCAACTTTCCACCTACAACTTCCCCTATTCTTGATCAAGAATTCACACCTCCTGCTTCTCTAAATGGTGGGTTACTTGATCTCAATGCACCTCCGACTCCTTCTGCTAACCATGAAATCAACCTCAACTTTCCACCTCCACCTTCCCCTGTTCTTGATCAAGAATTCACACCTCCTACTTCTCCAAATGGTGGGTTACTTGATCTCAATGCTCCTCCTTCCCCTTCGGCTAACCATGAAATCAACCTCGACTTTCCACTTCCACCTTCCCCTGTTCTTGATCAAGAATTCACACCTCCTGCTTCTCTAAATGGTGGGTTACTTTATCTCAACGTTCCTCCTTCTCCTTCTGCTAACCATGAAATCAACCTCAACTTTCTACCTCCACCTTCCCATGTTCTTGATCAAGAATTCACACCTCCAGCTTCTCTAAATGGTGGGTTACTTGATCTCAATGTTCCTCCTTCTCCTTCTGCTAACCATGAAATCAACCTCAACTTTCCACCACCACCTTCCCCTATTCTTGATCAAGAATTCACACCTCCTGCTTCTCTAATTGGTGGGTTACTTGAACTCAATGCTCCTCCTTATCCATCTGCTAACCATGAAATCAACCTCAACTTTCCACCTCCACCTTCCCCTGTTCTTGATCAAGAATTCACACCTCTAGCTTCTCTAAATGGTGGGTTACTTGATCTCAATGTTCCTTCTTCTCCTTCTGCTAACCATGAAATCAACCTCAACTTTCCACCTCCACCTTCCCCTGTTCTTGATCAAGAATTCACACCTCCTACTTCTCCAAATGGAGGGTTACTTGATCTCAATGTTCCCCATTCTCCTTCTGCTAACCATGAAATCAGCCTCAACTTTCCACCTCCACCTTCCCCTGTTCTTGATCAAGATTTCACACCTCATGTTTCTCCAAATAGAGGGTTACTTTATCTCAATGCTCCTTCTTCTCCTTCTGCTAACCATGAAATCAACCTCAACTTTCCACCTCCAAGTTCCCCTGTTCTTAATCAAGAATTCACACCTCCTGCTTTTCCAAATGGTGGGTTACTTTATTTCAATGCTCCTCCTTCTCCTTCTGCTAACTATGAATCAACCTCAACTTTCCACCTCCACCTTCCACTATTCTTGATCAAGAATTCACACCTCCTGCTTCTCCAAATGGTGGGTTACTTGATCTCAATGCTCCTCCTTCCCCTTCGGCTAACCATGAAATCAACCTCGACTTTCCACTTCCACCTTCCCCTGTTCTTGATCAAGAATTCACACCTCCTGCTTCTCTAAATGGTGGGTTACTTGATCTCAACGCTCCTCCTTCTCCTTCTGCTAACCATGAAATCAACCTCAACTTCCACCACCACATTCCCCTGTTCTTGATCAAGAATTCACACCTCCTGCTTCTCTAATTGGTGGGTTACTTGAACTCAATGTTCCTCCTTATCCTTCTGCTAACCATGAAATCAACCTCAACTTTCTACCTCCACCTTCCCCTGTTCTTGATCAAGAATTCACACCTCCAGCTTCTCTAAATGGTGGGTTACTTGATCTCAATGTTCCTCCTTCTCCTTCTGCTAACCATGAAATCAACCTCAACTTTCCACCTCCACCTTCCCCTGTTCTTGATCAAGAATTCACACCTCCTGCTTCTCCAAATGGAGGGTTACTTTATCTCAATGTTCCTCCTTCTCCTTCTGCTAACCATGAAATCAACCTCAACTTTCCACCTACAACTTCCCCTATTCTTGATCAAGAATTCACACCTCCTGCTTCTCTAAATGGTGGGTTACTTGATCTCAATGCACCTCCGACTCCTTCTGCTAACCATGAAATCAACCTCAACTTTCCACCTCCACCTTCCCTTGTTCTTGATCAAGAATTCACACCTCCTGCTTCTCCAAATGGTGGGTTACTTGATCTCAATGGTCCTCCTTCCCCTTCGGCTAACCATGAAATCAACCTCGACATTCCACTTCCACCTTCCCCTGTTCTTGATCAAGAATTCACACCTCCTGCTTCTCTAAATGGTGGGTTACTTTATCTCAACGTTCCTCCTTCTCATTCTGCTAACCATGAAATCAACCTCAACTTCCACCACCACCTTCCCCTGTTCTTGATCAAGAATTCACACCTCCTGCTTCTCTAATTGGTGGGTTACTTGAACTCAATGTTCCTCCTTATCCTTCTGCTAACCATAAAATCAACCTCAACTTTCTACCTCCACCTTCCCCTGTTCTTGATCAAGAATTCACACCTCCAGCTTCTCTAAATGCTGGGTTACTTGATCTCAATGTTCCTCCTTCTCCTTCTGCTAACCATGAAATCAACCTCAACTTTCCACCTCCACCTTCCCCTGTTCTTGATCAAGAATTCACACCTCCTGCTTCTCCAAATGGAGGGTTACTTAATCTCAATGTTCCTCCTTCTCCTTCTGCTAACCATGAAATCAACCTCAACTTTCCACCTCCACCTTCCCCTATTCTTGATCAAGAATTCACACCTCCAGCTTCTCTAAATGGTGGGTTACTTGATCTCAATGTTCCTTCTTCTCCTTCTGCTAACCATGAAATCAACCTCAACTTTCCACCTCCACCTTCCCCTGTTCTTGATCAAGAATTCACACCTCCTGCTTCTCCAAATGGAGGGTTACTTGATCTCAATGTTCCCCATTCTCCTTCTGCTAACCATGAAATCAACCTCAACTTTCCACCTCCACCTTCCCCTGTTATTGATCAAGATTTCACACCACATGTTTCTCCAAATAGTGGGTTACTTTATCTCAATGCTCCTCCTTCTCCTTCGGCTAACCATGAAATCAACCTCGACTTTCCACTTCCACCTTCCCCTGTTCTTGATCAAGAATTCACACCTCCTGCTTCTCTAAATGGTGGGTAACTTGATCTCAACGCTCCTCCTTCTCCTTCTGCTAACCATGAAATCAACCTCAACTTCCACCACCACCTTCCCCTGTTCTTGATCAAGAATTCACACCTCCTGCTTCTCTAATTGGTGGGTTACTTGAACTCAATGTTCCTCCTTATCCTTCTGCTAACCATGAAATCAACCTCAACTTTCTACCTCCACCTTCCCCTGTTCTTGATCAAGAATTCACACCTCCAGCTTCTCTAAATGGTGGGTTAATTGATCTCAATGTTCCTCCTTCTCCTTCTGCTAACCATGAAATCAACCTCAACTTTACAACTCCACCTTCCCCTGTTCTTGATCAAGAATTCACACCTCCTGCTTCTCCAATTGGAGGGTTAATTTATCTCAATGTTCCTCCTTCTCCTTCTGCTAACCATGAAATCAACCTCAACTTTCCACCTACAACTTCCCCTGTTCTTGATCAAGAATTCACACCTCCTGCTTCTCTAAATGGTGGGTTACTTGATCTCAATGCACCTCCTACTCCTTCTGCTAACCATGAAATCAACCTCAACCTTCCACCTCCAAGTTCCCCAGTTCTTGATCCAGAATTCACACCTCCTGCTTCTCCAAATGGAGGGTTACTTTATCTCAATGTTCCTCCTTCTCCTTCTGCTAACTATGAATCAACCTCAACTTTCCACCTCCACCTTCCCCTGTTCATGATCAAGAATTCACACCTCCTGCTTCTCTAAATGGTGTTTTACTTGATCTCAATGCTCCTCCTTCTCCTTCTACTAACCATGAAATCAACCTCGACTTTCCACTTCCACCTTCCCCTGTTCTTGATCAAGAATTCACACCTCCTGCTTCTCTAAATGGTGGGTTACCTGATCTCAATGCTCCTCCTTCTCCTTCTGCTAACCATGAAATCAACCTCAACTTCTACCACCACCTTCCCCTGTTCTTGATCAAGAATTCACGCCTCCTGCTTCTCTAAAAGGTGGGTTACTTGAACTCAATGCTCCTCCTTATCCTTCTGCTAACCATGAAATCAACCTAAACTTTCCACCTCCACCTTTCCCTGTTCTTGATCAAGAATTCCCACCTCCAGCTTCTCTAAATGGTGGGTTACTTGATCTCAATGTTCCTCCTTCTCCTTCTGCTAACAATGAAATCAAACTCAACTTTCCACCTCCACCTTCCCCTGTTTCTGATTAAGAATTCACACCTCCTGCATCTCCAAATGGTGGGTTACTTGATCTCAATGTTCCTTCTTCTCCTCCTGCTAACCATGAAATCAACCTCAACTTTCCACCTCCACCTTCCCCTGTTCTTGATCAAGAATTCACACCTCATGCTTCTGCAAATAGTGGATTACTTTATCTCAAGTTTCCTTCTTCTCCTTCTGCTAACCATGAAATCAACCTCAACATTCCACCTCCAAGTTCCCCTGTTCTTGATCAAGAATTCACACCTCATGCTTCTCCAAATGGAGGGTTACTTTATCTCAATGTTCCTCTTTCTCCTTCTGTTAACTATGAATCAACCTCAACTTTCCACCTCCACCTTCCACTGTTCTTGATTAAGAATTCACACCTCCTGCTTCTCTAAATGGTGGGTTACTTGATCTCAACGCTCCTCCTTCTCCTTCTACTAACTATGAAATCAACCTCAACTTCCACCACCACCTTCCCCTGTTCTTGATCAAGAATTCACACCTCCTGATTCTCTAAATGGTGGGTTACTTGAACTCAATGCTCCTCCTTATCCATCTGCTAACCATGAAATCAACCTCAACTTTCCACCTCCACCTTCCCCTGTTCTTGATTAAGAATTCACACCTCCTGCATCTCCAAATGGTGGGTTACTTGATCTCAATGTTCCTTCTTCTCCTTCTGCTAACCATGAAATCAACCTCAACTTTCCACCTCCACCTTCCCCTGTTCTTGATCAAGAATTCACACCTCCTACTTCTCCAAATGGAGGGTTACTTGATCTCAATGTTCCCCATTCTCCTTCTGCTAACCATGAAATCAGCCTCAACTTTCCACCTCCACCTTCCCCTGTTCTTGATCAAGATTTCACACCTCATGTTTCTCCAAATAGTGGGTTACTTTATCTCAATGCTCCTCCTTCTCCTTCTGCTAACCATGAAATCGACCTCAACTTTCCACCTCCAAGTTCCCCTGTTCTTAATCAAGAATTCACACCTCCTGCTTTTCCAAATGGTGGGTTACTTTATTTCAATGCTCCTCCTTCTCCTTCTGCTAACTATGAATCAACCTCAACTTTCCACCTCCACCTTCCCATGTTCTTGATCAAGAATTCACATCTCCTGCTTCTCCAAATGGTGGGTTACTTGATCTCAATGCTCCTCCTTCCCCTTCGGCTAACCATGAAATCAACCTCAACTTTCCACTTCCACCTTCCCCTGTTCTTGATCAAGAATTCACACCTCCAGCTTCTCTAAATGGTGGGTTACTTAATCTCAATGCTCCTCCTTCTCCTTCTGCTAACCATGAAATCAACCTCAACTTCCACCACCAGCTTCCCCTGTTCTTGATCAAGAATT
This sequence comes from Lathyrus tuberosus, assembly GCA_022829125.1. Lineage (NCBI taxonomy): Eukaryota > Viridiplantae > Streptophyta > Magnoliopsida > Fabales > Fabaceae > Lathyrus > Lathyrus tuberosus. The sequence goes on along the minus strand of JALAZF010000315.1, from coordinate 5,882,406 downwards.
CACACCTCCTGCTTCTCTAATTGGTTGGTTACTTGAACTCAATGTTCCTCCTTATCCTTCTGCTAACCATGAAATCAACCTCAACTTTGTACCTCCACCTTCCCCTGTTCTTGATCAAGAATTCACACCTCCAGCTTTTCTAAATGGTGGGTTACTTGATCTCAATGTTCCTCCTTCTCCTTCTGCTAACCATGAAATCAACCTCAACTTTCCACCTCCACCTTCCCCTGTTCTTGATCAAGAATTCACACCTCCTGCTTCTCCAAATGGAGGGTTACTTTATCTCAATGTTCCTCCTTCTCCTTCTGCTAACCATGAAATCAACCTCAACTTTCCACCTACAACTTCCCCTGTTCTTGATTAAGAATTCACACCTCCTGCTTCTCTAAATGGTGGGTTACTTGATCTCAATGTACCTCCGACTCCTTCTGCTAACCATGAAATCAACCTCAACTTTCCACCTCCAAGTTCCCCTTTTCTTGATCAAGAATTCACACCTCCTGCTTCTCCAAATGGAGGGTTACTTTATCTCAATGTTCCTCCTTCTCCTTCTGCAAACTATGAATCAACCTCAACTTTCCACCTCCACCTTCCACTGTTCTTGATCAAGAATTCACACCTCCTGCTTCTCTAAATGGTGGGTTACTTTATCTCAATGCTCCTCATTCTCCTTCGGCTAACCATAAAATCAACCTCGACTTTCCACTTCCACTTTCCCCCGTTCTTGATCAATAATTCACACCTCCTGCTTCTCTAAATGGTGGGTTACTTGATCTCAACGCTCCTCCTTCTCCTTCTGCTAACCATGAAATCAACTTCAACTTCCACCACAACCTTCCCCTGCTCTTGATCAAGAATTCACACCTCCTGCTTCTCTAATTGGTGGGTTACTTGAACTCAATGCTCCTCCTTATCCATCTGCTAACCATGAAATAAACCTCAACTTTCCACCTCCACCTTCCCCTGTTCTTGATCAAGAATTCACACCTCCAGCTTCTCTAAATGGTGGGTTACTTGATCTCAATGTTCCTCCTTCTCCTTCTGCTAACCAGGAAATCAACCTCAACTTTCCACCTCCACCTTCCCCTGTTCTTGATCAAGAATTCACACCTCCGGCTTCTCCAAATGGAGGGTTACTTTATCTCAATGTTCCTCCTTCTCCTTCTGCTAACCATGAAATCAACCTCAACTTTCCACCTACAACTTCCCCTGTTCTTGATCAAGAATTCACACCTCCTGCTTCTCTAAATGGTGGGTTACTTTATCTCAATGCACCTCCGACTCCTTTTGCTAACCATAAAATGAACCTCAACTTTCCACCTCCAAGTTCCCCTGTTCTTGATCAAGAATTCACACCTCCTGCTTCTCTAATTGGTGGGTTACTTGAACTCAATGTTCCTCCTTATCCTTCTGCTAACCATGAAATCAACCTCAACTTTGTACCTCCACCTTCCCCTGTTCTTGATCAAGAATTCACACCTCCAGCTTCTCTAAATGGTGGGTTATTTGATCTCAATGTTCCTCCTTCTCCTTCTGCTAACCATGAAATCAACCTCAACTTTCCACCTCCACCTTCCCCTGTTCTTGATCAAGAATTCACACCTCCTGCTTCTCCAAATGGAGGGTTACTTTATCTCAATGTTCCTCCTTCTCCTTCTGCTAACCATGAAATCAACCTCAACTTTCCACCTACAACTTCCCCTGTTCTTGATCAAGAATTCACACCTCCTGCTTCTCTAAATGGTGGGTTACTTGATCTCAATGCACCTCCGACGCCTTCTGCTAACCATGAAATCAACCTCAACTTTCCACCTCCAAGTTCCCATGTTCTTGATCAAGAATTCACACCTCCTGCTTCTCCAAATGGAGGGTTACTTTATCTCAATGTTCCTCCTTCTCCTTCTGCTAACTATGAATCAACCTCAACTTTCCACCTCCACCTTCCACTGTTCTTGATCAAGAATTCACACCTCCTGCTTCTCTAAATGGTGGGTTACTTTATCTCAATGCTCCTCCTTCGCCTTCGGCTAACCATGAAATCAACCTCGACTTTCCACTTCCACCTTCCCCTGTTCTTGATCAAGAATTCACACCTCCTGCTTCTCTAAATGGTGGGTTACTTGATCTCAACCCTCCTCCTTCTCCTTCTGCTAACCATGAAATCAACTTCAACTTCCACCACAACCTTCCCCTGCTCTTGATCAAGAATTCACACCTCCTGCTTCTCTAATTGGTGGGTTACTTGAACTCAATGCTCCTCCTTATCCATCTGCTAACCATGAAATAAACCTCAACTTTCCACCTCCACCTTCCCCTGTTCTTGATCAAGAATTCACACCTCCAGCTTCTCTAAATGGTGGGTTACTTGATCTCAATGTTCCTCCTTCTCCTTCTGCTAACCAGGAAATCAACCTCAACTTTCCACCTCCACCTTCCCCTGTTCTTGATCAAGAATTCACACCTCCGGCTTCTCCAAATGGAGGGTTACTTTATCTCAATGTTCCTCCTTCTCCTTCTGCTAACCATGAAATCAACCTCAACTTTCCACCTACAACTTCCCCTGTTCTTGATCAAGAATTCACACCTCCTGCTTCTCTAAATGGTGGGTTACTTTATCTCAATGCACCTCCGACTCCTTTTGCTAACCATAAAATGAACCTCAACTTTCCACCTCCAAGTTCCCCTGTTCTTGATCAAGAATTCACACCTCCTGCTTCTCCAAATGGAGGGTTACTTTATCTCAATGTTCCTCCTTATCCTTCTGCTAACTATGAATCAACCTCAACTTTCCACCTCCACTTTCCCCTGTTCTTGATCAAGAATTCACACCTCCTGCTTCTCTAAATGGTGGGTTACTTGATCTCAATGCTCCTCCTTCTCCTTCTGCTAACCATGAAATCAACCTCGACTTTCCACTTCCACCTTCCCCTGTTCTTGATCAAGAATTCACACCTCCTGCTTCTCTAAATAGTGGGTTACCTGATCTCAACGTTCCTCCTTCTCCTTCTGCTAACCATGGTATCAACCTCAACTTCTACCGCCACCTTCCCCTGTTCTTGATCAAGAATTCACACCTCCTGCTTCTCTAAAAGGTGGGTTACTTGAACTCAATGCTCCTCCTTATCCTTCTGCTAACCATGAAATCAACCTAAACTTTCCACCTCCACCTTCCCCTGTTCTTGATCAAGAATTCACACCTCCAGCTTCTCTAAATGGTGGGCTACTTGATCTCAATGTTCCTCCTTCTCTTTCTGCTAACAATGAAATCAACCTCAACTTTCCACCTCCACCTTCCCCTGTTTCTGATTAAGAATTCACACCTCCTGCATCTCCAAATGGTGGGTTACTTGATCTCAATGTTTCCCCTTCTCTTTTTGCTAACCATGAAATCAACCTCAACTTTCCACCTCCACCTTCCCCTGTTCGTGATCAAGAATTCACACCTCATGTTTCTCCAAATAGTGGGTTACTTTATCTCAATGCTCCTCCTTCTCCTTCTGCTAACCATGAAATCAACCTCAACTTTCCACCTCCACCTTCCCCTGTTCTTGACCAAGAATTCACACCTCCTGCTTCTCCAAATGGAGGGTTACTTTTTCTCAATGTTCCTCCTTCTCCTTCTACTAACCATGAAATCAACCTCAACTTTCCACCTCCACCTTCCCTTGTTCTTGATCAAGAATTCACACCTCATGCTTCTCCAAATAGTGGGTTACTTTATCTCAATGCTCCTCCTTCTCCTTCTGCTAACCATGAAATCAACCTCAACTTTCCACCTCCACCTTCCCCTGTTCTTGATCAAGAATTCACACCTCCTGATTTTCTAAATGGTGGGCTACTTTATCTCAATGCTCCTCCTTCTCCTTCTGCTAACCATGAAATCAACCTCAATTTTCCACCTCCACCTTACCCTGTTCTTGATCAGTAATTCACACCTCCCGCTACTCTAAATGGTGGGTTACTTGATCTCAATGCTCCTTCTTCTCCCTCTGCTAACCATGAAATCAACCTCAACTTTCCACTTCTATCTTCCCCTATTCTTGATCAAGAATTCACACCTCCTGTTTCTCTAAATGGTGGGTTACTTGATCTCAATGCTCCTCCTTCTCCCTCTGTTAACCATGAAATCAACCTCAACTTTCCACTTCCATCTTCCCCTATTCTTGATCAAGAATTCACACCTCCTGTTTCTCTAAATGGTGGGTTACTTGATCTCAATGCTCGTCCTTCTCCTTCTGCTAACCATGAAATCAACCTCAACTTTCCACCTCCACCTTCCCCTGTTCTTGATCAAGAATTCACACCTCCTGTTTCTCTAAATGGTGGGTTACTTGATCTCAACGCTCCTCCTTCTCCTTCTGCTAACCAAGAAATCAACCTCAACTTCCACCACCACCTTCCGCTGTTCTTGATCATGAATTCACACCTCCTGCTTCTCTAAATGGTAGGTTACTTGATCTAAATGCTCCTCCTTCTCCCTCTGCTAACCATGAAATCAACCTCAACCTTCCACTTCCACCTTCCCCTATTCTTGATCATGAATTCACACCTCCTGTTTCTCTAAATGGTGGGTTAGTTGATCTCAATGCTCCTCCTTCTCCTTATGCTAACCATGAAATCACCCTTAACTTTCCACTTCCACCTTCCCCTGTTCTTGATCAAGAATTTACACCTCCTGCTTCTCTAAATGGTGGGTTACTTGATCTCAACGCTCCTTCTTCTCCTTCTGCTAACCATGAAATCAACCTCAACTTCCACCACCACCTTCCCCTGTTCTTGGTCAAGAATTCACACCTCCTGCTTCTCTAAATGGTGGGTTACTTGAACTCAATGCTCCACCTTCTCCTTCTGCTAACAATGAAATCAACCTCAACTTTCCACCTCCACCTTCCCTGTTCTTGATCAAGAATTCACACCTCCAGCTTCTCTAATTGGTGGGTTACTTGATCTCAATGTTCCTCCTTCTCCTTCTGCTAACCATGAAATCAACCTCAACTTTCCACCTTCACTTTCCCCTGTTTTTTATTAAGAATTCACACCTCTTGGTTCTCCAAATGGTGGGTTACTTGATCTCAATGTTCCTTCTTCTCCTTCTGCTAATCATGAAATCAACCTCAACATTCCACCTCCACATTCCCCTGTTCTTGATCAAGATTTCACACCTCATGTTTCTCCAAATAGTGGGTTACTTTATCTCAATGCTCCTCCTTCTCCTTCTGCTAACCATGAAATCAACCTCAACTTTCCACCTCCACCTTCCCCTGTTTTTGATTAAGAATTCACACCTCCTGCTTCTCCAAATGGTGGGTTACTTGATCTTAATGTTCCTTCTTCTCCTTCTGCTAACCATGAAATCAACCTCAACTTTCCACCTCCACCTTCCCCTGTTCTTGATCAAGAATTCACACCTCCTGCTTCTCAAAATGGAGGGTTACTTGATCTCAATGTTTCCCCTTCTCTTTTTGCTAACCATGAAATCAACCTCAACTTTCCACCTCTACCTTCCCCTGTTCGTGATCAAGAATTCACACCTCATGTTTCTCCAAATAGTGGGTTACTTTATCTCAATGCTCCTCCTTCTCCTTCTGCTAACCATGAAATCAACCTCAATTCCTCCACCTTCCCCTGTTCTTGATCAAGAATTCACACCTCCTGCTTCTCTAAATAGTGGGTTACCTAATCTCAACGTTCCTCCTTCTCCTTCTGCTAACCATGGTATCAACCTCAACTTCTACCACCACCTTCCCCTGTTCTTGATCAAGAATTCACACCTCCTGCTTCTCTAAAAGGTGGGTTACTTGAACTCAATGCTCCTCCTTATCCTTCTGCTAACCATGAAATCAACCTAAACTTTCCACCTCCACCTTCCCCTGTTCTTGATCAAGAATTCACACCTCCAGCTTCTCTAAATGGTGGGCTACTTGATCTCAATGTTCCTCCTTCTCTTTCTGCTAACAATGAAATCAACCTCAACTTTCCACCTCCACCTTCCCCTGTTTCTGATTAAGAATTCACACCTCCTGCATCTCCAAATGGTGGGTTACTTGATCTCAGTGGTTCCCCTTCTCTTTTTGCTAACCATAAAATCAACCTCAACTTTCCACCTCCACCTTCCCCTGTTCGTGATCAAGAATTCACACCTCATGTTTCTCCAAATAGTGGGTTACTTTATCTCAATGCTCCTCCTTCTCCTTCTGCTAACCATGAAATCAACCTCAACTTTCCACCTCCACCTTCCCCTGTTCTTGACCAAGAATTCACACCTCCTGCTTCTCCAAATGGAGGGTTACTTTTTCTCAATGTTCCTCCTTCTCCTTCTGCTAACCATGAAATCAACCTCAACTTTCCACTTCCACCTTCCCCTGTTCTTGATCAAGAATTTACACCTCCTGCTTCTCTAAATGGTGGGTTACTTGATCTCAACGCTCCTTCTTCTCCTTCTGCTAACCATGAAATCAACCTCAACTTCCACCACCACCTTCCCCTGTTCTTGGTCAAGAATTCACACCTCCTGCTTCTCTAAATGGTGGGTTACTTGAACTCAATGCTCCACCTTCTCCTTCTGCTAACAATGAAATCAACCTCAACTTTCCACCTCCACCTTCCCTGTTCTTGATCAAGAATTCACACCTCCAGCTTCTCTAAATGGTGGGTTACTTGATCTCAATGTTCCTCCTTCTCCTTCTGCTAACCATGAAATCAACCTCAACTTTCCACCTTCACTTTCCCCTGTTTTTTATTAAGAATTCACACCTCCTGGTTCTCCAAATGGTGGGTTACTTGATCTCAATGTTCCTTCTTCTCCTTCTGCTAATCATGAAATCAACCTCAACTTTCCACCTCCACATTCCCCTGTTCTTGATCAAGATTTCACACCTCATGTTTCTCCAAATAGTGGGTTACTTTATCTCAATGCTCCTCCTTCTCCTTCTGCTAACCATGAAATCAACCTCAACTTTCCACCTCCACCTTCCCCTGTTTTTGATTAAGAATTCATACCTCCTGCTTCTCCAAATGGTGGGTTACTTGATCTTAATGTTCCTTCTTCTCCTTCTGCTAACCATGAAATCAACCTCAACTTTCCACCTCCACCTTCCCCTGTTCTTGATCAAGAATTCACACCTCCTGCTTCTCAAAATGGAGGGTTACTTGATCTCAATGTTTCCCCTTCTCTTTTTGCTAACCATGAAATCAACCTCAACTTTCCACCTCCACCTTCCCCTGTTCGTGATCAAGAATTCACACCTCATGTTTCTCCAAATAGTGGGTTACTTTATCTCAATGCTCCTCCTTCTCCTTCTGCTAACCATGAAATCAACCTCAATTTTCCACCTCCACCTTCCCCTGTTCTTGATCAAGAATTCACACCTCCTGCTTCTCCAAATGGAGGGTTACTTTTTCTCAATGTTCCTCCTTCTCCTTTTGCTAACCAAGAAATCAACCTCAAATTTCCACCTCCACCTTCCCTTGTTCTTGATCAAGAATTCACACCTCATGCTTCTCCAAATAGTGGATTACTTTATCTCAATGCTCCTCCTTCTCCTTCTGCTAACCATGAAATCAACCTCGACTTTCCACCTCCACCTTCCCCTGTTCTTGATCAAGAATTCACACCTCCTGATTTTCTAAATGGTGGGCTACTTTATCTCAATGCTCCTCCTTCTCCTTCTGCTAACCATGAAATCAATCTCAATTTTCCACCTCCACCTTCCCCTGTTCTTGATCAGTAATTCACACCTCCCGCTACTCTAAATGGTGGGTTACTTGATCTCAATGCTCCTTCTTCTCCCTCTGCTAACCATGAATTCAACCTCAACTTTCCACTTCCATCTTCCCCTATTCTTGATCAAGAATTCACACCTCCTGTTTCTCTAAATGGTGGGTTACTTGATCTCAATGCTCCTCCTTCTCCCTCTGCTAACCATGAAATCAACCTCAACTTTCCACTTCCATCTTCCCCTATTCTTGATCAGGAATTCACACCTCCTGTTACTCTAAATGGTGGGTTACTTGATCTCAATGCTCGTCCTTCTCCTTCTGCTAACCATGAAATCAACCTCAACTTTCCACCTCAACCTTCCCCTGTTCTTGATCAAGAATTCACACCTCCTGTTTCTCTAAATGGTGGGTTACTTGATCTCAACGCTCCTCCTTCTCCTTCTGCTAACCAAGAAATCAACCTCAACTTCCACCACCACCTTCCCCTGTTCTTGATCATGAATTCACACCTCCTGCTTCTCTAAATGGTGGGTTACTTGATCTCAATGCTCCTCCTTCTCCCTCTGCTAACCATGAAATCAACCTCAACTTTCCACTTCCACCTTCCCCTATTCTTGATCATGAATTCACACCTCCTGTTTCTCTAAATGGTGGGTTAGTTGATCTCAATGCTCCTCCTTCTCCTTATGCTAACCATGAAATCACCCTTAACTTTCCACTTCCACCTTCCCCTGTTCTTGATCAAGAATTTACACCTCCTGCTTCTCTAAATGGTGGGTTACTTGATCTCAACGCTCCTTCTTCTCCTTCTGCTAACCATAAAATCAACCTCAACTTCCACCACCACCTTCCCCTGTTCTTGGTCAAGAATTCACACCTCCTGCTTCTCTAAATGGTGGGTTACTTGATCTCAACGCTCCTCCTTCTCCTTCTGCTAACCAAGAAATCAACCTCAACTTCCACCACCACCTTCCCCTGTTCTTGATCATGAATTCACACCTCCTGCTTCTCTAAATGGTAGGTTACTTGATCTCAATGCTCCTCCTTCTCCCTCTACTAACCACGAAATTAACCTCAACCTTCCACTTCCACCTTCCCCTATTCTTGATCATGAATTCACACCTCCTGTTTCTCTAAATGGTGGGTTAGTTGATCTCAATGCTCCTCCTTCTCCTTATGCTAACCATGAAATCACCCTTAACTTTCCACTTCCACCTTCCCCTGTTCTTGATCAATAATTTACACCTCCTGCTTCTCTAAATGGTGGGTTACTTGATCTCAACGCTCCTTCTTCACCTTCTGCTAACCATGAAATCAACTTCAACTTCCACCACCACCTTCCCCTGTTCTTGGTCAAGAATTCACACCTCCTGCTTCTCTAAATGGTGGGTTACTTGAACTCAATGCTCCACCTTCTCCTTCTGCTAACAATGAAATCAACCTCAACTTTCCACCTCCACCTTCCCTGTTCTTGATCAAGAATTCACACCTCCAGCTTCTCTAAATGGTGGGTTACTTGATCTCAATGTTCCTCCTTCTCCTTCTGCTAACCATGAAATCAACCTCAACTTTCCACCTTCACTTTCCCCTGTTTTTTATTAAGAATTCACACCTCCTGGTTCTCCAAATGGTGGGTTACTTGATCTCAATGTTCCTTCTTCTCCTTCTGCTAATCATGAAATCAACCATAAATTTCCACCTCCACCTTCCCCTGTTCTTGATCAAGAATTCACACCTCCTGCTTCTACAAATGGAGGGTTACTTTATCTCAATGTTCCTCCTTCTCCTTTTGCTAACCATGAAATCAACCTCAAATTTCCACCTCCACCTTCCCTTGTTCTTGATCAAGAATTCACACCTCATGTTTCTCCAAAAGGTGGGTTACTTGATCTCAATGCTCCTCCTTCTCCTTCTGCTAACCATGAAATCAACCTCAACTTTCCACCTCCACCTTCCCCTGTTCTTGATCAAGAATTCACACCTCCTGTTTCTCTAAATGGTGTGTTACTTGATCTCAACGCTCCTCCTTCTCCTTCTGCTAACCAAGAAATCAACCTCAACTTCCACCACCACCTTCCCCTGTTCTTGATCAAGAATTCACACCTCATGCTTCTCTAAATGGGGGGTTACTTGAACTCAATGCTCCTCCTTCTCCTTCTGCAAACCATGAAATCAACCTCAATTTTCCACCTCCACCTTCCCCTGTTCTTGATCAAGAATTCACACCTCCTGTTTCTCTAAATGTTGTGTTACTTGATCTCAACGCTCCTCCTTCTCCTTCTGCTAACCAAGAAATCAACCTCAACTTCCACCATCACCTTCCCCTGTTCTTGATCAAGAATTCACACCTCATGCTTCTCTAAATGGGGGGTTACTTGAACTCAATGCTCCTCCTTATCCATCTGCTAACCATGAAATCAACCTCAACTTTCCACCTCCACCTTCCCCTGTTCTTGATCAAGAATTCACACCTCCAGCTTCTCTAAATGGTGGGTTACTTGATCTCAATGTTCCTCCTTCTCCTTCTGCTAACCAGGAAATCAACCTCAACTTTCCACCTCCACCTTCCCCTGTTCTTGATCAAGAATTCACACCTCCGGCTTCTCCAAATGGAGGGTTACTTTATCTCAATGTTCCTCCTTCTCCTTCTGCTAACCATGAAATAAACCTCAACTTTCCACCTACAACTTCCCCTGTTCTTGATCAAGAATTCACACCTCCTGCTTCTCTAAATGGTGGGTTACTTTATCTCAATGCACCTCCGACTCCTTCTGCTAACCATAAAATGAACCTCAACTTTCCACCTCCAAGTTCCCCTGTTCTTGATCAAGAATTCACACCTCCTGCTTCTCCAAATGGAGGGTTACTTTATCTCAATGTTCCTCCTTCTCCTTCTGCTAACTATGAATCAACCTCAACTTTCCACCTCCACTTTCCCATGTTCTTGATCAAGAATTCACACCTCCTGCTTCTCTAAATGGTGGGTTACTTGATCTCAATGCTCCTCCTTCTCCTTCTGCTAACCATGAAATCAACCTCGACTTTCCACTTCCACCTTCCCCTGTTCTTGATCAAGAATTCACACCTCCTGCTTCTCTAAATGGTGGGTTACCTGATCTCAACGTTCCTCCTTCTCCTTCTGCTAACCATGGTATCAACCTCAACTTCTACCACCACCTTCCCCTGTTCTTGATCAAGAATTCACACCTCCTGCTTCTCTAAAAGGTGGGTTACTTGAACTCAATGCTCCTCCTTATCCTTCTGCTAACCATGAAATCAACCTAAACTTTCCACCTCCACCTTCCCCTGTTCTTGATCAAGAATTCACACCTCCAGCTTCTCTAAATGGTGGGCTACTTGATCTCAATGTTCCTCCTTCTCCTTCTGCTAACAATGAAATCAACCTCAACTTTCCACCTCCACCTTCCCCTGTTTCTGATTAAGAATTCACACCTCCTGCATCTCCAAATGGTGGGTTACTTGATCTCAATGTTTCCCATTCTCTTTTTGCTAACCAAGAAATCAACCTCAACTTTCCACCTCCACCTTCCCCTGTTCGTGATCAAGAATTCACACCTCATGTTTCTCCAAATAGTGGGTTACTTTATCTCAATGCTCCTCCTTCTCCTTCTGCTAACCATGAAATCAACCTCAACATTCCACCTCCACCTTCCCCTGTTCTTGACCAAGAATTCACCCCTCCTGCTTCTCCAAATGGAGGGTTACTTTTTCTCAATGTTCCTCCTTCTCCTTCTGCTAACCATGAAATCAACCTCAACTTTCCACCTCCACCTTCCCTTGTTCTTGATCAAGAATTCACACCTCATTCTTCTCCAAATAGTGGGTTACTTTATCTCAATGCTCCTCCTTCTCCTTCTGCTAACCATGAAATCAACCTCAACTTTCCACCTGCACCTTCCCCTGTTCTTGATCAAGAATTCACACCTCTTGATTTTCTAAATGGTGGGCTACTTTATCTCAATGCTCCTCCTTCTCCTTCTGCTAACCATGAAACCAACCTCAATTTTCCACCTCCACCTTCCCCTGTTCTTGATAAGTAATTCACACCTCCCGCTACTCTAAATGGTGGGTTACTTGATCTCAATGCTCCTTCTTCTCCCTCTGCTAACCATGAAATCAACCTCAACTTTCCACTTCCATCTTCCCCTATTCTTGATCAAGAATTCACACCTCCTGTTTCTCTAAATGGTGGGTTACTTGATCTCAATGCTCCTCCTTCTCCCTCTGCTAACCATGAAATCAACCTCAACTTTCCACTTCCATCTTCCCCTATTCTTGATCAAGAATTCACACCTCCTGTTTCTCTAAATGGTGGGTTACTTGATCTCAATGCTCGTCCTTCTCCTTCTGCTAACAATGAAATCAACCTCAACTTTCCACCTCCACCTTCCCCTGTTCTTGATCAAGAATTCACACCTCATGTTTCTCTAAATGGTGGGTTACTTGATCTCAACGCTCCTCCTTCTCCTTCTGCTAACCAAGAAATCAACCTCAACTTCCACCACCACCTTTCCCTGTTCTTGATCATGAATTCACACCTCCTGTTTCTCTAAATGGTGGGTTACTTGATCTCAATGCTCCTCCTTCTCCCTCTGCTAACCATGAAATCAACCTCAACTTTCCACTTCCACCTTCCCCTATTCTTGATCATGAATTCACACCTCCTGTTTCTCTAAATGGTGGGTTACTTGATCTCAATGCTCCTCCTTCTCCTTATGTTAACCATGAAATCACCCTTAACGTTCCACTTCCACCTTCCCCTGTTCTTGATCAAGAATTTACACCTCCTGCTTCTCAAAATGGTGGGTTACTTGATCTCAACGCTCCTTCTTCTCCTTCTGCTAACCATAAAATCAACCTCAACTTCCACCACCACCTTCCCCTGTTCTTGGTCAAGAATTCACACCTCCTGCTTCTCTAAATGGTGGGTTACTTGAACTCAATGCTCCACCTTCTCCTTCTGCTAACAATGAAATCAACCTCAACTTTCCACCTCCACCTTCCCATGTTCTTGATCAAGAATTCACACCTCCGGCTTCTCTAAATGGTGGGTTACTTGATCTCAATGTTCCTCCTTCTCCTTCTGCTAACCATGAAATCAACCTCAACTTTCCACCTTCACCTTCCCCTGTTTTTTATTAAGAATTCACACCTCCTGCTTCTCCAAATGGTGGGTTACTTGATCTCAATGTTCCTTCTTCTCCTTCTGCTAACTATGAAATCAACCTCAACTTTCCACCTCCACATTCCCCTGTTCTTGATCAAGATTTCACACCTCATGTTTCTCCGAATAGTGGGTTACTTTATCTCAATGCTCCTCCTTCTCCTTCTGCTAACCATGAAATCAACCTCAACTTTCCACCTCCACCTTCCCCTGTTCTTGATCAAGAAATCACACCTCCTGCTTCTCCAAATGGAGGGTTACTTTTTCTCAATGTTCCTCCTTCTCCTTCTGCTAACCATGAAATAAACCTCAACTTTCCACCTCCACCTTCCCCTGTTCTTGATCTAGAATTCACACCTCCTGATTTTCTAAATGGAGAGTTACTTTATCTCAATGCTCCTCCTTCCCCTTCTGCTAACCTTGAAATCAACCTCTATTTTCCACCTCCACCTTCCCCTGTTCTTGATCAAGAATTCACACCTCCCGCTTCTCTAAATGGTGGGTTACTTGATCTCAATGCTCCTCCTTCTCCCTCTGCTAACCATGAAATCAACCTCAACTTTCCACTTCCATCTTCCCCTATTCTTGATCAAGAATTCACACCTCCTGTTTTTCTAAATGGTGGGTTACTTGATCTCAATGCTCCTCCTTCTCCTTCTGCTAACCATGAAATCAACCTCAACTTTCCACCTCCACCTTCCCCTGTTCTTGATCAAGAATTCACACCTCCTGTTTCTCTAAATGGTGTGTTACTTGATCTCAACGCTCCTCCTTCTCCTTCTGCTAACCAAGAAATCAACCTCAACTTCCACCACCACCTTCCCCTGTTCTTGATCAAGAATTCACACCTCATGCTTCTCTAAATGGGGGGTTACTTGAACTCAATGCTCCTCCTTCTCCTTCTGCAAACCATGAAATCAACCTCAATTTTCCACCTCCACCTTCCCCTGTTCTTGATCAAGAATTCACACCTCCTGTTTCTCTAAATGTTGTGTTACTTGATCTCAACGCTCCTCCTTCTCCTTCTGCTAACCAAGAAATCAACCTCAACTTCCACCATCACCTTCCCCTGTTCTTGATCAAGAATTCACACCTCATGCTTCTCTAAATGGGGGGTTACTTGAACTCAATGCTTCTCCTTATCCATCTGCTAACCATGAAATCAACCTCAACTTTCCACCTCCACCTTCCCCTGTTCTTGATCAAGAATTCACACCTCCAGCTTCTCTAAATGGTGGGTTACTTGATCTCAATGTTCCTCCTTCTCCTTCTGCTAACCAGGAAATCAACCTCAACTTTCCACCTCCACCTTCCCCTGTTCTTGATCAAGAATTCACACCTCCGGCTTCTCCAAATAGAGGGTTACTTTATCTCAATGTTCCTCCTTCTCCTTCTGCTAACCATGAAATCAACCTCAACTTTCCACCTACAACTTCCCCTGTTCTTGATCAAGAATTCACACCTCCTGCTTCTCTAAATGGCGGGTTACTTTATCTCAATGCACCTCCGACTCCTTCTGCTAACCATAAAATGAACCTCAACTTTCCACCTCCAAGTTCCCCTGTTCTTGATCAAGAATTCACACCTCCTGCTTCTCCAAATGGAGGGTTACTTTATCTCAATGTTCCTCCTTCTCCTTCTGCTAACTATGAATCAACCTCAACTTTCCACCTCCACTTTCCCATGTTCTTGATCAAGAATTCACACCTCCTGCTTCTCTAAATGGTGGGTTACTTGATCTCAATGCTCCTCCTTCTCCTTCTGCTAACCATGAAATCAACCTCGACTTTCCACTTCCACCTTCCCCTGTTCTTGATCAAGAATTCACACCTCCTGCTTCTCTAAATGGTGGGTTACCTGATCTCAACGTTCCTCCTTCTCCTTCTGCTAACCATGGTATCAACCTCAACTTCTACCACCACCTTCCCCTGTTCTTGATCAAGAATTCACACCTCCTGCTTCTCTAAAAGGTGGGTTACTTGAACTCAATGCTCCTCCTTATCCTTCTGCTAACCATGAAATCAACCTAAACTTTCCACCTCCACCTTCCCCTGTTCTTGATCAAGAATTCACACCTCCAGCTTCTCTAAATGGTGGGCTACTTGATCTCAATGTTCCTCCTTCTCCTTCTGCTAACAATGAAATCAACCTCAACTTTCCACCTCCACCTTCCCCTGTTTCTGATTAAGAATTCACACCTCCTGCATCTCCAAATGGTGGGTTACTTGATCTCAATGTTTCCCATTCTCTTTTTGCTAACCAAGAAATCAACCTCAACTTTCCACCTCCACCTTCCCCTGTTCGTGATCAAGAATTCACACCTCATGTTTCTCCAAATAGTGGGTTACTTTATCTCAATGCTCCTCCTTCTCCTTCTGCTAACCATGAAATCAACCTCAACTTTCCACCTCCACCTTCCCCTGTTCTTGACCAAGAATTCACACCTCCTGCTTCTCCAAATGTAGGGTTACTTTTTCTCAATGTTCCTCCTTCTCCTTCTGCTAACCATGAAATCAACCTCAACTTTCCACCTCCACCTTCCCTTGTTCTTGATCAAGAATTCACACCTCATGCTTCTCCAAATAGTGGGTTACTTTATCTCAATGCTCCTCCTTCTCCTTCTGCTAACCATGAAATCAACCTCAACTTTCCACCTGCACCTTCCCCTGTTCTTGATCAAGAATTCACACCTCCTGATTTTCTAAATGGTGGGCTACTTTATCTCAATGCTCCTCCTTCTCCTTCTGCTAACCATGAAATCAACCTCAATTTTCCACCTCCACCTTCCCCTGTTCTTGATAAGTAATTCACACCTCCCGCTACTCTAAATGGTGGGTTACTTGATCTCAATGCTCCTTCTTCTCCCTCTGCTAACCATGAAATCAACCTCAACTTTCCACTTCCATCTTCCCCTATTCTTGATCAAGAATTCACACCTCCTGTTTCTCTAAATGGTGGGTTACTTGATCTCAATGCTCCTCCTTCTCCCTCTGCTAACCATGAAATCAACCTCAACTTTCCACTTCCATCTTCCCCTATTCTTGATCAAGAATTCACACCTCCTGTTTCTCTAAATGGTGGGTTACTTGATCTCAATGCTCGTCCTTCTCCTTCTGCTAACAATCACCTCCACCTTCCCCTGTTCTTGATCAAGAATTCACACCTCATGTTTCTCTAAATGGTGGGTTACTTGATCTCAACGCTCCTCCTTCTCCTTCTGCTAACCAAGAAATCAACCTCAACTTCCACCACCACCTTTCCCTGTTCTTGATCATGAATTCACACCTCCTGCTTCTCTAAATGGTGGGTTACTTGATCTCAACGCTCCTCCTTCTCCTTCTGCTAACCAAGAAATCAACCTCAACTTCCACCACCACCTTCCCCTGTTCTTGATAATGAATTCACACCTCCTGCTTCTCTAAATGGTGGGTTACTTGATCTCAATGCTCCTCCTTCTCCTTATGCTAACCATGAAATCACCCTTAACTTTCCACTTCCACCTTCCCCTGTTCTTGATCAAGAATTTACACCTCCTGCTTCTCTAAATGGTGGGTTACTTGATCTCAACGCTCCTTCTTCTCCTTCTGCTAACCAAGAAATCAACGTCAACTTCCACCATCACCTTCCCCTGTTCTTGATCAAGAATTCACACCTCATGCTTCTCTAAATGGGGGGTTACTTGAACTCAATGCTCCTCCTTATCCATCTGCTAACCATGAAATCAACCTCAACTTTCCACCTCCACCTTCCCCTGTTCTTGATCAAGAATTCACACCTCCAGCTTCTCTAAATGGTGGGTTACTTGATCTCAATGTTCCTCCTTCTCCTTCTGCTAACCAGGAAATCAACCTCAACTTTCCACCTCCACCTTCCCCTGTTCTTGATCAAGAATTCACACCTCCGGCTTCTCCAAATAGAGGGTTACTTTATATCAATGTTCCTCCTTCTCCTTCTGCTAACCATGAAATCAACCTCAACTTTCCACCTACAACTTCCCCTGTTCTTGATCAAGAATTCACACCTCCTGCTTCTCTAAATGGTGGGTTACTTTATCTCAATGCACCTCCGACTCCTTCTGCTAACCATAAAATGAACCTCAACTTTCCACCTCCAAGTTCCCCTGTTCTTGATCAAGAATTCACACCTCCTGCTTCTCCAAATGGAGGGTTACTTTATCTCAATGTTCCTCCTTCTCCTTCTGCTAACTATGAATCAACCTCAACTTTCCACCTCCACTTTCCCATGTTCTTGATCAAGAATTCACACCTCCTGCTTCTCTAAATGGTGGGTTACTTGATCTCAATGCTCCTCCTTCTCCTTCTGCTAACCATGAAATCAACCTCGACTTTCCACTTCCACCTTCCCCTGTTCTTGATCAAGAATTCACACCTCCTGCTTCTCTAAATGGTGGGTTACCTGATCTCAACGTTCCTCCTTCTCCTTCTGCTAACCATGGTATCAACCTCAACTTCTACCACCACCTTCCCCTGTTCTTGATCAAGAATTCACACCTCCTGCTTCTCTAAAAGGTGGGTTACTTGAACTCAATGCTCCTCCTTATCCTTCTGCTAACCATGAAATCAACCTAAACTTTCCACCTCCACCTTCCCCTGTTCTTGATCAAGAATTCACACCTCCAGCTTCTCTAAATGGTGGGCTACTTGATCTCAATGTTCCTCCTTCTCCTTCTGCTAACAATGAAATCAACCTCAACTTTCCACCTCCACCTTCCCCTGTTTCTGATTAAGAATTCACACCTCCTGCATCTCCAAATGGTGGGTTACTTGATCTCAATGTTTCCCATTCTCTTTTTGCTAACCAAGAAATCAACCTCAACTTTCCACCTCCACCTTCCCCTGTTCGTGATCAAGAATTCACACCTCATGTTTCTCCAAATAGTGGGTTACTTTATCTCAATGCTCCTCCTTCTCCTTCTGCTAACCATGAAATCAACCTCAACTTTCCACCTCCACCTTCCCCTGTTCTTGACCAAGAATTCACACCTCCTGCTTCTCCAAATGGAGGGTTACTTTTTCTCAATGTTCCTCCTTCTCCTTCTGCTAACCATGAAATCAACCTCAACTTTCCACCTCCACCTTCCCTTGTTCTTGATCAAGAATTCACACCTCATGCTTCTCCAAATAGTGGGTTACTTTATCTCAATGCTCCTCCTTCTCCTTCTGCTAACCATGAAATCAACCTCAACTTTCCACCTGCACCTTCCCCTGTTCTTGATCAAGAATTCACACCTCCTGATTTTCTAAATGGTGGGCTACTTTATCTCAATGCTCCTCCTTCTCCTTCTGCTAACCATGAAATCAACCTCAATTTTCCACCTCCACCTTCCCCTGTTCTTGATAAGTAATTCACACCTCCCGCTACTCTAAATGGTGGGTTACTTGATCTCAATGCTCCTTCTTCTCCCTCTGCTAACCATGAAATCAACCTCAACTTTCCACTTCCATCTTCCCCTATTCTTGATCAAGAATTCACACCTCCTGTTTCTCTAAATGGTGGGTTACTTGATCTCAATGCTCCTCCTTCTCCCTCTGCTAACCATGAAATCAACCTCAACTTTCCACTTCCATCTTCCCCTATTCTTGATCAAGAATTCACACCTCCTGTTTCTCTAAATGGTGGGTTACTTGATCTCAATGCTCGTCCTTCTCCTTCTGCTAACAATGAAATCAACCTCAACTTTCCACCTCCACCTTCCCCTGTTCTTGATCAAGAATTCACACCTCATGTTTCTCTAAATGGTGGGTTACTTGATCTCAACGCTCCTCCTTCTCCTTCTGCTAACCAAGAAATCAACCTCAACTTCCACCACCACCTTTCCCTGTTCTTGATCATGAATTCACACCTCCTGCTTCTCTAAATGGTGGGTTACTTGATCTCAACGCTCCTCCTTCTCCTTCTGCTAACCATGAAATCAACCTCAACTTCCACCACCACCTTCCCCTGTTCTTGATAATGAATTCACACCTCCTGCTTCTCTAAATGGTGGGTTACTTGATCTCAATGCTCCTCCTTCTCCTTATGCTAACCATGAAATCACCCTTAACTTTCCACTTCCACCTTCCCCTGTTCTTGATCAAGAATTTACACCTCCTGCTTCTCTAAATGGTGGGTTACTTGATCTCAACGCTCCTTCTTCTCCTTCTGCTAACCATGAAATCAACCTCAACTTCCACCACCACCTTCCCCTGTTCTTGGTCAAGATTTCACACCTCCTGCTTCTCTAAATGGTGGGTTACTTGAACTCAATGCTCCACCTTCTCCTTCTGCTAACAATGAAATCAACCTCAACTTTCCACCTCCACCTTCCCATGTTCTTTATCAAGAATTCACACCTCCGGCTTCTCTAAATGGTGGGTTACTTGATTTCAATGTTCCTCCTTCTCCTTCTGCTAACCATGAAATCAACCTCAACTTTCCACCTTCACCTTCCCCTGTTTTTTATTAAGAATTCACACCTCCTGCTTCTCCAAATGGTGGGTTAGTTGATCTCAATGTTCCTTCTTCTCCTTCTGCTAACCATGAAATCAACCTCAACTTTCCACCTCCACATTCCCCTGTTCTTGATCAAGATTTCACACCTCATGTTTCCCCAAATAGTGGGTTACTTTATCTCAATGCTCCTCCTTCTCCTTCTGCTAACCATGAAATCAACCTCAACTTTCCACCTCCACCTTCCCCTGTTCTTGATCAAGAATTCACACCTCCTGCTTCTCCAAATGGAGGGTTACTTTTTCTCAATGTTCCTCCTTCTCCTTCTGCTAACCATGAAATCAACCTCAACTTTTCACCTCCACCTTCCCCTGTTCTTGAGCTAGAATTCACACCTCCTGATTTTCTAAATGGAGAGTTACTTTATCTCAATGCTCCTCCTTCCCCTTCTGCTAACCTTGAAATCAACCTCTATTTTCCACCTCCACCTTCCCCTGTTCTTGATCAAGAATTCACACCTCCCGCTTCTCTAAATGGTGGGTTACTTGATCTCAATGCTCCTCCTTCTCCCTCTGCTAACCATGAAATCAACCTCAACTTTCCACTTCCATCTTCCCCTATTCTTGATCAAGAATTCACACCTCCTGTTTTTCTAAATGGTGGGTTACTTGATCTCAATGCTCCTCCTTCTCCTTCTGCTAACCATGAAATCAACCTCAACTTTCCACCTCCACCTTCCCCTGTTCTTGATCAAGAATTCACACCTCCTGCTTCTCTAAATGGTGTGTTACTTGATCTCAACGCTCCTCCTTCTCCTTCTGCTAACCAAGAAATCAACCTCAACTTCCACCACCACCTTCCCCTGTTCTTGATCAAGAATTCACACCTCATGCTTCTCTAAATGGGGGGTTACTTGAACTCAATGCTCCTCCTTCTCCTTCTGCAAACCATGAAATCAACCTCAATTTTCCACCTCCACCTTCCCCTGTTCTTGATCAAGAATTCACACCTCCTGTTTCTCTAAATGGTGTGTTACTTGATCTCAACGCTCCTCCTTCTCCTTCTGCTAACCAAGAAATCAACCTCAACTTCCACCACCACCTTCCCCTGTTCTTGATCAAGAATTCACACCTCATGCTTCTCTAAATGGGGGGTTCCTTGAACTCAATGCTCCTCCTTATCCATCTGCTAACCATGAAATCAACCTCAACTTTCCACCTCCACCTTCCCCTGTTCTTGATCAAGAATTCACACCTCCCGCTACTCTAAATGGTGGGTTACTTGATCTCAATGCTCCTTCTTCTCCCTCTGCTAACCATGAAATCAACCTCAACTTTCCACTTCCATCTTCCCCTATTCTTGATCAAGAATTCACACCTCCTGTTTCTCTAAATGGTGGGTTACTTGATCTCAATGCTCCTCCTTCTCCCTCTGCTAACAATGAAATCAACCTCAACTTTCCACCTCCACCTTCCCCTGTTCTTGATCAAGAATTCACACCTCATGTTTCTCTAAATGGTGGGTTACTTGATCTCAACGCTCCTCCTTCTCCTTCTGCTAACCAAGAAATCAACCTCAACTTCCACCACCTTCCCCTGTTCTTGATCATGAATTCACACCTCCTGCTTCTCTAAATGGTGGGTTACTTGATCTCAACGCTCCTCCTTCTCCTTCTGCTAACCAAGAAATCAACCTCAACTTCCACCACCTTCCCCTGTTCTTGATCATGAATTCACACCTCCTGCTTCTCTAAATGGTGGGTTACTTGATCTCAACGCTCCTCCTTCTCCTTCTGCTAACCAAGAAATCAACCTCAACTTCCACCACCACCTTCCCCTGTTCTTGATCATGAATTCACACCTCCTGCTTCTCTAAATGGTGGGTTACTTGATCTCAATGCTCCTCCTTCTCCTTATGCTAACCATGAAATCACCCTTAACTTTCCACTTCCACCTTCCCCTGTTCTTGATCAAGAATTTACACCTCCTGCTTCTCTAAATGGTGGGTTACTTGATCTCAACGCTCCTTCTTCTCCTTCTGCTAACCATGAAATCAACCTCAACTTCCACCACCACCTTCCCCTGTTCTTGGTCAAGAGTTCACACCTCCTGCTTCTCTAAATGGTGGGTTACTTGAACTCAATGCTCCACCTTCTCCTTCTGCTAACAATGAAATCAACCTCAACTTTCCACCTCCACCTTCCCATGTTCTTTATCAAGAATTCACACCTCCGGCTTCTCTAAATGGTGGGTTACTTGATCTCAATGTTCCTCCTTCTCCTTCTGCTAACCATGAAATCAACCTCAACTTTCCACCTTCACCTTCCCCTGTTTTTTATTAAGAATTCACACCTCCTGCTTCTCCAAATGGTGGGTTAGTTGATCTCAATGTTCCTTCTTCTCCTTCTGCTAACCATGAAATCAACCTCAACTTTCCACCTCCACATTCCCCTGTTCTTGATCAAGATTTCACACCTCATGTTTCTCCAAATAGTGGGTTACTTTATCTCAATGCTCCTCCTTCTCCTTCTGCTAACCATGAAATCAACCTCAACTTTCCACCTCCACCTTCCCCTGTTCTTGATCAAGAATTCACACCTCCTGCTTCTCCAAATGGAGGGTTACTTTTTCTCAATGTTCCTCCTTCTCCTTCTGCTAACCATGAAATCAACCTCAACTTTCCACCTCCACCTTCCCCTGTTCTTGATCTAGAATTCACACCTCCTGATTTTCTAAATGGAGAGTTACTTTATCTCAATGCTCCTCCTTCCCCTTCTGCTAACCTTGAAATCAACCTCTATTTTCCACCTCCACCTTCCCCTGTTCTTGATCAAGAATTCACACCTCCCGCTTCTCTAAATGGTGGGTTACTTGATCTCAATGCTCCTCCTTCTCCCTCTGCTAACCATGAAATCAACCTCAACTTTCCACTTCCATCTTCCCCTATTCTTGATCAAGAATTCACACCTCCTGTTTTTCTAAATGGTGGGTTACTTGATCTCAATGCTCCTCCTTCTCCTTCTGCTAACCATGAAATCAACCTCAACTTTCCACCTCCACCTTCCCCTGTTCTTGATCAAGAATTCACACCTCCTGTTTCTCTAAATGGTGTGTTACTTGATCTCAACGCTCCTCCTTCTCCTTCTGCTAACCAAGAAATCAACCTCAACTTCCACCACCACCTTCCCCTGTTCTTGATCAAGAATTCACACCTCATGCTTCTCTAAATGGGGGGTTACTTGAACTCAATGCTCCTCCTTCTTCTTCTGCAAACCATGAAATCAACCTCAATTTTCCACCACCACCTTCCCCTGTTCTTGATCAAGAATTCACACCTCATGCTTCTCTAAATGGGGGGTTACTTGAACTCAATGCTCCTCCTTATCCATCTGCTAACCATGAAATCAACCTCAACTTTCCACCTCCACCTTCCCCTGTTCTTGATCAAGAATTCACACCTCCAGCTTCTCTAAATGGTGGGTTACTTGATCTCAATGTTCCTCCTTCTCCTTCTGCTAACCAGGAAATTAACCTCAACTTTCCACCTCCACCTTCCCCTATTCTTGATCAAGAATTCACACCTCCGGCTTCTCCAAATGGAAGGTTACTTTATCTCAATGTTCCTCCTTCTCCTTCTGCTAACCATGAAATTAACCTCAACTTTCCACCTACAACTTCCCCTGTTCTTGATCAAGAATTCACACCTCCTGCTTCTCTAAATGGTGGGTTACTTTATCTCAATGCACCTCCGACTCCTTCTGCTAACCATAAAATGAACCTCAACTTTCCACCTCCAATTTCCCCTGTTCTTGATCAAGAATTCACACCTCCTGCTTCTCCAAATGGAGGGTTACTTTATCTCAATGTTCCTCCTTCTCCTTCTGCTAACTATGAATCAACCTCAACTTTCCACCTCCACTTTCCCATGTTCTTGATCAAGAATTCACACCTCCTGCTTCTCTAAATGGTGGGTTACTTGATCTCAATGCTCCTCCTTCTCCTTCTGCTAACCATGAAATCAACCTCGACTTTCCACTTCCACCTTCCCCTATTCTTGATCAAGAATTCACACCTCCTGCTTCTCTAAATGGTGGGTTACCTGATCTCAACGTTCCTCCTTCTCCTTCTGCTAACCATGGTATCAACCTCAACTTCTACCACCACCTTCCCCTGTTCTTGATCAAGAATTCACACCTCCTGCTTCTCTAAAAGGTGGGTTACTTGAACTCAATGCTCCTCCTTATCCTTCTGCTAACCATGAAATCAACCTAAACTTTCCACCTCCACCTTCCCCTGTTCTTGATCAAGAATTCACACCTCCAGCTTCTCTAAATGGTGGGCTACTTGATCTCAATGTTCCTCCTTCTCCTTCTGCTAACAATGAAATCAACCTCAACTTTCCACCTCCACCTTCCCCTGTTTCTGATTAAGAATTCACACCTCCTGCATCTCCAAATGGTGGGTTACTTGATCTCAATGTTTCCCATTCTCTTTTTGCTAACCAAGAAATCAACCTCAACTTTCCACCTCCACCTTCCCCTGTTCGTGATCAAGAATTCACACCTCATGTTTCTCCAAATAGTGGGTTACTTTATCTCAATGCTCCTCCTTCTCCTTCTGCTAACCATGAAATCAACCTCAACTTTCCACCTCCACCTTCCTCTGTTCTTGACCAAGAATTCACACCTCCTGCTTCTCCAAATGGAGGGTTACTTTTTCTCAATGTTCCTCCTTCTCCTTCTGCTAACCATGAAATCAACCTCAACTTTCCACCTCCACCTTCCCTTGTTCTTGATCAAGAATTCACACCTCATGCTTCTCCAAATAGTGGGATACTTTATCTCAATGCTCCTCCTTCTCCTTCTGCTAACCATGAAATCAACCTCAATTTTCCACCTCCACCTTCCCCTGTTCTTGATCAGTAATTCACACCTCCCGCTACTCTAAATGGTGGGTTACTTGATCTCAATGCTCCTTCTTCTCCCTCTGCTAACCATGAAATCAACCTCAACTTTCCACTTCCATCTTCCCCTATTCTTGATCAAGAATTCACACCTCCTGTTTCTCTAA
Source organism: Lathyrus tuberosus (assembly GCA_022829125.1). Lineage (NCBI taxonomy): Eukaryota > Viridiplantae > Streptophyta > Magnoliopsida > Fabales > Fabaceae > Lathyrus > Lathyrus tuberosus. The sequence continues at coordinate 5,857,983 of JALAZF010000315.1, read as the reverse complement.
ATGGTGGGTTACTTGATCTCAATGCTCCTCCTTCTCCCTCTGCTAACCATGAAATCAACCTCAACTTTCCACTTCCATCTTCCCCTATTCTTGATCAAGAATTCACACCTCCTGTTTCTCTAAATGGTGGGTTACTTGATCTCAATGCTCGTCCTTCTCCTTCTGCTAACAATGAAATCAACCTCAACTTTCCACCTCCACCTTCCCCTGTTCTTGATCAAGAATTCACACCTCCTGTTTCTCTAAATGGTGGGTTACTTGATCTCAACGCTCCTCCTTCTCCTTCTGCTAACCAAGAAATCAACCTCAACTTCCACCACCACCTTCCCCTGTTCTTTATCATGAATTCACACCTCCTGCTTCTCTAAATGGTGGGTTACTTGATCTCAATGCTCCTCCTTCTCCCTCTGCTAACCATGAAATCAACCTCAACTTTCCACTTCCACCTTCCCCTATTCTTGATCATGAATTCACACCTCCTGTTTCTCTAAATGGTGGGTTGGTTGATCTCAATGCTCGTCCTTCTCCTTATGCTAACCATGAAATCACCCTTAACTTTCCACTTCCACCTTCCCCTGTTCTTGATCAAGAATTTACACCTCCTGCTTCTCTAAATGGTGGGTTACTTGATCTCAACGCTCCTTCTTCTCCTTCTGCTAACCATGAAATCAACCTCCACTTCCACCACCACCTTCCCCTGTTCTTGGTCAAGAATTCACACCTCCTGCTTCTCTAAATGGTGGGTTACTTGAACCCAATGCTCCACCTTCTCCTTCTGCTAACAATGAAATCAACCTCAACTTTCCACCTCCACCTTCCCCTGTTCTTGATCAAGAATTCACACCTCCAGCTTCTCTAAATGGTGGGTTACTTGATCTCAATGTTCCTCCTTCTCCTTCTGCTAACCATGAAATCAACCTCAACTTTCCACCTTCACTTTCCCCTGTTTTTTATTAAGAATTCACACCTCCTGCTTCTCCAAATGGTGGGTTACTTGATCTCAATGTTCCTACTTCTCCTTCTGCTAATCATGAAATCAACCTCAACTTTCCACCTCCACATTCCCCTGTTCTTGATCAAGATTTCACACCTCATGTTTCTCTAAATAGTGGGTTACTTTATCTCAATGCTCCTCATTCTCCTTCTGCTAACCATGAAATCAACCTCAACTTGCCACCTCCACCTTCCCCTGTTTTTGATTAAGAATTCACACCTCCTGCTTCTCCAAATGGTGGGTTACTTGATCTTAATGTTCCTTCTTCTCCTTCTGCTAACCATGAAATCAACCTCAACTTACCACCTCCACCTTCCCCTGTTCTTGATCAAGAATTCACACCTCCTGCTTCTCAAAATGGAGGGTTACTTGATCTCAATGTTTCCCCTTCTCTTTTTGCTAACCATGAAATCAACCTCAACTTTCCACCTCCACCTTCCCCTGTTCGTGATCAAGAATTCACACCTCATGTTTCTACAAATAGTGGGTTACTTTATCTCAATGCTCCTCCTTCTCCTTCTGCTAACCATGAAATCAATCTCAATTTTCCACCTCCACCTTCCCCTGTTCTTGATCAGTAATTCACACCTCCCGCTACTCTAAATGGTGGGTTACTTGATCTCAATGTTCCTGCTTCTCCTTCTGCTAATCATGAAATCAACCTCAACTTTCCACCTCCACATTCCCCTGTTCTTGATCAAGATTTCACACCTCATGTTTCTCTAAATAGTGGGTTACTTTATCTCAATGCTCCTCATTCTCCTTCTGCTAACCATGAAATCAACCTCAACTTTCCACCTCCACCTTCCCCTGTTCTTGATCAAGAATTCACACCTCCAGCTTCTCTAAATGGTGGGCTACTTGATCTCAATGTTCCTCCTTCTCCTTCTGCTAACAATGAAATCAACCTCAACTTTCCACCTCCACCTTCCCCTGTTTCTGATTAAGAATTCACACCTCCTGCATCTCCAAATGGTGGGTTACTTGATCTCAATGTTTCCCATTCTCTTTTTGCTAACCAAGAAATCAACCTCAACTTTCCACCTCCACCTTCCCCTGTTCGTGATCAAGAATTCACACCTCATGTTTCTCCAAATAGTGGGTTACTTTATCTCAATGCTCCTCCTTCTCCTTCTGCTAACCATGAAATCAACCTCAACTTTCCACCTCCACCTTCCTCTGTTCTTGACCAAGAATTCACACCTCCTGCTTCTCCAAATGGAGGGTTACTTTTTCTCAATCTTCCTCCTTCTCCTTCTGCTAACCATGAAATCAACCTCAACTTTCCACCTCCACCTTCCCTTGTTCTTGATCAAGAATTCACACCTCATGCTTCTCCAAATAGTGGGTTACTTTATCTCAATGCTCCTCCTTCTCCTTCTGCTAACCATGAAATCAACCTCAACTTTCCACCTGCACCTTCCCCTGTTCTTGATCAAGAATTCACACCTCCTGATTATCTAAATGGTGGGATACTTTATCTCAATGCTCCTCCTTCTCCTTCTGCTAACCATGAAATCAACCTCAATTTTCCACCTCCACCTTCCCCTGTTCTTGATCAGTAATTCACACCTCCCGCTACTCTAAATGGTGGGTTACTTGATCTCAATGCTCCTTCTTCTCCCTCTGCTAACCATGAAATCAACCTCAACTTTCCACTTCCATCTTCCCCTATTCTTGATCAAGAATTCACACCTCCTGTTTCTCTAAATGGTGGGTTACTTGATCTCAATGCTCCTCCTTCTCCCTCTGCTAACCATGAAATCAACCTCAACTTTCCACTTCCATCTTCCCCTATTCTTGATCAAGAATTCACACCTCCTGTTTCTCTAAATGGCGGGTTACTTGATCTCAATGCTCGTCCTTCTCCTTCTGCTAACAATGAAATCAACCTCAACTTTCCACCTCCACCTTCCCCTGTTCTTGATCAAGAATTCACACCTCCTGTTTCTCTAAATGGTGGGTTACTTGATCTCAACGCTCCTCCTTCTCCTTCTGCTAACCAAGAAATCAACCTCAACTTCCACCACCACCTTCCCCTGTTCTTTATCATGAATTCACACCTCCTGCTTCTCTAAATGGTGGGTTACTTGATCTCAATGCTCCTCCTTCTCCCTCTGCTAACCATGAAATCAACCTCAACTTTCCACTTCCACCTTCCCCTATTCTTGATCATGAATTCACACCTCCTATTTCTCTAAATGGTGGGTTAGTTGATCTCAATGCTCGTCCTTCTCCTTATGCTAACCATGAAATCACCCTTAACTTTCCACTTCCACCTTCCCCTGTTCTTGATCAAGAATTTACACCTCCTGCTTCTCTAAATGGTGGGTTACTTGATCTCAACGCTCCTTCTTCTCCTTCTGCTAACCATGAAATCAACCTCAACTTCCACCACCACCTTCCCCTGTTCTTGGTCAAGAATTCACACCTCCTGCTTCTCTAAATGGTGGGTTACTTGAACTCAATGCTCCACCTTCTCCTTCTGCTAACAATGAAATCAACCTCAACTTTCCACCTCCACCTTCCCCTGTTCTTGATCAAGAATTCACACCTCCAGCTTCTCTAAATGGTGGGTTACTTGATCTCAATGTTCCTCCTTCTCCTTCTGCTAACCATGAAATCAACCTCAACTTTCCACCTTCACTTTCCCCTGTTTTTTATTAAGAATTCACACCTCCTGCTTCTCCAAATGGTGGGTTACTTGATCTCAATGTTCCTATTTCTCCTTCTGCTAATCATGAAATCAACCTCAACTTTCCACCTCCACATTCCCCTGTTCTTGATCAAGATTTCACACCTCATGTTTCTCTAAATAGTGGGTTACTTTATCTCAATGCTCCTCATTCTCCTTCTGCTAACCATGAAATCAACCTCAACTTTCCACCTCCACCTTCCCCTGTTTTTGATTAAGAATTCACACCTCCTGCTTCTCCAAATGGTGGGTTACTTGATCTTAATGTTCCTTCTTCTCCTTCTGCTAACCATGAAATCAACCTCAACTTTCCACCTCCACCTTCCCCTGTTCTTGATCAAGAATTCACACCTCCTGCTTCTCAAAATGGAGGGTTACTTGATCTCAATGTTTCCCCTTCTCTTTTTGCTAACCATGAAATCAACCTCAACTTTCCACCTCCACCTTCCCCTGTTCGTGATCAAGAATTCACACCTCATGTTTCTCCAAATAGTGGGTTACTTTATCTCAATGCTCCTCCTTCTCCTTCTGCTAACCATGAAATCAATCTCAATTTTCCACCTCCACCTTCCCCTGTTCTTGATCAGTAATTCACACCTCCCGCTACTCTAAATGGTGGGTTACTTGATCTCAATGCTCCTTCTTCTCCCTCTGCTAACCATGAATTCAACCTCAACTTTCCACTTCCATCTTCCCCTATTCATGATCAAGAATTCACACCTCCTGTTTCTCTAAATGGTGGGTTACTTGATCTCAATGCTCCTCCGTCTCCTTCTGCTAACCATGAAATCAACCTCAACTTTCCACTTCCATCTTCCCCTATTCTTGATCAAGAATTCACACCTCCTGTTTCTCTAAATGGCGGGTTACTTGATCTCAATGCTCGTCCTTCTCCTTCTGCTAACAATGAAATCAACCTCAACTTTCCACCTCCACCTTCCCCTGTTCTTGATCAAGAATTCACACCTCCTGTTTCTCTAAATGGTGGGTTACTTGATCTCAACGCTCCTCCTTCTCCTTCTGCTAACCAAGAAATCAACCTCAACTTCCACCACCACCTTCCCCTGTTCTTTATCATGAATTCACACCTCCTGCTTCTCTAAATGGTGGGTTACTTGATCTCAATGCTCCTCCTTCTCCCTCTGCTAACCATGAAATCAACCTCAACTTTCCACTTCCACCTTCCCCTATTCTTGATCATGAATTCACACCTCCTATTTCTCTAAATGGTGGGTTAGTTGATCTCAATGCTCGTCCTTCTCCTTATGCTAACCATGAAATCACCCTTAACTTTCCACTTCCACCTTCCCCTGTTCTTGATCAAGAATTTACACCTCCTGCTTCTCTAAATGGTGGGTTACTTGATCTCAACGCTCCTTCTTCTCCTTCTGCTAACCATGAAATCAACCTCAACTTCCACCACCACCTTCCCCTGTTCTTGGTCAAGAATTCACACCTCCTGCTTCTCTAAATGGTGGGTTACTTGAACTCAATGCTCCACCTTCTCCTTCTGCTAACAATGAAATCAACCTCAACTTTCCACCTCCACCTTCCCCTGTTCTTGATCAAGAATTCACACCTCCAGCTTCTCTAAATGGTGGGTTACTTGATCTCAATGTTCCTCCTTCTCCTTCTGCTAACCATGAAATCAACCTCAACTTTCCACCTTCACTTTCCCCTGTTTTTTATTAAGAATTCACACCTCCTGCTTCTCCAAATGGTGGGTTACTTGATCTCAATGTTCCTATTTCTCCTTCTGCTAATCATGAAATCAACCTCAACTTTCCACCTCCACATTCCCCTGTTCTTGATCAAGATTTCACACCTCATGTTTCTCTAAATAGTGGGTTACTTTATCTCAATGCTCCTCATTCTCCTTCTGCTAACCATGAAATCAACCTCAACTTTCCACCTCCACCTTCCCCTGTTTTTGATTAAGAATTCACACCTCCTGCTTCTCCAAATGGTGGGTTACTTGATCTTAATGTTCCTTCTTCTCCTTCTGCTAACCATGAAATCAACCTCAACTTTCCACCTCCACCTTCCCCTGTTCTTGATCAAGAATTCACACCTCCTGCTTCTCAAAATGGAGGGTTACTTGATCTCAATGTTTCCCCTTCTCTTTTTGCTAACCATGAAATCAACCTCAACTTTCCACCTCCACCTTCCCCTGTTCGTGATCAAGAATTCACACCTCATGTTTCTCCAAATAGTGGGTTACTTTATCTCAATGCTCCTCCTTCTCCTTCTGCTAACCATGAAATCAATCTCAATTTTCCACCTCCACCTTCCCCTGTTCTTGATCAGTAATTCACACCTCCCGCTACTCTAAATGGTGGGTTACTTGATCTCAATGCTCCTTCTTCTCCCTCTGCTAACCATGAATTCAACCTCAACTTTCCACTTCCATCTTCCCCTATTCATGATCAAGAATTCACACCTCCTGTTTCTCTAAATGGTGGGTTACTTGATCTCAATGCTCCTCCTTCTCCCTCTGCTAACCATGAAATCAACCTCAACTTTCCACTTCCATCTTCCCCTATTCTTGATCAGGAATTCACACCTCCTGTTACTCTAAATGGTGGGTTACTTGATCTCAATGCTCGTCCTTCTCCTTCTGCTAACCATGAAATCAACCTCAACATTCCACCTCAACCTTCCCCTGTTCTTGATCAAGAATTCACACCTCCTGTTTCTCTAAATGGTGGGTTACTTGATCTCAACGCTCCTCCTTCTCCTTCTGCTAACCAAGAAATCAACCTCAACTTCCACCACCACCTTCCCCTGTTCTTGATCATGAATTCACACCTTCTGCTTCTCTAAATGGTGGGTTACTTGATCTCAATGCTCCTCCTTCTCCCTCTGCTAACCATGAAATCAACCTCAACTTTCCACTTCCACCTTCCCCTATTCTTGATCATGAATTCACACCTCCTGTTTCTCTAAATGGTGGGTTAGTTGATCTCAATGCTCCTCCTTCTCCTTATGCTAACCATGAAATCACCCTTAACTTTCCACTTCCACCTTCCCCTGTTCTTGATCAAGAATTTACACCTCCTGCTTCTCTAAATGGTGGGTTACTTGATCTCAACGCTCCTTCTTCTCCTTCTGCTAACCATGAAATCAACCTCAACTTCCACCACCACCTTCCCCTGTTCTTGGTCAAGAATTCACACCTCCTGCTTCTCTAAATGGTGGGTTACTTGAACTCAATGCTCCACCTTCTCCTTCTGCTAACAATGAAATCAACCTCAACTTTCCACCTCCACCTTCCCATGTTCTTGATCAAGAATTCACACCTCCGGCTTCTCTAAATGGTGGGTTACTTGATCTCAATGTTCCTCCTTCTCCTTCTGCTAACCATGAAATCAACCTCAACTTTCCACCTTCACCTTCCCCTGTTTTTTATTAAGAATTCACACCTCCTGCTTCTCCAAATGGTGGGTTACTTGATCTCAATGTTCCTTCTTCTCCTTCTGCTAACCATGAAATCAACCTCAACTTTCCACCTCCACATTCCCCTGTTCTTGATCAAGATTTCACACCTCATGTTTCTCCAAATAGTGGGTTACTTTATCTCAATGCTCCTCCTTCTCCTTCTGCTAACCATGAAATCAACCTCAACTTTCCACCTCCACCTTACCCTGTTCTTGATCAAGAATTCACACCTCCTGCTTCTCCAAATGGAGGGTTACTTTTTCTCAATGTTCCTCCTTCTCCTTCTGCTAACCATGAAATCAACCTCAACTTTCCACCTCCACCTTCCCCTGTTCTTGATCTAGAATTCACACCTCCTGATTTTCTAAATGGAGAGTTACTTTATCTCAATGCTCCTCCTTCCCCTTCTGCTAACCTTGAAATCAACCTCTATTTTCCACCTCCATCTTCCCCTGTTCTTGATCAAGAATTCACACCTCCCGCTTCTCTAAATGGTGGGTTACTTGATCTCAATGCTCCTCCTTCTCCTTCTGTTAACCATGAAATCAACCTCAACTTTCCACCTCCACCTTCCCCTGTTCTTGATCAAGAATTCACACCTCCTGTTTCTCTAAATGGTGTGTTACTTGATCTCAACGCTCCTCCTTCTTCTTCTGCTAACCAAGAAATCAACCTCAACTTCCACCACCACCTTCCCCTGTTCTTGATCAAGAATTAACACCTCATGCTTCTCTAAATGGGGGGTTACTTGAACTCAAAGCTCCTCCTTTTCCTTCTGCAAACCATGAAATCAACCTCAATTTTCCACCTCCACCTTCCCCTGTTCTTGATCAAGAATTCACACCTCCTGTTTCTCTAAATGGTGTGTTACTTGATCTCAACGCTCCTCCTTCTCCTTCTGCTAACCAAGAAATCAACCTCAACTTCCACCACCACCTTCCCCTGTTCTTGATCAAGAATTCACACCTCATGCTTCTCTAAATGGGGGGTTACTTGAACTCAATGCTCCTCCTTATCCATCTGCTAACCATGAAATCAACCTCAACTTTCCACCTCCACCTTCCCCTGTTCTTGATCAAGAATTCAGACCTCCAGCTTCTCTAAATGGTGGGTTACTTGATCTCAATGTTCCTCCTTCTCCTTCTGCTAACCAGGAAATCAACCTTAACTTTCCACCTCCACCTTCCCCTGTTATTGATCAAGAATTCACACCTCCGGCTTCTCCAAATGGAGGGTTACTTTATCTCAATGTTCCTCCTTCTCCTTCTGCTAACCATGAAATCAACCTCAACTTTCCACCTACAACTTCCCCTGTTCTTGATCAAGAATTCACACCTCCTGCTTCTCTAAATGGTGGGTTACTTTATCTCAATGCACCTCCGACTCCTTCTGCTAACCATAAAATGAACCTCAACTTTCCACCTCCAAGTTCCCCTGTTCTTGATCAAGAATTCACACCTCCTGCTTCTCTAAATGGTGGGTTACTTGATCTCAATGCTCCTCCTTCTCCTTCTGCTAACCATGAAATCAACCTCGACTTTCCACTTCCACCTTCCCCTGTTCTTGATCAAGAATTCACACCTCCTGCTTCTCTAAATGGTGGGTTACCTGATCTCAACGTTCCTCCTTCTCCTTCTGCTAACCATGGTATCAACCTCAACTTCTACCACCACCTTCCCCTGTTCTTGATCAAGAATTCACACCTCCTGCTTCTCTAAAAGGTGGGTTACTTGAACTCAATGCTCCTCCTTATCCTTCTGCTAACCATGAAATCAACCTAAACTTTCCACCTCCACCTTCCCCTGTTCTTGATCAAGAATTCACACCTCCAGCTTCTCTAAATGGTGGGCTACTTGATCTCAATGTTCCTCCTTCTCCTTCTGCTAACAATGAAATCAACCTCAACTTTCCACCTCCACCTTCCCCTGTTTCTGATTAAGAATTCACACCTCCTGCATCTCCAAATGTTGGGTTACTTGATCTCAATGTTTCCCATTCTCATTTTGCTAACCAAGAAATCAACCTCAACTTTCCACCTCCACCTTCCCCTGTTCGTGATCAAGAATTCACACCTCATGTTTCTCCAAATAGTGGGTTACTTTATCTCAATGCTCCTCCTTCTCCTTCTGCTAACCATGAAATCAACCTCAACTTTCCACCTCCACCTTCCCCTGTTCTTGACCAAGAATTCACACCTCCTGCTTCTCCAAATGGAGGGTTACTTTTTCTCAATGTTCCTCCTTCTCCTTCTTCTAACCATGAAATCAACCTCAACTTTCCACCTCCACCTTCCCTTGTTCTTGATCAAGAATTCACACCTCATGCTTCTCCAAATAGTGGGTTACTTTATCTCAATGCTCCTCCTTCTCCTTCTGCTAACCATGAAATCAACCTCAACTTTCCACCTGCACCTTCCCCTGTTCTTGATCAAGAATTCACACCTCCTGATTTTCTAAATGGTGGGCTACTTTATCTCAATGCTCCTCCTTCTCCTTCTGCTAACCATGAAATCAACCTCAATTTTCCACCTCCACCTTCCCCTGTTCTTGATAAGTAGTTCACACCTCCCGCTACTCTAAATGGTGGGTTACTTGATCTCAATGCTCCTTCTTCTCCCTCTGCTAACCATGAAATCAACCTCAACTTTCCACTTCCATCTTCCCCTATTCTTGATCAAGAATTCACATCTCCTGTTTCTCTAAATGGTGGGTTACTTGATCTCAATGCTCCTCCTTCTCCCTCTGCTAACCATGAAATCAACCTCAACTTTCCACTTCCATCTTCCCCTATTCTTGATCAAGAATTCACACCTCCTGTTTCTCTAAATGGTGGGTTACTTGATCTCAATGCTCGTCCTTCTCCTTCTGCTAACAATGAAATAAACCTCAACTTTCCACCTCCACCTTCCCCTGTTCTTGATCAAGAATTCACACCTCCTGTTTCTCTAAATGGTGGGTTACTTGATCTCAACGCTCCTCCTTTTCCTTCTGCTAACCAAGAAATCAACCTCAACTTCCACCACCACCTTCCCCTGTTCTTGATCATGAATTCACACCTCCTGCTTCTCTAAATGGTGGGTTACTTGATCTCAACGCTCCTCCTTCTCCTTCTGCTAACCTAGAAATCAACCTCAACTTCCACCACCACCTTCCCCTGTTCTTGATCATGAATTCACACCTCCTGCTTCTCTAAATGGTGGGTTACTTGATCTCAATGCTCCTCCTTCTCCTTATGCTAACCATGAAATCACCCTTAACTTTCCACTTCCACCTTCCCCTGTTCTTGATCAAGAATTCACACCTCCTGCTTCTCTAAATGGTGGGTTACTTGATCTCAACGCTCCTTCTTCTCCTTCTGCTAACCATGAAATCAACCTCAACTTCCACCACCACCTTCCCCTGTTCTTGGTCAAGAATTCACACCTCCTGCTTCTCTAAATGGTGGGTTACTTGAACTCAATGCTCCACCTTCTCCTTCTGCTAACAATGAAATCAACCTCAACTTTCCACCTCCACCTTCCCATGTTCTTGATCAAGAATTCACACCTCCGGCTTCTCTAAATGGTGGGTTACTTGATCTCAATGTTCCTCCTTCTCCTTCTGCTAACCATGAAATCAACCTCAACTTTCCACCTTCACCTTCCCCTGTTTTTTATTAAGAATTCACACCTCCTGCTTCTCCAAATGGTGGGTTACTTGATCTCAATGTTCCTTCTTCTCCTTCTGCTAACCATGAAATCAACCTCAACTTTCCACGTCCACATTCCCCTGTTCTTGATCAAGATTTCACACCTCATGTTTCTCCAAATAGTGGGTTACTTTATCTCAATGCTCCTCCTTCTCCTTCTGCTAACCATGAAATCAACCTCAACTTTCCACCTCCACCTTCCCCTGTTCTTGATCAAGAATTCACACCTCCTGCTTCTCCAAATGGAGGGTTACTTTTTCTCAATGTTCCTCCTTCTCCTTCTGCTAACCATGAAATCAACCTCAACTTTCCACCTCCACCTTCCCCTGTTCTTGATCTAGAATTCACACCTCCTGATTTTCTAAATGGAGAGTTACTTTATCTCAATGCTCCTCCTTCCCCTTCTGCTAACCTTGAAATCAACCTCTATTTTCCACCTCCACCTTCCCCTGTTCTTGATCAAGAATTCACACCTCCCGCTTCTCTAAATGGTGGGTTACTTGATCTCAATGCTCCTCCTTCTCCCTCTGCTAACCATGAAATCAACCTCAACTTCCACCACCACCTTCCCCTGTTCTTGATCATGAATTCACACCTCCTGCTTCTCTAAATGGTGGGTTACTTGATCTCAACGCTCCTCCTTCTCCTTCTGCTAACCTAGAAATCAACCTCAACTTCCACCAGCACCTTCCCCTGTTCTTGATCATGAATTCACACCTCCTGCTTCTCTAAATGGTGGGTTACTTGATCTCAATGCTCCTCCTTCTCCTTATGCTAACCATGAAATCACCCTTAACTTTCCACTTCCACCTTCCCCTGTTCTTGATCAAGAATTCACACCTCCTGCTTCTCTAAATGGTGGGTTACTTGATCTCAACGCTCCTTCTTCTCCTTCTGCTAACCATGAAATCAACCTCAACTTCCACCACCACCTTCCCCTGTTCTTGGTCAAGAATTCACACCTCCTGCTTCTCTAAATGGTGGGTTACTTGAACTCAATGCTCCACCTTCTCCTTCTGCTAACAATGAAATCAACCTCAACTTTCCACCTCCACCTTCCCATGTTCTTGATCAAGAATTCACACCTCCGGCTTCTCTAAATGGTGGGTTACTTGATCTCAATGTTCCTCCTTCTCCTTCTGCTAACCATGAAATCAACCTCAACTTTCCACCTTCACCTTCCCCTGTTTTTTATTAAGAATTCACACCTCCTGCTTCTCCAAATGGTGGGTTACTTGATCTCAATGTTCCTTCTTCTCCTTCTGCTAACCATGAAATCAACCTCAACTTTCCACCTCCACATTCCCCTGTTCTTGATCAAGATTTCACACCTCATGTTTCTCCAAATAGTGGGTTACTTTACCTCAATGCTCCTCCTTCTCCTTCTGCTAACCATGAAATCAACCTCAACTTTCCACCTCCACCTTCCCCTGTTCTTGATCAAGAATTCACACCTCCTGCTTCTCCAAATGGAGGGTTACTTTTTCTCAATGTTCCTCCTTCTCCTTCTGCTAACCATGAAATCAACCTCAACTTTCCACCTCCACCTTCCCCTGTTCTTGATCTAGAATTCACACCTCCTGATTTTCTAAATGGAGAGTTACTTTATCTCAATGCTCCTCCTTCCCCTTCTGCTAACCTTGAAATCAACCTCTATTTTCCACCTCCACCTTCCCCTGTTCTTGATCAAGAATTCACACCTCCCGCTTCTCTAAATGGTGGGTTACTTGATCTCAATGCTCCTCCTTCTCCCTCTGCTAACCATGAAATCAACCTCAACTTTCCACTTCCATCTTCCCCTATTCTTGATCAAGAATTCACACCTCCTGTTTTTCTAAATGGTGGGTTACTTGATCTCAATGCTCCTCCTTCTCCTTCTGCTAACCATGAAATCAACCTCAACTTTCCACCTCCACCTTCCCCTGTTCTTGATCAAGAATTCACACCTCCTGTTTCTCTAAATGGTGTGTTACTTGATCTCAACGCTCCTCCTTCTCCTTCTGCTAACCAAGAAATCAACCTCAACTTCCACCACCTCCTTCCCCTGTTCTTGATCAAGAATTCAAACCTCATGCTTCTCTAAATGGGGGGTTACTTGAACTCAATGCTCCTCCTTCTCCTTCTGCAAACCATGAAATCAACCTCAATTTTCCACCTCCACCTTCCCCTGTTCTTGATCAAGAATTCACACCTCCTGTTTCTCTAAATGGTGTGTTACTTGATCTCAACGCTCCTCCTTCTCCTTCTGCTAACCAAGAAATCAACCTCAACTTCCACCACCACCTTCCCCTGTTCTTGATCAAGAATTCACACCTCATGCTTCTCTAAATGGGGGGTTACTTGAACTCAATGCTCCTCCTTATCCATCTGCTAACCATGAAATCAACCTCAACTTTCCACCTTCACCTTCCCCTGTTCTTGATCAAGAATTTACACCTCCAGCTTCTCTAAATGGTGGGTTACTTGATCTCAATGTTCCTCCTTCTCCTTCTGCTAACCAGGAAATCAACCTCAACTTTCCACCTCCACCTTCCCCTATTCTTGATCAAGAATTCACACCTCCGGCTTCTCCAAATGGAAGGTTACTTTATCTCAATGTTCCTCCTTCTCCTTCTGCTAACCATGAAATCAACCTCAACTTTCCACCTACAACTTCCCCTGTTCTTGATCAAGAATTCACACCTCCTGCTTCTCTAAATGGTGGGTTACTTTATCTCAATGCACCTCCGACTCCTTCGGCTAACCATAAAATGAACCTCAACTTTCCACCTCCAATTTCCCCTGTTCTTGATCAAGAATTCACACCTCCTGCTTCTCCAAATGGAGGGTTACTTTATCTCAATGTTCCTACTTCTCCTTCTGCTAACTATGAATCAACCTCAACTTTCCACCTCCACTTTCCCATGTTCTTGATCAAGAATTCACACCTCCTGCTTCTCTAAATGGTGGGTTACTTGATCTCAATACTCCTCCTTCTCCTTCTGCTAACCATGAAATCAACCTCGACTTTCCACTTCCACCTTCCCCTGTTCTTGATCAAGAATTCACACCTCCTGCTTCTCTAAATGGTGGGTTACCTGATCTCAACGTTCCTCCTTCTCCTTCTGCTAACCATGGTATCAACCTCAACTTCTACCACCACCTTCCCCTGTTCTTGATCAAGAATTCACACCTCCTGCTTCTCTAAAAGGTGGGTTACTTGAACTCAATGCTCCTCCTTATCCTTCTGCTAACCATGAAATCAACCTAAACTTTCCACCTCCACCTTCCCCTGTTCTTGATCAAGAATTCACACCTCCAGCTTCTCTAAATGGTGGGCTACTTGATCTCAATGTTCCTCCTTCTCCTTCTGCTAACAATGAAATCAACCTCAACTTTCCACCTCCACCTTCCCCTGTTTCTGATTAAGAATTCACACCTTCTGCATCTCCAAATGGTGGGTTACTTGATCTCAATGTTTCCCATTCTCTTTTTGCTAACCAAGAAATCAACCTCAACTTTCCACCTCCACCTTCCCCTGTTCGTGATCAAGAATTCACACCTCATGTTTCTCCAAATAGTGGGTTACTTTATCTCAATGCTCCTCCTTCTCCTTCTGCTAACCATGAAATCAACCTCAACTTTCCACCTCCACCTTCCCCTGTTCTTGACCAAGAATTCACACCTCCTGCTTCTCCAAATGGAGGGTTACTTTTTCTCAATGTTCCTCCTTCTCCTTCTGCTAACCATGAAATCAACCTCAACTTTCCACCTCCACCTTCCCTTGTTCTTGATCAAGAATTCACACCTCATGCTTCTCCAAATAGTGGGTTACTTTATCTCAATGCTCCTCCTTCTCCTTCTGCTAACCATGAAATCAACCTCAACTTTCCACCTGCACCTTCCCCTGTTCTTGATCAAGAATTCACACCTCCTGATTTTCTAAATGGTGGGCTACTTTATCTCAATGCTCCTCCTTCTCCTTCTGCTAACCATGAAATCAACCTCAATTTTCCACCTCGACCTTCCCCTGTTCTTGATCAGTAATTCACACCTCCCGCTACTCTAAATGGTGGGTTACTTGATCTCAATGCTCCTTCTTCTCCCTCTGCTAACCATGAAATCAACCTCAATTTTCCACTTCCATCTTCCCCTATTCTTGATCAAGAATTCACACCTCCTGTTTCTCTAAATGGTGGGTTACTTGATCTCAATGCTCCTCCTTCTCCCTCTGCTAACCATGAAATCAACCTCAACTTTCCACTTCCATCTTCCCCTATTCTTGATCAAGAATTCACACCTCCTGTTTCTCTAAATGGTGGGTTACTTGATCTCAATGCTCGTCCTTCTCCTTCTGCTAACAATGAAATCAACCTCAACTTTCCACCTCCACCTTCCCCTGTTCTTGATCAAGAATTCACACCTCCTGTTTCTCTAAATGGTGGGTTACTTGATCTCAACGCTCCTCCTTCTCCTTCTGCTAACCAAGAAATCAACCTCAACTTCCACCACCACCTTCCCCTGT
Organism: Lathyrus tuberosus; assembly: GCA_022829125.1. Taxonomy (NCBI): domain Eukaryota; kingdom Viridiplantae; phylum Streptophyta; class Magnoliopsida; order Fabales; family Fabaceae; genus Lathyrus; species Lathyrus tuberosus. Next base: position 5,842,665 of record JALAZF010000315.1, on the reverse strand, counting down.
TCTTTATCATGAATTCACACCTCCTGCTTCTCTAAATGGTGGGTTACTTGATCTCAATGCTCCTCCTTCTCCCTCTGCTAACCATGAAATCAACCTCAACTTTCCACTTCCACCTTCCCCTATTCTTGATCATGAATTCACACCTCCTGTTTCTCTAAATGGTGGGTTAGTTGATCTCAATGCTCCTCCTTCTCCTTATGCTAACCATGAAATCACCCTTAACTTTCCACTTCCACCTTCCCCTGTTCTTGATCAAGAATTTACACCTCCTGCTTCTCTAAATGGTGGGTTACTTGATCTCAATGCTCCTTCTTCTCCTTCTGCTAACCATGAAATCAACCTCAACTTCCACCACCACCTTCCCCTGTTCTTGGTCAAGAATTCACACCTCCTGCTTCTCTAAATGGTGGGTTACTTGAACTCAATGCTCCACCTTCTCCTTCTGCTAACAATGAAATCAACCTCAACTTTCCACCTCCACCTTCCCCTGTTCTTGATCAAGAATTCACACCTCCAGCTTCTCTAAATGGTGGGTTACTTGATCTCAATGTTCCTCCTTGTCCTTCTGCTAACCATGAAATCAACCTCAACTTTCCACCTTCACTTTCCCCTATTTTTTATTAAGAATTCACACCTCCTGCTTCTCCAAATGGTGGGTTACTTGATCTCAATGTTCCTTCTTCTCCTTCTGCTAATCATGAAATCAACCTCAACTTTCCACCTCCACATTCCCCTGTTCTTGATCAAGATTTCACACCTCATGTTTCTCCAAATAGTGGGTTACTTTATCTCAATGCTCCTCCTTCTCCTTCTGCTAACCATGAAATCAACCTCAACTTTCCACCTCCACCTTCCCCTGTTTTTGATTAAGAATTCACACCTCCTGCTTCTCCAAATGGTGGGTTACTTGATCTTAATGTTCCTTCTTCTCCTTCTGCTAACCATGAAATCAACCTCAACTTTCCACCTCCACCTTCCCCTGTTCTTGATCAAGAATTCACACCTCCTGCTTCTCAAAATGGAGGGTTACTTGATCTCAATGTTTCCCCTTCTCTTTTTGCTAACCATGAAATCAACCTCAACTTTCCACCTCCACCTTCCCCTGTTCGTGATCAAGAATTCACACCTCATGTTTCTCCAAATAGTGGGTTACTTTATCTCAATGCTCCTCCTTCTCCTTCTGCTAACCATGAAATCAACCTCAACTTTCCACCTCCACCTTCCCCTGTTCTTGATCAAGAATTCACACCTCCTGCTTCTCCAAATGGAGGGTTACTTTTTTTCAATGTTCCTCCTTCTCCTTCTGCTAACCATGAAATCAACCTCAAATTTCCACCCCCACATTCCCTTGTTCTTGATCAAGAATTCACACCTCATGCTTCTCCAAATAGTGGGTTACTTTATCTCAATGCTCCTCCTTCTCCTTCTGCTAACCATGAAATCAACCTCAACTTTCCACCTCCACCTTCCCCTGTTCTTGATCAAGAATTCACACCTCCTGATTTTCTAAATGGTGGGCTACTTTATCTCAATGCTCCTCCTTCTCCTTCTGCTAACCATGAAATCAATCTCAATTTTCCACCTCCACCTTCCCCTGTTCTTGATCAGTAATTCACACCTCCCGCTACTCTAAATGGTGGGTTACTTGATCTCAATGCTCCTTCTTCTCCCTCTGCTAACCATGAAATCAACCTCAACTTTCCACTTCCATCTTCCCCTATTCTTGATCAAGAATTCACACCTCCTGTTTCTCTAAATGGTGGGTTACTTGATCTCAATGCTCCTCCTTCTCCCTCTGCTAACCATGAAATCAACCTCAACTTTCCACTTCCATCTTCCCCTATTCTTGATCAGGAATTCACACCTCCTGTTTCTCTAAGTGGTGGGTTACTTGATCTCAATGCTCGTCCTTCTCCTTCTGCTAACCATGAAATCAACCTCAACTTTCCACCTCAACCTTCCCCTGTTCTTGATCAAGAATTCACACCTCCTGTTTCTCTAAATGGTGGGTTACTTGATCTCAACGCTCCTCCTTCTCCTTCTGCTAACCAAGAAATCAACCTCAACTTCCACCACCACCTTCCCCTGTTCTTGATCATGAATTCACACCTCCTGCTTCTCTAAATGGTGGGTTACTTGATCTCAATGCTCCTCCTTCTCCCTTTGCTAACCATGAAATCAACCTCAACTTTCCAATTCCACCTTCCCCTATTCTTGATCATGAATTCACACCTCCTGTTTCTCTAAATGGTGGGTTAGTTGATCTCAATGCTCCTCCTTCTCCTTATGCTAACCATGAAATCACCCTTAACTTTCCACTTCCACCTTCCCCTGTTCTTGATCAAGAATTTACACCTCCTGCTTCTCTAAAAGGTGGGTTACTTGATCTCAACGCTCCTTCTTCTCCTTCTGCTAACCATGAAATCAACCTCAACTTCCACCACCACCTTCCCCTGTTCTTGGTCAAGAATTCACACCTCCTGCTTCTCTAAATGGTGGGTTACTTGAACTCAATGCTCCACCTTCTCCTTCTGCTAACAATGAAATCAACCTCAACTTCCACCTCCACCTTCCCCTGTTCTTGATCAAGAATTCACACCTCCCGCTTCTCTAAATGGTGGGTTACTTGATCTCAATGCTCCTCCTTCTCCCTCTGCTAACCATGAAATCAACCTCAACTTTCCACTTCCATCTTCCCCTATTCTTGATCAAGAATTCACACCTCCTGTTTTTCTAAATGGTGGGTTACTTGATCTCAATGCTCCTCCTTCTCCTTCTGCTAACCATGAAATCAACCTCAACTTTCCACCTCCACCTTCCCCTGTTCTTGATCAAGAATTCACACCTCCTGTTTCTCTAAATGGTGTGTTACTTGATCTCAACGCTCCTCCTTCTCCTTCTGCTAACCAAGAAATCAACCTCAACTTCCACCACCACCTTCCCCTGTTCTTGATCAAGAATTCAAACCTCATGCTTCTCTAAATGGGGGGTTACTTGAACTCAATGCTCCTCCTTCTCCTTCTGCAAACCATGAAATCAACCTCAATTTTCCACCTCCACCTTCCCCTGTTCTTGATCAAGAATTCACACCTCCTGTTTCTCTAAATGGTGTGTTACTTGATCTCAACGCTCCTCCTTCTCCTTCTGCTAACCAAGAAATCAACCTCAACTTCCACCACCACCTTCCCCTGTTCTTGATCAAGAATTCACACCTCATGCTTCTCTAAATGGGGGGTTACTTGAACTCAATGCTCCTCCTTATCCATCTGCTAACCATGAAATCAACCTCAACTTTCCACCTTCACCTTCCCCTGTTCTTGATCAAGAATTTACACCTCCAGCTTCTCTAAATGGTGGGTTACTTGATCTCAATGTTCCTCCTTCTCCTTCTGCTAACCAGGAAATCAACCTCAACTTTCCACCTCCACCTTCCCCTATTCTTGATCAAGAATTCACACCTCCGGCTTCTCCAAATGGAAGGTTACTTTATCTCAATGTTCCTCCTTCTCCTTCTGCTAACCATGAAATCAACCTCAACTTTCCACCTACAACTTCCCCTGTTCTTGATCAAGAATTCACACCTCCTGCTTCTCTAAATGGTGGGTTACTTTATCTCAATGCACCTCCGACTCCTTCTGCTAACCATAAAATGAACCTCAACTTTCCACCTCCAATTTCCCCTGTTCTTGATCAAGAATTCACACCTCCTGCTTCTCCAAATGGAGGGTTACTTTATCTCAATGTTCCTACTTCTCCTTCTGCTAACTATGAATCAACCTCAACTTTCCACCTCCACTTTCCCATGTTCTTGATCAAGAATTCACACCTCCTGCTTCTCTAAATGGTGGGTTACTTGATCTCAATGCTCCTCCTTCTCCTTCTGCTAACCATGAAATCAACCTCGACTTTCCACTTCCACCTTCCCCTGTTCTTGATCAAGAATTCACACCTCCTGCTTCTCTAAATGGTGGGTTACCTGATCTCAACGTTCCTCCTTCTCCTTCTGTTAACCATGGTATCAACCTCAACTTCTACCACCACCTTCCCCTGTTCTTGATCAAGAATTCACACCTCCTGCTTCTCTAAAAGGTGGGTTACTTGAACTCAATGCTCCTCCTTATCCTTTTGCTAACCATGAAATCAACCTAAACTTTCCACCTCCACCTTCCCCTGTTCTTGATCAAGAATTCACACCTCCAGCTTCTCTAAATGGTGGGCTACTTGATCTCAATGTTCCTCCTTCTCCTTCTGCTAACAATGAAATCAACCTCAACTTTCCACCTCCACCTTCCCCTGTTTCTGATTAAGAATTCACACCTTCTGCATCTCCAAATGGTGGGTTACTTGATCTCAATGTTTCCCATTCTCTTTTTGCTAACCAAGAAATCAACCTCAACTTTCCACCTCCACCTTCCCCTGTTCGTGATCAAGAATTCACACCTCATGTTTCTCCAAATAGTGGGTTACTTTATCTCAATGCTCCTCCTTCTCCTTCTGCTAACCATGAAATCAACCTCAACTTTCCACCTCCACCTTCCCCTGTTCTTGACCAAGAATTCACACCTCCTGCTTCTCCAAATGGAGGGTTACTTTTTCTCAATGTTCCTCCTTCTCCTTCTGCTAACCATGAAATCAACCTCAACTTTCCACCTCCACCTTCCCTTGTTCTTGATCAAGAATTCACACCTCATGCTTCTCCAAATAGTGGGTTACTTTATCTCAATGCTCCTCCTTCTCCTTCTGCTAACCATGAAATCAACCTCAACTTTCCACCTGCACCTTCCCCTGTTCTTGATCAAGAATTCACACCTCCTGATTTTCTAAATGGTGGGCTACTTTATCTCAATGCTCCTCCTTCTCCTTCTGCTAACCATGAAATCAACCTCAATTTTCCACCTCGACCTTCCCCTGTTCTTGATCAGTAATTCACACCTCCCGCTACTCTAAATGGTGGGTTACTTGATCTCAATGCTCCTTCTTCTCCCTCTGCTAACCATGAAATCAACCTCAACTTTCCACTTCCATCTTCCCCTATTCTTGATCAAGAATTCACACCTCCTGTTTCTCTAAATGGTGGGTTACTTGATCTCAATGCTCCTCCTTCTCCCTCTGCTAACCATGAAATCAACCTCAACTTTCCACTTCCATCTTCCCCTATTCTTGATCAAGAATTCACACCTCCTGTTTCTCTAAATGGTGGGTTACTTGATCTCAATGCTCGTCCTTCTCCTTCTGCTAACAATGAAATCAACCTCAACTTTCCACCTCCACCTTCCCCTGTTCTTGATCAAGAATTCACACCTCCTGTTTCTCTAAATGGTGGGTTACTTGATCTCAACGCTCCTCCTTCTCCTTCTGCTAACCAAGAAATCAACCTCAACTTCCACCACCACCTTCCCCTGTTCTTTATCATGAATTCACACCTCCTGCTTCTCTAAATGGTGGGTTACTTGATCTCAATGCTCCTCCTTCTCCCTCTGCTAACCATGAAATCAACCTCAACTTTCCACTTCCACCTTCCCCTATTCTTGATCATGAATTCACACCTCCTGTTTCTCTAAATGGTGGGTTAGTTGATCTCAATGCTCCTCCTTCTCCTTATGCTAACCATGAAATCACCCTTAACTTTCCACTTCCACCTTCCCCTGTTCTTGATCAAGAATTTACACCTCCTGCTTCTCTAAATGGTGGGTTACTTGATCTCAACGCTCCTTCTTCTCCTTCTGCTAACCATGAAATCAACCTCAACTTCCACCACCACCTTCCCCTGTTCTTGTTCAAGAATTCACACCTCCTGCTTCTCTAAATGGTGGGTTACTTGAACTCAATGCTCCACCTTCTCCTTCTGCTAACAATGAAATCAACCTCAACTTTCCACCTCCACCTTCCCCTGTTCTTGATCAAGAATTCACACCTCCAGCTTCTCTAAATGGTGGGTTACTTGATCTCAATGTTCCTCCTTCTCCTTCTGCTAACCATGAAATCAACCTCAACTTTCCACCTTCACTTTCCCCTGTTTTTTATTAAGAATTCACACCTCCTGCTTCTCCAAATGGTGGGTTACTTGATCTCAATGTTCCTTCTTCTCCTTCTGCTAATCATGAAATCAACCTCAACTTTCCACCTCCACATTCCCCTGTTCTTGATCAAGATTTCACACCTCATGTTTCTCTAAATAGTGGGTTACTTTATCTCAATGCTCCTCCTTCTCCTTCTGCTAACCATGAAATCAACCTCAACTTTCCACCTCCACCTTCCCCTGTTTTTGATTAAGAATTCACACCTCCTGCTTCTCCAAATGGTGGGTTACTTGATCTTAATGTTCCTTCTTCTCCTTCTCCTAACCATGAAATCAACCTCAACTTTCCACCTCCACCTTCCCCTGTTCTTGATCAAGAATTCACACCTCCTGCTTCTCAAAATGGAGGGTTACTTGATCTCAATGTTTCCCCTTCTCTTTTTGCTAACCATGAAATCAACCTCAACTTTCCACCTCCACCTTCCCCTGTTCGTGATCAAGAATTCACACCTCATGTTTCTCCAAATAGTGGGTTACTTTATCTCAATGCTCCTCCTTCTCCTTCTGCTAACCATGAAATCAACCTCAACTTTCCACCTCCACCTTCCCCTGTTCTTGATCAAGAATTCACACCTCCTGCTTCTCCAAATGGAGGGTTACTTTTTTTCAATGTTCCTCCTTCTCCTTCTGCTAACCATGAAATCAACCTCAAATTTCCACCCCCACATTCCCTTGTTCTTGATCAAGAATTCACACCTCATGCTTCTCCAAATAGTGGGTTACTTTATCTCAATGCTCCTCCTTCTCCTTCTGCTAACCATGAAATCAACCTCAACTTTCCACCTCCACCTTCCCCTGTTCTTGATCAAGAATTCACACCTCCTGATTTTCTAAATGGTGGGCTACTTTATCTCAATGCTCCTCCTTCTCCTTCTGCTAACCATGAAATCAATCTCAATTTTCCACCTCCACCTTCCCCTGTTCTTGATCAGTAATTCACACCTCCCGCTACTCTAAATGGTGGGTTACTTGATCTCAATGCTCCTTCTTCTCCCTCTGCTAACCATGAAATCAACCTCAACTTTCCACTTCCATCTTCCCCTATTCTTGATCAAGAATTCACACCTCCTGTTTCTCTAAATGGTGGGTTACTTGATCTCAATGCTCCTCCTTCTCCCTCTGCTAACCATGAAATCAACCTCAACTTTCCACTTCCATCTTCCCCTATTCTTGATCAGGAATTCACACCTCCTGTTACTCTAAGTGGTGGGTTACTTGATCTCAATGCTCGTCCTTCTCCTTCTGCTAACCATGAAATCAACCTCAACTTTCCACCTCAACCTTCCCCTGTTCTTGATCAAGAATTCACACCTCCTGTTTCTCTAAATGGTGGGTTACTTGATCTCAACGCTCCTCCTTCTCCTTCTGCTAACCAAGAAATCAACCTCAACTTCCACCACCACCTTCCCCTGTTCTTGATCATGAATTCACACCTCCTGCTTCTCTAAATGGGGGGTTACTTGATCTCAATGCTCCTCCTTCTCCCTCTGCTAACCATGAAATCAACCTCAACTTTCCACTTCCACCTTCCCCTATTCTTGATCATGAATTCACACCTCCTGTTTCTCTAAATGGTGGGTTAGTTGATCTCAATGCTCCTCCTTCTCCTTATGCTAACCATGAAATCACCCTTAACTTTCCACTTCCACCTTCCCCTGTTCTTGATCAAGAATTTACACCTCCTGCTTCTCTAAATGGTGGGTTACTTGATCTCAACGCTCCTTCTTCTCCTTCTGCTAACCATGAAATCAACCTCAACTTCCACCACCACCTTCCCCTGTTCTTGGTCAAGAATTCACACCTCCTGCTTCTCTAAATGGTGGGTTACTTGAACTCAATGCTCCACCTTCTCCTTCTGCTAACAATGAAATCAACCTCAACTTTCCACCTCCACCTTCCCCTGTTCTTGATCAAGAATTCACACCTCCAGCTTCTCTAAATGGTGGGTTACTTGATCTCAATGTTCCTCCTTGTCCTTCTGCTAACCATGAAATCAACCTCAACTTTCCACCTTCACTTTCCCCTATTTTTTATTAAGAATTCACACCTCCTGCTTCTCCAAATGGTGGGTTACTTGATCTCAATGTTCCTTCTTCTCCTTCTGCTAATCATGAAATCAACCTCAACTTTCCACCTCCACATTCCCCTGTTCTTGATCAAGATTTCACACCTCATGTTTCTCCAAATAGTGGGTTAATTTATCTCAATGCTCCTCCTTCTCCTTCTGCTAACCATGAAATCAACCTCAACTTTCCACCTCCACCTTCCCCTGTTTTTGATTAAGAATTCACACCTCCTGCTTCTCCAAATGGTGGGTTACTTGATCTTAATGTTCCTTCTTCTCCTTCTGCTAACCATGAAATCAACCTCAACTTTCCACCTCCACCTTCCCCTGTTCTTGATCAAGAATTCACACCTCCTGCTTCTCAAAATGGAGGGTTACTTGATCTCAATGTTTCCCCTTCTCTTTTTGCTAACCATGAAATCAACCTCAACTTTCCACCTCCACCTTCCCCTGTTCGTGATCAAGAATTCACACCTCATGTTTCTCCAAATAGTGGGTTACTTTATCTCAATGCTCCTCCTTCTCCTTCTGCTAACCATGAAATCAACCTCAACTTTCCACCTCCACCTTCCCCTGTTCTTGATCAAGAATTCACACCTCCTGCTTCTCCAAATGGAGGGTTACTTTTTTTCAATGTTCCTCCTTCTCCTTCTGCTAACCATGAAATCAACCTCAAATTTCCACCCCCACATTCCCTTGTTCTTGATCAAGAATTCACACCTCATGCTTCTCCAAATAGTGGGTTACTTTATCTCAATGCTCCTCCTTCTCCTTCTGCTAACCATGAAATCAACCTCAACTTTCCACCTCCACCTTCCCCTGTTCTTGATCAAGAATTCACACCTCCTGATTTTCTAAATGGTGGGCTACTTTATCTCAATGCTCCTCCTTCTCCTTCTGCTAACCATGAAATCAATCTCAATTTTCCACCTCCACCTTCCCCTGTTGTTGATCAGTAATTCACACCTCCCGCTACTCTAAATGGTGGGTTACTTGATCTCAATGCTCCTTCTTCTCCCTCTGCTAACCATGAAATCAACCTCAACTTTCCACTTCCATCTTCCCCTATTCTTGATCAAGAATTCACACCTCCTGTTTCTCTAAATGGTAGGTTACTTGATCTCAATGCTCCTCCTTCTCCCTCTGCTAACCATGAAATCAACCTCAACTTTCCACTTCCATCTTCCCCTATTCTTGATCAGGAATTCACACCTCCTGTTACTCTAAATGGTGGGTTACTTGATCTCAATGCTCGTCCTTCTCCTTTTGCTAACCATGAAATCAACCTCAACTTTCCACCTCAACCTTCCCCTGTTCTTGATCAAGAATTCACACCTCCTGTTTCTCTAAATGGTGGGTTACTTGATCTCAACGCTCCTCCTTCTCCTTCTGCTAACCAAGAAATCAACCTCAACTTCTAAAACCACCTTCCCCTGTTCTTGATCATGAATTCACACCTCCTGCTTCTCTAAATGGTGGGTTACTTGATCTCAATGCTCCTCCTTCTCCCTCTGCTAACCATGAAATCAACCTCAACTTTCCACTTCCACCTTCCCCTATTCTTGATCATGAATTCACACCTCCTGTTTCTCTAAATGGTGGGTTAGTTGATCTCAATGCTCCTCCTTCTCCTTATGCTAACCATGAAATCACCCTTAACTTTCCACTTCCACCTTCCCCTGTTCTTGATCAAGAATTTACACCTCCTGCTTCTCTAAATGGTGGGTTACTTGATCTCAACGCTCCTTCTTCTCCTTCTGCTAACCATGAAATCAACCTCAACTTCCACCACCACCTTACCCTGTTCTTGGTCAAGAATTCACACCTCCTGCTTCTCTAAATGGTGGGTTACTTGAACTCAATGCTCCACCTTCTCCTTCTGCTAACAATGAAATCAACCTCAACTTTCCACCTCCACCTTCCCATGTTCTTGATCAAGAATTCACATCTCCAGCTTCTCTAAATGGTGGGTTACTTGATCTCAATGTTCCTCCTTCTCCTTCTGCTAACCATGAAATCAACCTCAACTTTCCACCTTCACCTTCCCCTGTTCTTGATCAAGAATTCACACCTCCTGCTTCTCCAAATGGAGGGTTACTTTTTCTCAATGTTCCTCCTTCTCCTTCTGCTAACCATGAAATCAACCTCAACTTTCCAACTCCACCTTCCCCTGTTCTTGATCAAGAATTCACACCTCCTGATTTTCTAAATGGAGGGTTACTTTATCTCAATGCTCCTCCTTCCCCTTCTGCTAACCATGAAATCAATCTCTATTTTCCACCTCCACCTTCCCCTGTTCTTGATCAAGAATTCACACCTCCCGCTTCTCTAAATGGTGGGTTACTTGATCCCAATGCTCCTCCTTCTCCCTCTGCTAACCATGAAATCAACCTCAACTTTCCACTTCCATCTTCCCCTATTCTTGATCAAGAATTCACACCTCCTGTTTTTCTAAATGGTGGGTTACTTGATCTCAATGCTCCTCCTTCTCCCTCTGCTAACTATGAAATCAGTCTCAACTTTCCACTTCCACCTTCCCCTATTCTTGATCAAGAATTCACACCCCCTGTTTCTCTAAATGGTGGGTTACTTGGTCTCAATGCTCCTCCTTCTCCTTATGCTAACCATGAAATCACCCTCAACTTTCCACTTCCACCTTCCTCTGTTCTTGATCAAAAATTTACACCTCCTGCTTCTCTAAATGGTGGGTTACTTGAACTCAATGCTCCTCCTTCTCCTACTGCTAACAATGAAATCAACCTCAACTTTCCACCTCCACCTTCCCCTGTTCTTGATCAAGAATTCACACCTCCAGCTTCTCTAAATGGTGGGTTACTTGATCTTAATGTTCCTCCTTCTCCTTCTTCTAACAATGAAATCAACCTCAACTTTCCACCTCCACCTTCCCCTGTTCTTGATCAAGAATTCACACCTCCAGCTTCTCCAAATGGTGGGTTACTTGATCTCAATGTTCCTTCTTCTCCTTCTGCTAACCATGAAATCAACCTCAACTTTCCACCTCCACCTTCCCCTGTTATTGATCAAGATTTCACACCTCATGTTTCTTCAAATAGTGGGTTACTTTATCTCAATGCTCCTCCTTCTCCTTCTGCTAACCATGAAATCAACCTCAACTTTCCACCTCCACCTTCCCCTGTTCTTGATCAAGAATTCACACCTCCTGATTTTCTAAATGGAGGGTTACTTTATCTCAATGCTCATCCTTCCCCTTCTGCTAACCATGAAATCAACTGCAAATTTCCACCTCCACCTTCCCCTGTTCTTGATCAAGAATTCACACCTCCCGCTTCTCTAAATGGTGGGTTACTTGATCTCAATGCTCCTCCTTCTCCCTCTGCTAACCATGAAATCAACCTCAATTTTCCACTTCCATCTTCCCCCATTCTTGATCAAGAATTCACACCTCCTGTTTCTCTAAATGGTGGGTTACTTGATCTCAATGCTCCTCCTTCTCCTTCTGCTAACCATGAAATCAACCTCAACTTTCCACCTCCACCTTCCCCTGTTCTTGATCAAGAATTCACACCTCCTGTTTCTCTAAATGGTGTGTTACTTGATCTCAACGTTCCTCATTCTCCTTCTGCTAACCAAGAAATTAACCTCAACTTCCACCACCACCTTCCCCTATTCTTGATCAAGAATTCACACATCCTGCTTCTCTAAATGGGGGGTTACTTGAACTCGATGCTCCTCCTTCTCCTTCTGCAAACCATGAAATCAACCTCAATTTTCCACCTCCACCTTCCCCTGTTCTTGATCAAGAATTCACACCTCCTGTTTCTCTAAATGGTGTGTTACTTGATCTCAACGCTCCTCATTCTCCTTCTGCTAACCAAGAAATTAACCTCAACTTCCACCACCACCTTCCCCTGTTCTTGATCAAGAATTCACACCTCCTGCTTCTCTAAATGGGGGGTTACTTGAACTCGATGCTCCTCCTTCTCCTTCTGCAAACCATGAAATCAACCTCAATTTTCCACCTCCACCTTCCCCTGTTCTTGATCAAGAATTCACACCTCCTGCTTCTCTAAATGGTGGGTTACTTGATCTCAATGCTCCTCCTTCTCCCTCTGCTAACTATGAAATCAACCTCAACTTTCCACTTCCACCTTCCCCTATTCTTGATCAAGAATTCACACCCCCTGTTTCTCTAAATGGTGGGTTACTTGATCTCAATGCTCCTCCTTCTCCTTATGCTAACCATGAAATCACCCTAAACATTCCACTTCCACCTTCCCCTGTTCCTGATCAAAAATTTACACCTCCTGCTTCTCTAAATGGTGGGTTACTTGATCTCAACGCTCCTTCTTCTCCTTCTGCTAACCATTAAATCAACCTCAACTTCCACCACCACCTTCCCCTGTTCTTGATCAAGAATTCACACCTCCTGCTTCTCTAAATGGTGGGTTACTTGAACTCAATGCTCCTCCTTCTCCTTCTGCTAACAATGAAATTAACATCAACTTTCCACCTCCACCTTCCCCTGTTCTTGATCAAGAATTCACACCTCTAGCTTCTCTAAATGGTGGGTTACTTGATCTCAATGTTCCTCCTTCTCCTTCTTCTAACCATGAAATCAACCTCAACTTTCCACCTCCACCTTCCCCTGTTTTTGATTAAGAATTCACACCTCCTGCTTCTCCAAATGGTGGGTTACTTGAACTCAATGCTCCACCTTCTCCTTCTGCTAACAATGAAATCAACCTCAACTTTCCACCTCCACCTTCCCCTGTTCTTGATCAAGAATTCACACCTACAGCTTCTCTAAATGGTGGGTTACTTGATCTCAATGTTCCTCATTCTCCTTCTGCTAACCATGAAATCAACCTCAACTTTCCACCTCCACCTTCCCCAGTTTTTTGTTAAGAATTCACACCTCCTGCTTCTCCAAATGGTGGGTTACTTGATCTCAATGTTCCTTCTTCTCCTTCTGCTAACCATGAAATCAACCTCAACTTTCCACCTCCGCCTTCCCCTGTTCTTGATCAAGATTTCACACCTCATGTTTCTTCAAATAGTGGGTTACTTTATCTCAATGCTCCTCCTTCTCCTTCTGCTAACCATGAAATCAACCTCAACTTTCCACCTCCATCTTCCCCTGTTCTTGATCAAGAATTCACACCTCCTGATTTTCTAAATGGAGGGTTACTTTATCTCAATGCTCATCCTTCCCCTTCTGCTAACCATGAAATCAACTGCAAATTTCCACCTCCACGTTCCCCTGTTCTTGATCAAGAATTCACACCTCCCGCTTCTCTAAATGGTGGGTTACTTGATCTCAATGCTCCTCCTTCTCCCTCTGCTAACCATGAAATCAACCTCAATTTTCCACTTCCATCTTCCCCCATTCTTGATCAAGAATTCACACCTCCTGTTTCTCTAAATGGTGGGTTACTTGATCTCAATGCTCCTCCTTCTCCTTCTGCTAACCATGAAATCAACCTCAACTTTCCACCTCCACCTTCCCCTGTTCTTGATCAAGAATTCACACCTCCTGTTTCTCTAAATGGTGTGTTACTTGATCTCAACGCTCCTCATTCTCCTTCTGCTAACCAAGAAATTAACCTCAACTTCCACCACCACCTTCCCCTGTTGTTGATCAAGAATTCACACCTCCTGCTTCTCTAAATGGGGGGTTACTTGAACTCGATGCTCCTCCTTCTCCTTCTGCAAACCATGAAATCAACCTCAATTTTCCACCTCCACCTTCCCCTGTTCTTGATCAAGAATTCACACCTCCTGCTTATCTAAATGGTGGGTTACTTGATCTCAATGCTCCTCCTTCTCCCTCTGCTAACTATGAAATCAACCTCAACTTTCCACTTCCATCTTCCCCTATTCTTGATCAAGAATTCACAACCCCTGTTTCTCTAAATGGTGGGTTACTTGATCTCAATGCTCCTCCTTCTCCTTATGCTAACCATGAAATCACCCTCAACTTTCCACTTCCACCTTCCCCTGTTCTTGATCAAGAATTCACACCTCCTACTTCTCTAAATGGTGGGTTACTTGAACTCAATGCTCCTCCTTCTCCTTCTGCTAACAATGAAATCAACCTCAACTTTCCACCTCCACGTTCCCCTGTTCTTGATCAAGAATTCACACCTCCAGCTTCTCTAAATGGTGGGTTACTTGATCTCAATGTTCCTCCTTCTCCTTCTTATAACCATGAAATCAACCTCAACTTTCCACCTCCACCTTCCCCTGTTTTTGATTAAGAATTCACACCTCCTGCTTCTCCAAATGGTGGGTTACTTGATCTCAATGTTCCTTCTTCTCCTTCTGCTAACCATGAAATCAACCTCAACTTTCCACCTCCACGTTCCCCTGTTCTTGATCAAGAATTCACACCTCCTGCTTCTCCAAATGGAGGGTTACTTGATCTCAATGTTCCCCCTTCTCCTTCTGCTAACCATGAAATCAACCTCAACTTTCCACCTCCACCTTCCCCTGTTCTTGATCAAGATTTCACACCTCATGTTTCTCCAAATAGTGGGTTACTTTATCTCAATGCTCCTCCTTCTCCTTCTGCTAAACATGAAATCAACCTCAACTTTCCACCTCCACCTTCCCCTGTTCTCGATCAAGAATTAACACCTCATGCTTCTCCAAATGGAGGGTTACTTTTTCTCAATGTTCCTCCTTCTTCTTCTGCTAACCATGAAATCAACCTCAACTTTCCACCTCCACATTCCCCTGTTCTTGATCAAGAATTCACACCTCATGCTTCTCCAAATAGTGGGTTACTTTATCTCAATGCTCCTCATTCTCCTTCTGCTAACCATGAAATCAACCTCAACTTTCCACCTCCACCTTCCCCTGTTCTTGATCAAGAATTCACACCTCCTGATTTTCTAAATGGTGGGTTACTTTATCTCAATGCTCCTCCTTCTCCTTCTGCTAACCATGAAATCAACCTCAATTTTCCACCTCCACCTTCCCCTGTTCTTGATCAAGAATTCACACCTCCCGCTTCTCTAAATGGTGGGTTACTTGATCTCAATGCTCCTCCTTCTCCCTCTGCTAACCATGAAATCAACCTCAACTTTCCACTTCCATCTTCCCCTATTCTTGATCAAGAATTCACACCTCCTGTTTCTCTAAATGGTGGGTTACTTGATCTCAATGCTCCTCCTTCTCCTTATGCTAACCATGAAATCACCGTCAACTTTCCACTTCCACCTTCCCCTGTTCTTGATCAAGAATTTACACCTCCTGCTTCTCTAAATGGTGGGTTACTTGATCTCAACGCTCCTTCTTCTCCTTCTGCTAACCATGAAATCAACCTCAACTTCCACCACCACCTTCCCCTGTTCTTGATCAAGAATTAACACCTCATGCTTCTCCAAATGGAGGGTTACTTTTTCTCAATGTTCCTCCTTCTTCTTCTGCTAACCATGAAATCAACCTCAACTTTCCACCTCCACCTTCCCCTGTTCTTGATCAAGAATTCACACCTCATGCTTCTCCAAATAGTGGGTTACTTTATCTCAATGCTCCTTCTTCTCCTTCTGCTAACCATGAAATCAACCTCAACTTCCACCACCACCTTCCCCTGTTCTTGATCAAGAATTCACACCTCCTGCTTCTCTAAATGGTGGGTTACTTTTTCTCAATGTTCCTCCTTCTTCTTCTGCTAACCATGAAATCAACCTCAACTTTCCACCTCCACCTTCCCCTGTTCTTGATCAAGAATTCACACCTCATGCTTCTCCAAATAGTGGGTTACTTTATCTCAATGCTCCTCCTTCTCCTTCTGCTAACCATGAAATCAACCTCAACTTTCCACCTCCACCTTCCCCTATTCTTGATCAAGATTTCACACCTCATGTTTCTCCAAATAGTGGGTTACTTTATCTCAATGCTCCTCCTTCTCCTTCTGCTAAACATGAAATCAACCTCAACTTTCCACCTCCACCTTCCCCTGTTCTCGATCAAGAATTAACACCTCATGCTTCTCCAAATGGAGGGTTACTTTTTCTCAATGTTCCTCCTTCTTCTTCTGCTAACCATGAAATCAACCTCAACTTTCCACCTCCACCTTCCCCTGTTCTTGATCAAGAATTCACACCTCATGCTTCTCCAAATAGTGGGTTACTTTATCTCAATGCTCCTCCTTCTCCTTCTGCTAACCATGAAATCAACCTCAACTTTCCACCTCCACCTTCCCTTGTTCTTGATCAAGAATTCACACCTCCTGATTTTCTAAATGGTGGGTTACTTTATCTCAATGCTCCTCCTTCTCCTTCTGCTAACCATGAAATTAACCTCAATTTTCCACCTCCACCTTCCCCTGTTCTTGATCAAGAATTCACACCTCCCGCTTCTCTAAATGGTGGGTTACTTGATCTCAATGCTCCTCCTTCTCCCTCTGCTAACCATGAAATCAACCTCAACTTTCCACTTCCATCTTCCCCTATTCTTGATCAAGAATTCACACCTCCTGTTTCTCTAAATGGTGGGTTACTTGATCTCAATGCTCCTCCTTCTCCTTATGCTAACCATGAAATCACCGTCAACTTTCCACTTCCACCTTCCCCTGTTCTTGATCAAGAATTTACACCTCCTGCTTCTCTAAATGGTGGGTTACTTGATCTCAACGCTCCTTCTTCTCCTTCTGCTAACCATGAAATCAACCTCAACTTCCACCACCACCTTCCCCTGTTCTTGATCAAGAATTCACACCTCCTGCTTCTCTAAATGGTGGGTTACTTAAACTCAATACTCCTCCTTCTCTTTCTGCTAACAATGAAATCAACCTCAACTTTCCACCTCCACCTTCCCCTGTTCATGATCAAGAATTCACACCTCCAGCTTCTCTAAATGGTGGGTTACTTGATCTCAATGTTCCTCCTTCTCCTTCTGCTAACCATGAAATCAACCTCAACTTTCCACATCCACCTTCCCCTTTTTTTTATTAAGAATTCACACCTCCTGCTTCTCTAAATGGTGGGTTACTTGATCTCAATGTTCCTTCTTCTCCTTCTGCTAACCATGAAATCAACCTCAACTTTCCACCTCCACCTTCGCCTGTTCTTGATCAAGAATTCACACCTCCTGCTTCTCCAAATGGAGGGTTACTTGATCTCAATGTTCCCCCTTC
Source organism: Lathyrus tuberosus (assembly GCA_022829125.1). Lineage (NCBI taxonomy): Eukaryota > Viridiplantae > Streptophyta > Magnoliopsida > Fabales > Fabaceae > Lathyrus > Lathyrus tuberosus. Next base: position 5,825,397 of record JALAZF010000315.1, on the reverse strand, counting down.
ACCTTCTGCTAACCATGAAATCAACCACAACTTTCCACCTCCACCTTCCCCTGTTCTTGATCCAGATTTCACACCTCATGTTTCTCTAAATGGTGGGTTACTTGATCTCAATTCTCCTCCTTCTGCTTCTGCTAACCATGAAATCAACCTCAACTTTCCACCTCCAAGATCCCCTGTTCTTGATCAAGAATTCACTCCTCCTGCTTTTCCAAATGGTGGGTTACTTTATCTCAATGCTCCTCCTTCTCATTCTAATAACCATGTAATCAACCTCAACTTCCCACCTCCACCTTCCCCTGTTCTTTATTAAGAATTCACACCTCATGCTTCTCTAAATGGTGGGTTACTTGATCCCAATGCTCCTCCGTCTCCTTCTGCTAACCATGAAATCAACCTCAACTTTCCACCTCCAGCTTCCCCTGTTCTTGATCAAGAATTCACACCTCCTGCTTTTCTAAATGGTGGTTTACTTTATCTCAATGCTCCTCCTTCTTTTTCTGCTAACCATGAAATCAACCTCAATTTTCCACCTCCACCTTCCCCTGTTCTTGATCAAGAATTCACACCTCCTGCTTCTCTAAATGGTGGGTTACTTGATCTCAATGCTCCTCCTTCTCCATCTGCTAAACATGAAATCAACCTCAACTTTCCACCTCCACCTTCCCCTGTTCTTAATCAAGAATTCACACCTCCTACTTCTCTAAATGGTGGGTTACTTGATCTCAATGCTCGTCCTTCTCCTTCTGCTAACCATGAAATCAACCTCAACTTTTCACTTCCACCTTCCCCTGTTCTTGATCAAGAATTTACACCTCCTGCTTCTTTAAATGGTGGGTGACTTAATCTCAATGCTCCTCCTTCTCCTTCTGCTAACCATGAAATCAACCTCAACTTTCCACCTCCACCTTCCCATGTTCTTGATCAAGAATTCACACCTCCTGCTTCTCTAAATGGTGGGTTACTTGATCTCAATGCTCCTCCTTCTCCTTCTGCAAACCATAAAATCAACCTCAACTTTCCACTTCCACCTTCCCCTGTTCTTAATCAAGAATTCACACCTCCTGCTTCTCCAAATTGTGGGTTACTTTATCTCAATGCTCCTCCTTCTCCTTATGCTAACCATGAAATCAACCTCAACTTTCAACCTCCACCTTCCCCTATTTTTGATTAAGAATTCACACCTACTGCTTCTCCAAATGGTGGGTTACTTGATCTCAATGTTCCTTATTCTCCTTCTGCTAACCATGAAATCAACCTCAACTTTCCAGCTCCACATTCCCTTGTTCTTGATCAAGAATTCACACCTCCTACTTCTCCAAATGGAGGGTTACTTGATCTCAATGTTCCCCCTTCTCCTTCTGCTAACCTTGAAATCAACCTCAACTTTCCACCTCCACCTTCCCCTGTTCTTGATCAAGATTTCACACCTCATGTTTCTCCAAATAGTGGGTTACTTTATCTCAATGCTCCTTCTTCTCCTTCTGCTAACCATGAAATCAACCTCAACTTTCCACCTCCAAGTTCCCCTATTCTTGATCAAGAATTCACACCTCCTGCTTTTCCAAATGGCGGGTTAATTTATCTCAATGCTCCTCATTCTCCTTCTACTAACCATGTAATCAACCTCAACTTTCCACCTCCACCTTCCCTTGTTCTTGATCAAGAATTCACACCTCCTGCTTCTCTAAATGGTGGGTTACTTGAACTCAATGCTCCTCCTTCTCCTTCTGCAAACCATTGAATCAGCCTCAACTTTCCACCTCCACCTTCCCCTGTTCTTGATCAAAAATTCACACCTCCTGCTTCTCTAAATGGTGGGTTACTTGATCTCAATGCTCCTCCTTCTCCTTCTGCTAACCATGAAATCAACTTCAACTTTCCACCTCCAAGTTCCCCTGTTCTTGATCAAGAATTCACACCTCCTGCTTTTCCAAATGGTGGGTTACTTTATCTCAATGCTCCTCATTCTCCTTCTACTAACCATGTAATCAACCTCAACTTTCCACCTCCAGCTTCCCCTGTTCTTGATCAAGAATTCACACCTCCTGCTTTTCTAAATGGTGGTTTACTTTATCTCAATGCTCCTCCTTCCCCTTCTGCTAACCATGAAATCAACCTCAATTTTCTACCTCCACCTTCCCCTGTTCTAGTTCAAGAATTCACACCTCCCGCTTCTCTAAATGGTGGGTTACTTGATCTCAATGCTCCTCCTTCTCCCTCTGCTAACCAGGAAATCAACCTCAACTTTCCACTTCTACCTTCCCCTATTCTTGATCATGAATTCACACCTCCTGTTTCTCTAAATGGTGGGTTACTTGATCTCAATGCTCCTCCTTCTCCTTCAGCTAACCATGAAATCAACCTGAAATTTCCCCCTCCACCTTCCCCTGTTCTTGATCAAGAATTCACACCTCCTGCTTCTCTAAATGGTAGGTTACTTGATCTCAATGCTCCTCCTTCTCCTTCTGCTAACCATGAAATCAACCTCAACTTTCCACCTCCACCTTCCCCTGTTCTTAATCAAGAATTCACACCTCCTGCTTCTCTAAATGGTGGGTTAATTGATCTCAATGCTCCTCCTTCTCCTTCTGCTAACCAAGAAATCAACCTCAACTTTCCACTTCCACCTTCCCCTGTTCTTGATCAAGAATTTACACCTCCTGCTTCTTTAAATGGTGGGTGACTTGATCTCAATGCTCCTCCTTCTCCTTCTGCTAACCATGAAATCAACCTCAACTTTCCACCTCCACCTTCCCATGTTCTTGATCAAGAATTCACACCTCCTGCTTCTCCAAATGGAGGGATACTTGATCTCAATGTTCCCCCTTCTCCTTCTGCTAACCTTGAAATCAACCTCAACTTTCCACCTCCACCTTCCCCTGTTTTTGATCAAGATTTCACACCTCATGTTTCTCCAAATAGTGCGTTACTTTATCTCAATGCTCCTTCTTCTCCTTCTGCTAACCATGAAATCAACCTCAACTTTCCACCTCCAAGTTCCCCTATTCTTGATCAAGAATTCACACCTCCTGCTTTTCCAAATGGCGGGTTACTTTATCTCAATGCTCCTCATTCTCCTTCTACTAACCATGTAATCAACCTCAACTTTCCACCTCCACCTTCCCCTGTTCTTAATCAAGAATTCACACCTCCTGCTTCTCAAAATGGTGGGTTACTTGAACTCAATGCTCCTCCTTCTCCTTCTGCAAACCATTGAATCAGCCTCAACTTTCCACCTCCACCTTCCCCTGTTCTTGATCAAGAATTCACACCTCCTGCTTCTCTAAATGGTGGGTTACTTGATCTCAATGCTCCTCCTTCTCCTTCTGCTAACCATGAAATCAACTTCAACTTTCCACCTCCAAGTTCCCCTGTTCTTGATCAAGAATTCACATATCCCGCTTTTCCAAATGGTGGGTTACTTTATCTCAATGCTCCTCATTCTCCTTCTACTAACCATGTAATCAACCTCAACTTTCCACCTCCAGCTTCCCCTTTTCTTGATCAAGAATTCACACCTCCTGCTTTTCTAAATGGTGGTTTACTTTATCTCAATGCTCCCCCTTCCCCTTCTGCTAACCATGAAATCAACCTCAATTTTCCACCTCCACCTTCCCCTGTTCTTGTTCAAGAATTCACACCTCCCGCTTCTCTAAATGGTGGGTTACTTGATCTCAATGCTCCTCCTTCTCCCTCTGCTAACCTGGAAATCAACCTTAACTTTCCACTTCTACCTTCCCCTATTCTTGATCATGAATTCACACCTCCTGTTTCTCTAAATGGTGGGTTACTTGATCTCAATGCTCCTCCTTCTCCTTCTGCTAACCATGAAATCAACCTCAAATTTCCCCCTCCACCTTCCCCTGTTCTTGATCAAGAATTCACACCTCCTGCTTCTCTAAATGGTGGGTTACTTGATCTCAATGCTCCTCCTTCTCCTTCTGCTAACCATGAAATCAACCTCAACTTTCCACCTCCACCTTCCCCTGTTCTTAATCAAGAATTCACACCTCCTGCTTCTCTAAATGGTGGGTTAATTGATCTCAATGCTCCTCCTTCTCCTTCTGCTAACCAAGAAATCAACCTCAACTTTCCACTTCCACCTTCCCCTGTTCTTGATCAAGAATTTACACCTCCTGCTTCTTTAAATGGTGGGTGACTTGTTCTCAATGCTCCTCCTTCTCCTTCTGCTAACCATGAAATCAACCTCAACTTTCCACCTCGACCTTCCCATGTTCTTGATCAAGAATTCACACCTCCTGCTTCTCTAAATGGTGGGTTACATGATCTCAATGCTCCTCATTCTCCTTCTGCAAACCATAAAATCAACCTCAACTTTCCACTTCCACCTTCCCCTGTTCTTAATCAAGAATTCACACCTCCTGCTTCTCCAAATTATGGGTTACTTTATCTCAATGCACCTCCTTCTCCTTCTGCTAACCATGAAATCAACGTCAACTTTCCACCTCCACCTTCCCCTGTTTTTGATTAAGAATTCACACCTCCTGCTTCTCCAAATGGTGGGTTACTTGATCTCAATGTTCCTTCTTCTCCTTCTGCTAACCATGAAATCAACCTAAACTTTCCACCTCCACCTTCCCCTGTTCTTGATCAAGAATTCAAACCTCATGCTTCTCCAAATGGAGGGTTACTTGATCTCAATGTTCCCCCTTATCCTTCTGCTAACCATGAAATCAACCTCAACTTTCCACCTCCACCTTCCCCTGCTCTTGATCAAGATTTCACACCTCATGTTTCTCCAAATAATGGGATATTTATCTCAATGCTTCTCCTTCTCCTTCTGCTCACCATGAAATCAACCTCAACTTTCCACCTCCAAGTTCCCCTGTTCTTAATCAAGAATTCACACCTCCTGCTTTTCCAAATGGTGGGTTACTTTATCTCAATGCTCCTCCTTCTCCTTCTACTAACCATGTAATCAACCTCAACTTTCCACCTCCACCTTCCCCTGTTCTTGATCAAGAATTCACACCTCATGCTTCTCTAAATGGTGGGTTCCTTGATCTCAATGCCCCTCCGTCTCCTTCTGCTAACCATGAAATCAACCTCAACTTTCCACCTCCAGCTTCCCCTGTTCTTGATCAAGAATTCACACCTCCTGCTTTTCAAAATTGTGGTTTACTTTATCTCAATACTCCTCATTCTCCTTCTGCTAACCATGAAATCAACCTCAACTTTCCACCTCCACCTTCCCCAGTTTTTGATTAAGAATTCACACCTCTTGCTTCTCCAAATGGTGGGTTACTTGATCTCAATGTTCCTTCTTCTCCTTCTGCTAACCATGAAATCAACCTCAACTTTCCACCTTCACCTTCCCCTATTCTTGATCAAGAATTCACACTTCCTGCGTCTCTAAATTGTGGGTTACTTGATCTCAATGCTCCTCCTTCTCCTTCTGCTAACCATGAAATCAACCTCAACTTTCCACCTCCACCTTCCCCTGTTCTTAATCAAGAATTCACACCTCCTGCTTCTCTAAATGGTGGGTTACTTGATCTCAATGCTGCTCCTTTTCCTTCTGCTAACCATGAAATCAACCTCAAATTTCCCCCTCCACCTTCCCTGTTCTTGATCAAGAATTCACACCTCCTGCTTCTCTAAATGGTGGGTTACTTGATCTCAATACTCCTCCTTCTCCTTCTGCTAACCATGAAATCAACCTCAACTTTCCACCTCCACCTTCCCCTGTTCTTAATCAAGAATTCACACCTCCTGCTTCTCTAAATGGTGGGTTAATTGTTCTCAATGCTCCTCCTTCTCCTTCTGCTAACCAAGAAATCAACCTCAACTTTCCACTTCCACCTTCCCCTGTTCTTGATCAAGAATTTACACCTCCTGCTTCTTTAAATGGTGGGTGACTTGATCTCAATGCTCCTCCTTCTCCTTCTGCTAACCATGAAATCAACCTCAACTTTCCACCGCCACCTTCCCATGTTCTTGATCAAGAATTCACACCTCCGGCTTCTCTAAATGGTGGGTTACTTGATCTCAATGCTCCTCCTTCTCCTTCTGCAAACCATAAAATCAACCTCAACTTTCCACTTCCACCTTCCCCGGTTCTTAATCAAGAATTCACACCTCCTGCTTCTCCAAATTGTGGGTTACTTTATCTCAATGCTCCTCCTTCTCCTTATGCTAACCATGAAATCAACCTCAACTTTCAACCTCCACCTTCCCCTATTTTTGATTAAGAATTCACACCTACTGCTTCTCCAAAAGGTGGGTTACTTGATCTCAATGTTCCTTATTCTCCTTCTGCTAACCATGAAATCAACCTCAACTTTCCAGCTCCACATTCCCTTGTTCTTGATCAAGAATTCACACCTCCTGCTTCTCCAAATGGAGGGTTACTTGATCTCAATGTTCCCCCTTCTCCTTCTGCTAACCTTGAAATCAACCTCAACTTTCCACCTCCACCTTCCCCTGTTCTTGATCAAGATTTCACACCTCATGTTTCTCCAAATAGTGGGTTACTTTATCTCAATGCTCCTTCTTCTCCTTCTGCTAACCATGAAATCAACCTCAACTTTCCACCTCCAAGTTCCCCTATTCTTGATCAAGAATTCACACCTCCTGCTTTTCCAAATGGCGGGTTAATTTATCTCAATGCTCCTCATTCTCCTTCTACTAACCATGTAATCAACCTCAACTTTCCACCTCCACCTTCCCTTGTTCTTGATCAAGAATTCACACCTCCTGCTTCTCTAAATGGTGGGTTACTTGAACTCAATGCTCCTCCTTCTCCTTCTGCAAACCATTGAATCAGCCTCAACTTTCCACCTCCACCTTCCCCTGTTCTTGATCAAAAATTCACACCTCCTGCTTCTCTAAATGGTGGGTTACTTGATCTCAATGCTCCTCCTTCTCCTTCTGCTAACCATGAAATCAACTTCAACTTTCCACCTCCAAGTTCCCCTGTTCTTGATCAAGAATTCACACCTCCTGCTTTTCCAAATGGTGGGTTACTTTATCTCAATGCTCCTCATTCTCCTTCTACTAACCATGTAATCAACCTCAACTTTCCACCTCCAGCTTCCCCTGTTCTTGATCAAGAATTCACACCTCCAGCTTTTCTAAATGGTGGTTTACTTTATCTCAATGCTCCTCCTTCCCCTTCTGCTAACCATGAAATCAACCTCAATTTTCTACCTCCACCTTCCCCTGTTCTAGTTCAAGAATTCACACCTCCCGCTTCTCTAAATGGTGGGTTACTTGATCTCAATGCTCCTCCTTCTCCCTCTGCTAACCAGGAAATCAACCTCAACTTTCCACTTCTACCTTCCCCTATTCTTGATCATGAATTCACACCTCCTGTTTCTCTAAATGGTGGGTTACTTGATCTCAATGCTCCTCCTTCTCCTTCTGCTAACCATGAAATCAACCTTAAATTTCCCCCTCCACCTTCCCCTGTTCTTGATCAAGAATTCACACCTCCTGCTTCTCTAAATGGTAGGTTACTTGATCTCAATGCTCCTCCTTCTCCTTCTGCTAACCATGAAATCAACCTCAACTTTCCACCTCCACCTTCCCCTGTTCTTAATCAAGAATTCACACCTCCTGCTTCTCTAAATGGTGGGTTAATTGATCTCAATGCTCCTCCTTCTCCTTCTGCTAACCAAGAAATCAACCTCAACTTTCCACTTCCACCTTCCCCTGTTCTTGATCAAGAATTTACACCTCCTGCTTCTTTAAATGGTGGGTGACTTGATCTCAATGCTCCTCCTTCTCCTTCTGCTAACCATGAAATCAACCTCAACTTTCCACCTCCACCTTCCCATGTTCTTGATCAAGAATTCACACCTCCTGCTTCTCCAAATGGAGGGATACTTGATCTCAATGTTACCCCTTCTCCTTCTGCTAACCTTGAAATCAACCTCAACTTTCCACCTCCACCTTCCCCTGTTTTTGATCAAGATTTCACACCTCATGTTTCTCCAAATAGTGCGTTACTTTATCTCAATGCTCCTTCTTCTCCTTCTGCTAACCATGAAATCAACCTCAACTTTCCACCTCCAAGTTCCCCTATTCTTGATCAAGAATTCACACCTCCTGCTTTTCCAAATGGCGGGTTACTTTATCTCAATGCTCCTCATTCTCCTTCTACTAACCATGTAATCAACCTCAACTTTCCACCTCCACCTTCCCCTGTTCTTGATCAAGAATTCACACCTCCTGCTTCTCAAAATGGTGGGTTACTTGAACTCAATGCTCCTCCTTCTCCTTCTGCAAACCATTGAATCAGCCTCAACTTTCCACCTCCACCTTCCCCTGTTCTTGATCAAGAATTCACACCTCCTGCTTCTCTAAATGGTGGGTTACTTGATCTCAATGCTCCTCCTTCTCCTTCTGCTAACCATGAAATCAACTTCAACTTTCCACCTCCAAGTTCCCCTGTTCTTGATCAAGAATTCACATATCCTGCTTTTCCAAATGGTGGGTTACTTTATCTCAATGCTCCTCATTCTCCTTCTACTAACCATGTAATCAACCTCAACTTTCCACCTCCAGCTTCCCCTTTTCTTGATCAAGAATTCACACCTCCTGCTTTTCTAAATGGTGGTTTACTTTATCTCAATGCTCCTCCTTCCCCTTCTGCTAACCATGAAATCAACCTCAATTTTCCACCTCCACCTTCCCCTGTTCTTGTTCAAGAATTCACACCTCCCGCTTCTCTAAATGGTGGGTTACTTGATCTCAATGCTCCTCCTTCTCCCTCTGCTAACCAGGAAATCAACCTCAACTTTCCACTTCTACCTTCCCCTATTCTTGATCATGAATTCACACCTCCTGTTTCTCTAAATGGTGGGTTACTTGATCTCAATGCTCCTCCTTCTCCTTCTGCTAACCATGAAATCAACCTCAAATTTCCCCCTCCACCTTCCCCTGTTCTTGATCAAGAATTCACACCTCCTGCTTCTCTAAATGGTGGGTTACTTGATCTCAATGCTCCTCCTTCTCCTTCTGCTAACCATGAAATCAACCTCAACTTTCCACCTCCACCTTCCCCTGTTCTTAATCAAGAATTCACACCTCCTGCTTCTCTAAATGGTGGGTTAATTGATCTCAATGCTCCTCCTTCTCCTTCTGCTAACCAAGAAATCAACCTCAACTTTCCACTTCCACCTTCCCCTGTTCTTGATCAAGAATTTACACCTCCTGCTTCTTTAAATGGTGGGTGACTTGATCTCAATGCTCCTCCTTCTCCTTCTGCTAACCATGAAATCAACCTCAACATTCCACCTCGACCTTCCCATGTTCTTGATCAAGAATTCACACCTCCTGCTTCTCTAAATGGTGGGTTACATGATCTCAATGCTCCTCATTCTCCTTCTGCAAACCATAAAATCAACCTCAACTTTCCACTTCCACCTTCCCCTGTTCTTAATCAAGAATTCACACCTCCTGCTTCTCCAAATTATGGGTTACTTTATCTCAATGCACCTCCTTCTCCTTCTGCTAACCATGAAATCAACGTCAACTTTCCACCTCCACCTTCCCCTGTTTTTGATTAAGAATTCACACCTCCTGCTTCTCCAAATGGTGGGTTACTTGATCTCAATGTTCCTTCTTCTCCTTCTGCTAACCATGAAATCAACCTAAACTTTCCACCTCCACCTTCCCCTGTTCTTGATCAAGAATTCAAACCTCATGCTTCTCCAAATGGAGGGTTACTTGATCTCAATGTTCCCCCTTATCCTTCTGCTAACCATGAAATCAACCTCAACTTTCCACCTCCACCTTCCCCTGCTCTTGATCAAGATTTCACACCTCATGTTTCTCCAAATAATGGGATATTTATCTCAATGCTTCTCCTTCTCCTTCTGCTCACCATGAAATCAACCTCAACTTTCCACCTCCAAGTTCCCCTGTTCTTAATCAAGAATTCACACCTCCTGCTTTTCCAAATGGTGGGTTACTTTATCTCAATGCTCCTCCTTCTCCTTCTACTAACCATGTAATCAACCTCAACTTTCCACCTCCACCTTCCCCTGTTCTTGATCAAGAATTCACACCTCATGCTTCTCTAAATGGTGGGTTCCTTGATCTCAATGCCCCTCCGTCTCCTTCTGCTAACCATGAAATCAACCTCAACTTTCCACCTCCAGCTTCCCCTGTTCTTGATCAAGAATTCACACCTCCTGCTTTTCAAAATTGTGGTTTACTTTATCTCAATACTCCTCATTCTCCTTCTGCTAACCATGAAATCAACCTCAACTTTCCACCTCCACCTTCCCCAGTTTTTGATTAAGAATTCACACCTCTTGCTTCTCCAAATGGTGGGTTACTTGATCTCAATGTTCCTTCTTCTCCTTCTGCTAACCATGAAATCAACCTCAACTTTCCACCTTCACCTTCCCCTGTTCTTGATCAAGAATTCACACTTCCTGCATCTCTAAATTGTGGGTTACTTGATCTCAATGCTCCTCCTTCTCCTTCTGCTAACCATGAAATCAACCTCAACTTTCCACCTCCACCTTCCCCTGTTCTTAATCAAGAATTCACACCTCCTGCTTCTCTAAATGGTGGGTTACTTGATCTCAATGCTGCTCCTTCTCCTTCTGCTAACCATGAAATCAACCTCAAATTTCCCCCTCCACCTTCCCTGTTCTTGATCAAGAATTCACACCTCCTGCTTCTCTAAATGGTGGGTTACTTGATCTCAATACTCCTCCTTCTCCTTCTGCTAACCATGAAATCAACCTCAACTTTCCACCTCCACCTTCCCCTGTTCTTAATCAAGAATTCACACCTCCTGCTTCTCTAAATGGTGGGTTAATTGTTCTCAATGCTCCTCCTTCTCCTTCTGCTAACCAAGAAATCAACCTCAACTTTCCACTTCCACCTTCCCCTGTTCTTGATCAAGAATTTACACCTCCTGCTTCTTTAAATGGTGGGTGACTTGATCTCAATGCTCCTCCTTCTCCTTCTGCTAACCATGAAATCAACCTCAACTTTCCACCGCCACCTTCCCATGTTCTTGATCAAGAATTCACACCTCCGGCTTCTCTAAATGGTGGGTTACATGATCTCAATGCTCCTCATTCTCCTTCTGCAAACCATAAAATCAACCTCAACTTTCCACTTCCACCTTCCCCTGTTCTTAATCAAGAATTCACACCTCCTGCTTCTCTAAATTGTGGGTTACTTTATCTCAATGCACCTCCTTCTCCTTCTGCTAACCATGAAATCAACGTCAACTTTCCACCTCCACCTTCCCCTGTTTTTGATTAAGAATTCACACCTCCTGCTTCTCCAAATGGTGGGTTAGTTGATCTCAATGTTCCTTCTTCTCCTTCTGCTAACCATGAAATCAACCTAAACTTTCCACCTCCACCTTCCCCTGTTCTTGATCAAGAATTCTCACCTCATGCTTCTCCAAATGGAGGGTTACTTGATCTCAATGTTCCCCCTTCTCCTTCTGCTAACCATGAAATCAACCTCAACTTTCCACCTCCACCTTCCCCTGCTCTTGATCAAGATTTCACACCTCATGTTTCTCCAAATAATGGGATATTTATCTCAATGCTCCTCCTTCTCCTTCTGCTCACCATGAAATCAACCTCAACTTTCCACCTCCAAGTTCCCCTGTTCTTAATCAAGAATTCACACCTCCTGCTTTTCCAAATGGTGGGTTACTTTATCTCAATGCTCCTCCTTCTCCTTCTACTAACCATGTAATCAACCTCAACTTTCCACCTCTACCTTCCCCTGTTCTTGATCAAGAATTCACACCTCATGCTTCTCTAAATGGTGGGTTCCTTGAACTCAATGCTCCTCCGTCTCCTTTTGCTAACCATGAAATCAACCTCAATTTTCCACCTCCACCTTCCCCTGTTCTTGATCAAGAATTCACACCTCCCGCTTCTCTAAATGGTGGGTTACTTGATCTCAATGCTCCTCCTTCTCGCTCTGTTAACCATGAAATCAACCTAAACATTCCACCTCCACCTTCCCCTGTTCTTGATCAAGAATTCACACCTCCTGCTTCTCTAAATGGTGGGTTACTTGATCTCAATGCTCCTCCTTCTCCTTCTGCTAACCATGAAATCAACCTCAACTTTCCACCTCCACCTTCCCCTGTTCTTGATCAAGAATTCACACTTCCTGCGTCTCTAAATTGTGGGTTACTTGATCTCAATGCTCCTCCTTCTCCTTCTGCTAACCATGAAATCAACCTCAACTTTCCACCTCCACCTTCCCCTGTTCTTAATCAAGAATTCACACCTCCTGCTTCTCTAAATGGTGGGTTACTTGATCTCAATGCTGCTCCTTCTCCTTCTGCTAACCATGAAATCGACCTCAACTTTCCACTTCCACCTTCCCCTGTTCTTGATCAAGAATTTACACCTCCTGCTTCTTTAAATGGTGGGTGACTTGATCTCAATGCTCCTCCTTCTCCTTCTTCTAACCATGAAATCAACCTCAACTTTCCACCTCCACCTTCCCATGTTCTTGATCAAGAATTCACACCTCCTGCTTCTCTAAATGGTGGGTTACTATATCTCAATGCTCCTCCTTCTCCTTCTGCAAACCATAAAATCAACCTCAACTTTCCACTTCCACCTTCCCCTGTTCTTAATCAAGAATTCACACCTCCTGTTTCTCCAAATTATGGGTTACTTTATCTCAATACTCCTCATTCTCCTTCTGCTAACCATGAAATCAACCTCAACTTTCCACCTCCACCTTCCCCAGTTTTTGATTAAGAATTCACACCTCCTGCTTCTCCAAATGGTGGGTTACTTGATCTCAATGTTCCTTCTTCTCCTTCTGCTAACCATGAAATCAACCTCAACTTTCCACCTCCACCTTCCCCTGTTCTTGATCAAGAATTCACACTTCCCGCGTCTCTAAATGGTGGGTTACTTGAACTCAATGCTACTCCTTCTCCTTCAGCTAACCATGAAATCAACCTCAATTTTCCACCTCCACCTTCCCCTGTTCTTGATCAAGAATTCACACCTCCCGCTTCTATAAATGGTGGGTTACTTTATCTCAATACTCCTCGTTCTCCCTCTGCTAACCATGAAATCAACCTCAACTTTCCACTTCGACCTTCCCCTATTCTTGATCATGAATTCACACCTCCTGTTTCTCTAAATGGTGGGTTACTTGATCTCAATGCTCCTCCTTCTCCTTCTTCTAACCACGTAATCAACCTTAACTTTCCACCTCCACCTTCCCCTGTTCTTGATCAAGAATTCACACCTCATGCTTCTCTAAATGGTGGGTTACTTGATCTCAATGCTCATCCGTCTCCTTCTGCTAACCATGAAATCAACCTCAACTTTCCACCTCCAGCTTCCCCTGTTCTTGATCAAGAATTCACACCTCCTGCTTTTCAAAATTGTGGTTTACTTTATCTCAATGCTCCTCCTTCTCCTTTTGCTAACCATGAAATCAACCTCAATTTTCCACCTCCACCTTCCCCTGTTCTTGATCAAGAATTCACACCTCCCGCTTCTCTAAATGGTGGGTTACTTGATCTCAATGCTCCTCCTTCTCGCTCTGTTAACCATGAAATCAACCTAAACATTCCACCTCCACCTTCCCCTGTTCTTGATCAAGAATTCACACCTCCTGCTTCTCTAAATGGTGGGTTACTTGATCTCAATGCTCCTCCTTCTCCTTCTGCTAACCATGAAATCAACCTCAACTTTCCACCTCCACCTTCCCCTGTTCTTAATCAAGAATTCACACCTCCTGCTTCTCTAAATGGTGGGTTACTTGATCTCATTGCTCCTCCTTCTCCTTCTGCTAACCATGAAATCGACCTCAACTTTCCACTTCCACCTTCCCCTGTTCTTGATCAAGAATTTACACCTCCTGCTTCTTTAAATAGTAGGTGACTTGATCTCAATGCTCCCCCTTCTCCTTCTGCTAACCATGAAATCAACCTCAACTTTCCACCTCCACCTTCCCATGTTCTTGATCAAAAATTCACACCTCCTGCTTCTCTAAATGGTGGGTTACTTGATCTCAATGCTCCTCCTTCTCCTTCTGCAAACCATAAAATCAACCTCAACTTTCCACTTCCACCTTCCCCTATTCTTAATCAAGAATTCACACCTCCTGCTTCTCCAAATTATGGGTTACTTTATCTCAATACTCCTCATTCTCCTTCTGCTAACCATGAAATCAACCTCAACTTTCCACCTCCACCTTCCCCAATTTTTGATTAAGAATTCACACCTCCTACTTCTCCAAATGGTGGGTTACTTGATCTCAATGTTCCTTCTTCTCCTTCTGCTAACCATGAAATCAACCTCAACTTTCCACCTCCACCTTCCCCTGTTCTTGATCAAGAATTCACACTTCCTGCGTCTCTAAATTGTGGGTTACTTGAACTCAATGCTCCTCCTTCTCCTTCTGCTAACCATGAAATCAACCTCAATTTTCCAGCTCCACCTTCCCCTGTTCTTGATCAAGAATTCACACCTCCCGCTTCTCTAAATGGTGGGTTACTTTATCTCAATACTCCTCCTTCTCCCTCTGCTAACCATGAAATCAACCTCAACTTTCCACTTCGACCTTCCCCTATTCTTGATCATGAATTCACACCTCCTGTTTCTCTAAATGGTGGGTTACTTGATCTCAATGCTCCTCCTTCTCCTTCTGCTAACCATGAAATCAACCTCAACTTTCCACCTCCACCTTCCTCTGTTCTTGATCAAGAATTCACACCTCCTGCTTCTCTAAATGGTGCGTTACTTGAACTCAATGCTCCTCCTTCTCCTTCTGCAAACCATGAAATCAACCTCAACTTTCCACCTCCAGCTTCCCCTGTTCTTGATCAAGAATTCACACCTCCTGCTTTTCTAAATGGTGGTTTAGTTTATCTAAATGCTCCTCCTTCTCCCTCTGCTAACCATGAAATCAACCTCAATTTTCCACCTCCACCTTCCCCTGTTCTTGATCAAGAATTCACACCTCCCGCTTCTCTAAATGGTGGGTTCATTAATCTCAATGCTCCTCCTTCTCCCTCAGCTAACCATGAAATCAACCTCAACTTTCCACTTCGACCTTCCCCTATTCTTGATCATGAATTCACACCTCCCGTTTCTCTAAATGGTGGGTTACTTGATCTCAATGCTCCTCCTTCTCCATCTGCTAACCATGAAATCAACCTCAACTTTCCACCTCCACCTTCCCCTGTTCTTGATCAAGAATTCACACCTCCTGCTTCTCTAAATGGTGCGTTACTTGAACTCAATGCTCCTCCTTCTCCTTTTGAAAACCATGAAATCAACCTCAACTTTCCAACTCCGCCTTCCCCTGTTCTTGATCAAGAATTCACACCTCCTGCTTCTCTAAATGGTGGGTTACTTGATCTCAATGCTCCTCCTTCTCCTTCTGCTAACCATGAAATCAACCTCAACTTTCCACCTCCACCTTCCCCTGTTCTTAATCAAGAATTCACACCTCCTGCTTCTCTAAATGGTGGGTTACTTGATCTCAATGCTCCTTCTTCTCCTTCTGCTAACCATGAAATCAACCTCAACTTTCCAATTCCACCTTCCCCTGTTCTTGATCAAGAATTTACACCTCCTGCTTCTTTAAATGGTGGGTGACTTGATCTCCATGCTCCTCCTTCTCCTTCTGCTAACCATGAAATCAACCTCAACTTTCCACCTCCACCTTCCTATGTTCTTGATCAAGAATTCACACCTCTTGCTTCTCTAAATGGTGGGTTACTTGATCTCAATGCTCCTCCTTCTCCTTCTGCTAACCATGAAATCAACCTCAACTTTCCACCTCCACCTTCCCCTGTTCTTAATAAAGAATTCACACCTCCCGCTTCTCTAAATGGCGGGTTAATTGATCTCAATGCTCCTCCTTCTCCTTCTGCTAACCAAGAAATCAACCAAAACTTTCCACTTCCACCTTCCCCTATTCTTGATCAAGAATTTACACCTCCTGCTTCTTTAAATGGTGGGTGACTTGATCTCAATGCTCCTCCTTCTTCTTCTGCTAACCATGAAATCAACCTCAACTTTCCACCTCCACCTTCCCATGTTCTTGATCAAGAATTCACACCTCATGCTTCTCTAAATGGTGGGTTACATGATCTCAATGCTCCTCATCCTCCTTCTGCAAACCATAAAATCAACCTCAACTTTCCACTTCCACCTTCCCCTGTTCTTAATCAAGAATTCACACCTCCTGCTTCTCCAAATTGTGGGTTACTTTATCTCAATGCTCCTCCTTCTCCTTCTGCTAACCATGAAATCAACCTCAACTTTCCACCTCCACCTTCCCCTGTTTTTGATTAAGAATTCACACCTCCTGCTTCACCAAATGGTGGGTTACTTGATCTCAATGTTCCTTCTTCTCCTTCTGCTAACCATGAAATCAACCTAAACTTTCCACCTCCACCTTCCCCTGTTTTTGATCAAGAATTCACACCTCATGCTTCTCCAAATGGAGGGTTACTTGATCTCAATGTTCCCCCTTCTCCTTCTGCTAACCATGAAATCAACCTCAACTTTCCACCTCCACCTTCCCCTGCTCTTGATCAAGATTTCACACCTTATGTTTCTCCAAATAGTGGGTTATTTATCTCAATGCTCCTCCTTCTCCTTCTGCTAACCATGAAATCAACCTCAACTTTCCACCTCCAAGTTTCCCTGTTCTTAATCAAGAATTCACACCTCCTGCTTTTCCAAATGGTGGGTTACTTTATCTCAATGCTCCTCCTTCTCCTTCTACTAACCATGTAATCAACCTCAACTTTCCACCTCCACCTTCCCCTGTTCTTGATCAAGAATTCACACCTCCTGCTTTTCAAAATTGTGGTTTACTTTATCTCAATGCTCCTCCTACTCCTTCTGCTAACCATGAAATCAACCTCAATTTTCCACCTCCACCTTCCCCTGTTCTTGATCAAGAATTCACACCTCCCGCTTCTCTAAATGGTGGGTTACTTGATCTCAATGCTCCTCCCTCTCCTTCTGCTAACCATGAAATCAACCTCAACTTTCCACCTCCAGCTTCCCCTGTTCTTGATCAAGAATTCACACCTCCTGCTTTTCAAAATTGTGGTTTACTGTATCTCAATGCTCCTCCTACTCCTTCTGCTAACCATGAAATCAACCTCAATTTTCCACCTCCACCTTCCCCTGTTCTTGATCAAGAATTCACACCTCCCGCTTCTCTAAATGGTGGGTTACTTGATCTCAATGCTCCTCCTTCTCCCTCTGCTAACCATGAAATCAACCTCAACTTTCCACTTCCAACTTCCCCTATTCTTGATCATGAATTCACACCTCCCGTTTCTCTAAATGGTGGGTTACTTGATCTCAATGCTCCTCCTTCTTCTTCTGCTAACCATGAAATCAACCTCAACTTTCCACCTCCACCTTCCCCTGTTCTTGATCAAGAATTCACACCTCCTGCTTCTCTAAATGGTGGGTTACTTGAACTCAATGCTCCTCCTACTGCTTCTGCAAACCATGAAATCAACCTCAACTTTCCACCTCCACCTTCCCCTGTTCTTGATCAAGAATTCACACCTCATGCTTCTCTAAATGGTGGATTACTTGATCTCAATGCTCCTCCTTCTCCCTCTGCTAACCATGAAATAAACCTCAACTTTCCACTTCCACCTTCCCCTATTCTTGATCATGAATTCACACCTCCTGGTTTTCCAAATGGTGGGTTACTTTATCTCAATGCTCCTCCTTCTCCTTCTACTAACCATGTAATCAACCTCAATTTTCCACCTCCACCTTCCCATGTTCTTGATCAAGAATTCACACCTCATGCTTCTCTAAATGGTGGGTTACATGATCTCAATGCTCCTCATTCTCCTTCTGCAAACCATAAAATCAACCTCAACTTTCCACTTCCACCTTCCCCTGTTCTTAATCAAGAATTCACACCTCCTGCTTCTCCAAATTGTGGGTTACTTTATCTCAATGCTCCTCCTTCTCCTTCTGCTAACCATGAAATCAACCTCAACTTTCCACCTCCACCTTCCCCTGTTTTTGATTAAGAATTCACACCTCCTGCTTCACCAAATGGTGGGTTACTTGATCTCAATGTTCCTTCTTCTCCTTCTGCTAACCATGAAATCAACCTAAACTTTCCACCTCCACCTTCCCCTGTTTTTGATCAAGAATTCACACCTCATGCTTCTCCAAATGGAGGGTTACTTGATCTCAATGTTCCCCCTTCTCCTTCTGCTAACCATGAAATCAACCTCAACTTTCCACCTCCACCTTCCCCTGCTCTTGATCAAGATTTCACACCTTATGTTTCTCCAAATAGTGGGTTATTTATCTCAATGCTCCTCCTTCTCCTTCTGCTAACCATGAAATCAACCTCAACTTTCCACCTCCAAGTTTCCCTGTTCTTAATCAAGAATTCACACCTCCTGCTTTTCCAAATGGTGGGTTACTTTATCTCAATGCTCCTCCTTCTCCTTCTACTAACCATGTAATCAACCTCAACTTTCCACCTCCACCTTCCCCTGTTCTTGATCAAGAATTCACACCTCCTGCTTTTCAAAATTGTGGTTTACTTTATCTCAATGCTCCTCCTACTCCTTCTGCTAACCATGAAATCAACCTCAATTTTCCACCTCCACCTTCCCCTGTTCTTGATCAAGAATTCACACCTCCCGCTTCTCTAAATGGTGGGTTACTTGATCTCAATGCTCCTCCCTCTCCTTCTGCTAACCATGAAATCAACCTCAACTTTCCACCTCCAGCTTCCCCTGTTCTTGATCAAGAATTCACACCTCCTGCTTTTCAAAATTGTGGTTTACTGTATCTCAATGCTCCTCCTACTCCTTCTGCTAACCATGAAATCAACCTCAATTTTCCACCTCCACCTTCCCCTGTTCTTGATCAAGAATTCACACCTCCCGCTTCTCTAAATGGTGGGTTACTTGATCTCAATGCTCCTCCTTCTCCCTCTGCTAACCATGAAATCAACCTCAACTTTCCACTTCCAACTTCCCCTATTCTTGATCATGAATTCACACCTCCCGTTTCTCTAAATGGTGGGTTACTTGATCTCAATGCTCCTCCTTCTTCTTCTGCTAACCATGAAATCAACCTCAACTTTCCACCTCCACCTTCCCCTGTTCTTGATCAAGAATTCACACCTCCTGCTTCTCTAAATGGTGGGTTACTTGAACTCAATGCTCCTCCTACTGCTTCTGCAAACCATGAAATCAACCTCAACTTTCCACATCCACCTTCCCCTGTTCTTGATCAAGAATTCACACCTCATGCTTCTCTAAATGGTGGATTACTTGATCTCAATGCTCCTCCTTCTCCCTCTGCTAACCATGAAATAAACCTCAACTTTCCACTTCCACCTTCCCCTATTCTTGATCATGAATTCACACCTCCTGGTTTTCCAAATGGTGGGTTACTTTATCTCAATGCTCCTCCTTCTCCTTCTACTAACCATGTAATCAACCTCAACTTTCCACCTCTACCTTCCCCTGTTCTTGATCAAGAATTCACACCTCATGCTTCTCTAAATGGTGGGTTACTTGATCTCAATGCTCCTCCGTTTCCTTCTGCTAACCATGAAATCAACCTCAACTTTCCACCTCCAGCTTCCCCTGTTCCTGATCAAGAATTCACACCTCCTGCTTTTCAAAATTGTGGTTTACTTTATCTCAATGCTCCTCTTTCTCCTTCTGCTAACCACGAAATCAACCTCAATTTTCCACCTCCACCTTCCCCTGTTCTTGATCAAGAATTCACACCTCCCGCTTCTCTAAATGGTGGGTTACTTGATCTCAATGCTCCTCCTTCTCCCTCTGCTAACCATGAAATCAACCTCAACTTTCCACTTCCACCTTCCCCTATTCTTGATCATGAATTCACACCTCCCATTTCTCTAAATGGTGGGTTACTTGATCTCAATGCTCCTCCTTATTCTTCTGCTAACCATGAAATCAACCTCAACTTTCCACCTCCACCTTCCCCTGTTCTTGATCAAGAATTCACACCTCCTGCTTCTCTAAATGGTGGGTTACTTGAACTCAATGCTCCTCCTTCTCCTTCTGCAAACCATGAAATCAACCTCAACTTTCCACCTCCACCTTCCCCTGTTCTTGATCAAGAATTCCCACCTCCTGCTTCTCTAAATGGTGGGTTACTTGATCTCAATGCTCCTCATTCTCCTTCTGCTAACCATGAAATCAACCTCAACTTTCCACCTCTACCTTCCCCTGTTCTTAATCAAGAATTCACACCTCCTGCTTCTCTAAATGGTGGGTTACTTGATCTCAATGCTCCTCCTTCTCCTTCTGCAAACCATGAAATCGACCTCAACTTTCCACTTCCACCTTCCCCTGTTCTTGATCAAGAATTTACACCTCCTGCTTCTTTAAATGGTGGGTGACTTGATCTCAATGCTCCTCCTTCTCCTTCTGCTAACCATGAAATCAACTTCAACTTTCCACCTCCACCTTCCCAAGTTCTTGATCAAGAATTCACACCTCCTGCTTCTCTAAATGGTGGGTTACTTGATCTCAATGCTCCTCCTCCTTATGCAAACCATAAAATCAACCTCAACTTTCCACTTCCACCTTCCCCTGTTCTTAATCAAGAATTCACACCTCCTGCTTCTCCAAATTATGGGTTACTTTATCTCAATACTCCTCATTCTCCTTTTGCTAACCATGAAATCAACCTCAACTTTCCACCTCCACCTTCCCCAGTTTTTGATTAAGAATTCACACCTCCTGCTTCTCCAAATGGTGGGTTACTTGATCTCAATGTTCCTTCTTCTCCTTCTGTTAACCATGAAATCAACCTCAACTTTCCACCTCCACCTTCCCCTGTTCTTGATCAAGAATTCACACCTCCTGCTTCTCTAAATGGTGGGTTACTTGAACTCAATGCTCCTCCTTCTCCTTCTACAAACCATAAGCTCAACCTCAACTTTCCACTTCCACCTTCCCCTGTTCTTAATCAAGAATTCACACCTCCTGCTTCTCCAAATGGTGGGTTACTTTATCTCAATACTCCTCATTCTCCTTCTGCTAACCATGAAATCAACCTCAACTTTCCACCTCCACCTTCACCAGTTTTTGATTAAGAATTCACACCTCCTGCTTCTCCAAATGGTGGGTTACTTGATCTCAATGTTCCTTCTTCTCCTTCTGCTAACCATGAAATCAACCTCAACTTTCCACTTCGACCTTCCCCTATTCTTGATCATGAATTCACACCTCCTGTTTCTCTAAATTGTGGGTTACTTGATCTCAATGCTCCTCCTTCTCCTTCTGCTAACCATGAAATCAACCTCAACTTTCCACCTCCACCTTCCCCTGTTCTTGATCAAGAATTCACACCTCCTGCTTCTCTAAATGGTGCGTTACTTGAACTCAATACTCCTCCTTCTCCTTCTGCAAACCATGAAATCAACCTCAACTTTCCACCTCCAGCTTCCCCTGTTCTTGATCAAGAATTCACACCTCCTGCTTTTCTAAATGGTGGTTTACTTTATCTAAATGCTCCTCCTTCTCCCTCTGCTAACCATGAAATCAACCTCAATTTTCCACCTCCACCTTCCCCTGTTCTTGATCTAGAATTCACACCACCCGCTTCTCTAAATGGTGGGTTACTTAATCTCAATGCTCCTCCTTCTTCTTCTGCTAACCTTGAAATCAACCTCAACTTTCCACTTCGGCCTTCCCCTATTCTTGATCATGAATTCACACCTCCTGTTTCTCTAAATGGTGGGTTACTTGATCTCAATGCTCCTCCTTCTCCTTCTGCTAACCATGAAATCAACCTCAACTTTCCACCTCTACCTTCCCCTGTTCTTAATCAAGAATTCACACCTCCTGCTTCTCTAAATGGTGGGTTACTTGATCTCAATGCTCCTCCTTCTCCTTCTGCAAACCATGAAATCGACCTCAACTTTCCACTTCCACCTTCCTCTGTTCTTGATCAAGAATTTACACCTCCTGCTTCTTTAAATGGTGGGTGACTTGATCTCAATGCTCCTCCTTCTCCTTCTGCTAACCATGAAATCAACTTCAACTTTCCACGTCCACCTTCCCATGTTCTTGATCAAGAATTCACACCTCCTGCTTCTCTAAATGGTGGGTTACTTGATCTCAATGCTCCTCCTCCTTATGCAAACCATAAAATCAACCTCAACTTTCCACTTCCACCTTCCCCTGTTCTTAATCAAGAATTCACACCTCCTGCTTCTCCAAATTATGGGTTACTTTATCTCAATACTCCTCATTCTCCTTTTGCTAACCATGAAATCAACCTCAACTTTCCACCTCCACCTTCCCCAGTTTTTGATTAAGAATTCACACCTCCTGCTTCTCCAAATGGTGGGTTACTTGATCTCAATGTTCCTTCTTCTCCTTCTGCTAACCATGAAATCAACCTCAACTTTCCACCTCCACCTTCCCCTGTTCTTGATCAAGAATTCACACCTCCTGCTTCTCTAAATGGTGGGTTACTTGAACTCAATGCTCCTCCTTCTCCTTCTACAAACCATAAGCTCAACCTCAACTTTCCACTTCCACCTTCCCCTGTTCTTAATCAAGAATTCACACCTCCTGCTTCTCCAAATGGTGGGTTACTTTATCTCAATACTCCTCATTCTCCTTCTGCTAACCATGAAATCAACCTCAACTTTCCACCTCCACCTTCACCAGTTTTTGATTAAGAATTCACACCTCCTGCTTCTCCAAATGGTGGGTTACTTGATCTCAATGTTCCTTCTTCTCCTTCTGCTAACCATGAAATCAACCTCAACTTTCCACTTCGACCTTCCCCTATTCTTGATCATGAATTCACACCTCCTGTTTCTCTAAACTGTGGGTTACTTGATCTCAATGCTCCTCCTTCTCCTTCTGCTAACCATGAAATCAACCTCAACTTTCCACCTCCACCTTCCCCTGTTCTTGATCAAGAATTCACACCTCCTGCTTCTCTAAATGGTGCGTTACTTGAACTCAATGCTCCTCCTTCTCCTTCTGCAAACCAGGAAATCAACCTCAACTTTCCACCTCCAGCTTCCCCTGTTCTTGATCAAGAATTCACACCTCCTGCTTTTCTAAATGGTGGTTTACTTTATCTAAATGCTCCTCCTTCTCCCTCTGCTAACCATGAAATCAACCTCAATTTTCCACCTCCACCTTCCCCTGTTCTTGATCAAGAATTCACACCACCCGCTTCTCTAAATGGTGGGTTACTTAATCCCAATGCTCCTCCTTCTTCCTCTGCTAACCATGAAATCAACCTCAACTTTCCACTTCGGCCTTCCCCTATTCTTGATCATGAATTCACACCTCCTGTTTCTCTAAATGGTAGGTTACTTGATCTCAATGCTCCTCCTTCTCCATCTGCTAACCATGAAATCAACCTCAACTTTCCACCTCCACCTTCCCCTGTTCTTGATCAAGAATTCACACCTCCTGCTTCTCTAAATGGTGCGTTACTTGAACTCAATGCTCCTCCTTCTCCTTCTGAAAACCATGAAATCAACCTCAACTTTCCAACTCCACCTTCCCCTGTTCTTGATCAAGAATTCACACCTCCTGCTTCTCTAAATGGTGGGTTACTTGATCTCAATGCTCCTCCTTCTCCTTCTGCTAACCATGAAATCAACCTCAACTTTCCACCTCCACCTTCCCCTGTTCTTAATCAAGAATTCACACCTCCTGCTTCTCTAAATGGTGGGTTACTTGATCTCAATGCTCCTTCTTCTCCTTCTGCTAACCTTGAAATCAACCTCAACTTTCCAAATCCACCTTCCCCTGTTCTTGATCAAGAATTTACACCTCCTGCTTCTTTAAATGGTGGGTGACTTGATCTCCATGCTCCTCCTTCTCCTTCTGCTAAGCATGAAATCAACCTCAACTTTCCACCTCCACCTTCCCATGTTCTTGATCAAGAATTCACACCTCTTGCTTCTCTAAATGGTGGGTTACTTGATCTCAATGCTCCTCCTTCTCCTTCTGCAAACCATAAAATCAACCTCAACTTCCACTTCCACCTTCCCCTGTTCTTAATCAAGAATTCACACCTCCTGCTTCTCCAAATTATGGGTTACTTTATCTCAATACTTCTCA
Source organism: Lathyrus tuberosus (assembly GCA_022829125.1). NCBI lineage: Eukaryota > Viridiplantae > Streptophyta > Magnoliopsida > Fabales > Fabaceae > Lathyrus > Lathyrus tuberosus. The sequence continues at coordinate 5,801,306 of JALAZF010000315.1, read as the reverse complement.
TTCTCCTTTTGCTAACCATGAAATCAACCTCAACTTTCCACCTCCACCTTCCCCAGTTTTTGATTAAGAATTCACACCTCCTGCTTCTCCAAATGGTGGGTTACTTGATCTCAATGTTCCTTCTTCTCCTTCTGCTAACCATGAAATCAACCTCAACTTTCCACCTCCACCTTCCCCTGTTCTTGATCAAGAATTCACACCTCCTGCTTCTCTAAATGGTGGGTTACTTGAACTCAATGCTCCTCCTTCTCCATCTACAAACCATAAGCTCAACCTCAACTTTCCACTTCCACCTTCCCCTGTTCTTAATCAAGAATTCACACCTCCTGCTTCTCCAAATGGTGGGTTACTTTATCTCAATACTCCTCATTCTCCTTCTGCTAACCATGAAATCAACCTCAACTTTCCACCTCCACCTTCACCAGTTTTTGATTAAGAATTCACACCTCCTGCTTCTCCAAATGGTGGGTTACTTGATCTCAATGTTCCTTCTTCTCCTTCTGCTAACCATGAAATCAACCTCAACTTTCCACTTCGACCTTCCCCTATTCTTGATCATGAATTCACACCTCCTGTTTCTCTAAATTGTGGGTTACTTGATCTCAATGCTCCTCCTTCTCCTTCTGCTAACCATGAAATCAACCTCAACTTTCCACCTCCACCTTCCCCTGTTCTTGATCAAGAATTCACACCTCCTGCTTCTCTAAATGGTGCGTTACTTGAACTCAATGCTCCTCCTTCTCCTTCTGCAAACCAGGAAATCAACCTCAACTTTCCACCTCCAGCTTCCCCTGTTCTTGATCAAGAATTCACACCTCCTGCTTTTCTAAATGGTGGTTTACTTTATCTAAATGCTCCTCCTTCTCCCTCTGCTAACCATGAAATCAACCTCAATTTTCCACCTCCACCTTCCCCTGTTCTTGATCAAGAATTCACACCACCCGCTTCTCTAAATGGTGGGTAACTTAATCCCAATGCTCCTCCTTCTTCCTCTGCTAACCATGAAATCAACCTCAACTTTCCACTTCGGCCTTCCCCTATTCTTGATCATGAATTCACACCTCCTGTTTCTCTAAATGGTGGGTTACTTGATCTCAATGCTCCTCCTTCTCCATCTGCTAACCATGAAATCAACCTCAACTTTCCACCTCCACCTTCCCCTGTTCTTGATCAAGAATTCACACCTCCTGCTTCTCTAAATGGTGCGTTACTTGAACTCAATGCTCCTCCTTCTCCTTCTGAAAACCATGAAATCAACCTCAACTTTCCAACTCCACCTTCCCCTGTTCTTGATCAAGAATTCACACCTCCTGCTTCTCTAAATGGTGGGTTACTTGATCTCAATGCTCCTCCTTCTCCTTCTGCTAACCATGAAATCAACCTCAACTTTCCACCTCCACCTTCCCCTGTTCTTAATCAAGAATTCACACCTCCTGCTTCTCTAAATGGTGGGTTACTTGATCTCAATGCTCCTTCTTCTCCTTCTGCTAACCTTGAAATCAACCTCAACTTTCCAAATCCACCTTCCCCTGTTCTTGATCAAGAATTTACACCTCCTGCTTCTTTAAATGGTGGGTGACTTGATCTCCATGCTCCTCCTTCTCCTTCTGCTAAGCATGAAATCAACCTCAACATTCCACCTCCACCTTCCCATGTTCTTGATCAAGAATTCACACCTCTTGCTTCTCTAAATGGTGGGTTACTTGATCTCAATGCTCCTCCTTCTCCTTCTGCAAACCATAAAATCAACCTCAACTTCCACTTCCACCTTCCCCTGTTCTTAATCAAGAATTCACACCTCCTGCTTCTCCAAATTGTGGGTTACTTTATCTCAATGGTCCCACTTCTCCTTCTGCTAACCATGAAATCAACCTCAACTTTCCACCTACAACTTCCCCTGTTCTTGATCAAGAATTCACACCTCCTGCTTCTCTAAATGGTGGGTTACTTGATCTCAATGCACCTCCGACTCCTTCTGCTAACCATGATATCAACCTCAACTTTCCACCTCCAAGTTCCCCTGTCCTTGATCAAGATTTCACACCTCCTGCTTTTCCTTATGGTGGGTTACTTTATCTCAATGCTCCTCCTTCTCCTTCTGCTAACAATGTAATCAACCTCAACTTTCCACCTCCACCTTCCCCTGTTCTTGATCAAGAATTCACACCTCCTGCTTCTCTAAATGGTGGGTTACTTGATCTCAATGCTCCTCCTTCTCCTTCTGCTAACCATGAAATCAACCTCAACTTTCCACTTCCACCTTCCCCTGTTCTTGATCAAGAATTCACACCTTCAACTTCTCTAAATGGTGGGTTACTTGATCTCCACGCTCCTCTTTCTCCTTCTGCTAACCATGAAATCAACCTCAACTTCCACCACCACCTTCCCCTGTTTTTGATCAAGAATTCACACCTCCCGCTTCTCTAAATGGTGGGTTACTTGAACTCAATGCTCCTCCTTCTCCTTCTGTAAACCATGAAATCAACCTCAACTTTCCACCTCCACCTACCCCTGTTCTTGATCAAGAATTCACACCTCCTGCTTCTCTAAATGGTGGGTTACTTGATCTCAATGCTCCTCCATCTCCTTCTGCTAACCATGAAATCAACCTCAACCTTCCACCTCCACCTTCCCCTGTTCTTAATCAAGAATTCCCACCTCCTGCTTCTCTAAAAGGTGGGTTACTTGATCTCAATGCTCCTCCGTCTCCTTCTGCTAACCATGAAATCAACCTCAACTTTCCACTTCCACCTTCCCCCGTTCTTAATCAAGAATTCACACCTCCTGCTTCTCCAAATTGTGGGTTACTTTATCTCAATGCTCCTCCTTCTCCTTCTGCTAACCATGAAATCAACCTCAACTTTCCACTTCCACCTTCCCCTGTTCTTGATCAAGAATTTACACCTCTTGCTTCTCTAAATGGTGGGTTACTTGATCTCAATGCACCTCCGACTCCTTCTGCTAACCATGATATCAACCTCAACTTTCCACCTCCAAGTTCCCCTGTTCTTGATCAAGAATTCACACCTCCTGCTTTTCCGTATGGTGGGTTACTTTATCTCAATGCTCCTCCTTCACCTTCTGCTAACAATGTAATCAACCTCAACTTCCACCGCCACCTTCCCCTGTTTTTGATCAAGAATTCACACCTCCTGCTTCTCTAAATGGTGGGTTACTTAAACTCAATGCTCCTCCTTCTCCTTCTGCAAACCAAGAAATCAACCTCAACTTTCCACCTCCACCTTCCCCTGTTCTTGGTCAATAATTCACAGCTCCCGCTTCTCTAAATGGTGGGTTACTTGATCTCAATGCTCCTCCTTCTCCTTCTGCTAACCATGAAATCAACCTCAACTTTCCACCTCCACCTTCCCCTGTTCTTAATCAAGAATTCACACCTCCTGCTTCTCTAAATGATGGGTTACTTGATCTCAATGCTCCTCCTTCTCCTTCTGCTAACCATGAAATCAACCTCAACTTTCCACTTCCACCTTCCCCTGTTCTTGATCAAGAATTTACACCTCCTGCTTCTTTAAATGGTGGGTGACTTGATCTCCATGCTCCTCCTTCTCCTTCTGCTAACCATGAAATCAACCTCAACTTTCCACCTCCACCTTCCCATGTTGTTGATCAAGAATTTACACCTCCTGCTTCTCTAAATGGTGGGTTACTTGATCTCAATGCTCCTCCTTCTCCTTCTGCAAACCATAAAATTAACCTCAACTTTCCACTTCCACCTTTCCCTGTTCTTAATCAAGAATTCACACCTCCTGCTTCTCCAAATTGTGGGTTACTTTATCTCAATGCTCCTCCTTCTCCTTCTGCTAACCATGAAATCAACCTCAACTTTCCACCTACAACTTCCCCTGTTCTTGATCAAGAATTCACACCTCCTGCTTCTCTAAATGGTGGGTTACTTGATCTCAATGCACCTCCGACTCCTTCTACTAACCATGATATCAACCTCAACTTTCAACCTCCATGTTCCCCTGTTCTTGATCAAGAATTCACACCTCCTGCTTTTCCAAATGGTAGGTTACTTTATCTCAATGATCCTCCTTCTCCTTCTGCTAACTATGTAATCAACCTCAACTTTCCACCTCCACATTCCCCTGTTCTTGATCAAGAATTCACACCTCCTGCTTCTCTAAAAGGTGGGTTACTTGATCTCAATGCTCCTCATTTTCCTTCTGCTAACCATGAAATCAACCTAAACTTTCCACTTCTACCTTCCCCTGTTCTTGATCAAGAATTCACACCTCCTACTTCTCTAAATGGTGGGTTACTTGATCTCCACGCTCCTCCTTCTCCTTCTGCTAACCATGAAATCAACCTCAACTTCCACCACCACCTTCCCCTGTTTTTGATCAAGAATTCACACCTCCTGCTTCTCTAAATGGTGGGTTACTTAAACTCAATGCTCCTCCTTCTCCTTCTGCAAACCATGAAATCAACCTCAACTTTCCACCTCCACCTTCCCCTGTTCTTGATCAAGAATTCACACCTCCAGCTTCTCTAAATGGTGGGTTACTTGATCTCAATGCTCCTCCTTTTCCCTCTGCTAACCATGAAATCAATCTCAACTTTCCACTTCCACCTTCCCCTATTCTTGATCAAGAATTCACACCTCCTGTTTCTCTAAATGGTGGGTTACTTTATCTCAATACTCCTCATTCTCCTTCTGCTAACCATGAAATGAACCTCAACTTTCCACCTCCACCTTCCCCTGTTCTTGATCAAGAATTCACACCTTCTGCTTCTCCAAATAGAGGGTTACTTGATCTCAATGTTCCCCCTTCTCCTTCTGCTAACCATGAAATCAACCTCAACTTTCCACCTCCACCTTCCCCTGTTCTTGATCAAGAATTAACACCTCGTGTTTCTCCAAATAGTGGGCTACTTTATCTCAATGCTCCTCATTCTCCTTCTGCTAACCATGAAATCAACCTCACCTTTCCACCCCCACCTTCCCCTGTTATTGATCAACAATTCACACCTCCTGCTTCTCTAAATGGTGGGTTACTTGATCTCAATGCTCCTCCTTCTCCTTCTGCTAACCATGAAATCAACCTTAACTTTCTACCTATAACTTCCCCTATTCTTGATCAAGAATTCACACCTCCTGCTTTTCCAAATGGTGGGTTACTTTATCTCAATGCTCCTCCTTCTCCTTCTGCGAACTATGTAATCAACCTCAACTTTCCACCTCCACCTTCCCCTGTTCTTGATCAAGAATTCACACCTCCTGCTTCTCTAAATGGTGGGTTACTTGATCACAATGCTCCTCCTTCTCCTTCTGCTAACCATGAAATCAACCTCAACTTCCACCACCACCTTCCCCTGTTTTTGATCAAGAATTCACACCTCCTGCTTCTCTAAATGGTGGGTTACTTAAACTCAATGCTCCTCCTTCTCCTTCTGCAAACCATGAAATCAACCTCAACTTTCCACCTCCACCTTCCCCTGTTCTTGATCAAGAATTCACACCTCCAGCTTCTCTAAATGGTGGGTTACTTGATCTCAATGCTCCTCATTTTCCCTCTGCTAACCATGAAATCAATCTCAACTTTCCACTTCCACCTTCCCCTATTCTTGATCAAGAATTCACACCTCCTGTTTCTCTAAATGGTGGGTTACTTTATCTCAATACTCCTCATTCTCCTTCTGCTAACCATGAAATGAACCTCAACTTTCCACCTCCACCTTCCCCTGTTCTTGATCAAGAATTCACACCTTCTGCTTCTCCAAATAGAGGGTTACTTGATCTCAATGTTCCCCCTTCTCCTTCTGCTAACCATGAAATCAACCTCAACTTTCCACCTCCACCTTCCCCTGTTCTTGATCAAGAATTAACACCTCGTGTTTCTCCAAATAGTGGGCTACTTTATCTCAATGCTCCTCATTCTCCTTCTGCTAACCATGAAATCAACCTCACCTTTCCACCCCCACCTTCCCCTGTTATTGATCAACAATTCACACCTCTTGCTTCTCTAAATGGTGGGTTACTTGATCTCAATGCTCCTCCTTCTCCTTCTGCTAACCATGAAATCAACCTTAACTTTCTACCTATAACTTCCCCTATTCTTGATCAAGAATTCACACCTCCTGCTTTTCCAAATGGTGGGTTACTTTATCTCATTGCTCCTCCTTCTCCTTCTGCGAACTATGTAATCAACCTCAACTTTCCACCTCCACCTTCCCCTGTTCTTGATCAAGAATTCACACCTCCTGCTTCTCTAAATGGTGGGTTACTTGATCACAATGCTCCTCCTTCTCCTTCTGCTAACCATGAAATCAACCTCAACTTTCCACTTCCACCTTCCCATGTTCTTGATCAAGAATTCACACCTCATGCTTCTCTAAATAGTGGGTTACTTGATCTCAACGCTCCTCCTTCTCCTTCTGCTAACCAAGAAATCAACCTCAACTTCCACCACCACCTTCCCCTGTTCTTGATCAAGAATTCACACCTCCTGCTTCTCTAAATGGTGGGTTACTTAAACTTAATGCTCGTCCTTATCCTTCTGCTAACCATGAAATCAACCTCAACTTTCCACCTCCACCTTCCCCTGTTCTTGATCAAGAATTCACACCTCCAACTTCTCTAAATAGGGGGTTACTTGATCTCAATGTTCCTTCTTCTCCTTCTGCTAACCATGAAATCAACCTCACATTTCCACCTCCACCTTCCCCTGTTCTTGATCAAGAATTCACACCTCCTGCTTCTCTAAATGATGCGTTACTTGGACTCAATGCTCCTACTTCTCCTTCTGCAAACCATGAAATCAACCTCAACTTTCCACCTCCACCTTCCCCTGTTCTTGATCAAGAATTCACACCTCCTGCTTCTCTAAATGATGGGTTACTTGATCTCAATGCTCCTCCTTCTCCTTCTGCTAACCATGAAATCAACCTCAACTTTCCACCTCTACCTTCCCCTGTTCTTAATCAAGAATTCACACCTCCTGCTTCTCTAAATGGCGGGTTACTTGATCTCAATGCTCCTCCTTCTCCTTCTGCTAACCATGAAATCAACCTCAACTTTCCACCTCCAGCTTCCCCTGTTCTTGATCAAGAATTCACACCTCCTGCTTTTCTAAATGGTGGTTTACTTTATCTAAATGCTCTTCCTTCTCCCTCTGCTAACTATGTAATCAACCTCAACTTTCCACCTCCACCTTCCCTTGTTCTTGATCAAGAATTCACACCTCCTGCTTCTCTAAAAGGTGGGTTACTTGATCTCAATGCTCCACCTTTTCCTTCTGCTAACCATGAAATCAACCTAAACTGTCCACTTCCACCTTCCCTTGTTCTTGATCAAGAATTCACACCTCCTACTTCTCTAAATGGTGGGTTACTTGATCTCCACGCTCCTCCTTCTCCTTCTGCTAACCATGAAATCAACCTCAACTTCCACCACCACCTTCCCCTGTTTTTGATCAAGAATTCACACCTCCTGCTTCTCTAAATGGTGGGTTACTTAAACTCAATGCTCCTCCTTCTCCTTCTGCAAACCATGAAATCATCCTCAACTTTCCACCTCCACCTTCCCCTGTTCTTGATCAATAATTCACACCCCCTGCTTCTCTAAATGGTGGGTTACTTGATCTCAATGCTCCTCCTTCTCCCTCTGCTAACCATGAAAACAATCTCAACTTTCCACTTCCACCTTCCCCTATTCTTGATCAAGAATTCACACCTCCTATTTCTCTAAATGGTGGGTTACTTTATCTCAATACTCCTCATTCTCCTTCTGCTAACCATGAAATGAACCTCAACTTTCCACCTCCACCTTCCCCTGTTCTTGATCAAGAATTCACACCTTCTGCTTCTCCAAATAGAGGGTTACTTGATCTCAATGTTCCCCCTTCTCCTTCTGCTAACCATGAAATCAACCTCAACTTTCCACCTCCACCTTCCCCTGTTCTTGATCCAGAATTAACACCTCGTGTTTCTCCAAATAGTGGGCTACTTTATCTCAATGCTCCCCATTCTCCTTCTGCTAACCATGAAATCAACCTCACCTTTCCACCTCCACCTTCCCCTGTTATTGATCAACAATTCACACCTCCTGCTTCTCTAAATGGTGGGTTACTTGATCTCAATGCTCCTCCTTCTCCTTCTGCTAACCATGAAATCAACCTTAACTTTCTACCTATAACTTCCCCTGTTCTTGATCAAGAATTCACACCTCCTGCTTTTCCAAATGGTGGGTTACTTTATCTCAATGCTCCTCCTTCTCCTTCTGCGAACTATGTAATCAACCTCAACTTTCCACCTCCACCTTCCCCTGTTCTTGATCAAGAATTCACACCTCCTGCTTCTCTAAATGGTGGGTTACTTGATCACAATGCTCCTCCTTCTCCTTCTGCTAACCATGAAATTAACCTCAACTTTCCACTTCCACCTTCCCATGTTCTTGATCAAGAATTCACACCTCATGCTTCTCTAAATAGTGGGTTACTTGATCTCAACGCTCCTCCTTCTCCTTCTGCAAACCAAGAAATCAACCTCAACTTCCACCACCACCTTCCCCTGTTCTTGATCAAGAATTCACACCTCCTGCTTCTCTAAATGGTGGGTTACTTAAACTTAATGCTCGTCCTTATCCTTCTGCTAACCATGAAATCAACCTCAACTTTCCACCTCCACCTTCCCCTGTTCTTGATCAAGAATTCACACCTCCAACTTCTCTAAATAGGGGGTTACTTGATCTCAATGTTCCTCCTTCTCCTTCTGCTAACCATGAAATCAACCTCAACTTTCCACCTCCACCTTCCCCTGTTTTTGATTAAGAATTCACACCTCCTGCTTCTCCAAATGCTGGGTTACTTGATCTCAATGTTCCTTCTTCTCCTTCTGCTAACCATGAAATCAATCTCAACTTTCTACCTCCACCTTCCCCTGTTCTTGATCAAGAATTCACACCTCCTGCTTCTCTAAATGATGCGTTACTTGAACTCAATGATCCTCCTTCTCCTTCTGCAAACCATGAAATCAACCTCAACTTTCCACCTCCACCTTCCCCTGTTCTTGATCAAGAATTCACACCTCCTGCTTCTCTAAATGATGGGTTACTTGATCTCAATGCTCCTCCTTCTCCTTCTGCAAACCATGAAATCAACCTCAACTTTCCACCTCCACCTTCCCCTGTTCTTAATCTAGAATTCACACCTCCTGCTTCTCTAAATGGCAGGTTACTTGATCTCAATGCTCCTCCTTCTCCTTCTGCTAACCATGAAATCAACCTCAACTTTCCACCTCCAGCTTCCCCTGTTCTTGATCAAGAATTCACACCTCCTGCTTTTCTAAATGGTGGTTTACTTTATCTAAATGCTCCTCCTTCTCCCTCTGCTAACCATGAAATCAACCTCAATTTTCCACCTCCACCTTCCCCTGTTCTTGATCAAGAATTCACAGCTCCCGCTTCTCTAAATGGTGGGTTACTTAATCTCAATGCTCCTCCTTTTCCCTCTGCTAACCATGAAATCAACCTCAACTTTCCACTTCGACCTTCCCGTATTCTTGATCATAAATTCACACCTCCTGTTTCTCTAAATGGTGAGTTACTTGATCTCAATGCTCCTCCTTCTCCTTCTGCTAACCATGAAATCAACCTCAACTTTCCACCTCCACCTTCCCCTGTTCTTGATCAAGAATTCATACCTCCTGCTTCTCCAAATGGTGGGTTACTTGATCTCAATGTTCCTTCTTCTCCTTCTGCTAACCATGAAATCAACCTCAACTTTCCACCTCCACCTTCCCCTGTTCTTGATCAAGAATTCACACCTCCTGCTTCTCTAAATGATGTGTTACTTGAACTCAATGCTCCTCCTTCTCCTTCTGCAAACCATGAAATCAACCTCAACTTTCCACCTCCACCTTCCCCTGTTCTTGATCAAGAATTCACACCTCCTGCTTCTCTAAATGATGGGTTACTTGATCTCAATGCTCCTCCTTCTCCTTCTGCTAACCATGAAATCAACCTCAACTTTCTACCTCCACCTTCCCCTGATCTTAATCAAGAATTCACACCTCCTGCTTCTCTAAATGGCGGGTTACTTGATCTCAATGCTCCTCCTTCTCCTTCTGCTAACCATGAAATCAACCTCAACTTTCCACCTCCACCTTCCCCTGTTCTTGATCAAGAATTCACACCTCCTGCTTCTCTAAATGGTGGGTTACTTGATCTCAATGCTCCTCCTTCTCCTTCTGCTAACCATGAAATCAACCTTAACTTTCTACCTATAACTTCCCCTGTTCTTGATCAAGAATTCACACCCCCTGCTTTTCCAAATGGTGGGTTACTTTATCTCAATGCTCCTCCTTCTCCTTCTGCGAACTATGTAATCAACCTCAACTTTCCACCTCCACCTTCCCCTGTTCTTGATCAAGAATTCACACCTCCTGCTTCTCTAAATGGTGGGTTACTTGATCACAATGCTCCTCCTTCTCCTTCTGCTAACCATGAAATCAACCTCAACTTTCCACTTCCACCTTCCCATGTTCTTGATCAAGAATTCACACCTCATGCTTCTCTAAATAGTGGGTTACTTGATCTCAACGCTCCTCTTTCTCCTTCTGCAAACCAAGAAATCAACCTCAACTTCCACCACCACCTTCCCCTGTTCTTGATCAAGAATTCACACCTCCTGCTTCTCTAAATGGTGGGTTACTTAAACTTAATGCTCGTCCTTATCCTTCTGCTAACCATGAAATCAACCTCAACTTTCCACCTCCACCTTCCCCTGTTCTTGATCAAGAATTCACACCTCCAACTTCTCTAAATAGGGGGTTACTTGATCTCAATGTTCCTCCTTCTCCTTCTGCTAACCATGAAATCAACCTCAACTTTCCACCTCCACCTTCCCCTGTTTTTGATTAAGAATTCACACCTCCTGCTTCTCCAAATGCTGGGTTACTTGATCTCAATGTTCCTTCTTCTCCTTCTGCTAACCATGAAATCAATCTCAACTTTCTACCTCCACCTTCCCCTGTTCTTGATCAAGAATTCACACCTCCTGCTTCTCTAAATGATGCGTTACTTGAACTCAATGATCCTCCTTCTCCTTCTGCAAACCATGAAATCAACCTCAACTTTCCACCTCCACCTTCCCCTGTTCTTGATCAAGAATTCACACCTCCTGCTTCTCTAAATGATGGGTTACTTGATCTCAATGCTCCTCCTTCTCCTTCTGCAAACCATGAAATCAACCTCAACTTTCCACCTCCACCTTCCCCTATTCTTAATCTAGAATTCACACCTCCTGCTTCTCTAAATGGCGGGTTACTTGATCTCAATGCTCCTCCTTCTCCTTCTGCTAACCATGAAATCAACCTCAACTTTCCACCTCCAGCTTCCCCTGTTCTTGATCAAGAATTCACACCTCCTGCTTTTCTAAATGGTGGTTTACTTTATCTAAATGCTCCTCCTTCTCCCTCTGCTAACCATGAAATCAACCTCAATTTTCCACCTCCACCTTCCCCTGTTCTTGATCAAGAATTCACACCTCCCGCTTCTCTAAATGGTGGGTTACTTAATCTCAATGCTCCTCCTTTTCCCTCTGCTAACCATGAAATCAACCTCAACTTTCCACTTCGACCTTCCCGTATTCTTGATCATAAATTCACACCTCCTGTTTCTCTAAATGGTGAGTTACTTGATCTCAATGCTCCTCCTTCTCCTTCTGCTAACCATGAAATCAACCTCAACTTTCCACCTCCACCTTCCCCTGTTCTTGATCAAGAATTCATACCTCCTGCTTCTCCAAATGGTGGGTTACTTGATATCAATGTTCCTTCTTCTCCTTCTGCTAACCATGAAATCAACCTCAACTTTCCACCTCCACCTTCCCCTGTTCTTGATCAAGAATTCACACCTCCTGCTTCTCTAAATGATGTGTTACTTGAACTCAATGCTCCTCCTTCTCCTTCTGCAAACCATGAAATCAACCTCAACTTTCCACCTCCACCTTCCCCTGTTCTTGATCAAGAATTCACACCTCCTGCTTCTCTAAATGATGGGTTACTTGATCTCAATGCTCCTCCTTCTCCTTCTACTAACCATGAAATCAACCTCAACTTTCTACCTCCACCTTCCCCTGTTCTTAATCAAGAATTCACACCTCCTGCTTCTCTAAATGGCGGGTTACTTGATCTCAATGCTCCTCCTTCTCCTTTTGCTAACCATGAAATCAACCTCAACTTTCCACCTCCAGCTTCCCCTGTTCTTGGTCAAGAATTCACACCTCCTGCTTTTCTAAATGGTGGTTTACTTTATCTAAATGCTCCTCCTTCTCCCTCTGCTAACCATGAAATCAACCTCAATTTTCCATCTCCACCTTCCCCTGTTCTTGATCAAGAATTCACACCTCCCGCTTCTCTAAATGGTGGGTTACTTAATCTCAATGCTCCTTCTTTTCCCTCTGCTAACCATGAAATCAACCTCAACTTTCCACTTCGACCTCCCCGTATTCTTGATCATAAATTCACACCTCCTGTTTCTCTAAATGGTGGGTTACTTGATCTCAATGCTCCTCCTTCTCCTTCTGCTAACCATGAAATCAACCTCAACTTTCCACCTCCACCTTCCCCTGTTCTTGATCAAGAATTCATACCTCCTGCTTCTCTAAATGGTGGGTTACTTGATCTCAATGCTCTTCCTTCTCCTTCTGATAACCATGAAATCAACCTCAACTTTCCACCTCCACCTTCCCCTGTTCTTGATCAAGAATTCACACCTCCTGCTTCTCTAATTGGTGGGTTACTTGATCTCAATGCTCCTCATTCTCCTTCTGCTAACCAAGAAATCAACTTCAACTTCCACCACCACCTTCCCCTGTTCTTGATCAAGAATTCACACCTCCTACTTCTCTAAATGGTGGGTTACTTGAACTTAATGCTCCTCCGTATCCTTCTGCTAACCATGAAATCAACCTCAACTTTCCACCTCCACCTTCCCCTGTTCTTGATCAAGAATTCACACCTCCAGCTTCTCTAAATGGGGGGTTACTTGATCTCAATGTTCCTCCTTCTCCTTCTGCTAACCATGAAATCAACCTCAACTTTCCACCTCCACCTTCCCCTGTTTTTGATTAAGAATTAACACCTCCTGCTTCTCCAAATGGTGGGTTACTTGATCTCAATGTTCCTTCTTCTCCTTCTGCTAACCATGAAATCAACCTCAATTTTACACCTCCACCTTCCCCTGTTCTTGATAAAGAATTCACACCTCCTGTTTCTCCAAATGGAGGGTTACTTGAACTCAATGTTCCCCCTTCTCCTTCTGCTTACCATGAAATCAACCTCAACTTTCCACCTCCACCTTCCCCTGTTCTTGATCAAGAATTCACACTCCAGCTTCTCTAAATGGTGGGTTACTTGATCTCAATGCTCCTCCTTCTCCTTCTGCAAACCATAAAATCGACCTCAACTTTCCACTTCCACCTTCCCCTGTTCTTAATCAAGAATTCACACCTCCTGCTTCTCCAAATGGTGGGTTACTTTATCTCAATGCTCCTCCTTCTCCTTCTGCTAACCATGAAATCAACCTCATCTTTCCACCTATAACTTCCCGTGTTCTTGATCAAGAATTCACACCTCCTGCTTCTCTAAATGGTGGGTTACTTGATCTCAATGCACCTCAGACTCCTTCTGCTAACCATGAAATCAACCTCAACTTTCCACCTCCAAGTTCCCCTGTTCTTGATCAAGAATTCACACCTCCTGCTTTTCCAAATGGTGGGTTACTTTATCTCAATGCTCCTCCTTCTCCTTCTGGTAACTATGTAATTAACCTCAACTTTCCACCTCCACATTCCCCTGTTCTTGATCAAGAATTCATACCTCCTGCTTCTCTAAATGGTGGGTTACTTGATCTCAATGCTCCTCCTTCTCCTTCTGCTAACCATGAAATCAACCTCAACTTTCCATTCCACCTTCCCCTGTTCTTGATCAAGAATTCACACCTCCTGCATCTCTAAATGGTGGGTTACTTGATCTCAACGCTCCTCCTTCTCCTTCTGCTAACCAAGAAATCAACCTCAACTTCCACAACCACCTTCCCCTGTTCTTGATCAAGAATTCACATCTCCTGCTTCTCTAAATGGTTGGTTACTTGAACTTAATGCTCCTCCTTATCCTTCTACTAACCATGAAATCAACCTCAACTTTCCACCTCCACCATCCCCTGTTCTTGGTCAAGAATTCACACCTCCAGCTTCTCTAAATGGGGGGTTACTTGATCTCAATGTTCCTCCTTCTCCTTCTGCTAACCATGAAATCAACCTCAACTTTCCACCTCCACCTTCCCCTGTTTTTGATTAAGAATTCACACCTCCTGCTTCTCCAAATGGTGGGTTACTTGATCTCAATGTTCCTTCTTCTCCTTCTGCTAACCATGATATCAACCTCAACTTTCCACCTCCACCTTCCCCTGTTCTTGATCAAGAATTCACACCTCCTGCTTCTCTAATTGGTGGGTTACTTGATCTCAATGCTCCTCACTCTCCTTCTGCTAACCAAGAAATCAACTTCAACTTCCACCACCACCTTCCCCTGTTCTTGATCAAGAATTCACACCTCCTACTTCTCTAAATGGTGGGTTACTTGAATTTAATGCTCCTCCGTATCCTTCTGCTAACCATGAAATCAACCTCAACTTTCCACCTCCACCTTCCCCTGTTCTTGATCAAGAATTCACACCTCCAGCTTCTCTAAATAGGGGGTTACTTGATCTCAATGTTCCTCCTTCTCCTTCTGCTAACCATGAAATCAACCTCAACTTTCCACCTCCACCTTCCCCTGTTTTTGATTAAGAATTCACACCTCCTGCTTCTCCAAATGGTGGGTTACTTGATATCAATGTTCCTTCTTCTCCTTCTGCTAACCATGAAATCAACCTCAATTTTCCACCTCCACCTTCCCCTGTTCTTGATAAAGAATTCACACCTCCTGTTTCTCCAAATGGAGGGTTACTTGATCTCAATGTTCCCCCTTCTCCTTATGCTTACCATGAAATTAACCTCAACTTTCCACCTCCACCTTCCCCTGTTCTTGATCAAGAATTCACACCTCCTGCTTCTCTAAATGGTGGGTTACTTGATCTCAATGCTCCTCCTTCTCCTTCTGCAAACCATAAAATCGACCTCAACTTTCCACTTCCACCTTCCCCTGTTCTTAATCAAGAATTCACACCTTCTACTTCTCCAAATGGTGGGTTACTTTATCTCAATGCTCCTCCTTCTCCTTCTGTTAACCATGAAATCAACCTCAACTTTCCACCTATAATTTCCCCTGTTCTTGATCAAGAATTCACACCTCCTGCTTCTCTAAATGGTGGGTTACTTGATCTCAATGCACCTCAGACTCCTTCTGCTAACCATGAAATCAACCTCAACTTTCCACCTCCATGTTCCCCTGTTCTTGATCAAGAATTCACACCTCCTGCTTTTCCAAATGGTGGGTTACTTTATCTCAATGCTCCTCTTTCTCCTTCGGGTAACTATGTAATTAACCTCAACTTTCCACCTCCACATTCCCCTGTTCTTGATCAAGAATTCATACCTCCTGCTTCTCTAAATGGTGGGTTACTTGATCTCAATGCTCCTCCTTCTCCTTCTGCTAACCATAAAATCAACCTCAACTTTCCATTCCACCTTCCCCTGTTCTTGTTCAAGAATTCACACCTCCTGCTTCTCTAAATGGTGGGTTACTTGATCTCAACGCTCCTCCTTCTCCTTCTGCTAACTAAGAAATCAACCTCAACTTCCACAACCACCTTCCCCTGTTCTTGATCAAGAATTCACACCTCCTGCTTCTCTAAATGGTGGGTTACTTGAACTTCATGCTCCTCCTTATCCTTCTGCTAACCATGAAATCAACCTCAACTTTCCACCTCCACCATCCCCTGTTCTTGGTCAAGAATTCACACCTCCAGCTTATCTAAATGGGGGGTTACTTGATCTCAATGTTCCTCCTTCTCCTTCTGCAAACCATGAAATCAACCTCAACTTTCCACCTCCACCTTCCCCTGTTTTTGATTAAGAATTCACACCTCCTGCTTCTCCAAATGGTGGGTTACTTGATCTCAATGTTCCTTCTTCTCCTTCTGCAAACCATGATATCAACCTCAACTTTCCACCTCCACCTTCCCCTGTTCTTGATCAAGAATTCACACCTCCTGCTTCTCTAATTGGTGGGTTACTTGATCTCAATGCTCCTCATTCTCCTTCTGCTAACCAAGAAATCAACTTCAACTTCCACCACCACCTTCCCCTGTTCTTGATCAAGAATTCACACCTCCTACTTCTCTAAATGGTGGGTTACTTGAACTTAATGCTCCTTCGTATCCTTCTGCTAACCATGAAATTAACCTCAACTTTCCACCTCCACCTTCCCCTGTTCTTGATCAAGAATTCACACCTCCAGCTTCTCTAAATGGGGGGTTACTTGATCTCAATGTTCCTCCTTCTCCTTCTGCTAACCATGAAATCAACCTCAACTTTCCACCTCCACCTTCCCCTGTTTTTGATTAAGAATTCACACCTCCTGCTTCTCCAAATGGTGGGTTACTTGATCTCAATGTTCCTTCTTCTCCTTCTGCTAACCATGAAATCAACCTCAATTTTCCACCTCCACCTTCCCCTGTTCTTGATAAAGAATTCACACCTTCTGTTTCTCCAAATGGAGGGTTACTTGATCTCAATGTTCCCGCTTCTCCTTCTGCTTACCATGAAATCAACCTCAACTTTCCACCTCCACCTTCCCCTGTTCTTGATCAAGCAATCACACCTCCTGCTTCTCTAAATGGTGGGTTACTTGATCTGAATGCTCCTCCTTCTCCTTCTGCAAACCATAAAATCGACCTCAACTTTCCACTTCCACCTTCCCCTGTTCTTAATCAAGAATTCACACCTCCTGCTTCTCCAAATGGTGGGTTACTTTATCTCAATGCTCCTCCTTCTCCTTCTGCTAACCATGAAATCAACCTCAACTTTCCACCTATAACTTCCCCTGTTCTTGATCAAGAATTCACACCTCCTGCTTATCTAAATGGTGGGTTACTTGATCTCAATGCACCTCAGACTCCTTCTGCTAACCATGAAATCAACCTCAACTTTCCACCTCCAAGTTCCCCTGTTCTTGATCAAGAATTCACACCTCCTGCTTTTCCAAATGGTGGGTTACTTTATCTCAATGCTCCTCCTTCTCCTTCTGGTAGCTATGTAATTAACCTCAACTTTCCACCTCCACATTCCCCTGTTCTTGATCAAGAATTCATACCTCCTGCTTCTCTAAATGGTGGGTTACTTGATCTCAATGCTCCTCCTTCTTCTTCTGCTAACCGTGAAATCAACCTCAACTTTCCACCTTCACCTTCCCCTGTTTTTGATTAAGAATTCACACCTCCTGCTTCTCCAAATGGTGGGTTACTTGATCTCAATGTTCCTTCTTCTCCTTCTGCTAACCATGATATCAACCTCAACTTTCCACCTCCACCTTCCCCTGTTCTTGATCAAGAATTCACACCTCCTGCTTCTCCAAATGGAGGGTTACTTGATCTCAATGTCCCCCCTTCTCCTTCTCCTAACCATGAAATCAACCTCAACTTTCCACCTCCACATTCCCCTGTTCTTGATCAAGAATTCATACCTCCTGCTTCTCTAAATGGTGGGTTACTTGATCTCAATGCTCCTCCTTCTCCTTCTGCTAACCATGAATCAACCTCAACTTTCCATTCCACCTTCCCCTGTTCTTGATCAAGAATTCACACCTCCTGCTTCTCTAAATGGTGGGTTACTTGATCTCAACGCTCCTCCTTCTCCTTCTGCTAACCAAGAAATCAACCTCAACTTCCACAACCACCTTCCCCTGTTCTTGATCAAGAATTGACACCTCCTGCTTCTCTAAATGGTGGGTTACTTGAACTTAATGCTCCTCCTTATCCTTCTGCTAACCATGAAATCAACCTCAACTTTCCACCTCCACCATCCCCTGTTCATGGTCAAGAATTCACACCTCCAGCTTCTCTAAATGGGGGGTTACTTGATCTCAATGTTCCTCCTTCTCCTTCTGCTAACCATGAAATCAACCTCAACTTTCCACCTCCACCTTCCCCTGTTTTTGATTAAGAATTCACACCTCCTGCTTCTCCAAATGGTGGGTTACTTGATCTCAATGTTCCTTCTTCTCCTTCTGCTAACCATGATATCAACCTCAACTTTCCACCTCCACCTTCCCCTGTTCTTGATCAAGAATTCACACCTCCTGCTTCTCCAAATAGAGGGTTACTTGATCTCAATGTCCCCCCTTCTCCTTCTCCTAACCATGAAATCAACCTCAACTTTCCACCTCCACCTTCCCCTATTCTTGATCAAGAATTCACACCTCCTGCTTCTCTAAATGGTGGTTTACTTGATCTCAATGCTCCTCCTTCTCCTTCTGCAAACCATAAAATCAACCTCAACTTTCCACTTCCACCTTCCCCTGTTCTTAATCAAGAATTCACACCTCCTGCTTCTCCAAATGGTGGGTTACTTTATCTCAATGCTCCTCCTTCTCCTTCTGCTAACCATAAAATCAACCTCAACTTTCCACCTACAACTTCCCCTGTTCTTGATCAAGAATTCACACCTCCTGCTTCTCTAAATGGTGGGTTACTTGATCTCAATGCACCTCAGACTCCTTCTGCTAACCATGAAATCAACCTCAACTTTCCACCTCCAAGTTCCCTTGTTCTTGATCAAGAATTCACACCTCCTGCTTTTCCAAATGGTGGGTTACTTTATCTCAATGCTCCTCATTCTCCTTCTGTTAACTATGTAATCAACCTCAACTTTCTACCTCCACCTTCCCCTGTTCTTGATCAAGAATTCATACCTCCTGCTTCTCTAAATGGTGGGTTACCTGATCTCAATGCTCCTTCTTCTCCTTCTGCTAACCATGAAATCAACCTCAACTTTCCACTTCCACCTTGCCCTGTTCTTGATTAAGAATTCACACCTCCTGCTTCTCTAAATGCTGGGTTACTTGATCTCAACGCTCCTCCTTCTCCTTCTGCTAACCATGAAATCAACCTCAACTTTCCATTCCACCTTCCCCTGTTCTTGATCAAGAATTCACACCTCCTGCTTCTCCAAATAGAGGGTTACTTGATCTCAATGTTCCCCCTTCTCCTTCTCCTAACCATGAAATCAACCTCAACTTTCCACCTCCACCTTCCCCTATTCTTGATCAAGAATTCACACCTCCTGCTTCTCTAAATGGTGGTTTACTTGATCTCAATGCTCCTCCTTCTCCTTCTGCAAACCATAAAATCAACCTCAACTTTCCACTTCCACCTTCCCCTGTTCTTAATCAAGAATTCACACCTCCTGCTTCTCCAAATGGTGGGTTACTTTATCTCAATGCTCCTCCTTCTCCTTCTGTTAACCATGAAATCAACCTCAACTTTCCACCTATAATTTCCCCTGTTCTTGATCAAGAATTCACACCTCCTGCTTCTCTAAATGGTGGGTTACTTGATCTCAATGCACCTCAGACTCCTTCTGCTAACCATGAAATCAACCTCAACTTTCCACCTCCAAGTTCCCTTGTTCTTGATCAAGAATTCACACCTCCTGCTTTTCCAAATGGTGGGTTACTTTATCTCAATGCTCCTCATTCTCCTTCTGTTAACTATGTAATCAACCTCAACTTTCTACCTCCACCTTCCCCTGTTCTTGATCAAGAATTCATACCTCCTGCTTCTCTAAATGGTGGGTTACCTGATCTCAATGCTCCTTCTTCTCCTTCTGCTAACCATGAAATCAACCTCAACTTTCCACTTCCACCTTGCCCTGTTCTTGATTAAGAATTCACACCTCCTGCTTCTCTAAATGCTGGGTTACTTGATCTCAACGCTCCTCCTTCTCCTTCTGCAAACCATGAAATCAACCTCAACTTTCCATTCCACCTTCCCCTGTTCTTGATCAAGAATTCACACCTCCTGCTTCTCCAAATGGAGGGTTACTTGATCTCAATGTCCCCCCTTCTCCTTCTCCTAACCATGAAATCAACCTCAACTTTCCACCTCCACATTCCCCTGTTCTTGATCAAGAATTCATACCTCCTGCTTCTCTAAATGGTGGGTTACTTGATCTCAATGCTCCTCCTTCTCCTTCTGCTAACCATGAAATCAACCTCAACTTTCCATTCCACCTTCCCCTGTTCTTGATCAAGAATTCACACCTCTTGCTTCTCTAAATGGTGGGTTACTTGATCTCAACGCTCCTCCTTCTCCTTCTGCTAACCAAGAAATCAACCTCAACTTCCACAACCACCTTCCCCTGTTCTTGATCAAGAATTCACACCTCCTGCTTCTCTAAATGGTGGGTTACTTGAACTTAATGCTCCTCCTTATCCTTCTGCTAACCATGAAATCAACCTCAACTTTCCACCTCCACCATCCCCTGTTCATGGTCAAGAATTCACACCTCCAGCTTCTCTAAATGGGGGGTTACTTGATCTCAATGTTCCTCCTTCTCCTTCTGCTAACCATGAAATCAACCTCAACTTTCCACCTCCACCTTCCCCTATTTTTGATTAAGAATTCACACCTCCTGCTTCTCCAAATGGTGGGTTACTTGATCTCAATGTTCCTTCTTCTCCTTCTGCTAACCATGATATCAACCTCAACTTTCCACCTCCACCTTCCCCTGTTCTTGATCAAGAATTCACACCTCCTGCTTCTCCAAATAGAGGGTTACTTGATCTCAATGTCCCCCCTTCTCCTTCTCCTAACCATGAAATCAACCTCAACTTTCCACCTCCACCTTCCCCTATTCTTGATCAAGAATTCCCACCTCCTGCTTCTCTAAATGGTGGGTTACTTGAACTTAATGCACCTCAGACTCCTTCTGCTAACCATGAAATCAACCTCAACTTTCCACCTCCAAGTTCCCTTGTTCTTGATCAAGAATTCACACCTCCTGCTTTTCCAAATGGTGGGTTACTTTATCTCAATGCTCCTCCTTCTCCTTGTGTTAACTATGTAATCAACCTCAACTTTCTACCTCCACCTTCCCCTGTTCTTGATCAAGAATTCATACCTCCTGCTTCTCTAAATGGTGGGTTACCTGATCTCAATGCTCATTCTTCTCCTTCTGCTAACCATGAAATCAACCTCAACTTTCCACTTCCACCTTGCCCTGTTCTTGATTAAGAATTCACACCTCCTGCTTCTCTAAATGCTGGGTTACTTGATCTCAACGCTCCTCCTTCTCCTTCTGCTAACCAAGAAATCAACCTTAACTTCCACCACCACCTTCCCCTGTTCTTGATCAAGAATTCACACCTCCTGCTTCTCTATTTGGTGGGTTACTTGAACTTAATGCTCCTCCTTATACTTCTGCTAACTATGAAATCAACCTCAACTTTCCACCTCCACCTTCCCCTGTTCTTGATCAAGAATTCACACCTCCTGCTTCTCTAAATGGGGGGTTACTTTATCTCAATGTTCCCCTTGTCCTTCTGCTAACCATGAAATCAGCCTCAACTTTCCGCCTCCACCTTCCCCTGTTTTTGATTAAGAATTCACACCTCCTGCTTCTCCAAATGGTGGGTTACTTGATCTCAATGTTCCTTCTTCTCCTTCTTCTAACCATGAAATCAACCTCAACTTTCCACCTCCACCTTCCCCTGTTCTTGATCAAAAATTCACACCTCCTGCTACTCCAAATGGCGGGTTACTTGATCTCAATGTTCCCCCTTCTCCTTCTGCTAACCATGAAATCAACCTCAACTTTCCATCTCCGCCTTCCCCTGTTCTTGATCAAGAATTCACACCTCCTGCTTCTCTAAATGGTGGGTTACTTGATCTCAATGCACCTACTTCTCCTTCTGCAAACCATAAAATCAACCTCAACTTTCCACTTCCACCTTCCCCTGTTCTTAATGAAGAATTCACACCTCCTGCTTCTCCAAATGGTGGGTTACTTTATCTCAATGCTCCTCCTTCTCCTTCTGCTAACCAACAAATCAACCTCAAATTCCACCACCACCTTCCCCTGTTCTTGATCAAGAATTCACACCTCCTACTTCTCTAAATGGTGGGTTACTTGAACTTAATGCTCCTCCTTATCCTTCTGCTAACCATGAAATCAACCTCAACTTTCCACCTCCACCTTCCCTTGTTCTTGATCAAGAATTCACACCTCTAGCTTCTCTAAATGGGGGGTTACTTGATCTCAATGTTCCTTCTTCTCCTTCTGCTAACCATGATATCAACCTCAACTTTCCACCTCCACCTTCCCCTGTTCTTGATCAAGAATTCACACCTCCTGCTTCTCCAAATAAAGGGTTACTTGATCTCAATGTCCCCCCTTCTCCTTTTCCTAACCATGAAATCAACCTCAACTTTCCACCTCCACCTTCCCCTATTCTTGATCAAGAATTCACACCTCCTGCTTCTCTAAATGGTGGTTTACTTGATCTCAATGCTCCTCCTTCTCCTTCTGCAAACCATAAAATCAACCTCAACTTTCCACTTCCACCTTCCCCTGTTCTTAATCAAGAATTCACACCTCCTGCTTCTCCAAATGGTGGGTTACTTTATCTCAATGCTCCTCCTTCTCCTTCTGCTAACCATAAAATCAACCTCAACTTTCCACCTACAACTTCCCCTGTTCTTGATCAAGAATTCACACCTCCTGCTTCTCTAAATGGTGGGTTACTTGATCTCAATGCACCTCAGACTCCTTCTGCTAACCATGAAATCAACCTCAACTTTCCACCTCCAAGTTCCCTTGTTCTTGATCAAGAATTCACACCTCCTGCTTTTCCAAATGGTGGGTTGCTTTATCTCAATGCTCCTCCTTCTCCTTCTGTTAACTATGTAATCAACCTCAACTTTCTACCTCCACCTTCCCCTGTTCTTGATCAAGAATTCATACCTCCTGCCTCTCTAAATGGTGGGTTACCTGATCTCAATGTTCCTTCTTCTCCTTCTGCTAACCATGAAATCAACCTCAACTTTCCACTTCCACCTTGCCCTGTTCTTGATTAAGAATTCACACCTCCTGCTTCTCTAAATGCTGGGTTACTTGATCTCAACGCTCCTCCTTCTCCTTCTGCTAACCAAGAAATCAACCTCAACTTCCACCACCACCTTCCCCTGTTCTTGATCAAGAATTCACACCTCCTGCTTCTCTAAATGGTGGGTTACTTGAACTTAATGCTCCTCCTTATCCTTCTGCTAACCATGAAATCAACCTCAACTTTCCGCCTCCACCTTCCCCTGTTTTTGATTAAGAATTCACACCTCCTGCTTCTCCAAATGGTGGGTTACTTGATCTCAATGTTCCTTCTTCTCCTTCTTCTAACCATGAAATCAACCTCAACTTTCCACCTCCACCTTCCCCTGTTCTTGATCAAAAATTCACACCTCCTGCTACTCCAAATGGCGGGTTACTTGATCTCAATGTTCCCCCTTCTCCTTCTGCTAACCATGAAATCAACCTCAACTTTCCACCTCCGCCTTCCCCTGTTCTTGATCAAGAATTCACACCTCCTGCTTCTCTAAATGGTGGGTTACTTGATCTCAATGAACCTCCTTCTCCTTCTGCAAACCATAAAATCAACCTCAACTTTCCACTTCCACCTTCCCCTGTTCTTAATGAATAATTCACACCTCCTGCTTCTCCAAATGGTGGGTTACTTTATCTCAATGCTCCTCCTTCTCCTTCTGCTAACCAAGAAATCAACCTCAACTTCCACCACCACCTTCCCCTGTTCTTGATCAACAATTCACACCTCCTGCTTCTCTAAATGGTGGGTTACTTGAACTTAATGCTCCTCCTTATACTTCTGTTAACTATGAAATCAACCTCAACTTTCCACCTCTAGCTTCCCCTGTTCTTGATCAAGAATTCACACCTCCAGCTTCTCTAAATGGGGGGTTACTTTATCTCAATGTTCCCCTTGTCCTTCTGCTAACCATGAAATCAGCCTCAACTTTCCGCATCCACCTTCCCCTGTTTTTGATTAAGAATTCACACCTCCTGCTTCTCCAAATGGTGGGTTACTTGATCTCAATGTTCCTTCTTCTCCTTCTTCTAACCATGAAATCAACCTCAACTTTCCACCTCCACCTTCCCCTGTTCTTGATCAAAAATTCACACCTCCCGCTACTCTAAATGGCGGGTTACTTGATCTCAATGTTCCCCCTTCTCCTTCTGCTAACTATGAAATCAACCTCAACTTTCCACCTCCGCCTTCCCCTGTTCTTGATCAAGAATTCACACCTCCTGCTTCTCTAAATGGTGGGTTACTTGATCTCAATGCACCTCCTTCTCCTTCTGCAAACCATAAAATCAACCTCAACTTTCCACTTCCACCTTCCCCTGTTCTTAATGAAGAATTCACACCTCCTGCTTCTCCAAATGGTGGGTTACTTTATCTCAATGCTCCTCCTTCTCCTTCTGCTAACCAACAAATCAACCTCAAATTCCACCACCACCTTCCCCTGTTCTTGATCAAGAATTCACACCTCCTGCTTCTCTAAATGGTGGGTTACTTGAACTTAATGCTCCTCCTTATCCTTCTGCTAACCATGAAATCAACCTCAACTTTCCACCTCCACCTTCCCTTGTTCTTGATCAAGAATTCACACCTCTAGCTTCTCTAAATGGGGGGTTACTTGATCTCAATGTTCCTCCTTCTCCTTCTGCTTACCATGAAATCAACCTCAACTTTCCACCTCCACCTTCCCCTGTTTTTGATTAAGAATTCACACCTCCTGCTTCTCCAAATGGTGGGTTACTTGATCTCAATGTTCCTTCTTCTCCTTCTGCTAACCATGAAATCAACCTCAACTTTCCACCTCCACCTTCCCCTGTTCTTGATCAAGAATTCACACCTCCTGCTTCTCCAAATGGAGGGTTACTTGATCTCAATGTCCCCTCTTCTCCTTCTCCTAACCATGAAATCAACCTCATCTTTCCACCTCCACCTTCCCCTGTTCTTGATCAAGAATTCACACCTCCTGCTTCTCTAAATGGTGGGTTACTTGATCTCAATGCTCCTCCTTCTCCTTCTGCAAACCATAAAATCAACCTCAACTTTCCACTTCCACCTTCCCCTGTTCTTAATCAAGAATTCACACCTCCTGCTTCTCCAAATGGTGGGTTACTTTATCTCAATGCTCCTCCATCTCCTTCTGCTAACCATGAAATCAACCTCAACTTTCCACCTACAACTTCCCCTATTCTTGATCAAGAATTCACACCTCCTGCTTCTCTAAATGGTGGGTTACTTGATCTCAATGCACCTCAGACTCCTTCTGCTAACCATGAAATCAACCTCAACTTTCCACCTCCAAGTTCCCCTGTTCTTGATCAAGAATTCACACCTCCTGCTTTTCCAAATGGTGGGTTACTTTATCTCAATGCTCCTCCTTCTCCTTCTGGTAACTATGTAATCAACCTCAACTTTCCACCTCCACATTCCCCTGTTCTTGATCAAGAATTCATACCTCCTGCTTCTCTAAATGGTGGGTTACTTGATCTCAATGCTCCTCCTTCTCCTTCTGCTAACCATTAAATCAACCTCAACTTTCCACTTCCACATTCCCATGTTCTTGATCAAGAATTCACACCTCCTGCTTCTCTAAATGGTGGGTTACTTGATCTCAACGCTCCTCCTTCTCCTTCTGCAAACCAAGAAATTAGCCTCAACTTCCACAACCACCTTCCCCTGCTCTTGATCAAGAATTCACACCTCCTGCTTCTCTAAATGGTGGGTTACTTGAACTTAATGCTCCTCCTTATCCTTCTGCTAACCATGAAATCAACCTCAACTTTCCAACTCCACCTTCCCCTGTTCTTGGTCAAGAATTCACACCTCCAGCTTCTCTAAATGGGGGGTTACTTGATCTCAATGTTCCTCCTTCTCCTTCTGCTAACCATGAAATCAACCTCAACTTTCCACCTCCACCTTCCCCTGTTTTTGATTAAGAATTCACACCTCCTGCTTCTCAAAATGGTGGGTTACTTAATCTCAATGTTCCTTCTTCTCCTTCTCCTAACCATGATATCAACCTCAACTTTCCACCTCCACCTTCCCCTGTTCTTGAGCAAGAATTCACACCTCATGCTTCTCCAAATGGAGGGTTACTTGATCTCAATGTCCCCCATTCTCCTTCTCCTAACCATGAAATCAACCTCAACTTTCCACCTCCACCTTCCCCTATTCTTGATCAAGAATTCACACCTCCTACTTCTCTAAATGGTGGGTTAGTTGATCTCAATGCTCCTCCCTCTCCTTCTGCAAACCATAAAATCAACCTCAACTTTCCACTTCCACCTTCCCCTGTTCTTAATCAAGAATTCACACCTCCTGCTTCTCCAAATGGTGGGTTACTTTATCTCAATGCTCCTCCTTCTCCTTCTGCTAACCATGAAATCAACCTCAACTTTCCACCTACAACTTCCCCTGTTCTTGATTAAGAATTCACACCTCCTGCTTCTCTAAATGGTGGGTTACTTGATCTCAATTCACCTCAGACTCCTTCTGCTAACCATGAAATCAACCTCAACTTTCCACCTCCAAGTTCCCCTGTTCTTGATCAAGAATTCACACCTCCTACTTTTCCAAACGGTGGGTTACTTTATCTCAATGCTCCTCCTTCTCCTTCTGGTAACTATGTAATCAACCTCAACTTTCCACCTCCACATTCCCCTGTTCTTGATCAAGAATTCATACCTCCTGCTTCTCTAAATGGTGGGTTACTTGATCTCAATGCTCCTCCTTCTCCTTCTGCTAACCATTCAATCAACCTCAACTTTCCACTTCCACCTTCCCCTGTTCTTGATCAAGAATTCACACCTCCTGCTTCTCTAAATGGTGGGTTACTTGATCTCAACGCTCCTCCGTCTCCTTCTGCTAACCAAGAAATCAGCCTCAACTTCCACAACCACCTTCCTCTGCTCTTGATCAAGAATTCACACCTCCTGCTTCTCTAAATGGTGGGTTACTTGAACTTAATGCTCCTCCTTATCCTTCTGCTAACCATGAAATCAACCTCAACTTTCCACCTCCACCTTCCCCTGTTCTTGGTCAAGAATTCACACCTCCAGCTTCTCTAAATGGGGGGTTACTTGATCTCAATGTTCCTCCTTCTCCTTCTGCTAACCATGAAATCAACCTCAACTTTCCACCTCCACCTTCCCTTGTTTTTGATTAAGAATTCACACCTCCTGCTTCTCAAAATGGTGGGTTACTTGATCTCAATGTTCCTTCTTCTCCTTCTCCTAACCATGATATCAACCTCAACTTTCCACCTCCACCTTCCCCTGTTCTTGATCAAGAATTCACACCTCATGCTTCTCCAAATGGAGGGTTACTTGATCTCAATGTCCCCCCTTCTCCTTCTCCTAACCATGAAATCAACCTCAACTTTCCACCTCCAGCTTCCCCTGTTCTTGATCAAGAATTCACACCTCCTACTTCTCTAAATGGTGGGTTACTTGATCTCAATGCTCCTCCTTCTCCTTCTGCAAACCATAAAATCAACCTCAACTTTCCACTTCCACCTTCCCCTGTTCTTAATCAAGAATTCACACCTCCTGCTTCTCCAAATGGTAGGTTACTTTATCTCAATGCTCCTCCTTCTCCTTCTGCTAACCATGAAATCAACCTCAACTTTCCACCTACAACTTCCCCTGTTCTTGATCAAGAATTCACACCTACTGCTTCTCTAAATGGTGGGTTACTTGATCTCAATGCACCTCAGACTCCTTCTGCTAACCATGAAATCAACCTCAACTTTCCACCTCCAAGTTCCCTTGTTCTTGATCAAGAATTCACACCTCCTGCTTTTCCAAATGGTGGGTTACTTTATCTCAATGCTCCTCCTTCTCCTTCTGGTAACTATGTAATCAACCTCAACTTTCCACCTCCACCTTCCCCTGTTCTTGATCAAGAATTCACACCTCCTGCTTATCCAAATGGAGGGTTACTTGATCTCAATGTCCCCCTTCTCCTTCTCCTAACCATGAAATCAACCTCAACTTTCCACCTCCACCTTCCCCTGTTCTTGATCAAGAATTCACACCCCCTGCTTCTCTAAATGGTGGGTTACTTAATCTCAATTCTCCTCCTTCTCCTTCTGCAAACCATAAAATCAACCTCAACTTTCCACTTCCACCTTCCCCTGTTCTTAATCAAGAATTCACACCTCCTGCTTCTCCAAATGGTGGGTTACTTTATCTCAATGCTCCTCCTTCTCCTTCTGCTAACCATGAAATCAACCTCAACTTTCAACTTCCACCTTCCCCTATTCTTGATCAAGAATTCACACCTCCTGCTTCTCTAAATGGTGGGTTACTTGATCTCAACGCTCCTCTTTCTCCTTCTGCTAACCAAGAAATCAACCTCAACTTCCACAACCACCTTCCCCTGTTCTTGATCAAGAATTCACACCTCCTGCTTCTCTAAATGGTGGGTTACTTGAACTTAATGCTCCTCCTTATCCTTCTGCTAACCATGAAATCAACCTCAACTTTCCACCTCCACCTTCCCCTGTTCTTGGTCAAGAATTCACACCTCCAGCTTCTCTAAATGGGGGGTTACTTGATCTCAATGTTCCTCCATCTCTTCTGCTAACCATGAAATCAACCTCAACTTTCCACCTCCACCTTCCCCTGTTTTTGATTAAGAATTCACACCTCCTGCTTCTCCAAATGGTGGGTTACTTGATCTCAATGTTCCTTCTTCTCCTTCTGCTAACCATGATATCAACCTCAACTTTCCACCTCCACCTTACCCTGTTCTTGATCAAGAATTCACACCTCCTGCTTATCCAAATGGAGGGTTACTTGATCTCAATGTCCCCCTTCTCCTTCTCCTAACCATGAAATCAACCTCAACTTTCCACCTCCACCTTCCCCTGTTCTTGATCAAGAATTCACACCCCCTGCTTCTCTAAATGGTGGGTTACTTGATCTCAATTCTCCTCCTTCTCCTTCTGCAAACCATAAAATCAACCTCAACTTTCCACTTCCACCTTCCCCTGTTCTTAATCAAGAATTCACACCTCCTGCTTCTCCAAATGGTGGGTTACTTTATCTCAATGCTCCTCCATCTCCTTCTGCTAACCATGAAATCAACCTCAACTTTCCACCTACAACTTCCCCTATTCTTGATCAAGAATTCACACCTCCTGCTTCTCTAAATGGTGGGTTACTTGATCTCAATGCACCTCAGACTCCTTCTGGTAACCATGAAATCAACCTCAACTTTCCACCTCCAAGTTCCCCTGTTCTTGATCAAGAATTCACACCTCCTGCTTTTCCAAATGGTGGGTTACTTTATCTCAATGCTCCTCCTTCTCCTTCTGGTAACTATGTAATCAACCTCAACTTTCCACCTCCACATTCCCCTGTTCTTGATCAAGAATTCATACCTCCTGCTTCTCTAAATGGTGGGTTACTTGATCTCAATGCTCCTCCTTCTCCTTCTGCTAACCATTAAATCAACCTCAACTTTCCACTTCCACATTCCCATGTTCTTGATCAAGAATTCACACCTCCTGCTTCTCTAAATGGTGGGTTACTTGATCTCAACGCTCCTCCTTCTCCTTCTACAAACCAAGAAATCAGCGTCAACTTCCACAACCACCTTCCCCTGCTCTTGATCAAGAATTCACACCTCCTGCTTCTCTAAATGGTGGGTTACTTGAACTTAATGCTCCTCCTTATCCTTCTGCTAACCATGAAATCAACCTCAACTTTCCACCTCCACCTTCCCCTGTTCTTGGTCAAGAATTCACACCTCCAGCTTCTCTAAATGGGGGGTTACTTGATCTCAATGTTCCTCCTTCTCCTTCTGCTAACCATGAAATCAACCTCAACTTTCCACCTCCACCTTCCCCTGTTTTTGATTAAGAATTCACACCTCCTGCTTCTCAAAATGGTGGGTTACTTAATCTCAATGTTCCTTCTTCTCCTTCTCCTAACCATGATATCAACCTCAACTTTCCACCTCCACCTTCCCCTGTTCTTGAGCAAGAATTCACACCTCATGCTTCTCCAAATGGAGGGTTACTTGATCTCAATGTCCCCCATTCTCCTTCTCCTAACCATGAAATCAACCTCAACTTTCCACCTCCACCTTCCCCTATTCTTGATCAAGAATTCACACCTCCTACTTCTCTAAATGGTGGGTTACTTGATCTCAATGCTCCTCCTTCTCCTTCTGCAAACCATAAAATCAACCTCAACTTTCCACTTCCACCTTCCCCTGTTCTTAATCAAGAATTCACACCTCCTGCTTCTCCAAATGGTGGGTTACTTTATCTCAATGCTCCTCCTTCTCCTTCTGCTAACCATGAAATCAACCTCAACTTTCCACCTACAACTTCCCCTGTTCTTGATTAAGAATTCACACCTCCTGCTTCTCTAAATGGTGGGTTACTTGATCTCAATTCACCTCAGACTCCTTCTGCTAACCATGAAATCAACCTCAACTTTCCACCTCCAAGTTCCCCTGTTCTTGATCAAGAATTCACACCTCCTACTTTTCCAAACGGTGGGTTACTTTATCTCAATGCTCCTCCTTCTCCTTCTGGTAACTATGTAATCAACCTCAACTTTCCACCTCCACATTCCCCTGTTCTTGATCAAGAATTCATACCTCCTGCTTCTCTAAATGGTGGGTTACTTGATCTCAATGCTCCTCCTTCTCCTTCTGCTAACCATTCAATCAACCTCAACTTTCCACTTCCACCTTCCCCTGTTCTTGATCAAGAATTCACACCTCCTGCTTCTCTAAATGGTGGGTTACTTGATCTCAACGCTCCTCCGTCTCCTTCTGCTAACCAAGAAATCAGCCTCAACTTCCACAACCACCTTCCTCTGCTCTTGATCAAGAATTCACACCTCCTGCTTCTCTAAATGGTGGGTTACTTGAACTTAATGCTCCTCCTTATCCTTCTGCTAACCATGAAATCAACCTCAACTTTCCACCTCCACCTTCCCCTGTTCTTGGTCAAGAATTCACACCTCCAGCTTCTCTAAATGGGGGGTTACTTGATCTCAATGTTCCTCCTTCTCCTTCTGCTAACCATGAAATCAACCTCAACTTTCCACCTCCACCTTCCCTTGTTTTTGATTAAGAATTCACACCTCCTGCTTCTCAAAATGGTGGGTTACTTGATCTCAATGTTCCTTCTTCTCCTTCTCCTAACCATGATATCAACCTCAACTTTCCACCTCCACCTTCCCCTGTTCTTGATCAAGAATTCACACCTCATGCTTCTCCAAATGGAGGGTTACTTGATCTCAATGTCCCCCCTTCTCCTTCTCCTAACCATGAAATCAACCTCAACTTTCCACCTCCACCTTCCCCTGTTCTTGATCAAGAATTCACACCTCCTACTTCTCTAAATGGTGGGTTACTTGATCTCAATGCTCCTCCTTCTCCTTCTGCAAACCATAAAATCAACCTCAACTTTCCACTTCCACCTTCCCCTGTTCTTAATCAAGAATTCACACCTCCTGCTTCTCCAAATGGTAGGTTACTTTATCTCAATGCTCCTCCTTCTCCTTCTGCTAACCATGAAATCAACCTCAACTTTCCACCTACAACTTCCCCTGTTCTTGATCAAGAATTCACACCTACTGCTTCTCTAAATGGTGGGTTACTTGATCTCAATGCACCTCAGACTCCTTCTGCTAACCATGAAATCAACCTCAACTTTCCACCTCCAAGTTCCCTTGTTCTTGATCAAGAATTCACACCTCCTGCTTTTCCAAATGGTGGGTTACTTTATCTCAATGCTCCTCCTTCTCCTTCTGGTAACTATGTAATCAACCTCAACTTTCCACCTCCACCTTCCCCTGTTCTTGATCAAGAATTCACACCTCCTGCTTATCCAAATGGAGGGTTACTTGATCTCAATGTCCCCCTTCTCCTTCTCCTAACCATGAAATCAACCTCAACTTTCCACCTCCACCTTCCCCTGTTCTTGATCAAGAATTCACACCCCCTGCTTCTCTAAATGGTGGGTTACTTAATCTCAATTCTCCTCCTTCTCCTTCTGCAAACCATAAAATCAACCTCAACTTTCCACTTCCACCTTCCCCTGTTCTTAATCAAGAATTCACACCTCCTGCTTCTCCAAATGGTGGGTTACTTTATCTCAATGCTCCTCCTTCTCCTTCTGCTAACCATGAAATCAACCTCAACTTTCAACTTCCACCTTCCCCTATTCTTGATCAAGAATTCACACCTCCTGCTTCTCTAAATGGTGGGTTACTTGATCTCAACGCTCCTCTTTCTCCTTCTGCTAACCAAGAAATCAACCTCAACTTCCACAACCACCTTCCCCTGTTCTTGATCAAGAATTCACACCTCCTGCTTCTCTAAATGGTGGGTTACTTGAACTTAATGCTCCTCCTTATCCTTCTGCTAACCATGAAATCAACCTCAACTTTCCACCTCCACCTTCCCCTGTTCTTGGTCAAGAATTCACACCTCCAGCTTCTCTAAATGGGGGGTTACTTGATCTCAATGTTCCTCCATCTCTTCTGCTAACCATGAAATCAACCTCAACTTTCCACCTCCACCTTCCCCTGTTTTTGATTAAGAATTCACACCTCCTGCTTCTCCAAATGGTGGGTTACTTGATCTCAATGTTCCTTCTTCTCCTTCTGCTAACCATGATATCAACCTCAACTTTCCACCTCCACCTTACCCTGTTCTTGATCAAGAATTCACACCTCCTGCTTATCCAAATGGAGGGTTACTTGATCTCAATGTCCCCCTTCTCCTTCTCCTAACCATGAAATCAACCTCAACTTTCCACCTCCACCTTCCCCTGTTCTTGATCAAGAATTCACACCCCCTGCTTCTCTAAATGGTGGGTTACTTGATCTCAATTCTCCTCCTTCTCCTTCTGCTAACCATAAAATCAACCTCAACTTTCCACTTCCACCTTCCCCTGTTCTTAATCAAGAATTCACACCTCCTGCTTCTCCAAATAGTAGGTTACTTTATCTCAATGCTCCTCCTTCTCCTTCTGCTAACCATGAAATCAACCTCAACTTTCCACCTACAACTTCCCCTGTTCTTGATCAAGAATTCACACCTACTGCTTCTCTAAATGGTGGGTTACTTGATCTCAATGCACCTCAGACTCCTTCTGCTAACCATGAAATCAACCTCAACTTTCCACCTCCAAGTTCCCTTGTTCTTGATCAAGAATTCACACCTCCTGCTTTTCCAAATGGTGGGTTACTTTATCTCAATGCTCCTCCTTCTCCTTCTGGTAACTATGTAATCAACCTCAACTTTCCACCTCCACCTTCCCCTGTTCTTGATCAAGAATTCACACCTCCTGCTTATCCAAATGGAGGGTTACTTGATCTCAATGTCCCCCTTCTCCTTCTCCTAACCATGAAATCAACCTCAACTTTCCACCTCCACCTTCCCCTGTTCTTGATCAAGAATTCACACCCCCTGCTTCTCTAAATGGTGGGTTACTTAATCTCAATTCTCCTCCTTCTCCTTCTGCAAACCATAAAATCAACCTCAACTTTCCACTTCCACCTTCCCCTGTTCTTAATCAAGAATTCACACCTCCTGCTTCTCCAAATGGTGGGTTACTTTATCTCAATGCTCCTCCTTCTCCTTCTGCTAACCATGAAATCAACCTCAACTTTCAACTTCCACCTTCCCCTATTCTTGATCAAGAATTCACACCTCCTGCTTCTCTAAATGGTGGGTTACTTGATCTCAACGCTCCTCTTTCTCCTTCTGCTAACCAAGAAATCAACCTCAACTTCCACAACCACCTTCCCCTGTTCTTGATCAAGAATTCACACCTCCTGCTTCTCTAAATGGTGGGTTACTTGAACTTAATGCTCCTCCTTATCCTTCTGCTAACCATGAAATCAACCTCAACTTTCCACCTCCACCTTCCCCTGTTCTTGGTCAAGAATTCACACCTCCAGCTTCTCTAAATGGGGGGTTACTTGATCTCAATGTTCCTCCATCTCTTCTGCTAACCATGAAATCAACCTCAACTTTCCACCTCCACCTTCCCCTGTTTTTGATTAAGAATTCACACCTCCTGCTTCTCCAAATGGTGGGTTACTTGATCTCAATGTTCCTTCTTCTCCTTCTGCTAACCATGATATCAACCTCAACTTTCCACCTCCACCTTCCCCTGTTCTTGATCAAGAATTCACACCTCCTGCTTATCCAAATGGAGGGTTACTTGATCTCAATGTCCCCCTTCTCCTTCTCCTAACCATGAAATCAACCTCAACTTTCCACCTCCACCTTCCCCTGTTCTTGATCAAGAATTCACACCCCCTGCTTCTCTAAATGGTGGGTTACTTGATCTCAATTCTCCTCCTTCTCCTTCTGCAAACCATAAAATCAACCTCAACTTTCCACTTCCACCTTCCCCTGTTCTTAATCAAGAATTCACACCTCCTGCTTCTCCAAATGGTGGGTTACTTTATCTCAATGCTCCTCCTTCTCCTTCTGCTAACCATGAAATCAACCTCAACTTTCCACCTACAACTTCCCCTGTTCTTGATCAAGAATTCACACCTTCTGCTTCTCTAAATGGTGGGTTACTTGATCTCAATGCACCTCAGACTCCTTCTGCTAACCATGAAATCAACCTCAACTTTCCACCTCCAAGTTCCCCTATTCTTGATCAAGAATTCACACCTCCTGCTTTTCCAAATGATGGGTTACTTTATCTCAATGCTCCTCCTTCTCCTTCTGGTAACTATGTAATCAACCTCAACTTTCCACCTCCACATTCCACTGTTCTTGATCAAGAATTCATACCTCCTGCTTCTCTAAATGGTGGGTTACTTGATCTCAATGCTCCTCCTTCTCCTTCTGCTAACCATGAAATCAACCTCAACTTTCAACTTCCACCTTCCCCTGTTCTTGATCAAGAATTCACACCTCCTGCTTCTCTAAATGGTGGGTTACTTGATCTCAACGCTCTTCTTTCTCCTTCTGCTAACCAAGAAATCAACCTCAACTTCCACAACCACCTTCCCCTGTTCTTGATCAAGAATTCACACCTCCTGCTTCTCTAAATGGTGGGTTACTTGAACTTAATGCTCCTCCTTAACCTTCTGCTAACCATGAATTCAACCTCAACTTTCCACCTCCACCTTCCCCTGTTCTTGGTCAAGAATTCACACCTCCAGCTTCTCTAAATGGGGGGTTACTTGATCTTAATGTTCCTCCATCTCCTTCTGCTAACCATCAAATCAACCTCAACTTTCCACCTCCACCTTCCCCTGTATTTGATTAAGAATTCACACCTCCTGCTTCTCCAAATGGTGGGTTACTTGATCTCAATGTTCCTTCTTCTCCTTCTGCTAACCATGATATCAACCTCAACTTTCCACCTCCACCTTCCCCTGTTCTTGATCAAGAATTCACACCTCCTGCTTATCCAAATGGAGGGTTACTTGATCTCAATGTCCCCCTTCTCCTTCTCCTAACCTTGAAATCAACCTCAACTTTCCAACTCCACCTTCCCCTGTTCTTGATCAAGAATTCACACCCCCTGCTTCTCTAAATGGTGGGTTACTTGATCTCAATTCTCCTCCTTCTCCTTCTGCAAACCATAAAATCAACCTCAACTTTCCACTTCCACCCTCCCCTGTTCTTAATCAAGAATTCACACCTCCCGCTTCTCCAAATGGTGGGTTACTTTATCTCAATGCTCCTCCTTCTCCTTCTGCTAACCTTAAAATAACCTCAACTTTCCACATACAACTTCCCCTGTTCTTGATCAAGAATTCACACCTTCTGCTTCTCTAAATGGTGGGTTACTTGATCTCAATGCACCTCAGACTCCTTCTGCTAACCATGAAATCAACCTCAACTTTCCACCTCCAAGTTCCCCTGTTCTTGATCAAGAATTCACATCTCCCGCTTTTCCAAATGGTGGGTTACTTTATCTCAATGCTCCTCCTTCTCCTTCTGGTAACTATGTAATCAACCTCAACTTTCCACCTCCACATTCCACTGTTCTTGATCAAGAATTCATACCTCCTTCTTCTCTAAATGGTGGGTTACTTGATCTCAATGCTCCTCCTTCTCCTTCTGCTAACCATGAAATCAACCTCAACTTTCAACTTCCACCTTCCCCTGTTCTTGATCAAGAATTCACACCTCCTGCTTCTCTAAATGGTGGGTTACTTGATCTCAACGCTCTTCTTTCTCCTTCTGCTAACCAAGAAATCAACCTCAACTTCCACAACCACCTTCCCCTGTTCTTGATCAAGAATTCACACCTCCTGCTCCTCTAAATGGTGGGTTACTTGAACTTAATGCTCCTCCTTATCCTTCTGCTAACCATGAAATCAACCTCAACTTTCCACCTCCACCTTCCCCTGTTCTTGGTCAAGAATTCACACCTCCAGCTTCTCTAAATGGGGGGTTACTTGATCTCAATGTTCCTCCATCTCCTTCTGCTAACCATGAAATCAACCTCAACTTTCCACCTCCACCTTCCCCTGTTTTTGATTAAGAATTCACACCTCCTGCTTCTCCAAATGGTGGGTTACTTGATCTCAATGTTCCTTCTTCTCCTTCTGCTAACCATGATATCAACCTCAACTTTCCACCTCCACCTTCCCCTGTTCTTGATCAGGAATTCACACCTCCTGCTTATCCAAATGGAGGGTTACTTGATCTCAATGTCCCCCTTCTCCTTCTCCTAACCTTGAAATCAACCTCAACTTTCCACCTCCACCTTCCCCTGTTCTTGATCAAGAATTCACACCCCCTGCTTCTCTAAATGGTGGGTTACTTGATCTCAATTCTCCTCCTTCTCCTTCTGCAAACCATAAAATCAACCTCAACTTTCAACTTCCACCTTCCCCTGTCCTTAATCAAGAATTCACACCTCCTGCTTCTCCAAATGGTGGGTTACTTTATCTCAATGCTCCTCCTTCTCCTTCTGCTAACCATGAAATCAACCTCAACTTTCCACCTACAACTTCCCCTGTTCTTGATCAAGAATTCACACCTCCTGCTTCTCTAAATGGTGGGTTACTTGATCTCAATGCACCTCAGACTCCTTCTGCTAACCATGAAATCAACCTCAACTTTCCACCTCCAAGTTCCCCTGTTCTTGATCAAGAATTCACACCTCCTGCTTTTCCAATTGGTGGGTTACTTTATCTCAATGCTCCTCCTTCTCCTTCTGGTAACTATGTAATCAACCTCAACTTTCCACCTCTACATTCCACTGTTCTTGATCCAGAATTCATACCTCCTGCTTCTCTAAATGGTGGGTCACTTGATCTCAATGCTCCTCCTTCTCCTTCTGCTAACCATGAAATCAACCTCAACTTTCCACTTCCACCTTCCTCTGTCCTTGATCAAGAATTCACACCTCCTGCTTCTCTAAATGGTGGGTTACTTGATCTCAACGCTCCTCCTTCTCCTTCTGCTAACCAAGAAATCAACCTCAACTTCCACAACCACCTTCCCCTGTTCTTGATCAAGAATTCACACCTCCTGCTTCTCTAAATGGTGGGTTACTTGAACTTAATGCTCCTCATTAACCTTCTGCTAACCATGAAATCAACCTCAACTTTCCACCTCCACCTTCCCCTGTTCTTGGTCAAGAATTCACACCTCCAGCTTCTCTAAATGGGGGGTTACTTGATCTCAATGTTCCTCCATCTCCTTCTGCTAACCATGAAATCAACCTCAACTTTCCACCTCCACCTTCCCCTGTTTTTGATTAAGAATTCACACCTCCTGCTTCTCCAAATGGTGGGTTACTTGATCTCAATGTTCCTTCTTCTCCTTCTGCTAACCATGATATCAACCTCAACTTTCCACCTCCACCTTCCCCTGTTCTTGATCAAGAATTCACACCTCCTGCTTATCCAAATGGAGGGTTACTTGATCTCAATGTCCCCCTTCTCCTTCTCCTAACCTTGAAATCAACCTCAACTTTCCAACTCCACCTTCCCCTGTTCTTGATCAAGAATTCACACCCCCTGCTTCTCTAAATGGTGGGTTACTTGATCTCAATTCTCCTCATTCTCCTTCTGCAAACCATAAAATCAACCTCAACTTTCCACTTCCACCCTCCCCTGTTCTTAATCAAGAATTCACACCTCCCGCTTCTCCAAATGGTGGGTTACTTTATCTCAATGCTCCTCCTTCTCCTCCTTCTAACCATGAAATTAACCTCAACTTTCCACCTACAACTTCCCCTGTTCTTGATCAAGAATTCACACCTTCTGCTTCTCTAAATGGTGGGTTACTTGATCTCAATGCACCTCAGTCTCCTTCTGCTAACCATGAAATCAACCTCAACTTTCCACCTCCAAGTTCCCCTGTTCTTGATCAAGAATTCACATCTCCTGCTTTTCCAAATGGTGGGTTACTTTATCTCAATGCTCCTCCTTCTCCTTCTGGTAACTATGTAATCAACCTCAACTTTCCACCTCCACATTCCACTGTTCTTGATCAAGAATTCATACCTCCTGCTTCTCTAAATGGTGGGTTACTTGATCTCAATGCTCGTCCTTCTCCTTCTGCTAACCATGAAATCAACCTCAACTTTCAACTTCCACCTTCCCCTGTTCTTGATCAAGAATTCACACCTCCTGCTTCTCTAAATGGTGGGTTACTTGATCTCAACACTCTTCTTTCTCCTTCTGCTAACCAAGAAATCAACCTCAACTTCCACAACCACCTTCCCCTGTTCTTGATCAAGAATTCACACCTCCTGCTTCTCTAAATGGTGGGTTACTTGAACTTAATGCTCCTCCTTATCCTTCTGCTAACCATGAAATCAACCTCAACTTTCCACCTCCACCTTCCCCTGTTCTTGGTCAAGAATTCACACCTCCAGCTTCTCTAAATGGGGGGTTACTTGATCTCAATGTTCCTCCATCTCCTTCTGCTAACCATGAAATCAACCTCAACTTTCCACCTCCACCTTCCCCTGTTTTTGATTAAGAATTCACACCTCCTGCTTCTCCAAATGGTGGGTTATTTGATCTCAATGTTCCTTCTTCTCCTTCTGCTAACCATGATATCAACCTCAACTTTCCACCTCCACCTTCCCCTGTTCTTGATCAAGAATTCACACCTCATGCTTATCCAAATGGTGGGTTACTTGATCTCAATGTCCCCCTTCTCCTTCTCCTAACCTTGAAATCAACCTCAACTTTCCACCTCCACCTTCCCCTGTTCTTGATCAAGAATTCACACCCCCTGCTTCTCTAAATGGTGGGTTACTTGATCTCAATTCTCCTCCTTCTCCTTCTGCAAACCATAAAATCAACCTCAACTTTCCACTTCCACTTTCCCCTGTCCTTAATCAAGAATTCACACCTCCTGCTTCTCCAAATGGTGGGTTACTTTATCTCAATGCTCCTCCTTCTCCTTCTGCTAACCATGAAATCAACCTCAACTTTCCACCTACAACTTCCCCTGTTCTTGATCAAGAATTCACACCTCCTGCTTCTCTAAATGGTGGGTTACTTGATCTCAATGCACCTCAGACTCCTTCTGCTAACCATGAAATCAACCTCAACTTTCCACCTCCAAGTTCACCTGTTCTTGATCAAGAATTCACACCTCCTGCTTTTCCAAATGGTGGGTTACTTTATCTCAATGCTCCTCCTTCTCCTTCTGGTAACTATGTAATCAACCTCAACTTTCCACCTCCACATTCCACTGTTCTTGATCAAGAATTTATACCTCCTGCTTCTCTAAATGGTGGGTTACTTGATCTCAATGCTCCTCCTTCTCCTTCTGCTAACCATGAAATCAACCTCAACTTTCCACTTCCACCTTCCCCTGTCATTGATCAAGAATTCACACCTCATGCTTCTCTAAATGGTGGGTTACTT
Source organism: Lathyrus tuberosus (assembly GCA_022829125.1). NCBI lineage: Eukaryota > Viridiplantae > Streptophyta > Magnoliopsida > Fabales > Fabaceae > Lathyrus > Lathyrus tuberosus. The sequence continues at coordinate 5,761,404 of JALAZF010000315.1, read as the reverse complement.
GATCTCAACGCTCCTCCTTCTCCTTCTGCTAACCAAGAAATCAACCTCAACTTCCACAACCACCTTCCCCTGTTCTTGATCAAGAATTCACACCTCCTTCTTCTCTAAATGGTGGGTTACTTGAACTTAATGCTCCTCCTTATCCTTCTGCTAACCATGAAATCAACCTCAACTTTCCACCTCCACCTTCCCCTGTTCTTGGTCAAGAATTCACACCTCCAGCTTCTCAAAATGGGGGGTTACTTGATCTCAATGTTCCTCCTTCTCCTTCTGCTAACCATGAAATCAACCTAAACTTTCCACCTCCCCCTTCCCCTGTTTTTGATTAAGAATTCACACCTCCTGCTTCTCCAAATGGTGGGTTACTTGATCTTAATGTTCCTTCTTCTCCTTCTGCTAACCATGATATCAACCTCAACTTTCCACCTCCACCTTCCCCTGTTCTTGATCAAGAATTCACACCTCCTACTTCTCCAAATGAAGGGTTACTTGATCTCAATGTTCCCCCTTCTCCTTCTCCTAACCATGAAATCAACCTCAACTTTCCACCTCCACCTTCCCCTGTTCTTGATCAAGAATTCACACCTCCTGCTTCATTAAATGGTGGGTTAATTAATCTCAATGCTCCTCCTTCTCCTTCTGCAAACCATAAAATCAACCTCAACTTTCCACTTCCACCTTCCCCTGTTCTTAATCAAGAATTCACACCTCCTGCTTCTCCAAATGGTGGGTTACTTTATCTCAATGCCCCTCCTTCTTCTTCTGCTAACCATGAAATCAACCTCAACTTTCCACGTACAGCTTCCCTCGTTCTTAATCAGGAATTCACACCTCCTGCTTCTCTAAATGGTGGGTTACTTGATCTCAATGCACCTCAGACTCCTTCTGCTAACCATGAAATCAACCTCAACTTTCCACCTCCCTGTTCCCTGGTTCTTGATCAAGAATTCACACCTCCTGCTTTTCCAAATGGTGGGTTACTTTATCTCAATGCTCCTCCTTCTCCTTCTGTTAACTATGTAATCAACCTCAACTTTCTACCTCCACCTTCCCTTGTTCTTGATCAAGAATTCATACCTCCTGCTTCTCTAAATGGTGGGTTACCTGATCTCAATGCTCCTTCTGCTCCTTATGCTAACCATGAAATCAACCTCAACTTTCCACTTCCACCTTCCCCTGTTCTTGATCAAGAATTCACACCTCCTGCTTCTCTAAATGCTGGGTTACTTGATCTCAACGCTCCTCCTTCTCCTTCTGCTAACCAAGAAATCAACCTCAACTTCCACCACCACCTTCCCCTGTTCTTGATCAAGAATTCACACCTCCTGCTTCTCTAAATGGTGGGTTACTTGAACTTAATGCTCCTCCTTATCCTTCTGCTAACTATGAAATCAACCTCAACTTTCCACCTCCACTTTCCCTGTTCTTGATCAAGAATTCACACCTCCAGCTTCTCTAAATGGGGGGTTACTTGATTTCAATGTTCCCCTTGTCCTTTTGCTAACCATGAAATCAACCTCAACTTTCCACCTCCACCTTCCCCTATTTTTTATTAAGAATTCACACCTCCTGCTTCTCCAATTGGTGGGTTACTTGATCTCAATGTTCCTTCTTCTCCTTTTTCTAACCATGAAATCAAACTCAACTTTCCACCTCCACCTTCCCCTGTTCTTGATCAAGAATTCACACCTCCTGCTACTCCAAATGGCGGGTTACTTGATCTCAATGTTCCCCCTTCTCCTTCTGCTAACCATGAAATCAATCTCAACTTTCCACCTCCACCTTCCCCTGTTCTTGATCAAGAATTCACACCTCCTGCTTCTCTAAATGGTGGGTTACTTGATCTCAATGCTCCTCCTTCTCCTTCTGCAAACCATAAAATCAACCTCAACTTTGCACTTCCACCTTCCCCTGTTCTTAATCAAGAATTCACAACTCCTGCTTCTCCAAATGGTGGGTTACTTTATCTCAATGCTCCTCCTTCTACTTCTGCTAACCATGAAACAACCTCAACTTTCCACCTACAACTTCCCCTGTTCTTGATCAAGAATTCACACCTCCTGCTTCTCTAAATGGTGGGTTACTTGATCTCAATGAACCTCCCAATCCTTCTGCTAACCATGAAATCAACCTCAACTTTCCACCTCCAAGTTCCCCTGTTCTTGATCAAGAATTCACACCTCCTGCTTTTCCAAATGGTGGGTTACTTTATCTCAATGCTCCTCCTTCTCCTTCTGCTAACTATGTAATCAACCTCAACTTTTCACCTACACCTTCCCCTGTTCTTGATCAAGAATTCACACCTCCTGTGTTTCTCTAAATGGTGGGTTACTTGATCTCAATGCACCTCCCACTCCTTCTGCTAACCATTAAATCAATCTCAAATTTCCACCTCCAAGTTCCCCTGTTCTTGATCAAGAATTCACACCTCCTGCTTTTCCAAATGGTGGGTTACTTTATCTCAATGCTCCTCCTTCTTCTTCTGCTAACTATGTAATCAACCTCAACTTTCCACCTCCACCTTCCCCTGTTCTTGATCAAGAATTCACACCTCTTGCTTCTCTAAATGGTGGGTTGCTTGAACTCAATGCTCCTCCTTATCCTTCTACTAACCATGAAATCAACCTAAACTTTCCACGTCCACCTTCCCCTGTTCTTGATCAAGAATTCACACCTCCAGCTTCTCTAAATGGTGAGTTACTTGAACTCAATGTTCCTCCTTTTCCTTCTGCTAACCATGAAATCAACCTCAACTTTCCACCTCCACCTTCCCCTCTTTTTGATTAAGAATTCACACCTCCTGCTTCTCCAAATGGTGGGTTACTTGATCTCAATGTTCCTTCTTCTCCTTCTGCTAACCATGAAATCAACCTCAACTTTCCACCTCCACCTTCCCCTGTTCTTGATCAAGAATTCACACCTCCTGCTTCTCCAAATAGTGGGTTACTTTATCTCAATGCTCCTCCTTCTCCTTCTGCTAACCATGAAATCAACCTCAACTTTCCACCTCCACCTTCCCCTGTTCTTGATCAAGAATTCACACCTCATGTTTCTCGAAATAGTGGGTTACTTTATCTCAATGCTCCTCCTTCTCCTTCTGCTAACCATGAAATCAACCTCAACATTCCACCTCCAAGTTCCCCTGTTCTGGATCAAGAATTCACACCTCCTGCTTTTCCAAATGGTGGGTGCTTTATCTCAATGCTCCTCCTTCTCCTTCTACTAACCATGTAATCAACCTCAACTTTCCACCTCCACCTTCCCCTGTTCTTGATCAAGAATTCACACCTCATGCTTCTCTAAATGGCGGGTTACTTGATCTTAATGCTCCTCCGTCTACTTCTGCTAACCATGAAATCAACCTCAACTTTCCACCTCCAGCTTCCCCTGTTCTTGATCAAGAATTCACACCTCCTGTTTTTCTAAATGGTGGGTTACTTTATCTCAATGCTCCTCCTTCTCCTTCTGCTAACCATGAAATCAACCTCAACTTTCCACCTCCATCTTCCCCTATTTTTGATCAAGAATTCACACCTCACGCTTCTCTAAATGGTGGGTTACTTGATCTCAATGCTCCTCCTTCTCCCTCTGCTAACCATGAAATTAACCTCAACTTGCCACTTCCACCTTCCCCTATTCTTGATCAAGAATTAACACCTCCTGTTTCTCTAAATGGTGGGTTACTTGACCTCAATGCTCCTCCTTCTCCTTCTGCTAACCATGAAACCAACCTCAACTTTCCACTTCCACCTTCCCCTGGTCTTGATCAAGAATTTACACCTCCTGCTTCTCTAAATGGTGGGTTACTTGATCTCAATGATCCTCCTTCTCCTTCTGCAAACCATAAAATCAACCTCAACATTCCACTTCCACCTTTGCTTGTTCTTAATCAAGAATTCACACCTCCTGCTTCTCCAAATGGTGGGTTACTTTATCTCAATGCTCCTCCTTCTCCTTCTGCTAACCATGATATCAACCTCGACTTTCCACCTCCACCTTCCCCTGTTCTTGATCAAGAATTCACACCTCCTACTTCTCCAAATGGAGGGTTACTTGATCTAAATGTCCCCCCTTCTCCTTCTCCTAACCATGAAATCAACCTCAACTTTCCACCTCCACCTTCCCCTGTTCTTGATCAAGAATTCACACCTCCTGCTTCTCTAAATGGTGGGTTACTTTATCTCAATGCCCCTCCTTCTCCTTCTGCTAACCATGAAATCAACCTCAACTTTCCACCTACAACTTCCCCCGTTCTTAATCAAGAATTCACACATCCTGCTTCTCTAAATGGTGGGTTACTTGATCTCAATGCACCTCAGACTCCTTCTGCTAACCATGAAATCAACCTCAACTTTCCACCTCCAAGTTCCCTGGTTCTTGATCAAGAATTCACACCTCCTGCTTTTCCAAATGGTGGGTTACTTTATCTCAATGCTCCTCCTTCTCCTTCTGTTAACTATGTAATCAACCTCAACTTTCTACCTCCACCTTCCCTTGTTCTTGATCAAGAATTCATACCTCCTGCTTCTCTAAATGGTGGGTTACCTGATCTCAATGCTCCTTCTTCTCCTTATGCTAACCATGAAATCAACCTCAACTTTCCAGTTCCACCTTCCCCTGTTCTTGATCAAGAATTCACACCTCCTGCTTCTCTAAATGCTGGGTTACTTGATCTCAACGCTCCTCCTTCTCCTTCAGCTAACCAAGAAATCAACCTCAACTTCCACCACCACCTTCCCCTGTTCTTGATCAAGAATTCACACCTCCTGCTTCTCTAAATGGTGGGTTACTTGAACTTAATGCTCCTCCTTATCCTTCTGCTAACTATGAAATCAACCTCAACTTTCCACCTCCACCTTCCCCTGTTCTTGATCAAGAATTCACACCTCCAGCTTCTCTAAATGGGGGGTTACTTGATTTCAATGTTCCCCTTGTCCTTTTGCTAACCATGAAATCAACCTCAACTTTCCACCTCCACCTTCCCCTATTTTTTATTAAGAATTCACACCTCCTGCTTCTCCAAATGGTGGGTTACTTGATCTCAATGTTCCTTCTTCTCCTTCTTCTAACCATGAAATCAAACTCAACTTTCCACCTCCACCTTCCCCTGTTCTTGATCAAGAATTCACACCTCCTGCTACTCCAAATGGCGGGTTACTTGATCTCAATGTTCCCCCTTCTCCTTCTGCTAACCATGAAATCAATCTCAACTTTCCACCTCCACCTTCCCCTGTTCTTGATCAAGAATTCACACCTCCTGCTTCTCTAAATGGTGGGTTACTTGATCTCAATGCTCCTCCTTCTCCTTCTGCAAACCATAAAATCAACCTCAACTTTCCACTTCCACCTTCCCCTGTTCTTAATCAAGAATTCACAACTCCTGCTTCTCCAAATGGTGGGTTACTTTATCTCAATGCTCCTCCTTCTACTTCTGCTAACCATGAAACAACCTCAACTTTCCACCTACAACTTCCCCTGTTCTTGATCAAGAATTCACACCTCCTGCTTCTCTAAATGGTGGGTTACTTGATCTCAATGAACCTCCCAATACTTCTGCTAAACATGAAATCAACCTCAACTTTCCACCTCCAAGTTCCCCTGTTCTTGATCAAGAATTCACACCTCCTGCTTTTCCAAATGGTGGGTTACTTTATCTCAATGCTCCTCCTTCTCCTTCTGCTAACTATGTAATCAACCTCAACTTTTCACCTACACCTTCCCCTGTTCTTGATCAAGAATTCACATCTCCTGTGTTTCTCTAAATGGTGGGTTAATTGATCTCAATGCACCTCCCACTCCTTCTGCTAACCATTAAATCAACCTCAAATTTCCACCTCCAAGTTCCCCTGTTCTTGATCAAGAATTCACACCTCCTGCTTTTCCAAATGGTGGGTTACTTTATCTCAATGCTCCTCCTTCTTCTTCTGCTAACTATGTAATCAACCTCAACTTTCCACCTCCACCTTCCCCTGTTCTTGATCAAGAATTCACACCTCTTGCTTCTCTAAATGGTGGGTTGCTTGAACTCAATGCTCCTCCTTATCCTTCTGCTAACCATGAAATCAACCTAAACTTTCCACGTCCACCTTCCCCTGTTCTTGATCAAGAATTCACACCTCCAGCTTCTCTAAATGGTGAGTTACTTGAACTCAATGTTCCTCTTTTTCCTTCTGCTAACCATGAAATCAACCTCAACTTTCCACCTCCACCTTCCCCTCTTTTTGATTAAGAATTCACACCTCCTGCTTCTCCAAATGGTGGGTTACTTGATCTCAATGTTCCTTCTTCTCCTTTTGCTAACCATGAAATCAACCTCAACTTTCCACCTCCACCTTCCCCTGTTCTTGATCAAGAATTCACACCTCCTGCTTCTCCAAATAGTGGGTTACTTTATCTCAATGCTCCTCCTTCTCCTTCTGCTAACCATGAAATCAACCTCAACTTTCCACCTCCACCTTCCCCTGTTCTTGATCAAGAATTCACACCTCATGTTTCTCCAAATAGTGGGTTACTTTATCTCAATGCTCCTCCTTCTCCTTCTGCTAACCATGAAATCAACCTCAACATTCCACCTCCAAGTTCCCCTGTTCTTGATCAAGAATTCACACCTCCTGCTTTTCCAAATGGTGGGTGCTTTATCTCAATGCTCCTCCTTCTCCTTCTACTAACCATGTAATCAACCTCAACTTTCCACCTCCACCTTCCCCTGTTCTTGATCAAGAATTCACACCTCATGCTTCTCTAAATGGTGGGTTACTTGATCTCAATGCTCCCCCGTCTACTTCTGCTAACCATGAAATCAACCTCAACTTTCCACCTCCAGCTTCCCCTGTTCTTGATCAAGAATTCATACCTCCTGTTTTTCTAAATGGTGGGTTACTTTATCTCAATGCTCCTCCTTCTCCTTCTGCTAACCATGAAATCAACCTCAACTTTCCACCTCCATCTTCCCCTGTTTTTGATCAAGAATTCACACCTCACGCTTCTCTAAATGGTGGGTTACTTGATCTCAATGCTCCTCCTTCTCCCTCTGCTAACCATGAAATTAACCTCAACTTGCCACTTCCACCTTCCCCTATTCTTGATCAAGAATTAACACCTCCTGTTTCTCTAAATGGTGGGTTAATTGATCTCAATGCTCCTCCTTCTCCCTCTGCTAACCATGAAATCAACCTCAACTTTCCACTTCCACCTTCCCCAGGTCTTGATCAAGAATTTACACCTCCTGCTTCTCTAAATGGTGGGTTACTTGATCTCAATGATCCTGCTTCTCCTTCTGCAAACCATAAAATCAACCTCAACATTCCACTTCCACCTTTGCCTGTTCTTAATCAAGAATTCACACCTCCTGCTTCTCCAAATGGTGGGTTACTTTATCTCAATGCTCCTCCTTCTCCTTCTGCTAACCATGAAATCAACCTCAACTTTCCACCTACAACTTCCCTTTTTATTGATCAAGAATTCACACCTCCTACTTCTCCAAATGGAGGGTTACTTGATCTCAATGTTCCCCATTCTCCTTCTGCTAACCATGAAATCAACCTCAACTTTCCACCTCCACCTTCCCCTGTTCTTGATCAAGAATTCACACCTCCTGCTTCTCTAAATGGTGGGTTACTTGACCACAATGCTCCTCCTTCTCCTTCTGCAAACCATAAAATCAACCTCAACTTTCCACTTCCACCTTCCCCTGTTCTTAATCAAGAATTCACACCTCCTGCTTCTCCAAATGGTGGGTTACTTTATCTCAATGCTCCTCCTTCTCGTTCTGCTAACCATGAAATAAACCTCAACTTTCCACCTACAACTTCCCCTGTTCATGATCAAGAATTCACACCTCCTGCTTCTCTAAATGGTGGGTTACTTGATCTCAATGCACCTCCCACTCCTTCTGCTAACCATGAAATCAACCTCAACTTTCCACTTCCACCTTCCCCTGTTCTTAATCAAGAATTCACACCTCCTGCTTCTCCAAATGGTGGGTTACTTTATCTCAATGCTCCTCCGTCTCCTTCTGCTAACCATGAAATCAACCTCAACTTTCCACCTCCAGCTTCCCCTGTTCTTGATCAAGAATTCACACCTCCTATTTTTCTAAATGGTGGGTTACTTTACCTCAATGCTCCTCCTTCTCCTTCTGCTAACCATGAAATCAACATCAATTTTCCACCTCCACCTTCCCCTGTTCTTGATCAAGAATTCACACCTCCAGCTTCTCTAAATGGTGAGTTACTTTATCTCAATGTTCCTCCTTCTCCTTCTGCTAACCATGAAATCAACCTCAACTTTCCACCTCCACCTTCCCCTCTTTTTGATTAAGAATTCACACCTCCTGCTTCTCCAAATGGTGGGTTACTTGATCTTAATGTTCCTTCTTCTCCTTTTGCTAACCATGAAATCAACCTCAACTTTCCACCTCCACCTTCCCCTGTTCTTGATCAAGAATTCACACCTCCTGCTTCTCCAAATAGTGGGTTACTTTATCTCAATGCACCTCCTTCTCCTTCTGCTAACCATGAAATCAACCTCAACTTTCCACCTCCACCTTCCCCTGTTCTTGATCAAGAATTCACACCTCATGTTTCTCCAAATAGTGGGTTACTTTATCTTAATGCTCCTCCTCCTCCTTCTGCTAACCATGAAATCAACCTCAACATTCCACCTCCAAGTTCCCCTGTTCTTGATCAAGAATTCACACCTCATGCTTTTCCAAATGGTGGGTACTTTATCTCAATGCTCCTCCTTCTCCTTCTACTAACCATGTAATCAACCTCAACTTTCCACCTCCACCTTCCCCTGTTCTTGATTAAGAATTCACACCTCATGCTTCTCTAAATGGTGGGTTACTTGATCTCAATGCTCCTCCGTCTCCTTCTGCTAACCATGAAATCAACCTCAACTTTCCACCTCCAGCTTCCCCTGTTCTTGATCAAGAATTCACACCTCCTGTTTCTCTAAATGGTGGGTTACTTTATCTCAATGCTCCTCCTTCTCCTTCTGCTAACCATGAAATCAACCTCAACTTTCCACTTCCACCTTCCCCTGGTCTTGATCAAGAATTTTCACCATCTGCTTCTCTAAATGGTGGGTTACTTGATCTCAATGATCCTCCTTCCCCTTCTGCAAACCATAAAATCAACCTCAACATTCCACTTCCACATTTTCCTGTTCTTAATCAAGAATTCACATCTCCTGCTTCTCCAAATGGTGGGTTACTTTATCTCAATGCTCCTCCTTCTCCTTCTGCTAACCATGAAATCAACCTCAACTTTCCACCAACAACTTCGCCTTTTCTTGATCAAGAATTCACACCTCCTGCTTCTCCAAATGGAGGGTTACTTGATCTCAATGTTCCCCATTCTCCTTCTGCTAACCATGAAATCAACCTCAACTTTCCACCTCCACCTTCCCCTGTTCTTGATCAAGAATTCACACCTCTTGCTTCTCTAAATGGTGGGTTACTTGATCACAACGCTCCTCCTTCTCCTTCTGCAAACCATAAAATCAAACTTAACTTTCCACTTCCACCTTCCCCTGTTCTTAATCAAGAATTCACACCTCCTGCTTCTCCAAATGGTGGGTTACTTTATCTCAATGCTCCTCCTTCTTGTTCTGCTAACCATGAAATCAACCTCAACTTTCCACCTACAACTTCCCCTGTTCATGATCAAGAATTCACACCTCCTGCTTCTCTAAATGGTGGGTTACTTGATCTCAATGCACCTCCCACTCCTTCTGCTAACCAAGAAATCAACCTCAACTTTCCACCTCCAATTTCCCCTGTTCTTGATCAAGAATTCACACCTCCTGCTTTTCCAAATGGTGGGTTACTTTATCTCAATGCTCCTCCTTCTCCGTCTGCTAACTATGTAATCAACCTCAACTTTCCACCTCCACCTTCCCCTGTTCTTGATCAAGAATTCACACCTCTTGCTTCTCTAAAGGGAGGGTTACTTGATCTCAATGCTCCTCCGTCTCCTTCTGCTAACCATGAAATCAACCTCAGCTTTCCACCTCCAGCTTCCCCTGTTCTTGATCAAGAATTCACACCTCCGGTTTTTCTAAATGGTGGGTTCCTTTACCTCAATGCTCCTCCTTCTCCTTCTGCTAACCATGAAATCAACCTCAATTTTCCGCCTCCACCTTCCCCTGTTCTTGATCAAGAATTCACACCTCCCGCTTCTCTAAATGGTGGGTTACTTGATCTCAATGCTCCTCCTTCTCCCTCTGCTAACCATTAAGTCAACCTCAACTTGCCACTTCCACCTTCCCCTATTCTTGATCAAGAATTCACACCTCCTGTTTCTCTAAATGGTGGGTTACTTTATCTCAATGCTCCTCCTTCTCCTTCTGTTAACCATGAAATCAACCTCAACTTTCCACCTCCACCTTCCCCTGTTCTTGATCAAGAATTCACACCTCCTGCTTCTCTAAATGGTGGGTTACTTGATCACAATGTTCCTCCTTCTCCTTCTGCAAACCATAAAATCAACCTCAACTTTCCACTTCCACCTTCCCCTGTTCTTAATCAAGAATTCACACCTCCTGCTTCTCCAAATGGTGGGTTACTTTATCTCAATGCTCCTCCTTCTCGTTCTGCTAACCATGAAATAAACCTCAACTTTCCACCTACAACTTCCCCTGTTCATGATCAAGAATTCACACCTCCTGCTTCTCTAAATGGTGGGTTACTTGATCTCAATGCACCTCCCACTCCTTCTGCTAACCATGAAATCAACCTCAACTTTCCACTTCCACCTTCCCCTGTTCTTAATCAAGAATTCACACCTCCTGCTTCTCCAAATGGTGGGTTACTTTATCTCAATGCTCCTCCGTCTCCTTCTGCTAACCATGAAATCAACCTCAACTTTCCACCTCCAGCTTCCCCTGTTCTTGATCAAGAATTCACACCTCCTATTTTTCTAAATGGTGGGTTACTTTACCTCAATGCTCCTCCTTCTCCTTCTGCTAACCATGAAATCAACATCAATTTTCCACCTCCACCTTCCCCTGTTCTTGATCAAGAATTCACACCTCCAGCTTCTCTAAATGGTGAGTTACTTTATCTCAATGTTCCTCCTTCTCCTTCTGCTAACCATGAAATCAACCTCAACTTTCCACCTCCACCTTCCCCTCTTTTTGATTAAGAATTCACACCTCCTGCTTCTCCAAATGGTGGGTTACTTGATCTTAATGTTCCTTCTTCTCCTTTTGCTAACCATGAAATCAACCTCAACTTTCCACCTCCACCTTCCCCTGTTCTTGATCAAGAATTCACACCTCCTGCTTCTCCAAATAGTGGGTTACTTTATCTCAATGCACCTCCTTCTCCTTCTGCTAACCATGAAATCAACCTCAACTTTCCACCTCCACCTTCCCCTGTTCTTGATCAAGAATTCACACCTCATGTTTCTCCAAATAGTGGGTTACTTTATCTTAATGCTCCTCCTCCTCCTTCTGCTAACCATGAAATCAACCTCAACATTCCACCTCCAAGTTCCCCTGTTCTTGATCAAGAATTCACACCTCATGCTTTTCCAAATGGTGGGTACTTTATCTCAATGCTCCTCCTTCTCCTTCTACTAACCATGTAATCAACCTCAACTTTCCACCTCCACCTTCCCCTGTTCTTGATTAAGAATTCACACCTCATGCTTCTCTAAATGGTGGGTTACTTGATCTCAATGCTCCTCCGTCTCCTTCTGCTAACCATGAAATCAACCTCAACTTTCCACCTCCAGCTTCCCCTGTTCTTGATCAAGAATTCACACCTCCTGTTTCTCTAAATGGTGGGTTACTTTATCTCAATGCTCCTCCTTCTCCTTCTGCTAACCATGAAATCAACCTCAACTTTCCACTTCCACCTTCCCCTGGTCTTGATCAAGAATTTACACCATCTGCTTCTCTAAATGGTGGGTTACTTGATCTCAACGATCCTCCTTCTCCTTCTGCAAACCATAAAATCAACCTCAACATTCCACTTCCACATTTTCCTGTTCTTAATCAAGAATTCACATCTCCTGCTTCTCCAAATGGTGGGTTACTTTATCTCAATGCTCCTCCTTCTCCTTCTGCTAACCATGAAATCAACCTCAACTTTCCACCAACAACTTCGCCTTTTCTTGATCAAGAATTCACACCTCCTGCTTCTCCAAATGGAGGGTTACTTGATCTCAATGTTCCCCATTCTCCTTCTGCTAACCATGAAATCAACCTCAACTTTCCACCTCCACCTTCCCCTGTTCTTGATCAAGAATTCACACCTCTTGCTTCTCTAAATGGTGGGTTACTTGATCACAACGCTCCTCCTTCTCCTTCTGCAAACCATAAAATCAAACTTAACTTTCCACTTCCACCTTCCCCTGTTCTTAATCAAGAATTCACACCTCCTGCTTCTCCAAATGGTGGGTTACTTTATCTCAATGCTCCTCCTTCTCGTTCTGCTAACCATGAAATCAACCTCAACTTTCCACCTACAACTTCCCCTGTTCATGATCAAGAATTCACACCTCCTGCTTCTCTAAATGGTGGGTTACTTGATCTCAATGCACCTCCCACTCCTTCTGCTAACCAAGAAATCAACCTCAACTTTCCACCTCCAAGTTCCCCTGTTCTTGATCAAGAATTCACACCTCCTGCTTTTCCAAATGGTGGGTTACTTTATCTCAATGCTCCTCCTTCTCCGTCTGCTAACTATGTAATCAACTTCAACTTTCCACCTCCACCTTCCCCTGTTCTTGATCAAGAATTCACACCTCTTGCTTCTCTAAAGGGAGGGTTACTTGATCTCAATGCTCCTCCGTCTCCTTCTGCTAACCATGAAATCAACCTCAGCTTTCCACCTCCAGCTTCCCCTGTTCTTGATCAAGAATTCACACCTCCGGTTTTTCTAAATGGTGGGTTCCTTTACCTCAATGCTCCTCCTTCTCCTTCTGTTAACCATGAAATCAACCTCAATTTTCCGCCTCCACCTTCCCCTGTTCTTGATCAAGAATTCACACCTCCCGCTTCTCTAAATGGTGGGTTACTTGATCTCAATGCTCCTCCTTCTCCCTCTGCTAACCATTAAGTCAACCTCAACTTGCCACTTCCACCTTCCCCTATTCTTGATCAAGAATTCACACCTCCTGTTTCTCTAAATGGTGGGTTACTTTATCTCAATGCTCCTCCTTCTCCTTCTGTTAACCATGAAATCAACCTCAACTTTCCACCTCCACCTTCCCCTGTTCTTGATCAAGAATTCACACCTCCTGCTTTTCCAAATGGTGGGTTACTTTATCTCAATGCTCCTCCTTCTCCTTCTGCTAACCATGAAATCAACCTCAACTTTCCACCTCCATCTTCCCCTATTCTTGATCAAGAATTCACACCTCACGCTTCTCTAAATGGTGGGTTACTTGATCTCAATGGTCCTCCTTCTCCCTCTGCTAACCATGAAATTAACGTCAACTTGCCACTTCCACCTTCCCCTATTCTTGATCAAGAATTAACACCTCCTGTTTCTCTAAATGGTGGGTTACTTGATCTCAATGCTTCTCCTTCTCCTTCTGCTAACCATGAAATCAACCTCAACATTCCACTTCCAACTTCCCCTGGTCTTGATCAAGAATTTACACCTCCTGCTTCTCTAAATGGTGGGTTACTTGATCTCAATGATCCTCCTTCTCCTTCTGCAAACCATAAAATCAACCTCAACATTCCACTTCCACCTTTGCCTGTTCTTAATCAAGAATTCACACCTCCTGCTTCTCCAAATGGTGGGTTACTTTATCTCAATGCTCCTCCTTCTCCTTCTGCTAACCATGAAATCAACCTCAACTTTCCACCTACAACTTCCCCTTTTATTGATCAAAATTCACACCCCATGCTTCTCCAAATGGAGGGTTACTTGATCTCAATGTTCCCCATTCTCCTTCTGCTAACCATGAAATCAACCTCAACTTTCCACCTACAACTTCCCCTGTTCATGATCAAGAATTCACACCTCCTGCTTCTCTAAATGGTGGGTTACTTGATCTCAATGCACCTCCCACTCCTTCTGCTAACCATGAAATCAACCTCAACTTTCCACCTACAAGTTCACCTGTTCTTGATCAAGAATTCACACCTCCTGCTTTTCCAAATGGTGGGTTACTTTATCTCAATGCTCCTCCTTCTCCTTCTGCTAACTATGTAATCAACCTCAACTTTCCACCTCCACCTTCCCCTGTTCTTGATCAAGAATTCACACCTCTTGCTTCTCTAAATGGAGGGTTACTTGATCTCAATGCTCCTCCGTCTCCTTCTGCTTACCATGAAATCAACCTCAACTTTCTACCTCCAGCTTCCCCTATTCTTGATCAAGAATTCACACCTCCTGTTTTTCTAAATGGTGGGTTACTTTACCTCAATGCTCCTCCTTCTCCTTCTGCTAACCATGAAATCAACCTCAATTTTCCACCTCCACCTTCCCCTGTTCTTGATCAAGAATTCACACCTCCCGCTCCTCTAAATGGTGGGTTGCTTGATCTCAATGCTCCTCCTTCTCCCTCTGCTAACCATGAAGTCAACCTCAACTTGCCACTTCCACCTTCCCCTATTCTTGATCAAGAATTCACACCTCCTGTTTCTCTAAATGGTGGGTTACTTGATCTCAATGCTCCTCCTTCTCCTTCTGCTAACCATGAAATCAACCTCAACTTTCCACTTCCACCTTCCCCTGGTCTTGATCAAGAATTTACACCATCTGCTTCTCTAAATGGTGGGTTACTTGATCTCAATGATCCTCCTTCTCCTTCTGCAAACCATAAAATCAACCTCAACATTCCACTTCCACCTTTTCCTGTTCTTAATCAAGAATTCACACCTCCTGCTTCTCCAAATGGTGGGTTACTTTATCTCAATGCTCCTCCTTCTCCTTCTGCTAACCATGAAATCAACCTCAACTTTCCACCTACAACTTCGCCTTTTCTTGATCAAGAATTCACACCTCCTGCTTCTCCAACTGGAGGGTTACTTGATCTCAATGTTCCCCATTCTCCTTCTGCTAACCATGAAATCAACCTCAAGTTTCCACCTCCACCTTCCCCTGTTCTTGATCAAGAATTCACACCTCCTGCTTCTCAAAATGGTGGGTTACTTGATCACAATGCTCCTCCTTCTCCTTCTGCAAACCATAAAATCAACCTCAACTTTCCACTTCCACCTTCCCCTGTTCTTAATCAAGAATTCACACCTCCTGCTTCTCCAAATGGTGGGTTACTTTATCTCAATGCTCCTCCTTCTCGTTCTGCTAACCCTGAAATCAACCTCAACTTTCCACCTACAACTTCCCCTGTTCATGATCAAGAATTCACACCTCCTGCTTCTCTAAATGGTGGGTTACTTGATCTCAATGCACCTCCCACTCCTTCTGCTAACCATGAAATCAACCTCAACTTTCCACCTCCAAGTTCCCCTGTTCTTGATCAAGAATTCACACCTCCTGCTTTTCCAAATGGTGGGTTACTTTATCTCAATGCTCCTCCTTCTCCGTCTGCTAACTATGTAATCAACCTCAACTTTCCACCTCCACCTTCCCCTGTTCTTGATCAAGAATTCACACCTCTTGCTTCTCTAAATGGAGGGTTACTTGATCTCAATGCTCCTCCGTCTCCTTCTGCTAACCATGAAATCAACCTCAGCTTTCCACCTCCAGCTTCCCCTGTTCTTGATCAATAAGTCACACCTCCGATTTTTCTAAATGGTGGGTTCCTTTACCTCAATGCTCCTCCTTCTCCTTCTGCTAACCATGAAATCAACCTCAATTTTCCGCCTCCACCTTCCCCTGTTCTTGATCAAGAATTCACACCTCCCGCTTCTCTAAATGGTGGGTTACTTGATCTCAATGCTCCTCCTTCTCCCTCTGCTAACCATTAAGTCAACCTCAACTTGCCACTTCCACCTTCCCCTATTCTTGATCAAGAATTCACACCTCCTGTTTCTCTAAATGGTGGGTTACTTGATCTCAATGCTCCTCCTTCTCCTTCTGTTAACCATGAAATCAACCTCAACTTTCCACCTCCACCTTCCCCTGTTCTTCATCAAGAATTCACACCTCCTGCTTTTCCAAATGGTGGGTTACTTTATCTCAATGCTCCTCCTTCTCCTTCTGCTAACTATGTAATCAACCTCAACATTCCACCTCCACCTTCCCCTGTTCTTGATCAAGAATTCACACCTCTTGCTTCTCTAAATGGAGGGTTACTTGATCTCAATGCTCCTCCGTCTCCTTCTGCTAACCATGAAATCAACCTCAACTTTCCACCTCCAGCTTCCCCTGTTCTTGATCAAGAATTCACACCTCCTATTTTTCTAAATGGTGGGTTACTTTACCTCAATGCTCCTCCTTCTCCTTCTGCTAACCATGAAATCAACCTCAATTTTCCACCTCCACCTTCCCCTGTTCTTGATCAAGAATTCACACCTCCCGCTTCTCTAAATGGTGGGTTACATGATCTCAATGCTCCTCCTTCTCCCTCTGCTAACCATGAAGTCAACCTCAACTTGCCACTTCCACCTTCCCCTATTCTTGATCAAGAATTCACACCTCCTGTTTCTCTAAATGGTGGGTTACTTGATCTCAATGCTCCTCCTTCTCCTTCTGTTAACCATGAAATCAACCTCAACTTTCCACCTCCACCTTCCCCTGTTCTTGATCAAGAATTCACACCTCCTGCTTTTCCAAATGGTGGGTTACTTTATCTCAATGCTCCTCTTTCTCCTTCTGCTAACTATGTAATCAACCTCAACTTTCCACCTCCACCTTCCCCTGTTCTTGATCAAGAATTCACACCTCCTATTTTTCTAAATGGTGGGTTACTTTACCTCAATGCTCCTCCTTCTCCTTCTGCTAACCATGAAATCAACCTCAATTTTCCACCTCCACCTTCCCCTGTTCTTGATCAAGAATTCACACCTCCCGCTTCTCTAAATGGTGGGTTACATGATCTCAATGCTCCTCCTTCTCCCTCTGCTAACCATGAAGTCAACCTCAACTTGCCACTTCCACCTTCCCCTATTCTTGATCAAGAATTCACACCTCCTGTTTCTCTAAATGGTGGGTTACTTGATCTCAATGCTCCTCCTTCTCCTTCTGTTAACCATGAAATCAACCTCAACTTTCCACCTCCACCTTCCCCTGTTCTTGATCAAGAATTCACACCTCCTGCTTTTCCAAATGGTGGGTTACTTTATCTCAATGCTCCTCTTTCTCCTTCTGCTAACTATGTAATCAACCTCAACTTTCCACCTCCACCTTCCCCTGTTCTTGATCAAGAATTCACACCTCTTGCTTCTCTAAATGGAGGGTTACTTGATCTCAATGCTCCTCCGTCTCCTTCTGCTAACCATGAAATCAACCTCAACTTTCCACCTCCAGCTTCCCCTGTTCTTGATCAAGAATTCACACCTCCTGTTTTTCTAAATGGTGGGTTACTTTACCTCAATGCTCCTCCTTCTCCTTCTGCTAACCATGAAATCAACCTCAATTTTCCACCTGCACCTTCCCCTGTTCTTGATCAAGAATTCACACCTCCCGCTTCTCTAAATGGTGGGTTACTTGATCTCAATGCTCCTCCTTCTCCCTCTGCAAACCATGAAGTCAACCTCAACTTTCCACTTCCACCTTCCCCTGGTCTTGATCAAGAATTTACACCTCCTGCTTCTCTAAATGGTGGGTTACTTGATCTCAATGATCCTCCTTCTCCTTCTGCAAACCATAAAATCAACCTCAACATTCCACTTCCACCTTTTCCTGTTATTAATCAAGAATTCACACCTCCTGCTTCTCCAAATGGTGGGTTACTTTATCTCAATGCTCCTCCTTCTCCGTCTGCTAACTATGTAATCAACCTCAACTTTCCACCTCCACCTTCCCCTGTTCTTGATCAAGAATTCACACCTCTTGCTTCTCTAAATGGAGGGTTACTTGATCTCAATGCTCCTCCGTCTCCTTCTGCTAACCATGAAATCAACCTCAGCTTTCCACCTCCAGCTTCCCCTGTTCTTGATCAATAAGTCACACCTCCGATTTTTCTAAATGGTGGGTTCCTTTACCTCAATGCTCCTCCTTCTCCTTCTGCTAACCATGAAATCAACCTCAATTTTCCGCCTCCACCTTCCCCTGTTCTTGATCAAGAATTCACACCTCCCGCTTCTCTAAATGGTGGGTTACTTGATCTCAATGCTCCTCCTTCTCCCTCTGCTAACCATTAAGTCAACCTCAACTTGCCACTTCCACCTTCCCCTATTCTTGATCAAGAATTCACACCTCCTGTTTCTCTAAATGGTGGGTTACTTGATCTCAATGCTCCTCCTTCTCCTTCTGTTAACCATGAAATCAACCTCAACTTTCCACCTCCACCTTCCCCTGTTCTTCATCAAGAATTCACACCTCCTGCTTTTCCAAATGGTGGGTTACTTTATCTCAATGCTCCTCCTTCTCCTTCTGCTAACTATGTAATCAACCTCAACTTTCCACCTCCACCTTCCCCTGTTCTTGATCAAGAATTCACACCTCTTGCTTCTCTAAATGGAGGGTTACTTGATCTCAATGCTCCTCCGTCTCCTTCTGCTAACCATGAAATCAACCTCAACTTTCCACCTCCAGCTTCCCCTGTTCTTGATCAAGAATTCACACCTCCTATTTTTCTAAATGGTGGGTTACTTTACCTCAATGCTCCTCCTTCTCCTTCTGCTAACCATGAAATCAACCTCAATTTTCCACCTCCACCTTCCCCTGTTCTTGATCAAGAATTCACACCTCCCGCTTCTCTAAATGGTGGGTTACATGATCTCAATGCTCCTCCTTCTCCCTCTGCTAACCATGAAGTCAACCTCAACTTGCCACTTCCACCTTCCCCTATTCTTGATCAAGAATTCACACCTCCTGTTTCTCTAAATGGTGGGTTACTTGATCTCAATGCTCCTCCTTCTCCTTCTGTTAACCATGAAATCAACCTCAACTTTCCACCTCCACCTTCCCCTGTTCTTGATCAAGAATTCACACCTCCTGCTTTTCCAAATGGTGGGTTACTTTATCTCAATGCTCCTCTTTCTCCTTCTGCTAACTATGTAATCAACCTCAACTTTCCACCTCCACCTTCCCCTGTTCTTGATCAAGAATTCACACCTCTTGCTTCTCTAAATGGAGGGTTACTTGATCTCAATGCTCCTCCGTCTCCTTCTGCTAACCATGAAATCAACCTCAACTTTCCACCTCCAGCTTCCCCTGTTCTTGATCAAGAATTCACACCTCCTGTTTTTCTAAATGGTGGGTTACTTTACCTCAATGCTCCTCCTTCTCCTTCTGCTAACCATGAAATCAACCTCAATTTTCCACCTGCACCTTCCCCTGTTCTTGATCAAGAATTCACACCTCCCGCTTCTCTAAATGGTGGGTTACTTGATCTCAATGCTCCTCCTTCTCCCTCTGCAAACCATGATGTCAACCTCAACTTTCCACTTCCACCTTCCCCTGGTCTTGATCAAGAATTTACACCTCCTGCTTCTCTAAATGGTGGGTTACTTGATCTCAATGATCCTCCTTCTCCTTCTGCAAACCATAAAATCAACCTCAACATTCCACTTCCACCTTTTCCTGTTATTAATCAAGAATTCACACCTCCTGCTTCTCCAAATGGTGGGTTACTTTATCTCAATGCTCCTCCTTCTCCTTCTGCTAACCATGAAATCAACCTCAACTTTCCACCTACAACTTCGCCTTTTCTTGATCAAGAATTCACACCTCCTGCTTCTCCAAATGGAGGGTTACTTGATCTCAATGTTCCCCATTCTCCTTCTGCTAACCATGAAATCAACCTCAACTTTCCACCTCCACCTTCCCCTGTTCTTGATCAAGAATTCACACCTCCTGCTTCTCTAAATGGTGGGTTACTTGATCATAATCCTCCTCCTTCTCCTTCTGCAAACCATAAAATCAACCTCAACTTTCCACTTCCACCTTCCCCTGTTCTTAATCAAGAATTCACACCTCCTGCTTCTCCAAATGGTGGGTTACTTTATCTCAATGCTCCTCCTTCTCGTTCTGCTAACCCTGAAATCAACCTCAACTTTCCACCTACAACTTCCCCTGTTCATGATCAAGAATTCACACCTCCTGCTTCTCTAAATGGTGGGTTACTTGATCTCAATGCACCTCCCACTCCTTCTGCTAACCATGAAATCAACCTCAACTTTCCACCTCCAAGTTCCCCTGTTCTTGATCAAGAATTCACATCTCCTGCTTTTCCAAATGGTGGGTTACTTTATCTCAATGCTCCTTCTTCTCCGTCTGCTAACTATGTAATCAACCTCAACTTTCCACCTCCACCATCCCCTGTTCTTGATCAAGAATTCACACCTCTTGCTTCTCTAAATGGAGGGTTACTTGATCTCAATGCTCCTCCGTCTCCTTCTGCTAACCATGAAATCAACCTCAGCTTTCCACCTCCAGCTTCCCCTGTTCTTGATCAAGAATTCACACCTCCGGTTTTTCTAAATGGTGGGTTACCTTACCTCAATGCTCCTCCTTCTCCTTCTGCTAACCATGAAATCAACCTCAATTTTCCACCTCCACCTTCCCCTGTTCTTGATCAAGAATTCACACCTCCCGCTTCTCTAAATGGTGGGTTACTTGATCTCAATGATCCTCCTTTTCCCTCTGCTAACCATGAAGTCAACCTCAACTTGCCACTTCCACCTTCCCCTATTCTTGATCAAGAATTCACACCTCCTGTTTCTCTAAATGGTGGGTTACTTGATCTCAATGCTCCTCCTTCTCCTTATGTTAACCATGAAATCAACCTCAACTTTCCACCTCCACCTTCCCCTGTTCTTGATCAAGAATTCACACCTCCTGCTTCTCTAAATGGTGGGTTACTTGATCTCAATGCTCCTCCTTCTTCTTCTGCAAACCATAAAATCAACCTCAACTTTCCACTTCCACCTTCCCCTGTTCTTAATCAAGAATTCACACCTCCTGCTTCTCCAAATGGTGTGTTACTTTATCTCAATGCTCCTCCTTCTCCTTCTGCTAACCATGAAATCAACCTCAACTTTCCACCTACAACTTCCCCTGTTCTTGATCAAGAATCCACACCTCCCGCTTCTCTAAATGGTGGGTTACTTGATCTCAATGCACCTCCAACTCCTTCTGCTAACCATGAAATCAACCTCAACTTTCCACCTCCAAGTTCCCCTGTTCTTGATCAAGAATTCACACCTCCTGCTTTTCCAAATGGTGGGTTACTTTATCTCAATGCTCCTCCTTCTCCTTCTGTTAACTATGTAATCAACCTCAACTTTCCGTCTCTACCTTCCCCTGTTCTTGATCAAGAATTCACAACACCTGCTTCTCTAAATGGTGGGTTACTTGATCTCAATGCTCCTCCTTCTCCTTCTGATAACCATGAAATCAACCTCAACTTTCCACTTCCACCTTCCCCTGTTCTTGATTAAGAATTCACACCTCCTGCTTCTCTAAATGGTGGGTTACTTTATCTCAACGCTCCTCCTTCTCCTTCTGCTAACCAAGAAATCAACCTCAACTTCCACCACAACCTTCCCCTGTTCTTGATCAAGAATTCACACCTCCTCCTTCTCTAAATGGTGGGTTACTTGAACTTAATGCTCCTCCTTATCCTTCTGCTAACCTCGAAATCCACCTCAACTTTCCACCTCCACCTTCCCCTGTTCTTGATCAAGAAGTCACACCTCCAGCTTCTCTAAATGGGGGGTTACTTGATCTCAATGTTCCTCCTTCTCCTTCTGCTAACCATGAAATCAACCTCAACTTCCACCTCCACCTTCCCCTCTTTTTGATTAAGAATTCACACCTCCTGCTTCTCCAAATGGTGGGTTACTTGATCTCTATGTTCCTTCTTCTCCTTCTGCTAACCATGAAATCAACCTCAACTTTCCACCTCCACCTTCCCCTGTTCTTGATCAAGAATTCACACCTCCTGCTTCTCCAAATGGAGGGTTACTTGATCTCAATGTCCCACCTTCTCCTTCTGCTAACCATGAAATCAACCTCAACTTTCCACCTCCACCTTCCCCTGTTTTTGATTAAGAATTCACACCTCCTGCTTCTCCAAATGGTGGGTTACTTGATCTCAATGTTCCTTCTTCTCCTTCTACTAACCATGAAATCAACCTCAACTTTCCACCTCCACCTTCCCCTGTTCTTGATCAAGAATTCACACCTCCTGCTTCTCCAAATGGAGGGTTACTTAATCTCAATGGTCCCCCTTCTCCTTTTGCTAACCATGAAATCAACTTCATCTTTCCACCTCCACCTTCCCCTATTCTTGATCAAGAATTCACACCTCCTGCTTCTTTAAATGATGGGTTACTTGATCTCAATGCTCCTCCTTCTCCTTCTGCAAACCATAAAATCAACCTCAACTTTCCACTTCCACCTTCCCCTGTTCTTAATCAAGAATTCACACCTCCTGCTTCTCCAATTGGTGGGTTACTTTATCTCAATGCTCCTCCTTCTCCTTCTGCTAACCATGTAATCAACCTCAACTTTCCACCTCCACCTTCCCCTGTTCTTGATCAAGAATTCACACCTCCCGCTTCTCTAAATGGTGGGTTACTTGATCTCAATGCTCCTCCTTCTCCCTCTGATAACCATGAAGTCAACCTCAACTTGCCACTTCCACCTTCCCCTATTCTTTATCAAGAATTCACACCTCCTGTTTCTCTAAATGGTGGGTTACTTGATCTCAATGCTCCTCCTTCTCCTTCTACTAACAATGAAATCAACCTCAACTTTCCACCTCCACCTTCCCCTGTTCTTGATCAAGAATTTACACCTCCTGCTTCTTTAAATGGTGGGTGACTTGATCTCAATGCTCCTCCTTCTCCTTCTGTTAACCATGAAATCAACCTCAACTTTCCACCTCCACCTTCCCCTATTCTTGATCAAGAATTCACACCTCCTGCTTCTCTAAATGGTGGGTTACTTGATCTCAATGCTCCTCCTTCTCCTTCTGCAAACCATAAAATCAACCTCAACTTTCCACTTCCACCTTCCCCTGTTCTTAATCAAGAATTCACACCTCCTGCTTCTCCAAATGGTGGGTTACTTTATCTCAATGCTCCTCCTTCTCCTTCTGCAAACCATGAAATAAACCTCAACTTTTCACCTTCAACTTCCCCTGTTCTTGATCAAGAATCCACACCTCCTGTTTTTCTAAATGGTGGGTTACTTTACCTCAATGCTCCTCCTTCTCCTTCTCATAACCATGAAATCAACCTCAACTTTCCACCTCCAAGTTCCCCTGTTCTTGATCAAGAATTCACACCTCCTGCTTTTCCAAATGGTCGGTTACTTTATCTCAATGCTCCTCCTTCTCCTTCTGCTATCTATGTAATCAACCTCAACTTTCCGCCTCTATCTTCCCATGTTCTTGATCAAGAATTCACACCACCTGCTTCTCTAAATGGTGGGTTACTTGATCTCAATGCTTCTCCTTCTCCTTCTTCTAACCATGAAATCAACCTCAACTTTCCACTTCCTCCTTCCCCTGTTCTTGATCAAGAATTCACACCTTCTGCTTCTCTAAATGGTGGGTTACTTGATCTCAACGCTCCTCCTTCTCCTTCTGCTAACCAAGAAATCAACCTCAACTTCCACCACAACCTTCCCCTGTTCTTGATCAAGAATTCACACCTCCTGCTTCTCTAAATGGTGGGTTACTTGAACTTAATGCTCCTCCTTATCCTTCTGCTAACCTCGAAATCAACCTCAACTTTCCACCTCCACCTTCCCCTGTTCTTGATCAAGAATTCACACCTCCAGCTTCTCTAAATGGGGGGTTACTTGATCTCATTGTTCCTCCTTCTCCTTCTGCTAACCATGAAATCAACCTCAACTTTCCACCTCCACCTTCCCCTCTTTTTTATTAATAATTCACACCTCCTGCTTCTCCAAATGGTGGGTTACTTGATCTCAATGTTCCTTCTTCTCCTTCTGCTAACCATGAAATCAACCTCAACTTTCCACCTCCACCTTGCCCTGTTCTTGATTAAGAATTCACACCTCCTGCTTCTCCAAATGGAGGGTTACTTGATCTCAATGTCCCACCTTCTCCTTCTGCTAACCATGAAATTAACCTCAACTTTCCACCTCCACCTTCCCCTCTTTTTGATTAAGAATTCACACCTCCTGCTTCTCCAAATGGTGGGTTACTTGATCTCAATGTTCCTTCTTCTCCTTCTGCTAACCATGAAATCAACCTCAACTTTCCACCTCCACCTTCCCCTGTTCTTGATCAACAATTCACACCTCCTGCTTCTCCAAATGGAGGGTTACTTGATCTCAATGTTTCCCCTTCTCCTTCTGCTAACCATGAAATCAACCTCATCTTTCCACCTCCACCTTCCCCTGTTCTTGATCAAGAATTCACACCTCCTGCTTCTCTAAATGGTGGGTTACTTGATCTCAATGCTCCTCCTTCTCCTTCTGCAAACCATAAAATCAACCTCAACTTTCCACTTCCAACTTCCCCTGTTCTTAATCAAGAATTCACACCTCCTGCTTCTCTAAATGGTGAGTTACTTTATCTCAATGCTCCTCCTTCTCCTTCTGCTAACCATGTAATTAACCTCAACTTTCCACCTCCACCTTCCCCTGTTCTTGATCAAGAATTCACACGTCATGCTTCTCTAAATGGTGGGTTACTTGATCTCAATGCTCCTCCGTCTCCTTCTGCTAACCAAGAAATCAACCTCAACTTTCCACCTCCAGCTTCCCCTGTTCTTGATCAAGAATACACACCTCCTATTTTTCTAAATGGTGGGTTACTTTACCTCAATGCTCCTCTTTCTCCTTCTCATAACCATGAAATCAACCTCAATTTTCCACCTCCACCTTCCCCTGTTCTTGATCAAGAATTCACACCTCCCGCTTCTCTAAATGGTGGGTTACTTGATCTCAATGCTCCCCCTTCTCCCTCTGCTAACCATGAAGTCAACCTCAACTTGCCACTTCCACCTTACCCTATTCTTGATTAAGAATTCACACCTTCTGTTTCTCTAAATGGTGGGTTACTTGATCTCAATGCTCCTCCTTCTCCTTCTACTAACCATGAAATCAACCTCAACTTTCCACCTCCACCTTCCTCTGTTCTTGATCAAGAATTTACACCTCCTGCTTCTTTAAATGGTGGGTGACTTGAACTCAATGCTCCTCCTTCTCCTTCTGCTAACCATGAAATCAACCTCAACTTTCCACCTCCACCTTCCCCTGTTTTTGATCAAGAATTCACACCTCCTGCTTCTCGAAATGGTGGGTTACTTAATCTCAATGCTCCTCTTTCTCCTTTTGTAAACCATAAAATCAACCTCAACTTTCCACCTCCACCTTCCCCTGTTTTTGATCAAGAATTCACACCTCCTGCTTCTCGAAATGGTGGGTTACTTGATCTCAATGCTCCCCCTTCTCCCTCTGCTAACCATGAAGTCAACCTCAACTTGCCACTTCCACCTTACCCTATTCTTGATCAAGAATTCACACCTTCTGTTTCTCTAAATGGTGGGTTACTTGATCTCAATGCACCTCCTTCTCCTTCTACTAACCATGAAATCAACCTCAACTTTCCACCTCCACCTTCCCCTGTTCTTGATCAAGAATTTACACCTCCTGCTTCTTTAAATGGTGGGTGACTTGAACTCAATGCTCCTCCTTCTCCTTCTGCTAACCATGAAATCAACCTCAACTTTCCACCTCCACCTTCCCCTGTTTTTGATCAAGAATTCACACCTCCTGCTTCTCGAAATGGTGGGTTACTTGATCTCAATGCTCCTCTTTCTCCTTCTGTAAACCATGAAATCAACCTCAACTTTCCACTTCCACCTTCCCCTGTTCTTGATCAAGAATTCACACCTCCTGCTTCTCTAAATGGTGGGTTACTTGATCTAAATGCTCCTCCTTCGCCTTCTGCAAACCATAAAATCAACCTCAACTTACCACTTCCACCTTCCCATGTTCTTAATCAAGAATTCACACCTCCTGCTTTTCCAAATGGTGGGTTACTTTATCTCAATGCTCCTCCTTCTCCTTCTGCTAACTATGTAATCAACCTCAACTTTCCGCCTCTACCTTCCCATGTTCTTGATCAAGAATTCACACCACCTGCTTCTCTAAATGGTGGGTTACTTGATCTCAATGCTTCTCCTTCTCCTTCTGCTAACCATGAAATCAACCTCAACTTTCCACTTCCACCTTCCCCTGTTCTTGATCAAGAATTCACACCTCCTGCTTCTCTAAATGGGGGATTACTTGATCTCAACGCTCCTCCTTCTCCTTCTGCTAACCAAGAAATCAACCTCAACTTTCCACCTCCAGCTTCCCCTGTTCTTGATCAAGAATACACACCTCCTGTTTTTCTAAATGGTGGGTTACTTTACCTCAATGCTCCTCCTTCTCCTTCTCATAACCATGAAATCAACCTCAATTTTCCACCTCCACCTTCCCCTGTTCTTGATCAAGAATTCACACCTCCCGCTTCTCTAAATGGTGGGTTACTTGATCTCAATGCTCCCCCTTCTCCCTCTGCTAACCATGAAGTCAACCTCAACTTGCCACTTCCACCTTACCCTATTCTTGATCAAGAATTCACACCTTCTGTTTCTCTAAATGGTGGGTTACTTGATCTCAATGCTCCTCCTTCTCCTTCTACTAACCATGAAATCAACCTCAACTTTCCACCTCCACCTTCCCCTGTTCTTGATCAAGAATTTACACCTCCTGCTTCTTTAAATGGTGGGTGACTTGAACTCAATGCTCCTCCTTCTCCTTCTGCTAACCATGAAATCAACCTCAACTTTCCACCTCCACCTTCCCCTGTTTTTGATCAAGAATTCACACCTCCTGCTTCTCGAAATGGTGGGTTACTTGATCTCAATGCTCCTCTTTCTCCTTCTGTAAACCATGAAATCAACCTCAACTTTCCACTTCCACCTTCCCCTGTTCTTAATAAAAAATGCACACCTCCTGCTTGTCTAAATGGTGGGTTACTTGATCTCAATGCTCCTCCTTCTCCTTCTACAAATCATAAAATCAACCTCAACTTTCCACTTCCACCTTCCCCTGTTCTTGATCAAGAATTCACACCTCCTGCTTCTCTAAATGGTGGGTTACTTGATCTCAATGCTCCTCCTTCGCCTTCTGCAAACCATAAAATCAACCTCAACTTACCACTTCCACCTTCCCATGTTCTTGATCAAGAATTCACACCTCCTGCTTTTCCAAATGGTGGGTTACTTTATCTCAATGCTCCTCCTTCTCCTTCTGCTAACTATGTAATCAACCTCAACTTTCCGCCTCTACCTTCCCATGTTCTTGATCAAGAATTCACACCACCTTCTTCTCTAAATGGTGGGTTACTTGATCTCAATGCTTCTCCTTCTCCTTCTGCTAACCATGAAATCAACCTCAACTTTCCACTTCCACCTTCCCCTGTTCTTGATCAAGAATTCACACCTTCTGCTTCTCTAAATGGTGGATTACTTGATCTCAACGCTCCTCCTTCTCCTTCTGCTAACCAAGAAATCAACCTCAACTTCCACCACAACCTTCCCCTATTCTTGATCAAGAATTCACACCTCCTGCTTCTCTAAATGGTGGGTTACTTGAACTTAATGCTCCTCCTGATCCTTATGCTAACCTCGAAATCAACCTCAACTTTCCACCTCCACCTTCCCCTGTTCTTGATCAAGAATTCACACCTCCAGCTTCTC
The DNA here is from genome assembly GCA_022829125.1 of Lathyrus tuberosus. NCBI lineage: Eukaryota > Viridiplantae > Streptophyta > Magnoliopsida > Fabales > Fabaceae > Lathyrus > Lathyrus tuberosus. The sequence goes on along the minus strand of JALAZF010000315.1, from coordinate 5,733,636 downwards.
TAAATGGGGGGTTACTTGATCTCATTGTTCCACCTTCTCCTTCTGCTAACCATGAAATCAACCTCAACTTTCCACCTCCACCTTCCCCTCTTTTTGATAAAGAATTCACACCTCCTGCTTCTCCAAATGGTGGGTTACTTGATCTCAATGTTCCTTCTTCTCCTTCTGCTTACCATGAAATCAACCAAAACTTTCAACCTCCACCTTCCCCTGTTCTTGATCAAGAATTCACACCTCCTGCTTCTTCAAATGGTGGGTTACTTGAAATCAATGTCCCCCCTTCTCCTTCTGCTTACCATGAAATCAACCTCATCTTTCCACCTCCACCTTCTCCTATTCTTGATCAAGAATTCACACCTCCTGCTTCTCTAAATGGTGGGTTACTTGATCTCAATGCTCCTCCTTCTCCTTCTGCAAACCATAAAATCAACCTCAACTTTCCACTTCCACCTTCCCCTGTTCTTAATCAAGAATTCACACCTCCTGCTTCTCCAAATGGTGGGTTACTTTATCTAAATGCTCCTCCTTCTCCTTCTGCAAAGCATGTAATCAACCTCAACTTTCCACCTCCACCTTCCCCTGTTCTTTATCAAGAATTCACACCTCATGCTTCTCTAAATGGTGGGTTACTTGATCTCAATGCTCCTCCGTCTCCTTCTGCTAACCATGAAATCAACCTCAACTTTCCACCTCCAACTTCCCCTGTTCTTGATCAAGAATTCACACCTCCTATTTTTCTAAATGGTGGGTTACTTTACCTCAATGCTCATCCTTCTCCTTCTGCTAACCATGAAATCAACCTCTATTTTCCACCTCCACCTTCCCCTGTTCTTGATCAAGAATTTACACCTCCTATTTCTTTAAATGGTGGGTGACTTGATCTCAATGCTCCTCCTTCTTTTTCTGCTAACCATGAAATCAACCTCAACATTCCACCTCCACCTTCCCCTGTTCTTGATCAAGAATTCACACCTCCTGCTTCCCTAAATGGTGGGTTACTTGATCTCAATGCTCCTCCTTCTCCTTCTGCAAACCATAAAATCAACCTCAACTTTCCACTTCCACCTTCCCCTATTCTTAATCAAGAATTCACACCTCCTACTTCTCCATATGGTGGGTTACTTTATCTCAATGCTCCTCCTTCTCCTTCTGCTAACCATGAAATCAACCTCAACTTTCCACCTACAACTTCCCCTGTTCTTGTTCAAGAATCCACACCTCCTGCTTCTCTAAATGGTGGGTTACTTGATCTCAATGCACCTCCCACTCCTTATCCTAACCATGAAATCAACCTCAACTTTCCACCTCCAAGTTCCCCTGTTCTTGATCAATAATTCACACCTCCTGCTTTTCCAAATGGTGGGTTACTTTATCTCAATGCTCCTCCTTCTCCTTCTGTTAACTATGTAATCAACCTCAACTTTCCGTCTCTACCTTCCCCTGTTCTTGATCAAGAATTCACAACACCTGCTTCTCTAAATGGTGGGTTACTTGATCTCAATGCTCCTCCTTCTCCTTCTGATAACCATGAAATCAACCTCAACTTTCCACTTCCACCTTCCCCTGTTCTTGATTAAGAATTCACACCTCCTGCTTCTCTAAATGGTGGGTTACTTTATCTCAACGCTCCTCCTTCTCCTTCTGCTAACCAAGAAATCAACCTCAACTTCCACCACAACCTTCCCCTGTTCTTGATCAAGAATTCACACCTCCTCCTTCTCTAAATGGTGGGTTACTTGAACTTAATGCTCCTCCTTATCCTTCTGCTAACCTCGAAATCCACCTCAACTTTCCACCTCCACCTTCCCCTGTTCTTGATCAAGAAGTCACACCTCCAGCTTCTCTAAATGGGGGGTTACTTGATCTCAATGTTCCTCCTTCTCCTTCTGCTAACCATGAAATCAACCTCAACTTCCACCTCCACCTTCCCCTCTTTTTGATTAAGAATTCACACCTCCTGCTTCTCCAAATGGTGGGTTACTTGATCTCTATGTTCCTTCTTCTCCTTCTACAAACCATGTAATCAACCTCAACTTTCCACCTCCACCTTCCCCTGTTCTTTATCAAGAATTCACACCTCATGCTTCTCTAAATGGTGGGTTACTTGATCTCAATGCTCCTCCGTCTCCTTCTGCTAACCATGAAATCAACCTCAACTTTCCACCTCCAACTTCCCCTGTTCTTGATCAAGAATTCACACCTCCTATTTTTCTAAATGGTGGGTTACTTTACCTCAATGCTCATCCTTCTCCTTCTGCTAACCATGAAATCAACCTCTATTTTCCACCTCCACCTTCCCCTGTTCTTGATCAAGAATTTACACCTCCTATTTCTTTAAATGGTGGGTGACTTGATCTCAATGCTCCTCCTTCTTTTTCTGCTAACCATGAAATCAACCTCAACATTCCACCTCCACCTTCCCCTGTTCTTGATCAAGAATTCACACCTCCTGCTTCCCTAAATGGTGGGTTACTTGATCTCAATGCTCCTCCTTCTCCTTCTGCAAACCATAAAATCAACCTCAACTTTCCACTTCCACCTTCCCCTATTCTTAATCAAGAATTCACACCTCCTACTTCTCCATATGGTGGGTTACTTTATCTCAATGCTCCTCCTTCTCCTTCTGCTAACCATGAAATCAACCTCAACTTTCCACCTACAACTTCCCCTGTTCTTGTTCAAGAATCCACACCTCCTGCTTCTCTAAATGGTGGGTTACTTGATCTCAATGCACCTCCCACTCCTTATCCTAACCATGAAATCAACCTCAACTTTCCACCTCCAAGTTCCCCTGTTCTTGATCAATAATTCACACCTCCTGCTTTTCCAAATGGTGGGTTACTTTATCTCAATGCTCCTCCTTCTCCTTCTGTTAACTATGTAATCAACCTCAACTTTCCGTCTCTACCTTCCCCTGTTCTTGATCAAGAATTCACAACACCTGCTTCTCTAAATGGTGGGTTACTTGATCTCAATGCTCCTCCTTCTCCTTCTGATAACCATGAAATCAACCTCAACTTTCCACTTCCACCTTCCCCTGTTCTTGATTAAGAATTCACACCTCCTGCTTCTCTAAATGGTGGGTTACTTTATCTCAACGCTCCTCCTTCTCCTTCTGCTAACCAAGAAATCAACCTCAACTTCCACCACAACCTTCCCCTGTTCTTGATCAAGAATTCACACCTCCTCCTTCTCTAAATGGTGGGTTACTTGAACTTAATGCTCCTCCTTATCCTTCTGCTAACCTCGAAATCCACCTCAACTTTCCACCTCCACCTTCCCCTGTTCTTGATCAAGAAGTCACACCTCCAGCTTCTCTAAATGGGGGGTTACTTGATCTCAATGTTCCTCCTTCTCCTTCTGCTAACCATGAAATCAACCTCAACTTCCACCTCCACCTTCCCCTCTTTTTGATTAAGAATTCACACCTCCTGCTTCTCCAAATGGTGGGTTACTTGATCTCTATGTTCCTTCTTCTCCTTCTGCTAACCATGAAATCAACCTCAACTTTCCACCTCCACCTTCCCCTGTTCTTGATCAAGAATTCACACCTCCTGCTTCTCCAAATGGAGGGTTACTTGATCTCAATGTCCCACCTTCTCCTTCTGCTAACCATGAAATCAACCTCAACTTTCCACCTCCACCTTCCCCTGTTTTTGATTAAGAATTCACACCTCCTGCTTCTCCAAATGGTGGGTTACTTGATCTCAATGTTCCTTCTTCTCCTTCTGCTAACCATGAAATCAACCTCAACTTTCCACCTCCACCTTCCCCTGTTCTTGATCAAGAATTCACACCTCCTGCTTCTCCAAATGGAGGGTTACTTAATCTCAATGGTCCCCCTTCTCCTTTTGCTAACCATGAAATCAACCTCATCTTTCCACCTCCACCTTCCCCTGTTCTTGATCAATAATTCACACCTCCTGCTTTTCCAAATGGTGGGTTACTTTATCTCAATGCTCCTCCTTCTCCTTCTGTTAACTATGTAATCAACCTCAACTTTCCGTCTCTACCTTCCCCTGTTCTTGATCAAGAATTCACAACACCTGCTTCTCTAAATGGTGGGTTACTTGATCTCAATGCTCCTCCTTCTCCTTCTGATAACCATGAAATCAACCTCAACTTTCCACTTCCACCTTCCCCTGTTCTTGATTAAGAATTCACACCTCCTGCTTCTCTAAATGGTGGGTTACTTTATCTCAACGCTCCTCCTTCTCCTTCTGCTAACCAAGAAATCAACCTCAACTTCCACCACAACCTTCCCCTGTTCTTGATCAAGAATTCACACCTCCTCCTTCTCTAAATGGTGGGTTACTTGAACTTAATGCTCCTCCTTATCCTTCTGCTAACCTCGAAATCCACCTCAACTTTCCACCTCCACCTTCCCCTGTTCTTGATCAAGAAGTCACACCTCCAGCTTCTCTAAATGGGGGGTTACTTGATCTCAATGTTCCTCCTTCTCCTTCTGCTAACCATGAAATCAACCTCAACTTCCACCTCCACCTTCCCCTCTTTTTGATTAAGAATTCACACCTCCTGCTTCTCCAAATGGTGGGTTACTTGATCTCTATGTTCCTTCTTCTCCTTCTGCTAACCATGAAATCAACCTCAACTTTCCACCTCCACCTTCCCCTGTTCTTGATCAAGAATTCACACCTCCTGCTTCTCCAAATGGAGGGTTACTTGATCTCAATGTCCCACCTTCTCCTTCTGCTAACCATGAAATCAACCTCAACTTTCCACCTCCACCTTCCCCTGTTTTTGATTAAGAATTCACACCTCCTGCTTCTCCAAATGGTGGGTTACTTGATCTCAATGTTCCTTCTTCTCCTTCTGCTAACCATGAAATCAACCTCAACTTTCCACCTCCACCTTCCCCTGTTCTTGATCAAGAATTCACACCTCCTGCTTCTCCAAATGGAGGGTTACTTAATCTCAATGGTCCCCCTTCTCCTTTTGCTAACCATGAAATCAACCTCATCTTTCCACCTCCACCTTCCCCTGTTCTTGATCAAGAATTCACACCTCCTGCTTCTTTAAATGATGGGTTACTTGATCTCAATGCTCCTCCTTCTCCTTCTGCAAACCATAAAATCAACCTCAACTTTCCACTTCCACCTTCCCCTGTTCTTAATCAAGAATTCACACCTCCTGCTTCTCCAATTGGTGGGTTACTTTATCTCAATGCTCCTCCTTCTCCTTCTGCTAACCATGTAATCAACCTCAACTTTCCACCTCCACCTTCCCCTGTTCTTGATCAAGAATTCACACCTCCCGCTTCTCTAAATGGTGGGTTACTTGATCTCAATGCTCCTCCTTCTCCCTCTGATAACCATGAAGTCAACCTCAACTTGCCACTTCCACCTTCCCCTATTCTTTATCAAGAATTCACACCTCCTGTTTCTCTAAATGGTGGGTTACTTGATCTCAATGCTCCTCCTTCTCCTTCTACTAACCATGAAATCAACCTCAACTGTCCACCTCCACCTTCCCCTGTTCTTGATCAAGAATTTACACCTCCTGCTTCTTTAAATGGTGGGTGACTTGATCTCAATGCTCCTCCTTCTCCTTCTGTTAACCATGAAATCAACCTCAACTTTCCACCTCCACCTTCCCCTGTTCTTGATCAAGAATTCACACCTCCTGCTTCTCTAAATGGTGGGTTACTTGATCTCAATGCTCCTCCTTCTCCTTCTGCAAACCATAAAATCAACCTCAACTTTCCACTTCCACCTTCCCCTGTTCTTAATCAGGAATTCACACCTCCTGCTTCTCGAAATGGTGGGTTACTTTATCTCAATGCTCCTCCTTCTCCTTCTGCTAACCATGAAATCAACCTCAACTTTCCACTTCCACCTTCCCCTGTTCTTAATAAAAAATGCACACCTCCTGCTTCTCTAAATGGTGGGTTACTTGATCTCAATGCTCCTCCTTCTCCTTCTACAAATCATAAAATCAACCTCAACTTTCCACTTCCACCTTCCCCTGTTCTTGATCAAGAATTCACACCTCCTGCTTCTCTAAATGGTGGGTTACTTGATCTCAATGCTCCTCCTTCGCCTTCTGCAAACCATAAAATCAACCTCAACTTACCACTTCCACCTTCCCATGTTCTTGATCAAGAATTCACACCTCCTGCTTTTCCAAATGGTGGGTTACTTTATCTCAATGCTCCTCCTTCTCCTTCTGCTAACTATGTAATCAACCTCAACTTTCCGCCTCTACCTTCCCATGTTCTTGATCAAGAATTCACACCACCTTCTTCTCTAAATGGTGGGTTACTTGATCTCAATGCTTCTCCTTCTCCTTCTGCTAACCATGAAATCAACCTCAACTTTCCACTTCCACCTTCCCCTGTTCTTGATCAAGAATTCACACCTTCTGCTTCTCTAAATGGTGGATTACTTGATCTCAACGCTCCTCCTTCTCCTTCTGCTAACCAAGAAATCAACCTCAACTTCCACCACAACCTTCCCCTATTCTTGATCAAGAATTCACACCTCCTGCTTCTCTAAATGGTGGGTTACTTGAACTTAATGCTCCTCCTGATCCTTATGCTAACCTCGAAATCAACCTCAACTTTCCACCTCCACCTTCCCCTGTTCTTGATCAAGAATTCACACCTCCAGCTTCTCTAAATGGGGGGTTACTTGATCTCATTGTTCCACCTTCTCCTTCTGCTAACCATGAAATCAACCTCAACTTTCCACCTCCACCTTCCCCTCTTTTTGATAAAGAATTCACACCTCCTGCTTCTCCAAATGGTGGGTTACTTGATCTCAATGTTCCTTCTTCTCCTTCTGCTTACCATGAAATCAACCAAAACTTTCAACCTCCACCTTCCCCTGTTCTTGATCAAGAATTCACACCTCCTGCTTCTTCAAATGGTGGGTTACTTGAAATCAATGTTCCCCCTTCTCCTTCTGCTTACCATGAAATCAACCTCATCTTTCCACCTCCACCTTCTCCTATTCTTGATCAAGAATTCACACCTCCTGCTTCTCTAAATGGTGGGTTACTTGATCTCAATGCTCCTCCTTCTCCTTCTACAAACCATAAAATCAACCTCAACTTTCCACTTCCACCTTCCCCTATTCTTAATCAAGAATTCACACCTCCTGCTTCTCCAAATGGTGGGTTACTTTATCTAAATGCTCCTCCTTCTCCTTCTGCAAACCATGTAATCAACCTCAACTTTCCACCTCCACCTTCCCCTATTCTTTATCAAGAATTCACACCTCATGCTTCTCTAAATGGTGGGTTACTTGATCTCAATGCTCCTCCGTCTCCTTCTGCTAACCATGAAATCAACCTCAACTTTCCACCTCCAACTTCCCCTGTTCTTGATCAAGAATTCACACCTCCTATTTTTCTAAATGGTGGGTTACTTTACCTCAATGCTCATCCTTCTCCTTCTGCTAACCATGAAATCAACCTCTATTTTCCACCTCCACCTTCCCCTGTTCTTGATCAAGAATTTACACCTCCTATTTCTTTAAATGGTGGGTGACTTGATCTCAATGCTCCTCCTTCTTTTTCTGCTAACCATGAAATCAACCTCAACATTCCACCTCCACCTTCCCCTGTTCTTGATCAAGAATTCACACCTCCTGCTTCCCTAAATGGTGGGTTACTTGATCTCAATGCTCCTCCTTCTCCTTCTGCAAACCATAAAATCAACCTCAACTTTCCACTTCCACCTTCCCCTATTCTTAATCAAGAATTCACACCTCCTACTTCTCCATATGGTGGGTTACTTTATCTCAATGCTCCTCCTTCTCCTTCTGCTAACCATGAAATCAACCTCAACTTTCCACCTACAACTTCCCCTGTTCTTGTTCAAGAATCCACACCTCCTGCTTCTCTAAATGGTGGGTTACTTGATCTCAATGCACCTCCCACTCCTTATCCTAACCATGAAATCAACCTCAACTTTCCACCTCCAAGTTCCCCTGTTCTTGATCAATAATTCACACCTCCTGCTTTTCCAAATGGTGGGTTACTTTATCTCAATGCTCCTCCTTCTCCTTCTGTTAACTATGTAATCAACCTCAACTTTCCGTCTCTACCTTCCCCTGTTCTTGATCAAGAATTCAGAACACCTGCTTCTCTAAATGGTGGGTTACTTGATCTCAATGCTCCTCCTTCTCCTTCTGATAACCATGAAATCAACCTCAACTTTCCACTTCCACCTTCCCCTGTTCTTGATTAAGAATTCACACCTCCTGCTTCTCTAAATGGTGGGTTACTTTATCTCAACGCTCCTCCTTCTCCTTCTGCTAACCAAGAAATCAACCTCAACTTCCACCACAACCTTCCCCTGTTCTTGATCAAGAATTCACACCTCCTCCTTCTCTAAATGGTGGGTTACTTGAACTTAATGCTCCTCCTTATCCTTCTGCTAACCTCGAAATCCACCTCAACTTTCCACCTCCACCTTCCCCTGTTCTTGATCAAGAAGTCACACCTCCAGCTTCTCTAAATGGGGGGTTACTTGATCTCAATGTTCCTCCTTCTCCTTCTGCTAACCATGAAATCAACCTCAACTTCCACCTCCACCTTCCCCTCTTTTTGATTAAGAATTCACACCTCCTGCTTCTCCAAATGGTGGGTTACTTGATCTCTATGTTCCTTCTTCTCCTTCTGCTAACCATGAAATCAACCTCAACTTTCCACCTCCACCTTCCCCTGTTCTTGATCAAGAATTCACACCTCCTGCTTCTCCAAATGGAGGGTTACTTGATCTCAATGTCCCACCTTCTCCTTCTGCTAACCATGAAATCAACCTCAACTTTCCACCTCCACCTTCCCCTGTTTTTGATTAAGAATTCACACCTCCTGCTTCTCCAAATGGTGGGTTACTTGATCTCAATGTTCCTTCTTCTCCTTCTGCTAACCATGAAATCAACCTCAACTTTCCACCTCCACCTTCCCCTGTTCTTGATCAAGAATTCACACCTCCTGCTTCTCCAAATGGAGGGTTACTTAATCTCAATGGTCCCCCTTCTCCTTTTGCTAACCATGAAATCAACCTCATCTTTCCACCTCCACCTTCCCCTGTTCTTGATCAAGAATTCACACCTCCTGCTTCTTTAAATGATGGGTTACTTGATCTCAATGCTCCTCCTTCTCCTTCTGCAAACCATAAAATCAACCTCAACTTTCCACTTCCACCTTCCCCTGTTCTTAATCAAGAATTCACACCTCCTGCTTCTCCAATTGGTGGGTTACTTTATCTCAATGCTCCTCCTTCTCCTTCTGCTAACCATGTAATCAACCTCAACTTTCCACCTCCACCTTCCCCTGTTCTTGATCAAGAATTCACACCTCCCGCTTCTCTAAATGGTGGGTTACTTGATCTCAATGCTCCTCCTTCTCCCTCTGATAACCATGAAGTCAACCTCAACTTGCCACTTCCACCTTCCCCTATTCTTTATCAAGAATTCACACCTCCTGTTTCTCTAAATGGTGGGTTACTTGATCTCAATGCTCCTCCTTCTCCTTCTACTAACCATGAAATCAACCTCAACTTTCCACCTCCACCTTCCCCTGTTCTTGATCAAGAATTTACACCTCCTGCTTCTTTAAATGGTGGGTGACTTGATCTCAATGCTCCTCCTTCTCCTTCTGTTAACCATGAAATCAACCTCAACTTTCCACCTCCACCTTCCCCTGTTCTTGATCAAGAATTCACACCTCCTGCTTCTCTAAATGGTGGGTTACTTGATCTCAATGCTCCTCCTTCTCCTTCTGCAAACCATAAAATCAACCTCAACTTTCCACTTCCACCTTCCCCTGTTCTTAATCAGGAATTCACACCTCCTGCTTCTCCAAATGGTGGGTTACTTTATCTCAATGCTCCTCCTTCTCCTTCTGCTAACCATGAAATCAACCTCAACTTTTCACCTTCAACTTCCCCTGTTCTTGATCAAGAATCCACACCTCCTGTTTTTCTAAATGGTGGGTTACTTTACCTCAATGCTCCTCCTTCTCCTTCTCATAACCATGAAATCAACCTCAACTTTCCACCTCCAAGTTCCCCTGTTCTTGATCAAGAATTCACACCTCCTGCTTTTCCAAATGGTCGGTTACTTTATCTCAATGCTCCTCCTTCTCCTTCTGCTATCTATGTAATCAACCTCAACTTTCCGCCTCTATCTTCCCATGTTCTTGATCAAGAATTCACACCACCTGCTTCTCTAAATGGTGGGTTACTTGATCTCAATGCTTCTCCTTCTCCTTCTGCTAACCATGAAATCAACCTCAACTTTCCACTTCCTCCTTCCCCTGTTCTTGATCAAGAATTCACACCTTCTGCTTCTCTAAATGGTGGGTTACTTGATCTCAACGCTCCTCCTTCTCCTTCTGCTAACCAAGAAATCAACCTCAACTTCCACCACAACCTTCCCGTGTTCTTGATCAAGAATTCACACCTCCTGCTTCTCTAAATGGTGGGTTACTTGAACTTAATGCTCCTCCTTATCCTTCTGCTAACCTCGAAATCAACCTCAACTTTCCACCTACACCTTCCCCTGTTCTTGATCAAGAATTCACACCTCCAGCTTCTCTAAATGGGGGGTTACTTGATCTCATTGTTCCTCCTTCTCCTTCTGCTAACCATGAAATCAACCTCAACTTTCCACCTCCACCTTCCCCTCTTTTTGATTAATAATTCACACCTCCTGCTTCTCCAAATGGTGGGTTACTTGATCTCAATGTTCCTTCTTCTCCTTCTGCTAACCATGAAATCAACCTCAACTTTCCACCTCCACCTTGCCCAGTTCTTGATTAAGAATTCACACCTCCTGCTTCTCCAAATGGAGGGTTACTTGATCTCAATGTCCCACCTTCTCCTTCTGCTAACCATGAAATCAACCTCAACTTTCCACCTCCACCTTCCCCTCTTTTTGATTAAGAATTCACACCTCCTGCTTCTCCAAATGGTGGGTTACTTGATCTCAATGTTCCTTCTTCTCCTTCTGCTAACCATGAAATCAACCTCAACTTTCCACCTCCACCTTCCCCTGTTCTTGATCAACAATTCACACCTCCTGCTTCTCCAAATGGAGGGTTACTTGATCTCAATGTTTCCCCTTCTCCTTCTGCTAACCATGAAATCAACCTCATCTTTCCACCTCCACCTTCCCCTGTTCTTGATCAAGAATTCACACCTCCTGCTTCTCTAAATGGTGGGTTACTTGATCTCAATGCTCCTCCTTCTCCTTCTGCAAACCATAAAATCAACCTCAACTTTCCACTTCCAACTTCCCCTGTTCTTAATCAAGAATTCACACCTCCTGCTTCTCTAAATGGTGAGTTACTTTATCTCAATGCTCCTCCTTCTCCTTCTGCTAACCATGTAATTAACCTCAACTTTCCACCTCCACCTTCCCCTGTTCTTGATCAAGAATTCACACGTCATGCTTCTCTAAATGGTGGGTTACTTGATCTCAATGCTCCTCCGTCTCCTTCTGCTAACCAAGAAATCAACCTCAACTTTCCACCTCCAGCTTCCCCTGTTCTTGATCAAGAATACACACCTCCTGTTTTTCTAAATGGTGGGTTACTTTACCTCAATGCTCCTCTTTCTCCTTCTCATAACCATGAAATCAACCTCAATTTTCCACCTCCACCTTCCCCTGTTCTTGATCAAGAATTCACACCTCCCGCTTCTCTAAATGGTGGGTTACTTGATCTCAATGCTCCCCCTTCTCCCTCTGCTAACCATGAAGTCAACCACAACTTGCCACTTCCACCTTACCCTATTCTTGATCAAGAATTCACACCTTCTGTTTCTCTAAATGGTGGGTTACTTGATCTCAATGCTCCTCCTTCTCCTTCTACTAACCATGAAATCAACCTCAACTTTCCACCTCCACCTTCCTCTGTTCTTGATCAAGAATTTACACCTCCTGCTTCTTTAAATGGTGGGTGACTTGAACTCAATGCTCCTCCTTCTCCTTCTGCTAACCATGAAATCAACCTCAACTTTCCACCTCCACCTTCCCCTGTTTTTGATCAAGAATTCACACCTCCTGCTTCTCGAAATGGTGGGTTACTTGATCTCAATGCTCCTCTTTCTCCTTCTGTAAACCATAAAATCAACCTCAACTTTCCACTTCCACCTTCCCCTATTCTTAATCAAAAATTCACACCTCCTGCTTCTCTAAATGGTGGGTTACTTGATCTCAATGCTCCTCCTTCTCCTTCTGCAAATCATAAAATCAACCTCAACTTTCCACTTCCACCTTCCCCTGTTCTTGATCAAGAATTCACACCTCCTGCTTCTCTAAATGGTGGGTTACTTGATCTAAATGCTCCTCCTTCGCCTTCTGCAAACCATAAAATCAACCTCAACTTACCACTTCCACCTTCCCATGTTCTTAATCAAGAATTCACACCTCCTGCTTTTCCAAATGGTGGGTTACTTTATCTCAATGCTCCTCCTTCTCATTCTGCTAACTATGTAATCAACCTCAACTTTCCGCCTCTACCTTCCCATGTTCTTGATCAAGAATTCACACCACCTGCTTCTCTAAATGGTGGGTTACTTGATCTCAATGCTTCTCCTTCTCCTTCTGCTAACCATGAAATCAACCTCAACTTTCCACTTCCACCTTCCCCTGTTCTTGATCAAGAATTCACACCTCCTGCTTCTCTAAATGGGGGATTACTTGATCTCAACGCTCCTCCTTCTCCTTCTGCTAACCAAGAAATCAACCTCAACTTTCCACCTCCAGCTTCCCCTGTTCTTGATCAAGAATACACACCTCCTGTTTTTCTAAATGGTGGGTTACTTTACCTCAATGCTCCTCCTTCTCCTTCTCATAACCATGAAATCAACCTCAATTTTCCACCTCCACCTTCCCCTGTTCTTGATCAAGAATTCACACCTCCCGCTTCTCTAAATGGTGGGTTACTTGATCTCAATGCTCCCCCTTCTCCCTCTGCTAACCATGAAGTCAACCTCAACTTGCCACTTCCACCTTACCCTATTCTTGATCAAGAATTCACACCTTCTGTTTCTCTAAATGGTGGGTTACTTGATCTCAATGCTCCTCCTTCTCCTTCTACTAACCATGAAATCAACCTCAACTTTCCACCTCCACCTTCCCCTGTTCTTGATCAAGAATTTACACCTCCTGCTTCTTTAAATGGTGGGTGACTTGAACTCAATGCTCCTCCTTCTCCTTCTGCTAACCATGAAATCAACCTCAACTTTCCACCTCCACCTTCCCCTGTTTTTGATCAAGAATTTACACCTCCTGCTTCTCGAAATGGTGGGTTAGTTGATCTCAATGCTCCTCTTTCTCCTTCTGTAAACCATAAAATCAACCTCAACTTTCCACTTTGTCGCTCCCGGGATTTTCATCCAAGTACAAACGCGAAAGTGGCACCGAAACAGAGTCGCCAGCAATGTGTATTTATCCCAAGAGAGGGAAAGGAAACACCGCGTAAACCTGAGAGAAAGGAAAAGCATGGTCTTGCGACCAAGAGAAATGGGTTCGGGAGTCGGTTACGCGAGAGGAAGGTATTAGCACCCCCTCGCGTCCATCGTACCCGATGGGATCCACGCTTGCTTGTCTCGATCAAAGGGTGTAAAGAAGAGATACTGGAAAGGGAACTGAAAGAAAGAAAGGAGAAAGAAAAGAAAAGGAACGGGAAACAAATGTAGGGAAAATAAAAGAAGTGCTCGCATGGGCCCTACCCCACTGCCTACGTATCTCATCGGGAGCATGAGAATCAGAGCGACGTAGTTCCCCTCACCTAAGGGAAAGATTGTTTGTGTTTTTTAAGGAACGGCTGACGTTCTAGCTCAGGTGTTGCAGGCTCGCTGGTCCGAGTGCGTTACCATCTTGCAAGAGAACGAGTAGAAGCACGTTCGTACGCTGAGAGTGAGTGAGGTGAGAAAAGAATTCCCGAAGGAAAGACGTTATTGTTTGTTTTTGTCTTTTAAGAGTTTTTTCATTTGTTTGCATATGATAGTGTATCTGAATCTTAGTCATTGGAATGTGTACATCCTCACATTCCAAGATGGAATGGGTAAGAAAGCACACTAAGAGTGAAGAAGACCCCCACACTTAGTTCCAATTGTCAAGGTTCAAACACACTAGCATACTTGTGTTTATTAAGTGTTTTTGTTGATTAGGAAATGAAGAAGTGTTTTTTATTTGTACCTTCAACAAGTATTGCATTTGAGTCCCTCATACAAGATCAAATGTTTAACACATTGACCCAAGATGGGCTATATGCTATACATTCTAAGATTATAAGAGAAGACCCCTTATAACCTTTTCTTTATATGAAAGGCCTAAATGCAATAAATGCCTACCTTTATTATATGTTTTGAATTTTCTTTGAGATGAGAAGAGAGACTCAAGAGAAAAGTAAAGGTAAAATCTATATGAACTAAGACTCAATCCTAATTGATTAGTTAAGGGGAGTGATCCTAAAGGTTGGTGAGGTTTAAAACCTAACTCTAAAAGAAGAGAGAAGAGACTCAAAGTGTAAGAGAAAACGGAAGTTAGTTGTTAGTGTGCTCGCCAAGGATAGGGATCCTCGTGCCTACGTATCCTCATTAGGGAATGAGGAATCAGAGCATCCGTAGTTCGTGGTACTACGGGTGAACAGGAAACAGTCTCAATCGCATGGATGCGAGAGGGAAGGACGTACAGAAAGTCAAAGGGGAAACTCGGTCCTACTAGTTAGCATGCAATGATGGTCCTAAGGTCAGGATCAAGGGGAGTATACCTAATGTTATCAGGCATGGATTGTTATCCTAATGTCTCTCCTACCTCCGACTTAATCAAAAATTAAGTGGAGCGAGGAATCCTAAGGGATCAAGTCATCAGACAAGTAAACACAGGATAAATCAATCACAAAATGAACTAAAAGCAATGAAAGAGTAAACAGTAACGTCACACAATCAAAGTAAAAAAAAAAAAGGAAGCTTTAGCCAAGGGGTCATATCAACCGAGGCAAACAAGCTGGCTGTGGGAAATAGGGGTACTCACCCAATGGTATCGAGAACCATGGAGAGCAGAATAAAAAAGGGGAAGATGTGAATCAGATCACATAAGCATCAGCATTGGTCAATGCGAGCTAAAGACAAAGTGTGGGGGTTGGTTGCGAACCCTATCTTCCACTTGACGTCTCGATAACAGGAGCAGGTAATGTTCAAAGCTTCAATCCTGTAATGAGAGCTAAGAACGACTCAACTAGAATAACGGGGGTCGATTGCGAACCCTACCTTCCGTCAATTGCCTCCTTGGAGGTCTTACCAGGGGAAATGGGAATGGGATGCCTCATAGAGGTCTTCAGGCACAATATTAAACAATCACAAACAGAGCCTCCTTTGAGGACTTGCATCATTGCCGGCCAAGTGGCACGGACTCCCAAACCTACTTCTCATGGCATAAAAAGGAAAAATGCAGAATTAGTAAAAGAGAAGAGAAGTGATACCGAACGGATATCAATCCGTAGCAACGTAAGCAAAGTGTAAGCAAACCGGCACACTTCTAGTAACCTAGTATAGATGAACAAGTGTTAGAAAGCGAAATGGATCCGTGAAAGGCATGGAACCAAATGCTCTTAATAAAAACAATAAAACAAGGCCATGAGCCGTAAACAGCAGCAACAACAGCGCTCCTGCACCTGCATAGCTGTAAAAAAATAGCAACAAGTAAAAACAGTCTATAACAGCTACTATTTCCAGAACAGGACAGGTGTGTATGCAACCAGGCAGAATATCAACATTTCACAGCACATTTTGTCCGTTACAGCAGTGTATGTTATAGCAACTTCTACATTTAAGCCACTTATCAAAACAAATGAGAATCACTACAAAACAAACTCAAAAAGTTAGTCAAAATTCAAATGGAGCTTGTCAACAAGAAATACATGAAATCAATACTAAATGAAAGCAACAATTAGACAAAAATCTATGCATGTAACAAATATTAATAACTATTAACAAAGTTATCAAATGAAACTATTATGAAAATATTAGCACTAAAACCTATGTTTAGTCAATGTTAGAACTAAGTCAATGTCAATTAGTTCAAAGTTTCTAATTCTAAAACTAGTTAGTGAACAATTATGCCAAAAAACAATTAGTGAACCAATAGGCAAAAAAACAATTAGTCAACAATCAAGCTAGAACGATTAGTGCCATTTAATCAAAAAAACAATTAAGGAATGATTAAGCAAAATTAAATATTGAACAATTAAGCTAACAAATGAGTTGTGTGATTAAGAAAAAAAACAATTATTCAACTACTAAACAAAGTTAGTATTCAATGTTAGTTAAATGGAAATATCTAATTCAACAAGATTAGTTCTAATCCAATGAGCTAAAATTTAATTCCAGCAAAATCACATTCTAATCTAATTCTAAGATTATGATTACAGTTGATTCTAAGATTAATCACTAATCAAATAACTAAACAAACAGCAAGACAAAATTAGAGTGGAAATTAACTACAGGGGTGCAGTAGTGTTAACGTGGGTGAGGATAGGATTTACATGGAGTCTTAGGCCCAAATCATGAATCAAGGAGGGTGTGAAAAGGAATTTCAAATGAGCCCGGTTATGGATCAATTATCTTCTTCTAAAAAACCCTAGGGATTTCTACAAAAACCAACTCGCCATTTCCTTCTTCCCTCCTGTGCCGTCACAACTCTTCACCGTTCCTAACATCAAAACTCTCCGTTCAAATTGCACCGCCGGCGACCACTTTCACACTACTATCCCTCGCCGTACCACAATGCTCCACCTCCCAAACACTCCTTTTTCTCTCCAATTCGTGAGCTTCTCTTTTTGTCCAGAGGAACGTCGCCGGCGACGTCCTCTTCTCCACACCGCATCTCTACATCCGTTCAACAACCTTCCTCCTCCTGAAACACTTACTCCGACACAAAACCACAGCCACAGAACTCCTCGCAACTGAATCCCTCAATTGAATCTCTCAATCACCTTCGCAAACCCTAAGCTACGACTATGTATCGTTTCACGTCGTAACTCTTGATTCGCAAAAAAACATGTTCTACCGTGCACGTGGAATGGGAACCTAGTGGATTACGCTCTCGGAAGCAATCTTAAATTAACCGTAAAGCAAGAAATCAAACTGTACGTACCGGAGAAAAACTTTGATATGATTGCTCGGTGTCGACGAAACCCGCAGGTACCGCTTCGTTATTCCTCCTGCTCAACCTTCTTTGTGCTTTAATTGTTGAAATTGCGAAGCGTTGTTGTTGCGATGAGATTGACGATAACCATGCACAGTTGTTGATGTTGTTTCTCTTGCAGGTTTCTTCTTGATTTCTGCAGAATTTGGTTGATGAAGATTGCAGCACTTTACCATATTGCAGGTACTGATGAGAGAAATTCAGAATTGTGTTGATGAATTGTTGTGGATGTTGCGATATTGTGCACGAATGGCTTCTGTGGAATTGCGGATTCTTGCATTCTGAACTGTTTGCTTTTTACAGGTTTGGACTTGAAGTTGAATTAATTATGAAGATGATGATGGCATGTTTCGATTTGATGGAAGTGGAAGAAAAAATCTAAGATGACGATGAAGATTGGTGTTAATGGTGGAGAGGTCTCAAGGAGAGTGAAGAAGTTGAAGCCCAGAAGAAAAAAAATCAGTTATGGTTCTGTTAGCTTCCGTTAGAAGTGTTAGAGGCGGTTAGAAAACGGTTAGAGGAATTGTTAGAAAAAATGTTGTAAAACTGTTAGAAGTTTTTTTTTTATTGTGTTAGATGGGTTCTGATGATGTTGGTGCGATGTTTCCCGTTCTCACACTGTTCCAAGAGTATCAAGCATCTTTTGATGCTACTTGACATGGGCTTTGAAAAATAGTTTTTGTTTTATAGAATATAGGTTGAGGAGTGGTTTAGGATAATATTGAGTATGGAATTAAAACAAGATTTAATTTGGATATGAACTTAGGGAGTATATTAAAATGGATATCAATAATGGTTTTAGATAAAAAAATGGTTAATTGGATTTGTAATGGAAAAGGATTATTTGCAAAGTTAATGGAAATGGATTTGAGAATGGATAATGGAATGGTTTAATGGTTATTAACATAGTGATTTAAAATATGGAGTAAAATTGGATGTTTGGAATTAAAAAGGATAAAAAGGAAAATGGGTTAAAAAGAAATGGATATGGAAATTGGATAATTGGAAGTGATTTGGATAAAAGTAGAAAAATGGATTAAAGAGTGGATAATTGAATAGAAATGAACTAAAATTGGATAAAATGGATTTTTGGATATTTGGATATTTATGGAAATGGTATCAGAGATGGTTAGGGGTTAGCAAAAAGGAGTTGTGACTCGAATTCCAAGCAAGTCACATGAGTACATTCAATCCACATCCCACTTCAGATCCAAAGCAAACTTGTACTCAACCAAGAAGGAGAAACCTTACACATCCTTGAGACGCACACCCCGATTCACACCAACGAAACCCTGACCCAATATCTTTGACGATTTCTCTGAATAGGAAAACCTCCTCTTGATGTACACTGATAATCTACTGAATACGGAAAGCTCAAACCAAAGGAAGATGCCTTGATCACCCGTCTTAGGAACCCAATGTAAATGAATGAATGAGTTATGACCTAATGGATATGCAAATGAAGGCGAAGCAAAAGCCAGAAAAAAGTAGGGCAAATTTTGGGGTGCTACAGCTGCCCCTATTCAATCAACTTGGACCTGAAAGGATGATAGCAACTGCTTTCAGACATTCAAGGTACGAGGTGATTGAATACAAAAAGAACCGCAAAATTTGCACTCTGTGGAGAATAAGAAAAAGGGATATAAACCCAACCAAATAAACTCTGCTTGGATAAAACTCTGATGATAACTATAACACTAGAGAGATGTCTTTTGTACGACGCCAGATGACTACTGGCTTGCCACACTGCGGGTGGACTTTAACAATGTCTTTTGTACGACGCCAGGCGACTACTGGCTTGCCACACTGCGGGCGGACTTTAAGAATGTCTTTTTGAACGACGCCAGGCGACTACTGGCTTGCCATACTGCTGGTGGACTTTAGCTGCTCTGCCATTCTAAACAATGGACTTTTACCAGTTCGTGCTGGATTTTTGCCAATCTATCGTTGGACTTCAATGATTACCAAACAGGCTTTGGAATCTCAAAATTGCCATCCTCAGATGGACTTTTGCAGCTTTGTCAAATTAAACTTGGACTTTGATGCTTACCAAACCGGCTTTGGAAGCTTTGCCAAATGATCATCCCACCTGCTGGAACAATCACCTGCAATATTATCCCACATGCTGGAATAATGTGAACAAACTGTATATGACGATCATCCCACTGGCTAGAACAACCATCTGCCATACTATCCCACCGGCTGGAATAATATGAACAAACTGTATATAATGATTATCCCACTGGCTGGAACAACCATCTGCCATACTATCCCACCGGCTGGAATAATATGAACAAACTGTCTATATTGCCAAAATGAATTGGACTTTGAGTTGTAAATGAGCAAGGCTGAGAATTACACCACCGGCTGGGTAATATCATATGCTGACACTTTGTTGAAGAAGAGATTCCCTTTATCTATTTAGACCCTACTGGGGAAATTACTGTCAACATGTCGAACTCTGTGGGGAGAACTGCTCTAAAGCGTCTCATGCTGGGGAATGCCTTTTGAGAGGATTTTACAGAAGCCCAAATGTCCTCCAACTCTACTGGGGATTATAGATCTGGAACATTCTCTGCCGGGGAAATTCAGATGCCCCATGCCTGGGAAGGTCAACTACTTGCCTTTTGCCCCAAATTACACAGTAGACCTGGAAAAAAAAATCGTCCCAAAAGGATTTTACAGAAGACTTGGCATCTTCAAACTCTTGGATATTCACTGAGTCTTGACCATTAACTACAAGGTAGCCCTGCGAGGCAACTCTACTGGGGAAAAGAGAAATCCAAGCAGACAACTCTGTAGGGGAGACAATCTAACATCGTCAAGGGGTTGACGGAAAGAAAAGATATGCACCGACCCACATCGTCAAAGAATTAATGGAAAGAAGACTGAGCCCAAAGAAACACATTGTCATAGGGATGACAGAAAGATGACCCAACTGAGGGAACACATTGTCATAGGGATGACAGAAAGAAATCTGAACGAAGATAAAACACTGTCATAGGGA
Organism: Lathyrus tuberosus; assembly: GCA_022829125.1. Lineage (NCBI taxonomy): Eukaryota > Viridiplantae > Streptophyta > Magnoliopsida > Fabales > Fabaceae > Lathyrus > Lathyrus tuberosus. Next base: position 5,713,443 of record JALAZF010000315.1, on the reverse strand, counting down.
TGACAGAAAGAAAAACTCGACCAAAGGAACACATCGTCATAGGGATGACGGAAAGAGAACTTGACCGAAAGAGACACATCGTCATAGGGATGACGGAAAGAAAATTCCACCGTAGGAACACATCGTCATAGGGATGACGGAAAGAAGACTCGATCGAGTGCAACACATTGTCATAGGGATGACAGAAAGGAAACCGAAAACATCCGAAGGTACGAAACCTGAGCTCGGAACACATCGTCAAAGGGTTGACGAGAAGAAACTGAAAACATCCGAAGGTACGAAACCTGAGCTCGGAACACATCGTCAAAGGGTTGACGGGAAGCAGACACGACCGAAGGACCACATTGTCATAGGGATGACAGAAAGAAAATGAAACCCATGGAGACACATTGTCATGTGGAAGACAGAAAGGATACCTGACTTAGGGATCACATTGTCATAGGGATGACAGAAAGAAAACCATACGCAGAAACACACCATCAAAAGGGTTTGATGGAAAGGAAACCTGACCGAAATGTCGTCATCAAGGGGTTGATGGACAATGATTGGTCGAGGGTAAAATCGACGTATGATCTACGACCCAAAAGAAAGGTAACCGGCTGGGTTGATTGTAATGTCTGCTGGGGATATGTCATCGTCTTGATTGTGAGTTGATTCGGGCTCTCGCGCAAGGTACCAAATCTGGCTTATGCTTCGCATGCATATGTTTGAATTTTCTTTCTATGGCGTAATGCTCCATACGAAATGGAAATGCTACGCGATTTGAGGATGCAATGATCACTATATGCCAAATGCTGACGCATGCTTGGGCTACCGGGAAAAAGAAGAATGTGCCAAGTACAACTGGACTTTGCTGGCAAGGATAAGTGAAACCTGATGGTGATTGTTTTTTTTCAAAGGCGAAATCTTTCTGGGTACCAATGGGGATTGGATTTTGTATGAAGTGCCAATAGGGATTGGACTTTTGGTTTGAAGGAAACGCCAAAAGGGATAGAATTTCAGGTTTTTGAAATATACCAGCAAAGTGGGTTGTGGATGGACGCCGAGCAAGGTTGGGCTACGTATTTCTGTTTGGTTTTACAAGGTTTCATACAATGTTATGCTAATGATATGCGATGATGATTATGCTACAATGTTTATGATATGCAACAGGAGCACTCCAGCAAAATAAATGCTGAAGAGACGAGGCTAACTCCACTGGGGGTAACAAACTGAACCGCTTTCAAGGTCATAACTGCTCGAGATCCCGACGAAACCTCCATTATGCAGGAAAGTATGAACAACAAACGTCTGCTGGAGAAACATCCCCGGAATCTGTTGGAGAAAAAGTGCCAATGACAATCAACCTTTAACTTGCTGGGGAGAGCTAACCACCACTCCAAAATATGCTTGGGGACAATGATTGATGATATCAGCTCTGCTAGGGGACAAGATCAGACTTACTCCTCTGTTGGGGATCTACCTTCTATCTTTACTCCGTTGGGGAGATGGGAACAACTTTACCGCAGGCTGGGGAAGCACAGACCCAACACTTTTACCCTGTACGAGGATATGAACTCTTGCTAAAAAGCAATAAACTTCGTCACACTGTGTAATACCCCAAAATTTGCTCTCCCCTTTTGGCATCATAGCATGGCATTATCATTCATCATATCATATCCACCTCATTAACATTACATTGCATTTAACATAGAAAAATGAAGCATGGCATCCTTCTTACCATCAGGGCATGTGGTCAGGTGGAAGGTGGACAATCAAGGAATCATTCAAAGCACAAAAAGGTCAATCAAGTTGGCTCTAGGCAAGCCAAGAGGTCTCTCATGTCTCATACTATCTCAATTGATCTTCCAAAACCTCAAGGAAGTGAGATTCAATGGGAGATTGAAGCACTACATCTTTCACTATGCAAGAGATTCAAAAACTGAAGGAAAACCCTCAAAAGAGATAGCTCATTGATCCAAAATCATCCTCAAATGGTATATCTCATCATCCTTTAAGAGGATACACAACATACTCTGAGGAATTTGAAATTGAAGACTGCACTTTTCCCTCCTAACCAGAGGGGGTCAAAATTAGGGTTTCTAATAAAATCAGGATATTTCTGATTTTTTGGACAAAGCTTGTTGTCATGGTATTCTACATGTTCTTAAGTGTATGTGTATGGAAAATTGCCTCTCAATTGGTTTTGGAAGTGTTTCAATTGGAAGAAAGATAAAAATCAAGGAATTTGGGGCCAAGTCAAATAATCAGAGGAAAAAAGTCAACCCTTGACTTTTTAAGGCCAAATTCATGAAATTCATGTTACATATGTCCAATGTACAAAATTTGATCAAGAAACTCCAAAGGAATCATGAAAAAATCAAGATGTGGAAAGTTGCCATTTTTGGAAGAGGAAGGGTTACTAAAAATAGCAAGTTTTGGCCATTTTGCATCAGAATTTGAACCAAGGCCATTCAAATTTGGAGTACCAAATGAAAATTCCACTCTGCCTCAATGAAAGGCCTTGCTTTAAGCTTCAAATCCATGTGTGGAACATCTCCATTGGATAAAAAATGAGGGAGATATGATTGATTAAAGTTTGAGCAAAGTAGGTCCAAAACTAGGTCAGGACCAAGATTTTCAGGGCACGCGCGCAGTCATTTTTACAAGCATGTGGTGGACCAAATGTACACCTATTTTTCCTCAAGATAAAAGCCTCGAATGGAAAAGTTTCCAACATCAAAGTTGTTCCTTGTAGTGTCATCTTCAATGTTGATGTTGTGAAAATTTTGATTTAACCAAGTTATGAGATAGTTTGGAGGGTTCAAAGTCATGTTGTTTGTGCTGAAATTTTGTGTGCCAAGTTGCCATGCCAGCCAACCTCTGGCCATGCCCACCAACCAGTTTTGAACCAATGCATTCATAGCTGTTTTTAGGCATATTTGAGACCTCATTTCACTTCAACTTGCAAACCAATGTTGTTCCCCAATGTACCATCTTTCTAATGACATCAATGTTTCATTGTTTCATCCATTAACATGCGAGAAATTCACTTTTAAACTTCCGCTGCTGCATTGGTCATAGCTGCTACCAAATCAGAAAAATAATGTTGATGTTGATGGATTAATTCAAGCAGTCACACGCATACATCCCACACCAACCATCCCTTACTTCTTTTAAACCAACACATGCCCGTACACACATACATACCATGTCATGCCATGCATAGAAAAGGAAATGAGAAACTTGTTTCACAAGCATTCCTGCTGCTACATCAGAACAACATAGCATCACCATCCTTCTCCTACACACCACCATAACCCCATGGGCTGCACCACACTTTATCAAGGGCAAACAACTCGCCCCTAACTAACTTGACTCAATTAGTTAGGGTGCACCCAGTTAACCAACTCAGAACTCATTTAACCTTGCCAATTAACCCTGGTTCAAGTGGTTTAACTCAAGATATAAATTGAAATTTCACACACAATTCAGGAGAGGATTCATTTTTCACTCTCACTTCAAGTTGCTCTCACTTTTTTTTCTCTCAGAATTCTCAGTGTCTCTCTCTGATTTCACACGAGTTCTTCACACATTCTCACTTTGATTTTCATCAATTGTTCATCATCAAGCACTTCTGATCAAGAACAAGCTGAAGTAAGACCAAGCCATCAAGTGCAGCAATTTCTCCAATTGGAATTTCAATTTACTCTCTCCAAGATCCAAAGATTCAGAGCATTTATTTTGCTCTGAGGAAGCTCGAGGATAATTGCCTTTCTCTGGTTTTTCTGTTGATTCAAGAGTTCTCCAATTTCAGGTTCCATCTTCTCACATTTTCTTCACATATTTTAGCTTGTTTTTATGGCATTTGAGGCTCAATAGAAGCAGTGTGAGTTCTGGCTAGTGATAGGCACTATAGGTGCTTAGATTATTTTCTAGGGCAAAAATGTTTGTGCTCGATTCTCTGTGTACGTGATTGATCTGTGAATTTAAAGGCTAGATTAGTGATGTGCATGAGTTCAGCTTTCTTTTGGTATATGGCTTGTGAATTTCTGTAAAATGTGAGTTGCAGACGGTGGTGGTGTAGCCGGAGAAGGTGACCGGAGGTCATCTCCGGCCGGTGACTTCAATAGCTAGGGTTTTCTCATGTTTTAATCTGGTCCGTTTATGTTTTCTGATCGTGTGGTCTACTATGTGCCAACACATTAAAATTCACGTGCCGGTCATGTGCATCATCTTTGATCCCACTTAAGCATTGTGTGGGGCAGCGTATGGTAGTTAGGGTGGATATTCATGCATGTGCGTTGATTGCAACTACTTTGACTGTGACTTGACTTTGACTGCATCCAATGGTTGTTATTGCATTTGACTGTTGTTGACTGAGGGTTCATGCTTGTTATTGTGTTATGCGCGCTTAATGGACCTATGCAGATTGATAATCACACCCCTCTGTTTGGAAGCCCAATGAATTTGCACTGTCCAATTGCTATGTTCATACCCCCTGCATTTTGCATTTATTTTTCATTTTTATTTCTTTCTACACGTTTCATAATTAATTATTAAAAATACCAAAACATATTGGAAAATTCTACAAAAATTCATGTGTATTCTTAAAACATTTAGGAAATTTTTCATGATTTTATTTTCTGATTTTATGACCTTTTTGCCCCTGTTCCATAATTTTCTTTGAATTTCCACTTAGATGCATTCTAAGCATGATACTTGAATTTGTTTAATTTTGTGCTTGCTCATTACCAACTGTTTTGACATGATTCTTTTTGCATTGATTCACTAATACATTGAAGTATGTTAGATGATTGTTGTTTGATTTTTTAGGTCACTTTATCACATGTCTTGATGCCTATATTTGTACCACTTTGCATGACATTTCAACTTGACCTAATTGCTTTGTTTGAAGTCATTTTGCTTTGAATTTTGGTATGCTATTTTGATATGTGATTCATCTCTGATTAGTGAACTCCAATACCATGTTTTCATAATTTTCATGAGGCCATTTGATTTTTGTTTGATGCATTTCATTTAAAGCATTATAACATGTCATATCATTGTAATCTTTGGTGTATGTTTTCTTTGGTGTATACTTGCATGATCATTTGCATATTTGGTGAACCATTCACTTGACATTATAGGTCATTGGTACATATTATATGTCATCCTTGCATGTTGACTTTCATTTAAACCTTGTGCATCATTAACATGTATTGTTTGCCCTTTCTTTTTGAACTTCCATTCCAATTCTATTTCTTCTATCACTTCTTAAATGTCTTGAAGTTACCTCATAAATACTTTTGAGATGTTTATAAACCATTTTCCATTTAGTTTCAATTCTGGTTGTTGATTTACATGTTCCATTTATGCATGTCCTCTTCATTTCTTTCCATCTTTCATCTACCCTTTCTTCTTGTAACATGTTTAAATGCTAATGAATAATGTTTGTTGCCTATTCACTTGCACTTGTATGATGATATTCATTTGTTGTCCATATGATGCCCATTCTGGTTGTGGTTCTAGGATTTGTTTTCTCATTTAATTCTTTTGAGTTTTATGATGCATTACATGTTCTTTTACTTCTTATACTTCTTATACATGTTTACTAACCATGTAGGGGCTTTGGTAAGTTTCAATTGAGTGTGGATAAGGAATCCACATTCAACTTCTATCCTTTCTCTTTTACAATTCCATTTTGTGTTTTGTTAAGCACTTATGTGCTTTCTTTTAATAACTCATCACTTTCCCTTTGTGAATTACAATTCATCTTCTACTTTAGAAGTGAATTGTTTAATTCATTCTTTCTTTAGACTTTAGGTTGAAACCTCACAAACTTTAGGATCACTCCCTTAACTAATCAATTAGGATTGAGTCTTAGTCCATATAGATTTTACCTTTACCTTCTCTTGAGTCTTTCATCTTCTCATCTCAAAGAAAATTCAAAACATATAATAAAGGTAGGCATTTATTGCATTTAGGCCTTTCATATAAAGAAAAGATTATAAGGGGTCTTCTCTTGTAATCTTAGAATGTGTAGCATATAGCCCATCTTGGGTCAATGTGTTAAACATTTGATCTTGTATGAGGGACTTAAATGAAGGTGCAAATAATAAAAAACACTTCTTCACTTCATAATCAACAAAACATTTAATAAACACAAGTATGCTAGTGTGTTTGAACCTTGATAATTGGAACTAAGTGTGAGGGTCTTCTTCACCCTTAGTGTGCTTTCTTACCCATTCCATCTTGGAATGTGAGAAGGTACACATTCCAATGACTAAGATCCAGATACACTGTCGTATGCAAACAAATCCAAAACACTTCCTTCTAAAAGACAAAAAACAAACAATAACGTCTTTCCTTCGGGAATTCTTTTCTCACCTCATTCACTCTCAACGCACGAGCGCGTTTCTACTCGTTCTCTTGCAAGATGGTAACGCACTCGGACCAGCGAGCCTGCAACACCTGAGCTAGAACGTAAGCCGTTCTCTAAAAAACAATCCATCCCTAGTGAGGGGAACTACGTCGCTCTGATTCTCATGTTCCCGATGAGATACGTAGGCAGTGGGGTAGGGCCCATGCGAGCACTTCTTTTATTTTCCCTACATTTGCTGCTCTTTCTCCCTCCTTTCTTTCTTTCAGTTCCTTTTCCAGTATCTTTTCTACACCCTTTGATCGAGACAAGCAAGCGTGGATCCCATCGGGTACGATGGACGCGAGGGGGTGCTAATACCTTCCTCTCGCGTAACCGACTCCCGAACCCATTTCTTTTGGTCGCAAGACCATGCTTTTCCTTTCTCTCAGGTTTACGCGGTGTTTCCCTTCCCTCTCTTGGGATAAATACACATTGCTGGCGACTCTGTTCGGTGCCACTTTCGCGTTTGTACTAGGATGAAAATCCCGGGAGCGACAGCTGGCGACTCTGCTGGGGACCGAACCTAGAATCTCTGGTTTCCTTAGCGAGTCAATCCTAGCGCTTGTCTGTTTTTCTTTCATCGGGTGTTTACTGTTGTGCTATATTTACTGTTTTATTGTATAGTTACTTATTGCTTTACTGTACATTGCTGTATTTATCGCATTTACTGCATTACATATCATTATTGTGCTGGACTGTGCTGTTATTTTCTGTTTGGCGGGTGGGGTGTTCTGAGAGATAAGCTCACTACCAAGGCTTGAGTACATACATAGGTATTAGAGTGGATAGTCATGACGCTTGCGTGGTGGTGACCACGTATTGTTGTTCATGAGACCCACAACCAGACGAGGTTCTATCAGGAGCTTTCTGCTACTGCATGTTATGCAGGCCAGTGGTTATTCTCTTGAGGAACTGTCGACTCTGGTGACCATTCCCGAGGACTCAGTTGCGGCACTCCTCCCGAGTTGTGACAGTGGCAGACCACATTCCGTGGCAAACCCATTGCACATTCTCGATCCGAGGACCCAATGCTGGGAACTTGCTATAGGACATCCCTTTTTGAAAGAGAATCAGCGGAGGCACTCCTCGATTGGCGATAGTACTGTACCCTGAGGGATGAATGTACTATTGCTTCTCGACCTCAGTGCCAGAAGCTGAGGACCTTTTTGTTTTGGAGAATCAGTTGAGGCCTCCTCGATTGATGATGATGCCGAACCAGAAATGGTGAACTTATCATCATTTCTCGACCTGAGAGCCCGGGATATTGAACATCCTAGTACCCACATGTGAGAAGGGCGGGTTGTTTACAGGTTTGCAGGTAACCATGACCTCCTACATACCCGGTTTTCTATCATCATTGCACAAAAAGGAAGTTTCATCCTATTGTATTCAGATGGTTCTTATCTATGGTTCTATATTAGTCTCAGAGCTACACTGACACCGTTCACAGTTCAGCACAGACACCCGATTACCTGATCACATTGCCCTTTGCATTGCATTATCATATTTTAACATACATGTTTATTCATTTCCAGGTGCATATATTACCCTTGATCCCAGTCATCAGGTCCCTGCAAAGATGAACACTAAAGAGAGGAAGAATATCATCAGCTATAAGTTCCTTACGCCTACTTTAGGCCCTATTGTTATGCTGAAGGGAATGGCGAGTCCTGCAGTACGAGAAGCTTTTGAAGAGAAATATGGGTGGATTTTATCTATGGTCCGTAATGTCAGTGATTATGAAGCCAGAGGTCTCCATACGTTGATGCAGTTCTATGATCCGCCTCTGAGATGTTTTGTATTTCCAGACTATGTGTTGGTTCCTACCCTGGAGGAGTATTCCAACATGTTGGGGATTGCTATCAAGGAGGAGCCCCCTTTCTTTGGATCAGTGGGGGATCTTGACTTTGGGAAGTTGGCTGGTGCTCTTTATTTGAGCAAATCAGAGCTAAGTGACAATGTCTCCAACAAAGGAAAGATTCGTGGTTACAAGCTGGAATATCTGATTAAGAAGGCCCAAGAAGCAGCTAAAGGCAAGAATTGGCTTGTTTTTAATGCTTTGCTAGCCCTTTGTATATACGGCATAGTGTTGTTTCCCAACGAGCCGGATTTTATTGATACGGACGCTATACGAATATTCATGATGAAGAACCCGGTGCCAACGCTACTGGGAGATCTTCACTACTCATTGTACAACCGAAACGAAAAGAAAAGAGGAGGGATAATTCGTTGTTGTGCACCCTTGTTCTATAAGTGGTTTGCGGGCCGTTTACCACAATCAGGGGCTTTTGTGGATTCCAAAGATTCTCTAGAGTGGAAACAGCGTTTAATGGGATTGGTGGCCAAGGACATCGTATGGGTAGATCATGGGCTGATTGGTAAGAATATTATCCACAGCTGTGGTAAGTTCCCTAACGTTCCACTGATAGGAAGACTGGGTGGGATTAACTACAATCCTTCTTTGGCCATTCGACAATTTGGGTATGCCCTGACAGGTCCGCCTATTAAGAGAGATGTGGAGGAGTCCCTCTATTTTCATACATCAGAAGGATGGGAAGCAGCACAGAAAGCTTCTGAAAGCTGGGGTAGCATACTGAAAAAGGGGAAAGTTACTTTAGGAAAGCCTAATAACCGGGTTTATCCAGCATATGAAGAGTGGGTGAAGAAAAGAGTTGAAGATTTTCTCTTGCCTTTTGGTAAGGCACCCCTTTTGTATCCGGAGAATGAGAAAGCAAGAAGCACTGCTACTGTGGAAGAAGTTGACAAGTTGCAAGCCTTGGTGAAAAAGCTCCAAGGAGAGAATTCCGAGTTGAGTAGCCGTCTTCAGAATGCTCTACATGCCAACAAAGAGCTGGAGCGGAGAGCCCAAGATGCTGAACAAATCCTAACTGCAAAAGAAAAAGACTTTGCTGGAAGAGCCCAACATTTCCGGAAGATTAGTAAAGGTGCTGATGATGCTACTCAAGCCCACAAGCAAACCAAACAGGCGTTAGCACAGACCAAAGAAAAGTTAACAAAGTTTCAGCACGCTTGGGACGAAGTTAGGATAGAGAATGCTGAATTACAGGAACAGTTGCAGATTAAGGACGAAGAGCTTGAAAAGGCGCATGAGCAGAGGAGAAAGTATCGGGAAAGCCTCGGTAAGAGTCAAGAACAGCTAGAAGAAGCTAGAGGTGAGCTGAGGAATACCAAGAAAGAGCTTGAAGAAGTCATGATAGAAAGGGAGATACTCAAGACGCAAGCCGGCATAAAGAGACACAAAGGAGTGTGTGATGACGAGGCTCTGATGCTGCACATGGGTTCTTTAACTGAAGCTCTTGAGAAAAGGGATGTCTTGATCAAAGAAATGATTGAAAAGCCGAATCACCAGCGTACCCGTATACTTTTTGAGGAGATCAAATACTCAAGTGATAAGCTGAAGGGTGTGGAATTGTCAGACTGATGTTCTTTTCCTTATATTTTGTTATTAATGGTTACCATCAGGCTTGTTGATGGATCCATTTTTCCTTGTATTGCATTTGCGGATGAGCCTTTCTTAAATGTACTTGAATACTTTGTTGAATGAGTATGAGCAGTTTTATTCAGAATTATTCCTTATCAGATAGCTGCACACAAGCACATGACCACGACACGTCTCTTTATATCACAATTTCTGGTCTTCAGATTTCTGTGGTGGGATTGGAATCAGGGTATAAAGCACCTCGGAAATGACAAACATGGCATTGCATGGCATTGCATATCATTTTGCATTTTTTGTTACTTGCTTTTCAGGTACTCGTTGCGGGGTCTCTAACCTTTATTTGGTTTCAGGCAGTATAGCGGAGAGTCATATTCACCGATATTCGACGCGAAGGAATCAAGTAAGAATCATGGATCAAGTGCAAAGTGATTTGGCGGAAATGAGGGCGCGTATGGACCAGTTCATGACCCTCATGACTGGCATGGCGCAAAATCAGGAGAGACTGAGGCTTCTGGTAGAGCGTCCCGACAATGGGCCCGAAGGTGATCATCATGACAATTCACAGGGACATGGCATTCCTCCTCCCGGTGGCAACCCTCCTCCTGGTGGTAACAATCGGGGTAATGGAAATGGTAGGCAGGCTGGTGTTACTCTTGAAGATACTCTGGAAGACCAATTTACTCTGCTGGATGCTGATGTGGGTAATCACGGTGATCGAAGGTATGATGAGTTAGCAGAGAAGATCAGGGCCATAGAATGCAAGAACTCTATGGGTATTGATGTTACCAGCTTGGGGCTGGTCTCAGGAGTCAGAATTCCCCCTAAATTCAAACCTCCCACTTTTGATAAGTATCACGGCAATGCGTGTCCCCAAACGCATCTTCAAGCTTACTTTGGGAAGATTTCAGCCCATACGGATGACGAGAAGCTATGGATGCACTATTTTCAGGACAGTCTGGCGGGGGCGTCTTTGACCTGGTACATGAAGTTGAGTAGAGCTGCTGTGAAGAATTGGAAAGATCTGGCAGAAGCGTTCCTGAAGCAATACCAATATAATATTGACATGGCGCCCAACCGCACCCAATTGCAGGGATTGTCACAAAATGCCAAGGAGAGTTTCAAAGAATATGCACAGAGGTGGAGGGAAATGGCTGCCCAGGTTCAACCTCCCTTGTCAGACAGAGAAATGGCAGATATGTTCATGGGCACCTTGCAAGGGGCCTATCTGGATAGATTAGCTGCTTGTCCGTCAACGGGATTTGCTGATATTGTGATTGCGGGAGAAAGAATAGAAAGTCTGTTAAAGCTTGGAAAGATCCAGGATGTGAGTGGGGCTGGCTCTTCGGGGACGAAGAAACCGTTTGCTAGTAACCAGAAAAGACGAGAAGGTGATACGAATGCTGTGTTTAGAGGACGAGGCAGAGGGCGTTCTCGAGCTTATTATCAGGTAGATGCTGTAACAATCCCCACACCGTCTGTTCAGAAACAACAACCCCAACAACAAGTTCAACAGCAACAACCTTTTTTCCAGCAAAGGTCTAGACAGAGGGATCGTAAGATGGATCCTCTCCCTATGACTTATGCCGCGTTGTTGCCCCGGCTACTCGAGTTAAAGTTGGTAGAACTCCGTACTATGAAAGCTCCGGTTGCTGGAAACCTGCCACCTAACTTCGATGCTAATGCTCGTTGTGAGTTCCACTCAGGTGCTCAGGGGCACTCCATTGAAAAATGTTGGGCTTTCCATCATAAAGTACAAGATTTGATTGATGCTAAAGCCATCAATTTCTCTCCCGCTCCTAATATTACTCAGCATCCCATGCCTGATCATAGTACAGCAAATGTGTACGCTATTGAAGATGGGAGGAGATTGAATTTGGTGTTAGACATTCATCAAGTGAAAACTTCTTTGTTGGTTGTAAAAGATCGTTTATTGAAGGGACAGGTGTTCCCGGGCTGTAATCAAGATTGCTCTGAGTGCATGAATCAGGAGAACGGCTGTGATAAGTTGAAGATGGGTTTACAGAATCTGATCGATGAAGGATGTCTACAGTTCGACAGAGTCGTGAAAGACACTGATGAGATATCAACCGTGACCATCTATTACACTCCCGCTGAGATTCAAATGTCGGTCAATGCAGTTCCCGTGGCGAGTGTTGCGCCAGAAAGGCCCAGTCCTGTCACTATCACGGTGCCAGGACCAATTCCGTTCACGTCTACGAAGGCTATCCCATGGCACTATGGGGCAGATGTATATTACGAAGGTAAAAAGCAGGAAGCTGAGTCGTCAGTCAGCCCAAATATTGATAACGTAGGGGGTGTAGGGGGTTTTACAAGGAGTGGAAGGTTGTTCGCTTCCCCAACCTTGAGAAGTGATAAGGAGGTAGAAGCTGCAGCAAAGGCTAAGGGTAAACAGGTGGTTGAAAGTGAGCCTTCACCTGAAGCAGAGACAAAGATTACTTTTGATAAGGAAATGGAAGAATTTATGAAGATAATCAAGAAAAGCGATTATAAGATCGTGGACCAACTGAATCAGACCCCTTCAAAGATTTCAATCTTGTCACTATTGATGTGCTCTGATGCGCACCGGCAGGCGTTGTTGAAAGTGTTGAAGAGTGCGTACGTGCCACAAGAAATTACTGTTAATCAGCTCGAGGGCGTAATCTCCAATGTTAATGTTAGCCATGGCTTGGGCTTTACAAGTAGAGATCTGACGGTTGAAGGAAGAAACCATAATAAGGCTTTGCATATCACGATGGAGTGTAAGGGCGCAGTGTTATCTCATGTACTGGTAGACACTGGGTCATCACTCAATGTCTTGCCCAAGAAGGCATTAATGAAGCTGGAAGTTGACGGTTTGATCTTAAGGCCTAGTGAATTGGTGGTCAGAGCATTCGATGGAACTAGACGATCTGTGTTTGGTGAGGTGGAATTGCCCGTACAAATTGGACCACAGGTATTCAAATCCACGTTCCATGTAATGGACATACAACCTGCATATAGCTGCCTATTGGGACGCCCTTGGATTCACGGAGCCGGGGCTGTTACTTCTACTCTACATCAAAAGCTGAAGTATGAGTTTGAAGGGCAGGTTGTGACAGTGTGTGGGGAAGAAGACATCTTTGTGAGTCACTTGTCTACGTTCAAGTACATTGAAATGGATGGGGAAATTCATGAGATGTTGTGCCAATCATTTGAAGCAGTCAATATTGACGATGCACCTGGGTTTTCTTCTGTACCAGTTGGGGCTGGTACCTCCATTTCATCTTACAAACAAGCTGTCGAAGTCGTCAGGGCAGGCAACGCCCAAGGTTGGGGCAGGTTGATAGAGACCCCAATGAAGGAAGACAAATTTGGTATTGGTTATCATCCCTCTACAACCTCAGATGCGGGGAGCAGGGGACCTATTACTTTCAATAGTGGGGGAATTATCTACATGGACCAGTCTTGTGCAGCCACAGAGGATAGTGTTGACAGTGATTGTGACCTGGACAACTGGGTACGCCCTCATGCTTCGGGACAACAAGTGCAAAACTGGTTCGTTGAAGAAGTCATCCGGGTTACTCTTCAGACAGAGTAATTTTTCTTTGTTTTTTCTAACCATAATGCATGACAAAATCTTGCGCTCTGCCCAAGGCGTATAGATTCATTTGTAGGGCCACCATGGTTGCATTTGCAATGTTTAATCATTAATAAAGGACGTTTTGCAATCAAATTTTGTTCTCTGTCTTTCAGTTTTTATTTTTGCACAAAAAATATAAAATGGCAATGTTTCATTTTCTTTTGTTTTGCTTAAAAATAAATTCTAAAATAAGGCATGAACCCGTTCATGCAGACTTGATCATCCGGATACCACTGATAACGATTTTGATATGGCCATGTATGACTTTGACAATCCGATTTATCAAGCCGAAGAAGGGGATGGGAAAGATTGTGAATTTTCTGAAGAACTGGCCAGATTGTTGAAACAAGAGGGAAGGGTCATCCAGCCTCATCAGGAGACTGTAGAAATCATCAATATTGGTACCAAGGACGCCAAGAAAGAGATCAGGATTGGTGCCAGCTTGCAAGCAGATGTGAAGCAAACTTTGACGGAAATGTTGCGCGAGTATGTTGACATCTTCGCCTGGTCGTATCAAGACATGCCGGGGTTGGATACGGATATTGTCGTGCACAGGCTACCATTGAGAGAAGAATGTCCGCCAGTCAAGCAGAAACTTCGTCGGACTCACCCCGACATGGCTTTAAAGATTAAGGAGGAAGTCCAGAAGCAGTGGGATGCTGGTTTTCTTGCTGTGACAAAGTATCCTCCATGGGTAGCCAACATCGTGCCAGTACCGAAGAAAGATGGAAAAGTGAGAATGTGTGTGGATTATCGAGATCTTAATAAAGCTAGCCCGAAAGATGATTTTCCACTACCTCATATTGATGTGCTGGTCGATAATACAGCTCAGTTTTCAGTGTTCTCATTTATGGACGGTTTCTCCGGGTACAACCAGATCAAGATGGCACCTGAAGACATGGAGAAGACCACGTTCATTACTCCGTGGGGTACATATTGTTATAAAGTAATGCCTTTTGGGTTGAAAAACGCAGGGGCAACGTACCAGCGGGCGATGGTGACATTGTTTCATGACTTGATTCATAAGGAGATCGAATGTTATGTAGATGATATGATTGCCAAGTCGAGAACAGAAGAGGAACATCTGGTTAACCTGAAAAAGCTGTTTGAAAGGTTGAGAAAGTTCCGTCTGAGATTAAATCCAAACAAGTGCACGTTTGGGGTGCGTTCTGGAAAGTTACTGGGTTTCATTGTGAGCGAAAGAGGAATCGAGGTTGATCCTGCCAAGGTGAAAGCAATACAAGAAATGCCTGAACCGAGAACAGAAAAAGAGGTTCGTGGTTTCTTGGGTAGATTGAACTACATTGCAAGGTTCATATCTCACCTAACAGCCACGTGTGAGCCAATATTTAAATTGTTAAGGAAAGATCAAACGGTCAGGTGGAATGACGATTGCCAATTGGCATTCGATAAGATAAGAGAATACTTGCAGGAACCTCCGATTTTAATGCCTCCAGTTGAAGGGAGACCGCTGATAATGTATCTGACAGTGCTTGAAGGTTCCATGGGTTGTGTTCTCGGTCAACATGACGAGACAGGTAGGAAGGAGCATGCTATTTACTACCTGAGCAAAAAGTTCAATGATTGTGAGTCCCGATACTCAATGCTTGAAAAGACATGCTGTGCGCTTGCATGGGCCGCTAAGCGATTGAGGCAATATATGGTTAGGCACACGACCTTGTTGATTTCAAAAATGGACCCTATCAAGTATATTTTCGAGAAACCAGCATTGACAGGCAGAGTTGCACGGTGGAAAATGGTCTTGACAGAGTATGACATTCAGTACACTTCACAAAAAGCCATCAAAGGAAGTATCTTGTCTGACTATCTTGCGCAACAGCCGATTGATGATTACCAACCCATGAAGTTTGACTTCCCTGATGAGGACATCATGTTTCTCAAAGCTAAAGACTGCGAGGAACCACTTCCGGAGGAGGGGCCAGACCCTGAATCCAAATGGAGTCTGATGTTTGATGGGGCTGTCAATATGAATGGGTGCGGAGTTGGAGCAGTTCTTATCACGCCGGAAGGTGTTCATATGCCTTTCACTGCCCGAATAACTTTCGGATGCACCAACAATGAAGCAGAGTACGAAGCTTGTATAATGGGGATCGAGGAGGCGATTAATCTACGGATTAAGACCCTTGATATATTCGGTGATTCAGCTTTGGTAATCAATCAAGTGAAAGGGAGTTGGTACACGCACCAAGCAAATCTAATGCCGTATAGAGATTATACGAGGAGATTGCTGACATTTTTCACAACAGTGAAACTGTACCACATTCCTCGAGATGAGAATAGGTTCGCTGATGCCTTGGCCACTTTGTCTTCCATGATCAAAGTGCAAGGATGGAACCATGTACCTAAGATTGAGGTATCCCGCCTTGACAGACCAGCATTTGTGTTTGCGGTCGATGCAACGTCTGATGACAAGCCATGGTTTCATGACATTAAGTGTTTCTTGAAAAGTCAAGAGTACCCGTCAGGGGCATCGTCCAAAGACAGGAAGACGTTGAGAAGGTTAGCTGGTAGTTTCTTCTTGAACAAAGATGGCGTGCTGTATAAAAGAAATTTTGACACGGTCCTGCTTAGATGTGTGGATAGACATGAAGCAGACTTGTTGATGATTGAAGTGCACGAAGGCTCTTTCGGTACTCATGCCGGAGGGCAGGCAATGGCTAAAAAGTTGTTAAGGTCGGGATATTATTGGTTGACTATGGAGTCAGATTGTTGCAAATATGCCCGCAAATGCCATAAATGCCAGATCTATGCAGACAGAGTGCATGTACCTCCAAATCCGTTGAGTATCATGTCGTCGCCTTGGCCGTTTGCCATGTGGGGCATTGATATGATCGGAAAGATTGAGCCTACAGCTTCCAATGGTCATCGTTTCATCTTGGTGGCAATTGATTACTTCACCAAATGGGTTGAAGCCGCATCCTATGCCAATGTTACTAAGCAAGTGGTCGCTCGTTTCTTAAAACGGGATATCATTTGCCGATATGGAGTTCCCGAAAGAATCATTACTGATAACGGTTCTAATTTGAACAATAAGATGATGGCTGAGTTATGCCGGGACTTCAAAATCGAACATCACAATTCTTCTCCGTACCGCCCAAAGATGAATGGCGCGGTCGAAGCGGCTAACAAAAATATCAAGAAGATTGTGCAGAAGATGGTTGTCACGTACAAAGATTGGCATGAGATGTTATCATTTGCTTTGCATGGGTATCGAACGTCGGTACGCACGTCCACTGGGGCAACCCCATTCTCACTTGTATATGGTATGGAGGCAGTGCTACCGGTTGAAGTAGAAATTCCGTCCCTCAGAGTTATGATGGATGTTAAGCTAGATGAAGCTGAATGGGTACGAGCCAGATTTGATCAGCTGAGCCTTATTGAGGAAAAGCAATTGGCGGCTGTATGTCATGGGCAATTATATCAGCGCAGAATGAAACAGGCATTTGACCAGAAGGTGCGTCCTCGGGTTTATAAAGTCGGAGATGTGGTACTCAAAAGGATCCTTCCTCCCAATACAGATCACAGGGGCAAATGGACTCCTAACTATGAAGGTCCATTCGTGGTTAAAAAGGTCTTTTCGGGCGGAGCTTTATTGCTTACAACCATGGATGGCGAAGACTTTTCATCCCCTGTCAACTCGGACGTAGTCAAAAAATACTTCGCATGAATAGACCCGCTGGATAATAAAATAAAAAAAATCCAGGCAAAAAAGGGCATCCCGGCGAACCAAAAACAGAATAAGGTTCGGGCAAAAATTAGGGATATAATTGAAAAAAATTGTACACCCGGTAAGTTGAAAACCCGAAAGGGCAACTTAGGCAAAAAAGGGTATCCTGGTGGATCGAAAACCTGAAAGGGCGGTCCACACAAAAGAGGGATTTAAGCGAATGACTACAGTCTGAGTTATCTGTACCCATTACCGTTTGAACAACTGACGTTCTGAAGAATAGGAATCGGTCTGATCATTCCTTAGAAGGCAAGGTCGGGGAGTTTTGAAGACATATTGGTCATAACAGAATGGAAACTCAGTGGAATTCCGTTTTCACATTGCCATTAGGATAGTTTCTTTTCTCAATTTTCAGCGATCACCTCTTTCCAGGGATTGCTTCCGGATGTAATTGCCTATTCTGGGCTCTCAGTCAATAAATTGAATTTCAATAAAAAGTTTTCTATTTTTGTTTTATTGCTTTGTTTGCAAAAACGTCCTAATTTTTGATAAAACATTGCATTTGAAAACATGGCAGCCTTGCAATAACATGCGCAGAAAAAATATTTGAAATTACTTCGAATGTTGAATACTCCCGGATGGTGGATTCTAGCCACGCAATATTCGGGGCATGTGGGCATATTCTTTTGTTGCAGGTAGCAGGTGCAGATGATTTTAAGCACAAGACTAGCAATAAATCACCCCACGCAAAAGACTGGGGCAATTATGAGTAAGGAGATCGGCGTTCATCGGGTCGATCTCAGTGAATTAAGTTCAACTGGGTACCGTTGTATCTTATTAAGTCGATTCTCTCATTCAGTACTTCCAACAACTACAAGCTTTTCTGTGTCGATAACGGTCACAGGTTCCCCAAAAGGGTGGTCTCGTCGACACCGAAACTGATGGTCATTATCCCCAGCGAAGTCACAAGAGTTGGAAGAGGCTAGATCTTCTGTAAAATCCTCTTATGACATCCGCTTCGGGGACAAATTGTTGGTTTTCTTAAGCATGGGGCATGTTGTTTCCCCGGCATGAAGTGTTGATCACCCCCCAGTAGAGTTTGATGGTCATTATCCCCAGCGAAGTCGCAGGAGTTTGAAGAAGCTAAATCTTCTGTAAGATCCTTTTATGACATCCTCTTCGGGGACAAATTGTTTGGTTCCCCAGCATGAAGTGTTGATCATCCCCAGTAGAGTTTGAGGACAGTTGGTCTTCTGTAAAATCCTCTCAAAAGGCATTCCCCAACACGAGATGCTTTAAAGCAGTTTTCTCCAGCAGAGTTTGTTATAAACCCGTCATCCCTAACGGAATTGTCTAAAGGGAAGCTCGCCTAACATGGGGCATTGTAGTACTTATCCTAAGCTCGACAGTCACATTCTTCAGCAGACTACTGTGGATTTGCTTTGGGTTTCCCCAACGGATCTCTAAGGACTCTTTCTAGCAAGTTGCAGTGGAATGTTCTAACCAGGATTTGCATATCCCTGGCAGAGTAGCCCTGATACCCAGCAAGATCGTATCTCTGGTCATGGTATCCCCACAGAGGTCAGCATCGAATCTTGTCAGCAACTTCCAGCTGAGTTGTTGTTCTCTCCGCAGAGGTTTATCAGATCGACAGAATCTATTCCTCAACAAGGATGGTACAGCCTTTCCCCAGCCGGGTCAGAAGGTTGATAATCCCTATAAAGGATCTTGGGTTGAATAAATCCCCAAGCAGAGTTTTAATGGCTCATTTCCCCAACAGGACGTCGTTTAAAAATTCTCATCCCCAGCGGAATCGCTGTGACCAGAATTCGTTCCCCCAAACAGATGGAATAATTCCTGGCAGAGTCGTCATTCCCTCATATCTTAAAGTCCAATTTATTTTTGGCAAGCTTGACAATTCGAAGCAGACGGATTGTTCATCCATTCGCCAGCAGAGATATTATCCTTTTAGGAGTCTCCGAGATTAAATCATTGATTGTGGTTCCTCAGCAGAGTCGGCAGAGATGTCTGGCGCAGAGGCAGAGAGTAATTCGATTTTAAAATTCTAAAAGTCCAACAGTGGATTGGCAAAAGTCCGTCTTCGGGTGGCAAAAGTCCAACAGTGGATTGGCAAAAGTCCGTCTTCGGGTGGCAAAAGTCCAACAGTGGATTGGCAAAAGTCCATCTTCGGGTGGCAAAGCAGCTAAAAGTCCAACAGTGGATTGGCAAAAGTCCGTCTTCGGGTGGCAAAAGTCCAACAGTGGATTGGCAAAAGTCCGTCTTCGGGTGGCAAAAGTCCAACAGTGGATTGGCAAAAGTCCATCTTCGGGTGGCAAAGCAGCTAAAAGTCCAACAGTGGATTGGCAAAAGTCCGTCTTCGGGTGGTAAAAGTCCAACAGTGGATTGGCAAAAGTCCGTCTTCGGGTGGCAAAAGTCCAACAGTGGATTGGCAGAAGTCCATCTTCGGGTGGCACGAAGCTGCAAAGTCCACCAGTAGCGTGGCAGGCCAGTAGTCGTCTGGAATTGCATAAAAGACATTATGAAAGTCCACCAGTAGTGTGGCAGGCCAGTAGTCGTCTGGAATTGCATAAAAGACATTATTAAAGTCCACCAGCAGCGTGGCAAGCCAGTAGTCGTCTGGCATCGTTCAAAAGACAGATCTCTCCGACGTTTCATCGAGGATTCAATCCAGCAGTCTCGTTGGGTTTATATCCCTTTTCTTCTTCACCCAGAGCAAATTTTTGGTTATTTTTGGTATTCAATCACTATATACCTTGGAAGTCCGAAAGCATTTGCTTTCAGGCATTCAGGTCTACAGCGCTTGAATAGGGGCAGCTGTAATACCCCAAAATTTGCTCTCCCCTTTTGGCATCATAGCATGGCATTATCATTCATCATATCATATCCACCTCATTAACATTACATTGCATTTAACATAGAAAAATGAAGCATGGCATCCTTCTTACCATCAGGGCATGTGGTCAGGTGGAAGGTGGACAATCAAGGAATCATTCAAAGCACAAAAAGGTCAATCAAGTTGGCTCTAGGCAAGCCAAGAGGTCTCTCATGTCTCATACTATCTCAATTGATCTTCCAAAACCTCAAGGAAGTGAGATTCAATGGGAGATTGAAGCACTACATCTTTCACTATGCAAGAGATTCAAAAACTGAAGGAAAACCCTCAAAAGAGATAGCTCATTGATCCAAAATCATCCTCAAATGGTATATCTCATCATCCTTTAAGAGGATACACAACATACTCTGAGGAATTTGAAATTGAAGACTGCACTTTTCTCTCCTAACCAGAGGGGGTCAAAATTAGGGTTTCTAATAAAATCAGGATATTTCTGTTTTTTTGGACAAAGCTTGTTGTCATGGTATTCTACATGTTCTTAAGTGTATGTGTATGGAAAATTGCCTCTCAATTGGTTTTGGAAGTGTTTCAATTGGAAGAAAGATAAAAATCAAGGAATTTGGGGCCAAGTCAAATAATCAGAGGAAAAAAGTCAACCCTTGACTTTTTAAGGCCAAATTCATGAAATTCATGTTACATATGTCCAATGTACAAAATTTGATCAAGAAACTCCAAAGGAATCATGAAAAAATCAAGATGTGGAAAGTTGCCATTTTTGGAAGAGGAAGGGTTACTAAAAATAGCAAGTTTTGGCCATTTTGCATCAGAATTTGAACCAAGGCCATTCAAATTTGGAGTACCAAATGAAAATTCCACTCTGCCTCAATGAAAGGCCTTGCTTTAAGCTTCAAATCCATGTGTGGAACATCTCCATTGGATAAAAAATGAGGGAGATATGATTGATTAAAGTTTGAGCAAAGTAGGTCCAAAACTAGGTCAGGACCAAGATTTTCAGGGCACGCGCGCAGTCATTTTTACAAGCATGTGGTGGACCAAATGTACACCTATTTTTCCTCAAGATAAAAGCCTCGAATGGAAAAGTTTCCAACATCAAAGTTGTTCCTTGTAGTGTCATCTTCAATGTTGATGTTGTGAAAATTTTGATTTAACCAAGTTATGAGATAGTTTGGAGGGTTCAAAGTCATGTTGTTTGTGCTGAAATTTTGTGTGCCAAGTTGCCATGCCAGCCAACCTCTGGCCATGCCCACCAACCAGTTTTGAACCAATGCATTCATAGCTGTTTTTAGGCATATTTGAGACCTCATTTCACTTCAACTTGCAAACCAATGTTGTTCCCCAATGTACCATCTTTCTAATGACATCAATGTTTCATTGTTTCATCCATTAACATGCGAGAAATTCACTTTTAAACTTCCGCTGCTGCATTGGTCATAGCTGCTACCAAATCAGAAAAATAATGTTGATGTTGATGGATTAATTCAAGCA
This sequence comes from Lathyrus tuberosus, assembly GCA_022829125.1. Classification (NCBI taxonomy): domain Eukaryota; kingdom Viridiplantae; phylum Streptophyta; class Magnoliopsida; order Fabales; family Fabaceae; genus Lathyrus; species Lathyrus tuberosus. Next base: position 5,691,913 of record JALAZF010000315.1, on the reverse strand, counting down.
GTCACACGCATACATCCCACACCAACCATCCCTTACTTCTTTTAAACCAACACATGCCCGTACACACATACATACCATGTCATGCCATGCATAGAAAAGGAAATGAGAAACTTGTTTCACAAGCATTCCTGCTGCTACATCAGAACAACATAGCATCACCATCCTTCTCCTACACACCACCATAACCCCATGGGCTGCACCACACTTTATCAAGGCCAAACAACTCGCCCCTAACTAACTTGACTCAGTTAGTTAGGGTGCACCCAGTTAACCAACTCAGAACTCATTTAACCTTGCCAATTAACCCTGGTTCAAGTGGTTTAACTCAAGATATAAATTGAAATTTCACACACAATTCAGGAGAGGATTCATTTTTCACTCTCACTTCAAGTTGCTCTCACTTTTTTTTCTCTCAGAATTCTCAGTGTCTCTCTCTGATTTCACACGAGTTCTTCACACATTCTCACTTTGATTTTCATCAATTGTTCATCATCAAGCACTTCTGATCAAGAACAAGCTGAAGTAAGACCAAGCCATCAAGTGCAGCAATTTCTCCAATTGGAATTTCAATTTACTCTCTCCAAGATCCAAAGATTCAGAGCATTTATTTTGCTCTGAGGAAGCTCGAGGATAATTGCCTTTCTCTGGTTTTTCTGTTGATTCAAGAGTTCTCCAATTTCAGGTTCCATCTTCTCACATTTTCTTCACAGATTTTAGCTTGTTTTTATGGCATTTGAGGCTTAATAGAAGCAGTGTGAGTTCTGGCTAGTGATAGGCACTATAGGTGCTTAGATTATTTTCTAGGGCAAAAATGTTTGTGCTCGATTCTCTGTGTACGTGATTGATCTGTGAATTTAAAGGCTAGATTAGTGATGTGCATGAGTTCAGCTTTCTTTTGGTATATGGCTTGTGAATTTCTGTAAAACGTGAGTTGCAGACGGTGGTGGTGTAGCCGGAGAAGGTGACCGGAGGTCATCTCCGGCCGGTGACTTCAATAGCTAGGGTTTTCTCATGTTTTAATCTGGTCCGTTTATGTTTTCTGATCGTGTGGTCTACTATGTGCCAACACATTAAAATTCACGTGCCGGTCATGTGCATCATCTTTGATCCCACTTAAGCATTGTGTGGGGCAGCGTATGGTAGTTAGGGTGGATATTCATGCATGTGCGTTGATTGCAACTACTTTGACTGTGACTTGACTTTGACTGCATCCAATGGTTGTTATTGCATTTGACTGTTGTTGACTGAGGGTTCATGCTTGTTATTGTGTTATGCGCGCTTAATGGACCTATGCAGATTGATAATCACACCCCTCTGTTTGGAAGCCCAATGAATTTGCACTGTCCAATTGCTATGTTCATACCCCCTGCATTTTGCATTTATTTTTCATTTTTATTTCTTTCTACACGTTTCATAATTAATTATTAAAAATACCAAAACATATTGGAAAATTCTACAAAAATTCATGTGTATTCTTAAAACATTTAGGAAATTTTTCATGATTTTATTTTCTGATTTTATGACCTTTTTGCCCCTGTTCCATAATTTTCTTTGAATTTCCACTTAGATGCATTCTAAGCATGATACTTGAATTTGTTTAATTTTGTGCTTGCTCATTACCAACTGTTTTGACATGATTCTTTTTGCATTGATTCACTAATACATTGAAGTATGTTAGATGATTGTTGTTTGATTTTTTAGGTCACTTTATCACATGTCTTGATGCCTATATTTGTACCACTTTGCATGACATTTCAACTTGACCTAATTGCTTTGTTTGAAGTCATTTTGCTTTGAATTTTGGTATGCTATTTTGATATGTGATTCATCTCTGATTAGTGAACTCCAATACCATGTTTTCATAATTTTCATGAGGCCATTTGATTTTTGTTTGATGCATTTCATTTAAAGCATTATAACATGTCATATCATTGTAATCTTTGGTGTATGTTTTCTTTGGTGTATACTTGCATGATCATTTGCATATTTGGTGAACCATTCACTTGACATTATAGGTCATTGGTACATATTATATGTCATCCTTGCATGTTGACTTTCATTTAAACCTTGTGCATCATTAACATGTATTGTTTGCCCTTTCTTTTTGAACTTCCATTCCAATTCTATTTCTTCTATCACTTCTTAAATGTCTTGAAGTTACCTCATAAATACTTTTGAGATGTTTATAAACCATTTTCCATTTAGTTTCAATTCTGGTTGTTGATTTACATGTTCCATTTATGCATGTCCTCTTCATTTCTTTCCATCTTTCATCTACCCTTTCTTCTTGTAACATGTTTAAATGCTAATGAATAATGTTTGTTGCCTATTCACTTGCACTTGTATGATGATATTCATTTGTTGTCCATATGATGCCCATTCTGGTTGTGGTTCTAGGATTTGTTTTCTCATTTAATTCTTTTGAGTTTTATGATGCATTACATGTTCTTTTACTTCTTATACTTCTTATACATGTTTACTAACCATGTAGGGGCTTTGGTAAGTTTCAATTGAGTGTGGATAAGGAATCCACATTCAACTTCTATCCTTTCTCTTTTACAATTCCATTTTGTGTTTTGTTAAGCACTTATGTGCTTTCTTTTAATAACTCATCACTTTCCCTTTGTGAATTACAATTCATCTTCTACTTTAGAAGTGAATTGTTTAATTCATTCTTTCTTTAGACTTTAGGTTGAAACCTCACAAACTTTAGGATCACTCCCTTAACTAATCAATTAGGATTGAGTCTTAGTCCATATAGATTTTACCTTTACCTTCTCTTGAGTCTTTCATCTTCTCATCTCAAAGAAAATTCAAAACATATAATAAAGGTAGGCATTTATTGCATTTAGGCCTTTCATATAAAGAAAAGATTATAAGGGGTCTTCTCTTGTAATCTTAGAATGTGTAGCATATAGCCCATCTTGGGTCAATGTGTTAAACATTTGATCTTGTATGAGGGACTTAAATGAAGGTGCAAATAATAAAAAACACTTCTTCACTTCATAATCAACAAAACATTTAATAAACACAAGTATGCTAGTGTGTTTGAACCTTGATAATTGGAACTAAGTGTGAGGGTCTTCTTCACCCTTAGTGTGCTTTCTTACCCATTCCATCTTGGAATGTGAGAAGGTACACATTCCAATGACTAAGATCCAGATACACTGTCGTATGCAAACAAATCCAAAACACTTCCTTCTAAAAGACAAAAAACAAACAATAACGTCTTTCCTTCGGGAATTCTTTTCTCACCTCATTCACTCTCAACGCACGAGCGCGTTTCTACTCGTTCTCTTGCAAGATGGTAACGCACTCGGACCAGCGAGCCTGCAACACCTGAGCTAGAACGTAAGCCGTTCTCTAAAAAACAATCCATCCCTAGTGAGGGGAACTACGTCGCTCTGATTCTCATGTTCCCGATGAGATACGTAGGCAGTGGGGTAGGGCCCATGCGAGCACTTCTTTTATTTTCCCTACATTTGCTGCTCTTTCTCCCTCCTTTCTTTCTTTCAGTTCCTTTTCCAGTATCTTTTCTACACCCTTTGATCGAGACAAGCAAGCGTGGATCCCATCGGGTACGATGGACGCGAGGGGGTGCTAATACCTTCCTCTCGCGTAACCGACTCCCGAACCCATTTCTTTTGGTCGCAAGACCATGCTTTTCCTTTCTCTCAGGTTTACGCGGTGTTTCCCTTCCCTCTCTTGGGATAAATACACATTGCTGGCGACTCTGTTCGGTGCCACTTTCGCGTTTGTACTAGGATGAAAATCCAGGGAGCGACACACTGGCTAGGGGAGAGCGAACTCCTGAACTCTTGCTGAGGAGAATAATTCACAATCCTCACAATGCTCGGTTGAATGTGACAAAACTTCAGCTATCTCTGCTGGGGAGAGAGACTCTACTGGGGACGTCACGTGTCAGCTATCAACATGAACCCTGCAGATGTGATATGACCAAAAGAGGTGCCCCGATGCAACATAACCTGTAAATGAACATGTCTTTAAGATCCGGCATATCTTGCCCCATGACTTTGATTAACCGTCCTCCGGAGAGAATAACTTCTTGCACTCTTAGGGTGACCTGCCCCAGCCTTGAAATGAGTTGTGCCCCTGACTGTCTGATCTGTGAAAGAGCACCTTTGACTAACTAAATTCGAGAGATTTGTTGAATCTCGACTTGATTGCCCCAGATTCTCAACATAGTTGCCCCAGATTAGCTAAATCTTGGCATGGATCGCTCGTTTAGTATGACTTGCCCCGGCTCAACGGAGTACTCGGGCACTTTGCACCTTAGACTAATCAACCTTTCCATTGTAGAAACTTTCCTAATGTCAAGTACTGACTCGCAAATAAAACAATTCGTTTTGAAAAGATAATTTTGATGCAATGCGTATGACAGTTTTGCAATCCAAGTGTTTTCACTGGAAAAATGTTATGACATGTGGTGAACGAATCACTGATTAGAATGTCACATCGATACCAACATGAATGGTAAGAAAATCCTTTTGGGAGTCAGAACTGACGCGATTTTAACCAAAGTATGCTTTTGGAACAACCCTGCTTCAATTAGGTCTTTCGCCTGTTGTAACGTGGCCTGGTTCGTGGTTTAAGAAAGAAATGATATGAGGCTCAAAGTTTTGTTTTAACCCACCCATTCTCCTTGATGTTCTCCAGTCCTACGTTCAGCTAACTCGACACAAACGCTCACCTTTCAAAAGGTTGTGAATGGTATGAGGATGGTTAAGGAACCCACACGGTTTACAGAGTGACATTCACCCCTTTTGCCTTTGGTGTCAGTAGTCACACGATTTGTTCTTTGCTTGAGTATTTTTCTTTTGTAATCCTTTTCGCTTTTCACTCTTCATTCTTTTGTTTTTTTTTTGCTCTTTTTTTTTTTTTTTTTTTTTTTTTTTTTTTTTTATCCCTGATTTTGCCTGGACTGATTCTTTTGTGAATCTTTTCGACTTTGAAGTCCAGCGGGATGCCCTAACTTTTGCCTAAGTCACTTGACTTAGCGGGCTTTCTTTTTTCCTTTTGATTTTTTTTTTTTGAACTAATCGTGTGACACAGGTTATCTGACCTGTTTGCAAAGGTTGTGACTGCCTCACTCTCTGGTTGGCGAGGGATAACCGCTGTGACTTGATCCTCGAATGGTACACTCCTTTTAAAATTTGAACGCACGGTCAAATTAGCTGACACCTACCCTGCCCCAGGTTAGGATTGAGGGTTTTTTCGTTTTCAGAAATAAACTCCTACTACTAGGCTCAACGGGGTTGACAAGGGATTATCTTCCTTATGTCTCCGGTGTTTAGGAATTTGAAACAATGCCTGTACATCATCAACAGGGTTTTTGTTCAAAATCATACAATTGGAAGTTCTGCGTCTTTGAATGTCATCATCCTCCCTCGGATCCTGCTTAAACAAGCATATGATATCGATAAAAAGCATGAGTAAACACGACTGGATTTAATCAAAACATGCATATTCATTTCATTATCATTATCGATCGAAAACAGATAAGTTGTACAAATGAGTTTGCACTTTTTAACAGAAAAGAAACTACAAATGCAAAGAAATGACATGATCTAAATGGTCCGGCTTCGGGGAACTGGGCTTTCCAAGCTTGATTTGCTAATGAGCTAGCCATCTTCAGTATTGCTCGTCGAAGTCAGTCTGATGATCATCTGCACTACCGCTCTCGGTGACTTCTTCCATAACCTGAACTGATGAACCCACATAACTGGACGAAGGAGAGTCGTGGATCTGAATGCCCTGAGGTGTGAATGAGAACATATTGGAGTCAAGAAGAGTCTGAACTTTGCTCCTGAGCACCTTACAGTCTTCAGTTGAATGTCCCTGTGCCCCAGCATGATAGTCACAACGGGCGTTGATATCAAAACCTGGTGGATACAGAAAAGGCACTGGCTTCAATTCCTTCGGCACTATCAATCCACCTCTGATCAAATCCGGCAACATCTGACTATACGACATTGGCAAATGAGCGAAACGCCTCTCTGCCTTTCTTGGCCTTTGTCGGGCATGCTGACGCGGCTGACGGCGATATGACCGTTGATTCTGAGGTCTCTGATTTGCAGAAGAATATTGTCCTTGATACGAAGACCCATAAGATTGTTGACTCTGAACAGTTGATATGTCTGAACACTGAGAACAAGGTGGTGAAGATTCCTGCATGGAACTATTTTCTTCCTCGAATTCTTCCTGAGAACTAACAACTGATTCATTTTCACTAGCTTGGAAGTTCGAGACACCTTGGAGCTTTCCACACTTAACCAGGCTCTCGATACGTTCTCCCACCATCACCAGGTCAGAAAATTTTGTTGCCCCAGTGACAATCATCTTTTCCAAGTACGGCCCTCGCAAGGTATCCATGAACAAATCAACCAATTCTCTATCCGAAAGTGGTGGTTGAACACGAGCGGCCAACTCTCTCCATCTCTGAGCATACTCTCGGAATGATTCATTATCTGCCTGAGACAAGTCTTGCAAATGCATCCGGCTGGGAGCCATATCAAGATTATAATCGTATTGCTTCACAAAGGCGTTGGCTAGATCTGACCATGATCGGATGCTACCACTCTGCAACTGCATATACCAATACAAAGATGCCCCACTCAGACTGTCTTGGAAACAGTGGATCATGAGCTTGTCATTGTCGACATGTGAGGTCATTCTTCTACAGAACATCACCAAATGTAGTTTTGGGCAGCTATCCCCTTTGTATTGCTCAAACTTTGGCATTTTAAACTTTGGAGGCATCACAAGGCCAGGTACCAGACACATGCTCGAAGCATTCAAATCAAGAGTATCACGCCTCTCCAGGGCTTTAATTTTCTCGTCCAACACACGGTATCTTTCATCATCAACAGATCGTGGGTCATTAGGGTTCATCTTCGGAACTACCCCTTGGACATCTGGCATAGAGAAGGCAAAGCTCTGATAATCTGTGGCATCAAGAGAAGAAGAATGTCCGTCTCGGAAGATGGTACGCTCGTGTATAGCATGATTCTCAACAGGGATTCGCACAGGCTGAGCTTGGGCAACGTCGTTCACCAGAGGTGGAATGACATTCTCATTTCTTTGAACATTGGCCTCTCCCCTTGTCATGACGGCCATAGCTTCCATAAGTTGGTCCAACTGATGCTTCATCAATTCAACATCGGCCCTAGTCACAAACTGATTCTGTTCCCCTGGATTCATGATTCTTCCAGAAGCTGATTCAAGTCCAATACGAAAGTCGGGAAATCAAACTGCAGTTCAGACAAAGGATGGATGAGCTCTCTGATCTGGCCTGGAGAAGGGATATGCAAAATGATGCAAGATGCAAATGCAATGCAAAGGTATGAATGCAATAAAACATGGGATCAAAGCTTCGACATAGTCCGAATAATCACTGTGCTGTGCTGATGACTGAATAGGTTCATGAGTCTGTTCTGAAGAGAATACCGGAATACCAGAATACCGGATGATCAGAATACCAGAATACCAGGCTAATAAGTCCACACTAATAGGAAATCCAGAATACCGGGTATGATGAATGTCAAGGTTACCTGCAAACCTGTAAACAACCCGCCCCTCTCACATGTGGGTACTAGGATGTTCAGTATCCCGGGCTCTCAGGTCGAGAAATGATGATACGTTCACCATTTCTGGTTTGGCATCATCATCAATCGAGGAGGCCTCAACTGATTCTCCAAAACGAAAGGTCCTCAGCTTCTGGCACTGAGGTCGAGAAGCAATAATACATTCATCCCTCGGGGTACAGTACTCTCGCCAATCGAGGAGTGCCTCCACTGATTCTCTTTCAAAAAAGATATCCTATAGCGAATTCCCAGCATTGGGTCCTCGGATCGAGAATGTTCAATGGGTTTGCCACAGAATGTGGTCTGCCACTGTCACATCTCGGGAGGAGTGCCGCAACCGAGTCCTCGGGAATGGTCACCAGAGTCGACAGTTCCTCAAGAGAATAACTACTGGCCTGCATAACATGCAGTAGCAGAAAGCTCCTGATAGAACCTCGTCTGGTTGTGGGTCTCATGAACAACAATACGTGGTCACCACCACGCAAGCGTCACGACTATCCACTCTAAACTCTATGTGTGTACTCAAGCCGGGGTAGTGAGCTTATCTCTCAGAACACCCATCCCGCCAAACAGACAAAACAGTGCAACACAATATAATATATGATATGTAATGCTAAAATGCGGTAAATACAGTAAAATAAATAAACAACAACATATAGCACAACAGTAAACACCCAATGAAAGAAAAGCAGACAAGCGCTAGGATTGACTTGCTAAGGAAACCAGAGATTCTGGGTTCGATCCCCAGCAGAGTCGCCAGCTGTCGCTCCCGGGATTTTCATCCAAGTACAAACGCGAAAGTGGCACCGAAACAGAGTCGCCAGCAATGTGTATTTATCCCAAGAGAGGGAAAGGAAACACCGCGTAAACCTGAGAGAAAGGAAAAGCATGGTCTTGCGACCAAGAGAAATGGGTTCGGGAGTCGGTTACGCGAGAGGAAGGTATTAGCACCCCCTCGCGTCCATCGTACCCGATGGGATCCACGCTTGCTTGTCTCGATCAAAGGGTGTAAAGAAGAGATACTGGAAAGGGAACTGAAAGAAAGAAAGGAGAAAGAAAAGAAAAGGAACGGGAAACAAATGTAGGGAAAATAAAAGAAGTGCTCGCATGGGCCCTACCCCACTGCCTACGTATCTCATCGGGAGCATGAGAATCAGAGCGACGTAGTTCCCCTCACCTAAGGGAAAGATTGTTTGTGTTTTTTAAGGAACGGCTGACGTTCTAGCTCAGGTGTTGCAGGCTCGCTGGTCCGAGTGCGTTACCATCTTGCAAGAGAACGAGTAGAAGCACGTTCGTACGCTGAGAGTGAGTGAGGTGAGAAAAGAATTCCCGAAGGAAAGACGTTATTGTTTGTTTTTGTCTTTTAAGAGTTTTTTCATTTGTTTGCATATGATAGTGTATCTGAATCTTAGTCATTGGAATGTGTACATCCTCACATTCCAAGATGGAATGGGTAAGAAAGCACACTAAGAGTGAAGAAGACCCCCACACTTAGTTCCAATTGTCAAGGTTCAAACACACTAGCATACTTGTGTTTATTAAGTGTTTTTGTTGATTAGGAAATGAAGAAGTGTTTTTTATTTGTACCTTCAACAAGTATTGCATTTAAGTCCCTCATACAAGATCAAATGTTTAACACATTGACCCAAGATGGGCTATATGCTATACATTCTAAGATTATAAGAGAAGACCCCTTATAACCTTTTCTTTATATGAAAGGCCTAAATGCAATAAATGCCTACCTTTATTATATGTTTTGAATTTTCTTTGAGATGAGAAGAGAGACTCAAGAGAAAAGTAAAGGTAAAATCTATATGAACTAAGACTCAATCCTAATTGATTAGTTAAGGGGAGTGATCCTAAAGGTTGGTGAGGTTTAAAACCTAACTCTAAAAGAAGAGAGAAGAGACTCAAAGTGTAAGAGAAAACGGAAGTTAGTTGTTAGTGTGCTCGCCAAGGATAGGGATCCTCGTGCCTACGTATCCTCATTAGGGAATGAGGAATCAGAGCATCCGTAGTTCGTGGTACTACGGGTGAACAGGAAACAGTCTCAATCGCATGGATGCGAGAGGGAAGGACGTACAGAAAGTCAAAGGGGAAACTCGGTCCTACTAGTTAGCATGCAATGATGGTCCTAAGGTCAGGATCAAGGGGAGTATACCTAATGTTATCAGGCATGGATTGTTATCCTAATGTCTCTCCTACCTCCGACTTAATCAAAAATTAAGTGGAGCGAGGAATCCTAAGGGATCAAGTCATCAGACAAGTAAACACAGGATAAATCAATCACAAAATGAACTAAAAGCAATGAAAGAGTAAACAGTAACGTCACACAATCAAAGTAAAAAAAAAAAGGAAGCTTTAGCCAAGGGGTCATATCAACCGAGGCAAACAAGCTGGCTGTGGGAAATAGGGGTACTCACCCAATGGTATCGAGAACCATGGAGAGCAGAATAAAAAAGGGGAAGATGTGAATCAGATCACATAAGCATCAGCATTGGTCAATGCGAGCTAAAGACAAAGTGTGGGGGTTGGTTGCGAACCCTATCTTCCACTTGACGTCTCGATAACAGGAGCAGGTAATGTTCAAAGCTTCAATCCTGTAATGAGAGCTAAGAACGACTCAACTAGAATAACGGGGGTCGATTGCGAACCCTACCTTCCGTCAATTGCCTCCTTGGAGGTCTTACCAGGGGAAATGGGAATGGGATGCCTCATAGAGGTCTTCAGGCACAATATTAAACAATCACAAACAGAGCCTCCTTTGAGGACTTGCATCATTGCCGGCCAAGTGGCACGGACTCCCAAACCTACTTCTCATGGCATAAAAAGGAAAAATGCAGAATTAGTAAAAGAGAAGAGAAGTGATACCGAACGGATATCAATCCGTAGCAACGTAAGCAAAGTGTAAGCAAACCGGCACACTTCTAGTAACCTAGTATAGATGAACAAGTGTTAGAAAGCGAAATGGATCCGTGAAAGGCATGGAACCAAATGCTCTTAATAAAAACAATAAAACAAGGCCATGAGCCGTAAACAGCAGCAACAACAGCGCTCCTGCACCTGCATAGCTGTAAAAAAATAGCAACAAGTAAAAACAGTCTATAACAGCTACTATTTCCAGAACAGGACAGGTGTGTATGCAACCAGGCAGAATATCAACATTTCACAGCACATTTTGTCCGTTACAGCAGTGTATGTTATAGCAACTTCTACATTTAAGCCACTTATCAAAACAAATGAGAATCACTACAAAACAAACTCAAAAAGTTAGTCAAAATTCAAATGGAGCTTGTCAACAAGAAATACATGAAATCAATACTAAATGAAAGCAACAATTAGACAAAAATCTATGCATGTAACAAATATTAATAACTATTAACAAAGTTATCAAATGAAACTATTATGAAAATATTAGCACTAAAACCTATGTTTAGTCAATGTTAGAACTAAGTCAATGTCAATTAGTTCAAAGTTTCTAATTCTAAAACTAGTTAGTGAACAATTATGCCAAAAAACAATTAGTGAACCAATAGGCAAAAAAACAATTAGTCAACAATCAAGCTAGAACGATTAGTGCCATTTAATCGAAAAAACAATTAAGGAATGATTAAGCAAAATTAAATATTGAACAATTAAGCTAACAAATGAGTTGTGTGATTAAGAAAAAAAACAATTATTCAACTACTAAACAAAGTTAGTATTCAATGTTAGTTAAATGGAAATATCTAATTCAACAAGATTAGTTCTAATCCAATGAGCTAAAATTTAATTCCAGCAAAATCACATTCTAATCTAATTCTAAGATTATGATTACAGTTGATTCTAAGATTAATCACTAATCAAATAACTAAACAAACAGCAAGACAAAATTAGAGTGGAAATTAACTACAGGGGTGCAGTAGTGTTAACGTGGGTGAGGATAGGATTTACATGGAGTCTTAGGCCCAAATCATGAATCAAGGAGGGTGTGAAAAGGAATTTCAAATGAGCCCGGTTATGGATCAATTATCTTCTTCTAAAAAACCCTAGGGATTTCTACAAAAACCAACTCGCCATTTCCTTCTTCCCTCCTGTGCCGTCACAACTCTTCACCGTTCCTAACATCAAAACTCTCCGTTCAAATTGCACCGCCGGCGACCACTTTCACACTACTATCCCTCGCCGTACCACAATGCTCCACCTCCCAAACACTCCTTTTTCTCTCCAATTCGTGAGCTTCTCTTTTTGTCCAGAGGAACGTCGCCGGCGACGTCCTCTTCTCCACACCGCATCTCTACATCCGTTCAACAACCTTCCTCCTCCTGAAACACTTACTCCGACACAAAACCACAGCCACAGAACTCCTCGCAACTGAATCCCTCAATTGAATCTCTCAATCACCTTCGCAAACCCTAAGCTACGACTATGTATCGTTTCACGTCGTAACTCTTGATTCGCAAAAAAACATGTTCTACCGTGCACGTGGAATGGGAACCTAGTGGATTACGCTCTCGGAAGCAATCTTAAATTAACCGTAAAGCAAGAAATCAAACTGTACGTACCGGAGAAAAACTTTGATATGATTGCTCGGTGTCGACGAAACCCGCAGGTACCGCTTCGTTATTCCTCCTGCTAAACCTTCTTTGTGCTTTAATTGTTGAAATTGCGAAGCGTTGTTGTTGCGATGAGATTGACGATAACCATGCACAGTTGTTGATGTTGTTTCTCTTGCAGGTTTCTTCTTGATTTCTGCAGAATTTGGTTGATGAAGATTGCAGCACTTTACCATATTGCAGGTACTGATGAGAGAAATTCAGAATTGTGTTGATGAATTGTTGTGGATGTTGCGATATTGTGCACGAATGGCTTCTGTGGAATTGCGGATTCTTGCATTCTGAACTGTTTGCTTTTTACAGGTTTGGACTTGAAGTTGAATTAATTATGAAGATGATGATGGCATGTTTCGATTTGATGGAAGTGGAAGAAAAAATCTAAGATGACGATGAAGATTGGTGTTAATGGTGGAGAGGTCTCAAGGAGAGTGAAGAAGTTGAAGCCCAGAAGAAAAAAAATCAGTTATGGTTCTGTTAGCTTCCGTTAGAAGTGTTAGAGGCGGTTAGAAAACGGTTAGAGGAATTGTTAGAAAAAATGTTGTAAAACTGTTAGAAGTTTTTTTTTTATTGTGTTAGATGGGTTCTGATGATGTTGGTGCGATGTTTCCCGTTCTCACACTGTTCCAAGAGTATCAAGCATCTTTTGATGCTACTTGACATGGGCTTTGAAAAATAGTTTTTGTTTTATAGAATATAGGTTGAGGAGTGGTTTAGGATAATATTGAGTATGGAATTAAAACAAGATTTAATTTGGATATGAACTTAGGGAGTATATTAAAATGGATATCAATAATGGTTTTAGATAAAAAAAATGGTTAATTGGATTTGTAATGGAAAAGGATTATTTGCAAAGTTAATGGAAATGGATTTGAGAATGGATAATGGAATGGTTTAATGGTTATTAACATAGTGATTTAAAATATGGAGTAAAATTGGATGTTTGGAATTAAAAAGGATAAAAAGGAAAATGGGTTAAAAAGAAATGGATATGGAAATTGGATAATTGGAAGTGATTTGGATAAAAGTAGAAAAATGGATTAAAGAGTGGATAATTGAATAGAAATGAACTAAAATTGGATAAAATGGATTTTTGGATATTTGGATATTTATGGAAATGGTATCAGAGATGGTTAGGGGTTAGCAAAAAGGAGTTGTGACTCGAATTCCAAGCAAGTCACATGAGTACATTCAATCCACATCCCACTTCAGATCCAAAGCAAACTTGTACTCAACCAAGAAGGAGAAACCTTACACATCCTTGAGACGCACACCCCGATTCACACCAACGAAACCCTGACCCAATATCTTTGACGATTTCTCTGAATAGGAAAACCTCCTCTTGATGTACACTGATAATCTACTGAATATGGAAAGCTCAAACCAAAGGAAGATGCCTTGATCACCCGTCTTAGGAACCCAATGTAAATGAATGAATGAGTTATGACCTAATGGATATGCAAATGAAGGCGAAGCAAAAGCCAGAAAAAAGTAGGGCAAATTTTGGGGTGCTACACACTTCCACCTTCCCCTGTTCTTAATAAAAAATGCACACCTCCTGCTTCTCTAAATGGTGGGTTACTTGATCTCAATGCTCCTCCTTCTCCTTCTACAAATCATAAAATCAACCTCAACTTTCCACTTCCACCTTCCCCTGTTCTTGATCAAGAATTCACACCTCCTGCTTCTCTAAATGGTGGGTTACTTGATCTCAATGCTCCTCCTTCGCCTTCTGCAAACCATAAAATCAACCTCAACTTACCACTTCCACCTTCCCATGTTCTTAATCAAGAATTCACACCTCCTGCTTTTCCAAATGGTGGGTTACTTTATCTCAATGCTCCTCCTTCTCCTTCTGCTAACTATGTAATCAACCTCAACTTTCCGCCTCTACCTTCCCATGTTCTTGATCAAGAATTCACACCACCTTCTTCTCTAAATGGTGGGTTACTTGATCTCAATGCTTCTCCTTCTCCTTCTGCTAACCATGAAATAAACCTCAACTTTCCACTTCCACCTTCCCCTGTTCTTGATCAAGAATTCATACCTCCTGCTTCTCTAAATGGTGGATTACTTGATCTCAACGCTCCTCCTTCTCCTTCTGCTAACCAAGAAATCAACCTCAACTTCCACCACAACCTTCCCCTGTTCTTGATCAAGAATTCACACCTCCTGCTTCTCTAAATGGTGGGTTACTTGAACTTAATGCTCCTCCTGATCCTTATGCTAACCTCCAAATCAACCTCAACTTTCCACCTCCACCTTCCCCTGTTCTTGATCAAGAATTCACACCTCCAGCTTCTCTAAATGGGGGGTTACTTGATCTCATTGTTCCACCTTCTCCTTCTGCTAACCATGAAATCAACCTCAACTTTCCACCTCCACCTTCCCCTCTTTTTGATTAAGAATTCACACCTCCTGCTTCTCCAAATGGTGGGTTACTTGATCTCAATGTTCCTTCTTCTCCTTCTGCTTACCATGAAATCAACCAAAACTTTCCACCTCCACCTTCCCCTGTTCTTGATCAAGAATTCACACCTCCTGCTTCTCCAAATGGTGGGTTACTTGAAATCAATGTTCCCCCTTCTCCTTCTGCTTACCATGAAATCAACCTCATCTTTCCACCTCCACCTTCCCCTATTCTTGATCAAGAATTCACACCTCCTGCTTCTCTAAATGGTGGGTTACTTGATCTCAATGCTCCTCCTTCTCCTTCTGCAAACCATAAAATCAACCTCAACTTTCCACTTCCACCTTCCCCTGTTCTTAATCAAGAATTCACACCTCCTGCTTCTCCAAATGGTGGGTTACTTTATCTAAATGCTCCTCCTTCTCCTTCTGCAAACCATGTAATCAACCTCAACTTTCCACCTCCACCTTCCCCTGTTCTTTATCAAGAATTCACACCTCATGCTTCTCTAAATGGTGGGTTACTTGATCTCAATGCTCCTCCGTCTCCTTCTGCTAACCATGAAATCAACCTCAACTTTCCACCTCCAGCTTCCCCTGTTCTTGATCAAGAATTCACACCTCCTATTTTTCTAAATGGTGGGTTACTTTACCTCAATGCTCATCCTTCTCCTTCTGCTAACCATGAAATCAACCTCTATTTTCCACCTCCACCTTCCCCTGTTCTTGATCAAGAATTTACACCTCCTATTTCTTTAAATGGTGGGTGACTTGATCTCAATGCTCCTCCTTCTTTTTCTGCTAACCATGAAATCAACCACAACATTCCACCTCCACCTTCCCCTGTTCTTGATCAAGAATTCACACCTCCTGCTTCCCTAAATGGTGGGTTACTTGATCTCAATGCTCCTCCTTCTCCTTCTGCAAACCATAAAATCAACCTCAACTTTCCACTTCCACCTTCCCCTGTTCTTGATCAAGAATTCACACCTCCTACTTCTCTAAATGGGGGATTACTTGATCTCAACGCTCCTCCTTCTCCTTCTGCTAACCAAGAAATCAACCTCAACTTTCCACCTCCAGCTTCCCCTGTTCTTGATCAAGAATACACACCTCCTGTTTTTCTAAATGGTGGGTTACTTTACCTCAATGCTCCTCCTTCTCCTTCTCATAACCATGAAATCAACCTCAATTTTCCACCTCCACCTTCCCCTATTCTTGATCAAGAATTCACACCTCCCGCTTCTCTAAATGGTGGGTTACTTGATCTCAATGCTCCCCCTTCTCCCTCTGCTAACCATGAAGTCAACCTCAACTTGCCACTTCCACCTTACCCTATTCTTGATCAAGAATTCACACCTTCTGTTTCTCTAAATGGTGGGTTACTTGATCTCAATGCTCCTCCTTCTCCTTCTACTAACCATGAAATCAACCTCAACTTTCCACCTCCACCTTCCCCTGTTCTTGATCAAGAATTTACACCTCCTGCTTCTTTAAATGGTGGGTGACTTGACCTCAATGCTCCTCCTTCTCCTTCTGCTAACCATGAAATCAACCTCAACTTTCCACCTCCACCTTCCCCTGTTTTTGATCAAGAATTCACACCTCCTGCTTCTCGAAATGGTGGGTTACTTGATCTCAATGCTCCTCTTTCTCCTTCTGTAAACCATAAAATCAACCTCAACTTTCCACTTCCACCTTCCCCTGTTCTTGATCAAGAATTCACACCTCCTGCTTCTCTAAATGGTGGGTTACTTGATCTCAATGCTCCTCCTTCGCCTTCTGCAAACCATAAAATCAACCTCAACTTACCACTTCCACCTTCCCATGTTCTTAATCAAGAATTCACACCTCCTGCTTTTCCAAATGGTGGGTTACTTTATCTTAATGCTCCTCCTTCTCCTTCTGCTAACTATGTAATCAACTTGAACTTTCCGCCTCTACCTTCCCATGTTCTTGATCAAGAATTCACACCACCTACTTCTCTAAATGGTGGGTTACTTGATCTCAATGCTTCTCCTTCTCCTTCTGCTAACCATGAAATCAACCTCAACTTTCCACTTCCACCTTCCCCTGTTCTTGATCAAGAATTCACACCTCCTGCTTCTCTAAATGGTGGATTACTTGATCTCAACGCTCCTCCTTCTCCTTCTGCTAACCAAGAAATCAACCTCAACTTCCACCACAACCTTCCCCTGTTCTTGATCAAGAATTCACACCTCCTGCTTCTCTAAATGGTGGGTTACTTGAACTTAATGCTCCTCCTGATCCTTATGCTAACCTCGAAATCAACCTCAACTTTCCACCTCCACCTTCCCCTGTTCTTGATCAAGAATTCACACCTCCGGCTTCTCTAAATGGGGGGTTACTTGATCTCATTGTTCCACCTTCTCCTTCTGCTAACCATGAAATCAACCTCAACTTTCCACCTCCACCTTCCCCTCTTTTTGATTAAGAATTCACACCTCCTGCTTCTCCAAATGGTGGGTTACTTGATCTCAATGTTCCTTCTTCTCCTTCTGCTTACCATGAAATCAACCAAAACTTTCCACCTCCACCTTCCCCTGTTCTTGATCAAGAATTCACACCTCCTGCTTCTCCAAATGGTGGGTTACTTGAAATCAATGTTCCCCCTTCTCCTTCTGCTTACCATGAAATCAACCTCAACTTTCCACCTCCACCTTCCCCTGTTTTTGATTAAGAATTCACACCTCCTGCTTCTCCAAATGGTGGGTTACTTGATCTCAATGCTCCTCCTTCTCCTTCTGCAAATCATAAAATCAACCTCAACTTTCCACTTCCACCTTCCCCTGTTCTTGATCAAGAATTCACACCTCCTGCTTCTCTAAATGGTGGGTTACTTGATCTCAATGCTCCTCCTTCGCCTTCTGCAAACCATAAAATCAACCTCAACTTACCACTTCCACCTTCCCATGTTCTTAATCAAGAATTCACACCTCCTGCTTTTCCAAATGGTGGGTTACTTTATCTCAATGCTCCTCTTTCTCCTTCTGCTAACTATGTAATCAACCTGAACTTTCCGCCTCTACCTTCCCATGTTCTTGATCAAGAATTCACACCACCTGCTTCTCTAAATGGTGGGTTACTTGATCTCAATGCTTCTCCTTCTCCTTCTGCTAACCATGAAATCAACCTCAACTTTCCACTTCCACCTTCCCCTGTTCTTGATCAAGAATTCACACCTCCTGCTTCTCTAAATGGTGGATTACTTGATCTCAACGCTCCTCCTTCTCCTTCTGCTAACCAAGAAATCAACCTCAACTTCCACCACAACCTTCCCCTGTTCTTGATCAAGAATTCACACCTCCTGCTTCTCTAAATGGTGGGTTACTTGAACTTAATGCTCCTCCTGATCCTTATGCTAACCTCGAAATCAACCTCAACTTTCCACCTCCACCTTCCCCTGTTCTTGATCAAGAATTCACACCTCCGGCTTCTCTAAATGGGGGGTTACTTGATCTCATTGTTCCACCTTCTCCTTCTGCTAACCATGAAATCAACCTCAACTTTCCACCTCCACCTTCCCCTCTTTTTGATTAAGAATTCACACCTCCTGCTTCTCCAAATGGTGGGTTACTTGATCTCAATGTTCCTTCTTCTCCTTCTGCTTACCATGAAATCAACCAAAACTTTCCACCTCCACCTTCCCCTGTTCTTGATCAAGAATTCACACCTCCTGCTTCTCCAAATGGTGGGTTACTTGAAATCAATGTTCCCCCTTCTCCTTCTGCTTACCATGAAATCAACCTCATCTTTCCACCTGCACCTTCCCCTATTCTTGATCAAGAATTCACACCTCCTGCTTCTCTAAATGGTGGGTTACTTGATCTCAATGCTCCTCCTTCTCCTTCTGCAAACCATAAAATCAACCTCAACTTTCCACTTCCACCTTCCCCTGTTCTTAATCAAGAATTCACACCTCCTGCTTCTCCAAATGGTGGGTTACTTTATCTAAATACTCCTCCTTCTCCTTCTGCAAACCATGTAATCAACCTCAACTTTCCACCTCCACCTTCCCCTGTTCTTTATCAAGAATTCACACCTCATGCTTCTCTAAATGGTGGGTTACTTGATCTCAATGCTCCTCCGTCTCCTTCTGCTAACCATGAAATAAACCTCAACTTTCCACCTCCAGCTTCCCCTGTTCTTGATCAAGACTTCACACCTCCTATTTTTCTAAATGGTGGGTTACTTTACCTCAATGCTCCTCCTTCTCCTTCTGCTATCCATGAAATCAACCTCTATTTTCCACCTCCACCTTCCCCTGTTCTTGATCAAGAATTTACACCTCCTGCTTCTCCAAATGGTGGGTTACTTGAAATCAATGTTCCCCCTTCTCCTTCTGCTTACCATGAAATCAACCTCATCTTTCCACCTGCACCTTCCCCTATTCTTGATCAAGAATTCACACCTCCTGCTTCTCTAAATGGTGGGTTACTTGATCTCAATGCTCCTCCTTCTCCTTCTGCAAACCATAAAATCAACCTCAACTTTCCACTTCCACCTTCCCCTGTTCTTAATCAAGAATTCACACCTCCTGCTTCTCCAAATGGTGGGTTACTTTATCTAAATGCTCCTCCTTCTCCTTCTGCAAACCATGTAATCAACCTCAACTTTCCACCTCCACCTTCCCCTGTTCTTTATCAAGAATTCACACCTCATGCTTCTCTAAATGGTGGGTTACTTGATCTCAATGCTCCTCCGTCTCCTTCTGCTAACCATGAAATAAACCTCAACTTTCCACCTCCAGCTTCCCCTGTTCTTGATCAAGACTTCACACCTCCTATTTTTCTAAATGGTGGGTTACTTTACCTCAATGCTCCTCCTTCTCCTTCTGCTATCCATGAAATCAACCTCTATTTTCCACCTCCACCTTCCCCTGTTCTTGATCAAGAATTTACACCTCCTATTTCTTTAAATGGTGGGTGACTTGATCTCAATGCTCCTCCTTCTTTTTCTGTTAACCATGAAATCAACCTCAACTTTCCACCTCCACCTTCCCCTGTTCTTGATCAAGAATTCACACCTCCTGCTTCCCTAAATGGTGGGTTACTTGATCTCAATGCTCCTCCTTCTCCTTCTGCAAACCATAAAATCAACCTCAACTTTCCACTTCCACCTTCCCCTATTCTTAATCAAGAATTCACACCTCCTACTTCTCCATATGGTGGGTTACTTTATCTCAATGCTCCTCCTTCTCCTTCTGCTAACCATGAAATCAACCTCAACTTTCCACCTACAACTTCCCCTGTTCTTGTTCAAGAATCCACACCTCCTGCTTCTCTAAATAGTGGGTTACTTGATCTCAATGCACCTCCCACTCCTTATCCTAACCATGAAATCAACCTCAACTTTCCACCTCCAAGTTCCCCTGTTCTTGATCAATAATTCACACCTCCTGCTTTTCCAAATGGTGGGTTACTTTATCTCAATGCTCCTCCTTCTCCTTCTGCTAACTATGTAATCAACCTCAACTTTCCACCTCTACCTTCCCCTGTTCTTGATCAAGAATTCACACCTCCTGCTTCTCTAAATGGTGGGTTACTTGATCTCAATGCTTCTCCTTCTACTTCTGCTAACCATGAAATCAACCTCAACTTTCCACTTCCACCTTCCCCTGTTCTTGATTAAGAATTCACACCTCCTGCTTCTCTAAATGGTGGGTTACTTGATCTCAATGCTCCTCCTTCTCCTTCTGCTAACCAAGAAATCAACCTCAACTTCCACCACAACCTTCCCTTGTTCTTGATCAAGAATTCACACCTCCTGCTTCTCTAAATGGTGGGTTACTTGATCTCAATGTTCCATTTTCTCCTTCAGCTAACCATGAAATCAACCTCAACTTTCCACCTCCACCTTCCCCTGTTCTTGATCAAGAATTCACACCTCCTGCTTCTCCAAATGGAGGGTTACTTGATCTCAATGTCCCCCTTCTCCTTCTGCTAACCATGAAATCAACCTCAACTTTCCACCTCCACCTTCCCCTGTTTTTGATTAAGAATTCACACCTCCTGCTTCTCCAAATGGTGGGTTACTTGATCTCAATGCTCCTCCTTCTCCTTCTGCAAATCATAAAATCAACCTCAACTTTCCACTTCCACCTTCCCCTGTTCTTGATCAAGAATTCACACCTCCTGCTTCTCTAAATGGTGGGTCACTTGATCTCAATGCTCCTCCTTCGCCTTCTGCAAACCATAAAATCAACCTCAACTTACCACTTCCACCTTCCCATGTTCTTAATCAAGAATTCACACCTCCTGCTTTTCCAAATGGTGGGTTACTTTATCTCAATGCTCCTCCTTCTCCTTCTGCTAACTATGTAATCTACCTGAACTTTCCGCCTCTACCTTCCCATGTTCTTGATCAATAATTCACACCACCTGCTTCTCTAAATGGTGGGTTACTTGATCTCAATGCTTCTCCTTCTCCTTCTGCTAACCATGAAATCAACCTCAACTTTCCACTTCCACCTTCCCCTGTTCTTGATCAAGAATTCACACCTCCTGCTTCTCTAAATGGTGGATTACTTGATCTCAACGCTCCTCCTTCTCCTTCTGCTAACCAAGAAATCAACCTCAACTTCCACCACAACCTTCCCCTGTTCTTGATCAAGAATTCACACCTCCTGCTTCTCTAAATGGTGGGTTACTTGAACTTAATGCTCCTCCTGATCCTTATGCTAACCTCGAAATCAACCTCAACTTTCCACCTCCACCTTCCCCTGTTCTTGATCAAGAATTCACACCTCCGGCTTCTCTAAATGGGGGGTTACTTGATCTCATTGTTCCACCTTCTCCTTCTGCTAACCATGAAATCAACCTCAACTTTCCACCTCCACCTTCCCCTCTTTTTGATTAAGAATTCACACCTCCTGCTTCTCCAAATGGTGGGTTACTTGATCTCAATGTTCCTTCTTCTCCTTCTGCTTACCATGAAATCAACCAAAACTTTCCACCTCCACCTTCCCCTGTTCTTGATCAAGAATTCACACCTCCTGCTTCTCCAAATGGTGGGTTACTTGAAATCAATGTTCCCCCTTCTCCTTCTGCTTACCATGAAATCAACCTCATCTTTCCACCTCCACCTTCCCCTATTCTTGATCAAGAATTCACACCTCCTGCTTCTCTAAATGGTGGGTTACTTGATCTCAATGCTCCTCCTTCTCCTTCTGCAAACCATAAAATCAACCTCAACTTTCCACTTCCACCTTCCCCTGTTCTTAATCAAGAATTCACACCTCCTGCTTCTCCAAATGGTGGGTTACTTTATCTAAATGCTCCTCCTTCTCCTTCTGCAAACCATGTAATCAACCTCAACTTTCCACCTCCACATTCCCCTGTTCTTTATCAAGAATTCACACCTCATGCTTCTCTAAATGGTGGGTTACTTGATCTCAATGCTCCTCCGTCTCCTTCTGCTAACCATGAAATAAACCTCAACTTTCCACCTCCAGCTTCCCCTGTTCTTGATCAAGAATTCACACCTCCTATTTTTCTAAATGGTGGGTTACTTTACCTCAATGCCCCTCCTTCTCCTTCTGCTATCCATGAAATCAACCTCTATTTTCCACCTCCACCTTCCCCTGTTCTTGATCAAGAATTTACACCTCCTCTTTCTTTAAATGGTGGGTGACTTGATCTCAATGCTCCTCCTTCTTTTTCTGTTAACCATGAAATCAACCTCAACTTTCCACCTCCACCTTCCCCTGTTCTTGATCAAGAATTCACACCTCCTGCTTCCCTAAATGGTGGGTTACTTGATCTCAATGCTCCTCCTTCTCCTTCTGCAAACCATAAAATCAACCTCAACTTTCCACTTCCACCTTCCCCTATTCTTAATCAAGAATTCACACCTCCTACTTCTCCATATGGTGGGTTACTTTATCTCAATGCTCCTCCTTCTCCTTCTGCTAACCATGAAATCAACCTCAACTTTCCACCTACAACTTCCCGTGTTCTTGTTCAAGAATCCACACCTCCTGCTTCTCTAAATAGTGGGTTACTTGATCTCAATGCACCTCCCACTCCTTATCCTAACCATGAAATCAACCTCAACTTTCCACCTCCAAGTTCCCCTGTTCTTGATCAATAATTCACACCTCCTGCTTTTCCAAATGGTGGGTTACTTTATCTCAATGCTCCTCCTTCTCCTTCTGCTAACTATGTAATCAACCTCAACTTTCCACCTCTACCTTCCCCTGTTCTTGATCAAGAATTCACACCTCCTGCTTCTCTAAATGGTGGGTTACTTGATCTCAATGCTTCTCCTTCTCCTTCTGCTAACCATGAAATCAACCTCAACTTTCCACTTCCACCTTCCCCTGTTCTTGATTAAGAATTCACACCTCCTGCTTCTCTAAATGGTGGGTTACTTGATCTCAATGCTCCTCCTTCTCCTTCTGCTAACCAAGAAATCAACCTCAACTTCCACCACAACCTTCCCTTGTTCTTGATCAAGAATTCACACCTCCTGCTTCTCTAAATGGTGGGTTACTTGATCTCAATGTTCCATTTTCTCCTTCAGCTAACCATGAAATCAACCTCAACTTTCCACCTCCACCTTCCCCTGTTCTTGATCAAGAATTCACACCTCCTGCTTCTCCAAATGGAGGGTTACTTGATCTCAATGTCCCCCTTCTCCTTCTGCTAACCATGAAATCAACCTCAACTTTCCACCTCCACCTTCCCCTGTTTTTGATTAAGAATTCACACCTCCTGCTTCTCCAAATGGTGGGTTACTTGATCTCAATGCTCCTCCTTCTCCTTCTGCAAATCATAAAATCAACCTCAACTTTCCACTTCCACCTTCCCCTGTTCTTGATCAAGAATTCACACCTCCTGCTTCTCTAAATGGTGGGTTACTTGATCTCAATGCTCCTCCTTCGCCTTCTGCAAACCATAAAATCAACCTCAACTTACCACTTCCACCTTCCCATGTTCTTAATCAAGAATTCACACCTCCTGCTTTTCCAAATGGTGGGTTACTTTATCTCAATGCTCCTCCTTCTCCTTCTGCTAACTATGTAATCTACCTGAACTTTCCGCCTCTACCTTCCCATGTTCTTGATCAATAATTCACACCACCTGCTTCTCTAAATGGTGGGTTACTTGATCTCAATGCTTCTCCTTCTCCTTCTGCTAACCATGAAATCAACCTCAACTTTCCACTTCCACCTTCCCCTGTTCTTGATCAAGAATTCACACCTCCTGCTTCTCTAAATGGTGGATTACTTGATCTCAACGCTCCTCCTTCTCCTTCTGCTAACCAAGAAATCAACCTCAACTTCCACCACAACCTTCCCCTGTTCTTGATCAAGAATTCACACCTCCTGCTTCTCTAAATGGTGGGTTACTTGAACTTAATGCTCCTCCTGATCCTTATGCTAACCTCGAAATCAACCTCAACTTTCCACTTCCACCTTCCCCTGTTCTTAATCAAGAATTCACACCTCCTGCTTCTCCAAATGGTGGGTTACTTTATCTAAATGCTCCTCCTTCTCCTTCTGCAAACCATGTAATCAACCTCAACTTTCCACCTCCACCTTCCCCTGTTCTTTATCAAGAATTCACACCTCATGCTTCTCTAAATGGTGGGTTACTTGATCTCAATGCTCCTCCGTCTCCTTCTGCTAACCATGAAATAAACCTCAACTTTCCACCTCCAGCTTCCCCTGTTCTTGATCAAGAATTCACACCTCCTATTTTTCTAAATGGTGGGTTACTTTACCTCAATGCCCCTCCTTCTCCTTCTGCTATCCATGAAATCAACCTCTATTTTCCACCTCCACCTTCCCCTGTTCTTGATCAAGAATTTACACCTCCTCTTTCTTTAAATGGTGGGTGACTTGATCTCAATGCTCCTCCTTCTTTTTCTGTTAACCATGAAATCAACCTCAACTTTCCACCTCCACCTTCCCCTGTTCTTGATCAAGAATTCACACCTCCTGCTTCCCTAAATGGTGGGTTACTTGATCTCAATGCTCCTCCTTCTCCTTCTGCAAACCATAAAATCAACCTCAACTTTCCACTTCCACCTTCCCCTATTCTTAATCAAGAATTCACACCTCCTACTTCTCCATATGGTGGGTTACTTTATCTCAATGCTCCTCCTTCTCCTTCTGCTAACCATGAAATCAACCTCAACTTTCCACCTACAACTTCCCCTGTTCTTGTTCAAGAATCCACACCTCCTGCTTCTCTAAATAGTGGGTTACTTGATCTCAATGCACCTCCCACTCCTTATCCTAACCATGAAATCAACCTCAACTTTCCACCTCCAAGTTCCCCTGTTCTTGATCAATAATTCACACCTCCTGCTTTTCCAAATGGTGGGTTAGTTTATCTCAATGCTCCTCCTTCTCCTTCTGCTAACTATGTAATCAACCTCAACTTTCCACCTCTACCTTCCCCTGTTCTTGATCAAGAATTCACACCTCCTGCTTCTCTAAATGGTGGGTTACTTGATCTCAATGCTTCTCCTTCTCCTTCTGCTAACCATGAAATCAACCTCAACTTTCCACTTCCACCTTCCCCTGTTCTTGATTAAGAATTCACACCTCCTGCTTCTCTAAATGGTGGGTTACTTGATCTCAATGCTCCTCCTTCTCCTTCTGCTAACCAAGAAATCAACCTCAACTTCCACCACAACCTTCCCTTGTTCTTGATCAAGAATTCACACCTCCTGCTTCTCTAAATGGTGGGTTACTTGATCTCAATGTTCCATTTTCTCCTTCAGCTAACCATGAAATCAACCTCAACTTTCCACCTCCACCTTCCCCTGTTCTTGATCAAGAATTCACACCTCCTGCTTCTCCAAATGGAGGGTTACTTGATCTCAATGTCCCCCTTCTCCTTCTGCTAACCATGAAATCAAACTCAACTTTCCACCTCCACCTTCCCCTGTTTTTGATTAAGAATTCACACCTCCTGCTTCTCCAAATGGTGGGTTACTTGATCTCAATGCTCCTCCTTCTCCTTCTGCAAATCATAAAATCAACCTCAACTTTCCACTTCCACCTTCCCCTGTTCTTGATCAAGAATTCACACCTCCTGCTTCTCTAAATGGTGGGTTACTTGATCTCAATGCTCCTCCTTCGCCTTCTGCAAACCATAAAATCAACCTCAACTTACCACTTCCACCTTCCCATGTTCTTAATCAAGAATTCACACCTCCTGCTTTTCCAAATGGTGGGTTACTTTATCTCAATGCTCCTCCTTCTCCTTCTGCTAACTATGTAATCTACCTGAACTTTCCGCCTCTACCTTCCCATGTTCTTGATCAATAATTCACACCACCTGCTTCTCTAAATGGTGGGTTACTTGATCTCAATGCTTCTCCTTCTCCTTCTGCTAACCATGAAATCAACCTCAACTTTCCACTTCCACCTTCCCCTGTTCTTGATCAAGAATTCACACCTCCTGCTTCTCTAAATGGTGGATTACTTGATCTCAACGCTCCTCCTTCTCCTTCTGCTAACCAAGAAATCAACCTCAACTTCCACCACAACCTTCCCCTGTTCTTGATCAAGAATTCACACCTCCTGCTTCTCTAAATGGTGGGTTACTTGAACTTAATGCTCCTCCTGATCCTTATGCTAACCTCGAAATCAACCTCAACTTTCCACCTCCACCTTCCCCTGTTCTTGATCAAGAATTCACACCTCCGGCTTCTCTAAATGGGGGGTTACTTGATCTCATTGTTCCACCTTCTCCTTCTGCTAACCATGAAATCAACCTCAACTTTCCACCTCCACCTTCCCCTCTTTTTGATTAAGAATTCACACCTCCTGCTTCTCCAAATGGTGGGTTACTTGATCTCAATGTTCCTTCTTCTCCTTCTGCTTACCATGAAATCAACCAAAACTTTCCACCTCCACCTTCCCCTGTTCTTGATCAAGAATTCACACCTCCTGCTTCTCCAAATGGTGGGTTACTTGAAATCAATGTTCCCCCTTCTCCTTCTGCTTACCATGAAATCAACCTCATCTTTCCACCTCCACCTTCCCCTATTCTTGATCAAGAATTCACACCTCCTGCTTCTCTAAATGGTGGGTTACTTGATCTCAATGCTCCTCCTTCTCCTTCTACAAACCATAAAATCAACCTCAACTTTCCACTTCCACCTTCCCCTGTTCTTAATCAAGAATTCACACCTCCTGCTTCTCCAAATGGTGGGTTACTTTATCTAAATGCTCCTCCTTCTCCTTCTGCAAACCATGTAATCAACCTCAACTTTCCACCTCCACCTTCCCCTGTTCTTTATCAAGAATTCACACCTCATGCTTCTCTAAATGGTGGGTTACTTGATCTCAATGCTCCTCCGTCTCCTTCTGCTAACCATGAAATAAACCTCAACTTTCCACCTCCAGCTTCCCCTGTTCTTGATCAAGAATTCACACCTCCTATTTTTCTAAATGGTGGGTTACTTTACCTCAATGCCCCTCCTTCTCCTTCTGCTATCCATGAAATCAACCTCTATTTTCCACCTCCACCTTCCCCTGTTCTTGATCAAGAATTTACACCTCCTCTTTCTTTAAATGGTGGGTGACTTGATCTCAATGCTCCTCCTTCTTTTTCTGTTAACCATGAAATCAACCTCAACTTTCCACCTCCACCTTCCCCTGTTCTTGATCAAGAATTCACACCTCCTGCTTCCCTAAATGGTGGGTTACTTGATCTCAATGCTCCTCCTTCTCCTTCTGCAAACCATAAAATCAACCTCAACTTTCCACTTCCACCTTCCCCTATTCTTAATCAAGAATTCACACCTCCTACTTCTCCATATGGTGGGTT
Source organism: Lathyrus tuberosus (assembly GCA_022829125.1). NCBI lineage: Eukaryota > Viridiplantae > Streptophyta > Magnoliopsida > Fabales > Fabaceae > Lathyrus > Lathyrus tuberosus. Next base: position 5,664,496 of record JALAZF010000315.1, on the reverse strand, counting down.
ACTTTATCTCAATGCTCCTCCTTCTCCTTCTGCTAACCATGAAATCAACCTCAACTTTCCACCTAAAACTTCCCCTGTTCTTGTTCAAGAATCCACACCTCCTGCTTCTCTAAATAGTGGGTTACTTGATCTCAATGCACCTCCCACTCCTTATCCTAACCATGAAATCAACCTCAACTTTCCACCTCCAAGTTCCCCTGTTCTTGATCAATAATTCACACCTCCAGCTTTTCCAAATGGTGGGTTACTTTATCTCAATGCTCCTCCTTCTCCTTCTGCTAACTATGTAATCAACCTCAACTTTCCACCTCTACCTTCCCCTGTTCTTGATCAAGAATTCACACCTCCTGCTTCTCTAAATGGTGGGTTACTTGATCTCAATGCTTCTCCTTCTCCTTCTGCTAACCATGAAATCAACCTCAACTTTCCACTTCCACCTTCCCCTGTTCTTGATTAAGAATTCACACCTCCTGCTTCTCTAAATGGTGGGTTACTTGATCTCAATGCTCCTCCTTCTCCTTCTGCTAACCAAGAAATCAACCTCAACTTCCACCACAACCTTCCCCTGTTCTTGATCAAGAATTCACACCTCCTGCTTCTCTAAATGGTGGGTTACTTGATCTCAATGTTCCATTTTCTCCTTCAGCTAACCATGAAATCAACCTCAACTTTCCACCTCCACCTTCCCCTGTTCTTGATCAAGAATTCACACCTCCTGCTTCTCCAAATGGAGGGTTACTTGATCTCAATGTCCCCCCTTCTCCTTCTGCTAACCATGAAATCAACCTCAACTTACCACCTCCACCTTCCCCTATTTTTGATTAAGAATTCACACCTTCTGCTTCTCCAAATGGTGGGTTACTTGATCTCAATGTTCCTTCTTCTCCTTCTGCTAACCATGAAATTAACCTCAACTTTCCACCTCCACCTTCCCCTGTTCTTGATCAAGAATTCACACCTCCTGTTCTCCAAATGTAGGGTTACTTGATCTCAATGTTCCCCCTTCTCCTTCTGCTAACCATGAAATCAACCTCATCTTTCCACCTCCATCTTCCCCTGTTCTTGATCAAGAATTCACACCTCCTGCTTCTCTAAATGGTGGGTTACTTGATCTCAATGCTCCTCCTTCTCCTTCTGCAAACCATAAAATCAACCTCAACTTTCCACTTCCACTTTCCCCTATTCTTAATCAAGAATTCACACCTCCTGCTTCTCCAAATGGTGGGTTACTTTATCTCAATGCTCCTCCTTCTCCTTCTGCTAACCAAGAAATCAACCTCAACTTCCACCACAACCTTCCCCTGTTCTTGATCAAGAATTCACACCTCCTGCTTCTCTAAATGGTGGGTTACTTGATCTCAATGTTCCTTTTTCTCCTTCTGCTAACCATGAAATCAACCTTAACTTTCCACCTCCACCTTCCCCTGTTCTTGATCAAGAATTCACACCTCCTGCTTCTCCAAATGGAGGGTTACTTGATCTCAATGTCCCCCCTTCTCCTTCTGCTAACCATGAAATCAACCTCAACTTACCACCTCCACCTTCCCCTATTTTTGATTAAGAATTCACACCTCCTGCTTCTCCAAATGGTGGGTTACTTGATCTCAATGTTCCTTCTTCTCCTTCTGCTAACCATGAAATTAACCTCAACTTTCCACCTCCACCTTCCCCTGTTCTTGATCAAGAATTCACACCTCCTGTTCTCCAAATGTAGGGTTACTTGATCTCAATGTTCCCCCTTCTCCTTCTGCTAACCATGAAATCAACCTCATCTTTCCACCTCCACCTTCCCCTGTTCTTGATCAAGAATTCACACCTCCTGCTTCTCTAAATGGTGGGTTACTTGATCTCAATGCTCCTCCTTCTCCTTCTGCAAACCATAAAATCAACCTCAACTTTCCACTTCCACCTTCCCCTGTTCTTAATCAAGAATTCACACCTCCTGCTTCTCCAAATGGTGGGTTACTTTATCTCAATACTCCTCCTTCTCCTTCTGCTAACTATGTAATCAACCTCAACTTTCCACCTCCACCTTCCCCTGTTCTTGATCAAGAATTCACACCTCATGCTTCTCTAAATGGTGGGTTACTTGATCTCAATGTTCCTCCGTCTCCTTCTGCTAACCATGAAATCAACCTCAACTTTCCACCTCCAGCTTCCCCTGTTCTTGATCAAGAATTCACACCTCCTATTTTTCTAAATGGTGGGTTACTTTAGTTCAATGCTCCTCCTTCTCCTTCTGCTAACCATGAAATCAACCTCTATTTTCCACCTCCACCTTCCCCTATTCTTGATCAAGAATTCACACCTCCCGCTTCTCTAAATGGTGGGTTACTTGATCTCAATGCTCCTCCTTCTCCCTCTGCTAACCATGAAGTCAACCTCAACTTGCCACTTCCACCTTCCCCTATTCTTGATCAAGAATTCACACCTCCTGTTTCTCTAAATGGTGGGTTACTTGATCTCAATGCTCCTCCTTCTCCTTCTACTAAGCATGAAATCAACCTCAACTTTCCACCTCCACCTTCCCCTGTTCTTGATCAAGAATTTACACCTCCTGTTTCTTTAAATGGTGGGTGACTTGATCTCAATGCTCCTCCTTCTCCTTCTGCTAACAATGAAATCAACCTCAACTTTCCACCTCCACCTTCCCCTGTTCTTGATCAAGAATTCACACCTCCTGCTTCTCTAAATGGTGGGTTACTTGATCTCAATGCTCCTCCTTCTCCTTCTGCAAACCATAAAATCAACCTCAACTTTCCACTTCCACCTTCCCCTGTTCTTAATCAAGAATTCACACCTCCTGCTTCTCCATATGGTGGGTTACTTTATATCAATGCTCCTCCTTCTCCTTCTACTAACCATGAAATCAACCTCAACTTTCCACCAACAACTTCCCCTGTTCTTGATCAAGAATTCACACCTCCTGCTTCTCTAAATGGTGGGTTACTTGATCTCAATGTTCCTTCTTCTCCTTCTCCTAACCATGAAATCAACCTCAACTTTCCACCTACACCTTCCCCTGTTCTTGATCAAGAATTCACACCTCCTGCTTCTCCAAATGGAGGGTTACTTGATCTCAATGCCCCCCCCCTTCTCCTTCTGCTAACCATGAAATCAACCTCAACTTACCACCTCCACCTTTCCCTATTTTTGATTAAGAATTCACACCTTCTGCTTCTCCAAATGGTGGGTTACTTGATCTCAATGTTCCTTCTTCTCCTTCTGCTAACCATGAAATTAACCTCAACTTTCCACCTCCACCTTCCCCTGTTCTTGATCAAGAATTCACACCTCCTGTTCTCCAAATGTAAGGTTACTTGATCTCAATGTTCCCCCTTCTCCTCCTGCTAACCATGAAATCGACCTAATCTTTCCACCTCCACCTTCCCCTGTTCTTGATCAAGAATTCACACCTCCTGCTTCTCTAAATGGTGGGTTACTTGATCTCAATGCTCCTCCTTCTCCTTCTGCAAACCATAAAATCAACCTCAACTTTCCACTTCCACCTTCCCCTGTTCTTAATCAAGAATTCACACCTCCTGCTTCTCCAAATGGTGGGTTACTTTATCTCAATGCTCCTCCTTCTCCTTCTGCTAACTATGTAATCAACCTCAACTTTCCACCTCCACCTTCCCCTGTTCTTGATCAAGAATTCACACCTCATGCTTCTCTAAATGGTGGGTTACTGGATCTCAATGCTCCTCCGTCTCCTTCTGCTAACCATGAAATCAACCTCAACTTTCCACCTCCAGCTTCCCCTGTTCTTGATTAAGAATTCACACCTCCTATTTTTCTAAATGGTGGGTTACTTTACCTCAATGCTCCTCCTTCTCCGTCTGCTAACCATGAAATCAACCTCTATTTTCCACCTCCACCTTCCCCTATTCTTGATCAAGAATTCACACCTCCTGTTTCTCTAAATGGTGGGTTACTTGATCTCAATGCTCCTCCTTCTCCTTCTGCTAACCATGAAATCAACCTCAACTTTCCACCTCCAGCTTCCCCTGTTCTTGATTAAGAATTCACACCTTCTATTTTTCTAAATGGTGGGTTACTTTACCTCAATGCTCCTCCTTCTCCTTCTGCTAACCATGAAATCAACCTCTATTTTCCACCTCCACCTTCCCCTATTCTTGATCAAGAATTCACACCTCCCGCTTCTCTAAATGGTGGGTTACTTGATCTCAATGCTCCTCCTTCTCCTTCTGCAAACCATAAAATCAACCTCAACATTCCACTTCCACCTTCCCCTGTTCTTAATCAAGAATTCACACCTCCTGCTTCTCCAAATGGTGGGTTACTTTATCTCAATGCACCTACCACTCCTTCTGCTAACCATGAAATCAACCTCATCTTTCCACCTCCACCTTCCCCTGTTCTTGATCAAGAATTCACACCTCCTGCTTCTCTAAATGGTGGGTTATTTGATCTCAATGCTCCTCCTTCTCCTTCTGCTAACCATGAAGTCAACCACAACTTGCCACTTCCACCTTCCCCTATTCTTGATCAAGAATTCACACCTCCTGTTTCTCTAAATGGTGGGTTACTTGATCTCAATGCTCCTCATTCTCCTTCTACTAACCATGAAATCAACCTCAACTTTCCACCTCCGCCTTCCCCGGTTCTTGATCAAGAATTTACACCTCCAGCTTCTTTAAATGAGGGGTGACTTGATCTCAATGCTCCTCCTTCTCCTTATGCTAACCATGAAATCAACCTCAACTTTCCACCTCCACATTCCGCTGTTCTTGATCAAGAATTCACACCTCCTGCTTCTCTAATTGGTGGGTTACTTGATCTCAATGCTCCTCCTTCTCCTTCTGCAAACCATAAAATCAACCTCAACTTTCCACTTCCACCTTCCCCTGTCCTTAATCAAGAATTCACACCTCCTGCTTCTCCATATGGTGGGTTACTTTATCTCAATGCTCCTCCTTCTCCTTCTGCTAACCATGAAATCAACCTCAACTTTCCACCTAAGACTTCCCCTGTTCTTGATCAAGAATTCACACCTCCTGCATCTCTAAATGGTGGGTTACTTGATCTCAATGCACCTCCCACTCCTTCTGCTAACCATGAAATCAACCTCAACTTTCCACCTCTACCTTCCCCTGTTCTTGATCAAGAATTTACACCTCCTGCTTCTTTAAATGGTGGGTGACTTGATCTCAATGCTCCTCCTTCTCCTTCTGCTAACCATGAAATCAACCTCAATTTTCCACCTCCACCTTCCCCTGTTCTTGATAAAGAATTCACACCTTCTGCTTCTCTAAATGGTTGGTCACTTGATCTCAATGCTCCTCCTTATCCTTCTGCAAACCATAAAATCAACCTCAACTTTCCACTTCCACCTTCCCCTGTTCTTAATCAAGAATTCACACCTCCTGCTTCTCCATATGGTGGGTTACTTTATCTCAATGCTCCTCCTTCTCCTTCTGCTAACCATGAAATCAACCTCAACTTTCCACCTACAACTTCCCCTATTCTTGATCAAGAATCCACACCTCCTGCTTCTCTAAATGGTGGGTTACTTGATCTCAATGCACCTCCCACTCCTTCTGCTAACCATGAAATCAACCTCAACTTTTCACCTCCAAGTTCCCCTGTTCTTGATCAAGAATTCACACCTCCTGCTTTTCCAAATGGTGGTTTACTTTATCTCAATGCTCCTCCTTCTCCTTCTGCTAACCATGAAATCAACCTCAATTTTCCACCTACACCTTCCCCTGTTCTTGATCAAGAATTCACACCTCCCGCTTCTCTAAATGGTGGGTTACTTGATCTCAATGCTCCTCCTTCTCCCTCAGCTAACCATGAAGTTAACCTCAACTTGCCACTTCCACCTTCCCCTATTCTTGATCAAGAATTCACACCTCCTGTTTCTCTAAATGGTGGGTTACTTGATCTCAATGCTCCTTCGTCTCCTTCTACTAACCATGAAATTAACCTCAACTTTCCACCTCCACCTTCCCCTATTCTTGATCAAGAATTTACACCTCCTGCTTCTTTAAATGGTGGGTGACTTGATCTCAATGCTCCTCCTTGTCCTTCTGCTAACCATGAAATCAACCTCAACTTTCCACCTACAACTTTCCCTGTTCTTGATCAAGAATTCACACCTCCTGCTTCTCTAAATGGTGGGTTACTTGATCTCCATGCACCTCAGACTCTTTTTGCTAACCATGAAATCAACCTCAACTTTCCACCTCCAAGTTCCCCTGTTCTTGATCAAGAATTCACACCTCCTGCTTTTCCAAATGGTGGGTTACTTTATCTCAATGCTCCTCCTTCTCCTTCTGCTAACCATGAAATCAACCTCAACTTTCCACCTCCACCTTCCCTTGTTCTTGATCAAGAATTCACACCTCCCGTTTCTCTAAATGGTGGGTTACTTGATCTCAATGCTCCTCCTTCTCCCTCTGCTAACCATGAAGTCAACCACAACTTGCCACTTCCACTTTCCCCTATTCTTGATCAAGAATTCACACCTCCTGTTTCTCTAAATGGTGGGTTACTTGATCTCAATGCTCCTCCTTCTCCTTCTACTAACCATGAAATCAACCTCAACTTTCCACATCCGCCTTCCCCTGTTCTTGATCAAGAATTTACACCTCCTGCTTCTTTAAATGAGGGGTGACTTGATCTCAATGCTCCTCCTTCTCCTTATGCTAACCATGAAATCAACCTCAACTTTCCACCTCCACATTCCCCTGTTCTTGATCAAGAATTCACACCTCCTGCTTCTCTAAATGGTGGGTTACTTGATCTCAATGCTCCTCCTTCTCCTTCTCCAAACCATAAAATCAACCTCAACTTTCCACTTCCACCTTCCCCTGTTCTTAATCAAGAATTCACACCTCCTGCTTCTCCATATGGTGGGTTACTTTATCTCAATGCTCCTCCTTCTCCTTCTGCTAACCATGAAATCAACCTCAACTTTCCACCTACAACTTCCCCTGTTCTTGATCAAGAATCCACACCTCCTGCTTCTCTAAATGGTGGGTTACTTGATCTCAATGCACCTCCCACTCCTTCTGCTAACCATGAAATCAACCTCAACTTTCCACCTCTACCTTCCCCTGTTCTTGATGAAGAATTTACACCTCCTGCTTCTTTAAATGGTGGGTGACTTGATCTCAATGCTCCTCCTTCTCCTTCTGCTAACCATGAAATCAACCTCAACTTTCCACCTCCACCTTCCCCTGTTCTTGATAGAGAATTCACACCTCCTGCTTCTCTAAATGGTTGGTTACTTGATCTCAATGCTCCTTCTTCTCCTTCTGCAAACCATAAAATCAACCTCAACTTTCCACTTCCACCTTCCCCTGTTCTTAATCAAGAATTCACACCTCCTGCTTCTCCATATGGTGGGTTACTTTATCTCAATGCTCCTCCTTCTCCTTCTGCTAACCATGAAATTAACCTCAACTTTCCACCTACAACTTCCCCTATTCTTGATCAAGAATCCACACCTCCTGCTTCTCTAAATGGTGGGTTACTTGATCTCAATGCACCTCCCACTCCTTCTGCTAACCATGAAATCAACCTCAACTTTCCACCTCCAAGTTCCCCTGTTCTTGATCAAGAATTCACACCTCCTACTTTTCCAAATGGTGGGTTACTTTATCTCAATGCTCCTCCTTGTCCTTCTGCTAACTATGTAATTAACCTCAACTTTCAACCTCCACCTTCCCCTGTTCTTGATAAAGAATTCATACCTCCTGCTTCTCTAAATGGTGGGTTACTTGATCTCAATGCACCTCCTTCTCCTTCTGATAACCATGAAATCAACCTCAACTTTCCACCTCCAAGTTCCCCTGTTCTTGATCAAGAATTCACACCTCCTGCTTTTCCAAATGGTGGGATACTTTATCTCAATGCTCCTCCTTCTCCTTATGCTAACTAAGTGATCAACCTCAACTTTCAACCTCCACCTTCCCCTGTTCTTGATAAAGAATTCACACCTCCTGCTTCTCTAAATGGTGGGTTACTTGATCTCAATGCTCCTCCTTCTCCTTCTGATAACCATGAAATCAACCTCAACTTTCCACTTCCATCTTCCCCTGTTCTTGATTAAGAATTCACACCTCCTGCTTCTCTAAATGCTGGGTTACTTGATCTCAATGCTCCTCCTTCTCCTTCTGCTAACCAAGAAATCAACCTCAACTTCCACCACCACCTTCCCCTGTTCTTGATCAGAATTCACACCACCTGCTTCTCTAAATGGTGGGTTACTTGAACTTAATGCTCCTCCTTATCCTTCTGCTAAACATGAAATTAACCTCAACTTTCCACCTCCACCTTCCCCTGTTCTTGATCAAGAATTCACACCTCCAGCTTCTCTAAATGGGGGGTTACTTGATCTCAATGTTCCTCCTTCTCCTTCTGCTAACCATGAAATCAACCTTAACTTTCCACCTCCACCTTCCCCTGTTCTTGATCAGAATTCACACTTCCTGCTTCTCTAAATGGTGGGTTACTTGAACTTAATGCTCCTCCTTATCCTTCTGCTAAACATGAAATTAACCTCAACTTTCCACCTCCACATTCCCCTGTTCTTGATCAAGAATTCACAACTCCAGCTTCTCTAAATGGGGGGTTACTTGATCTCAATGTTCCTCCTTCTCCTTCTGCTAACCATGAAATCAACCTCAACTTTCCACCTCCACCTTCCCCTGTTTTTGATTAAGAATTCACACCTCCAGCTTCTCCAAATGGTGGGTTACTTGAACTCAATGTTCCATATTCTCCATCTACTAACCATGAAATCAACCTCAACTTTCCACCTCCACCTTCCCCCTGTTCTTGATCAAGAATTTACACCTTCTGCTTCTTTAAATGGTGGGTGACTTGATCTCAATGCTCCTCCTTCTCCTTCTGCTAACCATGAAATCAACCTCAACTTTCCACCTCCACCTTCCCCTGTTCTTGATCAAGAATTCACACCTCCTGCTTCTCTAAATGGTTGGTTACTTGATCTCAATGCTCCTCCTTCTCCTTCTGCAAACCATAAAATCAACCTCAACTTTCCACTTCCACCTTCCCCTGTTCTTAATCAAGAATTCACACCTCCGGCTTCTCCATATAGTGGGTTACTTTATCTCAATGCTTCACCTTCTCCTTCTGCTAACCATGAAATCAACCTCAACTTTCCACCTACAACTTCCCCTATTCTTGATCAAGAACTCACACCTCCTGCTTCTCAAAATGGTGGGTTACTTGATCTCCATGCACCTCAGACTCCTTCTGCTAACCATGAAATCAACCTCAACTTTCCACCTCCAAGTTCCCCTGTTCTTGATCAAGAATTCACACCTCCTGCTTTTCCAAATGGTGGGTTACTTTATCTCAATGCTCCTCCTTGTCCTTCTGCTAACTATGTAATTAACCTCAACTTTCAACCTCCACCTTCCCCTGTTCTTGATAAAGAATTCATACCTCCTGCTTCTCTAAATGTTGGTTACTTGATCTCAATGCACCTCCCACTCCTTCTGCTAACCATGAAATCAACCTCAACTTTCCACCTCCAAGTTCCCCTGTTCTTGATCAAGAATTCACACCTCCTGCTTTTCCAAATGGTGGGTTACTTTATCTCAATGCTCCTCCTTCTCCTTATGCTAACTAAGTGATCAACCTCAACTTTCAACCTCCACCTTCCCCTGTTCTTGATAAAGAATTCATACCTCCTGCTTCTCTAAATGGTGGGTTACTTGATCTCAATGCTCCTCCTTCTCCTTCTGATAACCATGAAATCAACCTCAACTTTCCACTTCCACCTTCCCCTGTTCTTGATTAAGAATTCACACCTCCTGCTTCTCTAAATGCTGGGTTACTTGATCTCAATGCTCCTCCTTCTCCTTCTGCTAACCAAGAAATCAACCTCAACTTCCACCACCACCTTCCCCTGTTCTTGATCAGAATTCACACCACCTGCTTCTCTAAATGGTGGGTTACTTGAACTTAATGCTCCTCCTTATCCTTCTGCTAAACATGAAATTAACCTCAACTTTCCACCTCCACCTTCCCCTGTTCTTGATCAAGAATTCACACCTCCAGCTTCTCTAAATGGGGGGTTACTTGATCTCAATGTTCCTCCTTCTCCTTCTGCTAACCATGAAATCAACCTTAACTTTCCACCTCCACCTTCCCTTGTTCTTGATCAGAATTCACACTTCCTGCTTCTCTAAATGGTGGGTTACTTGAACTTAATGCTCCTCCTTATCCTTCTGCTAAACATGAAATTAACCTCAACTTTCCACCTCCACATTCCCCTGTTCTTGATCAAGAATTCACACCTCCAGCTTCTCTAAATGGGGGGTTACTTGATCTCAATGTTCCTCCTTCTCCTTCTACTAACCATGAAATCAACCTCAACTTTCCACCTCCACCTTCCCCTGTTTTTGATTAAGAATTCACACCTCCTGCTTCTCCAAATGGTGGGTTACTTGAACTCAATGTTCCATCTTCTCCATCTACTAACCATGAAATCAACCTCAACTTTCCACCTCCACCTTCCCCTGTTCTTGATCAAGAATTTACACCTTCTGCTTCTTTAAATGGTGGGTGACTTGATCTCAATACTCCTCCTTCTCCTTCTGCTAACCATGAAATCAACCTCAACTTTCCACCTCCACCTTCCCCTGTTCTTGATCAAGAATTCACACCTCCTGCTTCTCTAAATGGTTGGTTACTTGATCTCAATGCTCCTCCTTCTCCTTCTGCAAACCATAAAATCAACCTCAACTTTCCACTTCCACCTTCCCCTGTTCCTAATCAAGAATTCACACTTCCTGCTTCTCCATATAGTGGGTTACTTTATCTCAATGCTTCTCCTTCTCCTTCTGCTAACCATGAAATCAACCTCAACTTTCCACCTACAACTTCCCCTATTCTTGATCAAGAATTCACACCTCCTGCTTCTCAAAATGGTGGGTTACTTGATCTCCATGCACCTCAGACTCCTTCTCCTAACCATGAAATCAACCTCAACTTTCCACCTCCAAGTTCCCCTGTTCTTGATCAAGAATTCACACCTCCTACTTTTCCAAATGGTGGGTTACTTTATCTCAATGCTCCTCCTTCTCCTTCTGCTAACTACGTAATTAACCTCAACTTTCAACCTCCACCTTCCCCTGTTCTTGATAAAGAATTCATACCTCCTGCTTCTCTAAATGGTGGGTTACTTGATCTCAATGCACCTCCCACTCCTTCTGCTAACCATGAAATCAACCTCAACTTTCCACCTCCAAGTTCCCCTGTTCTTGATCAAGAATTCACACCTCCTGCTTTTCCAAATGGTGGGTTACTTTATCTCAATGCTCCTCCTTCTCCTTATGCTAACTATGTGATCAACCTCAACTTTCAACCTCCACCTTCCCCTGTTCTTGATAAAGAATTCATACCTCCTGCTTCTCTAAATGGTGGGTTACTTGATCTCAATGCTCCTCCTTCTCCTTCTGATAACCATGAAATCAACCTCAACTTTCCACTTCCACCTTCCCCTGTTCTTGATTAAGAATTCACACCTCCTGCTTCTCTAAATGCTGGGTTACTTGATCTCAATGCTCCTCCTTCTCCTTCTGCTAACCAAGAAATCAACCTCAACTTCCACCACCACCTTCCCCTGTTCTTGATCAGAATTCACACCACCTGCTTCTCTAAATGGTGGGTTACTTGAACTTAATGCTCCTCCTTATCCTTCTGCTAAACATGAAATTAACCTCAACTTTCCACTTCCACCTTCCCCTGTTCTTGATTAAGAATTCACACCTCCTGCTTCTCTAAATGCTGGGTTACTTGATCTCAATGCTCCTCCTTCTCCTTCTGCTAACCAAGAAATCAACCTCAACTTCCACCACCACCTTCCCCTGTTCTTGATCAGAATTCACACCACCTGCTTCTCTAAATGGTGGGTTACTTGAACTTAATGCTCCTCCTTATCCTTCTGCTAAACATGAAATTAACCTCAACTTTCCACCTCCACCTTCCCCTGTTCTTGATCAAGAATTCACACCTCCAGCTTCTCTAAATGGGGGGTTACTTGATCTCAATGTTCCTCCTTCTCCTTCTGCTAACCATGAAATCAACCTCAACTTTCCACCTCCACCTTCCTCAGTTTTTGATTAAGAATTCACACCTCCTGCTTCTCCAAATGGTGGGTTACTTGATCTCAATGTTCCTTCTTCTCCTTCTACTCCTTCTACTAACCATGAAATCAACCTCAACTTTCCACCTCCACCTTCCCCTATTCGTGATCAAGAATTTACACCTTCTGCTTCTTTAAATGGTGGGTGACTTGATCTCAATGCTCCTCCTTCTCCTTCTGCTAACCATGAAATCAACCTCAACTTTCCACCTCCACCTTCCCCTGTTCTTGATCAAGAATTCACACCTCCTGCTTCTCTAAATGGTTGGTTACTTGATCTCAATGCTCCTCCTTCTCCTTCTGCAAACCATAAAATCAACCTCAACTTTCCACTTCCACCTTCCCCTGTTCTTAATCAAGAATTCACACCTCCTGCTTCTCCATATGGTGGGTTACTTTATCTCAATGCTCCTCATTCTCCTTCTGCTAACCATGAAATCAACCTCAACTTTCCACCTACAACTTCCCCTATTCTTGATCAAGAATTCACACCTCCTGCTTCTCTAAATGGTGGGTTACTTAATCTCCAAGCACCTCAGACTCCTTCTGCTAACCATGAAATCAACCTCAACTTTCCACCTCCAAGTTCCCCTGTTCTTGATCAATAATTCACACCTCCTGCTTTTCCAAATGGTGGGTTACTTTATCTCAATGCTCCTCCTTCTCCTTCTGCTAACTATGTAATCAACCTCAACTTTCAACCTCCACCTTCCCCTTTTCTTGATAAAGAATTCATACCTCCTGCTTCTCTAAATGGTGGGTTACTTGATCTCAATGCTCCTCCTTCTCCTTCTGCTAACCATGATATCAACCTCAACTTTCCACTTCCACCTTCCCCTATTCTTGATCAAGAATTCACACCTCCTGCTTCTCTAAATGGTCGGTTACTTGATCTCAATGCTCCTCCTTCTCCTTCTGCTAACCAAGAAATCAACCTCAACTTCCACCACCACCTTCCCCTGTTCTTGATCAGAATTCACACCTCCTGCTTCTCTAAATGGTGGGTTACTTGAACTTAATGCTCCTCCTTATCCTTCTGCTAAACATGAAATTAACCTCAACTTTCCACCTCCACCTTCCCCTGTTCTTGATCAAGAATTCACACCTCCAGCTTCTCTAAATGGGTGGTTACTTGATCTCAATGTTCCTCCTTTTCCTTCTGCTAACCATGAAATCAACCTCAACTTTCCACCTCCACCTTCCCCTGTTTTTGATTAAGAATTCACACCTCCTGCTTCTCCAAATGGTGGGTTACTTGAACTCAATGTTCCTTCTTCTCCTTCTACTAACCATGAAATCAACCTCAACTTTCCACCTCCACCTTCCCCTGTTCTTGATCAAGAATTTACACCTTCTGCTTCTTTAAATGGTGGGTGACTTGATCTCAATGCTCCTCCTTCTCCTTCTGCTAACCATGAAATCAACCTCAACTTTCCACCTCCAACTTCCCCTGTTCTTGATCAAGAATTCACACCTCCTGCTTCTCTAAATGGTTGGTTACTTGATCTCAATGCTCCTCCTTCTCCTTCTGCAAACCATAAAATCAACCTCAACTTTCCACTTCCATCTTCCCCTGTTCTTAATCAAGAATTCACACCTCCTTGTAATACCCCAAAATTTGCTCTCCCCTTTTGTCATCATAGCATGGCATTATCATTTATCATGTCATATCCACCTCATTAACATTACATTGCATTTAACATAGAACAATGAAGCATGGCATCCTTCTTACCATCAGGGCATGTGATCAGGTGGAAGGTGGACAATCAAGAGATCATTCAAAGCACAAAAAGGTCAATCAAGTTGGCTCTAGGCAAGCCAAGAGGTCTCTCATAGCTCATCCCATCTCAATTGATCTTCCACAACCTCAAGGATAAGAGATACAGTGGGAGATTGAAGCACTACATCTTTCACTATGCAAGAGGTTCAAAAATCGAAGGAAAACCCTCAAAAGAGATAGCTCATTGATTCAAAATCATTCTCAAGTGGCATTTCTCATCATCCTTTAAGAGGATACACAACATACTCTGAGGAATTTGGATTTGGAAGATGTGCAATTTCCTCCTAACCAGAAGGGGCTGAAATTAGGGTTTCCAATTAAATCAGGGTATCTCTGATTTTTTGGACAAAACTTGTTGTCATGGTATTCCATATGTCCCTAAGTGTATGTATGTGGAAGATTGCATCTCAATTGGTTTTAGAAGTGGTTCAATTGGAAGAAAGATCAAGAATCAGAGAAATTTGGGGCCAAGTCAAATAATCAGAGGAAAAAGTCAACTCTTGACTTTTTGAGCCCAAAATCATGAAATTCATGTTACATATGTCCAATGTACAAAATTTGGTCAAGAAACTCCAAAGGAATCATAAAAAAAATCAAGATGTGGAAAGTTGCCATTTTTGGGTGAAGTAGGGTTACTAAAAATAGTAAGTTTTGGCCATTTTGCATCAGAGTTTGAGCCAAGGCCATTTAAAATTGGGGCATCAAATGAAAATTCCACTCAGCCACAACAAAAGGTCTTGCTTTAAGCTTCAAATCCATGTGTAGAACATCTCCATTGGATAAAAATTGAGTGAGATATGATTGATCAAAGTTTGAGCAAAGTAGGTTCAAAACTAGGTCATGACCAAGATTTTCAGGGCACGCGCGCGGTCATTTTAACAAACATGTGGTGGGCCTAATGTCCACTCATTTTTCTCATGGTTAAAGGCCTCAAATGGAAAACTTTTCAACATGAAAGTTGTTCATTGCATTGTCATCTTCAATATTCATGTTGGACAATTTTTGGTTTGATCAAGTTATGAGATAGTTTTAAGGGTTCAAAGTCATGTTGGTTATGCTGAAAACCCAGGCGCCATGTTGCCTTGCCAACCAACCCCATTACTACGCCATACACCAGTTTTGATTCCTTTTGTTTCAAGCAATTTTTCATCACCTTGTACACTTCCATTTGACTTGTTTTCAACATCAATATTGTTCCATGATAGCTCCTCTTTTCCATGACTCCAAAACCTTGCCAAACCATTCAATGAGTAGAGAGAAAAACCTCCACGAACTACCCTATGTTGGAATGGATGCATTGATAGCATGTTGCAGGATTCTGGTTCACACACACCACAAACACTTCCACACTTTATTTCCACATTTGGCCAAACATATCACCTACACAATGCACACTATCACGTGCCACACATGGGAATAGAAAGAACAAACTTGCTTACCAAGTTTCTGATGCGCAAGCCCCTGCTACACAACAGTGCCAATTCACTTTCTCCTTGCTCCCACCATATCTCACCATGAGCCATCTTCACCATAGCACTGCTCTCCCTAACTAACTTGACTCAGTTAGTTAGGGATGACTCAGTTTAACCCACTCAACTCAATTAACCAACTCACTAAACCATGGTTAATTCATGATATAAATTCAAACTTCACTTCACAATTCAGTTTGGAACTTCATTTTCACACTCTCACTCAACTACATTTCATTCTCATTTTTCCTCTGAAATTCGCAAGCTCTCTCTCTGAAGCTTCTCTTCCTCTCACACGATTTCATCATCATCTACATCTGAATCCATCTTCAAGCTTCAACATCACACAGCATTGGAACACATTGAAGCTTGGTAGCATTGAAGAGATTGAAGAGTCTTCCACTGCATATTGAATTTCATCAACATTTGCAAGGATTTGTGAGCCGTTATTTGGCCAGTTGAAGATCAAAGAGGAAGCACATTTCTCTGGTTCTCTTTCAACTACAGTTTCCTACATTTTCAGGTTTCAATATCCTAAACTTTCTTGGCACGATTTACATTCTGTCTAGCTCGTGTTGTGATGATTTGAGCTCACTAAGAGCACTCCTCCATCTGGCTAGTTGATAGAGCTTCTTAGAAGCTTAGATCCAAAACCTAGGGCTAATTTCATTGCTTCGATTCTCTCTGTTTGTGTGTTGTTTATGAAAACTAATCCTAGATTCATGCTCTACGTGACTTCCTGAACATTTTGATGTGCATTGCATAAATTTCTGGATTGTTTGGTTGGTTGCAGCGCCGGAGAGTGGCCGGAGAAGGTGACCGGAGGTCCCTCTCCGGCCGGTGAGTTGATACTAGGGTTTGTGTGCGTTTTAATCTCGTTCGTCCATTTTTTTTGATCGTGTGACTGAGAACGTGCCAACGCATTAAAAGACATGTGCATGTCATGTGCCAAAATTCTGAAGTCACTTAAGCGTGGTGTGGTGTAGTGCATGGTAACTTGTGTGTGTCCTCACGCATGTGCATTGATTCTGTGTACTTTGACTTTAGCATGACTTTGACTTGATCCAATGGTTAATAGTGAGTCAAGTTGGTTGACTGAAGGTGCATGTTTGTTATGGTGTTTTGCGCGTAAATGGACCCAAATCAGAATACTATCCACACCCCCAATTTTGAGGCCCATGTGATTTGAACATGCTGATTTGCTATATTCATACCCCCCTCTCATATTGCATTTTATTTTTATTTTCATTTTACATACGCGTTTGATTTTCAATTTTTAAAAATACTAAAATGCATAATAAAATTCCACAAAAATTCATGTGTATTCTTAAAACATTTAGGAAATTTTCTATGATTTTATTTTCTGATTTTATGACCATTTTGCCCCTGTTCCATTATTTCTTTTGAATTTCCATTTGTATGCATACTTAATGTGACATATGATTTTGTGCATTTTTGTTCTTGATCATAAAAAATGATTTTGATGCCTTTCTTTTTGCATTGTGGTCACAATATGTTGAGGTATGTTTGAGATTTATGAGATGATTTTTAAGTCTTTTTTGGATGACTTTTGATATGTTGCTTTGAGCATGAATGCATGAAACTTCCATGAGACTTTGACCTAATTGTTGAGTGACTTTGGTTCTGATTCATTGCTTGTGGACTTGATATGTTAATGGCATGTGTTCAAGGTGTTTGATTGGTGAAAGTCATAATTTTTGAAGCATGTTTGCTATTTGTTTGAAGCATGAAGTTTAACTTGTTCATTTTGTGAATGCATGCCTCATGTTTGGTTTGCTTGATCATGAAGGCACTTGTGCCATGAGTTGTGGTTTTGTTTGAGGATGTATAGCATGTTAATTGACTTCTGATTGTGACATTTGGGTTTCATCTTTGCATGTTTGATGTTTATCTTGCACCTTAAGTCACTTGTTTCACAAGTATGAACCACATTCACATCACTTCACCTCTTCTTCTTTGCTTCTTGTTGGATTGAGATTTTGTTTGCATGATTTGGTATGCTCATTTAGGATAACATTAGGTTGTGTAAATATGAGTTACATTCTGACTTGGAAGCATGTATAGCATTCAATCTCATTTTACTTTGTTTGTCAACTTGTTTGAATTTGATTTGTTCATTATACTTTCTTACTTTACTTGTAAGTGATTGTGCTAACCATGTAGGGGCTTTGGTAAGTTTCAATTGAGTGTGGATAAGGAATCCACATTCAACTTCTATCCTTTCTCTTTTACAATTCCATGTTTTGTCAAGCACTTATGTGCTTTCTTTTAATAACTCATCACTTGCCCTTTGTGAATTACAATTCATCTTCTACTTTAGAAGTGAATTGTTTAATTCATTCTTTCTTTAGACGTTAGGTTGAAACCTCACAAACCTTAGGATCACTCCCTTAACTAATCAATTAGGATTGAGTCTTAGTCCATATAGCTTTTTACCTTTATCCTCCCTTGAGTCTCTTTTCTCATCTCAAAGAAAATTCAAAACATATAATAAAGGTAGGCATTTATTGCATTTAGGCCTTTCATATAAAGAAAAGGTTATAAGGGGTCTTCTCTTATAATCTTAGAATGTATAGCATATAGCCCATCTTGGGTCAATGTGTTAAACATTTGATCTTGTATGAGGGACTTAAATGCAATACTTGTTGAAGGTGCAAATAATAAAAAACACTTCTTCATTTCTTAATCAACAAAACACTTAATAAACACAAGTATGCTAGTGTGTTTGAACCTTGACAATTGGAACTAAGTGTGGGGGTCTTCTTCACTCTTAGTGTGCTTTCTTACCCATTCCATCTTGGAATGTGAGGATGTACACATTCCCATGACTAAGATTCAGATACACTATCATATGCAAACAAATGAAAAAACTCTTAAAAGACAAAAACAAACAATAATGTCTTTCCTTCGGGAATTCTTTTCTCACCTCATTCACTCTCAACGCACGAACGCGCTTCTACTCGTTCTCTTGCAAGATGGTAACGCACTCGGACCAGCGAGCCTGCAACACCTGAGCTAGAACGTCAGCCGTTCTCTAAAAAACACAAACAATTCATCCCTAGTGAGGGGAACTACGTCGCTCTGATTCTCATGCTCCTGATGAGATACGTAGGCAGTGGGGTAGGGCCCATGCGAGCACTTCTTTTATTTTCCCTACATTTGTTTCTCTTTCTCCTTTCCTTTTTCAGTTCTTTCTCAGTATTCCTTTCTTTACACCCTTTGATCGAGACAAGCAAGCGTGGATCCCATCGGGTACGATGGACGTGAGGGGGTGCTAATACCTTCCTCTCGCGTAACCGACTCCCTTACCCACTTCTCTTGGTCGTAAGACCATGCTTTTCCTTTCCCTCAGGTTTACGCGGTGTTTCCTTTCCCTCTCTTGGGATAAATACACATTGCTGGCGACTCTGTTC
Organism: Lathyrus tuberosus; assembly: GCA_022829125.1. Classification (NCBI taxonomy): domain Eukaryota; kingdom Viridiplantae; phylum Streptophyta; class Magnoliopsida; order Fabales; family Fabaceae; genus Lathyrus; species Lathyrus tuberosus. The sequence goes on along the minus strand of JALAZF010000315.1, from coordinate 5,645,665 downwards.
GGTGCCACTTTCGCGTTTGTACTTGGATGAAAATCCCGGGAGCGACAGCTGGCGACTCTGCTGGGGAGTATTGCGGTTGACCTATTGCTGGTCCATCCCTAAGCGAGTCAATCCTAGCGCTTGTCTGTTTGTCTTTCATTGGGTGTTTACTGTTGTGCTATATTTACCATTTTATTGTATGGTTATTTACTGCTTTACTGTACATTACTGTATTTACCGTATTTTAGCATCTTCATTTCATATGATATATTATGCTATACTGGACTGTGCTATTTTCTGTTTGGCGGGGCGGGATTTCTGAGAGATAAGCCCATTACACAGGCTTGAGTATACACTTAGAATTAGAGTGGAGAGTAGTGGGACCTACGTGCCGTTTGGAGTGCGTTGGGTGTTCACGAAATTCACAGCTAGACGAGGCTATCTTGGGACACATCATGGCATACGCATCTTGCGTATTCCAGGATGTAGATCTAGAGAGCTGTCGACTCTAGTGACCGATCATGAGGACCTTAGTGGAAATATCCCTCTTTAGTGGTGACAATGGCAGACCACATTCTGTGGCAAACCCATTCGCACCCGAGGGCCCACTTTGGAACTTGCATAGGATGACTTTTATTTTCTAAGGGGAGTCAGTGGACGACCTCTTTGATTGGCATAGCATTGTATCCTACGGGCTGAATGTGCTATTGCTTCTCAAACCTCCGAAGCTGACAAGCCTTATTTTCTAAGAACCACATGTGAGCATGGGCGGGATGTTTACAGGTTTGCAGGAAACCCAGCCTTCTACCTACCTTACTCGTGATTCTATGATGATTTCAGACATTGTATCCTATGACAGTGATTTAAGTGTTCATCTCAGATATTGCCAGATTCAGTACAGAGACACAGTGCACACAGTTCAATACAGACACCGACACTTGATTACCTGATCACATGCCCTTTTGCATTGCATTATCATATCATAACAGTTATGTTTGTCATTTTCAGGTGCGTAATACATTTCTGATTCCAATCCATGGGTTCAACAGAGATCGTCGCCGAGAGAAAGAACAATGTGTCTTACAAGTTTCCAGATCCTGTCTTAGATTCATTGCTCAAAGTTATAGATATGGCTGGTCCGGGTATTCTTGATAGGTTTCAGAAGAGCTACGGGAATTTGGTTGGGATGGTCCGTACAATCACCAAGTATGAACATGATGCCTTGCACACTCTGCTGCAGTTTTACGAGCCTTCGTTGAGGTGCTTTCTTTTTTCAGATTACATTTTGATGCCAACACTGGAAGAATTCTCATTTATTTTGGGAATTCCGATCACGTCGGCAATACCATTCTTCTCTGGTAGTTCTCCCAGCGTAAAAGAAATTGCTGCTGCGTTACAAATGGATCAGACATTGATAAAGAGCGGTGTGAGCAGTAAAAATGGAGTTAGCGGATTTCATTTAGAATTTCTGGCTGGACAGGCCCAAGAGGCTGCAAGTGCTAAAAATTGGACGGTTTACAATTCCATTCTGGCTCTCTGCATATATGGCCTAGTTTTCTTTCCCAATCAGCAAGACTTTGTGGATATGCAAGCAACGAGAGTTTTTGTCCTTAAAAATCCAGTCCCTACTTTGTTAGGAGATTTTTATCATTCCGTGCATTACAAGAATGAGAAAAGGAGGGGAGGATCTGTTAGTTGTTGCACTCCACTGCTGAGTCATTGGTTTTTCAAACATTTGCCTCAGACAGGTGTCTTTGTGGAAACCAAAGATGTGGCGAAATGGTCTAAAAGATTAATGAGTTTAACTGCTGATAACATTGTATGGTTTGATCACCGGTTGTTGAGAATAGAGCTTGTCACAAGATGCGGAAATTTTCCAAATGTGCCTTTGATTGGCAGAAAAGGAGGGATTAATTATAATCCAGTTTTGGCCATCCGACAGTTTGGGTATGCTTCCAGATATCCTCCTACAGAGCAAGATGTGGAAGAATCCTTATTCTTTACAGGAACTAAAGATGCAAAGGTGGTAGAAGTAGTGAATGCTTGGAAAGATAAGCACAAAATTGGAAAAGCAGTTCTTGGAAAAGGAGATTGTAGATCTTATCCTGAATATGACAGGTGGATTGAGACGAAAGTAAAGGAATTGCTTTTACCCTTTTCAAGGGGACCTCTTTTATGTTCAGCACAGCCAGAACAACCCACTATGGTGGCTATTGAAGAATGTGAGAAGTGGAAGAAAATGGTCAGAGAGTTGCAGATAGAGAATTCTGGAATGAGCAGATGCCTTCAGAAAGCTCTAGCTGACAACAAAGAGTTGGAAAAGAGAGCCTTGAAAGCGGAAAAAACCTTGGCTGACAAAGAGGAAGATTTTGATGACCGAGCTCGGTACTTTCGGAAACTTACTCTGGGAGCAGATGACACTAGTCAGGCTCACAAGATTACAAAACAGGCGTTAGCCCGAAGCAAGGATTCATTAGCTCAACTTCGTCAAGCTTGGGATGAAGTCAGAATTGAAAATGCCGAGTTAAAGGATCAGTCGAAGACTAAAGACGAGGAGCTTAAAAAGGCACATGAGCAGAGGAGAAAGTATCGGGAAAGTCTCGGTAAAAGTCAAGAACAGTTAGAAGAAGCTAGAAGCCAACTGAGGAATACCAAGAAAGAGCTTGAAGAAATCATGATAGAAAGGGAGATACTCAAGACGCAAGCTGGCATAAAGAGACACAAAGGAGTGTGTGATGACGAGGCTCTGATGCTGCACATGGGTTCTTTAACTGAAGCTCTTGAGAAAAGGGATGTCTTGATCAAAGAAATGATTGAAAAGCCGAATCACCAGCGTACCCGTATACTTTTTGAGGAGATCAAATACTCAAGTGATAAGCTGAAGGGTGTGGAATTGTCAGACTGATGTTCTTTTCCTTATATTTTGTTATTAATGGTTACCATCAGGCTTGTTGATGGATCCATTTTTCCTTGTATTGCATTTGCGGATGAGCCTTTCTTAAATGTACTGGAATACTTTGTTGAATGAGTATGAGCAGTTTTATTCAGAATTATTCCTTATCAGATAGCTGCACACAAGCACATGACCACGACACGTCTCTTTATATCACAATTTCTGGTCTTCAGATTTCTGTGGTGGGATTGGAATCAGGGTATAAAGCACCTCGGAAATGACAAACATGGCATTGCATGGCATTGCATATCATTTTGCATTTTTTGTTACTTGCTTTTCAGGTACTCGTTGCGGGGTCTCTAACCTTTATTTGGTTTCAGGCAGTATAGCGGAGAATCATATTCACCGATATTCGACGCGAAGGAATCAAGTAAGAATCATGGATCAAGTGCAAAGTGATTTGGCGGAAATGAGGGCGCGTATGGACCAGTTCATGACCCTCATGACTGGCATGGCGCAAAATCAGGAGAGGTTGAGGCTTCTGGTAGAGCGTCCCGACAATGGGCCCGAAGGTGATCATCGTGACAATTCACAGGGACATGGCATTCCTCCTCCCGGTGGCAACCCTCCTCCTGGTGGTAACAATCGGGGTAATGGAAATGGTAGGCAGGCTGGTGTTACTCTTGAAGATACTCTGGAAGACCAATTTACTCTGCTGGATGCTGATGTGGGTAATCAAGGTGATCGAAGGTATGAGGAGTTAGCAGAAAAGATCAGGGCCATAGAATGCAAGAACTCTATGGGTATTGATATTACCAGCTTGGGGCTGGTCTCAGGAGTCAGAATTCCCCCTAAATTCAAGCCTCCCACTTTTGATAAGTATCACGGCAATGCGTGTCCCCAAACGCATCTTCAAGCTTACTTTGGGAAGATTTCAGCCCATACGGATGACGAGAAACTATGGATGCACTATTTTCAGGACAGTCTGGCTGGGGCGTCCTTGACCTGGTATATGAAGTTGAATAGAGCTGCTGTGAAGAGTTGGAAAGATCTGGCAGAAGCGTTCCTGAAGCAATACCAGTATAATATTGACATGGCGCCCAATCGCACCCAATTGCAGGGATTGTCACAAAATGCCAAGGAGAGTTTCAAAGAATATGCACAGAGGTGGAGGGAAATGGCTGCCCAGGTTCAACCTCCCTTATCAGACAGAGAAATGGCAGATATGTTCATGGGCACCTTGCAAGGGGCCTATCTGGATAGATTAGCTGCTTGTCCGTCAACGGGATTTGCTGATATTGTGATTGCGGGAGAAAGAATAGAAAGTCTGTTAAAGCTTGGAAAGATCCAGGATGTGAGTGGGGCTGGCTCTTCGGGGACGAAGAAACCGTTTGCTAGTAACCAGAAAAGAAGAGAAGGTGATACGAATGCTGTGTTTAGAGGACGAGGCAGAGGGCGTTCTCGAGCTTATTATCAGGTAGATGCTGTGACAATCCCCACACCGTCTGTTCAGAAACAACAACCCCAACAACAAGTTCAACAGCAACAACCTTTTTTCCAGCAAAGGTCTAGACAGAGGGATCGTAAGATGGATCCTCTCCCTATGACTTATGCCGCGCTGTTGCCCCGGCTACTCGAGTTAAAGTTGGTAGAACTCCGTACTATGAAAGCTCCGGTTGCCGGAAACCTGCCACCTAACTTCGATGCTAATGCTCGTTGTGAGTTCCACTCAGGTGCTCAGGGGCACTCCATTGAAAAATGCTGGGCTTTCCATCATAAAGTACAAGATTTGATTGATGCTAAAGCCATCAATTTCTCTCCCGCTCCTAATATTACTCAGCATCCCATGCCTGATCATAGCGCAGCAAATGTGTACGCTATTGAAGATGGGAGGAGATTGAATCTGGTGACAGATATCCGTCAAGTGAAAACTTCTTTGTTGGTTGTAAAAGATCGTTTATTGAAGGGACAGGTGTTCCCGGGCTGTAATCAAGATTGCTTTGAGTGTATGAATCAGGAGAACGGCTGTGATAAGTTGAAGATGGGTTTACAGAATCTGATCGATGAAGGATGTCTACAGTTCGACAGAGTCGTGAAAGACACTGATGAGATATCAACCGTGACCATCTATTACACTCCCGCTGAGATTCAAATGCCGGTCAATGCAGTTCCCATGGCGAGTGTTGCGCCAGAAGGGCCCAGTCCTGTCACTATCACGGTGCCAGGACCAATTCCGTTCACGTCTACGAAAGCTATCCCATGGCACTATGGGGCAGATGTATACTACGAAGGTAAAAAACAGGAAGTTGAGCCGTCAGTCAGCCCAAATATTGATAATGTAGGGGGTGTAGGGGGCTTTACAAGGAGTGGAAGGTTGTTCGCTCCCCAAACCTTGAGAAGTGATAAAGAGGCAGAAGCTGCAGCAAAGGCTAAGGGTAAACAGGTGGTTGAAAGTGCGCCTACACCTGAAGCAGAGACAAAGATTATTTTTGATAAGGAAATGGAAGAATTTATGAAGATAATCAAGAAAAGCGATTATAAGATTGTGGACCAACTGAATCAGACCCCTTCAAAGATTTCAATCTTGTCACTATTGATGTGCTCTGATGCGCACCGACAGGCGTTGTTGAAAGTGTTGAAGAGTGCGTACGTGCCACAAGAAATTACTGTTAATCAGCTCGAGGGCGTAATCTCCAATGTTAATGTTAGCCATGGCTTGGGCTTTACAAGTAGAGATTTGACTGTTGAAGGAAGAAACCATAATAAGGCTTTGCATATCACGATGGAGTGTAAGGGCGCAGTGTTATCTCATGTACTGGTAGACACTGGTTCGTCACTCAATGTCTTGCCCAAGAAGGCATTGATGAAGCTGGAAGTTGATGGTTTGATCTTAAGGCCTAGTGAATTGGTGGTCAGAGCATTCGATGGAACTAGACGATCTGTGTTTGGTGAGGTGGAATTGCCCGTACAAATTGGACCACAGGTATTCAAATCCACGTTCCATGTAATGGACATACAACCTGCATATAGCTGCCTATTGGGACGCCCTTGGATTCACGGAGCCAGAGCTGTTACTTCTACTCTACATCAAAAGCTGAAGTATGAGTTTGAAGGGCAGGTTGTGACAGTGTGTGGGGAAGAAGACATCTTTGTGAGTCACTTGTCCACGTTCAAGTACATTGAAATGGATGGGGAAATTCATGAGATGATGTGCCAATCATTCGAAGCAGTCAATATTGACGATGCACCTGAGTCTTTTTCTGTACCAGTTGGGGCTGGTACCTCCATTTCATCTTACAAACAAGCTGTCGATGTCGTCAGGGCAGGCAACGCCCAAGGTTGGGGCAGGTTGATAGAGACCCCAATGAAGGAAGACAAATTTGGTATTGGTTATCATCCCTCTACAACTTCAGATGCGGGGAGCAGGGGACCCATTACTTTCAATAGTGGGGGAATTATCTACATGGACCAGTCTTGTGCAGCCACAGAGGATAGTGTTGACAGTAATTGTGACCTGGACAACTGGGTACGCCCTCATGCTTCGGGACAACAAGTGCAGAACTGGTCCGTTGAAGAAGTCATCCGGGTTACTCTTCAGACAGAGTAATTTTTCTTTGTTTTTTCTAACCATAATGCATGACAAAATCTTGCGCTCTGCCCAAGGCGTATAGATTCATTTGTAGGGCCACCATGGTTGCATTTGCAATGTTTAATCATTAATAAAGGACGTTTTGCAATCAAATTTTGTTCTCTGTCTTTCAGTTTTTTATTTTTGCACAAAAAATATAAAATGGCAATGTTTCATTTTCTTTTGTTTTGCTTAAAAATAAATTCTAAAATAAGGCATGAACCCGTTCATGCAGACTTGATCCTCCGGATACCACTGATAACGATTTTGATATGGCCATGTATGACTTTGACAATCCGATTTATCAAGCCGAAGAAGGGGATGAGAAAGATTGTGAACTTTCTGAAGAACTGGCCAGATTGTTGAAACAAGAGGAAAGGGTCATCCAGCCTCATCAGGAGACTGTAGACATCATCAATATTGGTACCGAGGACGCCAAAAAAGAGATCAGGATTGGTGCCAGCTTGCAAGCAGATGTGAAACAAACTTTGACGGAAATGTTGCGCGAGTATGTTGACATCTTCGCCTGGTCGTATCAAGACATGCCGGGGTTGGATACGGATATTGTCGTGCACAGGCTACCATTGAGAGAAGAATGTCCGCCAGTCAAGCAGAAACTTCGTCGGACTCACCCCGACATGGCCTTAAAGATTAAGGAGGAAGTCCAGAAGCAGTGGGATGCCGGGTTTCTTGCTGTGACAAAGTATCCTCCATGGGTAGCCAACATCGTGCCAGTACCGAAGAAAGATGGAAAAGTGAGAATGTGTGTGGATTATCGAGATCTTAATAAAGCTAGCCCGAAAGATGATTTTCCACTACCTCATATTGATGTGCTGGTCGATAATACAGCTCAGTTTTCAGTGTTCTCATTTATGGACGGTTTCTCCGGGTACAACCAGATCAAGATGGCACCTGAAGATATGGAGAAGACCACGTTCATTACTCCGTGGGGTACATATTGTTATAAAGTAATGCCTTTTGGGTTGAAAAACGCAGGGGCAACGTACCAACGGGCGATGGTGACATTGTTTCATGACTTGATTCATAAGGAGATCGAATGTTATGTAGATGATATGATTGCCAAGTCGAGGACCGAAGAGGAACATCTGGTTAACCTGAAAAAGTTGTTTGAAAGGTTGAGAAAGTTCCGTCTGAGATTAAATCCAAACAAGTGCACGTTTGGGGTGCGTTCTGGAAAGTTGCTAGGTTTCATTGTGAGCGAAAGAGGAATCGAGGTTGATCCTGCCAAGGTGAAAGCAATACAAGAAATGCCTGAACCGAGAACAGAAAAAGAGGTTCGTGGTTTCTTGGGTAGATTGAACTACATTGCGAGGTTCATATCTCACCTAACAGCCACGTGTGAACCAATATTTAAATTGTTAAGGAAAGATCAAATGGTCAGGTGGAATGACGATTGCCAATTGGCATTCGATAAGATAAAAGAATACTTGCAGGAACCTCCGATTCTAATGCCTCCAGTTGAAGGGAGACCGCTGATAATGTATCTGACAGTGCTTGAAGGTTCCATGGGTTGTGTTCTCGGTCAACATGACGAGACAGGTAGGAAGGAGCATGCTATTTACTACCTGAGCAAAAAGTTCAATGATTGTGAGTCCCGATACTCAATGCTTGAAAAGACATGCTGTGCGCTTGCATGGGCCGCTAAGCGATTGAGGCAATATATGGTTAGGCACACGACCTTGTTGATTTCAAAAATGGATCCTATCAAGTATATTTTCGAGAAACCAGCATTGACAGGCAGAGTTGCACGGTGGCAAATGGTCTTGACAGAGTATGACATTCAGTACACTTCACAAAAGGCCATCAAAGGAAGTATCTTGTCCGACTATCTTGCGCAACAGCCGATTGATGATTACCAACCCATGAAATTTGACTTCCCTGATGAAGACATCATGTTTCTCAAAGTTAAAGACTGTGAGGAACCACTTCCGGAGGAGGGGCCAGACCCTGAATCCAAATGGAGTCTGATGTTTGATGGGGCTGTCAATATGAATGGGTGCGGAGTTGGAGCAGTTCTTATCACGCCGGAAGGTGTTCATATGCCTTTCACTGCACGAATAACTTTCGGATGCACCAACAATGAAGCAGAGTACGAAGCTTGTATAATGGGGATCGAGGAGGCGATTAATCTACGGATTAAAACCCTTGATATATTCGGTGATTCAGCTTTGGTAATCAATCAAGTGAAAGGGAGTTGGTACACGCACCAAGCAAATCTAGTGCCGTATAGAGATTATACGAGGAGATTGCTGACATTTTTCACAACAGTGAAACTGTACCACATTCCTCGAGATGAGAATAGGTTCGCTGATGCCTTGGCCACTCTGTCTTCCATGATCAAAGTGCAAGGATGGAACCATGTACCTAAGATTGAGGTATCCCGCCTTGACAGACCAGCATTTGTGTTTGCGGTCGATGCAACGTCTGATGACAAGCCATGGTTTCATGATATTAAGTGTTTCTTGAAAAGTCAAGAGTACCCGTCAGGGGCATCGTCCAAAGACAGGAAGACGTTGAGAAGATTAGCTGGTAGTTTCTTCTTGAACAAAGATGGCGTGCTGTATAAAAGAAATTTTGACACGGTCCTGCTTAGATGTGTGGATAGACATGAAGCAGACTTGTTGATGATTGAAGTGCACGAAGGCTCTTTCGGTACTCACGCCGGAGGGCATGCAATGGCTAAAAAGTTGTTAAGATCGGGATATTATTGGTTGACTATGGAGTTAGATTGTTGTAAATATGCCCGCAAATGCCATAAATGCCAGATCTATGCAGACAAGGTGCATGTGCCTCCAAATCCGTTGAGCATCATGTCGTCGCCTTGGCCGTTTGCCATGTGGGGCATTGATATGATCGGAAAGATTGAGCCTACAGCTTCCAATGGTCATCGTTTCATCTTGGTGGCAATTGATTACTTCACCAAATGGGTTGAAGCCGCATCCTATGCCAATGTTACAAAACAAGTGGTCGCTCGTTTCTTAAAACGGGATATCATTTGCCGATATGGAGTTCCCGAAAGAATCATTACTGATAATGGTTCTAATTTGAACAATAAGATGATGGCTGAGTTATGCCGGGACTTCAAAATCGAGCATCACAATTCTTCTCCGTACCGCCCAAAGATGAATGGCGCGGTCGAAGCGGCCAACAAAAATATCAAGAAGATTGTACAGAAGATGGTTGTCACGTACAAAGATTGGCATGAGATGTTACCATTTGCTTTGCATGGGTATCGAACGTCGGTACGCACGTCCACTGGGGCAACCCCATTCTCACTTGTATATGGTGGAGGCAGTGCTACCGGTTGAAGTAGAGATTCCGTCCCTCAGAGTTATGATGGATGTTAAGCTAGATGAAGTTGAATGGGTACGAGCCAGATTTGATCAGCTGAGCCTTATTGAGGAAAAGCGATTGGCGGCTGTATGTCATGGGCAACTATATCAGCGCAGAATGAAACAGGCATTTGACCAAAAGGTGCGTCCTCGGGTTTATAAAGTCGGAGATGTGATACTCAAAAGGATCCTTCCTCCCAATACAGATCACAGGGGCAAATGGACTCCTAATTATGAAGGTCCATTCGTGATTAAAAAGGTCTTTTCGGGCGGAGCTTTATTGCTTACAACCATGGATGGCGAAGACTTTTCATCCCCTGTCAACTCGGACGTAGTCAAAAAATACTTCGCATGAATAGACCCGCTGGATAATAAAAATAAAAAAAATCCAAGCAAAAAAGGGCATCCCGGCAAACCAAAAACAGAATAAGGTTCGGGCAAAAATTAGGGATATAATTAAAAAAAATTTTGTACACCCGGTAAGTTGAAAACCCGAAAGGGCAACTTAGGCAAAAAAGGGTATCCTGGTGGATCGAAAACCTGAAAGGGCGGTCCACACAAAAGAGGGATTTAAGCGAATGACTACGGTTTGAGTTATCTGTACCCTGTCACCGTTTGAACAACTGACGTTCTGAAGGATAGGAATCGGTCTGATCATTCCTCAGAAGGCAAGGTCGGGGAGTTTTGAAGACATACTGGTCATAACAGAATGGAAACTCAGTGGAATTCCGTTTTCACATTGCCATTAGGATAGTTTCTTTTCTCAATTTTCAGCGATCACCTCTTTCCAGGGATTGCTTCCAGATGTAATTGCCTATTCTGGGCTCTCAGTCAATAAATTGAATTTCAGTAAAAAGCTTTCTATTTTTGTTTTATTGCTTTGTTTGCAAAAACGTCCTAATTGTTGATAAAACATTGCATTTGAAAACATGGCAGCCTTGCAATAACATGCGCAGAAAAAATATTTGAAATTACTTCGAATGTTGAATACTCCCGGATGGTGGATTCTAGCCACGCAATATTCGGGGCATGTGGGCATATTCTTTTGTTGCAGGTAGCAGGTGCAGATGATTTTAAGCACAAGACCAGCAATAAATCACCCCACGCAAAAGACTGGGGCAATTATGGGTAAGGAGATCGGCGTTCATCGTTCGGTCGACGATTGTTCATAACGGGTCGATATCAGTGAATTAAGTTCAACTGGGTACCGTTGCATCTTATTAAGTCGATTCTCTCATTCAGTACTTCCAACAGCTACAAGCTTTTCTATATCGATAACGGTCACAGGTTCCCCAAAAGAGTGGTCTCGTCGACACCGAAACTGATGGTCATTATCCCCAGCGAAGTCGCAGGAGTTTGAAGAGGCTAAATCTTCTGTAAAATCCTCTTTTGACATCTTCTTCGGGGACAAATTGTTGGTTTGTCCAAGCATGGGGCATGTTTGTTTCCCCAGCATGAAGTGTTGATCATCCCCAGTAGAGTTTGAGGACAGTTGGTCTTCTGTAAAATCCTCTCGAAAGGCATTCCCCAACACGAGACGCTTTAAAGCAGTTTTCTCCAGCAGAGTTTGTTATAAACTCGTCATCCCCAACGGAATTGTCTAAAGGGAAGCTCGCCTAACATGGGGCATTGTGGTACTTATCCTAAGCTTGACAGTCATATTCTTCAGCAGACTACTGTGGATTTGCTTTGGGTTTCCCCAACAGATCTCTAAGGACTCTTTCCTAGCAAGTTGCAGGGGAATGTTCTAACCAGGATTCGCATATCCCTGGCAGAGTAGCCCTGATCCCCAGCAAGATTGTGTCTCTGGTAATGATCCCCCACAGAGGTCAGCATCGAATCTTGTCAGCAATACTCCCCAGCTGAGTTGTTGTTCTCCCCGCAGAGGTTTATAAGATCGGCAGAATCTATTCCTCAACAAGGATGGTACAGCCTTTCCCCAGCCGGATTAGAAGGTTGATAATCCCTATAAAGGATCTTGGTTTGAATAAATCCCCAAGCAGAGTTTTAATGGCTCATTTCCCCAGCAGGACGTCATTTAAAAATTCTCATCCCCAGCGGAATCGCTGTGACCAGAATTCATTCCCCCAAACAGATGGAATAATTCCTGGCAGAGTCGTCATTCCCTCATATCTTAAAGTCCAATTTATTTTCGGCAAGCTTGACAATTCGAAGCAGACGGATTGTTCATCCATTCGCCAGCAGAGATATTATCCTTTTAGGAGTCTCCGAGATTAAATCATTAGTCTTTGCTCCTCAGCAGAGTCAGCATAGATGTCTGACACAGATGCAGAGAGTAATGCAATTTTGCAAATTCTAAAAGTCCAACAGTGGATTGGCAAAAGTCCGTCTTCGGGTGGCAAAAGTCCAACAATGGATTGGCGAAAGGTCCATCTAAGGGTGGCATATTCTCAAAGTCCAACAGTGGATTGGCAAAAGTCCGTCTTCGGGTGGCAAAAGTCCAACAGTGGATTGGCAAAAGTCCGTCTTCGGGTGGCAAAAGTCCAACAGTGGATTGGCGAAAGGTCCATCTAAGGGTGGCATATTCTCAAAAGTCCATCTTCGGGTGGCAAAGCAGCTAAAAGTCCAACAGTGGATTGGCGAAAGGTCCATCTAAGGGTGGCATATTCTCAAAGTCCAACAGTGGATTGGCGAAAGGTCCATCTAAGGGTGGCATATTCTAAAAGTCCAACAGTGGATTGGCAAAAGTCCATCTTCGGGTGGCATGAAGCTGCAAAGTCCACCAGTAGTGTGGCAGGCCAGTAGTTGTCTGGAGTTGCATAAAAGACATTATTAAAGTCCACCAGTAGCGTGGCAGGCCAGTAGTCGTCTGGAGTTGCATAAAAGACATTATTAAAGTCCACCAGTAGTGTGGCAAGCCAGTAGTCGTCTGGCGTCGTTCAAAAAGACAGTATTAAAGTCCACCAGTAGCGTGGCAAGCCAGTAGTCGTCTGGCATCGTTCAAAAGATAGATCTCTCCGACGTTTCATCGAAGATTCAATCCAGCAGTCTCGTTGGGTTTATATCCCTTTTCTTCTTCACCATCCAGAGCAAATTTTTGGTTATATTTGGTATTCAATCACTATATACCTTGAAAGTCCGAAAGCAATTGCTTTCAGGCATTCAGGTCTACAGCGCTTGAATAGGGGCAGCTGTAATACCCCAAAATTTGCTCTCCCCTTTTGTCATCATAGCATGGCATTATCATTTATCATGTCATATCCACCTCATTAACATTACATTGCATTTAACATAGAAAAATGAAGCATGGCATCCTTCTTACCATCAGGGCATGTGATCAGGTGGAAGGTGGACAATCAAGAGATCATTCAAAGCACAAAAAGGTCAATCAAGTTGGCTCTAGGCAAGCCAAGAGGTCTCTCATAGCTCATCCCATCTCAATTGATCTTCCACAACCTCAAGGATAAGAGATACAGTGGGAGATTGAAGCACTACATCTTTCACTATGCAAGAGGTTCAAAAATCGAAGGAAAACCCTCAAAAGAGATAGCTCATTGATTCAAAATCATTCTCAAGTGGCATTTCTCATCATCCTTTAAGAGGATACACAACATACTCTGAGGAATTTGGATTTGGAAGATGTGCAATTTCCTCCTAACCAGAAGGGGCTGAAATTAGGGTTTCCAATTAAATCAGGGTATCTCTGATTTTTTGGACAAAACTTGTTGTCATGGTATTCCATATGTCCCTAAGTGTATGTATGTGGAAGATTGCATCTCAATTGGTTTTAGAAGTGGTTCAATTGGAAGAAAGATCAAGAATCAGAGAAATTTGGGGCCAAGTCAAATAATCAGAGGAAAAAGTCAACTCTTGACTTTTTGAGCCCAAAATCATGAAATTCATGTTACATATGTCCAATGTACAAAATTTGGTCAAGAAACTCCAAAGGAATCATAAAAAAAATCAAGATGTGGAAAGTTGCCATTTTTGGGTGAAGTAGGGTTACTAAAAATAGTAAGTTTTGGCCATTTTGCATCAGAGTTTGAGCCAAGGCCATTTAAAATTGGGGCATCAAATGAAAATTCCACTCAGCCACAACAAAAGGTCTTGCTTTAAGCTTCAAATCCATGTGTAGAACATCTCCATTGGATAAAACTTGAGTGAGATATGATTGATCAAAGTTTGAGCAAAGTAGGTTCAAAACTAGGTCATGACCAAGATTTTCAGGGCACGCGCGCGGTCATTTTAACAAACATGTGGTGGGCCTAATGTCCACTCATTTTTCTCATGGTTAAAGGCCTCAAATGGAAAACTTTTCAACATGAAAGTTGTTCATTGCATTGTCATCTTCAATATTCATGTTGGACAATTTTTGGTTTGATCAAGTTATGAGATAGTTTTAAGGGTTCAAAGTCATGTTGGTTATGCTGAAAACCCAGGCGCCATGTTGCCTTGCCAACCAACCCCATTACTACGCCATACACCAGTTTTGATTCCTTTTGTTTCAAGCAATTTTTCATCACCTTGTACACTTCCATTTGACTTGTTTTCAACATCAATATTGTTCCATGATAGCTCCTCTTTTCCATGACTCCAAAACCTTGCCAAACCATTCAATGAGTAGAGAGAAAAACCTCCACGAACTACCCTATGTTGGAATGGATGCATTGATAGCATGTTGCAGGATTCTGGTTCACACACACCACAAACACTTCCACACTTTATTTCCACATTTGGCCAAACATATCACCTACACAATGCACACTATCACGTGCCACACATGGGAATAGAAAGAACAAACTTGCTTACCAAGTTTCTGATGCGCAAGCCCCTGCTACACAACAGTGCCAATTCACTTTCTCCTTGCTCCCACCATATCTCACCATGAGCCATCTTCACCATAGCACTGCTCTCCCTAACTAACTTGACTCAGTTAGTTAGGGATGACTCAGTTTAACCCACTCAACTCAATTAACCAACTCACTAAACCATGGTTAATTCATGATATAAATTCAAACTTCACTTCACAATTCAGTTTGGAACTTCATTTTCACACTCTCACTCAACTACATTTCATTCTCATTTTTCCTCTGAAATTCGCAAGCTCTCTCTCTGAAGCTTCTCTTCCTCTCACACGATTTCATCATCATCTACATCTGAATCCATCTTCAAGCTTCAACATCACACAGCATTGGAACACATTGAAGCTTGGTAGCATTGAAGAGATTGAAGAGTCTTCCACTGCATATTGAATTTCATCAACATTTGCAAGGATTTGTGAGCCGTTATTTGGCCAGTTGAAGATCAAAGAGGAAGCACATTTCTCTGGTTCTCTTTCAACTACAGTTTCCTACATTTTCAGGTTTCAATATCCTAAACTTTCTTGGCACGATTTACATTCTGTCTAGCTCGTGTTGTGATGATTTGAGCTCACTAAGAGCACTCCTCCATCTGGCTAGTTGATAGAGCTTCTTAGAAGCTTAGATCCAAAACCTAGGGCTAATTTCATTGCTTCGATTCTCTCTGTTTGTGTGTTGTTTATGAAAACTAATCCTAGATTCATGCTCTACGTGACTTCCTGAACATTTTGATGTGCATTGCATAAATTTCTGGATTGTTTGGTTGGTTGCAGCGCCGGAGAGTGGCCGGAGAAGGTGACCGGAGGTCCCTCTCCGGCCGGTGAGTTGATACTAGGGTTTGTGTGCGTTTTAATCTCGTTCGTCCATTTTTTTTTATCGTGTGACTGAGAACGTGCCAACGCATTAAAAGACATGTGCATGTCATGTGCCAAAATTCTGAAGTCACTTAAGCGTGGTGTGGTGTAGTGCATGGTAACTTGTGTGTGTCCTCACGCATGTGCATTGATTCTGTGTACTTTGACTTTAGCATGACTTTGACTTGATCCAATGGTTAATAGTGAGTCAAGTTGGTTGACTGAAGGTGCATGTTTGTTATGGTGTTTTGCGCGTAAATGGACCCAAATCAGAATACTATCCACACCCCCAATTTTGAGGCCCATGTGATTTGAACATGCTGATTTGCTATATTCATACCCCCCTCTCATATTGCATTTTATTTTTATTTTCATTTTACATACGCGTTTGATTTTCAATTTTTAAAAATACTAAAATGCATAATAAAATTCCACAAAAATTCATGTGTATTCTTAAAACATTTAGGAAATTTTCTATGATTTTATTTTCTGATTTTATGACCATTTTGCCCCTGTTCCATTATTTCTTTTGAATTTCCATTTGTATGCATACTTAATGTGACATATGATTTTGTGCATTTTTGTTCTTGATCATAAAAAATGATTTTGATGCCTTTCTTTTTGCATTGTGGTCACAATATGTTGAGGTATGTTTGAGATTTATGAGATGATTTTTAAGTCTTTTTTGGATGACTTTTGATATGTTGCTTTGAGCATGAATGCATGAAACTTCCATGAGACTTTGACCTAATTGTTGAGTGACTTTGGTTCTGATTCATTGCTTGTGGACTTGATATGTTAATGGCATGTGTTCAAGGTGTTTGATTGGTGAAAGTCATAATTTTTGAAGCATGTTTGCTATTTGTTTGAAGCATGAAGTTTAACTTGTTCATTTTGTGAATGCATGCCTCATGTTTGGTTTGCTTGATCATGAAGGCACTTGTGCCATGAGTTGTGGTTTTGTTTGAGGATGTATAGCATGTTAATTGACTTCTGATTGTGACATTTGGGTTTCATCTTTGCATGTTTGATGTTTATCTTGCACCTTAAGTCACTTGTTTCACAAGTATGAACCACATTCACATCACTTCACCTCTTCTTCTTTGCTTCTTGTTGGATTGAGATTTTGTTTGCATGATTTGGTATGCTCATTTAGGATAACATTAGGTTGTGTAAATATGAGTTACATTCTGACTTGGAAGCATGTATAGCATTCAATCTCATTTTACTTTGTTTGTCAACTTGTTTGAATTTGATTTGTTCATTATACTTTCTTACTTTACTTGTAAGTGATTGTGCTAACCATGTAGGGGCTTTGGTAAGTTTCAATTGAGTGTGGATAAGGAATCCACATTCAACTTCTATCCTTTCTCTTTTACAATTCCATGTTTTGTCAAGCACTTATGTGCTTTCTTTTAATAACTCATCACTTGCCCTTTGTGAATTACAATTCATCTTCTACTTTAGAAGTGAATTGTTTAATTCATTCTTTCTTTAGACGTTAGGTTGAAACCTCACAAACCTTAGGATCACTCCCTTAACTAATCAATTAGGATTGAGTCTTAGTCCATATAGCTTTTTACCTTTATCCTCCCTTGAGTCTCTTTTCTCATCTCAAAGAAAATTCAAAACATATAATAAAGGTAGGCATTTATTGCATTTAGGCCTTTCATATAAAGAAAAGGTTATAAGGGGTCTTCTCTTATAATCTTAGAATGTATAGCATATAGCCCATCTTGGGTCAATGTGTTAAACATTTGATCTTGTATGAGGGACTTAAATGCAATACTTGTTGAAGGTGCAAATAATAAAAAACACTTCTTCATTTCTTAATCAACAAAACACTTAATAAACACAAGTATGCTAGTGTGTTTGAACCTTGACAATTGGAACTAAGTGTGGGGGTCTTCTTCACTCTTAGTGTGCTTTCTTACCCATTCCATCTTGGAATGTGAGGATGTACACATTCCCATGACTAAGATTCAGATACACTATCATATGCAAACAAATGAAAAAACTCTTAAAAGACAAAAACAAACAATAATGTCTTTCCTTCGGGAATTCTTTTCTCACCTCATTCACTCTCAACGCACGAACGCGCTTCTACTCGTTCTCTTGCAAGATGGTAACGCACTCGGACCAGCGAGCCTGCAACACCTGAGCTAGAACGTCAGCCGTTCTCTAAAAAACACAAACAATTCATCCCTAGTGAGGGGAACTACGTCGCTCTGATTCTCATGCTCCTGATGAGATACGTAGGCAGTGGGGTAGGGCCCATGCGAGCACTTCTTTTATTTTCCCTACATTTGTTTCTCTTTCTCCTTTCCTTTTTCAGTTCTTTCTCAGTATTCCTTTCTTTACACCCTTTGATCGAGACAAGCAAGCGTGGATCCCATCGGGTACGATGGACGTGAGGGGGTGCTAATACCTTCCTCTCGCGTAACCGACTCCCTTACCCACTTCTCTTGGTCGTAAGACCATGCTTTTCCTTTCCCTCAGGTTTACGCGGTGTTTCCTTTCCCTCTCTTGGGATAAATACACATTGCTGGCGACTCTGTTCGGTGCCACTTTCGCGTTTGTACTTGGATGAAAATCCCGGGAGCGACACTCCTGCTTCTCCATATGGTGGGTTACTTTATCTCAATGCTCCTCCTTATCCTTCTGTTAACCATGAAATCAACCTTAACTTTCCACCTACAACTTCCCCTGTTCTTGATCAAGAATCCACACCTCCTGCTTCTCTAAATGGTGGGTTACTTGATCTCAATGCACCTCCCACTCCTTCTGCTAACCAGGAAATAAACCTCAACTTTCCACCTCCAAGTTCCCCTGTTCTTGATCAAGAATTCACACCTCCTGCTTTTCCAAATGGTGGGTTACTTTATCTCAATGCTCCTCCTTCTCCTTCTGCTAACTATGTAATCATCCTCAACTTTCCACCTCTACCTTCCCCTGTTCTTGATCAAGAATTCACACCTCCTGCTTCTCTAAATGGTGGGTTACTTGATCTCAATGCTCCTCCTTCTCCTTCTGCTAACCATGAAATCAACCTCAACTTTCCACTTCCACCTTCCCCTGTTCTGGATCAAGAATTCACACCTCCTGCTTCTCTAAATGGTGGGTTACTTGATCTCAACGCTCCTCCTTCTCCTTCTGCTAACCAAGAAATCAACCTCAACTTCCACCACCACCTTCCCCTGTTCTTGATCAAGAATTCACACCTTCTGCTTCTCTAAATGGTGGGTTAGTTGAACTTAATGCTCCCCCTGATCCTTCTGCTAACCATCAAATCAACCTCAACTTTCCACCTCCACCTTCCCCTGTTCTTGATCAAGAATTCACACCTCCAGCTTCTCTAAATGGGGGGTTGCTTGATCTCATTGTTCCTCCTTCTCCTTCTGCTAACCATGAAATCAACCTCAACTTTCCACCTCCACCTTCCCCTGTTTTTGATTAAGAATTTACACCTCCTGCTTCTCCAAATGGTGGGTTACTTGATCTCAATGTTCCTTCTTCTCCTTCTGCTAACCATGAAATCAACCTCAACTTTCCACCTCCACCTTCCCCTGTTCTTGATCAAGAATTCACACCTCCTGCTTCTCCAAATGGTGGGTTAATTGATCTCAATGTTCCTTCTTCTCCTTCTGTTAAACATGAAATCAACCTCAACTTTCCACCTCCACCTTCCCCTGTTCTTGATCAGGAATTCACACCTCCAGCTTCTCTAAATGGGGGGTTGCTTGATCTCATTGTTCCTCCTTCTCCTTCTGCTAACCATGAAATCAACCTCAACTTTCCACCTCCACCTTCCCCTGTTTTTGATTAAGAATTTACACCTCCTGCTTCTCCAAATGGTGGGTTACTTGATCTCAATGTTCCTTCTTCTCCTTCTGCTAACCATGAAATCAACCTCAACTTTCCACCTCCACCTTCCCCTGTTCTTGATCAAGAATTCACACCTCCTGCTTCTCCAAATGGTGGGTTACTTGATCTCAATGTTCCTTCTTCTCCTTCTGCTAACCATGAAATCAACCTCAACTTTCCACCTCCACCTTCCCCTGTTCTTGATCAAGAATTCACACCTCCTGCTTCTCTAAATGGTTGGTTACTTGATCTCAATGCTCCTCCTTCTCCTTCTGCAAACCATAAAATCAACCTCAACTTTCCACTTCCACCTTCCCCTGTTCTTAATCAAGAATTCACACCTCCTGCTTCTCCATATGGTGGGTTACTTTATCTCAATGCTCCTCATTCTCCTTCTGCTAACCATGAAATCAACCTCAACTTTCCACCTACAACTTCCCCTATTCTTGATCAAGAATTCACACCTCCTGCTTCTCTAAATGGTGGGTTACTTAATCTCCAAGCACCTCAGACTCCTTCTGCTAACCATGAAATCAACCTCAACTTTCCACCTCCAAGTTCCCCTGTTCTTGATCAAGAATTCACACCTCCTGCTTTTCCAAATGGTGGGTTACTTTATCTCAATGCTCCTCCTTCTCCTTCTGCTAACTATGTAATCAACCTCAACTTTCAACCTCCACCTTCCCCTTTTCTTGATAAAGAATTCATACCTCCTGCTTCTCTAAATGGTGGGTTACTTGATCTCAATGCTCCTCCTTCTCCTTCTGCTAACCATGATATCAACCTCAACTTTCCACTTCCACCTTCCCCTATTCTTGATCAAGAATTCACACCTCCTGCTTCTCTAAATGGTCGGTTACTTGATCTCAATGCTCCTCCTTCTCCTTCTGCTAACCAAGAAATCAACCTCAACTTCCACCACCACCTTCCCCTGTTCTTGATCAGAATTCACACCTCCTGCTTCTCTAAATGGTGGGTTACTTGAACTTAATGCTCCTCCTTATCCTTCTGCTAAACATGAAATTAACCTCAACTTTCCACCTCCACCTTCCCCTGTTCTTGATCAAGAATTCACACCTCCAGCTTCTCTAAATGGGTGGTTACTTGATCTCAATGTTCCTCCTTTTCCTTCTGCTAACCATGAAATCAACCTCAACTTTCCACCTCCACCTTCCCCTGTTTTTGATTAAGAATTCACACTTCCTGCTTCTTCAAATGGTGGGTTACTTGAACTCAATGTTCCTTCTTCTCCTTCTACTAACCATGAAATCAACCTCAACTTTCCACCTCCACCTTCCCTTGTTCTTGATCAAGAATTTACACCTTCTGCTTCTTTAAATGGTGGGTGACTTGATCTCAATGCTCCTCCTTCTCCTTCTGCTAACCATGAAATCAACCTCAACTTTCCACCTCCAACTTCCCCTGTTCTTGATCAAGAATTCACACCTCCTGCTTCTCTAAATGGTTGGTTACTTGATCTCAATGCTCCTCCTTCTCCTTCTGCAAACCATAAAATCAACCTCAACTTTCCACTTCCATCTTCCCCTGTTCTTAATCAAGAATTCACACCTCCTGCTTCTCCATATGGTGGGTTACTTTATCTCAATGCTCCTCCTTATCCTTCTGTTAACCATGAAATCAACCTTAACTTTCCACCTACAACTTCCCCTGTTCTTGATCAAGAATCCACACCTCCTGCTTCTCTAAATGGTGGGTTACTTGATCTCAATGCACCTCCCACTCCTTCTGCTAACCAGGAAATAAACCTCAACTTTCCACCTCCAAGTTCCCCTGTTCTTGATCAAGAATTCACACCTCCTGCTTTTCCAAATGGTGGGTTACTTTATCTCAATGCTCCTCCTTCTCCTTCTGCTAACTATGTAATCATCCTCAACTTTCCACCTCTACCTTCCCCTGTTCTTGATCAAGAATTCACACCTCCTGCTTCTCTAAATGGTGGGTTACTTGATCTCAATGCTCCTCCTTCTCCTTCTGCTAACCATGAAATCAACCTCAACTTTCCACTTCCACCTTCCCCTGTTCTGGATCAAGAATTCACACCTCCTGCTTCTCTAAATGGTGGGTTACTTGATCTCAACGCTCCTCCTTCTCCTTCTGCTAACCAAGAAATCAACCTCAACTTCCACCACCACCTTCCCCTGTTCTTGATCAAGAATTCACACCTTCTGCTTCTCTAAATGGTGGGTTACTTGAACTTAATGCTCCCCCTGATCCTTCTGCTAACCATCAAATCAACCTCAACTTTCCACCTCCACCTTCCCCTGTTCTTGATCAAGAATTCACACCTCCAACTTCTCTAAATGGGGGGTTGCTTGATCTCATTGTTCCTCCTTCTCCTTCTGCTAACCATGAAATCAACCTCAACTTTCCACCTCCACCTTCCCCTGTTTTTGATTAAGAATTTACACCTCCTGCTTCTCCAAATAGTGGGTTACTTGATCTCAATGTTCCTTCTTCTCCTTCTGCTAACCATGAAATCAACCTCAACTTTCCACCTCCACCTTCCCCTGTTCTTGATCAAGAATTCACACCTCCTGCTTCTCCAAATGGTGGGTTAATTGATCTCAATGTTCCTTCTTCTCCTTCTGCTAACCATGAAATCAACCTCAACTTTCCACCTCCACCTTCCCCTGTTCTTGATCAAGAATTCACATCTCCTGCTTCTCCAAATGGAGGGTTACTTGATCTCAATGTCCCCCCTTCTCCTTCTACTAACCATGAAATCAACCTCAACTTTCCACCTCCACCTTCCCCTGTTCTTGATCAAGAATTCACACCACCTGCTTCTCTAAATGGTGGGTTACTTGATCTCAATGCTCCTCCTTCTCTTTCTGCAAACTATAAAATCAACCTCAACTTTCCACTTCCACCTTCCCCTGTTCTTAATCAAGAATTCACACCTCCTGCTTCTCCAAATGGTGGGTTACTTTATCTCAATGCTCCTCCTACTCCTTCTGCTAACCATGATATCAACCTCAACTTTCCACTTCCACATTCCCCTATTCTTGATCAAGAATTCACACCTCCTGCTTCTCTAAATGATGGGTTACTTGATTTCAATGCTCCTCCTTCTCCTTCTGCTAACCAAGAAATCAACCTCAACTTCCACCACCACCTTCCCCTGTTCTTGATCAGAATTCACACCTCCTGCTTCTCTAAATGGTGGGTTACTTGAACATAATGCTCCTCCTTATCCTTCTGCTAAACATGAAATTAACCTCAACTTTCCACCTCCACCTTCCCCTGTTCTTGATCAAGAATTCACACCTCCAGCTTCTCTAAATGGGTGGTTACTTGATCTCAATGTTCCTCCTTTTCCTTCTGCTAACCATGAAATCAACCTCAACTTTCCACCTCCACCTTCCCCTATTTTTGATTAAGAATTCACACCTCCTGCTTCTCCAAATGGTGGGTTACTTGAACTCAATGTTCCTTCTTCTCCTTCTACTAACCATGAAATCAACCTCAACTTTCCACCTCCACCTTCCCCTGTTCTTGATCAAGAATTTACACCTTCTGCTTCTTTAAATGGTGGGTGACTTGATCTCAATGCTCCTCCTTCTCCTTCTGCTAACCATGAAATCAACCTCAACTTTCCACCTCCAACTTCCCCTGTTCTTGATCAAGAATTCACACCTCCTGCTTCTCTAAATGGTTGGTTACTTGATCTCAATGCTCCTCCTTCTCCTTCTGCAAACCATAAAATCAACCTCAACTTTCCACTTCCATCTTCCCCTGTTCTTAATCAAGAATTCACACCTCCTGCTTCTCCATATGGTGGGTTACTTTATCTCAATGCTCCTCCTTATCCTTCTGTTAACCATGAAATCAACCTTAACTTTCCACCTACAACTTCCCCTGTTCTTGATCAAGAATCCACACCTCCTGCTTCTCTAAATGGTGGGTTACTTGATCTCAATGCACCTCCCACTCCTTCTGCTAACCAGGAAATAAACCTCAACTTTCCACCTCCAAGTTCCCCTGTTCTTGATCAAGAATTCACACCTCCTGCTTTTCCAAATGGTGGGTTACTTTATCTCAATGCTCCTCCTTCTCCTTCTGCTAACTATGTAATCATCCTCAACTTTCCACCTCTACCTTCCCCTGTTCTTGATCAAGAATTCACACCTCCTGCTTCTCTAAATGGTGGGTTACTTGATCTCAATGCTCCTCCTTCTCCTTCTGCTAACCATGAAATCAACCTCAACTTTCCACTTCCACCTTCCCCTGTTCTGGATCAAGAATTCACACCTCCTGCTTCTCTAAATGGTGGGTTACTTGATCTCAACGCTCCTCCTTCTCCTTCTGCTAACCAAGAAATCAACCTCAACTTCCACCACCACCTTCCCCTGTTCTTGATCAAGAATTCACACCTTCTGCTTCTCTAAATGGTGGGTTACTTGAACTTAATGCTCCCCCTGATCCTTCTGCTAACCATCAAATCAACCTCAACTTTCCACCTCCACCTTCCCCTGTTCTTGATCAAGAATTCACACCTCCAGCTTCTCTAAATGGGGGGTTGCTTGATCTCATTGTTCCTCCTTCTCCTTCTGCTAACCATGAAATCAACCTCAACTTTCCACCTCCACCTTCCCCTGTTTTTGATTAAGAATTTACACCTCCTGCTTCTCCAAATGGTTGGTTACTTGATCTCAATGTTCCTTCTTCTCCTTTTGCTAACCATGAAATCAACCTCAACTTTCCACCTCCACCTTCCCCTGTTCTTGATCAAGAATTCACACCTCCTGCTTCTCCAAATGGTGGGTTAATTGATCTCAATGTTCCTTCTTCTCCTTCTGCTAACCATGAAATCAACCTCAACTTTCCACCTCCACCTTCCCCTGTTCTTGATCAAGAATTCACACCTCCTGCTTCTCCAAATGGAGGGTTACTTGATCTCAATGTCCCCCCTTCTCCTTCTACTAACCATGAAATCAACCTCAACTTTCCACCTCCACCTTCCCCTGTTCTTGATCAAGAATTCACACCACCTGCTTCTCTAAATGGTGGGTTACTTGATCTCAATGCTCCTCCTTCTCTTTCTGCAAACTATAAAATCAACCTCAACTTTCCACTTCCACCTTCCCCTGTTCTTAATCAAGAATTCACACCTCCTGCTTCTCCAAATGGTGGGTTACTTTATCTCAATGCTCCTCCTACTCCTTCTGCTAACCATGATATCAACCTCAACTTTCCACTTCCACATTCCCCTATTCTTGATCAAGAATTCACACCTCCTGCTTCTCTAAATGATGGGTTACTTGATTTCAATGCTCCTCCTTCTCCTTCTGGTAACCAAGAAATCAACCTCAACTTCCACCACCACCTTCCCCTGTTCTTGATCAGAATTCACACCTCCTGCTTCTCTAAATGGTGGGTTACTTGAACATAATGCTCCTCCTTATCCTTCTGCTAAACATGAAATTAACCTCAACTTTCCACCTCCACCTTCCCCTGTTCTTGATCAAGAATTCACACCTCCAGCTTCTCTAAATGGGGGGTTACTTGATCCCAATGTTCCTCCTTCTCCTTCTGCTAACCATGAAATCAACCTCAACTTTCCACCTCCACCTTCCCCTATTTTTGATTAAGAATTCACACCTCCTGCTTCCCCAAATGGTGGGTTACTTGATCTCAATGTTCCTTCTTCTCCTTCTGCTAACCAAGAAATCAACCTCAACTTCCACCACCACCTTCCCCTGTTCTTGATCAGAATTCACACCTCCTGCTTCTCTAAATGGTGGGTTACTTGAACATAATGCTCCTCCTTATCCTTCTGCTAAACATGAAATTAACCTCAACTTTCCACCTCCACCTTCCCCTGCTCTTGATCAAGAATTCACACCTCCAGCTTCTCTAAATGGGTGGTTACTTGATCTCAATGTTCCTCCTTTTCCTTCTGCTAACCATGAAATCAACCTCAACTTTCCACCTCCACCTTCCCCTGTTTTTGATTAAGAATTCACACCTCCTGCTTCTCCAAATGGTGGGTTACTTGAACTCAATGTTCCTTCTTCTCCTTCTACTAACCATGAAATCAACCTCAACTTTCCACCTCCACCTTCCCCTGTTCTTGATCAAGAATTTACACCTTCTGCTTCTTTAAATGGTGGGTGACTTGATCTCAATGCTCCTCCTTCTCCTTCTGCTAACCATGAAATCAACCTCAACTTTCCACCTCCAACTTCCCCTGTTCTTGATCAAGAATTCACACCTCCTGCTTCTCTAAATGGTTGGTTACTTGATCTCAATGCTCCTCCTTCTCCTTCTGCAAACCATAAAATCAACCTCAACTTTCCACTTCCATCTTCCCCTGTTCTTAATCAAGAATTCACACCTCCTGCTTCTCCATATGGTGGGTTACTTTATCTCAATGCTCCTCCTTATCCTTCTGTTAACCATGAAATCAACCTTAACTTTCCACCTACAACTTCCCCTGTTCTTGATCAAGAATCCACACCTCCTGCTTCTCTAAATGGTGGGTTACTTGATCTCAATGCACCTCCCACTCCTTCTGCTAACCAGGAAATAAACCTCAACTTTCCACCTCCAAGTTCCCCTGTTCTTGATCAAGAATTCACACCTCCTGCTTTTCCAAATGGTGGGTTACTTTATCTCAATGCTCCTCCTTCTCCTTCTGCTAACTATGTAATCATCCTCAACTTTCCACCTCTACCTTCCCCTGTTCTTGATCAAGAATTCACACCTCCTGCTTCTCTAAATGGTGGGTTACTTGATCTCAATGCTCCTCCTTCTCCTTCTGCTAACCATGAAATCAACCTCAACTTTCCACTTCCACCTTCCCCTGTTCTGGATCAAGAATTCACACCTCCTGCTTCTCTAAATGGTGGGTTACTTGATCTCAACGCTCCTCCTTCTCCTTCTGCTAACCAAGAAATCAACCTCAACTTCCACCACCACCTTCCCCTGTTCTTGATCAAGAATTCACACCTTCTGCTTCTCTAAATGGTGGGTTACTTGAACTTAATGCTCCCCCTGATCCTTCTGCTAACCATCAAATCAACCTCAACTTTCCACCTCCACCTTCCCCTGTTCTTGATCAAGAATTCACACCTCCAGCTTCTCTAAATGGGGGGTTGCTTGATCTCATTGTTCCTCCTTCTCCTTCTGCTAACCATGAAATCAACCTCAACTTTCCACCTCCACCTTCCCCTGTTTTTGATTAAGAATTTACACCTCCTGCTTCTCCAAATGGTGGGTTACTTGATCTCAATGTTCTTTCTTCTCCTTCTGCTAACCATGAAATCAACCTCAACTTTCCACCTCCACCTTCCCCTGTTCTTGATCAAGAATTCACACCTCCTGCTTCTCCAAATGGTGGGTTAATTGATCTCAATGTTCCTTCTTCTCCTTCTGCTAACCATGAAATCAACCTCAACTTTCCACCTCCACCTTCCCCTGTTCTTGATCAAGAATTCACACCTCCTGCTTCTCCAAATGGAGGGTTACTTGATCTCAATGTCCCCCCTTCTCCTTCTACTAACCATGAAATCAACCTCAACTTTCCACCTCCACCTTCCCCTGTTCTTGATCAAGAATTCACACCACCTGCTTCTCTAAATGGTGGGTTACTTGATCTCAATGCTCCTCCTTCTCTTTCTGCAAACTATAAAATCAACCTCAACTTTCCACTTCCACCTTCCCCTGTTCTTAATCAAGAATTCACACCTCCTGCTTCTCCAAATGGTGGGTTACTTTATCTCAATGCTCCTCCTACTCCTTCTGCTAACCATGATATCAACCTCAACTTTCCACTTCCACATTCCCCTATTCTTGATCAAGAATTCACACCTCCTGCTTCTCTAAATGATGGGTTACTTGATTTCAATGCTCCTCCTTCTCCTTCTGCTAACCAAGAAATCAACCTCAACTTCCACCACCACCTTCCCCTGTTCTTGATCAGAATTCACACCTCCTGCTTCTCTAAATGGTGGGTTACTTGAACATAATGCTCCTCCTTATCCTTCTGCTAAACATGAAATTAACCTCAACTTTCCACCTCCACCTTCCCCTGTTCTTGATCAAGAATTCACACCTCCAGCTTCTCTAAATGGGGGGTTACTTGATCCCAATGTTCCTCCTTCTCCTTCTGCTAACCATGAAATCAACCTCAACTTTTCACCTCCACCTTCCCCTATTTTTGATTAAGAATTCACACCTCCTGCTTCCCCAAATGGTGGGTTACTTGATCTCAATGTTCCTTCTTCTCCTTCTGCTAACCATGAAATCAACCTCAACTTTCCACCTCCACCTTTCCCTGTTCTTGATCAAGAATTCACACCTCCTGCTTCTCCAAATGGAGGGTTACTTGATCTCAATGTTTCCCCTTCTCCTTCTGCTAACCATGAAATCAACCGTAACTTTCCACCTCCACCTTCCCCTGTTCTTGATCAACAATTCACACCTCATGCTTCTCTAAATGGTGGGTTACACGATCTCAATGCTCCTCCGTCTCCTTCTGCTAACCATGAAATCAACCTCAACTTTCCACCTCCAGCTTCCCCTGTTCTTGATCAAGAATTCACACCTCCTGTTTTTCTAAATGGTGGGTTACTTTATCTCAATGCTCCTCCTTCTCCTTCTGCTAACCATGAAATCAACCTCAACTTTCCACCTCCACCTTCCCTTGTTCTTGATCAAGAATTCACACCTCCCGCTTCTCTAAATGGTGGGTTACTTGATCTCAATGCTCCACCTTTTCCCTCTGCTAACCATGAAATCAACCTCAACTTGCCACTTCCACCTTCCCCTATTCTTGATCAAGAATTTAAACCTCCTGTTTCTCTAAATGGTGGGTTACTTGATCTCAATGCTCCTCCTTCTCCTTCTGCTAACCATGAAAT
The DNA here is from genome assembly GCA_022829125.1 of Lathyrus tuberosus. Classification (NCBI taxonomy): domain Eukaryota; kingdom Viridiplantae; phylum Streptophyta; class Magnoliopsida; order Fabales; family Fabaceae; genus Lathyrus; species Lathyrus tuberosus. The sequence continues at coordinate 5,617,389 of JALAZF010000315.1, read as the reverse complement.
CAACCTCAACTTTCCACCTCCACCTTCCCCTGTTCTTGATCAAGAATTTACACCTCCTGCTTCTTTAAATGGTGGGTGACTTGATCTCAATGCTCCTCCTTCTCCTTCTGCTAAAAATGAAATCAACCTCAACTTTCCACCTCCACCTTCCACTGTTCTTGATCAAGAATTCCCACCTCCTGCTTCTCTAAATGGTGGGTTACTTGATCTCAATGCTCCTCCTTCTCCTCCTGCAAACCATAAAATCAACCTCAACTTTCCACTTCCACTTTCCCCTGTTCTTAATCAAGAATTCACACTTCCTGCTTCTCCAAATGGTGGGTTACTTTATCTCAACGCTCCTCCTTCTGCTCCTGCTAACCATGAAATCAACCTCAACTTTCCACCTACAACTTCCCCTGTTCTTGATAAAGAAACCACACCTCCTGCTTCTCTAAATGGTGGGTTACTTGATCTCAATGCACCTCCCACTCCTTCTGCTAACCATGAAATCAACCTCAACTTTCCACCTCCAAGTTCCCCTGTTCTTGATCAAGAATTCACACCTCCTGCTTTTCTAAATGGTGGGTTACTTTATCTCAATGCTCCTCCTTCTCCTTCTGCTAACTATGTAAATAACCTCAACTTTCCACCTCTACCTTCCACTGTTCTTGATAAAGAATTCACACCTTCTGCTTCTCTAAATGGTGGGTTATTTGATCTCAATGCTCCTCCTTCTCCTTCTGCTAACCATGAAATCAACCTCAACTTTCCACTTCCAGCTTCCCCTGTTCTTGATCAAGAATTCACACCTCCTGCTTCTTTAAATGGTGGGTTACTTGATCTCAATGCTCCTCCTTCTTCTTCTGCTAACCAAGAAATGAACCTCAACTTCCACCACCACCTTCCCCTATTCTTGATCAAGAATTCACACCTCCTGCTTCTCTAAATGGTGGGTTACTTGAACTTAATGCTCCTCCTTCTCCTTCTGCTAACCATGAAATCAACCTCAACTTTCCACCTCCACCTTCCCCTGTTCTTGATCAAGAATTCACACCTCCAGCTTCTCTAAATAGGGGGGTTACTTGATCTCAATGTTCCTCCTCCTCCTTCTGCTAACCCTGAAATTAACCTCAACTTTCCACCTCCACCTTCCCCTATTTTTGATTAAGAATTCACACCTCTCGCTTCTCCAAATGGTGGGTTACTTGATCTCAATGTTCCTTCTTCTCCTTCTGCTAACCATGAAATCAACCTTAACTTTCCACCTCCACCTTCCCCTGTTCTTGATCAAGAATTCACACCTCCTGCTTCTCCAAATGGAGGGTTACTTGATCTCAATGTCCCCCCTTCTCCTTCTTCTAACCATGAAATCAACCTCAACTTTCCACCTCTACCTTCCCCTGTTCTTGATCAAGAATTCACACCTCCTGCTTCTCTAAATGGTGGGTTACTTGATCTCAATGCTCCTCCTTTTCCTTCTGCAAACCATAAAATCAACCTCAACTTTCCACTTCCACCTTCCCCTGTTCTTAATCAAGAATTCACACCTCCTGCTTCTCCAAATGGTGGGTTACTTTATCTCAATGCTCCTCCTTCTCCTTCTGCTAACCATGAAATCAACCTCAACTTTCCACCTACAACTTCCCCTGTTCTTGATCAAGAATTCACACCTCCTGATTCTCTAAATGGTGGGTTACTTGATCTCAATGCACCTCAGACTCCTTCTGCTAACCATGAAATCAACCTCAACTTTCCACCTCCAAGTTCCCCTGTTCTTGATCAAGAATTCACACCTCCTGCTTTTCCAAATGGTGGGTTACTTTATCTCAATGCTCCTCCTTATCCTTCTGCTAACTATGTAATCAACCTCAACTTTCCACCTCCACCTTCCCCTGTTCTTGATCAAGAATTCATACCTCCTGCTTCTCTAAATGGTGGGTTACTTGATCTCAATGCTCCTCCTTCTCCTTCTGCTAACCATGAAATCAACCTCAACTTTCCACTTCCACCTTCCCCAGTTCTTGATCAAGAATTCACACCTCCTGCTTCTCTAAATGGTGGGTTACTTGATCTCAACGCTCCTCCTTCTCCTTCTGCTAACCAAGAAATCAACCTCAACTTCCACCACCACCTTCCCCTGTTCTTGATCAAGAATTCACACCTTCTGCTTCTCTAAATGGTGGGTTACTTGAACTTAATGCTCCCTCTTATCCTTCTGCTAACCATGAAATCAACCTCAACTTTCCACCTCCACCTTCCCCTGTTCTTGATCAAGAATTCACACCTCCAGCTTCTCTAAATGGGGGGTTACTTGATCTCAATGTTCCTCCTTCTCCTTCTGCTAACCATGAAATCAACCTCAACTTTCCACCTCCACCTTCCCCTGTTTTTGATTAAGAATTTACACCTCCTGCTTCTCCAAATGGTGGGTTACTTGTTCTCAATGCTCCTTCTTCTCCTTCTGCTAACCATGAAATCAACCTCAACTTTCCACCTCCACCTTCCCCTGTTCTTGATCAAGAATTTACACCTCCTGCTTCTCCAAATGGTGGGTTACTTGATCTCAATGTTCCTTCTTCTCCTTCTGCTAACCATGAAATCAACCTCAACTTTCCACCTCCACCTTCCCCTGTTCTTGATCAAGAATTCACACCTCCTGCTTCTCCAAATGGAGGGTTACTTGATCTCAATGTCCCCCCTTCTCCTTCTACTAACCATGAAATCAACCTCAACTTTCCACCTCCACCTTCCCCTGTTCTTGATCAAGAATTCACACCACCTGCTTCTCTAAATGGTGGGTTACTTGATCTCAATGCTCCTCCTTCTCTTTCTGCAAACCATAAAATCAACCTCAACTTTCCACTTCCACCTTCCCCTATTCTTAATCAAGAATTCACACCTCCTGCTTCTCCAAATGGTGGGTTACTTTATCTCAATGCTCCTCCTTATCCTTTTGCTAACCATGAAATCAACCTCAAATTTCCACCTACAACTTCCCCTATTCTTGATCAAGAATTCACACCTCCTGCTTCTCTAAATGGTGGGTTACTTGATCTCCAAGCACCTCAGACTCCTTCTGCTAACCATGAAATCAACCTCAACTTTCCACCTCCAAGTTCCCCTGTTCTTGATCAAGAATTCACACCTCCTGCTTTTCCAAATGGTGGGTTACTTTATCTCAATGTTCCTCCTTCTCCTTCTGCTAACTATGTAATCAACCTCAACTTTCAACCTCCACCTTCCCCAGTTCTTGATAAAGAATTCATACCTCCTGCTTCTCTAAATGGTGGGTTACTTGATCTCAATGCTCCTCCTTCTCCTTCTGCTAACCATGATATCAACCTCAACTTTCCACTTCCACATTCCCCTATTCTTGATCAAGAATTCACACCTCCTGCTTCTCTAAATGGTGGGTTACTTGATCTCAATGCTCATCCTTCTCCTTCTGCTAACCAAGAAATCAACCTCAACTTCCACCACCACCTTCCCCTGTTCTTGATCAGAATTCACACCTCCTGCTTCTCTAAATGGTGGGTTACTTGAACATAATGCTCCTCCTTATCCTTCTGCTAAACATGAAATTAACCTCAACTTTCCACCTCCACCTTCCCCTGTTCTTGATCAAGAATTCACACCTCCAGCTTCTCTAAATGGGGGGTTACTTGATCCCAATGTTCCTCCTTCTCCTTCTGCTAACCATGAAATCAACCTCAACTTTCCACCTCCACCTTCCCCTATTTTTGATTAAGAATTCACACCTCCGGCTTCCCCAAATTGTGGGTTACTTGATCTCAATGTTCCTTCTTCTCCTTCAGCTAACCATGAAATCAACCTCAACTTTCCACCTCCACCTTTCCCTGTTCTTGATCAAGAATTCACACCTCCTGCTTCTCCAAATGGAGGGTTACTTGATATCAATGTTTCCCCTTCTCCTTCTGCTAACCATGAAATCAACCGTAACTTTCCACCTCCACCTTCCCCTGTTCTTGATCAACAATTCACACCTCATGCTTCTCTAAATGGTGGGTTACACGATCTCAATGCTCCTCCGTCTCCTTCTGCTAACCATGAAATCAACCTCAACTTTCCACCTCCAGCTTCCCCTGTTCTTGATCAAGAATTCACACCTCCTGTTTTTCTAAATGGTGGGTTACTTTATCTCAATGCTCCTCCTTCTCCTTCTGCTAACCATGAAATCAACCTCAACTTTCCACCTCCACCTTCCCTTGTTCTTGATCAAGAATTCACACCTCCCGCTTCTCTAAATGGTGGGTTACTTGATCTCAATGCTCCTCCTTTTCCCTCTGCTAACCATGAAATCAACCTCAACTTGCCACTTCCACCTTCCCCTATTCTTGATCAAGAATTCAAACCTCCTGTTTCTCTAAATGGTGGGTTACTTGATCTCAATGCTCCTCCTTCTCCTTCTGCTAACCATGAAATCAACCTCAACTTTCCACCTCCACCTTCCCCTGTTCTTGATCAAGAATTTACACCTCCTGCTTCTTTAAATGGTGGGTGACTTGATCTCAATGCTCCTCCTTCTCCTTCTGCTAAAAATGAAATCAACCTCAACTTTCCACCTCCACCTTCCACTGTTCTTGATCAAGAATTCACACCTCCTGCTTCTCTAAATGGTGGGTTACTTGATCTCAATGCTCCTCCTTCTCCTTCTGCAAACCATAAAATCAACCTCAACTTTCCACTTCCACTTTCCCCTGTTCTTAATCAAGAATTCACACTTCCTGCTTCTCCAAATGGTGGGTTACTTTATCTCAATGCTCCTCCTTCTGCTCCTGCTAACCATGAAATCAACCTCAACTTTCCACCTACAACTTCCCCTGTTCTTGATAAAGAAACCACACCTCCTGCTTCTCTAAATGGTGGGTTACTTGATCTCAATGCACCTCCCACTCCTTCTGCTAACCATGAAATAAACCTCAACTTTCCACCTCCAAGTTCCCCTGTTCTTGATCAAGAATTCACACCTCCTGCTTTTCCAAATGGTGGGTTACTTTATCTCAATGCTCCTCCTTCTCCTTCTGCTAACTATGTAATCAACCTCAACTTTCCACCTCTACCTTCCCCTGTTCTTGATAAAGAATTCACACCTTCTGCTTCTCTAAATGGTGGGTTACTTGATCTCAATGCTCCTCCTTCTCCTTCTGCTAACCATGAAATCAACCTCAACTTTCCACTTCCACCTTCCCCTGTTCTTGATCAAGAATTCACACCTCCTGCTTCTTTAAATGGTGGGTTACTTGATCTCAACGCTCCTCCTTCTCCTTCTGCTAACCAAGAAATCAACCTCAACTTCCACCACCACCTTCCCCTGTTCTTGATCAAGAATTCACACCTCCGACTTCTCAAAATGGTGGGTTACTTGAACTTAATGCTCCTCCTTATCCTTCTGCTAACCATGAAATCAACCTTAACTTTCCACCTCCACCTTCCCCTGTTCTTGATTAAGAATTCACACCTCCAGCTTCTCTAAATGGGGGGTTACTTGATCTCAATGTTCCTCCTTCTCCTTCTGCTAACCATGAAATCAACCTCAACTTTCCACCTCCACCTTCCCCTATTTTTGATTAAGAATTCACACGTCCTGCTTCTCCAAATTGTGGGTTACTTGATCTCAATGTTCCTTCTTCTCCTTCTGCTAATCAACCTCAACTTTCCACCTCCACCTTCCCCTGTTCTTGATCAAGAATTCACACCTCATGCTTCTCTAAATGGTGGGTTACTTGATCTCAATGCTCCTCCTCCTTCTGCTAACCATGAAATCAACCTCAACTTTCCACTTCCACCTTCCCCTGTTCTAGATCAAGAATTCACACCTCCTGCTTCTCTAAATGGTGGGTTACTTGATCTCAACACTCCTCCTTCTCCTTCTGCTAACCAAGAAATCAACCTCAACTTCCACCACCACTTTCCCCTGTTCTTTATCAAGAATTCACACCTCCTGCTTCTATAAATAGTGGGTTACTTGAACTTAATGCTCCTCCTTATCCTTCTACTAACCATGAAATCAACCTCAACTTTCCACCTCCACCTTCCCCTGTTCTTGATCAAGAATTCACACCTCCAGCTTCTCTAAATGGGGGGTTACTTGATCTCAATGTTCCTCCTCCTCCTTCTGCTAACCATGAAATCAACCTCAACTTTCCACCTCCACCTTCCCCTATTTTTGATTAAGAATTCACACCTCCTGCTTCTCCAAATGGTGGGTTACTTGATCTCAATGTTCCTTCTTCTCCTTCTGCTAACCATGAAATCAACCTCAACTTTCCACTTCCACCTTCCCCTGTTCTTGATCAAGAATTCACACCTCCTGCTTCTCCAAATGGAGGGTTACTTGATCTCAATGTCCCCCCTTCTCCTTCTTCTAACCATGAAATCAACCTCAACTTTCCACCTCTACCTTCCCCTGTTTTTGATCAAGAATTCACACCTCTTGCTTCTCTAAATGGTGGGTTACTTGATCTCAATGCTCCTCCTTCTCCTTCTGCAAACCATAAAATCAACCTCAACTTTCCATTTCCACCTTCCCCTGTTCTTAATCAAGAATTCACACCTCCTGCTTCTCCAAATGGTGGGTTACTTTATCTCAATGCTCCTCCTTCTCCTTCTGCTAACCATGAAATCAACCTCAACTTTCCACCTACAACTTCCCCTGTTCTTGATCAAGAATTCACACCTCCTGATTCTCTAAATGGTGGGTTACTTGATCTCAATGCACCTCAGACTCCTTCTGCTAACCATGAAATCAACCTCAACTTTCCACCTCCAAGTTCCCCTGTTCTTGATCAAGAATTCACACCTTCTGCTTTTCCAAATGGTGGGTTACTTTATCTCATTGCTCCTCCTTATCCTTCTGCTAACTATGTAATCAACCTCAACTTTCCACCTCCACCTTCCCCTGTTCTTGATCAAGAATTCATACCTCCTGCTTCTCTAAATGGTGGGTTACTTGATCTTAATGCTCCTCCTTCTCCTTCTGCTTACCATGAAATCAACGTCAACTTTCCACTTCCACCTTCCCCTGTTCTTGATCAAGAATTCACACCTCCTGCTTCTCTAAATGGTGGATTAATTGATCTCAACGCTCCTCCTTCTCCTTCTGCTAACCAAGAAATCAACCTCAACTTCCACCACCACCTTCCCCTGTTCTTGATCAAGAATTCACACCTCCGACTTCTCAAAATGGTGGGTTACTTGAAATTAATGCTCCTCCTTATCCTTCTGCTAACCATGAACTCAACCTTAACTTTCCACCTCCTCCTTCCCCTGTTCTTGATTAAGAATTCACACCTCCAGCTTCTCTAAATGGGGGGTTACTTGATCTCAATGTTCCTCCTTCTCCTTCTGCTAACCATGAAATCAACCTCAATTTTCCACCTCCACCTTCCCCTATTTTTGATTAAGAATTCACACGTCCTGCTTCTCCAAATTGTGGGTTACTTGATCTCAATGTTCCTTCTTCTCCTTCTGCTAACCATGAAATCAACCTCAACTTTCCACCTCCACCTTCCCCTGTTCTTGATCAAGAATTCACACCTCCTGCTTCTCTAAATGGTGGGTTACTTGATCTCAATGCTCCTCCTCCTTCTGCTAACCATGAAATCAACCTCAACTTTCCACTTCCACCTTCCCCTGTTCTAGATCAAGAATTCACACCTCCTGCTTCTCTAAATGGTGGGTTACTTGATCTCAACACTCCTCCTTCTCCTTCTGCTAACCAAGAAATCAACCTCAACTTCCACCACCACTTTCCCCTGTTCTTTATCAAGAATTCACACCTCCTGCTTCTCTAAATGGTGGGTTACTTGAACTTAATGCTCCTCCTTATCCTTCTACTAACCATGAAATCAACCTCAACTTTCCACCTCCACCTTCCCCTGTTCTTGATCAAGAATTCACACCTCCAGCTTCTCTAAATGGGGGGTTACTTGATCTCAATGTTCCTCCTTCTCCTTCTGCTAACCATGAAATCAACCTCAACTTTCCACCTCCACCTTCCCCTGTTTTTGATTAAGAATTCACACCTCCTGCTTCTCCAAATGGTGGGTTACTTGATCTCAATGTTCCTTCTTCTCCTTCTGCTAACCATGAAATCAACCTCAACTTTCCACCTCCACCTTTCCCTGTTCTTGATCAAGAATTCACACCTCCTGCTTCTCCAAATGGAGGTTACCTGCTCTCAATGTTCCCCCTTCTCCCTCTACTAACCATGAAATCAACCTCAACTTTCCACCTCCACCTTCCCCTGTTCTTGATCAAGAATTCACATCTCCTGCTTCTCTAAATGGTGGGTTACTTGATCTCAATGCTCCTCCTTCTCCTTCTGCAAACCATAAAATCAACCTAAACTTTCCACTTCCACCTTCCCCTGTTCTTAATCAAGAATTCACACCTCCTGCTTCTCTAAATGGTGGGTTACTTGATCTCAATGCTCCTCCTTCTCCTTCTGCAAACCATGAAATCAACCTCAACTTTCCACATCCACCTTCCCCTGTTCTTGATCAAGAATTCACACCTTCTGCTTCTCTAAATGGTGGGTCACTCGAACTCAATGCTCCTCCTTATCCTTCTGCTAACCATGAAATCAACCTCAACTTTCCACCTCCACTTTCCCCTATTCTTGAACAAGAATTCACAACCTCCAGCTTCTCTAAATGGTGGGTTACTTGATCTCAATGCTCCTCCTTCTCTCTTCTGCTAACCATGAAATCAACCTCAACTTTCCACCTCCACCTTCCCCTCTTTTTGATTAAGAATTCACACCTCCTGCTTCTCCAAATGGTGGGTTACTTGATCTCAATGTTCATTCTTCTCCTTCTGCTAACCATGAAATCAACCTCAACTTTCCACCTCCACCTTCCTCTGTTCTTAATCAAGAATTCACACCTCATGTTTCTCCAAATAGTGGGTTACTTTATCTCAATGCTCCTCCTTCTCCTTCTGCTAACTATGAAATCAACATCAACTTTCCACCTCCAAGTTCCCCTGTTCTTGATCAAGAATTCAGACCTCCTGCTTTTCCAAATGGTGGGTAACTTTATGTCAATGCTCCTCCTTCTCCTTCTATTACCCATGTAATCAACCTCAACTTTCCACCTACACCTTCCCTATTCTTGATCAAGAATTCACACCTCATGCTTCTCTAAATGGTGGGTTACTTGATCTAAATGCTCCTCCGTCTCCTTCTGCTAACTATGTAATCAACCTCAACTTTCTACCTCCACCTTCCCCTGTTCTTGATCAAGAATTCACACCTCCTGCTTCTCTAAATGGTGGGTTACTTGATCTCAATGCTCCTCCTTCTCCTTCTGCAAACCATGAAATCAACCTCAACTTTCCACATCCACCTTCCCCTGTTCTTGATCAAGAATTCACACCTTCTGCTTCTCTAAATGGTGGGTTACTCGAACTCAATGCTCCTCCTTATCCTTCTGCTAACCATGAAATCAACCTCAACTTTCCACCTCCACTTTCCCCTATTCTTGAACAAGAATTCACACCTCCAGCTTCTCTAAATGGTGGGTTACTTGATCTCAATGTTCCTCCTTCTCCTTCTGCTAACCATGAAATCAACCTCAACGTTCCACCTCCACCTTCCCCTCTTTTTGATTAAGAATTCACACCTCCTGCTTCTCCAAATGGTGGGTTACTTGATCTCAATGTTCATTCTTCTCCTTCTGCTAACCATGAAATCAACCTCAACTTTCCACCTCCACCTTCCCCTGTTCTTAATCAAGAATTCACACCTCATGTTTCTCCAAATAGTGGGTTACTTAATCTCAATGCTCCTCCTTCTCCTTCTGCTAACTATGAAATCAACATCAACTTTCCACCTCCAAGTTCCCCTGTTCTTGATCAAGAATTCAGACCTCCTGCTTTTCCAAATGGTGGGTAACTTTATCTCAATGCTCCTCCTTCTCCTTCTATTACCCATGTAATCAACCTCAACTTTCCACCTACACCTTCCCTGTTCTTGATCAAGAATTCACACCTCATGCTTCTCTAAATGGTGGGTTACTTGATCTAAATGCTCCTCCGTCTCCTTCTGCTAACCATGAAATCAACCTCAACTTTCCACCTCCAGCTTCCCCTGTTCTTGATCAAGAATTCACACCTCCTATTTTTCTAAATGGTGGGTTACTTTATCTCAATGCTCCTCCTTCTCCTTCTGCTAACCATGAAATCAACCTCAACTTTCCACCTCCACCTTCCCCTATTCTTGATCAAGAATTCACACCTCCTGCTTCTCTAAATGGTGGGTTACTTGATCTCAACACTCCTCCTTCTCCTTCTGCTAACCAAGAAATCAACCTCAACTTCCACCAGCACTTTCCCCTATTCTTTATCAAGAATTCACACCTCCTGCTTCTCTAAATGGTGGGTTACTTGAACTTAATGCTCCTCCTTATCCTTCTGCTAACCATGAAATCAACCTCAACTTTCCACCTACACCTTCCCTGTTCTTGATCAAGAATTCACACCTCATGCTTCTCTAAATGGTGGGTTACTTGATCTAAATGCTCCTCCGTCTCCTTCTGCTAACCATGAAATCAACCTCAACTTTCCACCTCCAGCTTCCCCTGTTCTTGATCAAGAATTCACACCTCCTATTTTTCTAAATGGTGGGTTACTTTATCTCAATGCTCCTCCTTCTGCTTCTGCTAACCATGAAATCAACCTCAACTTTCCACCTCCACCTTCCCCTGTTCTTGATCAAGAATTCATACCTCCTGCTTCTCTAAATGGTGGGTTACTTAATCTCAATGTTCCTCCTTCTCCTTCTGCTAACCATGAAACCAACCTCAACTTTCCACCTCCACCTTCCCCTGTTTTTGATTAAGAATTCACACCTCCTGCTTCTCCAAATGATGGGTTACTTGATCTCAATGTTCCTTCTTCTCCTTCTGCTAACCATGAAATCAACCTCAACTTTCCACCTCCACCTTTCCCTGTTCTTGATCAAGAATTCACACCTCCTGCTTCTCCAAATGGAGGGTTACTTGATCTCAATGTTCCCCCTTCTCCCCCTACTAACCATGAAATCAACCTCAACTTTCCACCTCCACCTTCCCCTGTTCTTGATCAAGAATTCACACCTCTTGCTTCTCTAAATGGTGGGTTACTTGATCTCAATGCTCCTCCTTCTCCTTCTACAAACCATAAAATCAACCTCAACTTTCCACTTCCACCTTCCCCTGTTCTTAATCAAGAATTCACACCTCCTGCTTCTCTAAATGGCGGGTTACTTTATCTCAATGCTCCTCCTTCTCCTTCTGCTAACCATGAAATCAACCTCAACTTTCCACCTACAACTTCCCCTGTTCTTGATCAAGAATTCACACCTCCTGCTTCTCTAAATGGTGGGTTACTTGATCTCAATGCACCTCCCACTCCTTCTTCTAACCATGAAATCAACCTCAACTTTCCACCTCCAAGTTCCCCTGTTCTTGATCTAGAATTCACACCTCCTGCTTTTCCAAATGCTGGGTTACTTTATCTCAATGCTCCTCCTTCTCCTTCTGCTAACTATGTAATCAACCTCAACTTTCCACCTCCACCTTCCCCTGTTCTTGATCAAGAATTCATACCTCCTGCTTCTCTAAATGGTGGGTTACTTGATCTCAATGCTCCTCCTTCTCCTTCTGCTAACCATGAATTCAACCTAAACTTTCCACTTCCACCTTCCCCTGTTCTTGATCAAGAATTCACACCTCCTGCTTCTCTAAATGGTGGGTTAATTGATCTCAACGCTCCTCCTTCTCCTTCTGCTAACCAAGAAATCAACCTCAACTTCCACCACCACCTTCCCCTGTTCTTGATCAAGAATTCACACCTCCTACTTCTCAAAATGGTGGGTTACTTGAACTTAATGCTCCTCCTTATCCTTCTGCTAACCATGAAATCAACCTCAACTTTGCACCTCCACCTTCCCCTGTTCTTGATTAAGAATTCACACCTCCAGCTTCTCTAAATGGGGGGTTACTTGATCTCTATGTTCCTCCTTCTCCTTCTGCTAACAATGAAATCTACCTCAACTTTCCACCTCCACCTTCCCCTATTTTTGATTAAGAATTCACACGTCCTGCTTCTCCAAATTGTGGGTTACTTGATCTCAATGTTCCTTCTTCTCCTTCTGCTAACCATGAAATCAACCTCAACTTTCCACCTCCACCTTCCCCTGTTCTTGATCAAGAATTCACACCTCCTGCTTCTCTAAATGGTGGGTTACTTGATCTCAATGCTATTCCTTCTCCTTCTGCTAACCATGAAATCAACCTCAACTTTCCACTTCCACCTTCCCCTGTTCTAGATCAAGAATTCACACCTCCTGCTTCTCTAAATGGTGGGTTACTTGATCTCAACACTCCTCCTTCTCATTCTGCTAACCCAGAAATCAACCTCAACTTCCACCACCACTTTCCCCTGTTCTTTATCAAGAATTCACACCTCCTGCTTCTCTAAATGGTGGGTTACTTGAACTTAATGCTCCTCCTTATCCTTCTGCTAACCATGAAATCAACCTCAACTTTCCACCTCCACCTTCCCCTATTTTTGATCAAGAATTCACACCTCCAGTTTCTCTAAATGGGGGGTTACTTGATCTCAATGTTCCTCCTTCTCCTTCTGCTAACCATGAAATCAACCTCAACTTTCCACCTCCACCTTCCCCAGTTTTTGATTAAGAATTCACACCTCCTGCTTCTCCAATTGGAGGGTTACTTAATATCAATGTTCCTTCTTCTCCTTCTGCTAACCATGAAATCAACCTCAACTTTCCACCTCCACCTTTCCCTGTTCTTGATCAAGAATTCACACCTCCTGCTTCTCCAAATGGAGGGTTACTTGCTCTCTATGTTCCCCCTTCTCCCTCTACTAACCATGAAATCAACCTCAACTTTCCACCTCCACCTTCCCCTGTTCTTGATCAAGAATTCACACCTCCTGCTTCTCTAAATGGTGGGTTACTTGATCTCAATGCTCCTCCTTCTCCTTCTGAAAACCATAAAATCAACCTCAACTTTCCACTTCCACCTTCCCCTGTTCTTAATCAAGAATTCACACCTCCTGCTTCTCGAAATGGTGGGTTACTTTATCTCAATGCTCCTCCTTCTTCTTCTGCTAACCATGAAATCAACCTCAACTTTCCACCTACAACATCCCCTGTTCTTGATCAAGAATTCACACCTCCTGCTTCTCTAAATGGTGGGTTACTTGATCTCAATGCACCTCCCACTCCTTCTTCTAACCATGAAATCAACCTCAACTTTCCACCTCCATGTTCCCCTGTTCTTGATCAAGAATTCACACCTCCTGCTTTTCCAAATGGTGGGTTACTTTATCTCAATGCTCCTCCTTCTCCTTCTGCTAACTATGTAATCAACCTCAACTTTCCACCTCCACATTCCCCTGTTATTCATCAAGAATTCACACCTCCTGATTCTCTAAATGGTGGGTTACTTGATCTCAATGCTCCTCCTTTTCCTTCTGCTAACCATGAAATCAACCTCAACTTTCCACATCCACCTTCCCCTGTTCTTGATCAAGAATTCACACCTTCTGCTTCTCTAAATGGTGGGTTACTTGATCTCAATGCTCCTCCTTCTCCTTCTGCTAACCATGAAATCAACCTCAACTTTCCACTTCCACCTTCCCCTGTTCTAGATCAAGAATTCACACCTCCTGCTTCTCTAAATGGTGGGTTACTTGATCTCAACACTCCTCCTTCTCCTTCTGCTAACCCAGAAATCAACCTCAACTTCCACCACCACTTTCCCCTGTTCTTTATCAAGAATTCACACCTCCTGCTTCTCTAAATGGTGGGTTACTTGAACTTAATGCTCCTCCTTATCCATCTGCTAACCATGAAATCAACCTCAACTTTCCACCTTCACCTTCCTCTGTTCTTGATCAAGAATTCACACCTCCAGCTTCTCTAAATGGTGGGTTACTTGATCTCAATGCTCCTCCTTCTCCTTCTGAAAACCATAAAATCAACCTCAACTTTCCACTTCCACCTTCCCCTGTTCTTAATCAAGAATTCACACCTCCTGCTTCTCCAAATGATGGGTTACTTTATCTCAATGCTCCTCCTTCTCCTTCTGCTAACCATGAAATCAACCTCAACTTTCCACCTACAACTTCCCCTGTTCTTGATAAAGAATTCACACCTCCTGCTTCTCTAAATGGTGGGTTATTTGATCTCAATGCACCTCCCACTCCTTCTTCTAACCATGAAATCAACCTCAACTTTCCACCTCCATGTGCCCCTGTTCTTGATCAAGAATTCACACCTCCTGCTTTTCCAAATGGTGGGTTACTTTATCTCAATGCTCCTCCTTCTCCTTTTGCTAAATATGTAATCAACCTCAACTTTCCACCTCCACCATCCCCTGTTCTTGATCAAGAATTCACACCTCCTGCTTCTCTAAATGGTGGGTTACTTGATCTCAATGCTCCTCCTTCTCCTTCTGCTAACCATGAAATCAACCTCAACTTTCCACATCCACCTTCCCCTGTTCTTGATCAAGAATTCACACCTTCTGCTTCTCTAAATGGTGGGTTACTCGAACTCAATGCTCCTCCTTATCCTTCTGCTAACCATGAAATCAACCTCAACTTTCCACCTCCACCTTCCCCTGTTCTTCATCAAGAATTCACACCTCCTGCTTCTCTAAATGGTGGGTTACTTGATCTCAATGCTCCTCCTTCTCCTTCTGCTAACCATGAAATCAACCTCAACTTTCCACTTCCACCTTCCCCTGTTCTAGATCAAGAATTCACACCTCCTGCTTCCCTAAATGGTGGGTTACTTGAACTCAACACTCCTCCTTCTCCTTCTGCTAACCCAGAAATCAACCTCAACTTCCACCACCACTTTCCCCTGTTCTTTATCAAGAATTCACACCTCCTGCTTCTCTAAATGGTGGGTTACTTGAACTTAATACTCCTCCTTATCCATCTGCTAACCATGAAATCAACCTCATCTTTCCACCTTCACCTTCCCCTGTTCTTGATCAAGAATTCACACCTCCAGCTTCTCTAAATGGGGGGTTACTTGATCTCAATGTTCCTCCTTCTCCTTCTGCTAACCATGAAATCAACCTCAACTTTCCACCTCCACCTTCCCCTGTTTTTGATTAAGAATTCACACCTCCTGCTTCTCCAAATGGTGGGTTACTTGATCTCAATGTTCCTTCTTCTCCTTCTGCTAACCATGAAATCAACCTCAACTTTCCACCTCCACCTTTCCCTGTTCTTGATCAAGAATTTACACCTCCTGCATCTCCGAATGGAGGGTTACTTGCTCTCAATGTTCCCCCTTCTCCCTCTACTAACCATGAAATCAACCTCAACTTTCCACCTCCACCTTCCCCTGTTCTT
The DNA here is from genome assembly GCA_022829125.1 of Lathyrus tuberosus. Taxonomy (NCBI): domain Eukaryota; kingdom Viridiplantae; phylum Streptophyta; class Magnoliopsida; order Fabales; family Fabaceae; genus Lathyrus; species Lathyrus tuberosus. The sequence goes on along the minus strand of JALAZF010000315.1, from coordinate 5,602,005 downwards.
GATCAAGAATTCACACCTCCTGCTTCTCTAAATGGTGGGTTACTTGATCTCAATGCTCCTCCTTCTCCTTCTGAAAACCATAAAATCAACCTCAACTTTCAACTTCCACCTTCCCCTGTTCTTAATCAAGAATTCACACCTCCTGCTTCTCCAAATGATGGGTTACTTTATCTCAATGCTCCTCCTTCTCCTTCTGCTAACCATGAAATCAACCTCAACTTTCCACCTACAACTTCCCCTGTTCTTGATAAAGATTTCACACCTCCTGCTTCTCTAAATGGTGGGTTATTTGATCTCAATGCACCTCCCACTCCTTCTTCTAACCATGAAATCAACCTCAACTTTCCACCTCCATGTGCCCCTGTTCTTGATCAAGAATTCACACCTCCTGCTTTTCCAAATGGTGGGTTACTTTATCTCAATGCTCCTCCCTCTCCTTCTGCTAAATATGTAATCAACCTCAACTTTCCACCTCCACCATCCCCTGTTCTTGATCAAGAATTCACACCTCCTGCTTCTCTAAATGGTGGGTTACTTGATCTCAATGCTCCTCCTTCTCCTTCTGCTAACCATGAAATCAACCTCAACTTTCCACATCCACCGTCCCCTGTTCTTGATCAAGAATTCACACCTTCTGCTTCTCTAAATGGTGGGTTACTCGAACTCAATGCTCCTCCTTATCCTTCTGCTAACCATGTAATCAACCTCAAATTTCCACCTCCACCTTCCCCTGTTCTTGATCAAGAATTCACACCTCCTGCTTCTCTAAATGGTGGGTTACTCGAACTCAATGCTCCTCCTTATCCTTCTGCTAACCATGAAATCAACCTCAACTTTCCACCTCCACCTTCCCCTGTTCTTGATCAAGAATTCACACCTTCTGCTTCTCTAAATGGTGGGTTACTCGAACTCAATGCTCCTCCTTATCCTTCTGCTAACCATGAAATCAACCTCAACTTTCCACCTCCACCTTCCCCTGTTCTTGATCAAGAATTCACACCTCCTGCTTCTCTAAATGGTGGGTTACTTGATCTCAATGCTCCTCGTTCTCCTTCTGCTAACCATGAAATCAACCTCAACTTTCCACTTCCACCTTCCCCTGTTCTAGATCAAGAATTCACACCTCCTGCTTCTCTAAATGGTGGGTTACTTGAACTCAACACGCCTCCTTCTCCTTCTGCTAACCCAGATATCAACCTCAACTTCCACCACCACTTTCCCCTGTTCTTTATCAAGAATTCACACCTCCTGCTTCTCTAAATGGTGGGTTACTTGAACTTAATGCTCCTCCTTATCCATCTGCTAACCATGAAATCAACCTCAACTTTCCACCTTCACCTTCCCCTGTTCTTGATCAAGAATTCACACCTCCAGCTTCTCTAAATGGGGGGTTACTTGATCTCACTGTTCCTCCTTCTCCTTCTGCTAACCATGAAATCAACCTCAACTTTCCACCTCCACCTTCCCCTGTTTTTGATTAAGAATTCACACCTCCTGCTTCTCCAAATGGTGGGTTACTTGATCTCAATGTTCCTTCTTCTCCTTCTGCTAACCATGAAATCAACCTCAACTTTCCACCTCCACCTTTCCCTATTCTTGATCAAGAATTCACACCTCCTGCTTCTCCAAATAGAGGGTTACTTGCTCTCAATGTTCCCCCTTCTCCCTCTACTAACCATGAAATCAACCTCAACTTTCCACCTCCACCTTCCCCTGTTCTTGATCAAGAATTCACACCTCCTGCTTCTCTAAATGGTGGGTTACTTGATCTCAATGCTCCTCCTTCTCCTTCTGAAAACCATAAAATCAACCTCAACTTTCCACCTCCACCTTCCCCTGTTCTTAATCAAGAATTCACACCTCCTGCTTCTCCAAATGATGGGTTACTTTATCTCAATGCTCCTCCTTCTCCTTCTGCTAACCATGAAATCAACCTCAACTTTCCACCTACAACTTCCCCTGTTTTTGATAAAGATTTCACACCTCCTGCTTCTCTAAATGGTGGGTTATTTGATCTCAATGCACCTCCCACTCCTTCTTCTAACCATGAAATCAACCTCAACTTTCCACCTCCATGTGCCCCTGTTCTTGATCAAGAATTCACACCTCCTGCTTTTCCAAATGGTGGGTTATGTTATCTCAATGCTCCTCCTTCTCCTTATGCTAACTATGTAATCAACCTCAACTTTCCACCTCCACCATCCCCTGTTCTTGATCAAGAATTCACACCTCCTGCTTCTCTAAATGGTGGGTTACTTGATCTCAATGCTCCTCCTTCTCCTTCTGCTAACCATGAAATCAACCTCAACTTTCCACATCCACCTTCCCCTGTTCTTGATCAAGAATTCACACCTTCTGCTTCTCTAAATGGTGGGTTACTCGAACTCAATGCTCCTCCTTATCCTTCTGCTAACCATGAAATCAACCTCAACTTTCCACCTCCACTTTCCCCGGTTCTTGATCAAGAATTCACACCTCCAGCTTCTCTAAATGGTGGGTTACTTGATCTCAATGTTCCTCCTTCTCCTTCTGCAAACCATGAAATCAACATCAACTTTCCACCTCCAAGTTCCCCTGTTCTTGATCAAGAATTCAGACCTCCTGCATTTCCAAATGGTGGGTAACGTTATCTCAATGCTCCTCCTTCTCCTTCTATTACCCATGTAATCAACCTCAACTTTCCACCTCCACCTTCCCCTGTTCTTGATCAAGAATTCACACCTCATGCTTCTCTAAATGGTGGGTTACTTGATCTAAATGCTCCTCCGTCTCCTTCTGCTAACCATGAAATCAACCTCAACTTTCCACCTCCAGCTTCCCCTGTTCTTGATCAAGAATTCACACCTCCTGTTTTTCTAAATGGTGGGTTACTTTATCTCAATGCTCCTCCTTCTCCTTCTGCTAACCATGAAATCAACCTCAACTTTCCACCTCCACCTTCCCCTGTTCTTGATCAAGAATTCATACCTCTTGCTTCTCTAAATGGTGGGTTACTTGATCTCAATGCTCCTCCTTCTCCTTCGGCTAACCATGAAATCAACCTCAACTTTCCACTTCCACCTTCCCCTGTTCTTGATCAAGAATTCACACCTCCTGTTTCTCTAAATGGTGGGTTACTTGATCTCAACACTCCTCCTTCTCCTTCTGCTAACCAAGAAATCAACCTCAACTTCCACCAGCACTTTCCCCTGTTCTTTATCAAGAATTCACACCTCCTGCTTCTCTAAATGGTGGGTTACTTGAACTTAATGCTCCTCCTTATCCTTCTGCTAACCATGAAATCAACCTCAACTTTCCACCTCCACCTTCCCCGGTTCTTGATCAAGAATTCACACCTCCAGCTTCTCTAAATAGGGGGTTACTTGATCTCAATGTTCCCCTTGTCCTTCTGCTAACCATGAAATCAACCTCAACTTTCCACTTCCACCTTCCCCTATTTTTGATTAAGAATTCACACCTCCTGCTTCTCCAAATGGTGGGTTACTTGATCTCAATGTTCCTTCTTCTCCTTCTGCTAACCATGAAATCAACCTCAACTTTCCACCTCCACCTTTCCCTGTTCTTGATCAAGAATTCACACCCCCTGCTTCTCCAAATAGAGGGTTACTTGATCTCAATGTTCCCCCTTCTCCGTCTACTAACCATGAAATCAACCTCAACTTTCCACCTCCACCTTCCCCTGTTCTTGATCAAGAATTCACACCTCCTGCTTCTCTAAATGGTGGGTTACTTGATCTCAATGCTCCTCCTTCTCCTTCTGCAAACCATAAAATCAACCTCAACTATCCACTTCCACCTTCCCCTGTTCTTAATCAAGAATTCACACCTCCTGCTTCTCCAAATGGCGGGTTACTTTATCGCAATGCTCCTCCTTCTCCTTCTGCTAACCATGAAATCAACCTCAACTTTCCAACTACTACTTCCCCTGTTCTTGATCAAGAATTCACACCTCCTGCTTCTCTAAATGGTGGGTTACTTGATCTCAATGCACCTCCCACTCCTTCTTCTAACCATGAAATCAACCTCAACTTTCCACCTCCATGTTACCCTGTTCTTAATCAAGAATTCACACCTCCTGCTTTTCCAAATAGTGGGTTACTTTATCTCAATGTTCCTCCTTCTCCTTCTGCTAACTATGTAATCAACCTCAACTTTCCACCTCCACCTTCCCCTGTTCTTAATCAAGAATTCACACCTCATGTTTCTACAAATAGTGGGTTACTTTATCTCAATGCTCCTCCTTCTCCTTCCGCTAACCATGAAATCAACATCAACTTTCCACCTCCAAGTTCCCCTGTTCTTGATCAAGAATTCAAACCTCCTGCTTTTCCAAATGGTGGGTAACTTTATCTCAATGCTCCTCCTTCTCCTTCTATTACCCATGTAATCAACCTCAACTTTCCACCTCCACCTTCCCCTGTTCTTGATCAAGAATTCACACCTCCTGCTTCTCTAAATGGTGGGTTACTTGATTTCAATGCTCCTCCTTCTCCTTCTGCTATCCATGAAATCAACCTCAACTTTCCACATCCACCTTCTCCTCTTCTTGATCAAGAATTCACACCTCCTGCTTCTCTAAATGGTGGGTTACCTGAACTCAATGCTCCTCCTTATCCTTCTGCTAACCATGAAATCAACCTCAACTTTCCACCTCCACCTTCCCTTGTTCTTGATTAAGAATTCACACCTCCAGCTTCTCTAAATGGTGGGTTACTTGATCTCAATGTTCCTCCTTCTCCTTCTGCTAACCATGAAATCAACCTCAACTTTCCACCTCCACCTTCCCCTCTTTTTGATTAAGAATTCATACCTCCTGCTTCTCTAAATGGTGGGTTACTTGATCTCAATGTTCATTCTTCTCCTTCTGCTAACCATGAAATCAATCTCAACTTTCCACCTCCACCTTCCCCTGTTCTTAATCAAGAATTCACACCTCATGTTTCTACAAATAGTGGGTTACTTTATCTCAATGCTCCTCCTTCTCCTTCCACTAACCATGAAATCAACATCAACTTTCCACCTCCAAGTTCCCCTGTTCTTGATCAAGAATTCAAACCTCCTGCTTTTCCAAATGGTGGGTAACTTTATCTCAATGCTCCTCCTTCTCCTTCTATTACCCATGTAATCAACCTCAACTTTCCACCTCCACCTTCCCCTGTTCTTGATCAAGAATTCACACCTCATGCTACTCTAAATGGTGGGTTACTTGATCTCAAAGCTCCTCCGTCTCCTTCTGCTAACCATGAAATCAACCTCAACTTTCCACCTCCAGCTTCCCCTGTTCTTGATCAAGAATTCACACCTCCTGTTTTTCTAAATGGTGGGTTACTTTATCTCAATGCTCCTCCTTCTCCTTCTGCTAACCATGAAATCAACCTCAACTTTCCACCTCCACCTTCCCCTGTTCTTGATCAAGAATTCACACCTCCCGCTTCTCTAAATGGTGGGTTACTTGATCTCAATACTCCTCCTTGTCCCTCTGCTAACCATGAAATCAACCTCAACTTGCCACTTCCACCTTCCCCTATTCTTGATCAAGAATTCACACCTCCTGTTTCTCTAAATGGTGGGTTACTTGATCTCAAGGCTCCTCCTTCTCCTTCTGCTAACCATGAAATCAACCTCAACTTTCCACCTTCACCTTCCCCTGTTCTTGATCAAGAATTTACACCTCCTGCTTCTCTAAATGGTGGGTGACTTGATCTCAATGCTCCTCCTTCTCCTTCTGCTAACCATGAAATCAACCTCAAATTTCCACCTCCAACTTCCCCTGTTCTTGATCAAGAATTCACACCTCCTGCTTCCCTAAATGGTGGGTTACTTGATCTCAATGCTCCTCCTTTTTCTTCTGCAAACCATAAAATCAACCTCAACTTTCCACTTCCACCTTCCCCTGTTCTTAATCAAGAATTCACACCTCCTGCTTCTCCAAATGGTGGGTTACTTTATCTCAATGCTCCTCCTTCTCCTTCTGCTAACCATGAAATCAACCTCAACTTTCCACCTACAACTTCCCCGGCTCTTGATCAAGAATTCACACCTCCTGCTTCTCTAAATGGTGGGTTACTTGATCTCAATGCACCTCCCACTCCTTCTGCTAACCATGAAATCCACCTCAACTTTCCACCTCCAAGTTCCCCTGTTCTTGATCAAGAATTCACACCTCCTGCTTTTCCAAATGGTGGGTTACTTTATCCCAATGCTCCTCCTTCTCCTTCTGCTAACTATGTAATCAACCTCAACTATCCACCTCTACCTTCCCCTGTTCTTGATCAAGAATTCACACCTCCTGCTTCTCTAAATGGTGGGTTACTTGATCTCAATGCTCCTCCTTCTCCATCTGCTAACCATGAAATCAACCTCAATTTTCCACTTCCACCTTCCCCTGTTCTTGATCAAGAATTCACACCTCCTGCTTCTCTAAATGGTGGGTTACTTGAACTTAATGCTCCTCCTTATCCTTCTGCTAACCATGAAATCAACCTCAACTTTCCACCTCCAGCTTCCCCTGTTCTTGATCAAGAATTCACACCTCCTGTTTTTCTAAATGGTGGGTTACTTTATCTCAATGCTCCTCCTTCTCCTTCTGCTAACCATGAAATCAACCTCAACTTTCCACCTCCACCTTCCCCTGTTCTTGATCAAGAATTCATACCTCCTGCTTCTCTAAATGGTGGGTTACTTGATCTCAATGCTCCTCCTTCTCCTTCGGCTAACCATGAAATCAACCTCAACTTTCCACTTCCACCTTCCCCTGTTCTTGATCAAGAATTCACACCTCCTGTTTCTCTAAATGGTGGGTTACTTGATCTCAACACTCCTCCTTCTCCTTCTGCTAACCAAGAAATCAACCTCAACTTCCACCAGCACTTTCCCCTGTTCTTTATCAAGAATTCACACCTCCTGCTTCTCTAAATGGTGGGTTACTTGAACTTAATGCTCCTCCTTATCCTTCTGCTAACCATGAAATCAACCTCAACTTTCCACCTCCACCTTCCCCTGTTCTTGATCAAGAATTCACACCTCCAGCTTCTCTAAATGGGGGGTTACTTGATCTCAATGTTCCCCTTGTCCTTCTGCTAACCATGAAATTAACCTCAACTTTCCACTTCCACCTTCCCCTATTTTTGATTAAGAATTCACACCTACTGCTTCTCCAAATGGTGGGTTACTTGATCTCAATGTTCCTTCTTCTCCTTCTGCTAACCATGAAATTAACCTCAACTTTCCACCTCCACCTTTCCCTGTTCTTGATCAAGAATTCACACCCCCTGCTTCTCCAAATAGAGGGTTACTTGATCTCAATGTTCCCCTTTCTCCGTCTACTAACCATGAAATCAACCTCAACTTTCCACCTCCACCTTCCCCTGTTCTTGATCAAGAATTCACACCTCCTGCTTCTCTAAATGGTGGGTTACTTGATCTCAATGCTCCTCCTTCTCCTTCTGCAAACCATAAAATCAACCTCAACTATCCACTTCCACCTTCCCCTGTTCTTAATCAAGAATTCACACCTCCTGCTTCTCCAAATGGCGGGTTACTTTATCGTAATGCTCCTCCTTCTCCTTCTGCTAACCATGAAATCAACCTCAACTTTCCACCTACTACTTCCCCTGTTCTTGATCAAGAATTCACACCTCCTGCTTCTCTAAATGGTGGGTTACTTGATCTCAATGCACCTCCCACTCCTTCTTCTAACCATGAAATCAACCTCAACTTTCCACCTCCATGTTCCCCTGTTCTTAATCAAGAATTCACACCTCCTGCTTTTCCAAATGGTGGGTTAATTTATCTCAATGTTCCTCCTTCTCCTTCTGCTAACTATGTAATCAACCTCAACTTTCCACCTCCACCTTCCCCTGTTCTTGATCAAGAATTCACACCTCCTGCTTCTCTAAATGGTGGGTTACTTGATTTCAATGCTCCTCCTTCTCCTTCTGCTAACCATGAAATCAACCTCAACTTTCCACATCCACCTTCTCCTGTTCTTGATCAAGAATTCACACCTCCTGCTTCTCTAAATGGTGGGTTACTCGAACTCAATGCTCCTCCTTATCCTTCTGCTAACCATGAAATCAACCTCAACTTTCCACCTCTACCTTCCCTTGTTCTTGATTAAGAATTCACACCTCCAGCTTCTCTAAATGGTGGGTTACTTTATCTCAATGTTCCTCCTTCTCCTTCTGCTAACCATGAAATCAACCTCAACTTTTCACCTCCACCTTCCCCTCTTTTTGATTAAGAATTCATACCTCCTACTTCTCTAAATGGTGGGTTACTTGATCTCAATGTTCATTCTTCTCCTTCTGCTAACCATGAAATCAATCTCAACTTTCCACCTCCACCTTCCCCTGTTCTTAATCAAGAATTCACACCTCATGTTTCTACAAATAGTGGGTTACTTTATCTCAATGCTCCTCCTTCTCCTTCCGCTAACCATGAAATCAACATCAACTTTCCACCTCCAAGTTCCCCTGTTCTTGATCAAGAATTCAGACCTCCTGCTTTTCCAAATGGTGGGTAACTTTATCTCAATGCTCCTCCTTCTCCTTCTATTACCCATGTAATCAACCTCAACTTTCCACCTCCACCTTCCCCTGTTCTTGATCAAGAATTCACACCTCATGCTTCTCTAAATGGTGAGTTACTTGATCTCAATGCTCCTCCTTCTCCTTCTGCAAACCATAAAATCAACCTCAACTATCCACTTCCACCTTCCCCTGTTCTTGATCAAGAATTCACACCTCCTGCTTCTCTAAATGGTGGGTTACTTGAACTTAATGCTCCTCCTTATCCATCTGCTAACCATGAAATCAACCTCAACTTTCCACCTCCAGCTTCCCCTGTTCTTGATCAAGAATTCACACCTCCTGTTTTTCTAAATGGTGGGTTACTTTATCTCAATGCTCCTCCTTCTCCTTCTGCTAACCATGAAATCAACCTCAACTTTCCACCTCCACCTTCCCCTGTTCTTGATCAAGAATTCATACCTCCTGCTTCTCTAAATGGTGGGTTACTTGATCTCAATGCTCCTCCTTCTCCTTCGGCTAACCATGAAATCAACTTCAACTTTCCACTTCCACCTTCCCCTGTTCTTGATCAAGAATTCACACCTCCTGTTTCTCTAAATGGTGGGTTACTTGATCTCAACACTCCTCCTTCTCCTTCTGCTAACCAAGAAATCAACCTCAACTTCCACCAGCACTTTCCCCTGTTCTTTATCAAGAATTCACACCTCCTGCTTCTCTAAATGGTGGGTTACTTGAACTTAATGCTCCTCCTTATCCTTCTGCTAACCATGAAATCAACCTCAACTTTCCACCTCCACCTTCCCCTGTTCTTGATCAAGAATTCACACCTCCAGCTTCCCTAAATGGGGGGTTACTTGATCTCAATGTTCCCCTTGTCCTTCTGCTAACCATGAATTCAACCTCAACTTTCCACTTCCACCTTCCCCTATTTTTGATTAAGAATTCACACCTCCTGCTTCTCCAAATGGTGGGTTACTTGATCTCAATGTTCCTTCTTCTCCTTCTGCTAACCATGAAATCAACCTCAACTTTCCACCTCCACCTTTCCCTGTTCTTGATCAAGAATTCACACCCCCTGCTTCTCCAAATAGAGGGTTACTTGATCTCAATGTTCCCCCTTCTCCGTCTACTAACCATCAAATCAACCTCAACTTTCCACCTCCACCTTCCCCTGTTCTTGATCAAGAATTCACACCTCCTGCTTCTCTAAATGGTGGGTTACTTGATCTCAATGCTCCTCCTTCTCCTTCTGCAAACCATAAAATCAACCTCAACTATCCACTTCCACCTTCCCCTGTTCTTAATCAAGAATTCACATCTCCTGCTTCTCCAAATGGCGGGTTACTTTATCGCAATGCTCCTCCTTCTCCTTCTGCTAACCATGAAATCAACCTCAACTTTCCACCTACTACTTCCCCTGTTCTTGATCAAGAATTCACACCTCCTGCTTCTCTAAATGGTGGGTTACTTGATCTCAATGCACCTCCCACTCCTTCTTCTAACCATGAAATCAACCTCAACTTTCCACCTCCATGTTCCCCTGTTCTTAATCAAGAATTCACACCTCCTGCTTTTCCAAATGGTGGGTTACTTTATCTCAATGTTCCTCCTTCTCCGTCTGCTAACTATGTAATCAACCTCAACTTTCCACCTCCACCTTCCCCTGTTCTTGATCAAGAATTCACACCTCCTGCTTCTCTAAATGGTGGGTTACTTGATTTCAATGCTCCTCATTCTCCTTCTGCTAACCATGAAATCAACCTCAACTTTCCACATCCACCTTCTCCTGTTCTTGATCAAGAATTCACCCCTCCTGCTTCTCTAAATGGTGGGTTACTTGAACTCAATGCTCCTCCTTATCCTTCTGCTAACCATGAAATCAACCTCAACTTTCCACCTCCACCTTCCCTTGTTCTTGATCAAGAATTCACACCTCCAGCTTCTCTAAATGGTGGGTTACTTGATCTCAATGTTCCTCCTTCTCCTTCTGCTAACCATGAAATCAACCTCATCTTTTCACCTCCACCTTCCCCTCTTTTTGATTAAGAATTCATACCTCCTGCTTCTCTAAATGGTGGGTTACTTGATCTCAATGTTCATTCTTCTCCTTCTGCTAACCATGAAATCAATCTCAACTTTCCACCTCCACCTTCCCCTGTTCTTAATCAAGAATTCACACCTCATGTTTCTACAAATAGTGGGTTACTTTATCTCAATGCTCCTCCTTCTCCTTCCGCTAACCATGAAATCAACATCAACTTTCCACCTCCAAGTTCCCCTGTTCTTGATCAAGAATTCAGACCTCCTGCTTTTCCAAATTGTGGGTAACTTTATCTCAATGCTCCTCCTTCTCCTTCTATTACCCATGTAATCAACCTCAACTTTCCACCTCCACCTTCCCCTGTTCTTGATCAAGAATTCACACCTCATGCTTCTCTAAATGGTGGGTTACTTGATCTCAAAGCTCCTCCGTCTCCTTCTGCTAACCATGAAATCAACCTCAACTTTCCACCTCCAGCTTCCCCTGTTCTTGATCAAGAATTCACACCTCCTGTTTTTCTAAATGGTGGGTTACTTTATCTCAATGCTCCTCCTTCTCCTTCTGCTAACCATGAAATCAACCTCAACTTTCCACCTCCACCTTCCCCTATTCTTGATCAAGAATTCACACCTCCCGCTTCTCTAAATGGTGGGTTACTTGATCTCAATACTCCTCCTTGTCCCTCTGCTAACCATGAAATCAACCTCAACTTGCCACTTCCACCTTCCCCTATTCTTGATCAAGAATTCACACCTCCTGTTTCTCTAAATGGTGGGTTACTTGATCTCAAGGCTCCTCCTTCTCCTTCTGCTAACCATGAAATCAACCTCAACTTTCCACCTCCACCTTCCCCTATTCTTGATCAAGAATTTACACCTCCTGCTTCTTTAAATGGTGGGTGACTTGATCTCAATGCTCCTCCTTCTCCTTCTGCTAACCATGAAATCAACCTCAACTTTCCACCTCCAACTTCTCCTGTTCTTGATCAAGAATTCACACCTCCTGCTTCCCTAAATGGTGGGTTACTTGATCTCAATGCTCCTCCTTCTTCTTCTGCAAACCATAAAATCAACCTCAACTTTCCACTTCCACCTTCCCCTGTTCTTAATCAAGAATTCACACCTCCTGCTTCTCCAAATGGTGGGTTACTTTATCTCAATGCTCCTCCTTCTCCTTCTGCTAACCATGAAATCAACCTCAACTTTCCACCTACAACTTCCCCTGCTCTTGATCAAGAATTCACACCTCCTGCTTCTCTAAATGGTGGGTTACTTGATCTCAATGCACCTCCCACTCCTTCTGCTAACCATGAAATCCACCTCAACTTTCCCCCTCCAAGTTCCCCTGTTCTTGATCAAGAATTCACACCTCCTGCTTTTCCAAATGGTGGGTTACTTTATCCCAATGCTCCTCCTTCTCCTTCTGCTAACTATGTAATCAACCTCAACTATCCACTTCCACCTTCCCCTGTTCTTAATCAAGAATTCACATCTCCTGCTTCTCCAAATGGCGGGTTACTTTATCGCAATGCTCCTCCTTCTCCTTCTGCTAACCATGAAATCAACCTCAATTTTCCACTTCCACCTTCCCCTGTTCTTGATCAAGAATTCACACCTCCTGCTTCTCTAAATGGTGGGTTACTTGAACTTAATGCTCCTCCTTATCCTTCTGCTAACCATGAAATAAACCTCAACTTTCCACCTCCACCTTCCCTTGTTCTTGATCAAGAATTCACACCTCCAGCTTCTCTAAATGGGGGGTTACTTGATCTCAATGTTCCTCCTTCACATTCTGCTAACCATGAAATCAACCTCAACTTTCCAACTCCACCTTCCCCTGTTTTTGATTAAGAATTCACACCTTCTGCTTCTCCAAATGGTGGGTTACTTGATCTCAATGTTCCCCCTTCTCCTTCTGCTAACCATGAAATCAACCTCAACTTTCCACCATCATCTTCCCCTGTTCTTGATCATGAATTCACACCTCCTGCTTCTATAAATGGTGGGTTACATGAACTCAATGCTCCTCCTTATCCTTCTTCTAACCATGAAATCAGCCTCAACTTTCCACCTCCACCTTCCCCTGTTCTTGATCAAGAATTCACACCTCTTGCTTCTCTAAATGGTGGGTTACTTGATCTCAATGCTCCTTCTTCTCTTTCTGCTAACCATGAACTCAACCTCAACTTTCCACCTCTACCTTCCCCTGTTCTTGATCAAGAATTCACACCTTCTGCTTCTCTAAATGGTGGGTTACTTGATCTCAATGCTCCTCCGTCTCCTTCAGCTAACCATGAAATCAACCTCAACTTTCCACCTCCACCTTCCCCTGTTCTTGATCAAGAATTCACACCTCCTGCTTTTCCAAATTGTGGGTTACTTTATCTCAATGCTCCTCCTTCTCCTTCTGCTAACTATGTAATCAACCTCAACTTTCCACCTCCACCTTCCCCTGTTCTTGATCATGAATTCACACCTACTGCTTCTCTAAATGGTGGGTTACTTTATCTCAATGCTCCTCCTTCTCCTTCTGCTAACCATGAAATCAACCTCAACTTTCCACTTCCACCTTCCCCTGTTCTTGATCAAGAATTCACACCTCCTGCTTCTCTAAATGGTGGGTTACTTGATCGCAACGCTCCTCCTTCTCCTTCTGCTAACCTTGAAATCAACCTCAACTTCCACCACCACCTTCCCATGTTCTTGATCAAGAATTCACACCTCCTGCTTCTCTAAATGGTGGGTTACTTGAACTCAATGCTCCTCCTTATCCTTCAGCTAACCATGAAATCAACCTCAACTTTCCACCTCCACCTTCCCCTGTTCTTGATCAAGAATTTACACCTACAGCTTCTCTAAATGGTGGGTTACTTGATCTCAATGTTCCTCCTTCTCCTTCTGCTAACCATGAAATCAACCTCAACTTTCCACCTCCACCTTCCCCTCTTTTTGATTAAGAATTCACACCTCCTGCTTCTCCAAATGGTGGGTTACTTGATCTCAATGTTCATTCTTCTCCTTCTGCTAACCATGAAATCAACCTCAACTTTCCACCTCCACCTTCCCCTGTTCTTGATCAAGAATTCACACCTCCTGCTTCTCCAAATGGAGGGTTACTTGATCTCAATGTTCCCCCTTCTCCTTCTGCTAACCATGAAATCAACCTCAACTTTCCACCATCACCTTCCCCTGTTCTTGATCATGAATTCACACCTCCTGCTTCTATAAATGGTGGGTTACATGAACTCAATGCTCCTCCTTATCCTTCTTCTAACCATGAAATCAGCCTCAACTTTCCACCTCCACCTTCCCCTGTTCTTGATCAAGAATTCACACCTCTTGCTTCTCTAAATGGTGGGTTACTTGATCTCAATGCTCCTTCTTCTCTTTCTGCTAACCATGAACTCAACCTCAACTTTCCACCTCTACCTTCCCCTGTTCTTGATTAAGAATTCACACCTCCTGCTTCTCCAAAGGGTGGGTTACTTTATCTCAATGCCCCTCATTCTCCTTCTGCTAACCATGAAATCAACCTCAACTTTCTACCTCCAACTACCCCTGTTCTTGATCAAGAATTCACACCTTCTGCTTCTCTAAATGGTGGGTTACTTGATCTCAATGCTCCTCCGTCTCCTTCAGCTAACCATGAAATCAACCTCAACTTTCCACCTCCACCTTCCCCTGTTCTTGATCAAGAATTCACACCTCCTGCTTTTCCAAATTGTGGGTTACTTTATCTCAATGCTCCTCCTTCTCCTTCTGCTAACTATGTAATCAACCTCAACTTTCCACCTCCACCTTCCCCTGTTCTTGATCATGAATTCACACCTACTGCTTCTCTAAATGGTGGGTTACTTTATCTCAATGCTCCTATTTCTCCTTCTGCTAACCATGAAATCAACCTCAACTTTCCACTTCCACCTTCCCCTGTTCTTGATCAAGAATTCACACCTCCTGCTTCTCTAAATGGTGGGTTACTTGATCGCAACGCTCCTCCTTCTCCTTCTGCTAACCTTGAAATCAACCTCAACTTCCACCACCACCTTCCCCTGTTCTTGATCAAGAATTCACACCTCCTGCTTCTCTAAATGGTGGGTTACTTGAACTCAATGCTCCTCCTTATCCTTCAGCTAACCATGAAATCAACCTCAACTTTCCACCTCCACCTTCCCCTGTTCTTGATCAAGAATTTACACCTACAGCTTCTCTAAATGGTGGGTTACTTGATCTCAATGTTCCTCCTTCTCCTTCTGCTAACCATGAAATCAACCTCAACTTTCCACCTCCACCTTCCCCTCTTTTTGATTAAGAATTCACACCTCCTGCTTCTCCAAATGGTGGGTTACTTGATCTCAATGTTCATTCTTCTCCTTCTGCTAACCATGAAATCAACCTCAACTTTCCACCTCCACCTTCCCCTGTTCTTGATCAAGAATTCACACCTCCTGCTTCTCCAAATGGAGGGTTACTTGATCTCAATGTTCCCCCTTCTCCTTCTGCTAACCATGAAATCAACCTCAACTTTCCACCATCACCTTCCCCTGTTCTTGATCATGAATTCACACCTCCTGCTTCTATAAATGGTGGGTTACATGAACTCAATGCTCCTCCTTATCCTTCTTCTAACCATGAAATCAGCCTCAACTTTCCACCTCCACCTTCCCCTGTTCTTGATCAAGAATTCACACCTCTTGCTTCTCTAAATGGTGGGTTACTTGATCTCAATGCTCCTTCTTCTCTTTCTGCTAACCATGAACTCAACCTCAACTTTCCACCTCTACCTTCCCCTGTTCTTGATTAAGAATTCACACCTCCTGCTTCTCCAAAGGGTGGGTTACTTTATCTCAATGCCCCTCATTCTCCTTCTGCTAACCATGAAATCAACCTCAACTTTCTACCTCCAACTACCCCTGTTCTTGATCAAGAATTCACACCTTCTGCTTCTCTAAATGGTGGGTTACTTGATCTCAATGCTCCTCCGTCTCCTTCAGCTAACCATGAAATCAACCTCAACTTTCCACCTCCACCTTCCCCTGTTCTTGATCAAGAATTCACACCTCCTGCTTTTCCAAATTGTGGGTTACTTTATCTCAATGCTCCTCCTTCTCCTTCTGCTAACTATGTAATCAACCTCAACTTTCCACCTCCACCTTCCCCTGTTCTTGATCATGAATTCACACCTACTGCTTCTCTAAATGGTGGGTTACTTTATCTCAATGCTCCTATTTCTCCTTCTGCTAACCATGAAATCAACCTCAACTTTCCACTTCCACCTTCCCCTGTTCTTGATCAAGAATTCACACCTCCTGCTTCTCTAAATGGTGGGTTACTTGATCGCAACGCTCCTCCTTCTCCTTCTGCTAACCTTGAAATCAACCTCAACTTCCACCACCACCTTCCCCTGTTCTTGATCAAGAATTTACACCTCCTGCTTCTCTAAATGGTGGGTTACTTGAACTCAATGCTCCTCCTTATCCTTCAGCTAACCATGAAATCAACCTCAACTTTCCACCTCCACCTTCCCCTGTTCTTGATCAAGAATATACACCTACAGCTTCTCTAAATGGTGGGTTACTTGATCTCAATGTTCCTCCTTCTCCTTCTGCTAACCATGAAATCAACCTCAACTTTCCACCTCCACCTTCCCCTCTTTTTGATTAAGAATTCACACCTCCTGCTTCTCCAAATGGTGGGTTACTTGATCTCAATGTTCATTCTTCTCCTTCTGCTAACCATGAAATCAACCTCAACTTTCCACCTCCACCTTCCCCTGTTCTTGATCAAGAATTCACACCTCCTGCTTCTCCAAATGGAGGGTTACTTGAT
Organism: Lathyrus tuberosus; assembly: GCA_022829125.1. NCBI lineage: Eukaryota > Viridiplantae > Streptophyta > Magnoliopsida > Fabales > Fabaceae > Lathyrus > Lathyrus tuberosus. The sequence goes on along the minus strand of JALAZF010000315.1, from coordinate 5,585,608 downwards.
CTCAATGTTCCCCCTTCTCCTTCTGCTAACCATGAAATCAACCTCAACTTTCCACCATCACCTTCCCCTGTTCTTGATCATGAATTCACACCTCCTGCTTCTATAAATGGTGGGTTACATGAACTCAATGCTCCTCCTTATCCTTCTTCTAACCATGAAATCAGCCTCAACTTTCCACCTCCACCTTCCCCTGTTCTTGATCAAGAATTCACACCTCTTGCTTCTCTAAATGGTGGGTTACTTGATCTCAATGCTCCTTCTTCTCTTTCTGCTAACCATGAACTCAACCTCAACTTTCCACCTCTACCTTCCCCTGTTCTTGATTAAGAATTCACACCTCCTGCTTCTCCAAAGGGTGGGTTACTTTATCTCAATGCCCCTCATTCTCCTTCTGCTAACCATGAAATCAACCTCAACTTTCTACCTCCAACTACCCCTGTTCTTGATCAAGAATTCACACCTTCTGCTTCTCTAAATGGTGGGTTACTTGATCTCAATGCTCCTCCGTCTCCTTCAGCTAACCATGAAATCAACCTCAACTTTCCACCTCCACCTTCCCCTGTTCTTGATCAAGAATTCACACCTCCTGCTTTTCCAAATTGTGGGTTACTTTATCTCAATGCTCCTCCTTCTCCTTCTGCTAACTATGTAATCAACCTCAACTTTCCACCTCCACCTTCCCCTGTTCTTGATCATGAATTCACACCTACTGCTTCTCTAAATGGTGGGTTACTTTATCTCAATGCTCCTATTTCTCCTTCTGCTAACCATGAAATCAACCTCAACTTTCCACTTCCACCTTCCCCTGTTCTTGATCAAGAATTCACACCTCCTGCTTCTCTAAATGGTGGGTTACTTGATCGCAACGCTCCTCCTTCTCCTTCTGCTAACCTTGAAATCAACCTCAACTTCCACCACCACCTTCCCCTGTTCTTGATCAAGAATTTACACCTCCTGCTTCTCTAAATGGTGGGTTACTTGAACTCAATGCTCCTCCTTATCCTTCAGCTAACCATGAAATCAACCTCAACTTTCCACCTCCACCTTCCCCTGTTCTTGATCAAGAATATACACCTACAGCTTCTCTAAATGGTGGGTTACTTGATCTCAATGTTCCTCCTTCTCCTTCTGCTAACCATGAAATCAACCTCAACTTTCCACCTCCACCTTCCCCTCTTTTTGATTAAGAATTCACACCTCCTGCTTCTCCAAATGGTGGGTTACTTGATCTCAATGTTCATTCTTCTCCTTCTGCTAACCATGAAATCAACCTCAACTTTCCACCTCCACCTTCCCCTGTTCTTGATCAAGAATTCACACCTCCTGCTTCTCCAAATGGAGGGTTACTTGATCTCAATGTTCCCCCTTCTCCTTCTGCTAACCATGAAATCAACCTCAACTTTCCACCATCACCTTCCCCTGTTCTTGATCATGAATTCACACCTCCTGCTTCTATAAATGGTGGGTTACATGAACTCAATGCTCCTCCTTATCCTTCTTCTAACCATGAAATCAGCCTCAACTTTCCACCTCCACCTTCCCCTGTTCTTGATCAAGAATTCACACCTCTTGCTTCTCTAAATGGTGGGTTACTTGATCTCAATGCTCCTTCTTCTCTTTCTGCTAACCATGAACTCAACCTCAACTTTCCACCTCTACCTTCCCCTGTTCTTGATTAAGAATTCACACCTCCTGCTTCTCCAAAGGGTGGGTTACTTTGTCTCAATGCCCCTCATTCTCCTTCTGCTAACCATGAAATCAACCTCAACTTTCTACCTCCAACTACCCCTGTTCTTGATCAAGAATTCACACCTTCTGCTTCTCTAAATGGTGGGTTACTTGATCTCAATGCTCCTCCGTCTCCTTCAGCTAACCATGAAATCAACCTCAACTTTCCACCTCCACCTTCCCCTGTTCTTGATCAAGAATTCACACCTCCTGCTTTTCCAAATTGTGGGTTACTTTATCTCAATGCTCCTCCTTCTCCTTCTGCTAACTATGTAATCAACCTCAACTTTCCACCTCCACCTTCCCCTGTTCTTGATCATGAATTCACACCTACTGCTTCTCTAAATGGTGGGTTACTTTATCTCAATGCTCCTATTTCTCCTTCTGCTAACCATGAAATCAACCTCAACTTTCCACTTCCACCTTCCCCTGTTCTTGATCAAGAATTCACACCTCCTGCTTCTCTAAATGGTGGGTTACTTGATCGCAACGCTCCTCCTTCTCCTTCTGCTAACCTTGAAATCAACCTCAACTTCCACCACCACCTTCCCCTGTTCTTGATCAAGAATTTACACCTCCTGCTTCTCTAAATGGTGGGTTACTTGAACTCAATGCTCCTCCTTATCCTTCAGCTAACCATGAAATCAACCTCAACTTTCCACCTCCACCTTCCCCTGTTCTTGATCAAGAATATACACCTACAGCTTCTCTAAATGGTGGGTTACTTGATCTCAATGTTCCTCCTTCTCCTTCTGCTAACCATGAAATCAACCTCAACTTTCCACCTCCACCTTCCCCTCTTTTTGATTAAGAATTCACACCTCCTGCTTCTCCAAATGGTGGGTTACTTGATCTCAATGTTCATTCTTCTCCTTCTGCTAACCATGAAATCAACCTCAACTTTCCACCTCCACCTTCCCCTGTTCTTGATCAAGAATTCACACCTCCTGCTTCTCCAAATGGAGGGTTACTTGATCTCAATGTTCCCCCTTCTCCTTCTGCTAACCATGAAATCAACCTCAACTTTCCACCATCACCTTCCCCTGTTCTTGATCATGAATTCACACCTCCTGCTTCTATAAATGGTGGGTTACATGAACTCAATGCTCCTCCTTATCCTTCTTCTAACCATGAAATCAGCCTCAACTTTCCACCTCCACCTTCCCCTGTTCTTGATCAAGAATTCACACCTCTTGCTTCTCTAAATGGTGGGTTACTTGATCTCAATGCTCCTTCTTCTCTTTCTGCTAACCATGAACTCAACCTCAACTTTCCACCTCTACCTTCCCCTGTTCTTGATTAAGAATTCACACCTCCTGCTTCTCCAAAGGGTGGGTTACTTTATCTCAATGCCCCTCATTCTCCTTCTGCTAACCATGAAATCAACCTCAACTTTCTACCTCCAACTACCCCTGTTCTTGATCAAGAATTCACACCTTCTGCTTCTCTAAATGGTGGGTTACTTGATCTCAATGCTCCTCCGTCTCCTTCAGCTAACCATGAAATCAACCTCAACTTTCCACCTCCACCTTCCCCTGTTCTTGATCAAGAATTCACACCTCCTGCTTTTCCAAATTGTGGGTTACTTTATCTCAATGCTCCTCCTTCTCCTTCCGCTAACTATGTAATCAACCTCAACTTTCCACCTCCACCTTCCCCTGTTCTTGATCATGAATTCACACCTACAGCTTCTCTAAATGGTGGGTTACTTGATCTCAATGCTCCTCCTTCTCCTTCTGCTAACCATGAAATCAACCTCAACTTTCCACTTCCACCTTCCCCTGTTCTTGATCAAGAATTCACACCTCCTGCTTCTCTAAATGGTGGGTTACTTGATCGCAACGCTCCTCCTTCTCCTTCTGCTAACCTTGAAATCAACCTCAACTTCCACCACCACCTTCCCCTGTTATTGATCAAGAATTCACACCTCCTGCTTCTCTAAATGGTGGGTTACTTGAACTCAATGCTCCTCCTTATCCTTCAGCTAACCATGAAATCAACCTCAACTTTCCACCTCCACCTTCCCCTGTTCTTGATCAAGAATTTACACCTAAAGCTTCTCTAAATGGTGGGTTACTTGATCTCAATGTTCCTCCTTCTCCTTCTGCTAACCATGAAATCAACCTCAACTTTCCACCTCCACCTTCCCCTCTTTTTGATTAAGAATTCACACCTCCTGCTTCTCTAAATGGTGGGTTACTTGATCTCAATGCTCCTCCTTCTCCTTCTGCTAAAGATGAAATCAACCTCAACTTTCCACTTCCACCTTCTCCTGTTCTTGATCAAGAATTCACACCTCCTGCTTCTCTAAATGGTGGGTTACTTGATCTCAATGCTCCTCCTTCTCCTTCTGCTAACCATGAAATCAACCTCAACTTTCCACCATCACCTTCCCCTGTTCTTGATCATGAATTCACACCTCCTGCTTCTATAAATGGTGGGTTACATGAACTCAATGCTCCTCCTTATCCTTCTTCTAACCATGAAATCAGCCTCAACTTTCCACCTCCACCTTCCCCTGTTCTTGATCAAGAATTCACACCTCTTGCTTCTCTAAATGGTGGGTTACTTGATCTCAATGCTCCTTCTTCTCTTTCTGCTAACCATGAACTCAACCTCAACTTTCCACCTCTACCTTGCCCTGTTCTTGATTAAGAATTCACACCTCCTGCTTCTCCAAAGGGTGGGTTACTTTATCTCAATGCCCCTCATTCTCCTTCTGCTAACCATGAAATCAACCTCAACTTTCTACCTCCAACTACCCCTGTTCTTGATCAAGAATTCACACCTTCTGCTTCTCTAAATGGTGGGTTACTTGATCTCAATGCTCCTCCGTCTCCTTCAGCTAACCATGAAATCAACCTCAACTTTCCACCTCCACCTTCCCCTGTTCTTGATCAAGAATTCACACCTCCTGCTTTTCCAAATAGTGGGTTACTTTATCTCAATGTTCCTCCTTCTCCTTCTGCTAACCATGAAATCAACCTCAACGCCCCACCTCCAACTTCCCCTGTTCTTGATCAAGAATTCACACCTACTGCTTCTCTAAATGGTGGGTTACTTGATCTCAATGCTCCTCCTTCCCCTTCTGCAAACCATGAAATTAATCTCAACTTTCCACCTCCACCTTCCCCTGTTCTTGATCAATAATTCACACCTCCTGCTTCTCTAAATAGTGGGTTACTTGATCTCAATGTTCCTCCTTCTCCTTCTGCTAACCATGAAATCAACCTCAACTTTCCACCTCAACCTTCCCCTGTTCTTGATCAAGAATTCACACCTCCTGCTTCTCTAAATGATGGGTTACTTGATCTCAATGCTCCTCCTTCTCCTTCTGCTAACCATGAAATCAACCTGAACTTTCTACCTCCAACTTCCCCTGTTCTTGATCAAGAATTCACACCTCCTGTTTCTCTAAATGGTGGGTTACTTGATCTCAATGTTCCTCCGTCTCCTTCAGCTAACCATGAAATCAACCTCAACTTTCCACCTCCACCTTCCCCTGTTCTTGATCAAGAATTCACACCTCCTGCTTTTCCAAATTGTGGGTTACTTTATCTCAATGCTCCTCCTTCTCCTTTTGCTAACTATGTAATCAACCTCAACTTTCCACCTCCACCTTCCCCTGTTCTTGATCATGAATTCACACCTACTGCTTCTCTAAATGGTGGGTTACTTGATCTCAATGCTCCTCCTTCTCCTTCTGCTAACCATGAAATCAACCTCAACTTTCCACTTCCACCTTCCCTTGTTCTTGATCAAGAATTCACACCTCCTGCTTCTCTAAATGGTGGGTTACTTGATCCCAATGCTCCTCCTTCTCCTTCTGCTAACCATGAAATCAACCTCAACTTTCTACCTCCAACTTCCCCTGTTCTTGATCAAGAATTCACACCTCCTGTTTCTCTAAATGGTGGGTTACTTGATCTCAATGTTCCTCCGTCTCCTTCAGCTAACCATGAAATCAACCTCAACTTTCCACCTCCACCTTCCCCTGTTCTTGATCAAGAATTCACACCTCCTTCTTTTCCAAATAGTGGGTTACTTTATCTCAATGTTCCTCCTTATCCTTCTGCTAACCATGAAATCAACCTAAACTCTTACCTCCAACTTCCCCTGTTCTTGATCAAGAATTCACACCTCCCGCTTCTCTAAATGGTGGGTTACTTGATCTCAATGCTCCTCCTTCCCCTTCTGCAAACCATGAAATCAACCTCAACTTTCCACCTCCACCTTCCCCTGTTCTTGATCAAGAATTCACACCTTCTGCTTCTCTAAATAGTGGGATACTTGATCTCAATGTTCCTCCTTCTCCTTCTGCGAACCATGAAATCAACCTCAACTTTCCACCTCAACCTTCCCCTATTCTTGATCAAGAATTCACACCTCCTGCTTCTCTAAATGGTGGGTTACTTGATCTCAATGCTCCTCCTTCTCCTTCTGCTAAAGATGAAATCAACCTCAACTTTCCACTTCCACCTTCCCCTGTTCTTGATCAAGAATTCACACCTCCTGGTTCTCTAAATGGGGGGGTTACTTGATCTCAATGCTTCTCCTTCTCCTTCTACTAACCATGAAATCAACCTCAACTTTCCACCATCACCTTCCCCTGTTCTTGATCAAGAATCCATACCTCCTGCTTCTCTAAATGGTGGGTTACATGAACTCAATGCTCCTCCTTATCCTTCTTCTAACCATGAAATCAACCTCAACTTTCCACCTCCACCTTCCCCTGTTCTTGATCAAGAATTCACACCTCTTGCTTCTCCAAATGGTGGGCTACTTGATCTCAATGCTCCTTCTTCTCTTTCTGCTAACCATGAACTCAACCTCAACTTTCCACCTCTACCTTCCCCTGTTCTTGATTAAGAATTCACACCTCCTGCTTCTCCAAAGGGTGGGTTACTTTATCTCAATGCCCCTCCTTCTCCTTCTGCTAACCATGAAATCAACCTCAACTTTCTACCTCCAACTTCCCCTGTTCTTGATCAAGAATTCACACCTCCTGCTTCTCTAAATGGTGGGTTACTTGATCTCAATGTTCCTCCTTCTCCTTCTGCTAACCATGAAATCAACTTCAACTTTCCACCTCCACCTTCCCTTGTTCTTGATCAAGAATTCACACCTCCTGCTTCTCTAAATGGTGGGTTACTTGATCTCAATGTTCCCCCTTCTCCTTCTGCTAACCATGAAATCAACCTCAACTTTCCACCTCCACCTTCCCCTGTTCTTGATCAAGAATTCACACCTCCTGCTTCTCTAAATGGTGGGTTACTTGATCTCAATGCTTCTCCTTCTCCTACTGCAAACCATAAAATCAATCTCAACTTTCCACTTCCACCTTCCCCTGTTCTTGATCAAGAATTCACACCTCCTGCTTCTCTAAATAGTGGGTTACTTGATCTCAATGTTCCTCCTTCTCCTTCTGCTAACCATGAAATCAACTTCAACTTTCCACCTCCACCTTCCCTTGTTCTTGATCAAGAATTCACACCTCCTGCTTCTCTAAATGGTGGGTTACTTGATCTCAATGTTCCCCCTTCTCCTTCTGCTAACCATGAAATCAACCTCAACTTTCCACCTCCACCTTCCCCTGTTCTTGATCAAGAATTCACACCTCCTGCTTCTCTAAATGGTGGGTTACTTGATCTCAATGCTCCTCCTTCTCCTTCTGCAAACCATAAAATCAACCTCAACTTTCCACTTCCACCTTCCCCTGTTCTTAATCAAGAATTTACACCTCCTGCTTCTCCAAATGGTGGGTTACTTTGTCTCAATGCTCCTCCTTCTCCTTCTGCTAACCATGAAATCTACCTCAACTTTCCACCTACAACTTCCCCTGTTCTTGATCAAGAATTCACACCTCCTGCTTCTATAAATGGTGGGTTACTTGATCTCAATGCACCTCCCACTCCTTCTGCTAACCCTGAAATCAACCTCAACTTTCCACCTCCAAGTTCCCCTGTTCTTGATCAAGAATTCACACCTCCTGCTTTTCCAAATTGTGGGTTAATTTATCTCAATGCTCCTCCTTCTCCTTTTGCTAACTATGTAATCAACCTCAACTTTCCACCACCACCTTCCCCTGTTCTTGATCATGAATTCACACCTACTGCTTCTCTAAATGGTGGGTTACTTGATCTCAATGCTCCTCCTTCTCCTTCTGCTAACCATGAAATCAACCTCAACTTTCCACTTTAACCTTCCCCTGTTCTTGATCAAGAATTCACACCTCCTGCTTCTCTAAATGGTGGGTTACTTGATCGCAACGCTCCTCCTTCTCCTTCTGCTAACCTTGAAATCAACCTCAACTTCCACCACCACCTTCCCCTGTTCTTGATCAAGAATTCACACCTCCTGCTTCTCTAAATGGTGGGTTACTTGAACTCAATGCTCCTCCTTATCCTTCTGCTAACCATGAAATCAACCTCAACTTTCCACCTCCACCTTCCCCTGTTCTTGATCAAGAATTCACACCTACGGATTCTCTAAATGGTGGGTTACTTGATCTCAATGTTCCTCCTTCTCCTTCTGCTAACCATGAAATCAACCTCAACTTTCCACCTCCACCTTCCCCTCTTTTTGATTAAGAATTCACACCTCCTGCTTCTCCAAATGGTGGGTTACTTGATCTCAATGTTCATTCTTCTCCTTCTACTAACAATGAAATCAACCTCAACTTTTCACCTCCACCTTCCCCTGTTCTTGATCAAGAATTCACACCTCCTGCTTCTCCAAATGGAGGGTTACTTTATCTCAATGCTCATCCTTCTCCTTCTGCTAACCATGAAATCAACCTCAACTTTCCACCTCCAAGTTCCCCTGTTCTTGATCAAGAATTCACACCTCCTGCTTTTCCAAATTGTGGGTTACTTTATCTCAATGCTCCTCCTTCTCCTTCTGCTAACTATGTAATCAACCTCAACTTTCCACCTCCACCTTCCCCTGTTCTTGATCATGAATTCACACCTACTGCTTCTCTAAATGGTGGGTTACATGATCTCAATGCTCCTCCTTCTCCTTCTTCTAACCATGAAATCAACCTCAACTTTCCACTTCCACCATCCCCTGTTCTTGATCAAGAATTCACACCTCCTGCTTCTCTAGATGGTGGGTTACTTGATCGCAACGCTCCTCCTTCTCCTTCTGCTAACCTTGAAATCAACCTCAACTTCCACCACCACCTTCCCCTGTTCTTGATCAAGAATTCACACCTCCTGCTTCTCTAAATGGTGGGTTACTTGAACTCAATGCTCCTCCTTATCCTTCTGCTAACCATGAAATCAACCTCAACTTTCCACCTCCACCTTCCCCTGTTCTTGATCAAGAATTCACACCTACAGCTTCTCTAAATGGTGGGTTACTTCATCTCAATGTTCCTCCTTCTCCTTCTGCTAACCATGCAATCAACCTCAACTTTCCACCTGCACCTTCCCCTCTTTTTTATTAAGAATTAACACCTCCTGCTTCTCCAAATGGTGGGTTACTTGATCTCAATGTTCATTCTTCTCCTTCTGCTAACCATGAAATCAACTTCAACTTTCCACCTCCACCTTCCCCTGTTCTTGATCAAGAATTCACACCTCCTGCTTCTCCAAATGGAGGGTTACTTGATCTCAATGTTCCCCCTTCTCCTTCTGCTAACCATGAAATCAACCTCAACTTTCCACCTCCAGCTTCCCCTGTTCTTGATCAAGAATTCACACCTCATGTTTCTCCAAATAGTGGGTTACTTTATCTCAATGCTCATCCTTCTCCTTCTGCTAACCATGAAATCAACCTCAACTTTCCACCTCCAAGTTCCCCTGTTCTTGATCAAGAATTCACAACTCCTGCTATTCCAAATGGTGGGTTACTTTATCTCAATGCTCCTCCTTCTCCTTCTACTAACCATGTAATCAACCTCAACTCTCCACCTCCACCTTCCCCTGTTCTTGATCAAGAATTCACACCTCTTGCTTCTCTAAATGGTGGGTTACTTGATCTCAATGCTCCTCCTTCTCCTTCTGCTAAGGATGAAATCAACCTCAACTTTCCACTTCCACCTTCTCCTGTTCTTGATCAAGAATTCACACCTCCTGCTTCTCTAAATGGTGGGTTACTTGATCTCAATGCTCCTCCTTCTCCTTCTGCTAACCATGAAATCAACCTCAACTTTCCACCATCACCTTCCCTTGTTCTTGATCATGAATTCACACCTCCTGCTTCTCTAAATAGTGGGTTACTTGATCTCAATGTTCCTCCTTCTCCTTCTGCTAACCATGAAATCAACCTCAACTTTCCACCTCAACCTTCCCCTGTTCTAGATCAAGAATTCACACCTCCTGCTTCTCTAAATGATGGGTTACTTGATCTCAATGCTCCTCCTTCTCCTTCTGCTAACCATGAAATCAACCTCAACTTTCTACCTCCAACTTCCCCTGTTCTTGATCAAGAATTCACACCTCCTGCTTCTCTAAATGGTGGGTTACTTGATGTCAATGTTCCTCCGTCTCCTTCAGCTCCATGAAATCAACCTCAACTTTCCACCTCCACCTTCCCCTTTTCTTGATCAAGAATTCACACCTCCTGCTTTTCCAAATAGTGGGTTACTTTATCTCAATGTTCCTCCTTCTCCTTCTGCTAACCATGAAATCAACCTCAACTTTCCACCTCCAACTTCCCCTGTTCTTGATCAAGAATTCACACCTCCTGCTTCTCTAAATGGTTGGTTACTTGATCTCAATGCTCCTCCTTCCCCTTCTGCAAACCATGAAATCAACCTCAACTTCCCACCTCCACCTTCCCCTGTTCTTGATCAAGAATTCACACCTCCTGCTTCTCTAAATAGTGGGTTACTTGATCTCAATGTTCCTCCTTCTCCTTCTGCTAACCATGAAATCAACCTAAACATTCCACCTCCACCTTCCCCTGTTTTTGATCAAGAATTCACACCTCCTGCTTCTCTAAATGGTGGGTTACTTGATCTCAATGCTCCTTCTTCTCCTTCTGCTAACCATGAAATCAACCTCAACTTTCTACCTCCAACTTCCCCTGTTCTTGATCAAGAATTCACACCTCCTGTTTCTCTAAATGGTGGGTTACTTGATCTCAATGTTCCTCCGTCTCCTTCAGCTAACCATGAAATCAACCTCAACTTTCCACCTCCACCTTCCCCTGTTCTTGATCAAGAATTCACACCTCCTGCTTTTCCAAATAGTGGGTTACTTTATCTCAATGTTCCTCCTTATCCTTCTGCTAACCATGAAATCAACCTCAACTCTCCACCTCCAACTTCCCCTGTTCTTGATCAAGAATTCACACCTCCCTCTTTTCTAAATGGTGGGTTACTTGATCTCAATGCTCCTCCTTCCCCTTCTGCAAACCATGAAATCAACCTCAACTTTCCACCTCCACCTTCCCCTGTTCTTGATCAAGAATTCACACCTCCTGCTTCTCTAAATAGTGGGATACTTGATCTCAATGTTCCTCCTTCTCTTTCTGCTAACCATGAAATCAACCTCAACTTTCCACCTCAACCTTCCCCTGTTCTTGATCAAGAATTCACACCTCCTGCTTCTCTAAATGATGGGTTGCTTGATCTCAATGCTCCTCCTATTCCTTCTGCTAAAGATGAAATCAACCTCAACTTTCCACTTCCACCTTCCCCTGTTCTTGATCAAGAATTCACACCTTCTGCTTCTCTAAATGGGGGGTTACTTGATCTTAATGCTCCTCCTTCTCCTTCTACTAACCATGAAATCAACCTCAACTTTCCACCATCACCATCCCCTGTTCTTGATCAAGAATTCATACCTCCTGCTTCTCTAAATGGTGGGTTACATGAACTCAATGCTCCTCCTTATCCTTCTTCTAACCATGAAATCAACCTCAACTTTCCACCTCCACCTTCCCCTGTTCTTGATCAAGAATTCACACCTCTTGCTTCTCCAAATGGTGGGTTACTTGATCTCAATGCTACTTCTTCTCTTTCTGCTAACCATGAACTCAACCTCAACTTTCCACCTCTACCTTCCCCTGTTCTTGATTAAGAATTCACACCTCCTGCTTCTCCAAAGGGTGGGTTACTTTATCTCAATACCCCTCCTTCTCCTTCTGCTAACCATGAAATCAACCTCAACTTTCTCCTCCAACTTCCCCTGTTCTTGATCAAGAATTCACACCTCCTGCTTCTCTAAATGGTGGGTTACTTGATCTCAATGCTCCTCCGTCTCCTTCAGCTAACCATGAAATCAACCTCAACTTTCCACCTCCACCTTCCCCTGTTCTTGATCAAGAATTCACACCTCCTGCTTTTCCAAATGGTGGGTTACTTTATCTCAATGTTCCTCATTCGCCTTCTGTTAACCATGAAATCAACCTCAACTCTCCACCTCCAACTTCCCCTGTTCTTGATCAAGAATTCACACCTACTGCTTCTCTAAATGGTGGGTTACTTGATCTCAATGCTCCTCCTTCCCCTTCTGCAAACCATGAAATTAACCTCAACTTTCCACCTCCACCTTCCCCTGTTCTTGATCAAGAATTCACACCTCCTGCTTCTCTAAATAGTGGGTTACTTGATCTCAATGTTCCTCCTTCTCCTTCTGCTAACCATGAAATCAACTTCAACTTTCCACCTCCACCTTCCCCTGTTCTTGATCAAGAATTCACACCTCCTGCTTCTCTAAATGGTGGGTTACTTGATCTCAATGTTCCCCCTTCTCCTTCTGCTAACCATGAAATCAACCTCAACTTTCCACCTCCACCTTCCCCTGTTCTTGATCAAGAATTCACACCTCCTGCTTCTCTAAATGGTGGGTTACTTGATCTCAATGATCCTCCTTCTCCTTCTGCAAACCATAAAATCAACCTCAACTTTCCACTTCCACCTTCCCCTGTTCTTAATCAAGAATTTACACCTCCTGCTTCTCCAAATGGTGGGTTACTTTATCTCAATGCTCCTCCTTCTCCTTCTGCTAACCATGAAATCTACCTCAACTTTCCACCTACAACTTCCCCTGTTCTTGATCAAGAATTCACACCTCCTGCTTCTCTAAATGGTGGGTTACTTGATCTCAATGCTCCTTCTTCTCCTTCTGCTAACCATGAAATCAACCTCAACTTTCTACCTCCAACTTCCCCTGTTCTTGATCAAGAATTCACACCTCCTGTTTCTCTAAATGGTGGGTTACTTGATCTCAATGTTCCTCCGTCTCCTTCAGCTAACCATGAAATCAACCTCAACTTTCAACCTCCACCTTCCCCTGTTCTTGATTAAGAATTCACACCTCCTGCTTTTCCAAATAGTGGGTTACTTTATCTCAATGTTCCTCCTTATCCTTCTGCTAACCATGAAATCAACCTCAACTCTCCACCTCCAACTTCCCCTGTTCTTGATCAAGAATTCACACCTCCCGCTTCTCTAAATGGTGGGTTACTTGATCTCAATGCTCCTCCTTCCCCTTCTGCAAACCATGAAATCAACCTCAACTTTCCACCTCCACCTTCCCCTGTTCTTGATCAAGAATTCACACCTCCTGCTTCTCTAAATAGTGGGATACTTGATCTCAATGTTCCTCCTTCTCCTTCTGCTAACCATGAAATCAACCTCAACTTTCCACCTCAACCTTCTCCTGTTCTTGATCAAGAATTCACACCTCCTGCTTCTCTAAATGATGGGTTGCTTGATCTCAATGCTCCTCCTTCTCCTTCTGCTAAAGATGAAATCAACCTCAACTTTCCACTTCCACCTTCCCCTGTTCTTGATCAAGAATTCACACCTCCTGCTTCTCTAAATGGGGGGTTACTTGATCTTAATGCTCCTCCTTCTCCTTCTACTAACCATGAAATCAACCTCAACTTTCCACCATCACCTTCCCCTGTTCTTGATCAAGAATTCATACCTCCTGCTTCTCTAAATGGTGGGTTACATGAACTCAATGCTCCTCCTTATCCTTCTTCTAACCATGAAATCAACCTCAACTTTCCACCTCCACCTTCCCCTGTTCTTGATCAAGAATTCACACCTCTTGCTTCTCCAAATGGTGGGTTACTTGATCTCAATGCTCCTTCTTCTCTTTCTGCTAACCATGAACTCAACCTCAACTTTCCACCTCTACCTTCCCCTATTCTTGATTAAGAATTCACACCTCCTGCTTCTCCAAAGGGTGGGTTACTTTATCTCAATGCCCCTCCTTCTCCTTCTGCTAACCATGAAATCAACCTCAACTTTCTACCTCCAACTTCCCCTGTTCTTGATCAAGAATTCACACCTCCTGCTTCTCTAAATGGTGGGTTACTTGATCTCAATGCTCCTCCGTCTCCTTCAGCTAACCATGAAATCAACCTCAACTTTCCACCTCCACCTTCCCCTGTTCTTGATCAAGAATTCACACCTCCTGCTTTTCCAAATGGTGGGTTACTTTATCTCAATGTTCCTCCTTCTCCTTCTGTTAACCATGAAATCAACCTCAACTCTCCACCTCCAACTTCCCCTGTTCTTGATCAAGAATTCACACTACTGCTTCTCTAAATGGTGGGTTACTTGATCTCAATGCTCCTCCTTCCCCTTCTGCAAACCATGAAATTAACCTCAACTTTCCACCTCCACCTTCCCCTGTTCTTGATCAAGAATTCACACCTCCTGCTTCTCTAAATAGTGGGTTACTTGATCTCAATGTTCCTCCTTCTCCTTCTGCTAACCATGAAATCAACTTCAACTTTCCACCTCCACCTTCCCCTATTCTTGATCAAGAATTCACACCTCCTGCTTCTCTAAATGGTGGGTTACTTGATCTCAATGTTCCCCCTTCTCCTTCTGCTAACCATGAAATCAACCTCAACTTTCCACCTCCACCTTCCCCTGTTCTTGATCAAGAATTCACACCTCCTGCTTCTCTAAATGGTGGGTTACTTGATCTCAATGATCCTCCTTCTCCTTCTGCAAACCATAAAATCAACCTCAACTTTCCACTTCCACCTTCCCCTGTTCTTAATCAAGAATTTACACCTCCTGCTTCTCCAAATGGTGGGTTACTTTATCTCAATGCTCCTCCTTCTCCTTCTGCTAACCATGAAATCTACCTCAACTTTCCACCTACAACTTCCCCTGTTCTTGATCAAGAATTCACACCTCCTGCTTCTCTAAATGGTGGGTTACTTGATCTCAATGCTCCTTCTTCTCCTTCTGCTAACCATGAAATCAACCTCAACTTTCTACCTCCAACTTCCCCTGTTCTTGATCAAGAATTCACACCTCCTGTTTCTCTAAATGGTGGGTTACTTGATCTCAATGTTCCTCCGTCTCCTTCAGCTAACCATGAAATCAACCTCAACTTTCAACCTCCACCTTCCCCTGTTCTTGATCAAGAATTCACACCTCCTACTTTTCCAAATAGTGGGTTACTTTATCTCAATGTTCCTCCTTATCCTTCTGCTAACCATGAAATCAACCTCAACTCTCCACCTCCAACTTCCCCTGTTCTTGATCAAGAATTCACACCTCCCGCTTCTCTAAATGGTGGGTTACTTGATCTCAATGCTCCTCCTTCCCCTTCTGCAAACCATGAAATCAACCTCAACTTTCCACCTCCACCTTCCCCTGTTCTTGATCAAGAATTCACACCTCCTGCTTCTCTAAATAGTGGGATACTTGATCTCAATGTTCCTCCTTCTCCTTCTGCTAACCATGAAATCAACCTCAACTTTCCACCTCAACCTTCCCCTGTTCTTGATCAAGAATTCACACCTCCTGCTTCTCTAAATGATGGGTTGCTTGATCTCAATGCTCCTCCTTCTCCTTCTGCTAAAGATGAAATCAACCTCAACTTTCCACTTCCACCTTCCCCTGTTCTTGATCAAGAATTCACACCTCCTGCTTCTCTAAATGGGGGGTTACTTGATCTTAATGCTCCTCCTTCTCCTTCTACTAACCATGAAATCAACCTCAACTTTCCACCATCACCTTCCCCTGTTCTTGATCAAGAATTCATACCTCCTGCTTCTGTAAATGGTGGGTTACATGAACTCAATGCTCCTCCTTATCCTTCTTCTAACCATGAAATCAACCTCAACTTTCCACCTCCACCTTCCCCTATTCTTGATCAAGAATTCACACCTCTTGCTTCTCCAAATGGTGGGTTACTTGATCTCAATGCTCCTTCTTCTCTTTCTGCTAACCATGAACTCAACCTCAACTTTCCACCTCTACCTTCCCCTATTCTTGATTAAGAATTCACACCTCCTGCTTCTCCAAAGGGTGGGTTACTTTATCTCAATGCCCCTCCTTCTCCTTCTGCTAACCATGAAATCAACCTCAACTTTCTACCTCCAACTTCCCCTGTTCTTGATCAAGAATTCACACCTCCTGCTTCTCTAAATGGTGGGTTACTTGATCTCAATGCTCCTCCGTCTCCTTCAGCTAACCATGAAATCAACCTCAACTTTCCACCTCCACCTTCCCCTGTTCTTGATCAAGAATTCACACCTCCTGCTTTTCCAAATGGTGGGTTACTTTATCTCAATGTTCCTCCTTCTCCTTCTGCTAACCATGAAATCAACCTCAACTCTCCACCTCCAACTTCCCCTGTTCTTGATCAAGAATTCACACCTACTGCTTCTCTAAATGGTGGGTTACTTGATCTCAATGCTCCTCCTTCCCCTTCTGCAAACCATGAAATTAACCTCAACTTTCCACCTCCACCTTCCCCTGTTCTTGATCAAGAATTCACACCTCCTGCTTCTCTAAATAGTGGGTTACTTGATCTCAATGTTCCTCCTTCTCCTTCTGCTAACCATGAAATCAACTTCAACTTTCCACCTCCACCTTCCCCTGTTCTTGATCAAGAATTCACACCTCCTGCTTCTCTAAATGGTGGGTTACTTGATCTCAATGTTCCCCCTTCTCCTTCTGCTAACCATGAAATCAACCTCAACTTTCCACCTCCACCTTCCCCTGTTCTTGATCAAGAATTCACACCTCCTGCTTCTCTAAATGGTGGGTTACTTGATCTCAATGATCCTCCTTCTCCTTCTGCAAACCATAAAATCAACCTCAACTTTCCACTTCCACCTTCCCCTGTTCTTAATCAAGAATTTACACCTCCTGCTTCTCCAAATGGTGGGTTACTTTATCTCAATGCTCCTCCTTCTCCTTCTGCTAACCATGAAATCTACCTCAACTTTCCACCTACAACTTCCCCTGTTCTTGATCAAGAATTCACACCTCCTGCTTCTCTAAATGGTGGGTTACTTGATCTCAATGCTCCTCCGTCTCCTTCAGCTAACCATGAAATCAACCTCAACTTTCCACCTCCACATTCCCCTGTTCTTGATCAAGAATTCACACCTCCTGCTTTTCCAAATGGTGGGTTACTTTATCTCAATGTTCCTCCTTCTCCTTCTGCTAACCATGAAATCAACCTCAACTCTCCACCTCCAACTTCCCCTGTTCTTGATCAAGAATTCACACCTACTGCTTCTCTAAATGGTGGGTTACTTGATCTCAATGCTCCTCCTTCCCCTTCTGCAAACCATGAAATTAACCTCAACTTTCCACCTCCACCTTCCCCTGTCCTTGATCAAGAATTCACACCTCCTGCTTCTCTAAATAGTGGGTTACTTGATCTCAATGTTCCTCCTTCTCCTTCTGCTAACCATGAAATCAACTTCAACTTTCCACCTCCACCTTCCCCTGTTCTTGATCAAGAATTCACACCTCCTGCTTCTCTAAATGGTGGGTTACTTGATCTCAATGTTCCCCCTTCTCCTTCTGCTAACCATGAAATCAACCTCAACTTTCCACCTCCACCTTCCCCTGTTCTTGATCAAGAATTCACACCTCCTGCTTCTCTAAATGGTGGGTTACTTGATCTCAATGATCCTCCTTCTCCTTCTGCAAACCATAAAATCAACCTCAACTTTCCACTTCCACCTTCCCCTGTTCTTAATCAAGAATTTACACCTCCTGCTTCTCCAAATGGTGGGTTACTTTATCTCAATGCTCCTCCTTCTCCTTCTGCTAACCATGAAATCTACCTCAACTTTCCACCTACAACTTCCCCTGTTCTTGATCAAGAATTCACACCTCCTGCTTCTCTAAATGGTGGGTTACTTGATCTCAATGCTCCTTCTTCTCCTTCTGCTAACCATGAAATCAACCTCAA
The DNA here is from genome assembly GCA_022829125.1 of Lathyrus tuberosus. Taxonomy (NCBI): domain Eukaryota; kingdom Viridiplantae; phylum Streptophyta; class Magnoliopsida; order Fabales; family Fabaceae; genus Lathyrus; species Lathyrus tuberosus. The sequence goes on along the minus strand of JALAZF010000315.1, from coordinate 5,567,735 downwards.
CTTTCTACCTCCAACTTCCCCTGTTCTTGATCAAGAATTCACACCTCCTGTTTCTCTAAATGGTGGGTTACTTGATCTCAATGTTCCTCCGTCTCCTTCAGCTAACCATGAAATCAACCTCAACTTTCAACCTCCACCTTCCCCTGTTCTTGATCAAGAATTCACACCTCCTGCTTTTCCAAATAGTGGGTTACTTTATCTCAATGTTCCTCCTTATCCTTCTGCTAACCATGAAATCAACCTCAACTCTCCACCTCCAACTTCCCCTGTTCTTGATCAAGAATTCACACCTCCCGCTTCTCTAAATGGTGGGTTACTTGATCTCAATGCTCCTCCTTCCCCTTCTGCAAACCATGAAATCAACCTCAACTTTCCACCTCCACCTTCCCCTGTTCTTGATCAAGAATTCACACCTCCTGCTTCTCTAAATAGTGGGATACTTGATCTCAATGTTCCTCCTTCTCCTTCTGCTAACCATGAAATCAACCTCAACTTTCCACCTCAACCTTCCCCTGTTCTTGATCAAGAATTCACACCTCCTGCTTCTCTAAATGATGGGTTGCTTGATCTCAATGCTCCTCCTTCTCCTTCTGCTAAAGATGAAATCAACCTCAACTTTCCACTTCCACCTTCCCCTGTTCTTGATCAAGAATTCACACCTCCTGCTTCTCTAAATGGGGGGTTACTTGATCTTAATGCTCCTCCTTCTCCTTCTACTAACCATGAAATCAACCTCAACTTTCCACCATCACCTTCCCCTGTTCTTGATCAAGAATTCATACCTCCTGCTTCTCTAAATGGTGGGTTACATGAACTCAATGCTCCTCCTTATCCTTCTTCTAACCATGAAATCAACCTCAACTTTCCACCTCCACCTTCCCCTGTTCTTGATCAAGAATTCACACCTCTTGCTTCTCCAAATGGTGGGTTACTTGATCTCAATGCTCCTTCTTCTCTTTCTGCTAACCATGAACTCAACCTCAACTTTCCACCTCTACCTTCCCCTATTCTTGATTAAGAATTCACACCTCCTGCTTCTCCAAAGGGTGGGTTACTTTATCTCAATGCCCCTCCTTCTCCTTCTGCTAACCGTGAAATCAACCTCAACTTTCTACCTCCAACTTCCCCTGTTCTTGATCAAGAATTCACACCTCCTGCTTCTCTAAATGGTGGGTTACTTGATCTCAATGCTCCTCCGTCTCCTTCAGCTAACCATGAAATCAACCTCAACTTTCCACCTCCACCTTCCCCTGTTCTTGATCAAGAATTCACACCTCCTGCTTTTCCAAATGGTGGGTTACTTTATCTCAATGTTCCTCCTTCTCCTTCTGCTAACCATGAAATCAACCTCAACTCTCCACCTCCAACTTCCCCTGTTCTTGATCAAGAATTCACACCTACTGCTTCTCTAAATGGTGGGTTACTTGATCTCAATGCTCCTCCTTCCCCTTCTGCAAACCAAGAAATTAACCTCAACTTTCCACCTCCACCTTCCCCTGTTCTTGATCAAGAATTCACACCTCCTGCTTCTCTAAATAGTGGGTTACTTGATCTCAATGTTCCTCCTTCTCCTTCTGCTAACCATGAAATCAACTTCAACTTTCCACCTCCACCTTCCCCTGTTCTTGATCAAGAATTCACACCTCCTGCTTCTCTAAATGGTGGGTTACTTGATCTCAATGTTCCCCCTTCTCCTTCTGCTAACCATGAAATCAACCTCAACTTTCCACCTCCACCTTCCCCTGTTCTTGATCAAGAATTCACACCCCCTGCTTCTCTAAATGGTGGGTTACTTGATCTCAATGCTCCTCCTTCTCCTTCTGCAAACCATAAAATCAACCTCAACTTTCCACTTCCACCTTCCCTTGTTCTTAATCAAGAATTTACACCTCCTGCTTCTCCAAATGGTGGGTTACTTTATCTCAATGCTCCTCCTTCTCCTTCTGCTAACCATGAAATCTACCTCAACTTTCCACCTACAACTTCCCCTGTTCTTGATCAAGAATTCACACCTCCTGCTTCTCTAAATGGTGGGTTACTTGATCTCAATGCTCCTTCTTCTCCTTCTGCTAACCATGAAATCAACCTCAACTTTCTACCTCCAACTTCCCCTGTTCTTGATCAAGAATACACACCTCCTGTTTCTCTAAATGGTGGGTTACTTGATCTCAATGTTCCTCCGTCTCCTTCAGCTGACCATGAAATCAACCTCAACTTTCCACCTCCACCTTCCCCTGTTCTTGATCAAGAATTCACACCTCCTGCTTTTCCAAATAGTGGGTTACTTTATCTCAATGTTCCTCCTTATCCTTCTGCTAACCATGAAATCAACCTCAACTCTCCACCTCCAACTTCCCCTGTTCTTGATCAAGAATTCACACCTCCCGCTTCTCTAAATGGTGGGTTACTTGTTCTCAATGCTCCTCCTTCCCCTTCTGCAAACCATGAAATCAACCTCAACTTTCCACCACCACCTTCCCCTGTTCTTGATCAAGAATTCACACCTCCTGCTTCTCTAAATAGTGGGATACTTGATCTCAATGTTCCTCCTTCTCCTTCTGCTAACCATGAAATCAACCTCAACTTTCCACCTCAACCTTCCCCTGTTCTTGATCAAGAATTCACACCTCCTGCTTCTCTAAATGATGGGTTGCATGATCTCAATGCTCCTCCTTCTCCTTCTGCTAAAGATGAAATCAACCTCAACTTTCCACTTCCACCTTCCCCTGTTCTTGATCAAGAATTCACACCTCCTGCTTCTCTAAATGGGGGGTTACTTGATCTTAATGCTCCTCCTTCTCCTTCTACTAACCATGAAATCAACCTCAACTTTCCACCATCACCTTCCCCTGTTCTTGATCAAGAATTCATACCTCCTGCTTCTCTAAATGGTGGGTTACATGAACTCAATGCTCCTCCTTATCCTTCTTCTAACCATGAAATCAACCTAAACTTTCCACCTCCACCTTCCCCTGTTCTTGATCAAGAATTCACACCTCTTGCTTCTCCAAATGGTGGGTTACTTGATCTCAATGCTCCTTCTTCTCTTTCTGCTAACCATGAACTCAACCTCAACTTTCCACCTCTACCTTCCCATGTTCTTGATTAATAATTCACACCTCCTGCTTCTCCAAAGGGTGGGTTACTTTATCTCAATGCCCCTCCTTCTCCTTCTGCTAACCATGAAATCAACCTCAACTTTCTACCTCCAACTTCCCCTGTTCTTGATCAAGAATTCACACCTCCTGCTTCTCTAAATGGTGGGTTTCTTGATCTCAATGCTCCTCCGTCTCCTTCAGCTAACCATGAAATCAACCTCAACTTTCCACCTCCACCTTCCCCTGTTCTTGATCAAGAATTCACACCTCCTGCTTTTCCAAATGGTGGGTTACTTTATCTCAATGTTCCTCCTTCTCCTTCTGCTAACCATGAAATCAACCTCAACTCTCCACCTCCAACTTCCCCTGTTCTTGATCAAGAATTCACACCTACTGCTTCTCTAAATGGTGGGTTACTTGATCTCAATGCTCCTCCTTCCCCTTCTGCAAACCATGAAATTAACCTCAACTTTCCACCTCCACTTTCCCCTGTTCTTGATCAAGAATTCACACCTCCTGCTTCTCTAAATAGTGGGTTACTTGATCTCAATGTTCCTCCTTCTCCTTCTGCTAACCATGAAATCAACTTCAACTTTCCACCTCCACCTTCCCCTGTTCTTGATCAAGAATTCACACCTCCTGCTTCTCTAAACGGTGGGTTACTTGATCTCAATGTTCCCCCTTCTCCTTCTGCTAACCATGAAATCAACCTCAACTTTCCACCTCCACCTTCCCCTGTTCTTGATCAAGAATTCACACCTCCTGCTTCTCTAAATGGTGGGTTACTTGATCTCAATGCTCCTCCTTCTCCTTCTGCAAACCATAAAATCAACCTCAACTTTCCACTTCCACCTTCCCCTGTTCTTAATCAAGAATTTACACCTCCTGCTTCTCCAAATGGTGGGTTACTTTATCTCAATGCTCCTCCTTCTCCTTCTGCTAACCATGAAATCTACCTCAACTTTCCACCTACAACTTCCCCTGTTCTTGATCAAGAATTCACACCTCCTGCTTCTCTAAATGGTGGGTTACTTGATCTCAATGCTCCTTCTTCTCCTTCTGCTAACCATGAAATCAACCTCAACTTTCTACCTCCAACTTCCCCTGTTCTTGATCAAGAATTCACACCTCCTGTTTCTCTAAATGGTGGGTTACTTGATCTCAATGTTCCTCCGTCTCCTTCAGCTAACCATGAAATCAACCTCAACTTTCCACCTCCACCTTCCCCTGTTCTTGATCAAGAATTCACACCTCCTGCTTTTCCAAATAGTGGGTTACTTTATCTCAATGTTCCTCCTTATCCTTCTGCTAACCATGAAATCAACCTCAACTCTCCACCTCCAACTTCCCCTGTTCTTGATCAAGAATTCACACCTCCCGCTTCTCTAAATGGTGGGTTACTTGTTCTCAATGCTCCTCCTTCCCCTTCTGCAAACCATGAAATCAACCTCAACTTTCCACCACCACCTTCCCCTGTTCTTGATCAAGAATTCACACCTCCTGCTTCTCTAAATAGTGGGATACTTGATCTCAATGTTCCTCCTTCTCCTTCTGCTAACCATGAAATCAACCTCAACTTTCCACCTCAACCTTCCCCTGTTCTTGATCAAGAATTCACACCTCCTGCTTCTCTAAATGATGGGTTGCATGATCTCAATGCTCCTCCTTCTCCTTCTGCTAAAGATGAAATCAACCTCAACTTTCCACTTCCACCTTCCCCTGTTCTTGATCAAGAATTCACACCTCCTGCTTCTCTAAATGGGGGGTTACTTGATCTTAATGCTCCTCCTTCTCCTTCTACTAACCATGAAATCAACCTCAACTTTCCACCATCACCTTCCCCTGTTCTTGATCAAGAATTCATACCTCCTGCTTCTCTAAATGGTGGGTTACATGAACTCAATGCTCCTCCTTATCCTTCTTCTAACCATGAAATCAACCTAAACTTTCCACCTCCACCTTCCCCTGTTCTTGATCAAGAATTCACACCTCTTGCTTCTCCAAATGGTGGGTTACTTGATCTCAATGCTCCTTCTTCTCTTTCTGCTAACCATGAACTCAACCTCAACTTTCCACCTCTACCTTCCCATGTTCTTGATTAATAATTCACACCTCCTGCTTCTCCAAAGGGTGGGTTACTTTATCTCAATGCCCCTCCTTCTCCTTCTGCTAACCATGAAATCAACCTCAACTTTCTACCTCCAACTTCCCCTGTTCTTGATCAAGAATTCACACCTCCTGCTTCTCTAAATGGTGGGTTTCTTGATCTCAATGCTCCTCCGTCTCCTTCAGCTAACCATGAAATCAACCTCAACTTTCCACCTCCACCTTCCCCTGTTCTTGATCAAGAATTCACACCTCCTGCTTTTCCAAATGGTGGGTTACTTTATCTCAATGTTCCTCCTTCTCCTTCTGCTAACCATGAAATCAACCTCAACTCTCCACCTCCAACTTCCCCTGTTCTTGATCAAGAATTCACACCTACTGCTTCTCTAAATGGTGGGTTACTTGATCTCAATGCTCCTCCTTCCCCTTCTGCAAACCATGAAATTAACCTCAACTTTCCACCTCCACTTTCCCCTGTTCTTGATCAAGAATTCACACCTCCTGCTTCTCTAAATAGTGGGGTTACTTGATCTCAATGTTCCTCCTTCTCCTTCTGCTAACCATGAAATCAACTTCAACTTTCCACCTCCACCTTCCCCTGTTCTTGATCAAGAATTCACACCTCCTGCTTCTCTAAACGGTGGGTTACTTGATCTCAATGTTCCCCCTTCTCCTTCTGCTAACCATGAAATCAACCTCAACTTTCCACCTCCACCTTCCCCTGTTCTTGATCAAGAATTCACACCTCCTGCTTCTCTAAATGGTGGGTTACTTGATCTCAATGCTCCTCCTTCTCCTTCTGCAAACCATAAAATCAACCTCAACTTTCCACTTCCACCTTCCCCTGTTCTTAATCAAGAATTTACACCTCCTGCTTCTCCAAATGGTGGGTTACTTTATCTCAATGCTCCTCCTTCTCCTTCTGCTAACCATGAAATCTACCTCAACTTTCCACCTACAACTTCCCCTGTTCTTGATCAAGAATTCACACCTCCTGCTTCTCTAAATGGTGGGTTACTTGATCTCAATGCTCCTTCTTCTCCTTCTGCTAAAGATGAAATCAACCCCAACTTTCCACTTCCACCTTCCCCTGTTCTTGATCAAGAATTCACACCTCCTGCTTCTCTAAATGGGGGGTTACTTGATCTTAATGCTCCTCCTTCTCCTTCTACTAACCATGAAATCAACCTCAACTTTCCACCATCACCTTCCCCTGTTCTTGATCAAGAATTCATACCTCCTGCTTCTCTAAATGGTGGGTTACATGAACTCAATGCTCCTCCTTATCCTTCTTCTAACCATGAAATCAACCTCAACTTTCCACCTCCACCTTCCCCTGTTCTTGATCAAGAATTCACACCTCTTGCTTCTCCAAATGGTGGGTTACTTGATCTCAATGCTCCTTCTTCTCTTTCTGCTAACCATGAACTCAACCTCAACTTTCCACCTCTACCTTCCCATGTTCTTGATTAAGAATTCACACCTCCTGCTTCTCCAAATGGTGGGTTACTTTATCTCAATGCTCCTCCTTCTCCTTCTGCTAACCATGAAATCTACCTCAACTTTCCACCTACAACTTCCCCTGTTCTTGATCAAGAATTCACACCTCCTGCTTCTCTAAATGGTGGGTTACTTGATCTCAATGCTCCTTCTTCTCCTTCTGCTAACCATGAAATCAACCTCAACTTTCTACCTCCAACTTCCCCTGTTCTTGATCAAGAATTCACACCTCCTGTTTCTCTAAATGGTGGGTTACTTGATCTCAATGTTCCTCCGTCTCCTTCAGCTAACCATGAAATCAACCTCAACTTTCCACCTCCACCTTCCCCTGTTCTTGATCAAGAATTCACACCTCCTGCTTTTCCAAATAGTGGGTTACTTTATCTCAATGTTCCTCCTTATCCTTCTGCTAACCATGAAATCAACCTCAACTCTCCACCTCCAACTTCCCCTGTTCTTGATCAAGAATTCACACCTCCCGCTTCTCTAAATGGTGGGTTACTTGATCTCAATGCTCCTCCTTCCCCTTCTGCAAACCATGAAATCAACCTCAACTTTCCACCTCCACCTTCCCCTGTTCTTGATCAAGAATTCACACCTCCTGCTTCTCTAAATAGTGGCATACTTGATCTCAATGTTCCTCCTTCTCCTTCTGCTAACCATGAAATCAACCTCAACTTTCCACCTCAACCTTCCCCTGTTCTTGATCAAGAATTCACACCTCCTGCTTCTCTAAATGATGGGTTACTTTATCTCAATGCTCCTCCTTCTCCTTCTGCTAAAGATGAAATCAACCCCAACTTTCCACTTCCACCTTCCCCTGTTCTTGATCAAGAATTCACACCTCCTGCTTCTCTAAATGGGGGGTTACTTGATCTTAATGCTCCTCCTTCTCCTTCTACTAACCATGAAATCAACCTCAACTTTCCACCATCACCTTCCCCTGTTCTTGATCAAGAATTCATACCTCCTGCTTCTCTAAATGGTGGGTTACATGAACTCAATGCTCCTCCTTATCCTTCTTCTAACCATGAAATCAACCTCAACTTTCCACCTCCACCTTCCCCTGTTCTTGATCAAGAATTCACACCTCTTGCTTCTCCAAATGGTGGGTTACTTGATCTCAATGCTCCTTCTTCTCTTTCTGCTAACCATGAACTCAACCTCAACTTTCCACCTCTACCTTCCCATGTTCTTGATTAAGAATTCACACCTCCTGCTTCTCCAAATGGTGGGTTACTTTATCTCAATGCTCCTCCTTCTCCTTCTGCTAACCATGAAATCTACCTCAACTTTCCACCTACAACTTCCCCTGTTCTTGATCAAGAATTCACACCTCCTGCTTCTCTAAATGGTGGGTTACTTGATCTCAATGCTCCTTCTTCTCCTTCTGCTAACCATGAAATCAACCTCAACTTTCTACCTCCAACTTCCCCTGTTCTTGATCAAGAATTCACACCTCCTGTTTCTCTAAATGGTGGGTTACTTGATCTCAATGTTCCTCCGTCTCCTTCAGCTAACCATGAAATCAACCTCAACTTTCCACCTCCACCTTCCCCTGTTCTTGATCAAGAATTCACACCTCCTGCTTTTCCAAATAGTGGGTTACTTTATCTCAATGTTCCTCCTTATCCTTCTGCTAACCATGAAATCAACCTCAACTCTCCACCTCCAACTTCCCCTGTTCTTGATCAAGAATTCACACCTCCCGCTTCTCTAAATGGTGGGTTACTTGATCTCAATGCTCCTCCTTCCCCTTCTGCAAACCATGAAATCAACCTCAACTTTCCACCTCCACCTTCCCCTGTTCTTGATCAAGAATTCACACCTCCTGCTTCTCTAAATAGTGGCATACTTGATCTCAATGTTCCTCCTTCTCCTTCTGCTAACCATGAAATCAACCTCAACTTTCCACCTCAACCTTCCCCTGTTCTTGATCAAGAATTCACACCTCCTGCTTCTCTAAATGATGGGTTACTTGATCTCAATGCTCCTCCTTCTCCTTCTACTAAAGATGAAATCAACCTCAACTTTCCACTTCCACCTTCCCCTGTTCTTGATCAAGAATTCACACCTCCTGCTTCTCTAAATGGGGGGTTACTTGATCTTAATGCCCCTCCTTCTCCTTCTACTAACCATGAAATCAACCTCAACTTTCCACCATCACCTTCCCCTGTTCTTGATCAAGAATTCATACCTCCTGCTTCTCTAAATGGTGGGTTACATGAACTCAATGCTCCTCCTTATCCTTCTTCTAACCATGAAATCAACCTCAACTTTCCACCTCCACCTTCCCCTGTTCTTGATCAAGAATTCACACCTCTTGCTTCTCCAAATGGTGGGTTACTTGATCTCAATGCTCCTTCTTCTCTTTCTGCTAACCATGAACTCAACCTCAACTTTCCACCTCTACCTTCCCATGTTCTTGATTAAGAATTCACACCTCCTGCTTCTCCAAAGGGTGGGTTACTTTATCTCAATGCCCCTCCTTCTCCTTCTGCTAACCATGAAATCAACCTCAACTTTCTACCTCCAACTTCCCCTGTTCTTGATCAAGAATTCACACCTCCTGCTTCTCTAAATGGTGGGTTTCTTGATGTCAATGCTCCTCCGTCTCCTTCAGCTAACCATGAAATCAACCTCAACTTTCCACCTCCACCTTCCCCTGTTCTTGATCAAGAATTCACACCTCCTGCTTTTCCAAATGGTGGGTTACTTTATCTCAATGTTCCTCCTTCTCCTTCTGCTAACCATGAAATCAACCTCAACTCTCCACCTCCAACTTCCCCTGTTCTTGATCGAGAATTCACACCTACTGCTTCTCTAAATGGTGGGTTACTTGATCTCAATGCTCCTCCTTCCCCTTCTGCAAACCATGAAATTAACCTCAACTTTCCACCTCCACCTTCCCCTGTTCTTGATCAAGAATTCACACCTCCTGCTTCTCTAAATAGTGGGTTACTTGATCTCAATGTTCCTCCTTCTCCTTCTGCTAACCATGAAATCAACTTCAACTTTCCACCTCCACCTTCCCCTGTTCTTGATCAAGAATTCACACCTCCCGCTTCTCTAAATGGTGGGTTACTTGATCTCAATGCTCCTCCTTCCCCTTCTGCAAACCATGAAATCAACCTCAACTTTCCACCTCCACCTTCCCCTGTTCTTGATCAAGAATTCACACCTCCCGCTTCTCTAAATAGTGGCATACTTGATCTCAATGTTCCTCCTTCTCCTTCTGCTAACCATGAAATCAACCTCAACTTTCCACCTCAACCTTCCCCTGTTCTTGATCAAGAATTCACACCTCCTGCTTCTCTAAATGATGGGTTACTTGATCTCAATGCTCCTCCTTCTCCTTCTGCTAAAGATGAAATCAACCTCAACTTTCCACTTCCACCTTCCCCTGTTCTTGATCAAGAATTCACACCTCCTGCTTCTCTAAATGGGGGGTTACTTGATCTTAATGCTCCTCCTTCTCCTTCTACTAACCATGAAATCAACCTCAACTTTCCACCATCACCTTCCCCTGTTCTTGATCAAGAATTCATACCTCCTGCTTCTCTAAATGGTGGGTTACATGAACTCAATGCTCCTCCTTATCCTTCTTCTAACCATGAAATCAACCTCAACTTTCCACCTCCACCTTCCCCTGTTCTTGATCAAGAATTCACACCTCTTGCTTCTCCAAATGGTGGGTTACTTGATCTCAATGCTCCTTCTTCTCTTTCTGCTAACCATGAACTCAACCTCAACTTTCCACCTCTACCTTCCCATGTTCTTGATTAAGAATTCACACCTCCTGCTTCTCCAAAGGGTGGGTTACTTTATCTCAATGCCCCTCCTTCTCCTTCTGCTAACCATGAAATCAACCTCAACTTTCTACCTCCAACTTCCCATGTTCTTGATCAAGAATTCACACCTCCTGCTTCTCTAAATGGTGGGTTTCTTGATCTCAATGCTCCTCCGTCTCCTTCAGCTAACCATGAAATCAACCTCAACTTTCCACCTCCACCTTCCCCTGTTCTTGATCAAGAATTCACACCTCCTGCTTTTCCAAATGGTGGGTTACTTTATCTCAATGTTCCTCCTTCTCCTTCTGCTAACCATGAAATCAACCTCAACTCTCCACCTCCAACTTCCCCTGTTCTTGATCAAGAATTCACACCTACTGCTTCTCTAAATGGTGGGTTACTTGATCTCAATGCTCCTCCTTCCCCTTCTGCAAACCATGAAATTAACCTCAACTTTCCACCTCCACCTTCCCCTGTTCTTGATCAAGAATTCACACCTCCTGCTTCTCTAAATAGTGGGTTACTTGATCTCAATGCTCCTCCTTCCCCTTCTGCAAACCATGAAATCAACCTCAACTTTCCACCTCCACCTTCCCCTGTTCTTGATCAAGAATTCACACCTCCTGCTTCTCTAAATAGTGGCATACTTGATCTCAATGTTCCTCCTTCTCCTTCTGCTAACCATGAAATCAACCTCAACTTTCCACCTCAACCTTCCCCTGTTCTTGATCAAGAATTCACACCTCCTGCTTCTCTAAATGATGGGTTACTTGATCTCAATGCTCCTCCTTCTCCTTCTGCTAAAGATGAAATCAACCCCAACTTTCCACTTCCACCTTCCCCTGTTCTTGATCAAGAATTCACACCTCCTGCTTCTCTAAATGGGGGGTTACTTGATCTTAATGCTCCTCCTTCTCCTTCTACTAACCATGAAATCAACCTCAACTTTCCACCATCACCTTCCCCTGTTCTTGATCAAGAATTCATACCTCCTGCTTCTCTAAATGGTGGGTTACATGAACTCAATGCTCCTCCTTATCCTTCTTCTAACCATGAAATCAACCTCAACTTTCCACCTCCACCTTCCCCTGTTCTTGATCAAGAATTCACACCTCTTGCTTCTCCAAATGGTGGGTTACTTGATCTCAATGCTCCTTCTTCTCTTTCTGCTAACCATGAACTCAACCTCAACTTTCCACCTCTACCTTCCCATGTTCTTGATTAAGAATTCACACCTCCTGCTTCTCCAAATGGTGGGTTACTTTATCTCAATTCTCCTCCTTCTCCTTCTGCTAACCATGAAATCTACCTCAACTTTCCACCTACAACTTCCCCTGTTCTTGATCAAGAATTCACACCTCCTGCTTCTCTAAATGGTGGGTTACTTGATCTCAATGCTCCTTCTTCTCCTTCTGCTAACCATGAAATCAACCTCAACTTTCTACCTCCAACTTCCCCTGTTCTTGATCAAGAATTCACACCTCCTGTTTCTCTAAATGGTGGGTTACTTGATCTCAATGTTCCTCCGTCTCCTTCAGCTAACCATGAAATCAACCTCAACTTTCCACCTCCACCTTCCCCTGTTCTTGATCAAGAATTCACACCTCCTGCTTTTCCAAATAGTGGGTTACTTTATCTCAATGTTCCTCCTTATCCTTCTGCTAACCATGAAATCAACCTCAACTCTCCACCTCCAACTTCCCCTGTTCTTGATCAAGAATTCACACCTCCCGCTTCTCTAAATGGTGGGTTACTTGATCTCAATGCTCCTCCTTCCCCTTCTGCAAACCATGAAATCAACCTCAACTTTCCACCTCCACCTTCCCCTGTTCTTGATCAAGAATTCACACCTCCTGCTTCTCTAAATAGTGGCATACTTGATCTCAATGTTCCTCCTTCTCCTTCTGCTAACCATGAAATCAACCTCAACTTTCCACCTCAACCTTCCCCTGTTCTTGATCAAGAATTCACACCTCCTGCTTCTCTAAATGATGGGTTACTTGATCTCAATGCTCCTCCTTCTCCTTCTACTAAAGATGAAATCAACCTCAACTTTCCACTTCCACCTTCCCCTGTTCTTGATCAAGAATTCACGCCTCCTGCTTCTCTAAATGGGGGGTTACTTGATCTTAATGCTCCTCCTTCTCCTTCTACTAACCATGAAATCAACCTCAACTTTCCACCATCACCTTCCCCTGTTCTTGATCAAGAATTCATACCTCCTGCTTCTCTAAATGGTGGGTTACATGAACTCAATGCTCCTCCTTATCCTTCTTCTAACCATGAAATCAACCTCAACTTTCCACCTCCACCTTCCCCTGTTCTTGATCAAGAATTCACACCTCTTGCTTCTCCAAATGGTGGGTTACTTGATCTCAATGCTCCTTCTTCTCTTTCTGCTAACCATGAACTCAACCTCAACTTTCCACCTCTACCTTCCCATGTTCTTGATTAAGAATTCACACCTCCTGCTTCTCCAAAGGGTGGGTTACTTTATCTCAATGCCCCTCCTTCTCCTTCTGCTAACCATGAAATCAACCTCAACTTTCTACCTCCAACTTCCCCTGTTCTTGATCAAGAATTCACACCTCCTGCTTCTCTAAATGGTGGGTTTCTTGATGTCAATGCTCCTCCGTCTCCTTCAGCTAACCATGAAATCAACCTCAACTTTCCACCTCCACCTTCCCCTGTTCTTGATCAAGAATTCACACCTCCTGCTTTTCCAAATGGTGGGTTACTTTATCTCAATGTTCCTCCTTCTCCTTCTGCTAACCATGAAATCAACCTCAACTCTCCACCTCCAACTTCCCCTGTTCTTGATCGAGAATTCACACCTACTGCTTCTCTAAATGGTGGGTTACTTGATCTCAATGCTCCTCCTTCCCCTTCTGCAAACCATGAAATTAACCTCAACTTTCCACCTCCACCTTCCCCTGTTCTTGATCAAGAATTCACACCTCCTGCTTCTCTAAATAGTGGGTTACTTGATCTCAATGTTCCTCCTTCTCCTTCTGCTAACCATGAAATCAACTTCAACTTTCCACCTCCACCTTCCCCTGTTCTTGATCAAGAATTCACACCTCCCGCTTCTCTAAATGGTGGGTTACTTGATCTCAATGCTCCTCCTTCCCCTTCTGCAAACCATGAAATCAACCTCAACTTTCCACCTCCACCTTCCCCTGTTCTTGATCAAGAATTCACACCTCCTGCTTCTCTAAATAGTGGCATACTTGATCTCAATGTTCCTCCTTCTCCTTCTGCTAACCATGAAATCAACCTCAACTTTCCACCTCAACCTTCCCCTGTTCTTGATCAAGAATTCACACCTCCTGCTTCTCTAAATGATGGGTTACTTGATCTCAATGCTCCTCCTTCTCCTTCTGCTAAAGATGAAATCAACCTCAACTTTCCACTTCCACCTTCCCCTGTTCTTGATCAAGAATTCACACCTCCTGCTTCTCTAAATGGGGGGTTACTTGATCTTAATGCTCCTCCTTCTCCTTCTACTAACCATGAAATCAACCTCAACTTTCCACCATCACCTTCCCCTGTTCTTGATCAAGAATTCATACCTCCTGCTTCTCTAAATGGTGGGTTACATGAACTCAATGCTCCTCCTTATCCTTCTTCTAACCATGAAATCAACCTCAACTTTCCACCTCCACCTTCCCCTGTTCTTGATCAAGAATTCACACCTCTTGCTTCTTCAAATGGTGGGTTACTTGATCTCAATGCTCCTTCTTCTCTTTCTGCTAACCATGAACTCAACCTCAACTTTCCACCTCTACCTTCCCATGTTCTTGATTAAGAATTCACACCTCCTGCTTCTCCAAAGGGTGGGTTACTTTATCTCAATGCCCCTCCTTCTCCTTCTGCTAACCATGAAATCAACCTCAACTTTCTACCTCCAACTTCCCCTGTTCTTGATCAAGAATTCACACCTCCTGCTTCTCTAAATGGTGGGTTTCTTGATCTCAATGCTCCTCCGTCTCCTTCAGCTAACCATGAAATCAACCTCAACTTTCCACCTCCACCTTCCCCTGTTCTTGATCAAGAATTCACACCTCCTGCTTTTCCAAATGGTGGGTTACTTTATCTCAATGTTCCTCCTTCTCCTTCTGCTAACCATGAAATCAACCTCAACTCTCCACCTCCAACTTCACCTGTTCTTGATCAAGAATTCACACCTACTGCTTCTCTAAATGGTGGGTTACTTGATCTCAATGCTCCTCCTTCCCCTTCTGCAAACCATGAAATTAACCTCAACTTTCCACCTCCACCTTCCCCTGTTCTTGATCAAGAATTCACACCTCCTGCTTCTCTAAATAGTGGGTTACTTGATCTCAATGTTCCTCCTTCTCCTTCTGCTAACCATGAAATCAACTTCAACTTTCCACCTCCACCTTCCCCTGTTCTTGATCAAGAATTCACACCTCCTGCTTCTCTAAATGGTGGGTTACTTGATCTCAATGTTCCCCCTTCTCCTTCTGCTAACCATGAAATCAACCTCAACTTTCCACCTCCACCTTCCCCTGTTCTTGATCAAGAATTCACACCTCCTGCTTATCTAAATGGTGGGTTACTTGATCTCAATGCTCCTCCTTCTCCTTCTGCAAACCATAAAATCAACCTCAACTTTCCACTTCCACCTTCCCCTGTTCTTAATCAAGAATTTACACCTCCTGCTTCTCCAAATGGTGGGTTACTTTATCTCAATGCTCCTCCTTCTCATTCTGCTAACCATGAAATCTACCTCAACTTTCCACCTACAACTTCCCCTGTTCTTGATCAAGAATTCACACCTCCTGCTTCTCTAAATGGTGGGTTACTTGATCTCAATGCTCCTTCTTCTCCTTCTGCTAACCATGAAATCAACCTCAACTTTCTACCTCCAACTTCCCCTGTTCTTGATCAAGAATTCACACCTCCTGTTTCTCTAAATGTTGGGTTACTTGATCTCAATGTTCCTCCGTCTCCTTCAGCTAACCATGAAATCAACCTCAACTTTCCACCTCCACCTTCCCCTGTTCTTGATCAAGAATTCACACCTCCTGCTTTTCCAAATAGTGGGTTACTTTATCTCAATGTTCCTCCTTATCCTTCTGCTAACCATGAAATCAACCTCAACTCTCCACCTCCAACTTCCCCTGTTCTTGATCAAGAATTCACACCTCCCGCTTCTCTAAATGGTGGGTTACTTGATCTCAATGCTCCTCCTTCCCCTTCTGCAAACCATGAAATCAACCTCAACTTTCCACCTCCACCTTCCCCTGTTCTTGATCAAGAATTCACACCTCCTGCTTCTCTAAATAGTGGGATACTTGATCTCAATGTTCCGCCTTCTCCTTCTGCTAACCATGAAATCAACCTCAACTTTCCACCTCAACCTTCCCCTGTTCTTGATCAAGAATTCACACCTCCAGCTTCTCTAAATGATGGGTTACTTGATCTCAATGCTCCTCCTTCTCCTTCTGCTAAAGATGAAATCAACCTCAACTTTCCACTTCCACCTTCCCCTGTTCTTGATCAAGAATTCACACCTCCTGCTTCTCTAAATGGGGGGTTACTTGATCTTAATGCTCCTCCTTCTCCTTCTACTAACCATGAAATCAACCTCAACTTTCCACCATCACCTTCCCCTGTTCTTGATCAAGAATTCATACCTCCTGCTTCTCTAAATGGTGGGTTACATGAACTCAATGCTCCTCCTTATCCTTCTTCTAACCATGAAATCAACCTCAACTTTCCACCTCCACCTTCCCCTGTTCTTGATCAAGAATTCACACCTCTTGCTTCTCCAAATGGTGGGTTACTTGATCTCAATGCTCCTTCTTCTCTTTCTGCTAACCATGAACTCAACCTCAACTTTCCACCTCTACCTTCCCCTGTTCTTGATTAAGAATTCACACCTCCTGCTTCTCCAAAGGGTGGGTTACTTTATCTCAATGCCCCTCCTTATCCTTCTGCTAACCATGAAATCAACCTCAACTTTCTACCTCCAACTTCCCTTGTTCTTGATCAAGAATTCACACCTCCTGCTTCTCTAAATGGTGGGTTACTTGATCTCAATGCTCCTCCGTCTCCTTCAGCTAACCATGAAATCAACCTCAACTTTCCACCTCCACCTTCCCCTGTTCTTGATCAAGAATTCACACCTCCTGCTTTTCCAAATGGTGGGTTACTTTATCTCAATGTTCCTCCTTCTCCTTCTGCTAACCATGAAATCAACCTCAACTCTCCACCTCCAACTTCCCCTGTTCTTGATCAAGAATTCACACCTAATGCTTCTCTAAATGGTGGGTTACTTGATCTCAATGCTCCTCCATCCCCTTCTGCAAACCATGAAATTAACCTCAACTTTCCACCTCCACCTTCCCCTGTTCTTGATCAAGAATTCACACCTCCTGCTTCTCAAAATAGTGGGTTACTTCATCTCAATGTTCCTCCTTCTCCTTCTGCTAACCATGAAATCAACTTCAACTTTCCACCTCCACCTTCCCCTGTTCTTGATCAAGAATTCACACCTCCTGCTTCTCTAAATGGTGGGTTACTTGATGTCAATGTTCCCGCTTCTCCTTCTGCTAACCATGAAATCAACCTCAACTTTCCACCTCCACCTTCCCCTGTTCTTGATCAAGAATTCACACCTCCTGCTTCTCTAAATGGTGGGTTACTTGATCTCAATGCTCCTCCTTCTCCTTCTGCAAACCATAAAATCAACCTCAACTTTCCACTTCCACCTTCCCCTGTTCTTAATCAAGAATTTACACCTCCTGCTTCTCCAAATGGTGGGTTACTTTATCTCAATGCTCCTCCTTCTCCTTCTGCTAACCATGAAATCTACCTCAACTTTCCACCTACAACTTCCCCTGTTCTTGATCAAGAATTCACACCTCCTGCTTCTCTAAATGGTGGGTTACTTGATCTCAATGCACCTCCCACTCCTTCTGCTAACCATGAAATCAACCTCAACTTTCCACCTCCAAGTTCCCCTGTTCTTGATCAAGAATTCACACCTCCTGCTTTTCCAAATTGTGGGTTACTTTATCTCAATGCTCCTCCTTCTCCTTCTGCTAACTATGTAATCAACCTCAACTTTCCACCTCCACCTTCCCCTGTTCTTGATCATGAATTCACACCTACTGCTTCTCTAAATGGTGGGTTACTTGATCTCAATGCTCCTTCTTCTCCTTCTGCTAACCATGAAATCAAGCTCAACTTTCCACTTCCACCTTCCCCTGTACTTGATCAAGAATTCACACCTCCTGCTTCTCTAAATGGTGGGTTACTTGATCTCAATGCTCCTCCTTCTCCTTCTGCTAAAGATGAAATCAACCTCAACTTTCCACTTCCACCTTCCCCTGTTCTTGATCAAGAATTCACACCTCCTGCTTCTCTAAATGGGGGGTTACTTGATCTCAATGCTCCTCCTTCTCCTTCTACTAACCATGAAATCAACCTCAACTTTCCACCATCACCTTCCCCTGTTCTTGATCAAGAATTCATACCTCCTACTTCTCTAAATGGTGGGTTACATGAACTCAATGCTCCTCCTTATCCTTCTTCTAACCATGAAATCAACCTCAACTTTCCACCTCCACCTTCCCCTGTTCTTGATCAAGAATTCACACCTCTTGCTTCTCCAAATGGTGGGTTACTTGAACTCAATGCTCCTTCTTCTCTTTCTACTAACCATGAACTCAACCTCAACTTTCCACCTCTACCTTCCCCTGTTCTTGATTAAGAATTCACACCTCCTGCTTCTCCAAAGGGTGGGTTACTTTATCTCAATGCCCCTCCTTCTCCTTCTGCTAACCATGAAATCAACCTCAACTTTCTACCTCCAACTTCCCCTGTTCTTGATCAAGAATTCACACCTCCTGCTTCTCTAAATGGTGGGTTACTTGATCTCAATGCTCCTCCGTCTCCTTCAGCTAACCATGAAATCAACCTCAACTTTCCACCTGCACCTTCCCCTGTTCTTGATCAAGAATTCACTCCTCCTGCTTTTCCAAATGGTGGGTTACTTTATCTCAATGCTCCTCCTTCTCCGTCTGCTAACCATGAAATCAACCTCAACTTTCCACTTCCATCTTCCCCTGTTCTTGATCAAGAATTCACACCTCCTGCTTCTCTAAATGGTGGGTTACTTGATCGCAACGCTCCTCCTTCTCCTTCTGCTAACCTTGAAATCAACCTCAACTTCCACCACCACCTTCCCCTGTTCTTGATCAAGAATTCACACCTCCTGCTTCTCTAAATGGTGGGTTACTTGAACTCAATGCTCCTCCTTATCCTTCTGCTAACCATGAAATCAACCTCAACTTTCCACCTCCACCTTCCCCTGTTCTTGATCAAGAATTCACACCTACAGCTTCTCTAAATGGTGGGTTACTTGATCTCAATGTTCCTCCTTCTCCTTCTGCTAACCATGAAATCAACGTCAACTTTCCACCTCCACCTTCCCCTGTTCTTGATCAAGAATTCACACCTCCTGCTTCTCCAAATGGAGGGTTACTTGATCTCAATGTTCCCCCTTCTCCTTCTGCTAACCATGAAATCAACCTCAACTTTCCACCTCCAGCTTCCCCTGTTCTTGATCAAGAATTCACACCTCATGTTTCTCCAAATAGTGGGTTACTTTATCTCAATGCTCATCCTTCTCCTTCTGCTAACCATGAAATCAACCTCAACTTTCCACCTCCAAGTTCCCCTGTTCTTGATCAAGAATTCACACCTCCTGCTATTCCAAATGGTGGGTTACTTTATCTCAATGCTCCTCCTTCTCCTTCTACTAACCATGTAATCAACCTCAACTCTCCACCTCCACCTTCCCCTGTTCTTGATCAAGAATTCACACCTCATGCTTCTCTAAATGGTGGGTTACTTGATCTCAATGCTCCTCCGTCTCCTTCTGCTAACCATGAAATAAACCTCAACTTTCCACCTCCAGCTTCCCCTGTTCTTGATCAAGAATCCACACCTCCTGTTATTTTAAATGGTGGGTTACTTTATCTCAATGCTCCTTCTTCTCCTTTTGCTAACCATGAAATCAACCTCAACTTTCCACCTCCACCTTCCCCTGTTCTTGATCAAGAATTCACACCTACAGCTTCTCTAAATGGTGGGTTACTTGATCTCAATGTTCCTCCTTCTCCTTCTGCTAACCATGAAATCAACCTCAACTTTCCACCTCCAGCTTCCCCTCTTTTTGATTAAGAATTCACACCTCCTGCTTCTCCAAATGGTGGGTTACTTGATCTCAATGTTCATTCTTCTCCTTTTGCTAACAATGAAATCAACCTCACCTTTCCACCTCCACCTTCCCCTGTTCTTGATCAAGAATTCACACCTCCTGCTTCTCCAAATGGAGGGTTACTTGATCTCAATGTTCCCCCTTCTCCTTCTGCTAACCATGAAATCAACCTCAACTTTCCACCTCCAGCTTCCCCTGTTCTTGATCAAGAATTCACACCTCATGTTTCTCCAAATAGTGGGTTACTTGATCTCAATGCTCATCCTTCTCCTTCTGCTAACCATGAAATCAACCTCAACTTTCCACCTCCAAGTTCCCCTGTTCTTGATCAAGAATTCACACCTCCTGCTATTCCAAATGGTGGGTTACTTTATCTCAATGCTCCTCCTTCTCCTTCTACTAACCATGTAATCAACCTCAACTCTCCACCTCCACCTTCCCTTGTTCCTGATCAAGAATTCACACCTCCTGCTTCTCTAAATGGTGGGTTACTTGATCTCAATGCTCCTCCGTCTCCTTCTGCTAACCATGAAATAAACCTCAACTTTCCACCTCCAGCTTCCCCTGTTCTTGATCAAGAATTCACACCTCCTGTTATTTTAAATGGTGGGTTACTTTATCTCAATGCTCCTTCTTCACCTTTTGCTAACCATGAAATCAACCTCAACTTTCCACCTCCACCTTCCCCTGTTCTTGATCAAGAATTCACACCTCCTGTTTCTCTAAATGGTGGGTTACTTGATCTCAATGCTCCTCCTTCTCCTTCTGCTAAAGATGAAATCAACCTCAACTTTCCACTTCCACCTTCTCCTGTTCTTGATCAAGAATTCACACCTCCTGCTTCTCTAAATGGTGGGTTACTTGATCTCAATGCTCCTCCTTCTCCTTCTGCTAACCATGAAATCAACCTCCACTTTCCACCATCACCTTCCCCTGTTCTTGATCATGAATTCACACCTCCTGCTTCTCTAAATGGTGGGTTACATGAACTCAATGCTCCTCCTTATCCTTCTTCTAACCATGAAATCAACCTCAACTTTCCACCTCCACCTTCCCCTGTTCTTGATCAAGAATTCACACCTCTTGCTTCTCCAAATGGTGGGTTACTTGATCTCAATGCTCCTTCTTCTCTTTCTTCTAACCATGAACTCAACCTCAACTTTCCACCTCTACCTTCCCCTGTTCTTGATTAAGAATTCACACCTCCTGCTTCTCCAAAGGGTGGGTTACTTTATCTCAATGCCCCTCCTTCTCCTTCTGCTAACCATGAAATCAACCTCAACTTTCTACCTCCAACTTCCCCTGTTCTTGATCAAGAATTCACACCTCCTGCTTCTCTAAATGGTGGGTTACTTGATCTCAATGCTCCTCCGTCTCCTTCAGCTAACCATGAAATCAACCTCAACTTTCCACCTCCACCTTCCCCTGTTCTTGATCAAGAATTCACACCTCCTGCTTTTCCAAATAGTGGGTTACTTTATCTCAATGTTCCTCCTTCTTCTTCCGCTAACCATGAAATCAACCTCAACTCTCCACCTCGAACTTCCCCTGTTCTTGATCAAGAATTCACACCTACTGCTTCTCTAAATGGTGGGTTACTTGATCTCAATGCTCCTCCTTCCCCTTCTGCAAACCATGAAATTAATCTCAACTTTCCACCTCCACCTTCCCCTGTTCTTGATCAATAATTCACACCTCCTGCTTCTCTAAATAGTGGGTTACTTGATCTCAATGTTCCTCCTTCTCCTTCTGCTAACCATGAAATCAACCTCAACTTTCCACCTCAACCTTCCCGTGTTCTTGATTAAGAATTCACACCTCCTGCTTCTCTAAATGATGGGTTACTTGATCTCAATGCTCCTCCTTCTCCTTCTGCTAACCATGAAATCAACCTCAACTTTCTACCTCCAACTTCCCCTGTTCTTGTTCAAGAATTCACACCTCCTGCTTCTCTAAATGGTGGGTTACTTGATCTCAATGTTCCTCCGTCTCCTTCAGCTAACCAGGAAATCAACCTCAACTTTCCACCTCAACCTTCCCCTGTTCTTGATCAAGAATTCACACCTCCTGCTTCTCTAAATGGTGGGTTACTTGAACTCAATGCTCCTCCTTATCCTTCTGCTAACCATGAAATCAACCTCAACTTTCCACCTCCACCTTCCCCTGTTCTTGATCAAGAATTCACACCTACAGCTTCTCTAAATGGTGGGTTACTTGATCTCAATGTTCCTCCTTCTCCTTCTGCTAACCATGAAATCAACCTCAACTTTCCACCTCCACCTTCCCCTCTTTTTGATTAAGAATTCACACCTCCTGCTTCTCCAAATGGTGGGTTACTTGATCTCAATGTTCATTCATCTCCTTCTGCTAACAATGAAATCAACCTCAACTTTCCACCTCCACCTTCCCCTGTTCTTGATCAAGAATTCACACCTCCTGCTTCTCCGAATGGAGGGTTACTTGATCTCAATGTTCCCCCTTCTCATTCTGCTAACCATGAAATCAACCTCAACTTTCCACCTCCAGCTTCCCCTGTTCTTGATCAAGAATTCACACCTCATGTTTCTCCAAATAGTGGGTTACTTTATCTCAATGCTCATCCTTCTCCTTCTGCTAACCATGAAATCAACCTCAACTTTCGACCTCCAAGTTCCCCTGTTCTTGATCAAGAATTCACACCTCCTGCTATTCCAAATGGTGGGTTACTTTATCTCAATGCTCCTCCTTCTCCTTCTACTAACCATGTAATCAACCTCAACTCTCCACCTCCACCTTCCCCTGTTCTTGATCAAGAATTCACACCTCATGCTTCTCTAAATGGTGGGTTACTTGATCTCAATGCTCCTCCGCCTCCTTCTGCTAACCATGAAATAAACCTCAACTTTCCACCTACAGCTTCCCCTGTTCTTGATCAAGAATTCACACCTCCTGTTATTTTAAATTGTGGGTTACTTTATCTCAATGCTCCTTCTTCTCCTTTTGCTAACCATGAAATCAACCTCAACTTTCCACCTCCACCTTCCCCTGTTCTTGATCAAGAATTCACACCTACAGCTTCTCTAAATGGTGGGTTACTTGATCTCAATGTTCCTCCTTCTCCTTCTGCTAACCATGAAATCAACCTCAACTTTCCACCTCCACCTTCCCCTCTTTTTGATTAAGAATTCACACCTCCTGCTTCTCCAAATGGTGGGTTACTTGATCTCAATGTTCATTCTTCTCCTTCTGCTAACAATGAAATCAACCTCAACTTTCCACCTCCACATTCCCCTGTTCTTGATCAAGAATTCACACCTCCTGCTTCTCCAAATGGAGGGTTAATTGATCTCAATGTTCCCCCTTCTCCTTCTGCTAACCATGAAATCAACCTCAACTTTCCACCTCCAGCTTCCCCTGTTCTTGATCAAGAATTCACACCTCATGTTTCTCCAAATAGTGGGTTACTTTATCTCAATGCTCATCCTTCTCCTTCTGCTAACCATGAAATCAACCTCAACTTTCCACCTCCAAGTTCCCCTGTTCTTGATCAAGAATTCACACCTCCTGCTATTCCAAATGGTGGGTTACTTTATCTCAATGCTCCTCCTTCTCCTTCTACTAACCATGTAATCAACCTCAACTCTCCACCTCCACCTTCCCCTGTTCTTGATCAAGAATTCACACCTCATGCTTCTCTAAATGGTGGGTAACTTGATCTCAATGCTCCTCCGTCTCCTTCTGCTAACCATGAAATAAACCTCAACTTTCCACCTCCAGCTTCCCCTGTTCTTGATCAAGAATTCACACCTCCTGTTATTTTAATTGGTGGGTTACTTTATCTCAATGCTCCTTCTTCTCCTTTTGCTAACCATGAAATCAACCTCAACTTTCCACCTCCACCTTCCCCTGTTCTTGATCAAGAATTCACACCTCCTGTTTCTCTAAATGGTGGGTTACTTGATCTCAATGCTCCTCCTTCTCCTTCTGCTAAAGATGAAATCAACCTCAACTTTCCACTTCCACCTTCTCCTGTTCTTGATCAAGAATTCACACCTCCTGCTTCTCTAAATGGTGGGTTACTTGATCTCAATGCTCCTCCTTCTCCTTCTGCTAACCATGAAATCAACCTCCACTTTCCACCATCACCTTCCCCTGTTCTTGATCATGAATTCACACCTCTTGCTTCTCTAAATGGTGGGTTACATGAACTCAATGCTCCTCCTTATCCTTCTTCTAACCATGAAATCAACCTCAACTTTCCACCTCCACCTTCCCCTGTTCTTGATCAAGAATTCACGCCTCTTGCTTCTCCAAATGGTGGGTTACTTGATCTCAATGCTCCTTCTTCTCTTTCTTCTAACCATGAACTCAACCTCAACTTTCCACCTCTACCTTCCCCGGTTCTTGATTAAGAATTCACACCTCCTGCTTCTCCAAAGGGTGGGTTACTTTATCTCAATGCCCCTCATTCTCCTTCTGCTAACCATGAAATCAACCTCAACTTTCTACCTCCAACTTCCCCTGTTCTTGATCAAGAATTCACACCTCCTGCTTCTCTAAATGGTGGGTTACTTGATCTCAATGCTCCTCCGTCTCCTTCAGCTAACCATGAAATCAACCTCAACTTTCCACCTCCACCTTCCCCTGTTCTTGATCAAGAATTCACACCTCCTGCTTTTCCAAATAGTGGGTTACTTTATCTCAATGTTCCTCCTTCTTCTTCCGCTAACCATGAAATCAACCTCAACTCTCCACCTCGAACTTCCCCTGTTCTTGATCAAGAATTCACACCTACTGCTTCTCTAAATGGTGGGTTACTTGATCTCAATGCTCCTCCTTCCCCTTCTGCAAACCATGAAATTAATCTCAACTTTCCACCTCCACCTTCCCCTGTTCTTGATCAATAATTCACACCTCCTGCTTCTCCAAATGGTGGGTTACTTGATCTCAATGATCCTTCTTCTCTTTCTTCTAACCATGAACTCAACCTCAACTTTCCACCTCTACCTTCCCCTGTTCTTGATTAAGAATTCACACCTCCTGCTTCTCCAAAGGGTGGGTTACTTGATCTCAATGCCCCTCCTTCTCCTTCTGCTAACCATGAAATCAACCTCAACTTTCTACCTCCAACTTCCCCTGTTCTTGTTCAAGAATTCACACCTCCTGCTTCTCTAAATGGTGGGTTACTTGATCTCAATGTTCCTACGTCTCCTTCAGCTAACCAGGAAATCAACCTCAACTTTCCACCTCCACCTTCCCCGGTTCTTGATCAAGAATTCACACCTCCTTCTTTTCCAAATAGTGGGTTACTTTATCTCAATGTTCCTCCTTCTCCTTCTGCTAACCATGAAATCAACCTCAACTCTCCACCTCCAACTTCCCCTGTTCTTGATCAAGAATTCACACCTCCTGCTTCTCTAAATTGTGGGTTACTTGATCTCAATGCTCCTCCTTCCCCTTCTGCAAACCATGAAATCAACCTCAACTTTCCACCTCCACCTTCCCCTGTTCTTGATCAAGAATTCACACCTCCTGCTTCTCTAAATAGTGGGTTACTTGATCTCAATGTTCCTCCTTCTCCTTCTGCTAACCATGAAATCAACCTAAACATTCCACCTCCACCTTCCCCTGTTCTTGATCAAGAATTCACACCTCTTGCTTCTCCAAATGGTGGGTTACTTGATCTCAATGCTCCTTCTTCTCTTTCTTCTAACCATGAACTCAACCTCAACTTTCCACCTCTACCTTCCCCTGTTCTTGATTAAGAATTCACACCTCCTGCTTCTCCAAAGGGTGGGTTACTTGATCTCAATGCCCCTCCTTCTCCTTCTGCTAACCATGAAATCAACCTCAACTTTCTACCTCCAACTTCCCCTGTTCTTGATCAAGAATTCACACCTCCTGCTTCTCTAAATGGTGGGTTACTTGATCTCAATGCTCCTCCGTCTCCTTCAGCTAACCATGAAATCAACCTCAACTTTCCACCTCCACCTTCCCCTGTTCTTGATCAAGAATTCACACCTCCTGCTTTTCCAAATAGTGGGTTACTTTATCTCAATGTTCCTCCTTCTTCTTCCGCTAACCATGAAATCAACCTCAACTCTCCACCTCGAACTTCCCCTGTTCTTGATCAAGAATTCACACCTACTGCTTCTCTAAATGGTGGGTTACTTGATCTCAATTCTCCTCCTTCCCCTTCTGCAAACCATGAAATTAATCTCAACTTTCCACCACCACCTTCCCCTGTTCTTGATCAATAATTCACACCTCCTGCTTCTCTAAATAGTGGGTTACTTGATCTCAATGTTCCTCCTTCTCCTTCTGCTAACCATGAAATCAACCTCAACTTTCCACCTCAACCTTCCCTTGTTCTTGATCAAGAATTCACACCTCCTGCTTCTCTAAATGATGGGTTACTTGATCTCAATGCTCCTCCTTCTCCTTCTGCTAACCATGAAATCAACCTCAACTTTCTACCTCCAACTTCCCCTGTTCTTGTTCAAGAATTCACACCTCCTGCTTCTCTAAATGGTGGGTTACTTGATCTCAATGTTCCTCCGTCTCCTTCAGCTAACCAGGAAATCAACCTCAACTTTCCACCTCCACCTTCCCCTGTTCTTGATCAAGAATTCACACCTCCTTCTTTTCCAAATAGTGGGTTACTTTATCTCAATGTTCCTCCTTCTCCTTCTGCTAACCATGAAATCAACCTCAACTCTCCACCTCCAACTTCCCCTGTTCTTGATCAAGAATTCACACCTCCTGCTTCTCTAAATTGTGGGTTACTTGATCTCAATGCTCCTCCTTCCCCTTCTGCAAACCATGAAATTAATCTCAACTTTCCACCTCCACCTTCCCCTGTTCTTGATCAATAATTCACACCTCCTGCTTCTCTAAATAGTGGGTTACTTGATCTCAATGTTCCTCCTTCTCCTTCTGCTAACCATGAAATCAACCTCAACTTTCCACCTCAACCTTCCCCTGTTCTTGATCAAGAATTCACACCTCCTGCTTCTCTAAATGATGGGTTACTTGATCTCAATGCTCCTCCTTCTCCTTCTGCTAACCATTAAATCAACCTCAACTTTCTACCTCCAACTTCCCCTGTTCTTGTTCAAGAATTCACACCTCCTGCTTCTCTAAATGGTGGGTTACTTGATCTCAATGTTCCTCCGTCTCCTTCAGCTAACCAGGAAATCAACCTCAACTTTCCACCTCCACCTTCCCTGGTTCTTGATCAAGAATTCACACCTCCTTCTTTTCCAAATAGTGGGTTACTTTATCTCAATGTTCCTCCTTCTCCTTCTGCTAACCATGAAATCAACCTCAACTCTCCACCTCCAACATCCCCTGTTCTTGATCAAGAATTCACACCTCCTGCTTCTCTAAATTGTTGGTTACTTGATCTCAATGCTCCTCCTTCCCCTTCTGCAAACCATGAAGTCAACCTCAACTTTCCACCTCCACCTTCCCCTGTTCTTGATCAAGAATTCACACCTCCTGCTTCTCTAAATAGTGGGTTACTTGATCTCAATGTTCCTCCTTCTCCTTCTGCTAACCATGAAATCAACCTAAACATTCCACCTCCACCTTCCCATGTTCTTGATCAAGAATTCACACCTCTTGCTTCTCCAAATGGTGGGTTACTTGATCTCAATGCTCCTTCTTCTCTTTCTTCTAACCATGAACTCAACCTCAACTTTCCACCTCTACCTTCCCCTGTTCTTGATTAAGAATTCACACCTCCTGCTTCTCCAAAGGGTGGGTTACTTGATCTCAATGCCCCTCCTTCTCCTTCTGCTAACCATGAAATCAACCTCAACTTTCTACCTCCAACCTCCCCTGTTCTTGATCACGAATTCACACCTCCTGCTTCTCTAAATGGTGGGTTACTTGATCTCAATGCTCCTCCGTCTCCTTCAGCTAACCATGAAATCAACCTCAACTTTCCACCTCCACCTTCCCCTGTTCTTGATCAAGAATTCACACCTCCTGCTTTTCCAAATAGTGGGTTACTTTATCTCAATGTTCCTCCTTCTTCTTCCGCTAACCATGAAATCAACCTCAACTCTCCACCTCGAACTTCCCCTGTTCTTGATCAAGAATTCACACCTACTGCTTCTCTAAATGGTGGGTTACTTGATCTCAATGCTCCTCCTTCCCCTTCTGCAAACCATGAAATTAATCTCAACTTTCCACCTCCACCTTCCCCTGTTCTTGATCAATAATTCACACCTCCTGCTTCTCTAAATAGTGGGTTACTTGATCTCAATGTTCCTCCTTCTCCTTCTGCTAACCATGAAATCAACCTCAACTTTCTACCTCAACCTTCCCCTGTTCTTGATCAAGAATTCACACCTCCTGCTTCTCTAAATGATGGGTTACTTGATCTCAATGCTCCTCCTTCTCCTTCTGCTAACCATTAAATCAACCTCAACTTTCTACCTCCAACTTCCCCTGTTCTTGTTCAAGAATTCACACCTCCTGCTTCTCTAAATGGTGGGTTACTTGATCTCAATGTTCCTCCGTCTCCTTCAGCTAACCAGGAAATCAACCTCAACTTTCCACCTCCACCTTCCCCGGTTCTTGATCAAGAATTCACACCTCCTTCTTTTCCAAATAGTGGGTTACTTTATCTCAATGTTCCTCCTTCTCCTTCTGCTAACCATGAAATCAACCTCAACTCTCCACCTCCAACTTCCCCTGTTCTTGATCAAGAATTCACACCTCCTGCTTCTCTAAATTGTGGGTTACTTGATCTCAATGCTCCTCCTTCCCCTTCTGCAAACCATGAAATCAACCTCAACTTTCCACCTCCACCTTCCCCTGTTCTTGATCAAGAATTCACACCTCCTGCTTCTCTAAATAGTGGGTTACTTGATCTCAATGTTCCTCCTTCTCCTTCTGCTAACCATGAAATCAACCTAAACATTCCACCTCCACCTTCCCCTGTTCTTGATCAAGAATTCACACCTCTTGCTTCTCCAAATGGTGGGTTACTTGATCTCAATGCTCCTTCTTCTCTTTCTTCTAACCATGAACTCAACCTCAACTTTCCACCTCTACCTTCCCCTGTTCTTGATTAAGAATTCACACCTCCTGCTTCTCCAAAGGGTGGGTTACTTGATCTCAATGCCCCTCCTTCTCCTTCTGCTAACCATGAAATCAACCTCAACTTTCTACCTCCAACTTCCCCTGTTCTTGATCAAGAATTCACACCTCCTGCTTCTCTAAATGGTGGGTTACTTGATCTCAATGCTCCTCCGTCTCCTTCAGCTAACCATGAAATCAACCTCAACTTTCCACCTCCACCTTCCCCTGTTCTTGATCAAGAATTCACACCTCCTGCTTTTCCAAATAGTGGGTTACTTTATCTCAATGTTCCTCCTTCTTCTTCCGCTAACCATGAAATCAACCTCAACTCTCCACCTCGAACTTCCCCTGTTCTTGATCAAGAATTCACACCTACTGCTTCTCTAAATGGTGGGTTACTTGATCTCAATGCTCCTCCTTCCCCTTCTGCAAACCATGAAATTAATCTCAACTTTCCACCTCCACCTTCCCCTGTTCTTGATCAATAATTCACACCTCCTGCTTCTCTAAATAGTGGGTTACTTGATCTCAATGTTCCTCCTTCTCCTTCTGCTAACCATGAAATCAACCTCAACTTTCTACCTCAACCTTCCCCTGTTCTTGATCAAGAATTCACACCTCCTGCTTCTCTAAATGATGGGTTACTTGATCTCAATGCTCCTCCTTCTCCTTCTGCTAACCATGAAATCAACCTCAACTTTCTACCTCCAACTTCCCCTGTTCTTGTTCAAGAATTCACACCTCCTGCTTCTCTAAATGGTGGGTTACTTGATCTCAATGTTCCTCCGTCTCCTTCAGCTAACCAGGAAATCAACCTCAACTTTCCACCTCCACCTTCCCCGGTTCTTGATCAAGAATTCACACCTCCTTCTTTTCCAAATAGTGGGTTACTTTATCTCAATGTTCCTCCTTCTCCTTCTGCTAACCATGAAATCAACCTCAACTCTCCACCTCCAACTTCCCCTGTTCTTGATCAAGAATTCACACCTCCTGCTTCTCTAAATTGTGGGTTACTTGATCTCAATGCTCCTCCTTCCCCTTCTGCAAACCATGAAATCAACCTCAACTTTCCACCTCCACCTTCCCCTGTTCTTGATCAAGAATTCACACCTCCTGCTTCTCTAAATAGTGGGTTACTTGATCTCAATGTTCCTCCTTCTCCTTCTGCTAACCATGAAATCAACCTAAACATTCCACCTCCACCTTCCCCTGTTCTTGTTCAAGAATTCACACCTCCTGCTTCTCTAAATGGTGGGTTACTTGATCTCAATGTTCCTCCGTCTCCTTCAGCTAACCAGGAAATCAACCTCAACTTTCCACCTCCACCTTCCCCGGTTCTTGATCAAGAATTCACACCTCCTTCTTTTCCAAATAGTGGGTTACTTTATCTCAATGTTCCTCCTTCTCCTTCTGCTAACCATGAAATCAACCTCAACTCTCCACCTCCAACTTCCCCTGTTCTTGATCAAGAATTCACACCTCCTGCTTCTCTAAATTGTGGGTTACTTGATCTCAATGCTCCTCCTTCCCCTTCTGCAAACCATGAAATCAACCTCAACTTTCCACCTCCACCTTCCCCTGTTCTTGATCAAGAATTCACACCTCCTGCTTCTCTAAATAGTGGGTTACTTGATCTCAATGTTCCTCCTTCTCCTTCTGCTAACCATGAAATCAACCTAAACATTCCACCTCCACCTTCCCCTGTTCTTGATCAAGAATTCACACCTCTTGCTTCTCCAAATGGTGGGTTACTTGATCTCAATGCTCCTTCTTCTCTTTCTTCTAACCATGAACTCAACCTCAACTTTCCACCTCTACCTTCCCCTGTTCTTGATTAAGAATTCACACCTCCTGCTTCTCCAAAGGGTGGGTTACTTGATCTCAATGCCCCTCCTTCTCCTTCTGCTAACCATGAAATCAACCTCAACTTTCTACCTCCAACTTCCCCTGTTCTTGATCAAGAATTCACACCTCCTGCTTCTCTAAATGGTGGGTTACTTGATCTCAATGCTCCTCCGTCTCCTTCAGCTAACCATGAAATCAACCTCAACTTTCCACCTCCACCTTCCCCTGTTCTTGATCAAGAATTCACACCTCCTGCTTTTCCAAATAGTGGGTTACTTTATCTCAATGTTCCTCCTTCTTCTTCCGCTAACCATGAAATCAACCTCAACTCTCCACCTCGAACTTCCCCTGTTCTTGATCAAGAATTCACACCTACTGCTTCTCTAAATGGTGGGTTACTTGATCTCAATGCTCCTCCTTCCCCTTCTGAAAACCATGAAATTAATCTCAACTTTCCACCTCCACCTTCCCCTGTTCTTGATCAATAATTCACACCTCCTGCTTCTCTAAATAGTGGGTTACTTGATCTCAATGTTCCTCCTTCTCCTTCTGCTAACCATGAAATCAACCTCAACTTTCTACCTCAACCTTCCCCTGTTCTTGATCAAGAATTCACACCTCCTGCTTCTCTAAATGATGGGTTACTTGATCTCAATGCTCCTCCTTCTCCTTCTGCTAACCATGAAATCAACCTCAACTTTCTACCTCCAACTTCCCCTGTTCTTGTTCAAGAATTCACACCTCCTGCTTCTCTAAATGGTGGGTTACTTGATCTCAATGTTCCTCCGTCTCCTTCAGCTAACCAGGAAATCAACCTCAACTTTCCACCTCCACCTTCCCCGGTTCTTGATCAAGAATTCACACCTCCTTCTTTTCCAAATAGTGGGTTACTTTATCTCAATGTTCCTCCTTCTCCTTCTGCTAACCATGAAATCAACCTCAACTCTCCACCTCCAACTTCCCCTGTTCTTGATCAAGAATTCACACCTCCTGCTTCTCTAAATTGTGGGTTACTTGATCTCAATGCTCCTCCTTCCCCTTCTGCAAACCATGAAATCAACCTCAACTTTCCACCTCCACCTTCCCCTGTTCTTGATCAAGAATTCACACCTCCTGCTTCTCTAAATAGTGGGTTACTTGATCTCAATGTTCCTCCTTCTCCTTCTGCTAACCATGAAATCAACCTAAACATTCCACCTCCACCTTCCCCTGTTCTTGATCAAGAATTCACACCTCTTGCTTCTCCAAATGGTGGGTTACTTGATCTCAATGCTCCTTCTTCTCTTTCTTCTAACCATGAACTCAACCCCAACTTTCCACCTCTACCTTCCCCTGTTCTTGATTAAGAATTCACACCTCCTGCTTCTCCAAAGGGTTGGTTACTTGATCTCAATGCCCCTCCTTCTCCTTCTGCTAACCATGAAATCAACCTCAACTTTCTACCTCCAACTTCCCCTGTTCTTGATCAAGAATTCACACCTCCTGCTTCTCTAAATGGTGGGTTACTTGATCTCAATGCTCCTCCGTCTCCTTCAGCTAACCATGAAATCAACCTCAACTTTCCACCTCCACCTTCCCCTGTTCTTGATCAAGAATTCACACCTCCTGCTTTTCCAAATAGTGGGTTACTTTATCTCAATGTTCCTCCTTCTTCTTCCGCTAAGCATGAAATCAACCTCAACTCTCCACCTCCAACTTCCCCTGTTCTTGATCAAGAATTCACACCTACTGCTTCTCTAAATGGTGGGTTACTTGATCTCAATGCTCCTCCTTCCCCTTCTGCAAACCATGAAATTAATCTCAACTTTCCACCTCCACCTTCCCCTGTTCTTGATCAATAATTCACACCTCCTGCTTCTCTAAATAGTGGGTTACTTGATCTCAATGTTCCTCCTTCTCCTTCTGCTAACCATGAAATCAACCTCAACTTTCTACCTCAACCTTCCCCTGTTCTTGATCAAGAATTCACACCTCCTGCTTCTCTAAATGATGGGTTACTTGATCTCAATGCTCCTCCTTCTCCTTCTGCTAACCATGAAATCAACCTCAACTTTCTACCTCCAACTTCCCCTGTTCTTGTTCAAGAATTCACACCTCCTGCTTCTCTAAATGGTGGGTTACTTGATCTCAATGTTCCTCCGTCTCCTTCAGCTAACCAGGAAATCAACCTCAACTTTCCACCTCCACCTTCCCCGGTTCTTGATCAAGAATTCACACCTCCTTCTTTTCCAAATAGTGGGTTACTTTATCTCAATGTTCCTCCTTCTCCTTCTGCTAACCATGAAATCAACCTCAACTCTCCACCTCCAACTTCCCCTGTTCTTGATCAAGAATTCACACCTCCTGCTTCTCTAAATTGTGGGTTACTTGATCTCAATGCTCCTCCTTCCCCTTCTGCAAACCATGAAATCAACCTCAACTTTCCACCTCCACCTTCCCCTGTTCTTGATCAAGAATTCACACCTCCTGCTTCTCTAAATAGTGGGTTACTTGATCTCAATGTTCCTCCTTCTCCTTCTGCTAACCATGAAATCAACCTAAACATTCCACCTCCACCTTCCCCTGTTCTTGATCAAGAATTCACACCTCTTGCTTCTCCAAATGGTGGGTTACTTGATCTCAATGCTCCTTCTTCTCTTTCTTCTAACCATGAACTCAACCCCAACTTTCCACCTCTACCTTCCCCTGTTCTTGATTAAGAATTCACACCTCCTGCTTCTCCAAAGGGTTGGTTACTTGATCTCAATGCCCCTCCTTCTCCTTCTGCTAACCATGAAATCAACCTCAACTTTCTACCTCCAACTTCCCCTGTTCTTGATCAAGAATTCACACCTCCTGCTTCTCTAAATGGTGGGTTACTTGATCTCAATGCTCCTCCGTCTCCTTCAGCTAACCATGAAATCAACCTCAACTTTCCACCTCCACCTTCCCCTGTTCTTGATCAAGAATTCACACCTCCTGCTTTTCCAAATAGTGGGTTACTTTATCTCAATGTTCCTCCTTCTTCTTCCGCTAAGCATGAAATCAACCTCAACTCTCCACCTCCAACTTCCCCTGTTCTTGATCAAGAATTCACACCTACTGCTTCTCTAAATGGTGGGTTACTTGATCTCAATGCTCCTCCTTCCCCTTCTGCAAACCATGAAATTAATCTCAACTTTCCACCTCCACCTTCCCCTGTTCTTGATCAATAATTCACACCTCCTGCTTCTCTAAATAGTGGGTTACTTGATCTCAATGTTCCTCCTTCTCCTTCTGCTAACCATGAAATCAACCTCAACTTTCTACCTCAACCTTCCCCTGTTCTTGATCAAGAATTCACACCTCCTGCTTCTCTAAATGATGGGTTACTTGATCTCAATGCTCCTCCTTCTCCTTCTGCTAACCATGAAATCAACCTCAACTTTCTACCTCCAACTTCCCCTGTTCTTGTTCAAGAATTCACACCTCCTGCTTCTCTAAATGGTGGGTTACTTGATCTCAATGTTCCTCCGTCTCCTTCAGCTAACCAGGAAATCAACCTCAACTTTCCACCTCCACCTTCCCCGGTTCTTGATCAAGAATTCACACCTCCTTCTTTTCCAAATAGTGGGTTACTTTATCTCAATGTTCCTCCTTCTCCTTCTGCTAACCATGAAATCAACCTCAACTCTCCACCTCCAACTTCCCCTGTTCTTGATCAAGAATTCACACCTCCTGCTTCTCTAAATTGTGGGTTACTTGATCTCAATGCTCCTCCTTCCCCTTCTGCAAACCATGAAATCAACCTCAACTTTCCACCTCCACCTTCCCCTGTTCTTGATCAAGAATTCACACCTCCTGCTTCTCTAAATAGTGGGTTACTTGATCTCAATGTTCCTCCTTCTCCTTCTGCTAACCATGAAATCAACCTAAACATTCCACCTCCACCTTCCCCTGTTCTTGATCAAGAATTCACACCTCTTGCTTCTCCAAATGGTGGGTTACTTGATCTCAATGCTCCTTCTTCTCTTTCTTCTAACCATGAACTCAACCCCAACTTTCCACCTCTACCTTCCCCTGTTCTTGATTAAGAATTCACACCTCCTGCTTCTCCAAAGGGTTGGTTACTTGATCTCAATGCCCCTCCTTCTCCTTCTGCTAACCATGAAATCAACCTCAACTTTCTACCTCCAACTTCCCCTGTTCTTGATCAAGAATTCACACCTCCTGCTTCTCTAAATGGTGGGTTACTTGATCTCAATGCTCCTCCGTCTCCTTCAGCTAACCATGAAATCAACCTCAACTTTCCACCTCCACCTTCCCCTGTTCTTGATCAAGAATTCACACCTCCTGCTTTTCCAAATAGTGGGTTACTTTATCTCAATGTTCCTCCTTCTTCTTCCGCTAACCATGAAATCAACCTCAACTCTCCACCTCCAACTTCCCCTGTTCTTGATCAAGAATTCACACCTACTGCTTCTCTAAATGGTGGGTTACTTGATCTCAATGCTCCTCCTTCCCCTTCTGCAAACCATGAAATTAATCTCAACTTTCCACCTCCACCTTCCCCTGTTCTTGATCAATAATTCACACCTCCTGCTTCTCTAAATAGTGGGTTACTTGATCTCAATGTTCCTCCTTCTCCTTCTGCTAACCATGAAATCAACCTCAACTTTCTACCTCAACCTTCCCCTGTTCTTGATCAAGAATTCACACCTCCTGCTTCTCTAAATGATGGGTTACTTGATCTCAATGCTCCTCCTTCTCCTTCTGCTAACCATGAAATCAACCTCAACTTTCTACCTCCAACTTCCCCTGTTCTTGTTCAAGAATTCACACCTCCTGCTTCTCTAAATGGTGGGTTACTTGATCTCAATGTTCCTCCGTCTCCTTCAGCTAACCAGGAAATCAACCTCAACTTTCCACCTCCACCTTCCCCGGTTCTTGATCAAGAATTCACACCTCCTTCTTTTCGAAATAGTGGGTTACTTTATCTCAATGTTCCTCCTTCTCCTTCTGCTAACCATGAAATCAACCTCAACTCTCCACCTCCAACTTCCCCTGTTCTTGATCAAGAATTCACACCTCCTGCTTCTCTAAATTGTGGGTTACTTGATCTCAATGCTCCTCCTTCCCCTTCTGCAAACCATGAAATCAACCTCAACTTTCCACCTCCACCTTCCCCTGTTCTTGATCAAGAATTCACACCTCCTGCTTCTCTAAATAGTGGGTTACTTGATCTCAATGTTCCTCCTTCTCCTTCTGCTAACCATGAAATCAACCTAAACATTCCACCTCCACCTTCCCCTGTTCTTGATCAAGAATTCACACCTCTTGCTTCTCCAAATGGTGGGTTACTTGATCTCAATGCTCCTTCTTCTCTTTCTTCTAACCATGAACTCAACCTCAACTTTCCACCTCTACCTTCCCCTGTTCTTGATTAAGAATTCACACCTCCTGCTTCTCCAAAGGGTCGGTTACTTGATCTCAATGCCCCTCCTTCTCCTTCTGCTAACCATGAAATCAACCTCAACTTTCTACCTCCAACTTCCCCTGTTCTTGATCAAGAATTCACACCTCCTGCTTCTCTAAATGGTGGGTTACTTGATCTAAATGCTCCTCCGTCTCCTTCAGCTAACCATGAAATCAACCTCAACTTTCCACCTCCACCTTCCCCTGTTCTTGATCAAGAATTCACACCTCCTGCTTTTCCAAATAGTGGGTTACTTTATCTCAATGTTCCTCCTTCTTCTTCCGCTAACCATGAAATCAACCTCAACTCTCCACCTCGAACTTCCCCTGTTCTTGATCAAGAATTCACACCTACTGCTTCTCTAAATGGTGGGTTACTTGATCTCAATGCTCCTCCTTCCCCTTCTGCAAACCATGAAATTAATCTCAACTTTCCACCTCCACCTTCCCCTGTTCTTGATCAATAATTCACACCTCCTGCTTCTCTAAATAGTGGGTTACTTCATCTCAATGTTCCTCCTTCTCCTTCTGCTAACCATGAAATCAACCTCAACTTTCCACCTCAACCTTCCCCTGTTCTTGATCAAGAATTCACACCTCCTGCTTCTCTAAATGATGGGTTACTTGATCTCAATGCTCCTCCTTCTCCTTCTGCTAACCATGAAATCAACCTCAACTTTCTACCTCCAACTTCCCCTGTTCTTGTTCAAGAATTCACACCTCCTGCTTCTCTAAATGGTGGGTTACTTGATCTCAATGTTCCTCCGTCTCCTTCAGCTAACCAGGAAATCAACCTCAACTTTCCACCTCCACCTTCCCCTGTTCTTGATCAAGAATTCACACCTCCTTCTTTTCCAAATAGTGGGTTACTTTATCTCAATGTTCCTCCTTCTCCTTCTGCTAACCATGAAATCAACCTCAACTCTCCACCTCCAACTTCCCCTGTTCTTGATCAAGAATTCACACCTCCTGCTTCTCTAAATTGTGGGTTACTTGATCTCAATGCTCCTCCTTCCCCTTCTGCAAACCATGAAATTAATCTCAACTTTCCACCTCCACCTTCCCCTGTTCTTGATCAATAATTCACACCTCCTGCTTCTCTAAATAGTGGGTTACTTGATCTCAATGTTCCTCCTTCTCCTTCTGCTAACCATGAAATCAACCTCAACTTTCCACCTCAACCTTCCCCTGTTCTTGATCAAGAATTCACACCTCCTGCTTCTCTAAATGATGGGTTACTTGATCTCAATGCTCCTCCTTCTCCTTCTGCTAACCATGAAATCAACCTCAACTTTCTACCTCCAACTTCCCCTGTTCTTGTTCAAGAATTCACACCTCCTGCTTCTCTAAATGGTGGGTTACTTGATCTCAATGTTCCTCCGTCTCCTTCAGCTAACCAGGAAATCAACCTCAACTTTCCACCTCCACCTTCCCCGGTTCTTGATCAAGAATTCACACCTCCTTCTTTTCGAAATAGTGGGTTACTTTATCTCAATGTTCCTCCTTCTCCTTCTGCTAACCATGAAATCAACCTCAACTCTCCACCTCCAACTTCCCCTGTTCTTGATCAAGAATTCACACCTCCTGCTTCTCTAAATTGTGGGTTACTTGATCTCAATGCTCCTCCTTCCCCTTCTGCAAACCATGAAATCAACCTCAACTTTCCACCTCCACCTTCCCCTGTTCTTGATCAAGAATTCACACCTCCTGCTTCTCTAAATAGTGGGTTACTTGATCTCAATGTTCCTCCTTCTCCTTCTGCTAACCATGAAATCAACCTAAACATTCCACCTCCACCTTCCCCTGTTCTTGATCAAGAATTCACACCTCTTGCTTCTCCAAATGGTGGGTTACTTGATCTCAATGCTCCTTTTTCTCTTTCTTCTAACCATGAACTCAACCTCAACTTTCCACCTCTACCTTCCCCTGTTCTTGATTAAGAATTCACACCTCCTGCTTCTCCAAAGGGTCGGTTACTTGATCTCAATGCCCCTCCTTCTCCTTCTGCTAACCATGAAATCAACCTCAACTTTCTACCTCCAACTTCCCCTGTTCTTGATCAAGAATTCACACCTCCTGCTTCTCTAAATGGTGGGTTACTTGATCTCAATGCTCCTCCGTCTCCTTCAGCTAACCATGAAATCAACCTCAACTTTCCACCTCCACCTTCCCCTGTTCTTGATCAAGAATTCACACCTCCTGCTTTTCCAAATAGTGGGTTACTTTATCTCAATGTTCCTCCTTCTTCTTCCGCTAACCATGAAATCAACCTCAACTCTCCACCTCGAACTTCCCCTGTTCTTGATCAAGAATTCACACCTACTGCTTCTCTAAATGGTGGGTTACTTGATCTCAATGCTCCTCCTTCCCCTTCTGCAAACCATGAAATTAATCTCAACTTTCCACCTCCACCTTCCCCTGTTCTTGATCAATAATTCACACCTCCTGCTTCTCTAAATAGTGGGTTACTTGATCTCAATGTTCCTCCTTCTCCTTCTGCTAACCATGAAATCAACCTCAACTTTCCACCTCAACCTTCCCCTGTTCTTGATCAAGAATTCACACCTCCTGCTTCTCTAAATGATGGGTTACTTGATCTCAATGCTCCTCCTTCTCCTTCTGCTAACCATGAAATCAACCTCAACTTTCTACCTCCAACTTCCCCTGTTCTTGTTCAAGAATTCACACCTCCTGCTTCTCTAAATGGTGGGTTACTTGATCTCAATGTTCCTCCGTCTCCTTCAGCTAACCAG
Organism: Lathyrus tuberosus; assembly: GCA_022829125.1. NCBI lineage: Eukaryota > Viridiplantae > Streptophyta > Magnoliopsida > Fabales > Fabaceae > Lathyrus > Lathyrus tuberosus. The sequence goes on along the minus strand of JALAZF010000315.1, from coordinate 5,528,881 downwards.
GAAATCAACCTCAACTTTCCACCTCCACCTTCCCCTGTTCTTGATCAAGAATTCACACCTCCTTCTTTTCCAAATAGTGGGTTACTTTATCTCAATGTTCCTCCTTCTCCTTCTGCTAACCATGAAATCAACCTCAACTCTCCACCTCCAACTTCCCCTGTTCTTGATCAAGAATTCACACCTCCTGCTTCTCTAAATTGTGGGTTACTTGATCTCAATGCTCCTCCTTCCCCTTCTGCAAACCATGAAATTAATCTCAACTTTCCACCTCCACCTTCCCCTGTTCTTGATCAATAATTCACACCTCCTGCTTCTCTAAATAGTGGGTTACTTGATCTCAATGTTCCTCCTTCTCCTTCTGCTAACCATGAAATCAACCTCAACTTTCCACCTCAACCTTCCCCTGTTCTTGATCAAGAATTCACACCTCCTGCTTCTCTAAATGATGGGTTACTTGATCTCAATGCTCCTCCTTCTCCTTCTGCTAACCATTAAATCAACCTCAACTTTCTACCTCCAACTTCCCCTGTTCTTGTTCAAGAATTCACACCTCCTGCTTCTCTAAATGGTGGGTTACTTGATCTCAATGTTCCTCCGTCTCCTTCAGCTAACCAGGAAATCAACCTCAACTTTCCACCTCCACCTTCCCCGGTTCTTGATCAAGAATTCACACCTCCTTCTTTTCCAAATAGTGGGTTACTTTATCTCAATGTTCCTCCTTCTCCTTCTGCTAACCATGAAATCAACCTCAACTCTCCACCTCCAACTTCCCCTGTTCTTGATCAAGAATTCACACCTCCTGCTTCTCTAAATTGTGGGTTACTTGATCTCAATGCTCCTCCTTCCCCTTCTGCAAACCATGAAATCAACCTCAACTTTCCACCTCCACCTTCCCCTGTTCTTGATCAAGAATTCACACCTCCTGCTTCTCTAAATAGTGGGTTACTTGATCTCAATGTTCCTCCTTCTCCTTCTGCTAACCATGAAATCAACCTAAACATTCCACCTCCACCTTCCCCTGTTCTTGATCAAGAATTCACACCTCTTGCTTCTCCAAATGGTGGGTTACTTGATCTCAATGCTCCTTCTTCTCTTTCTTCTAACCATGAACTCAACCTCAACTTTCCACCTCTACCTTCCCCTGTTCTTGATTAAGAATTCACACCTCCTGCTTCTCCAAAGGGTGGGTTACTTGATCTCAATGCCCCTCCTTCTCCTTCTGCTAACCATGAAATCAACCTCAACTTTCTACCTCCAACTTCCCCTATTCTTGATCAAGAATTCACACCTCCTGCTTCTCTAAATGGTGGGTTACTTGATCTCAATGCTCCTCCGTCTCCTTCAGCTAACCATGAAATCAACCTCAACTTTCCACCTCCACCTTCCCCTGTTCTTGATCAAGAATTCACACCTCCTGCTTTTCCAAATAGTGGGTTACTTTATCTCAATGTTCCTCCTTCTTCTTCCGCTAACCATGAAATCAACCTCAACTCTCCACCTCGAACTTCCCCTGTTCTTGATCAAGAATTCACACCTACTGCTTCTCTAAATGGTGGGTTACTTGATCTCAATGCTCCTCCTTCCCCTTCTGCAAACCATGAAATTAATCTCAACTTTCCACCTCCACCTTCCCCTGTTCTTGATCAATAATTCACACCTCCTGCTTCTCTAAATAGTGGGTTACTTGATCTCAATGTTCCTCCTTCTCCTTCTGCTAACCATGAAATCAACCTCAACTTTCCACCTCAACCTTCCCCTGTTCTTGATCAAGAATTCACACCTCCTGCTTCTCAAAATGATGGGTTACTTGATCTCAATGCTCCTCCTTCTCCTTCTGCTAACCATGAAATCAACCTCAACTTTCTACCTCCAACTTCCCCTGTTCTAGTTCAAGAATTCACACCTCCTGCTTCTCTAAATGGTGGGTTACTTGAGCTCAATGTTCCTCCGTCTCCTTCAGCTAACCAGGAAATCAACCTCAACTTTCCACCTCCACCTTCCCCTGTTCTTGATCAAGAATTCACACCTCCTTCTTTTCCAAATAGTGGGTTACTTTATCTCAATGTTCCTCCTTCTCCTTCTGCTAACCATGAAATCAACCTCAACTCTCCACCTCCAACTTCCCCTGTTCTTGATCAAGAATTCACACCTCCTGCTTCTCTAAATTGTGGGTTACTTGATCTCAATGCTCCTCCTTCCCCTTCTGCAAACCATGAAATCAACCTCAACTTTCCACCTCCACCTTCCCCTGTTCTTGATCAAGAATTCACACCTCCTGCTTCTCTAAATAGTGGGTTACTTGATCTCAATGTTCCTCCTTCTCCTTCTGCTAACCATGAAATCAACCTAAACATTCCACCTCCACCTTCCCCTGTTCTTGATCAAGAATTCACACCTCTTGCTTCTCCAAATGGTGGGTTACTTGATCTCAATGCTCCTTCTTCTCTTTCTTCTAACCATGAACTCAACCTCAACTTTCCACCTCTACCTTCCCCTGTTCTTGATTAAGAATTCACACCTCCTGCTTCTCCAAAGGGTGGGTTACTTGATCTCAATGCCCCTCCTTCTCCTTCTGCAAACCATGAAATCAACCTCAACTTTCTACCTCCAACTTCCCCTGTTCTTGATCAAGAATTCACACCTCCTGCTTCTCTAAATGGTGGGTTACTTGATCTCAATGCTCCTCCATCTCCTTCAGCTAACCATGAAATCAACCTCAACTTTCCACCTCCACCTTCCCCTGTTCTTGATCAAGAATTCACACCTCCTGCTTTTCCAAATAGTGGGTTACTTTATCTCAATGTTCCTCCTTCTTCTTCCGCTAACCATGAAATCAACCTCAACTCTCCACCTCGAACTTCCCCTGTTCTTGATCTAGAATTCACACCTACTGCTTCTCTAAATGGTGGGTTACTTGATCTCAATGCTCCTCCTTCCCCTTCTGCAAACCATGAAATCAACCTCAACTTTCCACCTCCACCTTCCCCTGTTCTTGATCAAGAATTCACACCTCCTGCTTCTCTAAATAGTGGGTTACTTGATCTCAATGTTCCTCCTTCTCCTTCTGCTAACCATGAAATCAACCTAAACATTCCACCTCCACCTTCCCCTGTTCTTGATCAAGAATTCACACCTCTTGCTTCTCCAAATGGTGGGTTACTTGATCTCAATGCTCCTTCTTCTCTTTCTTCTAACCATGAACTCAACCTCAACTTTCCACCTCTACCTTCCCCTGTTCTTGATTAAGAATTCACACCTCCTGCTTCTCCAAAGGGTGGGTTACTTGATCTCAATGCCCCTCCTTCTCCTTCTGCTAACCATGAAATCAACCTCAACTTTCTACCTCCAACTTCCCCTGTTCTTGATCAAGAATTCACACCTCCTGCTTCTCTAAATGGTGGGTTACTTGATCTCAATGCTCCTCCATCTCCTTCAGCTAACCATGAAATCAACCTCAACTTTCCACCTCCACCTTCCCCTGTTCTTGATCAAGAATTCACACCTCCTGCTTTTCCAAATAGTGGGTTACTTTATCTCAATGTTCCTCCTTCTTCTTCCGCTAACCATGAAATCAACCTCAACTCTCCACCTCGAACTTCCCCTGTTCTTGATCAAGAATTCACACCTACTGCTTCTCTAAATGGTGGGTTACTTGATCTCAATGCTCCTCCTTCCCCTTCTGCAAACCATGAAATTAATCTCAACTTTCCACCTCCACCTTCCCCTGTTCTTGATCAATAATTCACACCTCCTGCTTCTCTAAATAGTGGGTTACTTGATCTCAATGCTCCTCCATCTCCTTCAGCTAACCATGAAATCAACCTCAACTTTCCACCTCCACCTTCCCCTGTTCTTGATCAAGAATTCACACCTCCTGCTTTTCCAAATAGTGGGTTACTTTATCTCAATGTTCCTCCTTCTTCTTCCGCTAACCATGAAATCAACCTCAACTCTCCACCTCGAACTTCCCCTGTTCTTGATCTAGAATTCACACCTACTGCTTCTCTAAATGGTGGGTTACTTGATCTCAATGCTCCTCCTTCCCCTTCTGCAAACCATGAAATTAATCTCAACTTTCCACCTCCACCTTCCCCTGTTCTTGATCAATAATTCACACCTCCTGCTTCTCTAAATAGTGGGTTACTTGATCTCAATGTTCCTCCTTCTCCTTCTGCTAACCATGAAATCAACCTCAACTTTCCACCTCAACCTTCCCCTGTTCTTGATCAAGAATTCACACCTCCTGCTTCTCAAAATGATGGGTTACTTGATCTCAATGCTCCTCCTTCTCCTTCTGCTAACCATGAAATCAACCTCAACTTTCTACCTCCAACGTCCCCTGTTCTAGTTCAAGAATTCACACCTCCTGCTTCTCTAAATGGTGGGTTACTTGATCTCAATGTTCCTCCGTCTCCTTCAGCTAACCAGGAAATCAACCTCAACTTTCCACCTCCACCTTCCCCTGTTCTTGATCAAGAATTCACACCTCCTTCTTTTCCAAATAGTGGGTTACTTTATCTCAATGTTCCTCCTTCTCCTTCTGCTAACCATGAAATCAACCTCAACTCTCCAGCTCCAACTTCCCCTGTTCTTGATCAAGAATTCACACCTCCTGCTTCTCTAAATTGTGGGTTACTTGATCTCAATGCTCCTCCTCCCCATTCTGCAAACCATGAAATCAACCTCAACTTTCCACCTCCACCTTCCCCTGTTCTTGATCAAGAATTCACACCTCCTGCTTCTCTAAATAGTGGGTTACTTGATCTCAATGTTCCTCCTTCTCCTTCTGCTAACCATGAAATCAACCTAAACATTCCACCTCCACCTTCCCCTGTTCTTGATCAAGAATTCACACCTCCTGCTTCTCTAAATGGTGGGTTACTTGATCTCAATGCTCCTCCTTCTCCTTCTGCTAACCATGAAATCAACCTCAACTTTCTACCTCCAACTTCCCCTATTCTTGATCAAGAATTCACACCTCCTGCTTCTCTAAATGGTGGGTTACTTGATCTCAATGTTCCTCCGTCTCCTTCAGCTAACCATGAAATCAACCTCAACTTTCCACCTCCACCTTCCCCTGTTCTTGATCAAGAATTCACACCTCCTGCTTTTCCAAATAGTGGGTTACTTTATCTCAATGTTCCTCCTCATCCTTCTGCTAACCATGAAATCAACCTCAACTCTCCACCTCCAACTTCCCCTGTTCTTGATCAAGAATTCACACCTCCCGCTTCTCTAAATGGTGGGTTACTTGATCTCAATGCTCCTCCTTCCCCTTCTGGAAACCATGAAATCAACCTCAACTTTCCACCTCCACCTTCCCCTGTTCTTGATAAAGAATTCACACCTCCTGCTTCTCCAAATGGTGGGTTACTTTATCTCAATGCTCCTACTTCTCCTTCTGCTAACCCTGAAATCAACCTCAACTTTCCACCTCCAACTTCCCCTGTTCTTGATCAATAATTCACACCGCCTGCTTCTCTAAATGATGGGTTACTTGATCTCAATGCTCCTTCTTCTCCTTCTTCTAACCATGAAATCAACCTCAACTTTCAACCTCCACCTTCCCCTGTTCTTGATTAAGAATTCACACCTCCTACTTCTCTAAATTGTGGGTAACTTGATCTCAATGCTCCTCCTTCTCCTTCTGCTAACCATGAAATCAACCTAAACATTCCACCACCACCTTACCCTATTCTTGATCAAGAATTCACACCTCCTGCTTCTCTAAATGGTGGGTTACTTGATCTCAATGCTCCTCCTTCTCCTTCTGCTAACCATGAAATCAACCTCAACTTTCCACCTCCACCTTACCCTGTTCTTGATCAATAATTCACACCTCCTGCTTCTCTAAATGGTGGGTTACTTAAGCTCAAGGCTCCTTCTTCTCCTTCTGCTAACCATGAAATCAACCTCAACTTTCCACCTCCAACTTTCGCTGTTCTTGATCAGGAATTCACACCTCCTGCTTCTCTAAATGGTGGGTTACTTGATCTCAATGCTCCTCCTTCTCCTTCTGCTAACCATGAAATCAACCTCTACTTTCCACCACCACCTTCCCCTGTTCTTAATCAAGAATTCACACCTCCTGCTTCTCTAAATGGTGGGTTACTTAATCTCAATGTTCCTCCTTCTCCTTCTGCTAACCATGAAATAAACCTCAACTTTCCACCTCCACCTTCCCCAGTTCTTGATTAAGAATTCACAACTCATGCTTCTCGAAATGGTGGGTTACTTGATCTCAATGTTCCTTCTTCTCCTATTGCTAACCATGAAATCAACCTCAACTTTCCACCTCCAACTTCCCCTGTTCTTGATCAAGAATTCACACCTCATGCTTCTCTAAATGGTGGGTTACTTGATCTCAATGCTCCTCCGTCTCCTTCTGCTAACCATGAAATCAACCTCAACATTCCACCTCCAACTTCCCCTGTTCTTGATCAAGAATTCATACCTCCTGCTTCTCTAAATGGTGGGTAACTTGATCTCAATGTTCCTCCTTCTCCTTCTGCTAACCATGAAATCAACTTCAACTTTCCACCTCCACCTTCCCCTGTTCTTGATTAAGAATTCACACCTTCTGCTTCTCCAAATGGTGGGTTACTTGATCTCAATGTTCTTTCTTCTCCTTCTGCTAACCATGAAATCAACCTCAACCTTCCACCACCACCTTCCCCTGTTCTTGATCAAGAATTTACACCTCCTGCTTCTCCAAATGGTGGGTTACTTTATCTCAATGCTCCTCCTTCTCCTTCTGCTAACCATGAACTCAACCTCAAATTTCCACCTCCAACTTCCCCTCTTCTTGATCAAGAATTCACACCTCCTGCTTCTCCTAATGGTGGGTTACTTTATCTCAATGCTCCTCATTTTCCTTCAGCTAACCATGAAATCAACCTGTACTTTCCACCTCCAACTTCCCCTGTTCTTGATCAAGAATTCACACCTCCTGCTTCTCTAAATGGTGGGTTACTTTATCTCAATGCTCCACCTTCTCCTTCTGCTTACCATGAAATCAACCTCAACTTTCCACCTCCACCTTCCCCTGTTCTTGATCAAGAATTCACACCTCCTGCTTCTCTAAATGGTGGGTTACTTAATCTCAATGCTCCTCCTTCTCCTTCTGCTAACCATGAAATCAACCTCAACTTTCCACCTCCACCTTCCCCTGTTCTTGATCAAGAATTCACACCTCCTGCTTCTCTAAATTGTGGGTAAGTTGATCTCAATGCTCCTACTTCTCCTTCTGCTAACCATGAAATCAACCTCAACTTTCCACCTCCACCTTCCCCTGTGCTTGATCAAGAATTCACACCTCCAGCTTCTCTAAATGGAGGGTTACTTGAACTGAATGCTCCTCCTTCTCCTTCTGCTAACCATGAAATGAACCTCAACTTTCCACCTCCACCTTCCCCTGTTCTTGATCAAGAATTCACACCTCCTGCTTCTCTAAATGGTGGGTTACGTTATCTCAATGCTCCTCCTTCTCCTTCTGCTAACCATGAAATCAACCTCAACTTTCCACCTCCAACTTCCCCTATTCTTGATCAAGAATTCACACCTCTTGCTTCTCTAAATTGTGGGTAACTTGATCCCAATGCTCCTTCTTCTCCTTCTGCTAACCATGAAATCAACCTCAACTTTCCACCTCCAACTTCCCCTGTTCTTGATCAAGAATTCACACCTCCTGCTTCTCCAAATGGTGGGTTACTTGATCTTAATGCTCCTCCTTCTCCTTCTGCAAACCATGAAATCAACCTCAAATTTCCACCTCCACCTTCCCCTGCTCTTGATCAATAATTCACACCTCCTGCTTCTCTAAATGGTGGGTTACTAGATCTCAATGTTCCTCCTTCTCCTTCTGCTAACCATGAAATCAACCTCAACCTTCCCTTGTTCTTGATCAAGAATTCACACCTCTTGCTTCTCAAAATGGTGGGTTACTTGATCTCAATGCTCCTTCTTCTCCTTCTGCTAACCATGAACTCAACCTCAACTTTCCACCTCTACCTTCCCCTGTTCTTGATCAAGAATTCACACATCCTGCTTCTCCAAATGGTGGGTTACTTTATCTTAATGCTTCTACTTCTCCTTCTGCTAACCATGAAATCAAACTCAACTTTCCACCTCCAACTTCCCCTGTTCTTGATCAAGAATTCACACCTCCTGCTTCTCTAAATGGTGGGTTACTTGATCTCAATGCTCCTTCTTCTCCTTCTGCTAACCATGAAATCAACCTCAACTTTCCACCTCCAACATCCCCTGTTCTTGATCAATAATTCACACCTTCTGCTTTTCTAAATGGTGGGTTACTTTATCTCAATCCTCCTCCTTCTCCTTCTGCTAACCATGAAATCAACCTCAACTTTCCACCTCCACCTTTCCCTGTTCTTGATCAAGAATTCACACCTCTTGCTTCTCTAAATGGTGGGTAACTTGATCTCAATGTTCCTCCTTCTCCTTCTGCTAACCATGAAATCAACCTCAACTCTCCACCTCCAACTTCCCCTGTTCTTGATCAAGAATTCACACCTCCTGCTTCTCTAAATTGTGGGTTACTTGATCTCAATGCTCCTCCTTCCCCTTCTGCAAACCATGAAATCAACCTCAACTTTCCACCTCCACCTTCCCCTGTTCTTGATCAAGAATTCACACCTCCTGCTTCTCTAAATAGTGGGTTACTTGATCTCAATGTTCCTCCTTCTCCTTCTGCTAACCATGAAATCAACCTAAACATTCCACCTCCACCTTCCCCTGTTCTTGATCAAGAATTCACACCTCCTGCTTCTCTAAATGGTGGGTTACTTGATCTCAATGCTCCTCCTTCTCCTTCTGCTAACCATGAAATCAACCTCAACTTTCTACCTCCAACTTCCCCTGTTCTTGATCAAGAATTCACACCTCCTGCTTCTCTAAATGGTGGGTAACTTGATCTCAATGTTCCTCCGTCTCCTTCAGCTAACCATGAAATCAACCTCAACTTTCCACCTCCACCTTCCCCTGTTCTTGATCAAGAATTCACACCTCCTGCTTCTCTAAATGGTGGGTTACTTGATCTCAATGTTCCTCCTTCTCCTTCTGCTAACCATGAAATAAACCTCAACTTTCCACATCCACCTTCCCCAGTTCTTGATTAAGAATTCACAACTCATGCTTCTCGAAATGGTGGGTTACTTGATCTCAATGTTCCTTCTTCTCCTATTGCTAACCATGAAATCAACCTCAACTTTCCACCTCCAACTTCCCCTGTTCTTGATCAAGAATTCACACCTCATGCTTCTCTAAATGGTGGGTTACTTGATCTCAATGCTCCTCCGTCTCCTTCTGCTAACCATGAAATCAACCTCAACATTCCACCTCCAACTTCCCCTGTTCTTGATCAAGAATTCATACCTCCTGCTTCTCTAAATGGTGGGTAACTTGATCTCAATGTTCCTCCTTCTCCTTCTGCTAACCATGAAATCAACTTCAACTTTCCACCTCCACCTTCCCCTGTTCTTGATTAAGAATTCACACCTCCTGCTTCTCTAAATGGTGGGTTACTTGATCTCAATGTTCCTCCTTCTCCTTCTGCTAACCATGAAATAAACCTCAACTTTCCACCTCCACCTTCCCCAGTTCTTGATTAAGAATTCACAACTCATGCTTCTCGAAATGGTGGGTTACTTCATCTCAATGTTCCTTCTTCTCCTATTGCTAACCATGAAATCAACCTCAACTTTCCACCTCCAACTTCCCCTGTTCTTGATCAAGAATTCACACCTCATGCTTCTCTAAATGGTGGGTTACTTGATCTCAATGCTCCTCCGTCTCCTTCTGCTAACCATGAAATCAACCTCAACATTCCACCTCCAACTTCCCCTGTTCTTGATCAAGAATTCATACCTCCTGCTTCTCTAAATGGTGGGTAACTTGATCTCAATGTTCCTCCTTCTCCTTCTGCTAACCATGAAATCAACTTCAACTTTCCACCTCCACCTTCCCCTGTTCTTGATTAAGAATTCACACCTTCTGCTTCTCCAAATGGTGGGTTACTTGATCTCAATGTTCTTTCTTCTCCTTCTGCTAACCATGAAATCAACCTCAACCTTCCACCACCACCTTCCCCTGTTCTTGATCAAGAATTTACACCTCCTGCTTCTCCAAATGGTGGGTTACTTTATCTCAATGCTCCTCCTTCTCCTTCTGCTAACCATGAACTCAACCTCAAATTTCCACCTCCAACTTCCCCTCTTCTTGATCAAGAATTCACACCTACTGCTTCTCCTAATGGTGGGTTACTTTATCTCAATGCTCCTCATTTTCCTTCAGCTAACCATGAAATCAACCTGTACTTTCCACCTCCAACTTCCCCTGTTCTTGATCAAGAATTCACACCTCCTGCTTCTCTAAATGGTGGGTTACTTTATCTCAATGCTCGACCTTCTCCTTCTGCTTACCATGAAATCAACCTCTACTTTCCACCTCCACCTTCCCCTGTTCTTGATCAAGAATTCACACCTCCTGCTTCTCTAAATGGTGGGTTACTTGATCTCAATGCTCCTCCTTCTCCTTCTGCTAACCATGAAATCATCCTCAACTTTCCACCTCCACCTTCCCCTGTTCTTGATCAAGAATTCACACCTCCTGCTTCTCTAAATTGTGGGTAAGTTGATCTCAATGCTCCTACTTCTCCTTCTGCTAACCATGAAATCAACCTCAACTTTCCACCTCCACCTTCCCCTGTGCTTGATCAAGAATTCACACCTCCAGCTTCTCTAAATGGAGGGTTACTTGAACTGAATGCTCCTCCTTCTCCTTCTGCTAACCATGAAATGAACCTCAACTTTCCACCTCCACCTTCCCCTGTTCTTGATCAAGAATTCACACCTCCTGCTTCTCTAAATGGTGGGTTACTTTATCTCAATGCTCCTCTTTCTCCTTCTGCTAACCATGAAATCAACCTCAACTTTCCACCTCCAACTTCCCCTATTCTTGATCAAGAATTCACACCTCTTGCTTCTCTAAATTGTGGGTAACTTGATCCCAATGCTCCTTCTTCTCCTTCTGCTAACCATGAAATCAACCTCAACTTTCCACCTCCAACTTCCCCTGTTCTTGATCAAGAATTCACACCTCCTGCTTCTCCAAATGGTGGGTTACTTGATCTCAATGCTCCTCCTTCTCCTTCTGCAAACCATGAAATCAACCTCAAATTTCCACCTCCACCTTCCCCTGCTCTTGATCAATAATTCACACCTCCTGCTTCTCTAAATGGTGGGTTACTAGATCTCAATGTTCCTCCTTCTCCTTCTACTAACCATGAAATCAACCTCAACCTTCCCTTGTTCTTGATCAAGAATTCACACCTCTTGCTTCTCAAAATGGTGGGTTACTTGATCTCAATGCTCCTTCTTCTCCTTCTGCTAACCATGAACTCAACCTCAACTTTCCACCTCTACCTTCCCCTGTTCTTGATCAAGAATTCACACATCCTGCTTCTCCAAATGGTGGGTTACTTTATCTTAATGCTTCTACTTCTCCTTCTGCTAACCATGAAATAAAACTCAACTTTCCACCTCCAACTTCCCCTGTTCTTGATCAAGAATTCACACCTCCTGCTTCTCTAAATGGTGGGTTACTTGATCTCAATGCTCCTTCTTCTCCTTCTGCTAACCATGAAATCAACCTCAACTTTCCACCTCCAACTTCCCCTGTTCTTGATCAATAATTCACACCTTCTGCTTTTCTAAATGGTGGGTTACTTTATCTCAATCCTCCTCCTTCTCCTTCTGCTAACCATGAAATCAACCTCAACTTTCCACCTCCACCTTTCCCTGTTCTTGATTAAGAATTCACACCTCTTGCTTCTCTAAATGGTGGGTAACTTGATCTCAATGTTCCTCCTTCTCCTTCTGCTAACCATGAAATCAACCTCAACTCTCCACCTCCAACTTCCCCTGTTCTTGATCAAGAATTCACACCTCCTGCTTCTCTAAATTGTGGGTTACTTGATCTCAATGCTCCTCCTTCCCCTTCTGCAAACCATGAAATCAACCTCAACTTTCCACCTCCACCTTCCCCTGTTCTTGATCAAGAATTCACACCTCCTGCTTCTCTAAATAGTGGGTTACTTGATCTCAATGTTCCTCCTTCTCCTTCTGCTAACCATGAAATCAACCTAAACATTCCACCTCCACCTTCCCCTGTTCTTGATCAAGAATTCACACCTCCTGCTTCTCTAAATGGTGGGTTACTTGATCTCAATGCTCCTCCTTCTCCTTCTGCTAACCATGAAATCAACCTCAACTTTCTACCTCCAACTTCCCCTGTTCTTGATCAAGAATTCACACCTCCTGCTTCTCTAAATGGTGGGTTACTTGATCTCAATGTTCCTCCGTCTCCTTCAGCTAACCATGAAATCAACCTCAACTTTCCACCTACACCTTCCCCTGTTCTTGATCAAGAATTCACACCTCCTGCTTTTCCAAATAGTGGGTTACTTTATCTCAATGTTCCTCCTCATCCTTCTGCTAACCATGAAATCAACCTCAACTCTCCACCTCCAACTTCCCCTGTTCTTGATCAAGAATTCACACCTCCCGCTTCTCTAAATGGTGGGTTACTTGATCTCAATGCTCCTCCTTCCCCTTTTGCAAACCATGAAATCAACCTCAACTTTCCACCTCCACCTTCCCCTGTTCTTGATAAAGAATTCACACCTCCTGCTTCTGCAAATGGTGGGTTACTTTATCTCAATGCTCCTACTCCTCCTTCTGCTAACCCTGAAATCAACCTCAACTTTCCACCTCTAACTTCCCCTGTTCTTGATCAATAATTCACACCGCCTGCTTCTCTAAATGGTGGGTTACTTGATCTCAATGCTCCTCCGTCTCCTTCTGCTAACCATGAAATCAACCTCAACTTTCCACCTCCACCTTCCCTTGTTCTTGATCAATAATTCACACCTCCTGCTTTTCCAAATGGTGGGTTACTTTATCTCAATGCTCCTCCTTCTCCTTCTTCCAACCATGAAATCAACCTCAACTTTCAACCTCCAACTTCCCCTGTTCTTGATCAAGAATTCACACCTCCTACTTCTCTAAATTGTGGGTAACTTGATCTCAATGCTCCTCCTTCTCCTTCTGCTAACCATGAAATCAACCTAAACATTCCACCACCACCTTACCCTATTCTTGATCAAGAATTCACACCTCCTGCTTCTCTAAATGGTGGGTTACTTGATCTCAATGCTCCTCCTTCTCCATCTGCTAACCATGAAATCAACCTCAACTTTCCACCTCCACCTTACCCTGTTCTTGATCAATAATTCACACCTCCTGCTTCTCTAAATGGTGGGTTACTTGAGCTCAAGGCTCCTTCTTCTCCTTCTGCTAACCATGAAATCAACCTCAACTTTCCACCTCCAACTTTCGCTGTTTTTGATCAGGAATTCACACCTCCTGCTTCTCTAAATGGTGGGTTACTTGATCTCAATGCTCCTCCTTCTCCTTCTGCTAACCATGAAATCAACCTCTACTTTCCACCACCACCTTCCCCTGTTCTTAATCAAGAATTCACACCTCCTGCTTCTCTAAATGGTGGGTTACTTGATCTCAATGTTCCTCCTTCTCCTTCTGCTAACCATGAAATAAACCTCAACTTTCCACCTCCACCTTCCCCAGTTCTTGATTAAGAATTCACAACTCATGCTTCTCGAAATGGTGGGTTACTTGATCTCAATGTTCTTTCTTCTCCTATTGCTAACCATGAAATCAACCTCAACTTTCCACCTCCAACTTCCCCTGTTCTTGATCTAGAATTCACACCTCATGCTTCTCTAAATGGTGGGTTACTTGATCTCAATGCTCCTCCGTCTCCTTCTGCTAACCACGAAATCAACCTCAACATTCCACCTCCAACTTCCCCTGTTCTTGATCAAGAATTCATACCTCCTGCTTCTCTAAATGGTGGGTAACTTGATCTCAATGTTCCTCCTTCTCCTTCTGCTAACCATGAAATCAACCTCAACTTTCCACCTCCACCTTCCCCTGTTCTTGAATAAGAATTCACACCTTCTGCTTCTCCAAATGGTGGGTTACTTGATCTCAATGTTCTTTCTTCTCCTTCTGCTAACCATGAAATCAACCTCAACCTTCCACCACCACCTTCCCCTGTTCTTGATCAAGAATTTACACCTCCTGCTTCTCCAAATGGTGGGTTACTTTATCTCAATGCTCCTCCTTCTCCTTCTGCTAACCATGAACTCAACCTCAAATTTCCACCTCCAACTTCCCCTCTTCTTGATCAAGAATTCACACCTCCTGCTTCTCCTAATGGTGGGTTACTTTATCTCAATGCTCCTCATTTTCCTTCAGCTAACCATGAAATTAACCTGTACTTTCCACCTCCAACTTCCCCTGTTCTTGATCAAGAATTCACACCTCCTGCTTCTCTAAATGGTGGGTTACTTTATCTCAATGCTCCACCTTCTCCTTCTGCTCACCATGAAATCAACCTCAACTTTCCACCTCCACCTTCCCCTGTTCTTGATCAAGAATTCACACCTCCTACTTCTCTAAATGGTGGGTTACTTAATCTCAATGCTCCTCCTTCTCCTTCTGCTAACCATGAAATCAACCTCAACTTTCCACCTCCACCTTCCCCTGTTCTTGATCAAGAATTCACACCTTCTGCTTTTCTAAATGGTGGGTTACTTTATCTCAATCCTCCTCCTTCTCCTTCTGCTAACCATGAAATCAACCTCAACTTTCCACCTCCACCTTTCCCTGTTCTTGATTAAGAATTCACACCTCTTGCTTCTCTAAATGGTGGGTAACTTGATCTCAATGTTCCTCCTTCTCCTTCTGCTAACCATGAAATCAACCTCAACTCTCCACCTCAAACTTCCCCTGTTCTTGATCAAGAATTCACACCTCCTGCTTCTCTAAATTGTGGGTTACTTGATCTCAATGCTCCTCCTTCCCCTTCTGCAAACCATGAAATCAACCTCAACTTTCCACCTCCACCTTCCCCTATTCTTGATCAAGAATTCACACCTCCTGCTTCTCTAAATAGTGGGTTACTTGATCTCAATGTTCCTCCTTCTCCTTCTGCTAACCATGAAATCAACCTAAACATTCCACCTCCACCTTCCCCTGTTCTTGATCAAGAATTCACACCTCCTGCTTCTCTAAATGGTGGGTTACTTGATCTCAATGCTCCTCCTTCTCCTTCTGCTAACCATGAAATCAACCTCAACTTTCTACCTCCAACTTCCCCTGTTCTTGATCAAGAATTCACACCTCCTGCTTCTCTAAATGGTGGGTTACTTGATCTCAATGTTCCTCCGTCTCCTTCAGCTAACCATGAAATCAACCTCAACTTTCCACCTACACCTTCCCCTGTTCTTGATCAAGAATTCACACCTCCTGCTTTTCCAAATAGTGGGTTACTTTATCTCAATGTTCCTCCTCATCCTTCTGCTAACCATGAAATCAACCTCAACTCTCCACCTCCAACTTCCCCTGTTCTTGATCAAGAATTCACACCTCCCGCTTCTCTAAATGGTGGGTTACTTGATCTCAATGCTCCTCCTTCCCCTTTTGCAAACCATGAAATCAACCTCAACTTTCCACCTCCACCTTCCCCTGTTCTTGATAAAGAATTCACACCTCCTGCTTCTCCAAATGGTGGGTTACTTTATCTCAATGCTCCTACTCCTCCTTCTGCTAACCCTGAAATCAACCTCAACTTTCCACCTCCAACTTCCCCTGTTCTTGATCAATAATTCACACCGCCTGCTTCTCTAAATGGTGGGTTACTTGATCTCAATGCTCCTCCGTCTCCTTCTGCTAACCATGAAATCAACCTCAACTTTCCACCTCCACCTTCCCTTGTTCTTGATCAATAATTCACACCTCCTGCTTTTCCAAATGGTGGGTTACTTTATCTCAATGCTCCTCCTTCTCCTTCTTCTAACCATGAAATCAACCTCCACTTTCAACCTCCAACTTCCCCTGTTCTTGATCAAGAATTCACACCTCCTACTTCTCTAAATTGTGGGTAACTTGATCTCAATGCTCCTCCTTCTCCTTCTGCTAACCATGAAATCAACCTAAACATTCCACCACCACCTTACCCTATTCTTGATCAAGAATTCACACCTCCTGCTTCTCTAAATGGCGGGTTACTTGATCTCAATGCTCCTCCTTCTCCTTCTGCTAACCATGAAATCAACCTCAACTTTCCACCTCCACCTTACCCTGTTCTTGATCAATAATTCACACCTCCTGCTTCTCTAAATGGTGGGTTACTTGAGCTCAAGGCTCCTTCTTCTCCTTCTGCTAACCATGAAATCAACCTCAACTTTCCACCTCCAACTTTCGCTGTTTTTGATCAGGAATTCACACCTCCTGCTTCTCTAAATGGTGGGTTACTTGATCTCAATGCTCCTCCTTCTCCTTCTGCTAACCATGAAATCAACCTCTACTTTCCACCACCACCTTCCCCTGTTCTTAATCAAGAATTCACACCTCCTGCTTCTCTAAATGGTGGGTTACTTGATCTCAATGTTCCTCCTTCTCCTTCTGCTAACCATGAAATAAACCTCAACTTTCCACCTCCACCTTCCCCAGTTCTTGATTAAGAATTCACAACTCATGCTTCTCGAAATGGTGGGTTACTTGATCTCAATGTACTTTCTTCTCCTATTGCTAACCATGAAATCAACCTCAACTTTCCACCTCCAACTTCCCCTGTTCTTGATCTAGAATTCACACCTCATGCTTCTCTAAATGGTGGGTTACTTGATCTCAATGCTCCTCCGTCTCCTTCTGCTAACCACGAAATCAACCTCAACATTCCACCTCCAACTTCCCCTGTTCTTGATCAAGAATTCATACCTCCTGCTTCTCTAAATGGTGGGTAACTTGATCTCAATGTTCCTCCTTCTCCTTCTGCTAACCTTGAAATCAACCTCAACTTTCCACCTCCACCTTCCCCTGTTCTTGATTAAGAATTCACACCTTCTGCTTCTCCAAATGGTGGGTTACTTGATCTCAATGTTCTTTCTTCTCCTTCTGCTAACCATGAAATCAACCTCAACCTTCCACCACCACCTTCCCCTATTCTTGATCAAGAATTTACACCTCCTGCTTCTCCAAATGGTGGGTTACTTTATCTCAATGCTCCTCCTTCTCCTTCTGCTAACCATGAACTCAACCTCAAATTTCCACCTCCAACTTCCCCTCTTCTTGATCAAGAATTCACACCTCCTGCTTCTCCTAATGGTGGGTTACTTTATCTCAATGCTCCTCATTTTCCTTCAGCTAACCATGAAATCAACCTGTACTTTCCACCTCCAACTTCCCCTGTTCTTGATCAAGAATTCACACCTCCTGCTTCTCTAAATGGTGGGTTACTTTATCTCAATGCTCCACCTTCTCCTTCTGCTCACCATGAAATCAACCTCAACTTTCCACCTCCACCTTCCCCTGTTCTTGATCAAGAATTCACACCTCCTACTTCTCTAAATGGTGGGTTACTTAATCTCAATGCTCCTCCTTCTCCTTCTGCTAACCATGAAATCAACCTCAACTTTCCACCTCCACCTTCCCCTGTTCTTGATCAAGAATTCACACCTTCTGCTTTTCTAAATGGTGGGTTACTTTATCTCAATCCTCCTCCTTCTCCTTCTGCTAACCATGAAATCAACCTCAACTTTCCACCTCCACCTTTCCCTGTTCTTGATTAAGAATTCACACCTCTTGCTTCTCTAAATGGTGGGTAACTTGATCTCAATGTTCCTCCTTCTCCTTCTGCTAACCATGAAATCAACCTCAACTCTCCACCTCCAACTTCCCCTGTTCTTGATCAAGAATTCACACCTCCTGCTTCTCTAAATTGTGGGTTACTTGATCTCAATGCTCCTCCTTCCCCTTCTGCAAACCATGAAATCAACCTCAACTTTCCACCTCCACCTTCCCCTGTTCTTGATCAAGAATTCACACCTCCTGCTTCTATAAATAGTGGGTTACTTGATCTCAATGTTCCTCCTTCTCCTTCTGCTAACCATGAAATCAACCTAAACATTCCACCTCCACCTTCCCCTGTTCTTGATCAAGAATTCACACCTCCTGCTTCTCTAAATGGTGGGTTACTTGATCTCAATGCTCCTCCTTCTCCTTCTGCTAACCATGAAATCAACCTCAACTTTCTACCTCCAACTTCCCCTGTTCTTGATCAAGAATTCACACCTCCTGCTTCTCTAAATGGTGGGTTACTTGATCTCAATGTTCCTCCGTCTCCTTCAGCTAACCATGAAATCAACCTCAACTTTCCACCTACACCTTCCCCTGTTCTTGATCAAGAATTCACACCTCCTGCTTTTCCAAATAGTGGGTTACTTTATCTCAATGTTCCTCCTCATCCTTCTGCTAACCATGAAATCAACCTCAACTCTCCACCTCCAACTTCCCCTGTTCTTGATCAAGAATTCACACCTCCCGCTTCTCTAAATGGTGGGTTACTTGATCTCAATGCTCCTCCTTCCCCTTTTGCAAACCATGAAATCAACCTCAACTTTCCACCTCCACCTTCCCCTGTTCTTGATAAAGAATTCACACCTCCTGCTTCTCCAAATGGTGGGTTACTTTATCTCAATGCTCCTACTCCTCCTTCTGCTAACCCTGAAATCAACCTCAACTTTCCACCTCCAACTTCCCCTGTTCTTGATCAATAATTCACACCGCCTGCTTCTCTAAATGGTGGGTTACTTGATCTCAATGCTCCTCCGTCTCCTTCTGCTAACCATGAAATCAACCTCAACTTTCCACCTCCACCTTCCCTTGTTCTTGATCAATAATTCACACCTCCTGCTTTTCCAAATGGTGGGTTACTTTATCTCAATGCTCCTCCTTCTCCTTCTTCTAACCATGAAATCAACCTCAACTTTCAACCTCCAACTTCCCCTGTTCTTGATCAAGAATTCACACCTCCTACTTCTCTAAATTGTGGGTAACTTGATCTCAATGCTCCTCCTTCTCCTTCTGCTAACCATGAAATCAACCTAAACATTCCACCACCACCTTACCCTATTCTTGATCAAGAATTCACACCTCCTGCTTCTCTAAATGGTGGGTTACTTGATCTCAATGCTCCTCCTTCTCCTTCTGCTAACCATGAAATCAACCTCAACTTTCCACCTCCACCTTACCCTGTTCTTGATCAATAATTCACACCTCCTGCTTCTCTAAACGGTGGGTTACTTGAGCTCAAGGCTCCTTCTTCTCCTTCTGCTAACCATGAAATCAACCTCAACTTTCCACCTCCAACTTTCGCTGTTTTTGATCAGGAATTCACACCTCCTGCTTCTCTAAATGGTGGGTTACTTGATCTCAATGCTCCTCCTTCTCCTTCTGCTAACCATGAAATCAACCTCTACTTTCCACCACCACCTTCCCCTGTTCTTAATCAAGAATTCACACCTCCTGCTTCTCTAAATGGTGGGTTACTTGATCTCAATGTTCCTCCTTCTCGTTCTGCTAACCATGAAATAAACCTCAACTTTCCACCTCCACCTTCCCCAGTTCTTGATTAAGAATTCACAACTCATGCTTCTCGAAATGGTGGGTTACTTGATCTCAATGTTCTTTCTTCTCCTATTGCTAACCATGAAATCAACCTCAACTTTCCACCTCCAACTTCCCCTGTTCTTGATCTAGAATTCACACCTCATGCTTCTCTAAATGGTGGGTTACTTGATCTCAATGCTCCTCCGTCTCCTTCTGCTAACCACGAAATCAACCTCAACATTCCACCTCCAACTTCCCCTGTTCTTGATCAAGAATTCATACCTCCTGCTTCTCTAAATGGTGGGTAACTTGATCTCAATGTTCCTCCTTCTCCTTCTGCTAACCATGAAATCAACCTCAACTTTCCACCTCCACCTTCCCCTGTTCTTGATTAAGAATTCACACCTTCTGCTTCTCCAAATGGTGGGTTACTTGATCTCAATGTTCTTTCTTCTCCTTCTGCTAACCATGAAATCAACCTCAACCTTCCACCACCACCTTCCCCTGTTCTTGATCAAGAATTTACACCTCCTGCTTCTCCAAATGATGGGTTACTTTATCTCAATGCTCCTCCTTCTCCTTCTGCTAACCATGAACTCAACCTCAAATTTCCACCTCCAACTTCCCCTCTTCTTGATCAAAAATTCACACCTCCTGCTTCTCCTAATGGTGGGTTACTTTATCTCAATGCTCCTCATTTTCCTTCAGCTAACCATGAAATCAACCTGTACTTTCCACCTCCAACTTCCCCTGTTCTTGATCAAGAATTCACACCTCCTGCTTCTCTAAATGGTGGGTTACTTTATCTCAATGCTCCACCTTCTCCTTCTGCTCACCATGAAATCAACCTCAACTTTCCACCTCCACCTTCCCCTGTTCTTGATCAAGAATTCACACCTCCTACTTCTCTAAATGGTTGGTTACTTAATCTCAATGCTCCTCCTTCTCCTTCTGCTAACCATGAAATCAACCTCAACTTTCCACCTCCACCTTCCCCTGTTCTTGATCAAGAATTCACACCTCCTGCTTCTCTAAATTGTGGGTAAGTTGATCTCAATGCTCCTCCTTCTCCTTCTGCTAACCATGAAATCAACCTCAACTTTCCACCTCCACCTTCCCCTGTGCTTGATCAAGAATTCACACCTCCAGATTCTCTAAATAGAGGGTTACTTGAACTGAATGCTCCTCCTTCTCCTTCTGCTAACCATGAAATGAACCTCAACTTTCCACCTCCACCTTCCCCTGTTCTTGATCAAGAATTCACACCTCCTGCTTCTCTAAATGGTGGGTTACTTTATCTCAATGCTCCTCCTTCTCCTTCTGCTAACCATGAAATCAACCTCAACTTTCCACCTCCAACTTCCCCTATTCTTGATCAAGAATTCACACCTCTTGCTTCTCTAGATTGTGGGTAACTTGATCCCAATGCTCCTTCTTCTCCTTCTGCTAACCATGAAATCAACCTCAACTTTCCACCTCCAACTTCCCCTGTTCTTGATCAAGAATTCACACCTCCTGCTTCTCCAAATGGTGGGTTACTTGATCTCAATGCTCCTCCTTCTCCTTCTGCAAACCATGAAATCAACCTCAAATTTCCACCTCCACCTTCCCCTGTTCTTGATCAATAATTCACACCTCCTGCTTCTCTAAATGGTGGGTTACTAGATCTCAATGTTCCTCCTTCTCCTTCTGCTAACCATGAAATCAACCTCAACCTTCCCTTGTTCTTGATCAAGAATTCACACCTCTTGCTTCTCAAAATGGTGGGTTACTTGATCTCAATGCTCCTTCTTCTCCTTCTGCTAACCATGAACTCAACCTCAACTTTCCACCTCTACCTTCCCCTGTTCTTGATCAAGAATTCACACATCCTGCTTCTCCAAATGGTGGGTTACTTTATCTTAATGCTTCTACTTCCCCTTCTGCTAACCATGAAATCAAACTCAACTTTCCACCTCCAACTTCCCCTGTTCTTGATCAAGAATTCACACCTCCTGCTTCTCTAAATGGTGGGTTACTTGATCTCAATGCTCCTTCTTCTCCTTCTGCTAACCATGAAATCAACCTCAACTTTCCACCTCCAACTTCCCCTGTTCTTGATCAATAATTCACACCTTCTGCTTTTCCAAATGGTGGGTTACTTTATCTCAATCCTCCTCCTTCTCCTTCTGCTAACCATGAAATCAACCTCAACTTTCCACCTCCACCTTTCCCTGTTCTTGATCAAGAATTCACACCTCTTGCTTCTCTAAATGGTGGGTAACTTGATCTCAATGTTCCTCCTTCTCCTTCTGCTAACCATGAAATCAACCTCAACTTTCCACCTCCACCTTCCCCTGTGCTTGATCAAGAATTCACACCTCCAGCTTCTCTAAATAGAGGGTTACTTGAACTGAATGCTCCTCCTTCTCCTTCTGCTAACCATGAAATGAACCTCAACTTTCCACCTCCACCTTCCCCTGTTCTTGATCAAGAATTCACACCTCCTGCTTCTCTAAATGGTGGGTTACTTTATCTCAATGCTCCTCCTTCTCCTTCTGCTAACCATGAAATCAACCTCAACTTTCCACCTCCAACTTCCCCTATTCTTGATCAAGAATTCACACCTCTTGCTTCTCTAGATTGTGGGTAACTTGATCCCAATGCTCCTTCTTCTCCTTCTGCTAACCATGAAATCAACCTCAACTTTCCACCTCCAACTTCCCCTGTTCTTGATCAAGAATTCACACCTCCTGCTTCTCCAAATGGTGGGTTACTTGATCTCAATGCTCCTCCTTCTCCTTCTGCAAACCATGAAATCAACCTCAAATTTCCACCTCCACCTTCCCCTGTTCTTGATCAATAATTCACACCTCCTGCTTCTCTAAATGGTGGGTTACTAGATCTCAATGTTCCTCCTTCTCCTTCTGCTAACCATGAAATCAACCTCAACCTTCCCTTGTTCTTGATCAAGAATTCACACCTCTTGCTTCTCAAAATGGTGGGTTACTTGATCTCAATGCTCCTTCTTCTCCTTCTGCTAACCATGAACTCAACCTCAACTTTCCACCTCTACCTTCCCCTGTTCTTGATCAAGAATTCACACATCCTGCTTCTCCAAATGGTGGGTTACTTTATCTTAATGCTTCTACTTCTCCTTCTGCTAACCATGAAATCAAACTCAACTTTCCACCTCCAACTTCCCCTGTTCTTGATCAAGAATTCACACCTCCTGCTTCTCTAAATGGTGGGTTACTTGATCTCAATGCTCCTTCTTCTCCTTCTGCTAACCATGAAATCAACCTCAACTTTCCACCTCCAACTTCCCCTGTTCTTGATCAATAATTCACACCTTCTGCTTTTCCAAATGGTGGGTTACTTTATCTCAATCCTCCTCCTTCTCCTTCTGCTAACCATGAAATCAACCTCAACTTTCCACCTCCACCTTTCCCTGTTCTTGATCAAGAATTCACACCTCTTGCTTCTCTAAATGGTGGGTAACTTGATCTCAATGTTCCTCCTTCTCCTTCTGCTAACCATGAAATCAACCTCAACTTTCCACCTCCATCTTCCCCTGTTCTTTATTAAGAATTCACACCTCCCGCTTCTCCTAATGGTGGGTTACTTGATCTCAATGTTCCTTCTTCTCCTTCTGCTAACCTTGAAATCAACCTCAACTTTCCACCTCCAACTTCCCTTGTTCTTGATCAAGAATTCACACCTCATGCTTCTCTAAATGGTGGGTTACTTGATCTCAATGCTCCTCCTTCTCCTTCTGCTAACCATGAAATCAACCTCAACTTTCCACCTCCACCTTCCCCTGTTCTTGATCAAGAATTCACACCTCCTGCTTCTCTAAATGGTGGCTTACTTTATCTCAATGCACCTCCTTCTCCTTCTGCTAACCATGAAATCAACCTCAACTTTCCACCTCCACCTTCCCCTGTTCTTGATCAAGAATTCACACCTCCTGCTTCTCTAAATGGTGGGTTACTTGATCTCAATGTTCCTCCTTCTCCTTCTGCTAACCATGAAATCAACCTCAACTTTCCACCTCCACCTTCCCCTGTTCTTTATTAAAAATTCACACCTCCTGCTTTTCCGAATGGTAGGTTACTTGATCTTAATGTTCCTCCTTCTCCTTCTGCTAACCATGAAATCAACATCAACTTTCCACCTCCACCTTCCCCTGTGCTTGATCAAGAATTCACACCTCCAGCTTCTCTAAATAGAGGGTTACTTGAACTGAATGCTCCTCCTTCTCCTTCTGCTAACCATGAAATGAACCTCAACTTTCCACCTCCACCTTCCCCTGTTCTTGATCAAGAATTCACACCTCCTGCTTCTCTAAATGGTGGGTTACTTTATCTCAATGCTCCTCCTTCTCCTTCTGCTAACCATGAAATCAACCTCAACTTTCCACCTCCAACTTCCCCTATTCTTGATCAAGAATTCACACCTCTTGCTTCTCTAGATTGTGGGTAACTTGATCCCAATGCTCCTTCTTCTCCTTCTGCTAACCATGAAATCAACCTCAACTTTCCACCTCCAACTTCCCCTGTTCTTGATCAAGAATTCACACCTCCTGCTTCTCCAAATGGTGGGTTACTTGATCTCAATGCTCCTCCTTCTCCTTCTGCAAACCATGAAATCAACCTCAAATTTCCACCTCCACCTTCCCCTGTTCTTGATCAATAATTCACACCTCCTGCTTCTCTAAATGGTGGGTTACTAGATCTCAATGTTCCTCCTTCTCCTTCTGCTAACCATGAAATCAACCTCAACCTTCCCTTGTTCTTGATCAAGAATTCACACCTCTTGCTTCTCAAAATGGTGGGTTACTTGATCTCAATGCTCCTTCTTCTCCTTCTGCTAACCATGAACTCAACCTCAACTTTCCACCTCTACCTTCCCCTGTTCTTGATCAAGAATTCACACATCCTGCTTCTCCAAATGGTGGGTTACTTTATCTTAATGCTTCTACTTCTCCTTCTGCTAACCATGAAATCAAACTCAACTTTCCACCTCCAACTTCCCCTGTTCTTGATCAAGAATTCACACCTCCTGCTTCTCTAAATGGTGGGTTACTTGATCTCAATGCTCCTTCTTCTCCTTCTGCTAACCATGAAATCAACCTCAACTTTCCACCTCCAACTTCCCATGTTCTTGATCAATAATTCACACCTTCTGCTTTTCCAAATGGTGGGTTACTTTATCTCAATCCTCCTCCTTCTCCTTCTGCTAACCATGAAATCAACCTCAACTTTCCACCTCCACCTTTCCCTGTTCTTGATCAAGAATTCACACCTCTTGCTTCTCTAAATGGTGGGTAACTTGATCTCAATGTTCCTCCTTCTCCTTCTGCTAACCATGAAATCAACCTCAACTTTCCACCTCCATCTTCCCCTGTTCTTTATTAAGAATTCACACCTCCCGCTTCTCCTAATGGTGGGTTACTTGATCTCAATGTTCCTTCTTCTCCTTCTGCTAACCTTGAAATCAACCTCAACTTTCCACCTCCAACTTCCCTTGTTCTTGATCAAGAATTCACACCTCATGCTTCTCTAAATGGTGGGTTACTTGATCTCAATGCTCCTCCTTCTCCTTCTGCTAACCATGAAATCAACCTCAACTTTCCACCTCCACCTTCCCCTGTTCTTGATCAAGAATTCACACCTCCTGCTTCTCTAAATGGTGGCTTACTTTATCTCAATGCACCTCCTTCTCCTTCTGCTAACCATGAAATCAACCTCAACTTTCCACCTCCACCTTCCCCTGTTCTTGATCAAGAATTCACACCTCCTGCTTCTCTAAATGGTGGGTTACTTGATCTCAATGTTCCTCCTTCTCCTTCTGCTAACCATGAAATCAACCTCAACTTTCCACCTCCACCTTCCCCTGTTCTTTATTAAAAATTCACACCTCCTGCTTTTCCGAATGGTAGGTTACTTGATCTTAATGTTCCTCCTTCTCCTTCTGCTAACCATGAAATCAACATCAACTTTCCACCTCCACCTTCCCCTGTTCTTGATCAAGAATTCACACCTCCAGCTTCTCTAAATGGTGGGTTACTTGAACTAAATGCTCCTCCTTCTCCTTATGCTAACCATGAAATGAACCTCAACTTTCCACATCCACCTTCCCCTGTTCTTGATCAAGAATTCACACCTCCTGCTTCTCTAAATGGTGGGTTACTTTATCTCAATGCTCCTCCTTCTCCTTCTGCTAACCATGAAATTAACCTCAACTTTCCACCTCCAACTTCCCCTATTCTTGATCAAGAATTCACACCTCTTGCTTCTCTAAATTGTGGGTCACTTTATCTCAATGCTCCTACTTCTCCTTCTGCTAACCATGAAATCAACCTCTACTTTCCACCTCCAACTTCCCCTGTTCTTGATCAAGAATTCACACCTCCTGCTTCTCTAAATGGTGGGTTACTTTATCTCAATGCTCCTCCTTCTCCTTCTGCTAACCATGAAATCAACCTCAACTTTCCACCTCCACCTTCCCCTGTTCTTGATCAAGAATTCACACCTCCTGCTTCTCTAAATGGTGGGTTACTTGATCTCAATGCTCCTCCTTCTCCTTCTGCTAACCATGAAATCAAATTCAACTTTCCACCTCCACCTTCCCCTGTTCTTGATCAAGAATTCACACCTCCTGCTTCTCTAAATTGTGGGTAACTTGATCTCAATGCTCCTCC
The DNA here is from genome assembly GCA_022829125.1 of Lathyrus tuberosus. NCBI lineage: Eukaryota > Viridiplantae > Streptophyta > Magnoliopsida > Fabales > Fabaceae > Lathyrus > Lathyrus tuberosus. Next base: position 5,502,643 of record JALAZF010000315.1, on the reverse strand, counting down.
TTCTCCTTCTGCTAACCATGAAATCAACCTCAACTTTCCACCTCCACCTTCCCCTGTTCTTGATCAAGAATTCACACCTCCAGCTTCTCTAAATGGTGGGTTACTTGAACTGAATGCTCCTCCTTCTCCTTCTGCAAACCATGAAATCAACCTCAAATTTCCACCTCCACCTTCCCCTGTTCTTGATCAAGAATTCACACCTCCTGCTTCTCTAAATGTTGGGTTACTTGATCTCAATGTTCCTCTTTCTCCTTCTGCTAACCATGAAATCAACCTCAACCATCCCTTGTTCTAGATAAAGAATTCACACCTCTTGCTTCTCCAAATGGTGGGTTACTTGATCTCAATGCTCCTTCTTCTCCTTCTGCTAACCATGAACTCAACCTCAACTTTCCACCTCTACCTTCGCCTGTTCTTGATCAAGAATTCACACATCCTGCTTCTCCAAATGGTGGGTTACTTTATCTCAATGCTTCTACTTCTCCTTCTGCTAACCATGAAATCAAACTCAACTTTCCACCTCCAACTTCCCCTGTTCTTGATCAAGAATTCACACCTCTTGCTTCTCTAAATGGTGGGTTACTTGATCTCAAGGCTCCTTCTTCTCCTTCTGCTAATCATGAAATCAGCCTCAACTTTCCACCTCCAACTTCCCCTGTTCTTGATCAATAATTCCCACCTTCTGCTTTTCCAAATGGTGGGTTACTTTATCTCAATGCTCCTCCTTCTCCTTCTGCTAACCATGAAATCAACCTCAACTTTCCACCTCCAACTTCCCCTGTTCTTGATCAATAACTCACACCTTCTGCTTTTCCAAATGGTGGGTTACTTTATCTCAATTCTCCTCATTCTCCTTCTGCTAACCATGAAATCAACCTCAACTTTCCACCTCCAACTTCCCCTGTTCTTGATCAAGAATTCACACCTCCTACTTCTCTAAATGGTGGGTTACTTGATCTCAAGGCTCCTTCTTCTCCTTCTGCTAATCATGAAATCAGCCTCAACTTTCCACCTCCACCTTCCCCTGTTCTTGATCAAGAATTCACACCTCCTGCTTCTCTAAATGGTGGGTTACTTGATCTCAATGTTCCTCCTTCTCCTTCTGCTAACCATGAAATCAACCTCAACTTTCCACCTCCATCTTCCCCTGTTCTTTATTAAAAATTCACACCTCCTGCTTTTCCGAATGGTAGGTTACTTGATCTTAATGTTCCTCCTTCTCCTTCTGCTAACCATGAAATCAACATCAACTTTCCACCTCCACCTTCCCCTGTTCTTGATCAAGAATTCACACCTCCAGCTTCTCTAAATGGTGGGTTACTTGAACTAAATGCTCCTCCTTCTCCTTATGCTAACCATGAAATGAACCTCAACTTTCCACATCCACCTTCCCCTGTTCTTGATCAAGAATTCACACCTCCTGCTTCTCTAAATGGTGGGTTACTTTATCTCAATGCTCCTCCTTCTCCTTCTGCTAACCATGAAATTAACCTCAACTTTCGACCTCCAACTTCCCCTATTCTTGATCAAGAATTCACACCTCTTGCTTCTCTAAATTGTGGGTCACTTTATCTCAATGCTCCTCCTTCTCCTTCTGCTAACCATGAAATCAACCTCTACTTTCCACCTCCAACTTCCCCTGTTCTTGATCAAGAATTCACACCTCCTGCTTCTCTAAATGGTGGGTTACTTTATCTCAATGCTCCTCCTTCTCCTTCTGCTAACCATGAAATCAACCTCAACTTTCCACCTCCACCTTCCCCTGTTCTTGATCAAGAATTCACACCTCCTGCTTCTCTAAATGGTGGGTTACTTGATCTCAATGCTCCTCCTTCTCCTTCTGCTAACCATGAAATCAAATTCAACTTTCCACCTCCACCTTCCCCTGTTCTTGATCAAGAATTCACACCTCCTGCTTCTCTAAATTGTGGGTAACTTGATCTCAATGCTCCTCCTTCTCCTTCTGCTAACCATGAAATCAACCTCAACTTTCCACCTCCACCTTCCCCTGTTCTTGATCAAGAATTCAAACCTCCAGCTTCTCTAAATGGTGGGTTACTTGAACTGAATGCTCCTCCTTCTCCTTCTGCAAACCATGAAATCAACCTCAAATTTCCACCTCCACCTTCCCCTGTTCTTGATCAAGAATTCACACCTCCTGCTTCTCTAAATGTTGGGTTACTTGATCTCAATGTTCCTCTTTCTCCTTCTGCTAACCATGAAATCAACCTCAACCATCCCTTGTTCTTGATAAAGAATTCACACCTCTTGCTTCTCCAAATGGTGGGTTACTTGATCTCAATGCTCCTTCTTCTCCTTCTGCTAACCATGAACTCAACCTCAACTTTCCACCTCTACCTTCGCCTGTTCTTGATCAAGAATTCACACATCCTGCTTCTCCAAATGGTGGGTTACTTTATCTCAATGCTTCTACTTCTCCTTCTGCTAACCATGAAATCAAACTCAACTTTCCACCTCCAACTTCCCCTATTCTTGATCAAGAATTCACACCTCTTGCTTCTCTAAATTGTGGGTCACTTTATCTCAATGCTCCTCCTTCTCCTTCTGCTAACCATGAAATCAACCTCTACTTTCCACCTCCAACTTCCCCTGTTCTTGATCAAGAATTCACACCTCCTGCTTCTCTAAATGGTGGGTTACTTTATCTCAATGCTCCTCCTTCTCCTTCTGCTAACCATGAAATCAACCTCAACTTTCCACCTCCACCTTCCCCTGTTCTTGATCAAGAATTCACACCTCCTGCTTCTCTAAATGGTGGGTTACTTGATCTCAATGCTCCTCCTTCTCCTTCTGCTAACCATGAAATCAAATTCAACTTTCCACCTCCACCTTCCCCTGTTCTTGATCAAGAATTCACACCTCCTGCTTCTCTAAATTGTGGGTAACTTGATCTCAATACTCCTCCTTCTCCTTCTGCTAACCATGAAATCAACCTCAACTTTCCACCTCCACCTTCCCCTGTTCTTGATCAAGAATTCACACCTCCAGCTTCTCTAAATGGTGGGTTACTTGAACTGAATGCTCCTCCTTCTCCTTCTGCAAACCATGAAATCAACCTCAAATTTCCACCTCCACCTTCCCCTGTTCTTGATCAAGAATTCACACCTCCTGCTTCTCTAAATGTTGGGTTACTTGATCTCAATGTTCCTCTTTCTCCTTCTGCTAACCATGAAATCAACCTCAACCATCCCTTGTTCTTGATAAAGAATTCACACCTCTTGCTTCTCCAAATGGTGGGTTACTTGATCTCAATGCTCCTTCTTCTCCTTCTGCTAACCATGAACTCAACCTCAACTTTCCACCTCTACCTTCGCCTGTTCTTGATCAAGAATTCACACATCCTGCTTCTCCAAATGGTGGGTTACTTTATCTCAATGCTTCTACTTCTCCTTCTGCTAACCATGAAATCAAACTCAACTTTCCACCTCCAACTTCCCCTGTTCTTGATCAAGAATTCACACCTCTTGCTTCTCTAAATGGTGGGTTACTTGATCTCAAGGCTCCTTCTTCTCCTTCTGCTAATCATGAAATCAGCCTCAACTTTCCACCTCCAACTTCCCCTGTTCTTGATCAATAATTCCCACCTTCTGCTTTTCCAAATGGTGGGTTACTTTATCTCAATGCTCCTCCTTCTCCTTCTGCTAACCATGAAATCAACCTCAACTTTCCACCTCCAACTTCCCCTGTTCTTGATCAATAACTCATACCTTCTGCTTTTCCAAATGGTGGGTTACTTTATCTCAATTCTCCTCATTCTCCTTCTGCTAACCATGAAATCAACCTCAACTTTCCACCTCCAACTTCCCCTGTTCTTGATCAAGAATTCACACCTCCTACTTCTCTAAATGGTGGGTTACTTGATCTCAAGGCTCCTTCTTCTCCTTCTGCTAATCATGAAATCAGCCTCAACTTTCCACCTCCAACTTCCCCTGTTCTTGGTCAATAATTCCCACCTTCTGCTTTTCCAAATGGTGGGTTACTTTATCTCAATGTTCCTCCTTCTCCTTCTGCTAACCATGAAATCAACCTCAATTTTCCACCTCCAACTTCCCCTGTTCTTGATCAATAATTCACACCTTCTGCTTTTCCAAATGGTGGGTTACTTTATCTCAATGCTCCTCATTCTCCTTCTGCTAACCATGAAATTATCCTCAACTTTCCACCTCCGACTTCCCCTGTTCTTGATCAAGAATTCATACCTCCTGCTTCTCTAAATAGTGGGTTACTTGATCTTAATGTTCCTCCTTCTCCTTCTGCTAACCATGAAATCAACCTCAACTTTCCACCTCCACCTTCCCCTGTTCTTGATTAAGAATTCACACCTTCTGCTTCTCCAAATGGTGGGTTACTTGATCTCAATGTTCTTTCTTCTCCTTCGGCTAACCATGAAATCAACCTCAACTTTCCACCACTACCTTCCCCTGTTCTTGATCAAGAATTCACACCTCCTTCTTCTCCAAATGGTGGGTTACTTTATCTCAATGCTCCTCCTTCTCCTTCTGCTAACCATGAACTCAACCTCAAATTTCCACCTCCAACTTCCCCTGTTCTTGATCCAGAATTCACACCTCCTGCTTCTCCTAATGGTGGGTTACTTTATCTCAATGCTCCTCCTTCTCCTTCTGCTAACCATGAAATCAACCTCAACTATCCACCTCCAACTTCCCCTGTTCTTGATCAAGAATTCACACCTCCTGCTTCTCTAAATGGTGGGTTACTTTATCTCAATGCTCCTCCTTCTCCTTCTGCTAACCATGAAATCAACCTCAACTTTCCACCTCCACCTCCCCTGTTCTTGATCAAGAATTCACACCTCCTGCTTCTCTAAATGGTGGGTTACTTGATCTCAATGCTCCTCCTTCTCCTTCTGCTAACCATGAAATCAAATTCAACTTTCCACCTACACCTTCCCCTGTTCTCGATCAAGAATTCACACCTCCTGCTTCTCTAAATTGTGGGTAACATGATCTCAATGCTCCTCCTTCTCCTTCTGCTAACCATGAAATCAACATCAACTTTCCACCTCCACCTTCCCCTGTTCTTGATCAAGAATTCACACCTCCAGCTTCTCTAAATGGTGGGTTACTTGAACTGAATGCTCCTCCTTCTCCTTATGCTAACCATGAAATGAACCTCAACTTTCCACATCCACCTTCCCCTGTTCTTGATCAAGAATTCACACCTCCTGCTTCTCTAAATGGTGGGTTACTTTATCTCAATGCTCCTCCTTCTCCTTCTGCTAACCATGAAATTAACCTCAACTTTCCACCTCCAACTTCCCCTATTCTTGATCAAGAATTCACACCTCTTGCTTCTCTAAATTGTGGGTAACTTGATCTCAATGCTTCTTCTTCTCCTTCTGCTAACCATGAAATAAACCTCAACTTTCCACCTCCAACTTCCCCTGTTCTTGATCAAGAATTCACACCTCCTGCTTATCCAAATGGTCGGTTACTTAATCTCAATGCTCCTCCTTCTCCTTCTGCAAACCATGAAATCAACCTCAAATTTCCACCTCCACCTTCCCCTGTTCTTGATCAAGAATTCACACCTCCTGCTTCTCTAAATGGTGGGTTACTTGATCTCAATGCTCCTCCTTCTCCTTCTGCTAACCATGAAATCAAATTCAACTTTCCACCTCCACCTTCCCCTGTTCTTGATCAAGAATTCACACCTCCTGCTTCTCTAAATTGTGGGTAACTTGATCTCAATACTCCTCCTTCTCCTTCTGCTAACCATGAAATCAACCTCAACTTTCCACCTCCACCTTCCCCTGTTCTTGATCAAGAATTCACACCTCCAGCTTCTCTAAATGGTGGGTTACTTGAACTGAATGCTCCTCCTTCTCCTTCTGCAAACCATGAAATCAACCTCAAATTTCCACCTCCACCTTCCCCTGTTCTTGATCAAGAATTCACACCTCCTGCTTCTCTAAATGTTGGGTTACTTGATCTCAATGTTCCTCTTTCTCCTTCTGCTAACCATGAAATCAACCTCAACCATCCCTTGTTCTTGATAAAGAATTCACACCTCTTGCTTCTCCAAATGGTGGGTTACTTGATCTCAATGCTCCTTCTTCTCCTTCTGCTAACCATGAACTCAACCTCAACTTTCCACCTCTACCTTCGCCTGTTCTTGATCAAGAATTCACACATCCTGCTTCTCCAAATGGTGGGTTACTTTATCTCAATGCTTCTACTTCTCCTTCTGCTAACCATGAAATCAAACTCAACTTTCCACCTCCAACTTCCCCTGTTCTTGATCAAGAATTCACACCTCTTGCTTCTCTAAATGGTGGGTTACTTGATCTCAAGGCTCCTTCTTCTCCTTCTGCTAATCATGAAATCAGCCTCAACTTTCCACCTCCAACTTCCCCTGTTCTTGATCAATAATTCCCACCTTCTGCTTTTCCAAATGGTGGGTTACTTTATCTCAATGCTCCTCCTTCTCCTTCTGCTAACCATGAAATCAACCTCAACTTTCCACCTCCAACTTCCCCTGTTCTTGATCAATAACTCACACCTTCTGCTTTTCCAAATGGTGGGTTACTTTATCTCAATTCTCCTCATTCTCCTTCTGCTAACCATGAAATCAACCTCAACTTTCCACCTCCAACTTCCCCTGTTCTTGATCAAGAATTCACACCTCCTACTTCTCTAAATGGTGGGTTACTTGATCTCAAGGCTCCTTCTTCTCCTTCTGCTAATCATGAAATCAGCCTCAACTTTCCACCTCCAACTTCCCCTGTTCTTGGTCAATAATTCCCACCTTCTGCTTTTCCAAATGGTGGGTTACTTTATCTCAATGTTCCTCCTTCTCCTTCTGCTAACCATGAAATCAACCTCAATTTTCCACCTCCAACTTCCCCTGTTCTTGATCAATAATTCACACCTTCTGCTTTTCCAAATGGTGGGTTACTTTATCTCAATGCTCCTCATTCTCCTTCTGCTAACCATGAAATTATCCTCAACTTTCCACCTCCGACTTCCCCTGTTCTTGATCAAGAATTCATACCTCCTGCTTCTCTAAATAGTGGGTTACTTGATCTTAATGTTCCTCCTTCTCCTTCTGCTAACCATGAAATCAACCTCAACTTTCCACCTCCACCTTCCCCTGTTCTTGATTAAGAATTCACACCTTCTGCTTCTCCAAATGGTGGGTTACTTGATCTCAATGTTCTTTCTTCTCCTTCGGCTAACCATGAAATCAACCTCAACTTTCCACCACTACCTTCCCCTGTTCTTGATCAAGAATTCACACCTCCTTCTTCTCCAAATGGTGGGTTACTTTATCTCAATGCTCCTCCTTCTCCTTCTGCTAACCATGAACTCAACCTCAAATTTCCACCTCCAACTTCCCCTGTTCTTGATCCAGAATTCACACCTCCTGCTTCTCCTAATGGTGGGTTACTTTATCTCAATGCTCCTCCTTCTCCTTCTGCTAACCATGAAATCAACCTCAACTATCCACCTCCAACTTCCCCTGTTCTTGATCAAGAATTCACACCTCCTGCTTCTCTAAATGGTGGGTTACTTTATCTCAATGCTCCTCCTTCTCCTTCTGCTAACCATGAAATCAACCTCAACTTTCCACCTCCACCTCCCCTGTTCTTGATCAAGAATTCACACCTCCTGCTTCTCTAAATGGTGGGTTACTTGATCTCAATGCTCCTCCTTCTCCTTCTGCTAACCATGAAATCAAATTCAACTTTCCACCTCCACCTTCCCCTGTTCTCGATCAAGAATTCACACCTCCTGCTTCTCTAAATTGTGGGTAACATGATCTCAATGCTCCTCCTTCTCCTTCTGCTAACCATGAAATCAACATCAACTTTCCACCTCCACCTTCCCCTGTTCTTGATCAAGAATTCACACCTCCAGCTTCTCTAAATGGTGGGTTACTTGAACTGAATGCTCCTCCTTCTCCTTATGCTAACCATGAAATGAACCTCAACTTTCCACATCCACCTTCCCCTGTTCTTGATCAAGAATTCACACCTCCTGCTTCTCTAAATGGTGGGTTACTTTATCTCAATGCTCCTCCTTCTCCTTCTGCTAACCATGAAATTAACCTCAACTTTCCACCTCCAACTTCCCCTATTCTTGATCAAGAATTCACACCTCTTGCTTCTCTAAATTGTGGGTAACTTGATCTCAATGCTTCTTCTTCTCCTTCTGCTAACCATGAAATAAACCTCAACTTTCCACCTCCAACTTCCCCTGTTCTTGATCAAGAATTCACACCTCCTGCTTATCCAAATGGTCGGTTACTTAATCTCAATGCTCCTCCTTCTCCTTCTGCAAACCATGAAATCAACCTCAAATTTCCACCTCCACCTTCCCCTGTTCTTGATCAAGAATTCACACCTCCTGCTTCTCTAAATGGTGGGTTACTTGATCTCAATGTTCCTCCTTCTCCTTCTGCTAACCATGAAATCAACCTCAACCTTCCCTTGTTCTTGATCAAGAATTCACACCTCTTGCTTCTCCAAAGGGTGGGTTACTTGATCTTAATGCTCCTTCTTCTCCTTCTGCTAACCATGAACTCAACCTTAACTTTCCACCTCTACCTTCGCCTGTTCTTGATCAAGAATTCACACATCCTGCTTCTCCAAATGGTGGGTTACTTTATCTCAATGCTTCTACTTCTCCTTCGGCTAACCATGAAATCAAACTCAACTTTCCACCTCCAACTTCCCCTGTTCTTGATCAAGAATTCACACCTCCTACTTCTCTAAATGGTGGGTTACTTGATCTCAAGGCTCCTTCTTCTCCTTCTGCTAACCATGAAATCAGCCTCAACTTTCCACCTCCAACTTCCCCTGTTCTTGATCAATAATTCCCAGCTTCTGCTTTTCCAAATGGTGGGTTACTTTATCTCAATGCTCCTCCTTCTCCTTCTGCTAACCATGAAATCAACCTCAACTTTCCACCTCCACCTTCCCCTGTTCTTGATCAAGAATTCACACCTCTTGCTTCTCTAAATGGTGGGTAACTTGATCTCAAGGTTCCTCCTTCTCCTTCTGCTAACCATGAAATCAACCTCAACTTTCCACCTCCACCTTCCCCTGTTCTTTATTAAGAATTCACACCTCCTGCTTCTCCAAATGGTGGGTTACTTGATCTCAATGTTCCTTCTTCTCCTTTTGCTTACCATGAAATCAACCTCAACTTTCCACCTCCAACTTCCCTTGTTCTTGATCAAGAATTCACACCTCATACTTCTCTAAATGGTGGGTTACTTGATCTCAATGCTCCTCCGTCTCCTTCTGCTAACCATGAAATCAACCTCAACTTTCCACCTCCAACTTCCCCTGTTCTTGATCAAGAATTCAAACCTCCTGCTTCTCTAAATGGTGGGTTACTTGATCTCAATGTTCCTCTTTCTCCTTCTGCTAACCATGAAATCAACCTCAACTTTCCACCACCACCTTCCCCTGTTCTTGATCAAGAATTCACACCTCCTGCTTCTCCAAATGGTGGGTTACTTTATCTCAATGCTCCTTCCTCTCCTTCTGCTAACCATGAAATCAACCTCAACTTTCCACCTCCAACTTCCCCTGTTCTTGATCAAGAATTCACACCTCCTGCTTCTCCTAATGGTGGGTTTCTTTATCTCAATGCCCCTCCTTCTCCTTCTGCTATAAATGAAATCGACCTCAACTTTCCACCTCCAACTTCCCCTGTTCTTGATCAAGAATTCACACCTCCTACTTCTCTAAATGGTGGGTTACTTGATCTCAATGCTCCTCCGTCTCCTTCTGCTAACCATGAAATCAACCTCAACTTTCCACCTGCACCTTCCCTAGTTCTTGATCAATAATTCACACTTCCTGCTTTTCCAAATGGTGGGTTACTTTATCTCAATGCTCCTCCTTCTCCTTCTGCTAACCATGAAATCAACCTCAACTTTCCACCTCCACCTTCCCCTGTTCTTGATCAAGAATTCACAACTCCAGCTTCTCTAAATGGTGGGTTACTTGAACTGAATGCTCCTCCTTCTCCTTATGCTAACCATGAAATGAACCTCAACTTTCCACATCCACCTTCCCCTGTTCTTGATCAAGAATTCACACCTCCTGCTTCTCTAAATGGTGGGTTACTTTATCTCAATGCTCCTCCTTCTCCTTCTGCTAACCATGAAATCAGCCTCAACTTTCCACCTCCAACTTCCCCTGTTCTTGATCAATAATTCCCAGCTTCTGCTTTTCCAAATGGTGGGTTACTTTATCTCAATGCTCCTCCTTCTCCTTCTGCTAACCATGAAATCAACCTGAACTTTCCACCTCCACCTTCCCCTGTTCTTGATCAAGAATTCACACCTCTTGCTTCTCTAAATGGTGGGTAACTTGATCTCAAGGTTCCTCCTTCTCCTTCTGCTAACCATGAAATCAACCTCAACTTTCCACCTCCACCTTCCCCTGTTCTTTATTAAGAATTCACACCTCCTGCTTCTCCAAATGGTGGGTTACTTGATCTCAATGTTCCTTCTTCTCCTTTTGCTTACCATGAAATCAACCTCAACTTTCCACCTCCAACTTCCCTTGTTCTTGATCAAGAATTCACACCTCATACTTCTCTAAATGGTGGGTTACTTGATCTCAATGCTCCTCCGTCTCCTTCTGCTAACCATGAAATCAACCTCAACTTTCCACCTCCAACTTCCCCTGTTCTTGATCAAGAATTCACACCTCCTGCTTCTCTAAATGGTGGGTTACTTGATCTCAATGTTCCTCTTTCTCCTTCTGCTAACCATGAAATCAACCTCAACTTTCCACCACCACCTTCCCCTGTTCTTGATCAAGAATTCACACCTCCTGCTTCTCCAAATGGTGGGTTACTTTATCTCAATGCTCCCTCCTCTCCTTCTGCTAACCATGAAATCAACCTCAACTTTCCACCTCCAACTTCCCCTGTTCTTGATCAAGAATTCACACCTCCTGCTTCTCCTAATGGTGGGTTTCTTTATCTCATTGCCCCTCCTTCTCCTTCTGCTATAAATGAAATCGACCTCAACTTTCCACCTCCAACTTCCCCTGTTCTTGATCAAGAATTCACACCTCCTACTTCTCTAAATGGTGGGTTACTTGATCTCAATGCTCCTCCGTCTCCTTCTGCTAACCATGAAATCAACCTCAACTTTCCACCTGCACCTTCCCCAGTTCTTGATCAATAATTCACACTTCCTGCTTTTCCAAATGGTGGGTTACTTTATCTCAATGCTCCTCCTTCTCCTTCTGCTAACCATGAAATCAACCTCAACTTTCCACCTCCACCTTCCCCTGTTCTTGATCAAGAATTCACAACTCCAGCTTCTCTAAATGGTGGGTTACTTGAACTGAATGCTCCTCCTTCTCCTTATGCTAACCATGAAATGAACCTCAACTTTCCACATCCACCTTCCCCTGTTCTTGATCAAGAATTCACACCTCCTGCTTCTCTAAATGGTGGGTTACTTTATCTCAATGCTCCTCCTTCTCCTTCTGCTAACCATGAAATTAACCTCAACTTTCCACCTCCAACTTCCCCTATTCTTGATCAAGAATTCACACCTCTTGCTTCTCTAAATTGTGGGTAACTTGATCTCAATGCTTCTTCTTCTCCTTCTGCTAACCATGAAATAAACCTCAACTTTCCACCTCCAACTTCCCCTGTTCTTGATCAAGAATTCACACCTCCTGCTTCTCCAAATGGTCGGTTACTTGATCTCAATGCTCCTCCTTCTCCTTCTGCAAACCATGAAATCAACCTCAAATTTCCACCTCCACCTTCCCCTGTTCTTGATCAAGAATTCACACCTCCTGCTTCTCTAAATGGTGGGTTACTTGATCTCAATGTTCCTCCTTCTTCTTCTGCTAACCATGAAATCAACCTCAACCTTCCCTTGTTCTTGATCAAGAATTCACACCTCTTGCTTCTCCAAATGGTGGGTTACTTGATCTCAATGCTCCTTCTTCTCCTTCTGCTAACCATGAACTCAACCTCAACTTTCCACCTCTACCTTCGCCTGTTCTTGATCAAGAATTCACACATCCTGCTTCTCCAAATGGTGGGTTACTTTATCTCAATGCTTCTACTTCTCCTTCTGCTAACCATGAAATCAAACTCAACTTTCCACCTCCAACTTCCCCTGTTCTTGATCAAGAATTCACACCTCCTACTTCTCTAAATGGTGGGTTACTTGATCTCAAGGCTCCTTCTTCTCCTTCTGCTAACCATGAAATCAGCCTCAACTTTCCACCTCCAACTTCCCCTGTTCTTGATCAATAATTCCCACCTTCTGCTTTTCCAAATGGTGGGTTACTTTATCTCAATGCTCCTCCTTCTCCTTCTGCTAACCATGAAATCAACCTCAACTTTCCACCTCCACCTTCCCCTGTTCTTGATCAAGAATTCACACCTCTTGCTTCTCTAAATGGTGGGTAACTTGATCTCAAGGTTCCTCCTTCTCCTTCTGCTAACCATGAAATCAACCTCAACTTTCCACCTCCACCTTCCCCTGTTCTTTATTAAGAATTCACACCTCCTGCTTCTCCAAATGGTGGGTTACTTGATCTCAATGTTCCTTCATCTCCTTCTGCTAACCATGAAATCAACCTCAACTTTCCACCTCCAACTTCCCTTGTTCTTGATCAAGAATTCACACCTCATACTTCTCTAAATGGTGGGTTACTTGATCTCAATGCTCCTCCGTCTCCTTCTGCTAACCATGAAATCAACCTCAACTTTCCACCTCCAACTTCCCCTGTTCTTGATCAAGAATTCACACCTCCTGCTTCTCTAAATGGTGGGTTACTTGATCTCAATGTTCCTCTTTCTCCTTCTGCTAACCATGAAATCAACCTCAACTTTCCACCACCACCTTCCCCTATCAAGAATTCACACCTCCTGCTTCTCCAAATGGTGGGTTACTTTATCTCAATGCTCCTTCCTCTCCTTCTGCTAACCATGAAATCAACCTCAACTTTCCACCTCCAACTTCCCCTGTTCTTGATCAAGAATTCACACCTCCTGCTTCTCCTAATGGTGGGTTTCTTTATCTCAATGCCCCTCCTTCTCCTTCTGCTAACAATGAAATCAACCTCAACTTTCCACCTCAAACTTCCCCTGTTCTTGATCAAGAATTCACACCTCCTGCTTCTCTAAATGGTTGGTTACTTGATCTCAATGCTCCTCCGTCTCCTTCTGCTAACCATGAAATCAACCTCAACTTTCCACCTGCACCTTCCCCAGTTCTTGATCAATAATTCACACCTCCTACTTTTCCAAATGGTGGGTACTTTATCTCAATGCTCCTCCTTCTCCTTCTTCTAACCATGAAATCAACCTCAACTTTCAACCTCCACCTTCCCCTGTTCTTGATCAAGAATTCACACCTCCTGCTTCTCTAAATTGTGGGTAACTTGATCTCAATGCTCCTTCATCTCCTTCTGCTAACCATGAAATCAACCTAAACATTCCACCTCCACCTTGCCCTATTCTTGATCAAGAATTCACACCTCCTGCTTCTCTAAATGGTGGGTTACTTGATCTCAATGCTCCTTCTTCTCCTTCTGCTAACCATGAAATCAACCTCAACTTTCAACCTCCACCTTCCCCTGTTCTTGATCAAGAATTCACACCTCCTGCTTCTCTAAATGGTGGGTTACTTGAACTCAAGGCTCCTCCTTCTCCTTCTGCTAACCATGAAATCAACCTCAACTTTCCACCTCCAACTTTCCCTGTTCTTGATCAAGAATTCACACCTCCTGCTTCTCTAAATGGTGGGTTACTTGATCTCAATGCTCCTCCTTCTCCTTCAGCTAACCATGAAATCAACCTCAACTTTCCACCTCCACCTACCCCTGTTCTTGATCAAGAATTCACACCTCCTGCTTCTCTAAATGGTGGTTTACTTTATCTCAATGCTCCTCCTTCTCCTTCTGCTAACCATGAAATCAACCTCAACTTTCCACCTCCACCTTCCCCTGTTCTTGATCAAGAATTCACACCTCTTGCTTCTCTAAATGGTGGGTAACTTGATCTCAAGGTTCCTCCTTCTCCTTCTGCTAACCATGAAATCAACCTCAACTTTCCACCTCCACCTTCCCCTGTTCTTTATTAAGAATTCACACCTCCTGCTTCTCCAAATGGTGGGTTACTTGATCTCAATGTTCCTTCTTCTCCTTCTGCTAACCATGAAATCAACCTCAACTTTCCACCTCCAACTTCCCTTGTTCTTGATCAAGAATTCACACCTCATACTTCTCTAAATGGTGGGTTACTTGATCTCAATGCTCCTCCGTCTCCTTCTGCTAACCATGAAATCAACCTCAACTTTCCACCTCCAACTTCCCCTGTTCTTGATCAAGAATTCACACCTCCTGCTTCTCTAAATGGTGGGTTACTTGATCTCAATGTTCCTCTTTCTCCTTCTGCTAACCATGAAATCAACCTCAACTTTCCACCACCACCTTCCCCTGTTCTTGATCAAGAATTCACACCTCCTGCTTCTCCAAATGGTGGGTTACTTTATCTCAATGCTCCTTCCTCTCCTTCTGCTAACCATGAAATCAACCTCAACTTTACACCTCCAACTTCCCCTGTTCTTGATCAAGAATTCACACCTCCTGCTTCTCCTAATGGTGGGTTTCTTTATCTCAATGCCCCTCCTTCTCCTTCTGCTATAAATGAAATCGACCTCATCTTTCCACCTCCAACTTCCCCTGTTCTTGATCAAGAATTCACACCTCCTGCTTCTCTAAATGGTTGGTTACTTGATCTCAATGCTCCTCCGTCTCCTTCTGCTAACCATGAAATCAACCTCAACTTTCCACCTGCACCTTCCCCAGTTCTTGATCAATAATTCACACTTCCTGCTTTTCCAAATGGTGGGTTACTTTATCTCAATGCTCCTCCTTCTCCTTCTGCTAACCATGAAATCAACCTCAACTTTCCACCTCCACCTTCCCCTGTTCTTGATCAAGAATTCACAACTCCAGCTTCTCTAAATGGTGGGTTACTTGAACTGAATGCTCCTCCTTCTCCTTATGCTAACCATGAAATGAACCTCAACTTTCCACATCCACCTTCCCCTGTTCTTGATCAAGAATTCACACCTCCTGCTTCTCTAAATGGTGGGTTACTTTATCTCAATGCTCCTCCTTCTCCTTCTGCTAACCATGAAATTAACCTCAACTTTCCACCTCCAACTTCCCCTATTCTTGATCAAGAATTCACACCTCTTGCTTCTCCTAATGGTGGGTTACTTTATCTCAATGCTTCTTCTTCTCCTTCTGCTAACCATGAAATAAACCTCAACTTTCCACCTCCAACTTCCCCTGTTCTTGATCAAGAATTCACACCTCCTGCTTCTCCAAATGGTCGGTTACTTGATCTCAATGCTCCTCCTTCTCCTTCTGCAAACCATGAAATCAACCTCAAATTTCCACCTCCACCTTCCCCTGTTCTTGATCAAGAATTCACACCTCCTGCTTCTCTAAATGGTGGGTTACTTGATCTCAATGATCCTCCTTCTTCTTCTGCTAACCATGAAATCAACCTCAACCTTCCCTTGTTCTTGATCAAGAATTCACACCTCTTGCATCTCCAAATGGTGGGTTACTTGATCTCAATGCTCCTTCTTCTCCTTCTGCTAACCATGAACTCAACCTCAACTTTCCACCTCTACCTTCGCCTGTTCTTGATCAAGAATTCACACATCCTGCTTCTCCAAATGGTGGGTTACTTTATCTCAATGCTTCTACTTCTCCTTCTGCTAACCATGAAATCAAACTCAACTTTCCACCTCCAACTTCCCCTGTTCTTGATCAAGAATTCACACCTCCTACTTCTCTAAATGGTGGGTTACTTGATCTCAAGGCTCCTTCTTCTCCTTCTGCTAACCATGAAATCAGCCTCAACTTTCCACCTCCAACTTCCCCTGTTCTTGATCAATAATTCCCACCTTCTGCTTTTCCAAATGGTGGGTTACTTTATCTCAATGCTCCTCCTTCTCCTTCTGCTAACCATGAAATCAACCTCAACTTTCCACCTCCACCTTCCCCTGTTCTTGATCAAGAATTCACACCTCTTGCTTCTCTAAATGGTGGGTAACTTGATCTCAAGGTTCCTCCTTCTCCTTCTGCTAACCATGAAATCAACCTCAACTTTCCACCTCCACCTTCCCCTGTTCTTTATTAAGAATTCACACCTCCTGCTTCTCCAAATGGTGGGTTACTTGATCTCAATGTTCCTTCTTCTCCTTCTGCTAACCATGAAATCAACCTCAACTTTCCACCTCCAACTTCCCTTGTTCTTGATCAAGAATTCACACCTCATACTTCTCTAAATGGTGGGTTACTTGATCTCAATGCTCCTCTGTCTCCTTCTGCTAACCATGAAATCAACCTCAACTTTCCACCTCCAACTTCCCCTGTTCTTGATCAAGAATTCACACCTCCTGCTTCTCTAAATGGTGGGTTACTTGATCTCAATGTTCCTCTTTCTCCTTCTGCTAACCATGAAATCAACCTCAACTTTCCACCACCACCTTCCCCTGTTCTTGATCAAGAATTCACACCTCCTGCTTCTCCAAATGGTGGGTTACTTTATCTCAATGCTCCTTCCTCTCCTTCTGCTAACCATGAAATCAACCTCAACTTTCCACCTCCAACTTCCCCTGTTCTTGATCAAGAATTCACACCTCCTGCTTCTCCTAATGGTGGGTTTCTTTATCTCAATGCCCCTCCTTCTCCTTCTGCTAACAATGAAATCAACCTCAACTTTCCACCTCCAACTTCCCCTGTTCTTGATCAAGAATTCACACCTCCTGCTTCTCTAAATGGTTGGTTACTTGATCTCAATGCTCCTCCGTCTCCTTCTGCTAACCATGAAATCAACCTCAACTTTCCACCTGCACCTTCCCCAGTTCTTGATCAATAATTCACACCTCCTACTTTTCCAAATGGTGGGTACTTTATCTCAATGCTCCTCCTTCTCCTTCTTCTAACCATGAAATCAACCTCAACTTTCAACCTCCACCTTCCCCTGTTCTTGATCAAGAATTCACACCTCCTGCTTCTCTAAATTGTGGGTAACTTGATCTCAATGCTCCTTCTTCTCCTTCTGCTAACCATGAAATCAACCTAAACATTCCACCTCCACCTTGCCCTATTCTTGATCAAGAATTCACACCTCCTGCTTCTCTAAATGGTGGGTTACTTGATCTCAATGCTCCTTCTTCTCCTTCTGCTAACCATGAAATCAACCTCAACTTTCAACCTCCACCTTCCCCTGTTCTTGATCAAGAATTCACACCTCCTGCTTCTCTAAATGGTGGGTTACTTGAACTCAAGGCTCCTCCTTCTCCTTCTGCTGACCATGAAATCAACCTCAACTTTCCACCTCCAACTTTCCCTGTTCTTGATCAAGAATTCACACCTCCTGCTTCTCTAAATGGTGGGTTACTTGATCTCAATGCTCCTCCTTCTCCTTCAGCTAACCATGAAATCAACCTCAACTTTCCGCCTCCACCTACCCCTGTTCTTGATCAAGAATTCACACCTCCTGCTTCTCTAAATGGTGGGTTACTTAATCTCAATGCTCCTCCTTCTCCTTCGGCTAACCATGAAATCAACCTCAACTTTCAACCCCCACCTTCCCCTGTTCTTAATCAAGAATTCACACCTCCTGCTTCTCTAAATGGTGGGTTACTTGATCTCAATGTTCCTCCTTCTCCTTCTGCTAACCATGATATCAACCTTAACTTTCCACCTCAACCTTCCCCTGTTCTTGATTAAGAATTCACACCTCATGCTTCTCCAAATGGTGGGTTACTTGATCTCAATGTTCCTTCTTCTCCTATTGCTAACCATGAAATCAACCTCAACTTTCCACCTCCAACTTCCCCTGTTCTTGATCAATAATTCACACCTCATGCTTCTCTAAATGGTGGGTTACTTTATCTCAATGCTCCTTCTTCTCCTTCTGCTAACCATGAAATCAACCTCAACTTTCCACCTCCAACTTCCCCTGTTCTGGATCAAGAATTCACACCTCCTGCTTCTCCTAATGGTGGGTTACTTTATCTCAATGCTCCTCCTTCTCCTTCTGCTAACAATGAAATCAACCTAAACTTTCCACCTCCAACTTCCCCTGTTCTTGATCAAGAATTCACAACTCCTGCTTCTCTAAATGGTGGGTTACTTGATCTCAATGCTCCTCCGTCTCCTTCTGCTAACCATGAAATCAACCTCAACTTTCCACCTTCACCTTCCCCAGTTCTTGATCAATAATTCACACCTCCTGCTTTTCCAAATGGTGGGTTACTTTATCTCAATGCTCCTCCTTCTCCTTCTTCTAACCATGAAATCAACCTCAACTTTCAACCTCCACCTTCCCCTGTTCTTGATCAAGAATTCACACCTCCTGCTTCTCTAAATTGTGGGTAACTTGATCTCCATGCTCCTTCTTCTCCTTCTGCTAACCATGAAATCAACCTAAACATTCCACCTCCACCTTGCCCTATTCTTGATCAAGAATTCACACCTCCTGCTTCTCTAAATGGTGGGTAACTTGATCTCAATGATCCTTCTTCTCCTTCTGCTAACCATGAAATCAACCTCAACTTTCAACCTCCACCTTCCCCTGTTCTTGATCAAGAATTCACACCTCCTGCTTCTCTAAATGGTGGGTTACTTGAACTCAAGGCTCCTCCTTCTCCTTCTGCTAACCATGAAATCAACCTCAACTTTCCACCTCCACCTACCCCTGTTCTTGATCAAGAATTCACACCTCCTGCTTCTCTAAATGGTGGGTTACTTAATCTCAATGCTCCTCCTTCTCCTTCGGCTAACCATGAAATCAACCTCAACTTTCAACCCCCACCTTCCCCTGTTCTTAATCAAGAATTCACACCTCCTGCTTCTCTAAATGGTGGGTTACTTGATCTCAATGTTCCTCCTTCTCCTTCTGCTAACCATGATATCAACCTTAACTTTCCACCTCAACCTTCCCCTGTTCTTGATTAAGAATTCACACCTCATGCTTCTCCAAATGGTGGGTTACTTGATCTCAATGTTTCTTCTTCTCCTATTGCTAACCATGAAATCTACCTCAACTTTCCACCTCCAACTTCCCCTGTTCTTGATCAAGAATTCACACCTCATGCTTCTCTAAATGGTGGGTTACTTTATCTCAATGCTCCTTCTTCTCCTTCTGCTAACCATGAAATCAACCTCAACTTTCCACCTCCAACTTCCCCTGTTCTGGATCAAGAATTCACACCTCCTGCTTCTCCTAATGGTGGGTTACTTTATCTCAATGCTCCTCCTTCTCCTTCTGCTAACAATGAAATCAACCTAAACTTTCCACCTCCAACTTCCCCTGTTCTTGATCAAGAATTCACAACTCCTGCTTCTCTAAATGGTGGGTTACTTGATCTCAATGCTCCTCCGTCTCCTTCTGCTAACCATGAAATCAACCTCAACTTTCCACCTTCACCTTCCCCAGTTCTTGATCAATAATTCACACCTCCTGCTTTTCCAAATGGTGGGTTACTTTATCTCAATGCTCCTCCTTCTCCTTCTTCTAACCATGAAATCAACCTCAACTTTCAACCTCCACCTTCCCCTGTTCTTGATCAAGAATTCACACCTCCTGCTTCTCTAAATTGTGGGTAACTTGATCTCCATGCTCCTTCTTCTCCTTCTGCTAACCATGAAATCAACCTAAACATTCCACCTCCACCTTGCCCTATTCTTGATCAAGAATTCACACCTCCTGCTTCTCTAAATGGTGGGTAACTTGATCTCAATGATCCTTCTTCTCCTTCTGCTAACCATGAAATCAACCTTAACTTTCAACCTCCACCTTCCCCTGTTCTTGATCAAGAATTCACACCTCCTGCTTCTCTAAATGGTGGGTTACTTGAACTCAAGGCTCCTCCTTCTCCTTCTGCTAACCATGAAATCAACCTCAACTTTCCACCTCCACCTACCCCTGTTCTTGATCAAGAATTCACACCTCCTGCTTCTCTAAATGGTGGGTTACTTAATCTCAATGCTCCTCCTTCTCCTTCGGCTAACCATGAAATCAACCTCAACTTTCAACCCCCACCTTCCCCTGTTCTTAATCAAGAATTCACACCTCCTGCTTCTCTAAATGGTGGGTTACTTGATCTCAATGTTCCTTCTTCTCCTTCTGCTAACCATGATATCAACCTTAACTTTCCACCTCAACCTTCCCCTGTTCTTGATTAAGAATTCACACCTCATGCTTCTCCAAATGGTGGGTTACTTGATCTCAATGTTCCTTCTTCTCCTATTGCTAACCATGAAATCAACCTCAACTTTCCACCTCCAACTTCCCCTGTTCTTGATCAATAATTCACACCTCATGCTTCTCTAAATGGTGGGTTACTTTATCTCAATGCTCCTTCTTCTCCTTCTGCTAACCATGAAATCAACCTCAACTTTCCACCTCCAACTTCCCCTGTTCTGGATCAAGAATTCACACCTCCTGCTTCTCCTAATGGTGGGTTACTTTATCTCAATGCTCCTCCTTCTCCTTCTGCTAACAATGAAATCAACCTAAACTTTCCACCTCCAACTTCCCCTGTTCTTGATCAAGAATTCACAACTCCTGCTTCTCTAAATGGTGGGTTACTTGATCTCAATGCTCCTCCGTCTCCTTCTGCTAACCATGAAATCAACCTCAACTTTCCACCTTCACCTTCCCCAGTTCTTGATCAATAATTCACATCTCCTGCTTTTCCAAATGGTGGGTTACTTTATCTCAATGCTCCTCCTTCTCCTTCTTCTAACCATGAAATCAACCTCAACTTTCAACCTCCACCTTCCCCTGTTCTTGATCAAGAATTCACACCTCCTGCTTCTCTAAATTGTGGGTAACTTGATCTCCATGCTCCTTCTTCTCCTTCTGCTAACCATGAAATCAACCTAAACATTCCACCTCCACCTTGCCCTATTCTTGATCAAGAATTCACACCTCCTGCTTCTCTAAATGGTGGGTAACTTGATCTCAATGATCCTTCTTCTCCTTCTGCTAACCATGAAATCAACCTCAACTTTCAACCTCCACCTTCCCATGTTCTTGATCAAGAATTCACACCTCCTGCTTCTCTAAATGGTGGGTTACTTGAACTCAAGGCTCCTCCTTCTCCTTCTGCTAACCATGAAATCAACCTCAACTTTCCACCTCCACCTACCCCTGTTCTTGATCAAGAATTCACACCTCCTGCTTCTCTAAATGGTGGGTTACTTAATCTCAATGCTCCTCCTTCTCCTTCGGCTAACCATGAAATCAACCTCAACTTTCAACCCCCACCTTCCCCTGTTCTTAATCAAGAATTCACACCTCCTGCTTCTCTAAATGGTGGGTTACTTGATCTCAATGTTCCTCCTTCTCCTTCTACTAACCATGATATCAACCTTAACTTTCCACCTCAACCTTCCCCTGTTCTTGATTAAGAATTCACACCTCATGCTTCTCCAAATGGTGGGTTACTTGATCTCAATGTTTCTTCTTCTCCTATTGCTAACCATGAAATCTACCTCAACTTTCCACCTCCAACTTCCCCTGTTCTTGATCAAGAATTCACACCTCATGCTTCTCTAAATGGTGGGTTACTTTATCTCAATGCTCATTCTTCTCCTTCTGCTAACCATGAAATCAACCTCAACTTTCCACCTCCAACTTCCCCTGTTCTGGATCAAGAATTCACACCTCCTGCTTCTCCTAATGGTGGGTTACTTTATCTCAATGCTCCTCCTTCTCCTTCTGCTAACAATGAAATCAACCTAAACTTTCCACCTCCAACTTCCCCTGTTCTTGATCAAGAATTCACAACTCCTGCTTCTCTAAATGGTGGGTTACTTGATCTCAATGCTCCTCCGTCTCCTTCTGCTAACCATGAAATCAACCTCAACTTTCCACCTTCACCTTCCCCAGTTCTTGATCAATAATTCACACCTCCTGCTTTTCCAAATGGTGGGTTACTTTATCTCAATGCTCCTCCTTCTCCTTCTTCTAACCATGAAATCAACCTCAACTTTCAACCTCCACCTTCCCCTGTTCTTGATCAAGAATTCACACCTCCTGCTTCTCTAAATTGTGGGTAACTTGATCTCCATGCTCCTTCTTCTCCTTCTGCTAACCATGAAATCAACCTAAACATTCCACCTCCACCTTGCCCTATTCTTGATCAAGAATTCACACCTCCTGCTTCTCTAAATGGTGGGTAACTTGATCTCAATGATCCTTCTTCTCCTTCTGCTAACCATGAAATCAACCTCAACTTTCAACCTCCACCTTCCCCTGTTCTTGATCAAGAATTCACACCTCCTGCTTCTCTAAATGGTGGGTTACTTGAACTCAAGGCTCCTCCTTCTCCTTCTGCTAACCATGAAATCAACCTCAACTTTCCACCTCCACCTACCCCTGTTCTTGATCAAGAATTCACACCTCCTGCTTCTCTAAATGGTGGGTTACTTAATCTCAATGCTCCTCCTTCTCCTTCGGCTAACCATGAAATCAACCTCAACTTTCAACCCCCACCTTCCCCTGTTCTTAATCAAGAATTCACACCTCCTGCTTCTCTAAATGGTGGGTTACTTGATCTCAATGTTCCTCCTTCTCCTTCGGCTAACCATGATATCAACCTTCACTTTCCACCTCAACCTTCCCCTGTTCTTGATTAAGAATTCACACCTCATGCTTCTCCAAATGGTGGGTTACTTGATCTCAATGTTCCTTCTTCTCCTATTGCTAACCATGAAATCTACCTCAACTTTCCACCTCCAACTTCCCCTGTTCTTGATCAAGAATTCACACCTCATGCTTCTCTAAATGGTGGGTTACTTTATCTCAATGCTCCTTCTTCTCCTTCTGCTAACCATGAAATCAACCTCAACTTTCCACCTCCAACTTCCCCTGTTCTGGATCAAGAATTCACACCTCCTGCTTCTCCTAATGGTGGGTTACTTTATCTCAATGCTCCTCCTTCTCCTTCTGCTAACAATGAAATCAACCTAAACTTTCCACCTCCAACTTCCCCTGTTCTTGATCAAGAATTCACAACTCCTGCTTCTCTAAATGGTGGGTTACTTGATCTCAATGCTCCTCCGTCTCCTTCTGCTAACCATGAAATCAACCTCAACTTTCCACTTTCACCTTCCCCAGTTCTTGATCAATAATTCACACCTCATGCTTTTCCAAATGGTGGGTTACTTTATCTCAATGCTCCTCCTTCTCCTTCTTCTAACCATGAAATCAACCTCAACTTTCAACCTCCACCCTCCCCTGTTCTTGATCAAGAATTCACACCTCCTGCTTCTCTAAATTGTGGGTAACTTGATCTCAATGCTCCTTCTTCTCCTTCTGCTAACCATGAAATCAACCTAAACATTCCACCTCCACCTTGCCCTATTCTTGATCAAGAATTCACACCTCCTGCTTCTCTAAATGGTGGGTTACTTGATCTCAATGCTCCTTCTTCTCCTTCTGCTAACCATGAAATCAACCTCAACTTTCAACCTCCACCTTCCCCTGTTCTTGATCAAGAATTCACACCTCCTGCTTCTCTAAATGGTGGGTTACTTGAACTCAAGGCTCCTCCTTCTCCTTCTGCTAACCATGAAATCAACCTCAACTTTCCACCTCCAACTTTCCCTGTTCTTGATCAAGAATTCACACCTCCTGCTTCTCTAAATGGTGGGTTACTTGATCTCAATGCTCCTCCTTCTCCTTCACCTAACCATGAAATCAACCTCAACTTTCCACCTCCACCTACCCCTGTTCTTGATCAAGAATTCACACCTCCTGCTTCTCTAAATGGTGGGTTACTTAATCTCAATGCTCCTCCTTCTCCTTCGCCTAACCATGAAATCAACCTCAACTTTCAACCCCCACCTTCCCCTGTTCTTAATCAAGAATTCACACCTCCTGCTTCTCTAAATGGTGGGTTACTTGATCTCAATGTTCCTCCTTCTCCTTCTGCTAACCATGATATCAACCTTAACTTTCCACCTCAACCTTCCCCTGTTCTTGATTAAGAATTCACACCTCATGCTTCTCCAAATGGTGGGTTACTTGATCTCAATGTTCCTTCTTCTCCTATTGCTAATCATGAAATCAACCTCAACTTTCCACCTCCAACTTCCCCTGTTCTTGATCAAGAAGTCACACCTCATGCTTCTCTAAATGGTGGGTTACTTTATCTCAATGCTCCTTCTTCTCCTTCTGCTAACCATGAAATCAACCTCAACTTTCCACCTCCAACTTCCCCTGTTCTGGATCAAGAATTCACACCTCCTGCTTCTCCTAATGGTGGGTTACTTTATCTCAATGCTCCTCCTTCTCCTTCTGCTAACAATGAAATCAACCTAAACTTTCCACCTCCAACTTCCCCTGTTCTTGATCAAGAATTCACAACTCCTGCTTCTCTAAATGGTGGGTTACTTGATCTCAATGCTCCTCCGTCTCCTTCTGCTAACCATGAAATCAACCTCAACTTTCCACCTTCACCTTCCCCAGTTCTTGATCAATAATTCACACCTCCTGCTTTTCCAAATGGTGGGTTACTTTATCTCAATGCTCCTCCTTCTCCTTCTTCTAACCATGAAATCAACCTCAACTTTCAACCTCCACCTTCCCCTGTTCTTGATCAAGAATTCACTCCTCCTGCTTCTCTAAATTGTGGGTAACTTGATCTCAATGCTCATTCTTCTCCTTCTTCTAACCATGAAATCAACCTAAACATTCCACCTCCACCTTGCCCTATTCTTGATCAAGAATTCACACCTCCTGCTTCTCTAAATGGTGGGTTACTTGATCTCAATGCTCCTTCTTCTCCTTCTGCTAACCGTGAAATCAAGCTCAACTTTCCACCTCCACCTTCCCCTGTTCTTGATCAAGAATTCACACCTCCTGCTTCTCTAAATGGTGGGTTACTTGAACTCAAGGCTCCTCCTTCTCATTCTGCTAACCATAAAATCAACCTCACCTTTCAACCTCCAACTTTCCCTGTTCTTGATCAAGAATTCACACCTCCTGCTTCTCTAAATGGTGGGTTACTTGATCTCAATGCTCCTCCTTCTCCTTCAGCTAACCATGAAATCAACCTCAACTTTCCACCTCCACCTTCCCCTGTTCTTGATCAAGAATTCACACCTCCTGCTTCTCTAAATGGTGGGTTACTTAATCTCAATGCTCCTCCTTCTCCTTCGACTAACCATGAAATCAACCTCAACTTTCCACCACCACCTTCCCCTGTTCTTAATCAAGAATTCACACCTCCTGCTTCTCTAAATGGTGGGTTACTTGATCTCAATGTTCCTCCTTCTCCTTCTGCTAACCATGAAATCAACCTCAACTTTCCACCTCCACCTTCCCCTGTTCTTGATTAAGAATTCACACTTCATGCTTCTCCAAATGGTGGGTTACTTGATCTCAATGTTCCTTTTTCTCCTATTGCTAACCATGAAATCAACCTCAACTTTCCACCTCCAACTTCCCCTGTTCTTGATCAAGAATTCACACCTCATGCTTCTCTAAATGGTGGGTTACTTTATCTCAATGCTCCTTCTTCTGCTTCTGCTAACCATGAAATCAACCTCAACTTTCCACCTCCAACTTCCCCTGTTCTTGATCAATAATTCACACCTCTTGCTTCTCCTAATGGTGGGTTACTTTATCTCAATGCTCCTCCTTCTCATTCTGCTAACAATGAAATCAACCTCAACTTTCCCCCTCCAACTTCCCCTTTTCTTGATCAAAAATTCAGACCTCCTGCTTCTCTAAATGCTGGGTTACTTGATCTCAATGCTCTTCCGTCTCCTTCTGCTAACCATGAAATCAACCTCAACTTTCCACCTCCACCTTCCACTGTTCTTGATCAATAATTCACACCTCCTGCTTTTCCAAATGGTGGGTTACTTTATCTCAATGCTCCTCCTTCTCCTTCTTCTAACCATGAAATCAACCTCAACTTTCAACCTCCACCTTCCCCTGTTCTTGATCAAGAATTCACACCTCCTGCTTCTCTAAATTGTGGGTAACTTGATCTCAATGCTCCTTCTTCTCCTTCTGCTAACCATGAAATCAACCTAAACATTCCACCTCCACCTTGCCCTATTCTTGATCAAGAATTCACACCTCCTGCTTCTCTAAATGGTGGGTTACTTGATCTCAATGTTCCTCCTTCTCCTTCTGCTAACCATGATATCAACCTTAACTTTCCACCTCAACCTTCCCCTGTTCTTGATTAAGAATTCACACCTCATGCTTCTCCAAATGGTGGGTTACTTGATCTCAATGTTCCTTCTTCTCCTATTGCTAATCATGAAATCAACCTCAACTTTCCACCTCCAACTTCCCCTGTTCTTGATCAAGAATTCACACCTCATGCTTCTCTAAATGGTGGGTTACTTTATCTCAATGCTCCTTCTTCTCCTTCTGTTAACCATGAAATCAACCTCAACTTTCCACCTCCAACTTCCCCTGTTCTGGATCAAGAATTCACACCTCCTGCTTCTCCTAATGGTGGGTTACTTTATCTCAATGCTCCTCCTTCTCCTTCTGCTAACAATGAAATCAACCTAAACTTTCCACCTCCAACTTCCCCTGTTCTTGATCAAGAATTCACAACTCCTGCTTCTCTAAATGGTGGGTTACTTGATCTCAATGCTCCTCCGTCTCCTTCTGCTAACCATGAAATCAACCTCAACTTTCCACCTTCACCTTCCCCAGTTCTTGATCAATAATTCACACCTCCTGCTTTTCCAAATGGTGGGTTACTTTATCTCAATGCTCCTCCTTCTCCTTCTTCTAACCATGAAATCAACCTCAACTTTCAACCTCCACCTTCCCCTGTTCTTGATCAAGAATTCACTCCTCCTGCTTCTCTAAATTGTGGGTAACTTGATCTCAATGCTCATTCTTCTCCTTCTTCTAACCATGAAATCAACCTAAACATTCCACCTCCACCTTGCCCTATTCTTGATCAAGAATTCACACCTCCTGCTTCTCTAAATGGTGGGTTACTTGATCTCAATGCTCCTTCTTCTCCTTCTGCTAACCGTGAAATCAAGCTCAACTTTCCACCTCCACCTTCCCCTGTTCTTGATCAAGAATTCACACCTCCTGCTTCTCTAAATGGTGGGTTACTTGAACTCAAGGCTCCTCCTTCTCATTCTGCTAACCATAAAATCAACCTCAACTTTCAACCTCCAACTTTCCCTGTTCTTGATCAAGAATTCACACCTCCTGCTTCTCTAAATGGTGTGTTACTTGATCTCAATGCTCCTCCTTCTCCTTCAGCTAACCATGAAATCAACCTCAACTTTCCACCTCCACCTTCCCCTGTTCTTGATCAAGAATTCACACCTCCTGCTTCTCTAAATGGTGGGTTACTTAATCTCAATGCTCCTCCTTCTCCTTCGACTAACCATGAAATCAACCTCAACTTTCCACCACCACCTTCCCCTGTTCTTAATCAAGAATTCACACCTCCTGCTTCTCTAAATGGTGGGTTACTTGATCTCAATGTTCCTCCTTCTCCTTCTGCTAACCATGAAATCAACCTCAACTTTCCACCTCCACCTTCCCCTGTTCTTGATTAAGAATTCACACTTCATGCTTCTCCAAATGGTGGGTTACTTGATCTCAATGTTCCTTCTTCTCCTATTGCTAACCATGAAATCAACCTCAACTTTCAACCTCCAACTTCCCCTGTTCTTGATCAAGAATTCACACCTCATGCTTCTCTAAATGGTGGGTTACTTTATCTCAATGCTCCTTCTTCTGCTTCTGCTAACCATGAAATCAACCTCAACTTTCCACCTCCAACTTCCCCTGTTCTTGATCAATAATTCACACCTCTTGCTTCTCCTAATGGTGGGTTACTTTATCTCAATGCTCCTCCTTCTCATTCTGCTAACAATGAAATCAACCTCAACTTTCCCCCTCCAACTTCCCCTTTTCTTGATCAAAAATTCAGACCTCCTGCTTCTCTAAATGCTGGGTTACTTGATCTCAATGCTCTTCCGTCTCCTTCTGCTAACCATGAAATCGACCTCAACTTTCCACCTCCACCTTCCACTGTTCTTGATCAATAATTCACACCTCCTGCTTTTCCAAATGGTGGGTTACTTTATCTCAATGCTCCTCCTTCTCCTTCTTCTAACCATGAAATCAACCTCAACTTTCAACCTCCACCTTCCCCTGTTCTTGATCAAGAATTCACACCTCCTGCTTCTCTAAATTGTGGGTAACTTGATCTCAATGCTCCTTCTTCTCCTTCTGCTAACCATGAAATCAACCTAAACATTCCACCTCCACCTTGCCCTATTCTTGATCAAGAATTCACACCTCCTGCTTCTCTAAATGGTGGGTTACTTGATCTCAATGCTCCTTCTTCTCCTTCTGCTAACCATGAAATCAACCTCAACTTTCAACCTCCACCTTCCCCTGTTCTTGATCAAGAATTCACACCTCCTGCTTCTCTAAATGGTGGGTTACTTGAACTCAAGGCTCCTCCTTCTCCTTCTGCTAACCATGAAATCAACCTCAACTTTCCACCTCCAACTTTCCCTGTTCTTGATCAAGAATTCACACCTCCTGCTTCTCTAAATGGTGGGTTACTTGATCTCAATGCTCCTCCTTCTCCTTCAGCTAACCATGAAATCAACCTCAACTTTCCACCTCCACCTACCCCTGTTCTTGATTAAGAATTCACACCTCCTGCTTCACTAAATGGTGGGTTTCTTAATCTCAATGCTCCTCCTTCTCCTTCGGCTAACCATGAAATCAACCTCAACTTTCCACCACCACCTTCCCCTGTTCTTAATCAAGAATTCACACCTCCTGCTTCACTAAATGGTGGGTTACTTGATCTCAATGTTCCTCCTTCTCCTTCTGCTAACCATGATATCAACCTCAACTTTCCACCTCAACCTTCCCCTGTTCTTGATTAAGAATTCACACCTCATGCTTCTCCAAATGGTGGGTTACTTGATCTCAATGTTCCTTCTTCTCCTATTGCTAACCATGAAATCAACCTCAACTTTCCACCTCCAACTTCCCCTGTTCTTGATCAAGAATTCACACCTCATGCTTCTCTAAATGGTGGGTTACTTTATCTCAATGCTCCTTCTTCTCCTTCTGCTAACCATGAAATCAACCTCAACTTTCCACCTCCAACTTCCCCTGTTCTGGATCAAGAATTCACACCTCCTGCTTCTCCTAATGGTGGGTTACTTTATCTCAATGCTCCTCCTTCTCCTTCTGCTAACAATGAAATCAACCTCAACTTTCCGCCTCCAACTTCCCCTGTTCTTGATCAAGAATTCACACCTCCTGCTTCTCTAAATGGTGGGTTACTTGATCACAATGCTCCTCCGTCTCCTTCTGCTAACCATGAAATCAACCTCAACTTTCCACCTCCACCTTCCCCAGTTCTTGATCAATAATTCACACCTCCTGCTTTTCCAAATGGTGGGTTACTTTATCTCAATGCTCCTCCTTCTCCTTCTTCTAACCATGAAATCAACCTCAACTTTCAACCTCCACCTTCCCTTGTTCTTGATCAAGAATTCACACCTCCTGCTTCTCTAAATTGTGGGTAACTTGATCTCAATGCTCCTTCTTCTCCTTCTGCTAACCATGAAATCAACCTAAACATTCCACCTCCAACTTGCCCTATTCTTGATCAAGAATTCACACCTCCTGCTTCTCTAAATGGTGGATTACTTGATCTCAATGCTCCTCCTTCTCCTTCAGCTAACCATGAAATCAACCTCAACTTTCCACCGCAACCTTCCCTGTTCTTGATCAAGAATTCACACCTCCTGCTTCTCTAAATGGTGGGTTACTTGATCTCAATGCTCCTTCTTCTCCTTCTGCTAACCGTGAAATCAAGCTCAACTTTCCACCTCCACCTTCCCCTGTTCTTGATCAAGAATTCACACCTCCTGCTTCTCTAAATGGTGGGTTACTTGAACTCAAGGCTCCTCCTTCTCATTCTGCTAACCATAAAATCAACCTCAACTTTCAACCTCCAACTTTCCCTGTTCTTGATCAAGAATTCACACCTCCTGCTTCTCTAAATGGTGTGTTACTTGATCTCAATGCTCCTCCTTCTCCTTCAGCTAACCATGAAATCAACCTCAACTTTCCACCTCCACCTTCCCCTGTTCTTGATCAAGAATTCACACCTCCTGCTTCTCTAAATGGTGGGTTACTTAATCTCAATGCTCCTCTTTCTCCTTCGACTAACCATGAAATCAACCTCAACTTTCCACCACCACCTTCCCCTGTTCTTAATCAAGAATTCACACCTCCTGCTTCTCTAAATGGTGGGTTACTTGATCTCAATGTTCCTCCTTCTCCTTCTGCTAACCATGAAATCAACCTCAACTTTCCACCTCCACCTTCCCCTGTTCTTGATTAAGAATTCACACTTCATGCTTCTCCAAATGGTGGGTTACTTGATCTCAATGTTCCTTCTTCTCCTATTGCTAACCATGAAATCAACCTCAACTTTCAACCTCCAACTTCCCCTGTTCTTGATCAAGAATTCACACCTCATGCTTCTCTAAATGGTGGGTTACTTTATCTCAATGCTCCTTCTTCTGCTTCTGCTAACCATGAAATCAACCTCAACTTTCCACCTCCAACTTCCCCTGTTCTTGATCAATAATTCACACCTCTTGCTTCTCCTAATGGTGGGTTACTTTATCTCAATGCTCCTCCTTCTCATTCTGCTAACAATGAAATCAACCTCAACTTTCCCCCTCCAACTTCCCCTTTTCTTGATCAAAAATTCAGACCTCCTGCTTCTCTAAATGCTGGGTTACTTGATCTCAATGCTCTTCCGTCTCCTTCTGCTAACCATGAAATCGACCTCAACTTTCCACCTCCACCTTCCACTGTTCTTGATCAATAATTCACACCTCCTGCTTTTCCAAATGGTGGGTTACTTTATCTCAATGCTCCTCCTTCTCCTTCTTCTAACCATGAAATCAACCTCAACTTTCAACCTCCACCTTCCCCTGTTCTTGATCAAGAATTCACACCTCCTGCTTCTCTAAATTGTGGGTAACTTGATCTCAATGCTCCTTCTTCTCCTTCTGCTAACCATGAAATCAACCTAAACATTCCACCTCCACCTTGCCCTATTCTTGATCAAGAATTCACACCTCCTGCTTCTCTAAATGGTGGGTTACTTGATCTCAATGCTCCTTCTTCTCCTTCTGCTAACCATGAAATCAACCTCAACTTTCAACCTCCACCTTCCCCTGTTCTTGATCAAGAATTCACACCTCCTGCTTCTCTAAATGGTGGGTTACTTGAACTCAAGGCTCCTCCTTCTCCTTCTGCTAACCATGAAATCAACCTCAACTTTCCACCTCCAACTTTCCCTGTTCTTGATCAAGAATTCACACCTCCTGCTTCTCTAAATGGTGGGTTACTTGATCTCAATGCTCCTCCTTCTCCTTCAGCTAACCATGAAATCAACCTCAACTTTCCACCTCCACCTACCCCTGTTCTTGATTAAGAATTCACACCTCCTGCTTCACTAAATGGTGGGTTTCTTAATCTCAATGCTCCTCCTTCTCCTTCGGCTAACCATGAAATCAACCTCAACTTTCCACCACCACCTTCCCCTGTTCTTAATCAAGAATTCACACCTCCTGCTTCACTAAATGGTGGGTTACTTGATCTCAATGTTCCTCCTTCTCCTTCTGCTAACCATGATATCAACCTCAACTTTCCACCTCAACCTTCCCCTGTTCTTGATTAAGAATTCACACCTCCTGCTTCTCTAAATGGTGGGTTACTTAATCTCAATGCTCCTCCTTCTCCTTCGACTAACCATGAAATCAACCTCAACTTTCCACCACCACCTTCCCCTGTTCTTAATCAAGAATTCACACCTCCTGCTTCTCTAAATGGTGGGTTACTTGATCTCAATGTTCCTCCTTCTCCTTCTGCTAACCATGAAATCAACCTCAACTTTCCACCTCCACCTTCCCCTGTTCTTGATTAAGAATTCACACTTCATGCTTCTCCAAATGGTGGGTTACTTGATCTCAATGTTCCTTCTTCTCCTATTGCTAACCATGAAATCAACCTCAACTTTCCACCTCCAACTTCCCCTGTTCTTGATCAAGAATTCACACCTCCTGCTTCTCTAAATGGTGGGTTACTTGATCTCAATGCTCCTCCGTCTCCTTCTGCTAACCATGAAATCAACCTCAACTTTCCACCTCCACCTTCCCCAGTTCTTGATCAATAATTCACACCTCCTGCTTTTCCAAATGGTGGGTTACTTTATCTCAATGCTCCTCCTTCTCCTTCTTCTAACCATGAAATCAACCTCAACTTTCAACCTCCACCTTCCCTTGTTCTTGATCAAGAATTCACACCTCCTGCTTCTCTAAATTGTGGGTAACTTGATCTCAATGCTCCTTCTTCTCCTTCTGCTAACCATGAAATCAACCTAAACATTCCACCTCCAACTTGCCCTATTCTTGATCAAGAATTCACACCTCCTGCTTCTCTAAATGGTGGATTACTTGATCTCAATGCTCCTTCTTCTCCTTCTGCTAACCATGAAATCAACCTCAACTTTCCACCTCCACCTTCCCCTGTTCTAGATCAAGAATTCACACCTCCTGCTTCTCTAAATGGTGGGTTACTTGAACTCAAGGCTCCTCCTTCTCCTTCTGCTAACCATGAAATCAACCTCAACTTTCAACCTCCAACTTTCCCTGTTCTTGAACAAGAATTCACACCTCCTGCTTCTCTAAATGGTGGGTTACTTGATCTCAATGCTCCTCCTTCTCCTTCAGCTAACCATGAAATCAACCTCAACTTTCCACCGCAACCTTCCCTGTTCTTGATCAAGAATTCACACCTCCTGCTTCTCTAAATGGTGGGTTACTTAATCTCAATGCTCCTCCTTCTCCTTCGACTAACCATGAAATCAACCTCAACTTTCCACCACCACCTTCCCCTGTTCTTAATCAAGAATTCACACCTCCTGCTTCTCTAAATGGTGGGTTACTTGATCTCAATGTTCCTCCTTCTCCTTCTGCTAACCATGAAATCAACCTCAACTTTCCACCTCCACCTTCCCCTGTTCTTGATTAAGAATTCACACTTCATGCTTCTCCAAATGGTGGGTTACTTGATCTCAATGTTCCTTCTTCTCCTATTGCTAACCATGAAATCAACCTCAACTTTCCACCTCCAACTTCCCCTGTTCTTGATCAAGAATTCACACCTCCTGCTTCTCTAAATGGTGGGTTACTTGATCTCAATGCTCCTCCGTCTCCTTCTGCTAACCATGAAATCAACCTCAACTTTCCACCTCCACCTTCCCCAGTTCTTGATCAATAATTCACACCTCCTGCTTTTCCAAATGGTGGGTTACTTTATCTCAATGCTCCTCCTTCTCCTTCTTCTAACCATGAAATCAACCTCAACTTTCAACCTCCACCTTCCCTTGTTCTTGATCAAGAATTCACACCTCCTGCTTCTCTAAATTGTGGGTAACTTGATCTCAATGCTCCTTCTTCTCCTTCTGCTAACCATGAAATCAACCTAAACATTCCACCTCCAACTTGCCCTATTCTTGATCAAGAATTCACACCTCCTGCTTCTCTAAATGGTGGATTACTTGATCTCAATGCTCCTTCTTCTCCTTCTGCTAACCATGAAATCAACCTCAACTTTCCACCTCCACCTTCCCCTGTTCTAGATCAAGAATTCACACCTTCTGCTTCTCTAAATGGTGGGTTACTCGAACTCAAGGCTCCTCCTTCTCCTTCTGCTAACCATGAAATCAACCTCAACTTTCAACCTCCAACTTTCCCTGTTCTTGAACAAGAATTCACACCTCCTGCTTCTCTAAATGGTGGGTTACTTGATCTCAATGCTCCTCCTTCTCCTTCAGCTAACCATGAAATCAACCTCAACTTTCCACCGCAACCTTCCCTGTTCTTGATCAAGAATTCACACCTCCTGCTTCTCTAAATGGTGGGTTACTTAATCTCAATGCTCCTCCTTCTCCTTCGACTAACCATGAAATCAACCTCAACTTTCCACCACCACCTTCCCCTGTTCTTAATCAAGAATTCACACCTCCTGCTTCTCTAAATGGTGGGTTACTTGATCTCAATGTTGCTCCTTCTCCTTCTGCTAACCATGAAATCAACCTCAACTTTCCACCTCCACCTTCCCCTGTTCTTGATTAAGAATTCACACTTCATGCTTCTCCAAATGGTGGGTTACTTGATCTCAATGTTCCTTCTTCTCCTATTGCTAACCATGAAATCAACCTCAACTTTCCACCTCCAACTTCCCCTGTTCTTGATCAAGAATTCACACCTCCTGCTTCTCTAAATGGTGGGTTACTTGATCTCAATGCTCCTCCGTCTCCTTCTGCTAACCATGAAATCAACCACAACTTTCCACCTCCACCTTCCCCAGTTCTTGATCAATAATTCACACCTCCTGCTTTTCCAAATGGTGGGTTACTTTATCTCAATGCTCCTCCTTCTCCTTCTTCTAACCATGAAATCAACCTCAACTTTCAACCTCCACCTTCCCTTGTTCTTGATCAAGAATTCACACCTCCTGCTTCTCTAAATTGTGGGTAACTTGATCTCAATGCTCCTTCTTCTCCTTCTGCTAACCATGAAATCAACCTAAACATTCCACCTCCAACTTGCCCTATTCTTGATCAAGAATTCACACCTCCTGCTTCTCTAAATGGTGGATTACTTGATCTCAATGCTCCTTCTTCTCCTTCTGCTAACCATGAAATCAACCTCAACTTTCCACCTCCACCTTCCCCTGTTCTAGATCAAGAATTCACACCTCCTGCTTCTCTAAATGGTGGGTTACTTGAACTCAAGGCTCCTCCTTCTCCTTCTGCTAACCATGAAATCAACCTCAACTTTCAACCTCCAACTTTCCCTGTTCTTGAACAAGAATTCACACCTCCTGCTTCTCTAAATGGTGGGTTACTTGATCTCAATGCTCCTCCTTCTCCTTCAGCTAACCATGAAATCAACCTCAACTTTCCACCGCAACCTTCCCTGTTCTTGATCAAGAATTCACACCTCCTGCTTCTCTAAATGGTGGGTTACTTAATCTCAATGCTCCTCCTTCTCCTTCGACTAACCATGAAATCAACCTCAACTTTCCACCACCACCTTCCCCTGTTCTTAATCAAGAATTCACACCTCCTGCTTCTCTAAATGGTGGGTTACTTGATCTCAATGTTCCTCCTTCTCCTTCTGCTAACCATGAAATCAACCTCAACTTTCCACCTCCACCTTCCCCTGTTCTTGATTAAGAATTCACACTTCATGCTTCTCCAAATGGTGGGTTACTTGATCTCAATGTTCCTTCTTCTCCTATTGCTAACCATGAAATCAACCTCAACTTTCCACCTCCAACTTCCCCTGTTCTTGATCAAGAATTCACACCTCCTGCTTCTCTAAATGGTGGGTTACTTGATCTCAATGCTCCTCCGTCTCCTTCTGCTAACCATGAAATCAACCACAACTTTCCACCTCCACCTTCCCCAGTTCTTGATCAATAATTCACACCTCCTGCTTTTCCAAATGGTGGGTTACTTTATCTCAATGCTCCTCCTTCTCCTTCTTCTAACCATGAAATCAACCTCAACTTTCAACCTCCACCTTCCCTTGTTCTTGATCAAGAATTCACACCTCCTGCTTCTCTAAATTGTGGGTAACTTGATCTCAATGCTCCTTCTTCTCCTTCTGCTAACCATGAAATCAACCTAAACATTCCACCTCCAACTTGCCCTATTCTTGATCAATAATTCACACCTCCTGCTTCTCTAAATGGTGGATTACTTGATCTCAATGCTCCTTCTTCTCCTTCTGCTAACCATGAAATCAACCTCAACTTTCCACCTCCACCTTCCCCTGTTCTAGATCAAGAATTCACACCTCCTGCTTCTCTAAATGGTGGGTTACTTGAACTCAAGGCTCCTCCTTCTCCTTCTGCTAACCATGAAATCAACCTCAACTTTCAACCTCCAACTTTCCCTGTTCTTGAACAAGAATTCACACCTCCTGCTTCTCTAAATGGTGGGTTACTTGATCTCAATGCTCCTCCTTCTCCTTCAGCTAACCATGAAATCAACCTCAACTTTCCACCGCAACCTTCCCTGTTCTTGATCAAGAATTCACACCTCCTGCTTTTCTAAATGGTGGGTTACTTAATCTCAATGCTCCTCCTTCTCCTTCGACTAACCATGAAATCAACCTCAACTTTCCACCACCACCTTCCCCTGTTCTTAATAAAGAATTCACACCTCCTGCTTCTCTAAATGGTGGGTTACTTGATCTCAATGTTCCTCCTTCTCCTTCTGCTAACCATGAAATCAACCTCAACTTTCCACCTCCACCTTCCCCTGTTCTTGATTAAGAATTCACACTTCATGCTTCTCCAAATGGTGGGTTACTTGATCTCAATGTTCCTTCTTCTCCTATTGCTAACCATGAAATCAACCTCAACTTTCCACCTCCAACTTCCCCTGTTCTTGATCAAGAATTCACACCTCATGCTTCTCTAAATGGTGGGTTACTTTATCTCAATGCTCCTTCTTCTCCTTCTGCTAACCATGAAATCAACCTCAACTTTCCACCTCCAACTTCCCCTATTCTTGATCAAGAATTCACACCTCTTGCTTCTCCTAATGGTGGGTTACTTTATCTCAATGCTCCTCCTTCTCATTCTGCTAACAATGAAATCAACCTCAACTTTCCACCTCCAACTTCCCCTTTTCTTGATCAAAAATTCACACCTCCTGCTTCTCTAAATGGTGGGTTACTTGATCTCAATGCTCCTCCGTCTCCTTCTGCTAACCATGAAATCAACCTCAACTTTCCACCTCCACATTCCCCTGTTCTTGATCAATAATTCACACCTCCTGCTTTTCCAAATGGTGGGTTACTTTATCTCAATGCTCCTCCTTCTCCTTCTTCTAACCATGAAATCAACCTCAACTTTCAACCTCCACCTTCCCCTGTTCTTGATCAAGAATTCACACCTCCTGCTTCTCTAAATTGTGGGTAACTTGATCTCAATGCTCCTTCTTCTCCTTCTGCTAACCATGAAATCAACCTAAACATTCCACCTCCACCTTCCCCTATTCTTGATCAAGAATTCACACCTCCTGCTTCTCTAAATGGTGGGTTACTTGATCTCAATGCTCCTCCTTCTCCTTCTGCTAACCATGAAATCAACCTCAACTTTCCACCTCCACCTTCCCCTGTTCTTGATCAAGAATTCACACCTTCTGCTTTTCTAAATGGTGGGTTACTTGAGCTCAAGGCTCCTCCTTCTCCTTCTGCTAACCATGAAATCAACCTCAACTTTCCACCTCCAACTTTCCCTGTTCTTGATCAAGAATTCACACCTCCTGCTTCTCTAAATGGTGGGTTACTTGATCTCAATGCTCCTCCTTCTCCTTCTGCTAACCATGAAATCAACCTCAACTTTCCACCTCCACCTTCCCCTGTTCTTGATCAAGGATTCACACCTTCTGCTTTTCTAAATGGTGGGTTACTTGAGCTCAAGGCTCCTCCTTCTCCTTCTGCTAACCATGAAATCAACCTCAACTTTCCACCTCCAACTTTCCCTGTTCTTGATCAAGAATTCACACCTCCTGCTTCTCTAAATGGTGGGTTACTTGATCTCAATGCTCCTCCTTCTCCTTCTGCTAACCATGAAATCAACCTCAACTTTCCACCTCCACCTTCCCCTGTTCTTAATCAAGAATTCACACCTCCTGCTTCTCTAAATGGTGGGTTACTTGATCTCAATGTTCCTCCTTCTCCTTCTGCTAACCATGAAATCAACCTCAACTTTCCACCTCCACCTTCCCCTGTTCTTGATTAAGAATTCACACTTCATGCTTCTCCAAATGGTGGGTTACTTGATCTCAATGTTCCTTCTTCTCCTATTGCTAACCATGAAATCAACCTCAACTTTCCACCTCCAACTTCCCCTGTTCTTGATCAAGAATTCACACCTCATGCTTCTCTAAATGGTGGGTTACTTTATCTCAATGCTCCTTCTTCTCCTTCTGCTAACCATGAAATCAACCTCAACTTTCCACCTCCAACTTCCCCTATTCTTGATCAAGAATTCACACCTCTTGCTTCTACTAATGGTGGGTTACTTTATCTCAATGCTCCTCCTTCTCATTCTGCTAACAATGAAATCAACCTCAACTTTCCACCTCCAACTTCCCCTTTTCTTGATCAAAAATTCACACCTCCTGCTTCTCTAAATGGTGGGTTACTTGATCTCAATGCTCCTCCGTCTCCTTCTGCTAACCATGAAATCAACCTCAACTTTCCACCTCCACATTCCCCTGTTCTTGATCAATAATTCACACCTCCTGCTTTTCCAAATGGTGGGTTACTTTATCTCAATGCTCCTCCTTCTCCTTCTTCTAACCATGAAATCAACCTCAACTTTCAACCTCCACCTTCCCCTCTTCTTGATCAAGAATTCACACCTCCTGCTTCTCTAAATTGTGGGTAACTTGATCTCAATGCTCCTTCTTCTCCTTCTGCTAACCATGAAATCAACCTAAACATTCCACCTCCACCTTCCCCTGTTCTTAATCAAGAATTCACACCTCCTGCTTCTCTAAATGGTGGGTTACTTGATCTCAATGTTCCTCCTTCTCCTTCTGCTAACCATGAAATCAACCTCAACTTTCCACCTCCACCTTCCCCTGTTCTTGATTAAGAATTCACACTTCATGCTTCTCCAAATGGTGGGTTACTTGATCTCAATGTTCCTTCTTATCCTATTGCTAACCATGAAATCAACCTCAACTT
This sequence comes from Lathyrus tuberosus, assembly GCA_022829125.1. Taxonomy (NCBI): domain Eukaryota; kingdom Viridiplantae; phylum Streptophyta; class Magnoliopsida; order Fabales; family Fabaceae; genus Lathyrus; species Lathyrus tuberosus. The sequence goes on along the minus strand of JALAZF010000315.1, from coordinate 5,463,723 downwards.
TCCACCTCCAACTTCCCCTGTTCTTGATCAAGAATTCACACCTCATGCTTCTCTAAATGGTGGGTTACTTTATCTCAATGCTCCTTCTTCTCCTTCTGCTAACCATGAAATCAACCTCAACTTTCCACCTCCAACTTCCCCTATTCTTGATCAAGAATTCACACCTCTTGCTTCTCCTAATGGTGGGTTACTTTATCTCAATGCTCCTCCTTCTCATTCTGCTAACAATGAAATCAACCTCAACTTTCCACCTCCAACTTCCCCTTTTCTTGATCAAAAATTCACACCTCCTGCTTCTCTAAATGGTGGGTTACTTGATCTCAATGCTCCTCCGTCTCCTTCTGCTAACCATGAAATCAACCTCAACTTTCCACCTCCACATTCCCCTGTTCTTGATCAATAATTCACACCTCCTGCTTTTCCAAATGGTGGGTTACTTTATCTCAATGCTCCTCCTTCTCCTTCTTCTAACCATGAAATCAACCTCAACTTTCAACCTCCACCTTCCCCTGTTCTTGATCAAGAATTCACACCTCCTGCTTCTCTAAATTGTGGGTAACTTGATCTCAATGCTCCTTCTTCTCCTTCTGCTAACCATGAAATCAACCTAAACATTCCACCTCCACCTTCCCCTATTCTTGATCAAGAATTCACACCTCCTGCTTCTCTAAATGGTGGGTTACTTGATCTCAATGCTCCTCCTTCTCCTTCTGCTAACCATGAAATCAACCTCAACTTTCCACCTCCACCTTCCCCTGTTCTTGATCAAGAATTCACACCTTCTGCTTTTCTAAATGGTGGGTTACTTGAGCTCAAGGCTCCTCCTTCTCCTTCTGCTAACCATGAAATCAACCTCAACTTTCCACCTCCAACTTTCCCTGTTCTTGATCGAGAATTCACACCTCCTGCTTCTCTAAATGGTGGGTTACTTGATCTCAATGCTCCTCCGTCTCCTTCTGCTAACCATGAAATCAACCTCAACTTTCCACCTCCACATTCCCCTGTTCTTGATCAATAATTCACACCTCCTGCTTTTCCAAATGGTGGGTTACTTTATCTCAATGCTCCTCCTTCTCCTTCTTCTAACCATGAAATCAACCTCAACTTTCAACCTCCACCTTCCCCTGTTCTTGATCAAGAATTCACACCTCCTGCTTCTCTAAATTGTGGGTAACTTGATCTCAATGCTCCTTCTTCTCCTTCTGCTAACCATGAAATCAACCTAAACATTCCACCTCCACCTTCCCCTGTTCTTAATCAAGAATTCACACCTCCTGCTTCTCTAAATGGTGGGTTACTTGATCTCAATGTTCCTCCTTCTCCTTCTGCTAACCATGAAATCAACCTCAACTTTCCACCTCCACCTTCCCCTATTCTTGATTAAGAATTCACACTTCATGCTTCTCCAAATGGCGGGTTACTTGATCTCAATGTTCCTTCTTCTCCTATTGCTAACCATGAAATCAACCTCAACTTTCCACCTCCAACTTCCCCTGTTCTTGATCAAGAATTCACACCTCATGCTTCTCTAAATGGTGGGTTACTTTATCTCAATGCTCCTTCTTCTCCTTCTGCTAACCATGAAATCAACCTCAACTTTCCACCTCCAACTTCCCCTATTCTTGATCAAGAATTCACACCTCTTGCTTCTCCTAATGGTGGGTTACTTTATCTCAATGCTCCTCCTTCTCATTCTGCTAACAATGAAATCAACCTCAACTTTCCACCTCCAACTTCCCCTTTTCTTGATCAAAAATTCACACCTCCTGCTTCTCTAAATGGTGGGTTACTTGATCTCAATGCTCCTCCGTCTCCTTCTGCTAACCATGAAATCAACCTCAACTTTCCACCTCCACATTCCCCTGTTCTTGATCAATAATTCACACCTCCTGCTTTTCCAAATGGTGGGTTACTTTATCTCAATGCTCCTCCTTCTCCTTCTTCTAACCATGAAATCAACCTCAACTTTCAACCTCCACCTTCCCCTGTTCTTGATCAAGAATTCACACCTCCTGCTTCTCTAAATTGTGGGTAACTTGATCTCAATGCTCCTTCTTCTCCTTCTGCTAACCATGAAATCAACCTAAACATTCCACCTCCACCTTCCCCTATTCTTGATCAAGAATTCACACCTCCTGCTTCTCTAAATGGTGGGTTACTTGATCTCAATGCTCCTCCTTCTCCTTCTGCTAACCATGAAATCAACCTCAACTTTCCACCTCCACCTTCCCCTGTTCTTGATCAAGAATTCACACCTTCTGCTTTTCTAAATGGTGGGTTACTTGAGCTCAAGGCTCCTCCTTCTCCTTCTGCTAACCATGAAATCAACCTCAACTTTCCACCTCCAACTTTCCCTGTTCTTGATCGAGAATTCACACCTCCTGCTTCTCTAAATGGTGGGTTACTTGATCTCAATGCTCCTCCTTCTCCTTCTGCTAACCATGAAATCAACCTCAACTTTCCACCTCCACCTTCCCCTGTTCTTGATCAAGAATTCACACCTTCTGCTTTTCTAAATGGTGGGTTACTTGAGCTCAAGGCTCCTCCTTCTCCTTCTGCTAACCATGAAATCAACCTCAACTTTCCACCTCCAACTTTCCCTGTTCTTGATCAAGAATTCACACCTCCTGCTTCTCTAAATGGTGGGTTACTTGATCTCAATGCTCCTCCTTCTCCTTCTGCTAACCATGAAATCAACCTCAACTTTCCACCTCCACCTTCCCCTGTTCTTAATCAAGAATTCACACCTCCTGCTTCTCTAAATGGTGGGTTACTTGATCTCAATGTTCCTCCTTCTCCTTCTGCTAACCATGAAATCAACCTCAACTTTCCACCTCCACCTTCCCCTGTTCTTGATTAAGAATTCACACTTCATGCTTCTCCAAATGGTGGGTTACTTGATCTCAATGTTCCTTCTTCTCCTATTGCTAACCATGAAATCAACCTCAACTTTCCACCTCCAACTTCCCCTGTTCTTGATCAAGAATTCACACCTCATGCTTCTCTAAATGGTGGGTTACTTTATCTCAATGCTCCTTCTTCTCCTTCTGCTAACCATGAAATCAACCTCAACTTTCCACCTCCAACTTCCCCTATTCTTGATCAAGAATTCACACCTCTTGCTTCTCCTAATGGTGGGTTACTTTATCTCAATGCTCCTCCTTCTCATTCTGCTAACAATGAAATCAACCTCAACTTTCCACCTCCAACTTCCCCTTTTCTTGATCAAAAATTCACACCTCCTGCTTCTCTAAATGGTGGGTTACTTGATCTCAATGCTCCTCCGTCTCCTTCTGCTAACCATGAAATCAACCTCAACTTTCCACCTCCACATTCCCCTGTTCTTGATCAATAATTCACACCTCCTGCTTTTCCAAATGGTGGGTTACTTTATCTCAATGCTCCTCCTTCTCCTTCTTCTAACCATGAAATCAACCTCAACTTTCAACCTCCACCTTCCCCTGTTCTTGATCAAGAATTCACACCTCCTGCTTCTCTAAATTGTGGGTAACTTGATCTCAATGCTCCTTCTTCTCCTTCTGCTAACCATGAAATCAACCTAAACATTCCACCTCCACCTTCCCCTATTCTTGATCAAGAATTCACACCTCCTGCTTCTCTAAATGGTGGGTTACTTGATCTCAATGCTCCTCCTTCTCCTTCTGCTAACCATGAAATCAACCTCAACTTTCCACCTCCACCTTCCCCTATTCTTGATCAAGAATTCACACCTTCTGCTTTTCTAAATGGTGGGTTACTTGAGCTCAAGGCTCCTCCTTCTCCTTCTGTTAACCATGAAATCAACCTCAACTTTCCACCTCCAACTTTCCCTGTTCTTGATCAAGAATTCACACCTCCTGCTTCTCTAAATGGTGGGTTACTTGATCTCAATGCTCCTCCTTCTCCTTCTGCTAACCATGAAATCAACCTCAATTTTCCACCTCCACCTTCCCCTGTTCTTGATCAAGAATTCACACCTTCTGCTTTTCAATATGATGGGTTACTTGAGCTCAAGGCTCCTCCTTCTCCTTCTGCTAACCATGAAATCAACCTCAACTTTCCACCTCCAACTTTCCCTGTTCTTGATCAAGAATTCACACCTCCTGCTTCTCTAAATGGTGGGTTACTTGATCTCAATGCTCCTCCTTCTCCTTCTGCTAACCAGGAAATCAACCTCAACTTTCCACCTCCACCTTCCCCTGTTCTTGATCAAGAATTCACACCTCCTGCTTCTCTAAATAGTGGGTTACTTAATCTCAATGCTCCACCTTCTCCTTCTGCTAACCATGAAATCAACCTCAACTTTCCACCACCACCTTCCCCTGTTCTTAATCAAGAATTCACACCTCCTGCTTCTCTAAATGGTGGGTTACTTGATCTTAATGTTCCTTCTTCTCCTTCTGCTAACCATGAAATCAACCTCAACTTTCCACCTCCAACTTCCCCTAATCTTGATCAAGAATTCACACCTCCTGCTTCTCCTAATGGTGGGTTACTTTATCTCAATGCTCCTCCTTCTCCTTCTGCTAACAATGAAATCAACTTCAACTTTCCACCTCCAACTTCCCCTGTTCTTGATCAAGAATTCACACCTCATACTTCTCTAAGTGGTGGGTTACATGATCTCAATGCTCCTCCGTCTCCTTTTGCTAACCATGAAATCAACCTCAACTTTCCACCTCCACCTTCCCCTGTTCTTGATCAATAATTCACACCTCCTGCTTTTCCAAATGGTGGGTTATTTTATATCAATGCTCCTACTTCTCCTTCTTCTAACCATGAAATCAACCTCAACTTTCAACCTCCACCTTCCCCTGTTCTTGATCAAGAATTCACACCTCCTGCTTCTCTAAATGGTGGGTTACTTAATCTCAATGCTCCTCCTTCTCCTTCGACTAACCATGAAATCAACCTCAACTTTCCACCACCACCTTCCCCTGTTCTTAATCAAGAATTCACACCTCCTGCTTCTCTAAATGGTGGGTTACTTGATCTCAATGTTCCTCCTTCTCCTTCTGCTAACCATGAAATCAACCTCAACTTTCCACCTCCACCTTCCCCTGTTCTTGATTAAGAATTCACACTTCACGCTTCTCCAAATGGTGGGTTACTTGATCTCAATGTTCCTTCTTCTCCTATTGCTAACCATGAAATCAACCTCAACTTTCCACCTCCAACTTCCCCTGTTCTTGATCAAGAATTCACACCGCATGCTTCTCTAAATGGTGGGTTACTTTATCTCAATGCTCCTTTTTCTCCTTCTGCTAACCATGAAATCAACCTCAACTTTCCACCTCCAACTTCCCTTGTTCTTGATCAAGAATTCACACCTCTTGCTTCTCCTAATGGTGCGTTACTTTATCTCAATGCTCCTCCTTCTCATTCTGCTAACAATGAAATCAACCTCAACTTTCCACCTCCAACTTCCCCTTTTCTTGATAAAAAATTCACACCTCCTGCTTCTCTAAATGGTGGGATACTTGATCTCAATGCTCCTCCGTCTCCTTCTGCTAACCATGAAATCAACCTCAACTTTCCACCTCCACCTTCCCCTGTTCTTGATCAATAATTCATACCTCCTACTTTTCCAAATCGTGGGTTACTTTATCTCAATGCTCCTCCTTCTCCTTCTTCTAACCATGAAATCAACCTCAACTTTCAACCTCCACCTTCCCCTGTTCTTGTTCAAAAATTCACACCTCCTGCTTCTCTAAATTGTGGGAAACTTGATCTCAATGCTCCTTCTTCTCCTTCTGCTAACCATGAAATCAACCTAAACATTCCACCTCCACCTTCCCCTATTCTTGATCAAGAATTCACACCTCATGCTTCTCTAAATGGTGGGTTACTTGATCTCAATGCTCCTCCTTCTCCTTCTGCTAACCATGAAATCAACCTCAACTTTCCACCTCCACCTTCCCCTGTTCTTGATCAAGAATTCACACCTTCTGCTTTTCTAAATGGTGGGTTACTTGAGCTCAAGGCTCCTCCTTCTCCTTCTACTAACCATGAAATCAACCTCAACTTTCCACCTCCAACTTTCCCTATTCTTGATCAAGAATTCACACCTCCTGCTTCTCTAAATGGTGGGTTACTTGATCTCAATGCTCCTCCTTCTCCTTCTGCTAACCATGAAATCAACCTCAACTTTCCACCTCCACCTTCCCCTGTTCTTGATCAAAAATTCACACCTCCTGCTTCTCTAAATGGTGGGTTACTTAATCTCAATGCTCCTCCTTCTCCTTCTGCTAACCATGAAATCAACCTCAACTTTCCACCACCACCTTCCCCTGTTCTTAATCAAGAATTCACACCTCCTGCTTCTCTAAATGGTGGGTTACTTGATCTCAATGTTCCTTCTTCTCCTTCTGCTAACCATGAAATCAACCTAAACATTCCACCTCCACCTTCCCCTATTCTTGATCAAGAATTCATACCTCCTGCTTCTCTAAATGGTGGGTTACTTGATCTCAATGCTCCTCCTTCTCCTTCTGCTAACCATGAAATCAACCTCAACTTTCCACCTCCACCTTCCCCTGTTCTTGATCAAGAATTCACACCTTCTACTTTTCTAAATGGTGGGTTACTTGAGCTCAAGGCTCCTCCTTCTCCTTCTGCTAACCATGAAATCAACCTCAACTTTCCACCTCCAACTTTCCCTGTTCTTGATCAAGAATTCACACCTCCTGCTTCTCTAAATGGTGGGTTACTTGATCTCAATGCTCCTCCTTCTCCTTCTGCTAACCATGAAATCAACCTCAACTTTCCACCTCCACCTTCCCCTGTTCTTGATCAAGAATTCACACCTTCAGCTTTTCTAAATGGTGGGTTACTTGAGCTCAAGGCTCCTCCTTCTCCTTCTGCTAACCATGAAATCAACCTCAACTTTCCACCTCCAACTTTCCCTGTTCTTGATCACGAATTCACACCTCCTGCTTCTCTAAATGGTGGGTTACTTGATCTCAATGCTCCTCCTTCTCCTTCTGCTAACCATGAAATCAACCTCAACTTTCCACCTCCACCTTCCCTTGTTCTTGATCAAGAATTCACACCTCCTGCTTCTCTAAATGGTGGGTTACTTAATCTCAATGCTCCTCCTTCTCCTTCTGCTAACCATGAAATCAACCTCAACTTTCCACCACCACCTTCCCCTGTTCTTAATCACGAATTCACACCTCCTGCTTCTCTAAATGGTGGGTTACTTGATCTCAATGTTCCTTCTTCTCCTTCTGCTAACCATGAAATCAACCTCAACTTTCCACCTCCAACTTTCCCTAATCTTGATCAAGAATTCACACCTCCTGCTTCTCCTAATGGTGGGTTACTTTATCTCAATGCTCCTCCTTCTCCTTCTGCTAACAATGAAATCAACCTCAACTTTCCACCTCCAACTTCCCCTGTTCTTGATCAAGAATTCACACCTCCTACTTCTCTAAGTGGTGGGTTACATGATCTCAATGCTCCTCCGTCTCCTTCTGCTAACCATGAAATCAACCTCAACTTTCCACCTCCACCTTCCCCTGTTCTTGATCAATAATTCACACCTCCTGCTTTTCCAAATGGTGGGTTATTTTATATCAATGCTCCTCTTTCTCCTTCTTCTAACCATGAAATCAACCTCAACTTTCAACCTCCACCTTCCCCTGTTCTTGATCAAGAATTCACACCTCCTGCTTCTCTAAATGGTGGGTTACTTAATCTCAATGCTCCTCCTTCTCCTTCGACTAACCATGAAATCAACCTCAACTTTCCACCACCACCTTCCCCTGTTCTTAATCAAGAATTCACACCTCCTGCTTCTCTAAATGGTGGGTTACTTGATCTCAATGTTCCTCCTTCTCCTTCTGATAACCATGAAATCAACCTCAACTTTCCACCTCCACCTTCCCCTGTTCTTGATTAAGAATTCACACTTCATGCTTCTCCAAATGGTGGGTTACTTGATCTCAATGTTCCTTCTTCTCCTATTTCTAACCATGAAATCAACCTCAAATTTCCACCTCCAACTTCCCCTGTTCTTGATCAAGAATTCACACCTCATGCTTCTCTAAATGGTGGGTTACTTTATCTCAATGCTCCTTTTTCTCCTTCTGCTAACCATGAAATCAACCTCAACTTTCCACCTCCAACTTCCCCTGTTCTTGATCAAGAATTCACACCTCTTGCTTCTCCTAATGGTGCGTTACTTTATCTCAATGCTCCTCTTTCTCATTCTGCTAACAATGAAATCAACCTCAACTTTCCACCTCCAACTTCCCCTTTTCTTGATAAAAAATTCACACCTCTTGCTTCTCTAAATGGTGGGTTACTTGATCTCAATGCTCCTCCGTCTCCTTCTGCTAACCATGAAATCAACCTCAACTTTCCAACTCCACCTTCCCCTGTTCTTGATCAATAATTCATACCTCCTACTTTTCCAAATCGTGGGTTACTTTATCTCAATGCTCCTCCTTCTCCTTCTTCTAACCATGAAATCAACCTCAACTTTCAACCTCCACCTTCCCCTGTTCTTGTTCAAGAATTCACACCTCCTGCTTCTCTAAATTGTGGGAAACTTGATCTCAATGCTCCTTCTTCTCCTTCTGCTAACCATGAAATTAACCTAAACATTCCACCTCCACCTTCCCCTATTCTTGATCAAGAATTCACACCTCATGCTTCTCTAAATGGTGGGTTACTTGATCTCAATGCTCCTCCTTCTCCTTCTGCTAACCATGAAATCAACCTCAACTTTCCACCTCCACCTTCCCCTGTTCTTGATCAAGAATTCACACCTTCTGCTTTTCTAAATGGTGGGTTACTTGAGCTCAAGGCTCCTCCTTCTCCTTCTGCTAACCATGAAATCAACCTCAACTTTCCACCTCCAACTTTCCATATTCTTGATCAAGAATTCACACCTCCTGCTTCTCTAAATGGTGGGTTACTTGGTCTCAATGCTCCTCCTTCTCCTTCTGCTAACCATGAAATCAACCTCAACTTTCCACCTCCACCTTCCCCTGTTCTTGATCAAAAATTCACACCTCCTGCTTCTCTAAATGGTGGGTTACTTAATCTCAATGCTCCTCCTTCTCCTTCTGCTAACCATGAAATCAACCTCAACTTTCCACCACCACCTTCCCCTGTTCTTAATCAAGAATTCACACCTCCTGCTTCTCTAAATGGTGGGTTACTTGATCTCAATGTTCCTTCTTCTTCTTCTGCTAACCATGAAATCAACCTCAACTTTCCACCTCCAACTTCCCCTATTCTTGATCAAGAATTCACACCTCCTGCTTCTCCTAATGGTGGGTTACTTTATCTCAATGCTCCTCCTTCTCCTTCTGCTAACAATGAAATCAACCTCAACTTTCCACCTCCAACTTCCCCTTTTCTGGATAAAAAATTCACACCTCCTGCTTCTCTAAATGGTGGGTTACTTGATCTCAATGCTCCTCCATCTCCTTCTGCTAACCATGAAATCAACCTCAACTTTCCACCTCCACCTTCCCCTGTTCTTGATCAATAATTCATACCTCCTACTTTTCCAAATCGTGGGTTACTTTATCTCAATGCTCCTCCTTCTCCTTCTTCTAACCATGAAATCAACCTCAACTTTCAACCTCCACCTTCCCCTGTTCTTGTTCAAGAATTCACACCTCCTGCTTCTCTAAATTGTGGGAAACTTGATCTCAATGCTCCTTCTTCTCCTTCTGCTAACCATGAAATTAACCTAAACATTCCACCTCCACCTTCCCCTATTCTTGATCAAGAATTCACACCTCATGCTTCTCTAAATGGTGGGTTACTTGATCTCAATGCTCCTCCTTCTCCTTCTGCTAACCATGAAATCAACCTCAACTTTCCACCTCCACCTTCCCCTGTTCTTGATCAAGAATTCACACCTTCTGCTTTTCTAAATGGTGGGTTACTTGAGCTCAAGGCTCCTCCTTCTCCTTCTGCTAACCATGAAATCAACCTCAACTTTCCACCTCCAACTTTCCCTATTCTTGATCAAGAATTCACACCTCCTGCTTCTCTAAATGGTGGGTTACTTGATCTCAATGCTCCTCCTTCTCCTTCTGCTAACCATGAAATCAACCTCAACTTTCCACCTCCACCTTCCCCTGTTCTTGATCAAAAATTCACACCTCCTGCTTCTCTAAATGGTGGGTTACTTAATCTCAATGCTCCTCCTTCTCCTTCTGCTAACCATGAAATCAACCTCAACTTTCCACCACCACCTTCCCCTGTTCTTAATCAAGAATTCACACCTCCTGCTTCTCTAAATGGTGGGTTACTTGATCTCAATGTTCCTTCTTCTTCTTCTGCTAACCATGAAATCAACCTCAACTTTCCACCTCCAACTTCCCCTATTCTTGATCAAGAATTCACACCTCCTGCTTCTCCTAATGGTGGGTTACTTTATCTCAATGCTCCTCCTTCTCCTTCTGCTAACAATGAAATCAACCTCAACTTTCCACCTCCAACTTCCCCTGTTCTTGATCAAGAATTCACACCTCCTGCTTCTCTAAATGTTGGGTTACTTGATCTCAATGCTCCTCCGTCTCCTTCTGCTAACCATGAAATCAACCTCAACTTTCCACCTCCACCTTCCCCTGTTCTTGATCAATAATTCACACCTCCTGCTTTTCCAAATGGTGGGTTATTTTATCTCAATGCTCCTCCTTCTCCTTCTTCTAACCATGAAATCAACCTCAACTTTCAACCTCCACCTTCCCCTGTTCTTGATCAAGAATTCACACCTCCTGCTTCTCTAAATGGTGGGTTACTTAATCTCAATGCTCCTCCTTCTCCTTCGACTAACCATGAAATCAACCTCAACTTTCCACCACCACCTTCCCCTGTTCTTAATCAAGAATTCACACCTCCTGCTTCTCTAAATGGTGGGTTACTTGATCTCAATGTTCCTCCTTCTCCTTCTGCTAACCATGAAATCAACCTCAACTTTCCACCTCCACATTCCCCTGTTCTTGATTAAGAATTCACACTTCATGCTTCTCCAAATGGTGGGTTACTTGATCTCAATGTTCCTTCTTCTCCTATTGCTAACCATGAAATCAACCTCAACTTTCCACCTCCAACTTCCCCTGTTCTTGATCAAGAATTCACACCTCATGCTTCTCTAAATGGTGGGTTACTTTATCTCAATGCTCCTTTTTCTCCTTCTGCTAACCATGAAATCAACCTCAACTTTCCACCTCCAACTTCCCCTGTTCTTGATCAAGAATTCACACCTCTTGCTTCTCCTAATGGTGGGTTACTTTATCTCAATGCTCCTCCTTCTCATTCTGCTAACAATGAAATCAACCTCAACTTTCCACCTCCAACTTCCCCTTTTCTTGATCAAAAATTCACACCTCCTGCTTCTCTAAATGGTGGGTTACTTGATCTCAATGCTCCTCCGTCTCCTTCTGCTAACCATGAAATCAACCTCAACTTTCCACCTCCACCTTCCCCTGTTCTTGATCAATAATTCATACCTCCTGCTTTTCCAAATGGTGGGTTACTTTATCTCAATGCTCCTCCTTCTCCTTCTTCTAACCATGAAATCAACCTCAACTTTCAACCTCCACCTTCCCCTGTTCTTGTTCAAGAATTCACACCTCCTGCTTCTCTAAATTGTGGGAAACTTGATCTCAATGCTCCTTCTTCTCCTTCTGCTAACCATGAAATTAACCTAAACATTCCACCTCCACCTTCCCCTATTCTTGATCAAGAATTCACACCTCATGCTTCTCTAAATGGTGGGTTACTTGATCTCAATGCTCCTCCTTCTCCTTCTGCTAACCATGAAATCAACCTCAACTTTCCACCTCCACCTTCCCCTGTTCTTGATCAAGAATTCACACCTCCTGCTTCTCTAAATGGTGGGTTACTTGATCTCAATGCTCCTCCGTCTCCTTCTGCTAACCATGAAATCAACCTCAACTATCCACCTCCACCTTCCCCTGTTCTTGATCAATAATTCACACCTCCTGCTTTTCCAAATGGTGGGTTACTTTATCTCAATGCTCCTCCTTCTCCTTCTTCTAACCATGAAATCAACCTCAACTTTCAACCTCCACCTTCCCCTGTTCTTGATCAAGAATTCACACCTCCTGCTTTTCCAAATGGTGGGTTACTTTATCTCAATGCTCCTCCGTCTCCTTCTGCTAACCATGAAATCAACCTCAACTTTCCACCTCCAACTTCCCCTGTTCTTGATCAAGAATTCACACCTCCTGCTTCTCTAAATGGTGGGTTACTTGATCTCAATGCTCCTCCGTCTCCTTCTGCTAACCATGAAATCAACCTCAACTATCCACCTCCACCTTCCCCTGTTCTTGATCAATAATTCACACCTCCTGCTTTTCCAAATGGTGGGTTACTTTATCTCAATGCTCCTCCTTCTCCTTCTTCTAACCATGAAATCAACCTCAACTTTCAACCTCCACCTTCCCCTGTTCTTGATCAAGAATTCACACCTCCTGCTTCTCTAAATGGTGGGTTACTTGATCTCAATGCTCCTCCTTCTCCTTCTGCTAACCATGAAATCAACCTCAACTTTCCACCACCACCTTCCCCTGTTCTTAATCAAGAATTCACACCTCCTGCTTCTCCAAATGGTGGGTTACTTGATCTCAATGTTCCTTCTTCTCCTATTGCTAACCATGAAATCAACCTCAACTTTCCACTTCCAACTTCCCCTGTTCTTGATCAAGAATTCACACCTCATGCTTCTCTAAATGGTGGGTTACTTTATCTCAATGCTCCTTTTTCTCCTTCTGCTAACCATGAAATCAACCTCAACTTTCCACCTCCAACTTCCCCTGTTCTTGATCAAGAATTCACACCTCTTGCTTCTCCTAATGGTGGGTTACTTTATCTCAATGCTCCTCCTTCTCATTCTGCTAACAATGAAATTAACCTCAACTTTCCACCTCCAACTTCCCCTTTTCTTGATCAAAAATTCACACCTCCTGCTTCTCTAAATGGTGGGTTACTTGATCTCAATGCTCCTCCGTCTCCTTCTGCTAACCATGAAATCAACCTCAACTTTCCACCTCCACCTTCCCCTGTTCTTGATCAATAATTCATACCTCCTGCTTTTCCAAATGGTGGGTTACTTTATCTCAATACTCCTCCTTCTCCTTCTTCTAACCATGAAATCAACCTCAACTTTCAACCTCCACCTTCCCCTGTTCTTGATCAAGAATTCACACCTCCTGCTTTTCCAAATGGTGGGTTACTTTATCTCAATGCTCCTCCGTCTCCTTCTGCTAACCATGAAATCAACCTCAACTTTCCACCTCCAACTTCCCCTGTTCTTGATCAAGAATTCACACCTCCTGCTTCTCTAAATGGTGGGTTACTTGATCTCAATGCTCCTCCGTCTCCTTCTGCTAACCATGAAATCAACCTCAACTATCCACCTCCACCTTCCCCTGTTCTTGATCAATAATTCACACCTCCTGTTTTTCCAAATGGTGGGTTACTTTATCTCAATGCTCCTCCTTCTCCTTCTTCTAACCATGAAATCAACCTCAACTTTCAACCTCCACCTTCCCCTGTTCTTAATCAAGAATTCACACCTCCTGCTTCTCTAAATTGTGGGTAACTTGATCTCAATGCTCCTTCTTCTCCTTCTGCTAACCATGAAATCAACCTAAACATTCCACCTCCACCCTCCCCTATTCTTGATCGAGAATTCACACCTCCTGCTTCTCTAAATGGTGGGTTACTTGATCTCAATGCTCCTCCTTCTTATTCTGCTAACAATGAAATTAACCTCAACTTTCCACCTCCAACTTCCCCTTTTCTTGATCAAAAATTCACACCTCCTGCTTCTCTAAATGGTGGGTTACTTGATCTCAATGCTCCTCCGTCTCCTTCTGCTAACCATGAAATCAACCTCAACTTTCCACCTCCACCTTCCCCTGTTCTTGATCAATAATTCATACCTCCTGCTTTTCCAAATGGTGGGTTACTTTATCTCAATGCTCCTCCTCCTCCTTCTTCTAACCATGAAATCAACCTCAACTTTCAACCTCCACCTTCCCCTGTTCTTGATCAAGAATTCACACCTCCTGCTTTTCCAAATGGTGGGTTACTTTATCTCAATGCTCCTCCGTCTCCTTCTGCTAACCATGAAATCAACCTCAACTTTCCACCTCCAACTTCCCCTGTTCTTGATCAAGAATTCACACCTCCTGCTTCTCTAAATGGTGGGTTACTTGATCTCAATGCTCCTCCGTCTCCTTCTGCTAACCATGAAATCAACCTCAACTATCCACCTCCACCTTCCCCTGTTCTTGATCAATAATTCACACCTCCTGCTTTTCCAAATGGTGGGTTACTTTATCTCAATGCTCCTCCTTCTCCTTCTTCTAACCATGAAATCAACCTCAACTTTCAACCTCCACCTTCCCCTGTTCTTGATCAAGAATTCACACCTCCTGCTTCTCTAAATTGTGGGTAACTTGATCTCAATGCTCCTTCTTCTCCTTCTGCTAACCATGAAATCAACCTAAACATTCCACCTCCACCCTCCCCTATTCTTGATCAAGAATTCACACCTCCTGCTTCTCTAAATGGTGGGTTACTTGATCTCAATGCTCCTCCTTCTCCTTCTGCTAACCATGAAATCAACCTCAACTTTCCACCACCACCTTCCCCTGTTCTTAATCAAGAATTCACACCTCCTGCTTCTCTAAATGGTGGGTTACTTGATCTCAATGTTCCTTCTTCTCCTTCTGCTAACCATGAAATCAACCTCAACTTTCCACCTCCAACTTTCCCTAATCTTGATCATGAATTCACACCTCCTGCTTCTCCTAATGGTGGGTTACTTTATCTCAATGCTCCTCCTTCTCCTTCTGCTAACAATGAAATCAACCTCAACTTTCCACCTCCAACTTCCCCTGTTCTTGATCAAGAATTCACACCTCCTACTTCTCTAAGTGGTGGGTTACATGATCTCAATGCTCCTCCGTCTCCTTCTGCTAACCATGAAATCAACCTCAACTTTCCACCTTCACCTTCCCCTATTCTTGATCAATAATTCACACCTCCTGCTTTTCCAAATGGTGGGTTATTTTATATCAATGCTCCTCTTTCTCCTTCTTCTAACCATGAAATCAACCTCAACTTTCAACCTCCACCTTCCCCTGTTCTTGATCAAGAATTCACACCTCCTGCTTCTCTAAATGGTGGGTTACTTAATCTCAATGCTCCTCCTTCTCCTTCGACTAACCATGAAATCAACCTCAACTTTCCACCACCACCTTCCCCTGTTCTTAATCAAGAATTCACACCTCCTGCTTCTCTAAATGGTGGGTTACTTGATCTCAATGTTCCTCCTTCTCCTTCTGCTAACCATGAAATCAACCTCAACTTTCCACCTCCACCTTCCCCTGTTCTTGATTAAGAATTCACACTTCATGCTTCTCCAAATGGTGGGTTACTTGATCTCAATGTTCCTTCTTCTCCTATTGCTAACCATGAAATCAACCTCAACTTTCCACCTCCAACTTCCCCTGTTCTTGATCAAGAATTCACACCTCATGCTTCTCTAAATGGTGGGTTACTTTATCTCAATGCTCCTTTTTCTCCTTCTGCTAACCATGAAATCAACCTCAACTTTCCACCTCCAACTTCCCCTGTTCTTGATCAAGAATTCACACCTCTTGCTTCTCCTAATGGTGCGTTACTTTATCTCAATGCTCCTCCTTCTCATTCTGCTAACAATGAAATCAACCTCAAATTTCCACCTCCAACTTCCCCTTTTCTTGATAAAAAATTCACACCTCCTGCTTCTCTAAATGGTGGGTTACTTGATCTCAATGCTCCCCCGTCTCCTTCTGCTAACCATGAAATCAACCTCAACTTTCCACCTCCACCTTCCCCTGTTCTTGATCAATAATTCATACCTCCTACTTTTCCAAATCGTGGGTTACTTTATCTCAATGCTCCTCCTTCTCCTTCTTCTAACCATGAAATCAACCTCAACTTTCAACCTCCACCTTCCCCTGTTCTTGTTCAAGAATTCACACCTCCTGCTTCTCTAAATTGTGGGAAACTTGATCTCAATGCTCCTTCTTCTCCTTCTGCTAACCATGAAATCAACCTAAACATTCCACCTCCACCTTCCCCTATTCTTGATCAAGAATTCACACCTCATGCTTCTTTAAATGGTGGGTTACTTGATCTCAATGCTCCTCCTTCTCCTTCTGCTAACCATGAAATCAACCTCAACTTTCCACCTCCACCTTCCCCTGTTCTTGATCAAGAATTCACACCTTCTGCTTTTCTAAATGGTGGGTTACTTGAGCTCAAGGCTCCTCCTTCTCCTTCTGCTAACCATGAAATCAACCTCAACTTTCCACCTCCAACTTTCCCTATTCTTGATCAAGAATTCACACCTCCTGCTTCTCTAAATGGTGGGTTACTTGATCTCAATGCTCCTCCGTCTCCTTCTGCTAACCATGAAATCAACCTCAACTATCCACCTCCACCTTCCCCTGTTCTTGATCAATAATTCACACCTCCTGCTTTTCCAAATGGTGGGTTACTTTATCTCAATGCTCCTCCTTCTCCTTCTTCTAACCATGAAATCAACCTCAACTTTCAACCTCCACCTTCCCCTGTTCTTGATCAAGAATTCACACCTCCTGCTTCTCTAAATTGTGGGTAACTTGATCTCAATGCTCCTTCTTCTCCTTCTGCTAACCATGAAATCAACCTAAACATTCCACCTCCACCCTCCCCTATTCTTGATCAAGAATTCACACCTCCTGCTTCTCTAAATGGTGGGTTACTTGATCTCAATGCTCCTCCTTCTCCTTCTGCTAACCATGAAATCAACCTCAACTTTCCACCACCACCTTCCCCTGTTCTTAATCAAGAATTCACACCTCCTGCTTCTCCAAATGGTGGGTTACTTGATCTCAATGTTCCTTTTTCTCCTATTGCTAACCATGAAATCAACCTCAACTTTCCACCTCCAACTTCCCCTGTTCTTGATCAAGAATTCACACCTCATGCTTCTCTAAATGGTGGGTTACTTTATCTCAATGCTCCTTTTTCTCCTTCTGCTAACCATGAAATCAACCTCAACTTTCCACCTCCAACTTCCCCTGTTCTTGATCAAGAATTCACACCTCTTGCTTCTCCTAATGGTGGGTTACTTTATCTCAATGCTCCTCCTTCTCATTCTGCTAACAATGAAATTAACCTCAACTTTCCACCTCCAACTTCCCCTTTTCTTGATCAAAAATTCACACCTCCTGCTTCTCTAAATGGTGGGTTACTTGATCTCAATGCTCCTCCGTCTCCTTCTGCTAACCATGAAATCAACCTCAACTTTCCACCTCCACCTTCCCCTGTTCTTGATCAATAATTCATACCTCCTGCTTTTCCAAATGGTGGGTTACTTTATCTCAATGCTCCTCCTTCTCCTTCTTCTAACCATGAAATCAACCTCAACTTTCAACCTCCACCTTCCCCTGTTCTTGATCAAGAATTCACACCTCCTGCTTTTCCAAATGGTGGGTTACTTTATCTCAATGCTCCTCCGTCTCCTTCTGCTAACCATGAAATCAACCTCAACTTTCCACCTCCAACTTCCCCTGTTCTTGATCAAGAATTCACACCTCCTGCTTCTCTAAATGGTGGGTTACTTGATCTCAATGCTCCTCCGTCTCCTTCTGCTAACCATGAAATCAACCTCAACTATCCACCTCCACCTTCCCCTGTTCTTGATCAATAATTCACACCTCCTGCTTTTCCAAATGGTGGGTTACTTTATCTCAATGCTCCTCCTTCTCCTTCTTCTAACCATGAAATCAACCTCAACTTTCAACCTCCACCTTCCCCTGTTCTTGATCAAGAATTCACACCTCCTGCTTCTCTAAATTGTGGGTAACTTGATCTCAATGCTCCTTCTTCTCCTTCTGCTAACCATGAAATCAACCTAAACATTCCACCTCCACCCTCCCCTATTCTTGATCAAGAATTCACACCTCCTGCTTCTCTAAATGGTGGGTTACTTGATCTCAATGCTCCTCCTTCTCATTCTGCTGACAATGAAATTAACCTCAACTTTCCACCTCCAACTTCCCCTTTTCTTGATCAAAAATTCACACCTCCTGCTTCTCTAAATGGTGGGTTACTTGATCTCAATGCTCCTCCGTCTCCTTCTGCTAACCATGAAATCAACCTCAACTTTCCACCTCCACCTTCCCCTGTTCTTGATCAATAATTCATACCTCCTGCTTTTCCAAATGGTGGGTTACTTTATCTCAATGCTCCTCCTTCTCCTTCTTCTAACCATGAAATCAACCTCAACTTTCAACCTCCACCTTCCCCTGTTCTTGATCAAGAATTCACACCTCCTGCTTTTCCAAATGGTGGGTTACTTTATCTCAATGCTCCTCCGTCTCCTTCTGCTAACCATGAAATCAACCTCAACTTTCCACCTCCAACTTCCCCTGTTCTTGATCAAGAATTCACACCTCCTGCTTCTCTAAATGGTGGGTTACTTGATCTCAATGCTCCTCCGTTTCCTTCTGCTAACCATGAAATCAACCTCAACTATCCACCTCCACCTTCCCCTGTTCTTGATCAATAATTCACACCTCCTGCTTTTCCAAATGGTGGGTTACTTTATCTCAATGCTCCTCCTTCTCCTTCTTCTAACCATGAAATCAACCTCAACTTTCAACCTCCACCTTCCCCTGTTCTTGATCAAGAATTCACACCTCCTGCTTCTCTAAATTGTGGGTAACTTGATCTCAATGCTCCTTCTTCTCCTTCTGCTAACCATGAAATCAACCTAAACATTCCACCTCCACCCTCCCCTATTCTTGATCAAGAATTCACACCTCCTGCTTCTCTAAATGGTGGGTTACTTGATCTCAATGATCCTCCTTCTCCTTCTGCTAACCATGAAATCAACCTCAACTTTCCACCACCACCTTCCCCTGTTCTTAATCAAGAATTCACACCTCCTGCTTCTCTAAATGGTGGGTTACTTGATCTCAATGTTCCTTCTTCTCCTTCTGCTAACCATGAAATCAACCTCAACTTTCCACCTCCAACTTTCCCTAATCTTGATCAAGAATTCACACCTCCTGCTTCTCCTAATGGTGGGTTACTTTATCTCAATGCTCCTCCTTCTCCTTCTGCTAACAATGAAATCAACCTCAACTTTCCACCTCCAACTTCCCCTGTTCTTGATCAAGAATTCACACCTCCTACTTCTCTAAGTGGTGGGTTACATGATCTCAATGCTCCTCCGTCTCCTTCTGCTAACCATGAAATCAACCTCAACTTTCCACCTCCACCTTCCCCTGTTCTTGATCAATAATTCACACCTCCTGCTTTTCCAAATGGTGGGTTATTTTATATCAATGCTCCTCTTTCTCCTTCTTCTAACCATGAAATCAACCTCAACTTTCAACCTCCACCTTCCCCTGTTCTTGATCAAGAATTCACACCTCCTGCTTCTCTAAATGGTGGGTTACTTAATCTCAATCCTCCTCCTTCTCCTTCGACTAACCATGAAATCAACCTCAACTTTCCACCACCACCTTCCCCTGTTCTTAATCAAGAATTCACACCTCCTGCTTCTCTAAATGGTGGGTTACTTGATCTCAATGTTCCTCCTTCTCCTTCTGCTAACCATGAAATCAACCTCAACTTTCCACCTCCACCTTCCCCTGTTCTTGATTAAGAATTCACACTTCATGCTTCTCCAAATGGTGGGTTACTTGATCTCAATGTTCCTTCTTCTCCTATTGCTAACCATGAAATCAACCTCAACTTTCCACCTCCAACTTCCCCTGTTCTTGATCAAGAATTCACACCTCATGCTTCTCTAAATGGTGGGTTACTTTATCTCAATGCTCCTTTTTCTCCTTCTGCTAACCATGAAATCAACCTCAACTTTCCACCTCCAACTTCCCCTGTTCTTGATCAAGAATTCACACCTCTTGCTTCTCCTAATGGTGCGTTACTTTATCTCAATGCTCCTCCTTCTCATTCTGCTAACAATGAAATCAACCTCAACTTTCCACCTCCAACTTCCCCTTTTCTTGATAAAAAATTCACACCTCCTGCTTCTCTAAATGGTGGGTTACTTGATCTCAATGCTCCCCCGTCTCCTTCTGCTAACCATGAAATCAACCTCAACTTTCCACCTCCACCTTCCCCTGTTCTTGATCAATAATTCATACCTCCTACTTTTCCAAATCGTGGGTTACTTTATCTCAATGCTCCTCCTTCTCCTTCTTCTAACCATGAAATCAACCTCAACTTTCAACCTCCACCTTCCCCTGTTCTTGTTCAAGAATTCACACCTCCTGCTTCTCTAAATTGTGGGAAACTTGATCTCAATGCTCCTTCTTCTCCTTCTGCTAACCATGAAATCAACCTAAACATTCCACCTCCACCTTCCCCTATTCTTGATCAAGAATTCACACCTCATGCTTCTCTAAATGGTGGGTTACTTGATCTCAATGCTCCTCCTTCTCCTTCTGCTAACCATGAAATCAACCTCAACTTTCCACCTCCACCTTCCCCTGTTCTTGATCAAGAATTCACACCTTCTGCTTTTCTAAATGGTGGGTTACTTGAGCTCAAGGCTCCTCCTTCTCCTTCTGCTAACCATGAAATCAACCTCAACTTTCCACCTCCAACTTTCCCTATTCTTGATCAAGAATTCACACCTCCTGCTTCTCTAAATGGTGGGTTACTTGATCTCAATGCTCCTCCTTCTCCTTCTGCTAACCATGAAATCAACCTCAACTTTCCACCTCCACCTTCCCCTGTTCTTGATCAAAAATTCACACCTCCTGCTTCTCTAAATGGTGGGTTACTTAATCTCAATGCTCCTCCTTCTCCTTCTGCTAACCATGAAATCAACCTCAACTTTCCACCACCACCTTCCCCTGTTCTTAATCAAGAATTCACACCTCCTGCTTCTCTAAATGGTGGGTTACTTGATCTCAATGTTCCTTCTTCTTCTTCTGCTAACCATGAAATCAACCTCAACTTTCCACCTCCAACTTCCCCTATTCTTGATCAAGAATTCACACCTCCTGCTTCTCCTAATGGTGGGTTACTTTATCTCAATGCTCCTCCTTCTCCTTCTGCTAACAATGAAATCAACCTCAACTTTCCACGTCCAACTTCCCCTGTTCTTGATCAAGAATTCACACCTCCTGCTTCTCTAAATGTTGGGTTACTTGATCTCAATGCTCCTCCGTCTCCTTCTGCTAACCATGAAATCAACCTCAACTTTCCACCTCCACCTTCCCCTGTTCTTGATCAATAATTCACACCTCCTGCTTTTCCAAATGGTGGGTTATTTTATCTCAATGCTCCTCCTTCTCCTCTTCTAACCATGAAATCAACCTCAACTTTCAACCTCCACCTTCCCCTGTTCTTGATCAAGAATTCACACCTCCTGCTTCTCTAAATGGTGGGTTACTTAATCTCAATGCTCCTCCTTCTCCTTCGACTAACCATGAAATCAACCTCAACTTTCCACCTCCAACTTCCCCTTTTCTTGATCAAAAATTCACACCTTATGCTTCTCTAAATGGTGGGTTACTTGATCTCAATTCTCCTCCGTCTCCTTCTGCTAACCATGAAATCAACCTCAACTTTCCACCTCCAACTTCCTGTGTTCTTGATCAAGAATTCACACCTCATGCTTCTCTAAATGGTGGGTTACTTGATCTAAATGCTCCTACGTCTCCTTCTGCTAACCATGAAATCAACCTCAACTTTCCACCTCCAACTTCCCTTGTTCTTGATCAAGAATTCACACCTCATGCTTCTCTAAATGGTGGGTTACTTTATCTCAATGCTCCTTTTTCTCCTTCTGCTAACCATGAAATCAACCTCAACTTTCCACCTCCAACTTCCCCTGTTCTTGATCAAGAATTCACACCTCTTGCTTCTCCTAATGGTGGGTTACTTTATCTCAATGCTCCTCCTTCTCATTCTGCTAACAATGAAATCAACATCAACTTTCCACCTCCAACTTCCCCTTTTCTTGATCAAAAATTCACACCTCCTGCTTCTCTAAATGGTGGGTTACTTGATCTCAATGCTCCTCCGTCTCCTTCTGCTAACCATGAAATCAACCTCAACTTTCCACCTCCACCTTCCCCTATTCTTGATCAATAATTCATACCTCCTGCTTTTCCAAATGGTGGGTTACTTTATCTCAATGGTCCTCCTTCTCCTTCTTCTAACCATGAAATCAACCTCAACTTTCAACCTCCACCTTCCCCTGTTCTTGATCAAGAATTCACACCTCCTGCTTTTCCAAATGGTGGGTTACTTTATCTCAATGCTCCTCCGTCTCCTTCTGCTAACCATGAAATCAACCTCAACTTTCCACCTCCAACTTCCCCTGTTCTTGATCAAGAATTCACACCTCCTGCTTCTCTAAATGGTGGGTTACTTGATCTCAATGCTCCTCCGTCTCCTTCTACTAACCATGAAATCAACCTCAACTTTCCACCTCCACCTTCCCCTGTTCTTGATCAATAATTCACACCTCCTGCTTTTCCAAATGGTGGGTTACTTTATCTCAATGCTCCTCCTTCTCCTTCTTCTAACCATGCAATCAACCTCAACTTTCAACCTCCACCTTCCCCTGTTCTTGATCAAGAATTCACACCTCCTGCTTCTCAAAATTGTGGGTAACTTGATCTCAATGCTCCTTCTTCTCCTTCTGCAAACCATGAAATCAACCTAAACATTCCACCTCCACCCTCCCCTATTCTTGATCAAGAATTCACACCTCCTGCTTCTCTAAATGGTGGGTTACTTGATCTCAATGCTCCTCCTTCTCCTTCTGCTAACCATGAAATCAACCTCAACTTTCCACCTCCACCTTCCCCTGTTCTTGATCAAGAATTCACACCTTCTACTTTTCTAAATGGTGGGTTACTTGAGCTCAAGGCTCCTCCTTCTCCTTCTGCTAACCATGAAATCAACCTCAACTTTCCACCTCCAACTTTCCTTGTTCTTGATCAAGAATTCACACCTCCTGCTTCTCTAAATGGTGGGTTACTTAATCTCAATGCTCCTCCTTCTCCTTCTGCTAACCATGAAATCAACCTCAACTTTCCACCACCACCTTCCCCTGTTCTTAATCAAGAATTCACACCTCCTGCTTCTCTAAATGGTGGGTTACTTGATCTCAATGTTCCTCCTTCTCCTTCTGCTAACCATGAAATCAACCTCAACTTTCCACCTCCACCTTCCCCTGTTCTTGATTAAGAATTCACACCTCATGCTTCTCCAAATGGTGGGTTACTTGATCTCAATGTTCCTTCTTCTCCTATTGCTAACCATGAATTCAACCTCAACTTTCCACCTCCAACTTCCCCTGTTCTTGATCAAGAATTCACACCTCATGCTCCTATAAATGGTGGGTTACTTTATCTCAATGCTCCTTCTTCTCCTTCTGCTAACCATGAAATCAACCTCAACTTTCCACCTCGAACTTCCCCTAATCTTGATCAAGAATTCACACCTCCCGCTTCTCCTAATGGTGGGTTACTTTATCTCAATGCTCCTCCTTCTCCTTCTGCTAACATTGAAATCAACCTCAACTTTCCACCTCCAACTTCCCCTGTTCTTGATCAAGAATTCACACCTCCTGCTTCTCTAAATGGTGGGTTACTTGATCTCAATGCTCCTCCGTCTCCTTCTACTAACCATGAAATCAACCTCAACTTTCCACCTCCACCTTCCCCTGTTCTTGATCAATAATTCACACCTCCTGCTTTTCCAAATGGTGGGTTACTTTATCTCAATGCTCCTCCTTCTCCTTCTTCTAACCATGAAATCAACCTTAACTTTCAACCTCCACCTTCCCCTGTTCTTGATCAAGAATTCACACCTCCTGTTTCTCTAAATTGTGGGTAACTTGATCTCAATGCTCCTTCTTCTCCTTCTGCTAACCATGAAATCAACCTAAACATTCCACCTCCACCTTCCCCTATTCTTGATCAAGAATTCACACCTCCTGCTTCTCTAAATGTTGGGTTACTTGATCTCAATGCTCCTCCTTCTCCTTCTACTAACCATGAAATCAACCTCAACTTTCCACCTCCAACATTCCCTGTTCTTGATCAAGAATTCACACCTCCTGCTTCTCTAAATGGTGGGTTACATGATCTCAATGTTCCTCCGTCTCCTTCAGCTAACCATGAAATCAACCTCAACTTTCCACCTCCACCTTCCCCTGTACTTGATAGAGAATTCACACCTCCTGCTTCTCTAAATGGTGGGTTACATGATCTCAATGCTCCTCCTTCTCCTTCTGCTAACCATGAAATCAACCTCAACTTTCCACCTCCACCTTCCCCTGTTCTTGATCAAGAATTCACACCTCCTGCTTTTCTAAATGGTGGGTTACTTGATCTCAATGTTCCTCCGCCTCCTTCAGCTAACCATGAAATCAACCTCAAATTTCCACCTCCACCTTCCCCTGTACTTGATAGAGAATTCACACCTCCTGCTTCTCTAAATGGTGGGTTACATGATCTCAATGCTCCTCCTTCTCCTTCTGCTAACCATGAAATCAACCTCAACTTTCCACCTCCACCTCCCCCTGTACTTGATAGAGAATTCACACCTCCTGCTTCTCTAAATGGTGGGTTACATGATCTCAATGCTCCTCCTTCTCCTTCTACTAACCATGAAATCAACCTCAACTTTCCACCTCCAACATTCCCTGTTCTTGATCAAGAATTCACACCTCCTGCTTCTCTAAATGGTGGGTTACATGATCTCAATGTTCCTCCGCCTCCTTCAGCTAACCATGAAATCAACCTCAAATTTCCACCTCCACCTTCCCCTGTACTTGATAGAGAATTCACACCTCCTGCTTCTCTAAATGGTGGGTTACATGATCTCAATGCTCCTCCTTCTAATTCTGCTAACCATGAAATCAACCTCAACTTTCCACCTCCACCTTCCCCTGTTCTTGATCAAGAATTCACACCTCCTGCTTCTCTAAATTGTGGGTAACTTGATCTCAATGCTCCTTCTTCTCCTTCTGCTAACCATGAAATCAACCTAAACATTCCACCTCCACCTTCCCCTATTCTTGATCAAGAATTCACACCTCCTGCTTCTCTAAATGGTGGGTTACTTGATCTCAATGCTCCTCCTTCTCCTTCTGCTAACCATGAAATCAACCTCAGCTTTCCACCTCCACCTTCCCCTGTTCTTGATCAAGAATTCACACCTTCTGCTCTTCTAAATGGTGGGTTACTTGAGCTCAAGGCTCCTCCTTCTCCTTCTGCTAACCATGAAATTAACCTCAACTTTCCACCTCCAACTTTCCCTGTTCTTGATCAAGAATTCACACCTCCTGCTTCTCTAAATGGTGGGTTACTTGATCTCAATGCTCCTCCTTCTCCTTCTGCTAACCATGAAATCAACCTCAACTTTCCACCTCCACCTTCCCCTGTTCTTGATCAAGAATTCACACCTCCTGCTTCTCTAAATGGTGGGTTACTTAATCTCAATGCTCCTCCTTCTCCTTCTGCTAACCATGAAATCAACCTCAACTTTCCACCACCACCTTCCCCTGTTCTTAATCAAGAATTCACACCTCCTGCTTCTCTAAATGGTGGGTTACTTGATCTCAATGTTCCTCCTTCTCCTTCTGCTAACCATGAAATCAACCTCAACTTTCAACCTCCACCTTCCCCTGTTCTTGATTAAGAATTCACACCTCATGCTTCTCCAAATGGTGGGTTACTTGATCTCAATGTTCCTTCTTCTCCTATTGCTAACCATGAAATCAACCTCAACTTTCCACCTCCAACTTCCCCTGTTCTTGATCAAGAATTCACACCTCATGCTCCTCTAAATGGTGGGTTACTTTATCTCAATGCTCCTTCTTCTCCTTCTGCTAACCATGAAATCAACCTCAACTTTCCACCTCCAACTTCCCCTAATCTTGATCAAGAATTCACACCTCCTGCTTCTCCTAATGGTGGGTTACTTTATCTCAATGCTCCTCCTTCTCCTTCTGCTAACATTGAAATCAACCTCAACTTTCCACCTCCAACTTCCCCTGTTCTTGATCAAGAATTCACACCTCCTGCGTCTATAAATGGTGGGTTACTTGATCTCAATGCTCCTCCGTCTCCTTCTGCTAACCATGAAATCAACCTCAACTTTCCACCTCCACCTTCCCCTGTTCTTGATAAATAATTCACACCTCCTGCTATTCCAAATGGTCGGTTACTTTATCTCAATGCTCCTCCTTCTCCTTCTTCTAACCATGAACACAACCTCAACTTTCAACCTCCACCTTCCCCTGTTCTTGATCAAGAATTCACACCTCCTGCTTCTCTAAATTGTGGGTAAATTGATCTCAATGCTCCTTCTTCTCCTTCTGCTAACCATGAAATCAACCTAAACATTCCACCTCCACCTTTCCCTATTCTTGATCAAGAATTCACACCTCCTGCTTCTCTAAATGGTGGGTTACTTGATCTCAATGCTCCTCCTTCTCCTTCTGCTAACCATGAAATCAACCTCAACTTTCCACCTCCACCTTCCCCTGTTCTTGATCAAGAATTCACACCTTCTGCTTTTCTAAATGGTGGGTTACTTGAGCTCAAGGCTCCTCCTTCTCCTTCTGCTAACCATGAAATCAACCTCAACTTTCCACCTCCAACTTTCCCTGTTCTTGATCAAGAATTCACACCTCCTGCTTCTCTAAATGGTGGGTTACTTGATCTCAATGCTCCTCCTTCTCCTTCTGCTAACCATGAAATCAACCTCAACTTTCCACCTCCACCTTCCCCTGTTCTTGATCAAGAATTCACACCTCCTGCTTCTCTAAATGGTGGGTTACTTAATCTCAATGCTCCTCCTTCTCCTTCTGCTAACCATGAAATCAACCTCAACTTTCCACCACCACCTTCCCCTGTTCTTAATCAAGAATTCACACCTCCTGCTTCTCTAAATGGTGGGTTACTTGATCTCAATGTTCCTCCTTCTCCTTCTGCTAACCATGAAATCAACCTCAACTTTCCACCTCCACCTTCCCCTGTTCTTGATTAAGAATTCACACCTCATGCTTCTCCAAATGGTGGGTTACTTGATCTCAATGCTCCTACTTATCCTTCTGCTAACCATGAAATCAACCTCAACTTTCCACCTCCAACATTCCCTGTTCTTGATCAAGAATTCACACCTCCTGCTTCTCTAAATGGTGGGTTACATGATCTCAATGTTCCTCCGTCTCCTTCAGCTAACCATGAAATCAACCTCAACTTTCCACCTCCACCTTCCCCTGTACTTGATAGAGAATTCACACCTCCTGCTTCTCTAAATGGTGGGTTACATGATCTCAATGCTCCTCCTTCTCCTTCTGCTAACCATGAAATCAACCTCAACTTTCCACCTCCACCTTCCCCTGTTCTTGATCAAGAATTCACACCTCCTGCTTTTCTAAATGGTGGGTTACTTGATCTCAATGCTCCTCCTTATCCTTCTGCTAACAATGAAATCAACCTCAACTTTCGACCTCCACCTTCCCCTGTTCTTGATTAAGAATTCACACCTCATGCTTCTCCAAATGGTGGGTTACTTGGTATCAATGTTCCTTCTTCTCTTATTGCTAACCATGAAATCAACCTCAACTTTCCACCTCCAACTTCCCCTGTTCTTGATCAAGAATTCACACCTCATGCTTCTATAAATGGTGGGTTACTTGATCTCAATGCTCCTCCGTCTCCTTCTGCTAACCATGAAATCAACCTCAACTTTCCACCTCCACCTTCCCCTGTTCTTGATCAATAATTCACACCTCCTGCTTTTCCAAATGGTGGGTTACTTTATCTCAATGCTCCTCCTTCTCCTTCTTCTAACCATGAAATCAACCTCAACTTTCAACCTCCACTTTCCCCTGTTCTTGATCAAGAATTCGCACCTCCTGCTTCTCTAAATTGTGGGTAACTTGATCTCAATGCTCCTTCTTCTCCTTCTGCTAACCATGAAATCAACCTCAACTTTCCATCTCCACCTTCCCCAGTTCTTGATCAAGAATTCACACCTCCTACTTCTCTAAATGGTGGGTTACTTGAGCTCAAGGCTCCTCCTTCTCCTTCTGCTAACCATGAAATCAACCTCAACTTTCCACCTCCAACTTTCCCTGTTCTTGATCAAGAATTCACACCTCCTGCTTCTATAAATGGTGGGTTAGTTGATCTCAATGCTCCTCATTCTCCTTCTGCTAACCATGAAATCAACCTCAACTTCCCACCTCCACCTTCCCCTGTTCTTGATCAAGAATTCACACCTTCTGCTTTTCTAAATGGTGGGTTACTTGAGCTCAAGGCTCCTCCTTCTCCTTCTGCTAACCATGAAATCAACCTCAACTTTCCACCTCCAACTTTCCCTGTTCTTGATCAAGAATTCACACCTCCTGCTTCTCTAAATGGTGGGTTACTTGATCTCAATGCTCCTCCTTCTCCTTCTGCTAACCATGAAATCAACCTCAACTTTCCACCTCCACCTTCCCCTGTTCTTGATCAAGAATTCACACCTCCTGCTTCTCTAAATGGTGGGTTACTTAATCTCAATGCTCCTCCTTCTCCTTCTGCTAACCATGAAATCAACCTCAACTTTCCACCACCACCTTCCCCTGTTCTTAATCAAGAATTCACACCTCCTGCTTCTCTAAATGGTGGGTTACTTGATCTCAATGTTCCTCCTTCTCCTTCTGCTAACCATGAAATCAACCTCAACTTTCCACCTCCACCTTACCCTGTTCTTGATTAAGAATTCACACCTCATGCTTCTCCAAATGGTGGGTTACTTGATCTCAATGCTCCTACTTATCCTTCTGCTAACCATGAAATCAACCTCAACTTTCCACCTCCAACATTCCCTGTTCTTGATCAAGAATTCACACCTCCTGCTTCTCTAAATGGTGGGTTACATGATCTCAATGTTCCTCCGTCTCCTTCAGCTAACCATGAAATCAACCTCAACTTTCCACCTCCACCTTCCCCTGTTCTTGATTAAGAATTCACACCTCATGCTTCTCCAAATGGTGGGTTACTTGATCTCAATGCTCCTACTTATCCTTCTGCTAACCATGAAATCAACCTCAACTTTCCACCTCCAACATTCCCTGTTCTTGATCAAGAATTCACACCTCCTGCTTCTCTAAATGGTGGGTTACATGATCTCAATGTTCCTCCGTCTCCTTCAGCTAACCATGAAATCAACCTCAACTTTCCACCTCCACCTTCCCCTGTACTTGATAGAGAATTCACACCTCCTGCTTCTCTAAATGGTGGGTTACTTGATCTCAATGCTCCTCCTTCTCCTTCTGCTAACCATGAAATCAACCTCAACTTTCCACCTCCACCTTCCCCTGTTCTTGATCAAGAATTCACACCTTCTGCTTTTCTAAATGGTGGGTTACTTGAGCTCAAGGCTCCCCCTTCTCCTTCTGCTAACCATGAAATCAACCTCAACTTTCCACCTCCAACTTTCCCTGTTCTTGATCAAGAATTCACACCTCCTGCTTCTCTAAATGGTGGGTTACTTGATCTCAATGCTCCTCCTTCTCCTTCTGCTAACCATGAAATCAACCTCAACTTTCCACCTCCACCTTCCCCTGTTCTTGATCAAGAATTCACACCTCCTGCTTCTCTAAATGGTGGGTTACTTAATCTCAATGCTCCTCCTTCTCCTTCTGCTAACCATGAAATCAACCTCAACTTTCCACCACCACCTTCCCCTGTTCTTAATCAAGAATTCACACCTCCTGCTTCTCTAAATGGTGGGTTACTTGATCTCAATGTTCCTCCTTCTCCTTCTGCTAACCATGAAATCAACCTCAACTTTCCACCTCCACCTTCCCCTGTTCTTGATTAAGAATTCACACCTCATGCTTCTCCAAATGGTGGGTTACTTGATCTCAATGCTCCTACTTATCCTTCTGCTAACCATGAAATCAACCTCAACTTTCCACCTCCAACATTCCCTGTTCTTGATCAAGAATTCACACCTCCTGCTTCTCTAAATGGTGGGTTACATGATCTCAATGTTCCTCCGTCTCCTTCAGCTAACCATGAAATCAACCTCAACTTTCCACCTCCACCTTCCCCTGTACTTGATAGAGAATTCACACCTCCTGCTTCTCTAAATGGTGGGTTACATGATCTCAATGCTCCTCCTTCTCCTTCTGCTAACCATGAAATCAACCTCAACTTTCCACCTCCACCTTCCCCTGTTCTTGATCAAGAATTCACACCTCCTGCTTTTCTAAATGGTGGGTTACTTGATCTCAATGCTCCTCCTTATCCTTCTGCTAACAATGAAATCAACCTCAACTTTCGACCTCCACCTTCCCCTGTTCTTGATTAAGAATTCACACCTCATGCTTCTCCAAATGGTGGGTTACTTGATCTCAATGTTCCTTCTTCTCTTATTGCTAACCATGAAATCAACCTCAACTTTCCACCTCCAACTTCCCCTGTTCTTGATCAAGAATTCACACCTCATGCTTCTATAAATGGTGGGTTACTTGATCTCAATGCTCCTCCGTCTCCTTCTGCTAACCATGAAATCAACCTCAACTTTCCACCTCCACCTTCCCCTGTTCTTGATCAATAATTCACACCTCCTGCTTTTCCAAATGGTGGGTTACTTTATCTCAATGCTCCTCCTTCTCCTTCTTCTAACCATGAAATCAACCTCAACTTTCAACCTCCACTTTCCCCTGTTCTTGATCAAGAATTCGCACCTCCTGCTTCTCTAAATTGTGGGTAACTTGATCTCAATGCTCCTTCTTCTCCTTCTGCTAACCATGAAATCAACCTCAACTTTCCATCTCCACCTTCCCCAGTTCTTGATCAAGAATTCACACCTCCTACTTCTCTAAATGGTGGGTTACTTGAGCTCAAGGCTCCTCCTTCTCCTTCTGCTAACCATGAAATCAACCTCAACTTTCCACCTCCAACTTTCCCTGTTCTTGATCAAGAATTCACACCTCCTGCTTCTATAAATGGTGGGTTAGTTGATCTCAATGCTCCTCATTCTCCTTCTGCTAACCATGAAATCAACCTCAACTTTCCACCTCCACCTTCCCCTGTTCTTGATCAAGAATTCACACCTTCTGCTTTTCTAAATGGTGGGTTACTTGAGCTCAAGGCTCCTCCTTCTCCTTCTGCTAACCATGAAATCAACCTCAACTTTCCACCTCCAACTTTCCCTGTTCTTGATCAAGAATTCACACCTCCTGCTTCTCTAAATGGTGGGTTACTTGATCTCAATGCTCCTCCTTCTCCTTCTGCTAACCATGAAATCAACCTCAACTTTCCACCTCCACCTTCCCCTGTTCTTGATCAAGAAATCACACCTCCTGCTTCTCTAAATGGTGGGTTACTTAATCTCAATGCTCCTCCTTCTCCTTCTGCTAACCATGAAATCAACCTCAACTTTCCACCACCACCTTCCCCTGTTCTTAATCAAGAATTCACACCTCCTGCTTCTCTAAATGGTGGGTTACTTGATCTCAATGTTCCTCCTTCTCCTTCTGCTAACCATGAAATCAACCTCAACTTTCCACCTCCACCTTACCCTGTTCTTGATTAAGAATTCACACCTCATGCTTCTCCAAATGGTGGGTTACTTGATCTCAATGCTCCTACTTATCCTTCTGCTAACCATGAAATCAACCTCAACTTTCCACCTCCAACATTCCCTGTTCTTGATCAAGAATTCACACCTCCTGCTTCTTTAAATGGTGGGTTACATGATCTCAATGTTCCTCCGTCTCCTTCAGCTAACCATGAAATCAACCTCAACTTTCCACCTCCACCTTCCCCTGTACTTGATAGAGAATTCACACCTCCTGCTTCTCTAAATGGTGGGTTACATGATCTCAATGCTCCTCCTTCTCCTTCTGCTAACCATGAAATCAACCTCAACTTTCCACCTCCACCTTCCCCTGTTCTTGATCAAGAATTCACACCTCCTGCTTTTCTAAATGGTGGGTTACTTGATCTCAATGCTCCTCCTTATCCTTCTGCTAACAATGAAATCAACCTCAACTTTCGACCTCCACCTTCCCCTGTTCTTGATTAAGAATTCACACCTCATGCTTCTCCAAATGGTGGGTTACTTGATCTCAATGTTCCTTCTTCTCTTATTGCTAACCATGAAATCAACCTCAACTTTCCACCTCCAACTTCCCCTGTTCTTGATCAAGAATTCACACCTCATGCTTCTATAAATGGTGGGTTACTTGATCTCAATGCTCCTCCGTCTCCTTCTGCTAACCATGAAATCAACCTCAACTTTCCACCTCCACCTTCCCCTGTTCTTGATCAATAATTCACACCTCCAGCTTTTCCAAATGGTGGGTTACTTTATCTCAATGCTCCTCCTTCTCCTTCTTCTAACCATGAAATCAACCTCAACTTTCAACCTCCACTTTCCCCTGTTCTTAATCAAGAATTCGCACCTCCTGCTTCTCTAAATTGTGGGTAACTTGATCTCAATGCTCCTTCTTCTCCTTCTGCTAACCATGATATCAACCTCAACTTTCCATCTCCACCTTCCCCAGTTCTTGATCAAGAATTCACACCTCCTACTTCTCTAAATGGTGGGTTACTTGAGCTCAAGGCTCCTCCTTCTCCTTCTGCTAACCATGAAATCAACCTCAACTTTCCACCTCCAACTTTCCCTGTTCTTGATCAAGAATTCACACCTCCTGCTTCTATAAATGGTGGGTTAGTTGATCTCAATGCTCCTCATTCTCCTTCTGCTAACCATGAAATCAACCTCAACTTTCCACCTCCACCTTCCCCTGTTCTTGATCAAGAATTCACACCTCCTGCTTCTCTAAATGGTGGGTTACTTGATCTCAATGCTCCTCCTTCTCCTTCTACTAACCATGAAATCAACCTCAACTTTTCATCTCCACCTTCCCCTGTTCTTTATCAAGAATTCACACCTCCTGCTTCTCTAAACGGTGGGTTACTTGAGCTCAAGGCTCCTCCTTCTCCTTCTGCTAACCATGAAATCAACCTCAACTTTCCACCTCCAACTTTCCCTGTTCTTGATCAAGAATTCACACCTCCTGCTTCTCTAAATGGTGGGTTACTTGATCTCAATGCTCCTCATTCTCCTTTTGCTAACCATGAAATCAACCTCAACTTTCCACCTCCACCTTCCCCTGTTCTTGATCAAGAATTCACACCTCCTGCTTCTCTAAATGGTGGGTTACTTGATCTCAATGCTCCTCCTTCTCCTTCTGCTAACCATGAAATCAACCTCAACTTTCCACCACCACTTTCCCCTGTTCTTAATCAAGAATTCACACCTCCTGTTTCTCTAAATGATGGGTTACTTGATCTCAATGCTCCTCCTTATCCTTCTGCTAACAATGAAATCAACCTCAACTTTCCAACTCCACCTTCCCCTGTTCTTGATCAAGAATTCACACCTCCTGCTTCTCTAAATGGTGGGTTACTTGATCTCAATGCTCCTCCTTCTCCTTCTGCTAACCATGAAATCAACCTCAACTTTCCACCACCACCTTCCCCTGTTCTTAATCAAGAATTCACACCTCCTGTTTCTCTAAATGGTGGGTTACTTGATCTCAATGCTCCTCCTTATCCTTCTGCTAACAATGAAATCAACCTCAACTTTCCACCTCCACCTTCCCCTGTTCTTGATTAAGAATTCACACCTCATGCTTCTCCAAATGGTGGGTTACTTGATCTCAATGTTCCTTCTTCTCCTATTGCTAACCATGAAATCAACCTTAACTTTCCACCTCCAACTTCCCCTGTTCTTGATCAAGTATTCACACCTCCTGCTTCTCTAAATGGTGGGTTACTTGATCTCAATGCTCCTCCTTCTCCTTCTACTAACCATGAAATCAACCTCAACTTTCCACCTCCAACATTCCCTGTTCTTGATCAAGAATTCACACCTCCTGCTTCTCTAAATGGTGGGTTACATGATCTCAATGCTCCTCCTTCTCCTTCTGCTAACCATGAAATCAACCTCAACTTTCCACCTCCACCTTCCCCTATTCTTGATCAAGAATTCACACCTCCTGCTTCTCTAAATGGTGGGTTACTTGATCTCAATGCTCCTCCTTATCCTTCTGCTAACAAATAAATCAACCTCAACTTTCCACCTCCACCTTCCCCTGTTCTTGATTAAGAATACACACCTCATGCTTCTCCAAATGGTGGGTTACTTGATCTCAATGTTCCTTCTTCTCCTATTGCTAACCATGAAATCAACCTCAACTTTCCACCTCCACCTTCCCCTGTTCTTGATCAATAATTCACACCTCCTGCTTTTCCAAATGGTGGGTTACTTTATCTCAATGCTCCTCCTTCTCCTTCTTCTAACCATGAAATCAACCTCAACTTTCAACCTCCACCTTCCCCTGTTCTTGATCAAGAATTCGCACCTCCTGCTTCTCTAAATTGTGGGTAACTTGATCTCAATGCTCCTTCTTCTCCTTCTGCTAACCATGAAATCAACCTCAACTTTCCATCTCCACCTTCCCCAGTTCTTGATCAAGAATTCACACCTCCTACTTCTCTAAATGGTGGGTTACTTGAGCTCAAGGCTCCTCCTTCTCCTTCTGCTAACCATGAAATCAACCTCAACTTTCCACCTCCAACTTTCCCTGTTCTTGATCAAGAATTCACACCTCCTGCTTCTATAAATGGTGGGTTAGTTGATCTCAATGCTCCTCATTCTCCTTCTGCTAACCATGAAATCAACCTCAACTTTCCACCTCCACCTTCCCCTGTTCTTGATCAAGAATTCACACCTCCTGCTTCTCTAAATGGTGGGTTACTTGATCTCAATGCTCCTCCTTCTCCTTCTACTAACCATGAAATCAACCTCAACTTTCCATCTCCACCTTCCCCTGTTCTTGATCAAGAATTCACACCTCCTGCTTCTCTAAACGGTGGGTTACTTGATCTCAAGGCTCCTCCTTCTCCTTCTACTAACCATGAAATCAACCTCAACTTTCCATCTCCAACTTTCCCTGTTCTTGATCAAGAATTCACACCTCCTGCTTCTCTAAATGGTGGGTTACTTGATCTCAATGCTCCTCATTCTCCTTTTGCTAACCATGAAATCAACCTCAACTTTCCACCTCCACCTTCCCCTGTTCTTGATCAAGAATTCACACCTCATGCTTCTCTAAATGGTGGGTTACTTGATCTCAATGCTCCTCCTTCTCCTTCTGCTAACCATGAAATCAACCTCAACTTTCCACCACCACTTTCCCCTGTTCTTAATCAAGAATTCACACCTCCTGTTTCTCTAAATGATGGGTTACTTGATCTCAATGCTCCTCCTTATCCTTCTGCTAACAATGAAATCAACCTCAACTTTCCAACTCCACCTTCCCCTGTTCTTGATCAAGAATTCACACCTCCTACTTCTCTAAATGGTGGGTTACTTGATCTCAATGCTCCTCCTTCTCCTTCTGCTAACCATGAAATCAACCTCAACTTTCCACCACCACCTTCCCCTGTTCTTAATCAAGAATTCACACCTCCTGTTTCTCTAAATGGTGGGTTACTTGATCTCAATGCTCCTCCTTATCCTTCTGCTAACAATGAAATCAACCTCAACTTTCCACCTCCACCTTCCCCTGTTCTTGATTAAGAATTCACACCTCATGCTTCTCCAAATGGTGGGTTACTTGATCTCAATGTTCCTTCTTCTCTTATTGCTAACCATGAAATCAACCTCAACTTTCCACCTCCAACTTCCCCTGTTCTTGATCAAGAATTCACACCTCATGCTTCTATAAATGGTGGGTTACTTGATCTCAATGCTCCTCCGTCTCCTTCTGCTAACCATGAAATCAACCTCAACTTTCCACCACCACCTTCCCCTGTTCTTAATCAAGAATTCACACCTCCTGTTTCTCTAAATGGTGGGTTACTTGATCTCAATGCTCCTCCTTATCCTTCTGCTAACAATGAAATCAACCTCAACTTTCCACCTCCACCTTCCCCTGTTCTTGATTAAGAATTCACACCTCATGCTTCTCCAAATGGTGGGTTACTTGATCTCAATGTTCCTTCTTCTCCTATTGCTAACCATGAAATCAACCTTAACTTTCCACCTCCAACTTCCCCTGTTCTTAATCAAGAATTCACACCTCCTGCTTCTCTAAATGGTGGGTTACATGATCTCAATGCTCCTCCTTCTCCTTCTGCTAACCATGAAATCAACCTCAACTTTCCACCTCCACCTTCCCCTATTCTTGATCAAGAATTCACACCTCCTGCTTCTCTAAATGGTGGGTTACTTGATCTCAATGCTCCTCCTTATCCTTCTGCTAACAAATAAATCAACCTCAACTTTCCACCTCCACCTTCCCCTGTTCTTGATTAAGAATACACACCTCATGCTTCTCCAAATGGTGGGTTACTTGATCTCAATGTTCCTTCTTCTCCTATTGCTAACCATGAAATCAACCTCAACTTTCCACCTCCACCTTCCCCTGTTCTTGATCAATAATTCACACCTCCTGCTTTTCCAAATGGTGGGTTACTTTATCTCAATGCTCCTCCTTCTCCTTCTTCTAACCATGAAATCAACCTCAACTTTCAACCTCCACCTTCCCCTGTTCTTGATCAAGAATTCGCACCTCCTGCTTCTCTAAATTGTGGGTAACTTGATCTCAATGCTCCTTCTTCTCCTTCTGCTAACCATGAAATCAACCTCAACTTTCCATCTCCACCTTCCCCAGTTCTTGATCAAGAATTCACACCTCCTACTTCTCTAAATGGTGGGTTACTTGAGCTCAAGGCTCCTCCTTCTCCTTCTGTTAACCATGAAATCAACCTCAACTTTCCACCTCCAACTTTCCCTGTTCTTGATCAAGAATTCACACCTCCTGCTTCTATAAATGGTGGGTTAGTTGATCTCAATGCTCCTCATTCTCCTTCTGCTAACCATGAAATCAACCTCAACTTTCCACCTCCACCTTCCCCTGTTCTTGATCAAGAATTCACACCTCCTGCTTCTCTAAATGGTGGGTTACTTGATCTCAATGCTCCTCCTTCTCCTTCTACTAACCATGAAATCAACCTCAACTTTCCATCTCCACCTTCCCCTGTTCTTGATCAAGAATTCACACCTCCTGCTTCTCTAAACGGTGGGTTACTTGATCTCAAGGCTCCTCCTTCTCCTTCTACTAACCATGAAATCAACCTCAACTTTCCACCACCACCTTCCCCTGTTCTTAATCAAGAATTCACACCTCCTGTTTCTCTAAATGGTGGGTTACTTGATCTCAATGCTCCTCCTTATCCTTCTGCTAACAATGAAATCAACCTCAACTTTCCACCTCCACCTTCCCCTGTTCTTGATTAAGAATTCACACCTCATGCTTCTCCAAATGGTGGGTTACTTGATCTCAATGTTCCTTCTTCTCCTATTGCTAACCATGAAATCAACCTTAACTTTCCACCTCCAACTTCCCCTGTTCTTAATCAAGAATTCACACCTCCTGTTTCTCTAAATGATGGGTTACTTGATCTCAATGCTCCTCCTTATCCTTCTGCTAACAATGAAATCAACCTCAACTTTCCAACTCCACCTTCCCCTGTTCTTGATCAAGAATTCACACCTCCTACTTCTCTAAATGGTGGGTTACTTGATCTCAATGCTCCTCCTTCTCCTTCTGCTAACCATGAAATCAACCTCAACTTTCCACCACCACCTTCCCCTGTTCTTAATCAAGAATTCACACCTCCTGTTTCTCTAAATGGTGGGTTACTTGATCTCAATGCTCCTCCTTATCCTTCTGCTAACAATGAAATCAACCTCAACTTTCCACCTCCACCTTCCCCTGTTCTTGATTAAGAATTCACACCTCATGCTTCTCCAAATGGTGGGTTACTTGATCTCAATGTTCCTTCTTCTCCTATTGCTAACCATGAAATCAACCTTAACTTTCCACCTCCAACTTCCCCTGTTCTTGATCAAGTATTCACACCTCCTGCTTCTCTAAATGGTGGGTTACTTGATCTCAATGCTCCTCCTTCTCCTTCTACTAACCATGAAATCAACCTCAACTTTCCACCTCCAACATTCCCTATTCTTGATCAAGAATTCACACCTCCTGCTTCTCTAAATGGTGGGTTACATGATCTCAATGCTCCTCCTTCTCCTTCTGCTAACCATGAAATCAACCTCAACTTTCCACCTCCACCTTCCCCTATTCTTGATCAAGAATTCACACCTCCTGCTTCTCTAAATGGTGGGTTACTTGATCTCAATGCTCCTCCTTATCCTTCTGCTAACAAATAAATCAACCTCAACTTTCCACCTCCACCTTCCCCTGTTCTTGATTAAGAATACACACCTCATGCTTCTCCAAATGGTGGGTTACTTGATCTCAATGTTCCTTCTTCTCCTATTGCTAACCATGAAATCAACCTCAACTTTCCACCTCCACCTTCCCCTATTCTTGATCAATAATTCACACCTCCTGCTTTTCCAAATGGTGGGTTACTTTATCTCAATGCTCCTCCTTCTCCTTCTTCTAACCATGAAATCAACCTCAACTTTCAACCTCCACCTTCCCCTGTTCTTGATCAAGAATTCGCACCTCCTGCTTCTCTAAATTGTGGGTAACTTGATCTCAATGCTCCTTCTTCTCCTTCTGCTAACCATGAAATCAACCTCAACTTTCCATCTCCACCTTCCCCAGTTCTTGATCAAGAATTCACACCTCCTACTTCTCTAAATGGTGGGTTACTTGAGCTCAAGGCTCCTCCTTCTCCTTCTGCTAACCATGAAATCAACCTCAACTTTCCACCTCCAACTTTCCCTGTTCTTGATCAAGAATTCACACCTCCTGCTTCTATAAATGGTGGGTTAGTTGATCTCAATGCTCCTCATTCTCCTTCTGCTAACCATGAAATCAACCTCAACTTTCCACCTCCACCTTCCCCTGTTCTTGATCAAGAATTCACACCTCCTGCTTCTCTAAATGGTGGGTTACTTGATCTCAATGCTCCTCCTTCTCCTTCTACTAACCATGAAATCAACCTCAACTTTCCATCTCCACCTTCCCCTGTTCTTGATCAAGAATTCACACCTCCTGCTTCTCTAAACGGTGGGTTACTTGATCTCAAGGCTCCTCCTTCTCCTTCTACTAACCATGAAATCAACCTCAACTTTCCATCTCCAACTTTCCCTGTTCTTGATCAAGAATTCACACCTCCTGCTTCTCTAAATGGTGGGTTACTTGATCTCAATGCTCCTCATTCTCCTTTTGCTAACCATGAAATCAACCTCAACTTTCCACCTCCACCTTCCCCTGTTCTTGATCAAGAATTCACACCTCCTGCTTCTCTAAATGGTGGGTTACTTGATCTCAATGCTCCTCCTTCTCCTTCTGCTAACCATGAAATCAACCTCAACTTTCCACCACCACTTTCCCCTGTTCTTAATCAAGAATTCACACCTCCTGTTTCTCTAAATGATGGGTTACTTGATCTCAATGCTCCTCCTTATCCTTCTGCTAACAATGAAATCAACCTCAACTTTCCAACTCCACCTTCCCCTGTTCTTGATCAAGAATTCACACCTCCTACTTCTCTAAATGGTGGGTTACTTGATCTCAATGCTCCTCCTTCTCCTTCTGCTAACCATGAAATCAACCTCAACTTTCCACCACCACCTTCCCCTGTTCTTAATCAAGAATTCACACCTCCTGTTTCTCTAAATGGTGGGTTACTTGATCTCAATGCTCCTCCTTATCCTTCTGCTAACAATGAAATCAACCTCAACTTTCCAACTCCACCTTCCCCTGTTCTTGATCAAGAATTCACACCTCCTACTTCTCTAAATGGTGGGTTACTTGATCTCAATGCTCCTCCTTCTCCTTCTGCTAACCATGAAATCAACCTCAACTTTCCACCTCCAACTTCCCCTGTTCTTGATCAAGAATTCACACCTCCTGCTTCTCTAAATGGTGGGTTACTTGATCTCAATGCTCCTCCTTCTCCTTCTACTAACCATGAAATCAACCTCAACTTTCCACCTCCAACATTCCCTGTTCTTGATCAAGAATTCACACCTCCTGCTTCTCTAAATGGTGGGTTACATGATCTCAATGCTCCTCCTTCTCCTTCTGCTAACCATGAAATCAACCTCAACTTTCCACCTCCACCTTCCCCTATTCTTGATCAAGAATTCACACCTCCTGCTTCTCTAAATGGTGGGTTACTTGATCTCAATGCTCCTCCTTATCCTTCTGCTAACAAATAAATCAACCTCAACTTTCCACCTCCACCTTCCCCTGTTCTTGATTAAGAATACACACCTCATGCTTCTCCAAATGGTGGGTTACTTGATCTCAATGTTCCTTCTTCTCCTATTGCTAACCATGAATTCAACCTCAACTTTCCACCTCCAACTTCCCCTGTTCTTGATCAAGAATTCACACCTCATGCTCCTATAAATGGTGGGTTACTTTATCTCAATGCTCCTTCTTCTCCTTCTGCTAACCATGAAATCAACCTCAACTTTCCACCTCCAACTTCCCCTAATCTTGATCAAGAATTCACACCTCCTGCTTCTCCTAATGGTGGGTTACTTTATCTCAATGCTCCTCCTTCTCCTTCTGCTAACATTGAAATCAACCTCAACTTTCCACCTCCAACTTCCCCTGTTCTTGATCAAGAATTCACACCTCCTGCTTCTCTAAATGGTGGGTTACTTGATCTCAATGCTCCTCCGTCTCCTTCTGCTAACCATGAAATCAACCTCAACTTTCCACCTCCACCTTCCCCTGTTCTTGATCAATAATTCACACCTCCTGCTTTTCCAAATGGTGGGTTACTTTATCTCAATGCTCCTCATTCTCCTTCTTCTAACCATGAAATCAACCTTAACTTTCAACCTCCACCTTCCCCTGTTCTTGATCAAGAATTCACACCTCCTGTTTCTCTAAATTGTGGGTAACTTGATCTCAATGCTCCTTCTTCTCCTTCTGCTAACCATGAAATCAACCTAAACATTCCACCTCCACCATCCCCTATTCTTGATCAAGAATTCACACCTCCTGCTTCTCTAAATGTTGGGTTACTTGATCTCAATGCTCCTCCTTCTCCTTCTACTAACCATGAAATCAACCTCAACTTTCCACCTCCAACATTCCCTGTTCTTGATCAAGAATTCACACCTCCTGCTTCTCTAAATGGTGGGTTATATGATCTCAATGTTCCTCCGTCTCCTTCAGCTAACCATGAAATCAACCTCAACTTTCCACCTCCACCTTCCCCTGTACTTGATAGAGAATTCACACCTCCTGCTTCTCTAAATGGTGGGTTACATGATCTCAATGCTCCTCCTTCTCCTTCTGCTAACCATGAAATCAACCTCAACTTTCCACCTCCACCTTCCCCTGTTCTTGATCAAGAATTCACACCTCCTGCTTTTCTAAATGGTGGGTTACTTGATCTCAATGCTCCTCCTTATCCTTCTGCTAACAATGAAATCAACCTCAACTTTCCACCTCCACCTTCCCCTGTTCTTGATTAAGAATTCACACCTCATGCTTCTCCAAATGGTGGGTTACTTGATCTCAATGTTCCTTCTTCTCCTATTGCTAACCATGAAATCAACCTCAACTTTCCACCTCCAACTTCCCCTGTTCTTGATCAAGAATTCACACCTTCTGCTTTTCTAAATGGTGGGTTACTTGAGCTCAAGGCTCCTCCTTCTCCTTCTGCTAACCATGAAATCAACCTCAACTTTCAACCTCCACCTTCCCCTGTTCTTTATCAATAATTCACACCTCCTGCTTTTCCAAATGGTGGGTTACTTTATCTCAATGCTCCTCCTTCTCCTTCTTCTAACCATGAAATCAACCTTAACTTTCAACCTCCACCTTCCCCTGTTCTTGATCAAGAATTCACACCTCCTGTTTCTCTAAATTGTGGGTAACTTGATCTCAATGCTCCTTCTTCTCCTTCTGCTAACCATGAAATCAACCTAAACATTCCTCCTCCACCTTCCCCTATTCTTGATCAAGAATTCACACCTCCTGCTTCTCTAAATGTTGGGTTACTTGATCTCAATGCTCCTCCTTCTCCTTCTACTAACCATGAAATCAACCTCAACTTTCCACCTCCAACATTCCCTGTTCTTGATCAAGAATTCACACCTCCTGCTTCTCTAAATGGTGGGTTACATGATCTCAATGTTCCTCCGCCTCCTTCAGCTAACCATGAAATCAACCTCAAATTTCCACCTCCACCTTCCCCTGTACTTGATAGAGAATTCACACCTCCTGCTTCTCTAAATGGTGGGTTACTTGATCTCAATGTTCCTTCTTCTCCTATTGCTAACCATGAAATCAACCTCAACTTTCCACCTCCAACTTCCCCTATTCTTGATCAAGAATTCACACCTCACGCTCCTCTAAATGGTGGGTTACTTTATCTCAATGCTCCTTCTTCTCCTTCTGCTAACCATGAAATCAACCTCAACTTTCCACCTCCAACTTCCCCTAATCTTGATCAAGAATTCACACCTCCTGCTTCTCCTAATGGTGGGTTACTTTATCTCAATGCTCCTCCTTCTCCTTCTGCTAACATTGAAATCAACCTCAACTTTCCACCTCCAACTTCCCCTGTTCTTGATCAAGAATTCACACCTCCTGCGTCTCTAAATGGTGGGTTACTTGATCTCAATGCTCCTCCGTCTCCTTCTGCTAACCATGAAATCAACCTCAACTTTCCACCTCCACCTTCCCCTGTTCTTGATAAATAATTCACACCTCCTGCTATTCCAAATGGTCGGTTACTTTATCTCAATGCTCCTCCTTCTCCTTCTTCTAACCATGAAATCAACCTCAACTTTCAACCTCCACCTTCCCCTGTTCTTGATCAAGAATTCACACCTCCTGCTTCTCTAAATTGTGGGTAACTTGATCTCAATGCTCCTTCTTCTCCTTCTGCTAACCATGAAATCAACCTAAACATTCCACCTCCACCTTTCCCTATTCTTGATCAAGAATTCACACCTCCTGCTTCTCTAAATGGCGGGTTACTTGATCTCAATGCTCCTCCTTCTCCTTCTGCTAACCATGAAATCAATCTCAACTTTCCACCTCCACCTTCCCCTGTTCTTGATCAAGAATTCACACCTTCTGCTTTTCTAAATGGTGGGTTACTTGAGCTCAAGGCTCCTCCTTCTCCTTCTGCTAACCATGAAATCAACCTCAACTTTCCACCTCCAACTTTCCCTGTTCTTGATCAAGAATTCACACCTCCTGCTTCTCTAAATGGTGGGTTACTTGATCTCAATGCTCCTCCTTCTCCTTCTGCTAACCATGAAATCAACCTCAACTTTCCACCTC
The DNA here is from genome assembly GCA_022829125.1 of Lathyrus tuberosus. Classification (NCBI taxonomy): domain Eukaryota; kingdom Viridiplantae; phylum Streptophyta; class Magnoliopsida; order Fabales; family Fabaceae; genus Lathyrus; species Lathyrus tuberosus. The sequence goes on along the minus strand of JALAZF010000315.1, from coordinate 5,420,297 downwards.
CACCTTCCCCTGTTCTTGATCAAGAATTCACACCTCCTGCTTCTCTAAATGGTGGGTTACTTAATCTCAATGCTCCTCCTTCTCCTTCTGCTAACCATGAAATCAACCTCAACTTTCCACCACCACCTTCCCCTGTTCTTAATCAAGAATTCACACCTCCTGCTCCTCTAAATGGTGGGTTACTTGATCTCAATGTTCCTCCTTCTCCTTCTGCTAACCATGAAATCAACCTCAACTTTCCACCTCCACCTTCCCCTGTTCTTGATTAAGAATTCACACCTCATGCTTCTCCAAATGGTGGGTTACTTGATCTCAATGCTCCTCCTTATCCTTCTGCTAACCATGAAATCAACCTCAACTTTCCACCTCCAACATTCCCTGTTCTTGATCAAGAATTCACACCTCCTGCTTCTCTAAATGGTGGGTTACATGATCTCAATGTTCCTCCGTCTCCTTCAGCTAACCATGAAATCAACCTCAACTTTCCACCTCCACCTTCCCCTGTACTTGATAGAGAATTCACACCTCCTGCTTCTCTAAATGGTGGGTTACATGATCTCAATGCTCCTCCTTCTCCTTCTGCTAACCATGAAATCAACCTCAACTTTCCACCTCCACCTTCCCCTGTTCTTGATCAAGAATTCACACCTCCTGCTTTTCTAAATGGTGGGTTACTTGATCTCAATGCTCCTCCTTATCCTTCTGCTAACAATGAAATCAACCTCAACTTTCCACCTCCACCTTCCCCTGTTCTTGATTAAGAATTCACACCTCATGCTTCTCCAAATGGTGGGTTACTTGATCTCAATGTTCCTTCTTCTCTTATTGCTAACCATGAAATCAGCCTCAACTTTCCACCTCCAACTTCCCCTGTCTTGATCAAGAATTCACACCTCATGCTTCTATAAATGGTGGGTTACTTGATCTCAATGCTCCTCCGTCTCCTTCTGCTAACCATGAAATCAACCTCAACTGTCCACCTCCACCTTCCCCTGTTCTTGATCAATAATTCACACCTCCTGCTTTTCCAAATGGTGGGTTACTTTATCTCAATGCTCCTCCTTCTCCTTCTTCTAACCATGAAATCAACCTCAACTTTCAACCTCCACCTTCCCCTGTTCTTGATCAAGAATTCGCACCTCCTGCTTCTCTAAATTGTGGGTAACTTGATCTCAATGCTCCTTCTTCTCCTTCTGCTAACCATGAAATCAACCTCAACTTTCCATCTCCACCTTCCCCAGTTCTTGATCAAGAATTCACACCTCCTACTTCTCTAAATGGTGGGTTACTTGAGCTCAAGGCTCCTCCTTCTCCTTCTGCTAACCATGAAATCAACCTCAACTTTCCACCTCCAACTTTCCCTGTTCTTGATCAAGAATTCACACCTCCTGCTTCTATAAATGGTGGGTTAGTTGATCTCAATGCTCCTCATTCTCCTTCTGCTAACCATGAAATCAACCTCAACTTTCCACCTCCACCTTCCCCTGTTCTTGATCAAGAATTCACACCTCCTGCTTCTCTAAATGGTGGGTTACTTGATCTCAATGCTCCTCCTTCTCCTTCTACTAACCATGAAATCAACCTCAACTTTCCATCTCCACCTTCCCCTGTTCTTGATTAAGAATTCACACCTCCTGCTTCTCTAAACGGTGGGTTACTTGAGCTCAAGGCTCCTCCTTCTCCTTCTGCTAACCATGAAATCAACCTCAACTTTCCACCTCCACCTTCCCCTGTTCTTGATTAAGAATTCACACCTCATGCTTCTCCAAATGGTGGGTTACTTGATCTCAATGTTCCTTCTTCTCTTATTGCTAACCATGAAATCAGCCTCAACTTTCCACCTCCAACTTCCCCTGTCTTGATCAAGAATTCACACCTCATGCTTCTATAAATGGTGGGTTACTTGATCTCAATGCTCCTCCGTCTCCTTCTGCTAACCATGAAATCAACCTCAACTGTCCACCTCCACCTTCCCCTGTTCTTGATCAATAATTCACACCTCCTGCTTTTCCAAATGGTGGGTTACTTTATCTCAATGCTCCTCCTTCTCCTTCTTCTAACCATGAAATCAACCTCAACTTTCAACCTCCACCTTCCCCTGTTCTTGATCAAGAATTCGCACCTCCTGCTTCTCTAAATTGTGGGTAACTTGATCTCAATGCTCCTTCTTCTCCTTCTGCTAACCATGAAATCAACCTCAACTTTCCATCTCCACCTTCCCCAGTTCTTGATCAAGAATTCACACCTCCTACTTCTCTAAATGGTGGGTTACTTGAGCTCAAGGCTCCTCCTTCTCCTTCTGCTAACCATGAAATCAACCTCAACTTTCCACCTCCAACTTTCCCTGTTCTTGATCAAGAATTCACACCTCCTGCTTCTATAAATGGTGGGTTAGTTGATCTCAATGCTCCTCATTCTCCTTCTGCTAACCATGAAATCAACCTCAACTTTCCACCTCCACCTTCCCCTGTTCTTGATCAAGAATTCACACCTCCTGCTTCTCTAAATGGTGGGTTACTTGATCTCAATGCTCCTCCTTCTCCTTCTACTAACCATGAAATCAACCTCAACTTTCCATCTCCACCTTCCCCTGTTCTTGATCAAGAATTCACACCTCCTGCTTCTCTAAACGGTGGGTTACTTGAGCTCAAGGCTCCTCCTTCTCCTTCTGCTAACCATGAAATCAACCTCAACTTTCCACCTCCAACTTTCCCTGTTCTTGATCAAGAATTCACAAGTCCTGCTTCTCTAAATGGTGGGTTACTTGATCTCAATGCTCCTCATTCTCCTTTTGCTAACCATGAAATCAACCTCAACTTTCCACCTCCACCTTCCCCTGTTCTTGATCAAGAATTCACACCTCCTGCTTCTCTAAATGGTGGGTTACTTGATCTCAATGCTCCTCCTTCTCCTTCTGCTAACCATGAAATCAACCTCAACTTTCCACCACCACTTTCCCCTGTTCTTAATCAAGAATTCACACCTCCTGTTTCTCTAAATGATGGGTTACTTGATCTCAATGCTCCTCCTTATCCTTCTGCTAACAATGAAATCAACCTCAACTTTCCAACTCCACCTTCCCCTGTTCTTGATCAAGAATTCACACCTCCTGCTTCTCTAAATGGTGGGTTACTTGATCTCAATGCTCCTCATTCTCCTTCTGCTAACCATGAAATCAACCTCAACTTTCCACCACCACCTTCCCCTGTTCTTAATCAAGAATTCATACCTCCTGTTTCTCTAAATGGTGGGTTACTTGATCTCAATGCTCCTCCTTATCCTTCTGCTAACAATGAAATCATCCTCAACTTTCCACCTCCACCTTCCCCTGTTCTTGATTAAGAATTCACACCTCATGCTTCTCCAAATGGTGGGTTACTTGATCTCAATGTTCCTTCTTCTCCTATTGCTAACCATGAAATCAACCTCAACTTTCCACCTCCAACTTCCCCTGTTCTTGATCAAGAATTCACACCTCCTGCTTCTCTAAATGGTGGGTTACTTGATCTCAATGCTCCTCCTTCTCCTTCTACTAACCATGAAATCAACCTCAACTTTCCACCTCCAACAGTCCCTGTTCTTGATCAAGAATTCACACCTCCTGCTTCTCTAAATGGTGGGTTACATGATCTCAATGCTCCTCCTTCTCCTTCTGCTAACCATGAAATCAACCTCAACTTTCCACCTCCACCTTCCCCTATTCTTGATCAAGAATTCACACCTCCTGCTTCTCTAAATGGTGGGTTACTTGATCTCAATGCTCCTCCTTATCCTTCTGCTAACAAATAAATCAACCTCAACTTTCCACCTCCACCTTCCCCTGTTCTTGATTAAGAATACACACCTCATGCTTCTCCAAATGGTGGGTTACTTGATCTCAATGTTCCTTCTTCTCCTATTGCTAACCATGAAATCAACCTCAACTTTCCACCTCCAACTTCCCCTATTCTTGATCAAGAATTCACACCTCATGCTTCTCTAAATGGTGGGTTACTTGATCTCAATGCTCCTCCGTCTCCTTCTGCTAACCATGAAATCAACCTCAACTTTCCACCTCCAACTTCCCCTGTTCTTGATTAATAAGTCACACCTCCTGCTTTTCGAAATGGTGGGTTACTTTATCTCAATGCTCCTCCTTCTCCTTCTTCTAACCATGAAATCAACCTCAACTTTCAACCTCCACCTTCCCCTGTTCTTGATCAAGAATTCACACCTCCTGCTTCTCTAAATTGTGGGTAACTTGATCTCAATGCTCCTTCTTCTCCTTCTGCTAACCATGAAATCAACCTAAACATTCCACCTCCACCTTCCCCTATTCTTGATCAAGAATTCACACCTCCTGCTTCTCTAAATGGTGGGTTACTTGATCTCAATGCTCCTCCTTCTCCTTCTACTAACCATGAAATCAACCTCAACTTTCCATCTCCACCTTCCCTTGTTCTTGATCAAGAATTCACACCTCCTGCTTCTCTAAATGGTGGGTTACTTGAGCTCAAGGCTCCTCCTTCTCCTTCTGCTAACCATGAAATCAACTTCAACTTTCCACCTCCAACTTTCCCTGTTCTTGATCAAGAATTCACACCTCCTGCTTCTCTAAATGGTGGGTTACTTGATCTCAATGCTCCTCCTTCTACTTCTGCTAACCATGAAATCAACCTCAACTTTCCACCTCCACCTTCCCCTGTTCTTGATCAAGAATTCACACCTCCTGCTTCTCTAAATGGTGGGTTACTTGATCTCAATGCTCCTACTTCTCCTTCTGCTAACCATGAAATCAACCTCAACTTTCCACCACCACCTTCCCCTGTTCTTAATCAAGAATTCACACCTCCTGTTTCTCTAAATGGTGGGTTACTTGATCTTAATGCTCCTCCTTATCCTTCTGCTAACAATGAAATCAACCTCAACTTTCCACCTCCACCTTCCCCTGTTCTTGATTAAGAATTCACACCTCATGCTTCTCCAAATGGTGGGTTACTTGATCTCAATGTTCCTTCTTCTCCTATTGCTAACCATGAAATCAACCTCAACTTTCCACCTCTAACTTCCCCTGTTCTTGATCAAGAATTCACACCTCATGCTTCTCTAAATGGTGGGTTATTGATCTCAATGCTCCTCCGTCTCCTTCTGCTAACCATGAAATCAACCTCAACATTCCACCTCCAACTTCCCCTGTTCTTGATCAAGAATTCACACCTCATGCTCCTCTAAATGGTGGGTTACTTTATCTCAATGCTCCTTCTTCTCCTTCTGCTAACCATGAAATCAACCTCAACATTCCACCTCCAACTTCCCTTGTTCTTGATCAAGAATTCACACCTCCTGCTTCTCCTAATGGTGGGTTACTTTATCTCAATGCTCCTCCTTCTCCTTCTGCTAACAATGAAATCAACCTCAACTTTCCACCTCCAACTTCCCCTGTTCTTGATCAAGAATTCACACCTCCTGCTTCTCTAAATGGTGGGTTACTTGATCTCAATGCTCCTCCGTCTCCTTCTGCTAACCATGAAATCAACCTCAACTTTCCACCTCCACCTTCCCCTGTTCTTGATCAATAATTCACACCTCCTGCTTTTCCAAATGGTGGGTTACTTTATCTCAATGCTCCTCCTTCTCCTTCTTCTAACCATGAAATCAACCTCAACTTTCAACCTCCACCTTCCCCTGTTCCTGATCAAGAATTCACACCTCCTGTTTCTCTAAATTGTGGGTAATTTAATCTCAATCCTCCTTCTTCTCCTTCTGCTAACCATGATATCAACCTAAACATTCCACCTCCACCTTCCCCTATTCTTGATCGAGAATTCACACCTCCTGCTTCTCTAAATGGTGGGTTACTTGATCTCAATGCTGCTCCTTCTCCTTCTACTAACCATGAAATCAACCTCAACTTTCCACCTCTAATATTCCCTGTTCTTGATCAAGAATTCACACCTCCTGCTTCTCTAAATGGTGGGTTACATGATCTCAATGCTCCTCCTTCTCCTTCTGCTAACCATGAAATCAACCTCAACTTTCCACCTCCACCTTCCCCTGTTCTTGATCAAGAATTTACACCTCCTGCTTCTCTAAATGGTGGGTTACTTGATCTCAATGCTCCTCCTTATCCTTCTGCTAACAATGAAATCAACCTCAACTTTCCACCTCCACCTTCCCCTGTTCTTGATTAAGAATTCACACCTCATGCTTCTCCAAATGGTGGGTTACTTGATCTCAATGTTCCTTCTTCTCCTATTGCTAACCATGAAATCAACCTCAACTTTCCACCTCCAACTTCCCCTGTTCTTGATCAAGAATTCACACCTCATGCTTCTCTAAATGGTGGGTTACTTGATCTCAATGCTCCTCCGTCTCCTTCTGCTAACCATGAAATCAACCTCAACTTTCCACCTCCACCTTCCCCTGTTCTTGATCAATAATTCACACCTCCTGCTTTTCCAAATGGTGGGTTACTTTATCTCAATGCTCCTCCTTCTCCTTCTTCTAACCATGAAATCAACCTCAACTTTCAACCTCCACCTTCCCCTGTTCTTGATCAAGAATTCACACCTCCTGCTTCTCTAAATTGTGGGTAACTTGATCTCAATGCTCCTTCTTCTCCTTCTGCTAACCATGAAATCAACCTAAACATTCCACCTCCACCTTCCTCTATTCTTGATCAAGAATTCACACCTCCTGCTTCTCTAAATGGTGGGTAACTTGATCTCAATGCTCCTCCTTCTCCTTTTACTAACCATGAAATCAACCTCAACTTTCCATCTCCACCTTCCCCTGTTCTTGATCAAGAATTCACACCTCCTGCTTCTCTAAATGGTGGGTTACTTGAGCTCAAGGCTCCTCCTTCTCCTTCTGCTAACCATGAAATCAACTTCAACTTTCCACCTCCAACTTTCCCTGTTCTTGATCAAGAATTCACACCTCCTGCTTCTCCAAATGGTGGGTTACTTGATCTCAATGCTCCTCCTTCTCCTTCTGCTAACCATGAAATCAACCTCAACTTTCCACCTCCACCTTCCCCTGTTCTTAATCAAGAATTCACACCTCCTGTTTCTCTAAATGGTGGGTTAGTTGATCTCAATACTCCACCTTATCCTTCTGCTAACAATGAAATCAACCTCAACTTTCCTCCTCTACCTTCCCCTGTTCTTGTTTAAGAATTCACACCTCATGCTTCTCCAAATGGTGGGTTACTTGATCTCAATGTTCCTTCTTCTCCTATTGCTAACCATGAAATCAACCTCAACTTTCCACCTCCAACTTCCCCTATTCTTGATCAAGAATTCACACCTCATGCTTCTCTAAATGGTGGGTTACTTGATCTCAATGCTCCTCCGTCTCCTTCTGCTAACCATGAAATCAACCTCAACTTTCCACCTCCAACTTCCCCTGTTCTTGATTAATAAGTCACACCTCCTGCTTTTCGAAATGGTGGGTTACTTTATCTCAATGCTCCTCCTTCTCCTTCTTCTAACCATGAAATCAACCTCAACTTTCAACCTCCACCTTCCCCTGTTCTTGATCAAGAATTCACACCTCCTGCTTCTCTAAATTGTGGGTAACTTGATCTCAATGCTCCTTCTTCTCCTTCTGCTAACCATGAAATCAACCTAAACATTCCACCTCCACCTTCCCCTATTCTTGATCAAGAATTCACACCTCCTGCTTCTCTAAATGGTGGGTTACTTGATCTCAATGCTCCTCCTTCTCCTTCTACTAACCATGAAATCAACCTCAACTTTCCATCTCCACCTTCCCTTGTTCTTGATCAAGAATTCACACCTCCTGCTTCTCTAAATGGTGGGTTACTTGAGCTCAAGGCTCCTCCTTCTCCTTCTGCTAACCATGAAATCAACTTCAACTTTCCACCTCCAACTTTCCCTGTTCTTGATCAAGAATTCACACCTCCTGCTTCTCTAAATGGTGGGTTACTTGATCTCAATGCTCCTCCTTCTACTTCTGCTAACCATGAAATCAACCTCAACTTTCCACCTCCACCTTCCCCTGTTCTTGATCAAGAATTCACACCTCCTGCTTCTCTAAATGGTGGGTTACTTGATCTCAATGCTCCTACTTCTCCTTCTGCTAACCATGAAATCAACCTCAACTTTCCACCACCACCTTCCCCTGTTCTTAATCAAGAATTCACACCTCCTGTTTCTCTAAATGGTGGGTTACTTGATCTTAATGCTCCTCCTTATCCTTCTGCTAACAATGAAATCAACCTCAACTTTCCACCTCCACCTTCCCCTGTTCTTGATTAAGAATTCACACCTCATGCTTCTCCAAATGGTGGGTTACTTGATCTCAATGTTCCTTCTTCTCCTATTGCTAACCATGAAATCAACCTCAACATTCCACCTCCAACTTCCCCTGTTCTTGATCAAGAATTCACACCTCATGCTCCTCTAAATGGTGGGTTACTTTATCTCAATGCTCCTTCTTCTCCTTCTGCTAACCATGAAATCAACCTCAACATTCCACCTCCAACTTCCCTTGTTCTTGATCAAGAATTCACACCTCCTGCTTCTCCTAATGGTGGGTTACTTTATCTCAATGCTCCTCCTTCTCCTTCTGCTAACAATGAAATCAACCTCAACTTTCCACCTCCAACTTCCCCTGTTCTTGATCAAGAATTCACACCTCCTGCTTCTCTAAATGGTGGGTTACTTGATCTCAATGCTCCTCCGTCTCCTTCTGCTAACCATGAAATCAACCTCAACTTTCCACCTCCACCTTCCCCTGTTCTTGATCAATAATTCACACCTCCTGCTTTTCCAAATGGTGGGTTACTTTATCTCAATGCTCCTCCTTCTCCTTCTTCTAACCATGAAATCAACCTCAACTTTCAACCTCCACCTTCCCCTGTTCCTGATCAAGAATTCACACCTCCTGTTTCTCTAAATTGTGGGTAATTTAATCTCAATCCTCCTTCTTCTCCTTCTGCTAACCATGATATCAACCTAAACATTCCACCTCCACCTTCCCCTATTCTTGATCGAGAATTCACACCTCCTGCTTCTCTAAATGGTGGGTTACTTGATCTCAATGCTGCTCCTTCTCCTTCTACTAACCATGAAATCAACCTCAACTTTCCACCTCTAATATTCCCTGTTCTTGATCAAGAATTCACACCTCCTGCTTCTCTAAATGGTGGGTTACATGATCTCAATGCTCCTCCTTCTCCTTCTGCTAACCATGAAATCAACCTCAACTTTCCACCTCCACCTTCCCCTGTTCTTGATCAAGAATTTACACCTCCTGCTTCTCTAAATGGTGGGTTACTTGATCTCAATGCTCCTCCTTATCCTTCTGCTAACAATGAAATCAACCTCAACTTTCCACCTCCACCTTCCCCTGTTCTTGATTAAGAATTCACACCTCATGCTTCTCCAAATGGTGGGTTACTTGATCTCAATGTTCCTTCTTCTCCTATTGCTAACCATGAAATCAACCTCAACTTTCCACCTCCAACTTCCCCTGTTCTTGATCAAGAATTCACACCTCATGCTTCTCTAAATGGTGGGTTACTTGATCTCAATGCTCCTCCGTCTCCTTCTGCTAACCATGAAATCAACCTCAACTTTCCACCTCCACCTTCCCCTGTTCTTGATCAATAATTCACACCTCCTGCTTTTCCAAATGGTGGGTTACTTTATCTCAATGCTCCTCCTTCTCCTTCTTCTAACCATGAAATCAACCTCAACTTTCAACCTCCACCTTCCCCTGTTCTTGATCAAGAATTCACACCTCCTGCTTCTCTAAATTGTGGGTAACTTGATCTCAATGCTCCTTCTTCTCCTTCTGCTAACCATGAAATCAACCTAAACATTCCACCTCCACCTTCCTCTATTCTTGATCAAGAATTCACACCTCCTGCTTCTCTAAATGGTGGGTAACTTGATCTCAATGCTCCTCCTTCTCCTTTTACTAACCATGAAATCAACCTCAACTTTCCATCTCCACCTTCCCCTGTTCTTGATCAAGAATTCACACCTCCTGCTTCTCTAAATGGTGGGTTACTTGAGCTCAAGGCTCCTCCTTCTCCTTCTGCTAACCATGAAATCAACTTCAACTTTCCACCTCCAACTTTCCCTGTTCTTGATCAAGAATTCACACCTCCTGCTTCTCCAAATGGTGGGTTACTTGATCTCAATGCTCCTCCTTCTCCTTCTGCTAACCATGAAATCAACCTCAACTTTCCACCTCCACCTTCCCCTGTTCTTAATCAAGAATTCACACCTCCTGTTTCTCTAAATGGTGGGTTAGTTGATCTCAATACTCCACCTTATCCTTCTGCTAACAATGAAATCAACCTCAACTTTCCTCCTCTACCTTCCCCTGTTCTTGTTTAAGAATTCACACCTCATGCTTCTCCAAATGGTGGGTTACTTGATCTCAATGTTCCTTCTTCTCCTATTGCTAACCATGAAATCAACCTCAACTTTCCACCTCCAACTTCCCCTATTCTTGATCAAGAATTCACACCTCATGCTTCTCTAAATGGTGGGTTACTTGATCTCAATGCTCCTCCGTCTCCTTCTGCTAACCATGAAATCAACCTCAACTTTCCACCTCCAACTTCCCCTGTTCTTGATTAATAAGTCACACCTCCTGCTTTTCGAAATGGTGGGTTACTTTATCTCAATGCTCCTCCTTCTCCTTCTTCTAACCATGAAATCAACCTCAACTTTCAACCTCCACCTTCCCCTGTTCTTGATCAAGAATTCACACCTCCTGCTTCTCTAAATTGTGGGTAACTTGATCTCAATGCTCCTTCTTCTCCTTCTGCTAACCATGAAATCAACCTAAACATTCCACCTCCACCTTCCCCTATTCTTGATCAAGAATTCACACCTCCTGCTTCTCTAAATGGTGGGTTACTTGATCTCAATGCTCCTCCTTCTCCTTCTACTAACCATGAAATCAACCTCAACTTTCCATCTCCACCTTCCCTTGTTCTTGATCAAGAATTCACACCTCCTGCTTCTCTAAATGGTGGGTTACTTGAGCTCAAGGCTCCTCCTTCTCCTTCTGCTAACCATGAAATCAACTTCAACTTTCCACCTCCAACTTTCCCTGTTCTTGATCAAGAATTCACACCTCCTGCTTCTCTAAATGGTGGGTTACTTGATCTCAATGCTCCTCCTTCTACTTCTGCTAACCATGAAATCAACCTCAACTTTCCACCTCCACCTTCCCCTGTTCTTGATCAAGAATTCACACCTCATGCTTCTCTAAATGGTGGGTTACTTGATCTCAATGCTCCTACTTCTCCTTCTGCTAACCATGAAATCAACCTCAACTTTCCACCACCACCTTCCCCTGTTCTTAATCAAGAATTCACACCTCCTGTTTCTCTAAATGGTGGGTTACTTGATCTTAATGCTCCTCCTTATCCTTCTGCTAACAATGAAATCAACCTCAACTTTCCACCTCCACCTTCCCCTGTTCTTGATTAAGAATTCACACCTCATGCTTCTCCAAATGGTGGGTTACTTGATCTCAATGTTCCTTCTTCTCCTATTGCTAACCATGAAATCAACCTCAACTTTCCACCTCTAACTTCCCCTGTTCTTGATCAAGAATTCACACCTCATGCTTCTCTAAATGGTGGGTTATTGATCTCAATGCTCCTCCGTCTCCTTCTGCTAACCATGAAATCAACCTCAACATTCCACCTCCAACTTCCCCTGTTCTTGATCAAGAATTCACACCTCATGCTCCTCTAAATGGTGGGTTACTTTATCTCAATGCTCCTTCTTCTCCTTCTGCTAACCATGAAATCAACCTCAACATTCCACCTCCAACTTCCCTTGTTCTTGATCAAGAATTCACACCTCCTGCTTCTCCTAATGGTGGGTTACTTTATCTCAATGCTCCTCCTTCTCCTTCTGCTAACAATGAAATCAACCTCAACTTTCCACCTCCAACTTCCCCTGTTCTTGATCAAGAATTCACACCTCCTGCTTCTCTAAATGGTGGGTTACTTGATCTCAATGCTCCTCCGTCTCCTTCTGCTAACCATGAAATCAACCTCAACTTTCCACCTCCACCTTCCCCTGTTCTTGATCAATAATTCACACCTCCTGCTTTTCCAAATGGTGGGTTACTTTATCTCAATGCTCCTCCTTCTCCTTCTTCTAACCATGAAATCAACCTCAACTTTCAACCTCCACCTTCCCCTGTTCCTGATCAAGAATTCACACCTCCTGTTTCTCTAAATTGTGGGTAATTTAATCTCAATCCTCCTTCTTCTCCTTCTGCTAACCATGATATCAACCTAAACATTCCACCTCCACCTTCCCCTATTCTTGATCGAGAATTCACACCTCCTGCTTCTCTAAATGGTGGGTTACTTGATCTCAATGCTGCTCCTTCTCCTTCTACTAACCATGAAATCAACCTCAACTTTCCACCTCTAATATTCCCTGTTCTTGATCAAGAATTCACACCTCCTGCTTCTCTAAATGGTGGGTTACATGATCTCAATGCTCCTCCTTCTCCTTCTGCTAACCATGAAATCAACCTCAACTTTCCACCTCCACCTTCCCCTGTTCTTGATCAAGAATTTACACCTCCTGCTTCTCTAAATGGTGGGTTACTTGATCTCAATGCTCCTCCTTATCCTTCTGCTAACAATGAAATCAACCTCAACTTTCCACCTCCACCTTCCCCTGTTCTTGATTAAGAATTCACACCTCATGCTTCTCCAAATGGTGGGTTACTTGATCTCAATGTTCCTTCTTCTCCTATTGCTAACCATGAAATCAACCTCAACTTTCCACCTCCAACTTCCCCTGTTCTTGATCAAGAATTCACACCTCATGCTTCTCTAAAAGGTGGGTTACTTGATCTCAATGCTCCTCCGTCTCCTTCTGCTAACCATGAAATCAACCTCAACTTTCCACCTCCACCTTCCCCTGTTCTTGATCAATAATTCACACCTCCTGCTTTTCCAAATGGTGGGTTACTTTATCTCAATGCTCCTCCTTCTCCTTCTTCTAACCATGAAATCAACCTCAACTTTCAACCTCCACCTTCCCCTGTTCTTGATCAAGAATTCACACCTCCTGCTTCTCTAAATTGTGGGTAACTTGATCTCAATGCTCCTTCTTCTCCTTCTGCTAACCATGAAATCAACCTAAACATTCCACCTCCACCTTCCTCTATTCTTGATCAAGAATTCACACCTCCTGCTTCTCTAAATGGTGGGTAACTTGATCTCAATGCTCCTCCTTCTCCTTTTACTAACCATGAAATCAACCTCAACTTTCCATCTCCACCTTCCCCTGTTCTTGATCAAGAATTCACACCTCCTGCTTCTCTAAATGGTGGGTTACTTGAGCTCAAGGCTCCTCCTTCTCCTTCTGCTAACCATGAAATCAACTTCAACTTTCCACCTCCAACTTTCCCTGTTCTTGATCAAGAATTCACACCTCCTGCTTCTCCAAATGGTGGGTTACTTGATCTCAATGCTCCTCCTTCTCCTTCTGCTAACCATGAAATCAACCTCAACTTTCCACCTCCACCTTCCCCTGTTCTTAATCAAGAATTCACACCTCCTGTTTCTCTAAATGGTGGGTTAGTTGATCTCAATACTCCACCTTATCCTTCTGCTAACAATGAAATCAACCTCAACTTTCCTCCTCTACCTTCCCCTGTTCTTGTTTAAGAATTCACACCTCATGCTTCTCCAAATGGTGGGTTACTTGATCTCATTGTTCCTTCTTCTCCTATTGCTTACCATGAAATCAACCTCAACTTTCCACCTCCAACTTCCCCTGTTCTTGATCAAGAATTCACACCTCATGCTTCTCTAAATGGTGGGTTATTGATCTCAATGCTCCTCCGTCTCCTTCTGCTAACCATGAAATCAACCTCAACATTCCACCTCCAACTTCCCCTGTTCTTGATCAAGAATTCACACCTCATGCTCCTCTAAATGGTGGGTTACTTTATCTCAATGCTCCTTCTTCTCCTTCTGCTAACCATGAAATCAACCTCAACTTTCCACCTCCAACTTCCCTTGTTCTTGATCAAGAATTCACACCTCCTGCTTCTCCTAATGGTGGGTTACTTTATCTCAATGCTCCTCCTTCTCCTCTGCTAACAATGAAATCAACCTCAACTTTCCACCTCCAACTTCCCCTGTTCTTGATCAAGAATTCACACCTCATGCTCCTCTAAATGGTGGGTTACTTTATCTCAATGCTCCTTCTTCTCCTTCTGCTAACCATGAAATCAACCTCAACTTTCCACCTCCAACTTCCCTTGTTCTTGATCAAGAATTCACACCTCCTGCTTCTCTAAATGGTGGGTTACTTGATCTCAATGCTCCTCCGTCTCCTTCTGCTAACCATGAAATCAACCTCAACTTTCCACCTCCACCTTCCCCTGTTCTTGGTCAATAATTCACACCTCCTGCTTTTCCAAATGGTGGGTTACTTTATCTCAATGCTCCTCCTTCTCCTTCTTCTAACCATGAAATCAACCTCAACTTTCAACCTCCACCTTCCCCTGTTCTTGATCAAGAATTCACACCTCCTGTTTCTCTAAATTGTGGGTAACTTGATCTCAATGCTCCTTCTTCTCCTTCTGCTAACCATGAAATCAACCTAAACATTCCACCTCCACCTTCCCCTATTCTTGATCAAGAATTCACACCTCCTGCTTCTCTAAATGGTGGGTTACTTGATCTCAATGCTTCTCCTTCTCCTTCTACTAACCATGAAATCAACCTCAAATTTCCACCTCCAACATTCCCTGTTCTTGATCAAGAATTCACACCTCCTGCTTCTCTAAATGGTGGGTTACATGATCTCAATGCTCCTCCTTCTCCTTCTGCTAACCATGAAATCAACCTCAACTTTCCACCTCCACCTTCCCCTGTTCATGATCAAGAATTCACACCTCCTGCTTCTCTAAATGATGGGTTACTTGATCTCAATGCTCCTCCTTCTCCTTCTGCTAACCATGAAATCAACCTCAACTTTCCACCACCACCTTCCCCTGTTCTTAATCAAGAATTCACACCTCCTGTTTCTCTAAATGGTGGGTTACTTGATCTCAATGCTCCTCCTTATCCTTCTGCTAACAATGAAATCAACCTCAACTTTCCACCTCCACCTTCCCCTGTTCTTGATTAAGAATTCACACCTCATGCTTCTCCAAATGGTGGGTTACTTGATCTCAATGTTCCTTCTTCTCCTATTGCTAACCATGAAATCAACCTCAACTTTCCACCTCCAACTTCCCCTGTTCTTGATCAAGAATTCACACCTCATGCTTCTCTAAATGGTGGGTTACTTGATCTCAATGCTCCTCCGTCTCCTTCTGCTAACCATGAAATCAACCTCAACTTTCCATCTCCACCTTCCCCTGTTCTTGATCAAGAATTCACACCTCCTGCTTCTCTAAATGGTGGGTTACTTGAGCTCAAGGCTCCTCCTTCTCCTTCTGCTAACCATGAAATCAACTTCAACTTTCCACCTCCAACTTTCCCTGTTCTTGATCAAGAATTCACACCTCCTGTTTCTCTAAATGGTGGGTTACTTGATCTCAATGCTCCTCCTTCTCCTTCTGCTAACCATGAAATCAACCTCAACTTTCCACCTCCACCTTCCCCTGTTCTTAATCAAGAACTCACACCTCCTGTTTCTCTAAATGGTGGGTTAGTTGATCTCAATGCTCCACCTTATCCTTCTGCTAACAATGAAATCAACCTCAACTTTCCACTTCTACCTTCCCCTGTTCTTGTTTAAGAATTCACACCTCATGCTTCTCCAAATGGTGGGTTACTTGATCTCAATGTTCCTTCTTCTCCTATTGCTAACCATGAAATCAACCTCAACTTTCCACCTCCAACTTCCCCTGTTCTTGATCAAGAATTCACACCTCATGCTTCTCTAAATGGTGGGTTATTGATCTCAATGCTCCTCCGTCTCCTTCTGCTAACCATGAAATCAACCTCAACATTCCACCTCCAACTTCCCCTGTTCTTGATCAAGAATTCACACCGCATGCTCCTCTAAATGGTGGGTTACTTTATCTCAATGCTCCTTCTTCTCCTTATGCTAACCATGAAATCAACCTCAACTTTCCACCTCCAACTTCCCTTGTTCTTGATCAAGAATTCACACCTCCTGCTTCTCCTAATGGTGGGTTACTTTATCTCAATGCTCCTCCTTCTCCTCTGCTAACAATGAAATCAACCTCAACTTTCCACCTCCAACTTCCCCTGTTCTTGATCAAGAATTCACACCTCATGCTCCTCTAAATGGTGGGTTACTTTATCTCAATGCTCCTTCTTCTCCTTCTGCTAACCATGAAATCAACCTCAACTTTCCACCTCCAACTTCCCTTGTTCTTGATCAAGAATTCACACCTCCTGCTTCTCTAAATGGTGGGTTACTTGATCTCAATGCTCCTCCGTCTCCTTCTGCTAACCATGAAATCAACCTCAACTTTCCACCTCCACCTTCCCCTGTTCTTGGTCAATAATTCACACCTCCTGCTTTTCCAAATGGTGGGTTACTTTATCTCAATGCTCCTCCTTCTCCTTCTTCTAACCATGAAATCAACCTCAACTTTCAACCTCCACCTTCCCCTGTTCTTGATCAAGAATTCACACCTCCTGTTTCTCTAAATTGTGGGTAACTTGATCTCAATGCTCCTTCTTCTCCTTCTGCTAACCATGAAATCAACCTAAACATTCCACCTCCACCTTCCCCTATTCTTGATCAAGAATTCACACCTCCTGCTTCTCTAAATGGTGGGTTACTTGATCTCAATGCTTCTCCTTCTCCTTCTACTAACCATGAAATCAACCTCAAATTTCCACCTCCAACATTCCCTGTTCTTGATCAAGAATTCACACCTCCTGCTTCTCTAAATGGTGGGTTACATGATCTCAATGCTCCTCCTTCTCCTTCTGCTAACCATGAAATCAACCTCAACTTTCCACCTCCACCTTCCCCTGTTCATGATCAAGAATTCACACCTCCTGCTTCTCTAAATGATGGGTTACTTGATCTCAATGCTCCTCCTTCTCCTTCTGCTAACCATGAAATCAACCTCAACTTTCCACCACCACCTTCCCCTGTTCTTAATCAAGAATTCACACCTCCTGTTTCTCTAAATGGTGGGTTACTTGATCTCAATGCTCCTCCTTATCCTTCTGCTAACAATGAAATCAACCTCAACTTTCCACCTCCACCTTCCCCTGTTCTTGATTAAGAATTCACACCTCATGCTTCTCCAAATGGTGGGTTACTTGATCTCAATGTTCCTTCTTCTCCTATTGCTAACCATGAAATCAACCTCAACTTTCCACCTCCAACTTCCCCTGTTCTTGATCAAGAATTCACACCTCATGCTTCTCTAAATGGTGGGTTACTTGATCTCAATGCTCCTCCGTCTCCTTCTGCTAACCATGAAATCAACCTCAACTTTCCATCTCCACCTTCCCCTGTTCTTGATCAAGAATTCACACCTCCTGCTTCTCTAAATGGTGGGTTACTTGAGCTCAAGGCTCCTCCTTCTCCTTCTGCTAACCATGAAATCAACTTCAACTTTCCACCTCCAACTTTCCCTGTTCTTGATCAAGAATTCACACCTCCTGTTTCTCTAAATGGTGGGTTACTTGATCTCAATGCTCCTCCTTCTCCTTCTGCTAACCATGAAATCAACCTCAACTTTCCACCTCCACCTTCCCCTGTTCTTAATCAAGAACTCACACCTCCTGTTTCTCTAAATGGTGGGTTAGTTGATCTCAATGCTCCACCTTATCCTTCTGCTAACAATGAAATCAACCTCAACTTTCCACTTCTACCTTCCCCTGTTCTTGTTTAAGAATTCACACCTCATGCTTCTCCAAATGGTGGGTTACTTGATCTCAATGTTCCTTCTTCTCCTATTGCTAACCATGAAATCAACCTCAACTTTCCACCTCCAACTTCCCCTGTTCTTGATCAAGAATTCACACCTCATGCTTCTCTAAATGGTGGGTTATTGATCTCAATGCTCCTCCGTCTCCTTCTGCTAACCATGAAATCAACCTCAACATTCCACCTCCAACTTCCCCTGTTCTTGATCAAGAATTCACACCGCATGCTCCTCTAAATGGTGGGTTACTTTATCTCAATGCTCCTTCTTCTCCTTATGCTAACCATGAAATCAACCTCAACTTTCCACCTCCAACTTCCCTTGTTCTTGATCAAGAATTCACACCTCCTGCTTCTCCTAATGGTGGGTTACTTTATCTCAATGATCCTCCTTCTCCTCTGCTAACAATGAAATCAACCTCAACTTTCCACCTCCAACTTCCCCTGTTCTTGATCAAGAATTCACACCTCATGCTCCTCTAAATGGTGGGTTACTTTATCTCAATGCTCCTTCTTCTCCTTCTGCTAACCATGAAATCAACCTCAACTTTCCACCTCCAACTTCCCTTGTTCTTGATCAAGAATTCACACCTCCTGCTTCTCTAAATGGTGGGTTACTTGATCTCAATGCTCCTCCGTCTCCTTCTGCTAACCATGAAATCAACCTCAACTTTCCACCTCCACCTTCCCCTGTTCTTGGTCAATAATTCACACCTCCTGCTTTTCCAAATGGTGGGTTACTTTATCTCAATGCTCCTCCTTCTCCTTCTTCTAACCATGAAATCAACCTCAACTTTCAACCTCCACCTTCCCCTGTTCTTGATCAAGAATTCACACCTCCTGTTTCTCTAAATTGTGGGTAACTTGATCTCAATGCTCCTTCTTCTCCTTTTGCTAACCATGAAATCAACCTAAACATTCCACCTCCACCTTCCCCTATTCTTGATCAAGAATTCACACCTCCTGTTTCTCTAAATGGTGGGTTACTTGATTTCAATGCTCCTCCTTCTCCTTCTGCTAACCATGAAATCAACCTCAACTTTCCACCTCCACCTTCCCCTGTTCTTAATCAAGAACTCACACCTCCTGTTTCTCTAAATGGTGGGTTAGTTGATCTCAATGCTCCACCTTATCCTTCTGCTAACAATGAAATCAACCTCAACTTTCCACTTCTACCTTCCCCTGTTCTTGTTTAAGAATTCACACCTCATGCTTCTCCAAATGGTGGGTTACTTGATCTCAATGTTCCTTCTTCTCCTATTGCTAACCATGAAATCAACCTCAACTTTCCACCTCCAACTTCCCCTGTTCTTGATCAAGAATTCACACCTCATGCTTCTCTAAATGGTGGGTTATTGATCTCAATGCTCCTCCGTCTCCTTCTGCTAACCATGAAATCAACCTCAACATTCCACCTCCAACTTCCCCTGTTCTTGATCAAGAATTCACACCGCATGCTCCTCTAAATGGTGGGTTACTTTATCTCAATGCTCCTTCTTCTCCTTATGCTAACCATGAAATCAACCTCAACTTTCCACCTCCAACTTCCCTTGTTCTTGATCAAGAATTCACACCTCCTGCTTCTCCTAATGGTGGGTTACTTTATCTCAATGCTCCTCCTTCTCCTCTGCTAACAATGAAATCAACCTCAACTTTCCACCTCCAACTTCCCCTGTTCTTGATCAAGAATTCACACCTCATGCTCCTCTAAATGGTGGGTTACTTTATCTCAATGCTCCTTCTTCTCCTTCTGCTAACCATGAAATCAACCTCAACTTTCCACCTCCAACTTCCCTTGTTCTTGATCAAGAATTCACACCTCCTGCTTCTCTAAATGGTGGGTTACTTTATCTCAATGCTCCTCCGTCTCCTTCTGCTAACCATGAAATCAACCTCAACTTTCCACCTCCACCTTCCCCTGTTCTTGGTCAATAATTCACACCTCCTGCTTTTCCAAATGGTGGGTTACTTTATCTCAATGCTCCTCCTTCTCCTTCTTCTAACCATGAAATCAACCTCAACTTTCAACCTCCACCTTCCCCTGTTCTTGATCAAGAATTCACACCTCCTGTTTCTCTAAATTGTGGGTAACTTGATCTCAATGCTCCTTCTTCTCCTTTTGCTAACCATGAAATCAACCTAAACATTCCACCTCCACCTTCCCCTATTCTTGATCAAGAATTCACACCTCCTGCTTCTCTAAATGGTGGGTTACTTGATCTCAATGCTTCTCCTTCTCCTTCTACTAACCATGAAATCAACCTCAAATTTCCACCTCCAACATTCCCTGTTCTTGATCAAGAATTCATACCTCCTGCTTCTCTAAATGGTGGGTTACATGATCTCAATGCTCCTCCTTCTCCTTCTGCTAACCATGAAATTAACCTCAACTTTCCACCTCCACCTTCCCCTGTTCATGATCAAGAATTCACACCTCCTGCTTCTCTAAATGATGGGTTACTTGATCTCAATGCTCCTCCTTCTCCTTCTGCTAACCATGAAATCAACCTCAACTTTCCACCACCACCTTCCCCTGTTCTTAATCAAGAATTCACACCTCCTGTTTCTCTAAATGGTGGGTTACTTGATCTCAATGCTCCTCCTTATCCTTCTGCTAACAATGAAATCAACCTCAACTTTCCACCTCTACCTTCCCCTGTTCTTGATTAAGAATTCACACCTCATGCTTCTCCAAATGGTGGGTTACTTGATCTCAATGTTCCTTCTTCTCCTATTGCTAACCATGAAATCAACCTCAACTTTCCACCTCCAACTTCCCCTGTTCTTGATCAAGAATTCACACCTCATGCTTCTCTAAATGGTGGGTTACTTGATCTCAATGCTCCTCCGTCTCCTTCTGCTAACCATGAAATCAACCTCAACTTTCCACCTCCACCTTCCCCTGTTCTTGATCAATAATTCACACCTCCTGCTTTTCCAAATGGTGGGTTACTTTATCTCAATGCTCCTCCTTCTCATTCTTCTAACCATGAAATCAACCTCAACTTTCAACCTCCACCTTCCCCCGTTCTTGATCAAGAATTCACACCTCCTGCTTCTCTAAATCGTGGGTAACTTGATCTCAATGCTCCTTCTTCTCCTTCTGCTAACCATGAAATCAACCTAAACATTCCACCTCCACCTTCCCCTATTCTTGATCAAGAATTCACACCTCCTGCTTCTTTAAATGGTGGGTTACTTGATCTCAATGCTCCTCCTTCTCCTTCTACTAACCAAGAAATCAACCTCAACTTTCCATCTCCACCTTCCCCTGTTCTTGATCAAGAATTCACACCTCCTGCTTCTCTAAATGGTGGGTTACTTGAGCTCAAGGCTCCTCCTTCTCCTTCTGCTAACCATGAAATCAACCTCAACGTTCCACCTCCAACTTTCCCTGTTCTTTATCAAGAATTAACACCTCCTGCTTCTCTAAATGGTGGGTTACTTGATCTCAAAGCTCCTCCTTCTCCTTCTGCTAACCATGAAATCAACCTCAACTTTCCACCTCCACCTTCCCCTGTTCTTGATCAAGAATTCACACCTCCTGCTTCTCTAAATGGTGGGTTACTTGATCTCAATGCTCCTCCTTCTCCTTCTGCTAACCATGAAATCAACCTCAACTCTCCACCACTACCTTCCCCTGTTCTTAATCAAGAATTCACACCTCCTGTTTCTCTAAATCGTGGGTTACTTGATCTCAATGCTCCTCCTTATCCTTCTGCTAACAATGAAATCAACCTCAACTTTCCACCTCCACCTTCCCCTGTTCTTGATTAAGAATTCACACCTCATGCTTCTCCAAATGGTGGGTTACTTGATCTCAATGTTCCTTCTTCTCCTATTGCTAACCATGAAATCAACCTCAACTTTCCACCTCCAACTTCCCCTGTTCTTGATCAAGAATTCACACCTCATGCTTCTCTAAATGGTGGGTTACTTGATCTCAATGCTCCTCCGTCTCCTTCTGTTAACCATGAAATCAACCTCAACATTCCACCTCCAACTTCCCCTATTCTTGATCAATAATTCATACCTTCTGCTTCTCTAAATGGTGGGTTACTTGATCTCAATGTTCCTCCTTCTCCTTCTGCTAACCATGAAATCAACCTCAACTTTCCACCTCCTCCTTCCCCTGTTCTTGATTAAGAATTCACACCTTCTGATTCACCAAATGGTGGGTTACTTGATCTCAATGTTCTTTCTTCTCCTTCTGCTAACCATGAAATCAACCTCAACTTTCCACCACCACCTTCCCCTGTTCTTGATCAAGAATTCACACCTCCTGCTTCTCCAAATGGTGGGTTACTTTATCTCAATGCTCCTCCTTCTCCTTCTGCTAACCATGAACTCAACCTCAACTTTCAACCTCCAACTTCCCCTATTCTTGATCAAGAATTCACACCTCCTGCTTCTCCTAATGGTGGGTTACTTTATCTCAATGCTCCTCCTTCTCCTTCTGCTAACCATGAAATCAACCTCTACTTTCCACCTCCAACTTCCCCTGTTCTTGATCAAGAATTCACACCTCCTGCTCCTCTAAATGGTGGGTTTCTTTATCTCAATGCTCCTCCTTCTCCTTCTGCTAACCATGAAATCAACCTCAACTTTCCACCTCCACCTTCCCCTGTTCTTGATCTAGAATTCACACCTCCTGCTTCACTAAATGGTGGGTTACTTTATCTCAATGCTCCTCCTTCTCCTTCTGCTAACCATGAAATCAACCTCAACTTTCCATCTCCAACATCCCCTATTCTTGATCAAGAATTCACACCTCTTGCTTCTCTAAATTGTGGGTAACTTGATCTCAATGCTCCTTCTTCTCCTTCTGCTAACCATGAAATCAACCTCAACTTTCCACCTCCAACTTCCCCTGTTCTTGATTGAGAATTCACACCTCCTGCTTCTCCAAATGGTGGGTTACTTGATCTCAGTGCTCCTCATTCTCCTTCTGCAAACCATGAAATCAACCTCAAATTTCCACCTCCACCTTCCCCTGTTCTTGATCAAGAATTCACACCTCTTGCTTCTCTAAATGGTGGGTTACTTGATCTCAATGTTCCTCCTTCTCCTTATGCTAACCATGAAATCAACCTCAACCTTCCCTTGTTCTTGATCAAGAATTCACACCTCATGCTTCTCCAAATGGTGGGTTACTTTATCTCAATGCTTCAACTTCTCCTTCTGCTAACCATGAAATCAAACTCACCTTTCCACCTCCAACTTCCCCTGTTCTAGATCAAGAATTCACACCTCCTACTTCTTTAAATGGTGGGTTACTTGATCTCAATGCTCCTCCTTCTCCTTCTGCTAACCATGAAATCAACCTCAACTTTCCACCACCACCTTCCCCTGTTCTTAATCAAGAATTTACACCTCCTGTTTCTCTAAATCGTGGGTTACTTGATCTCAATGCTCCTCCTTATGCTTCTGCTAACAATGAAATCAACCTCAACTTTCCACCACCACCTTCCCCTGTTCTTGATTAAGAATTCACACCTCATGCTTCTCCAAATGGTGGGTTACTTGATCTCAATGTTCCTTCTTCTCCTATTGCTAACCATGAAATCAACCTCAACTTTCCACCTCCAACTTCCCCTGTTCTTGATCAAGAATTCACACCTCATGCTTCTATAAATGGTGGGTTACTTGATCTCAATGCTCCTCCGTCTCCTTCTGCTAACCATGAAATCAACCTCAACATTCCACCTCCAACTTCCCCTGTTCTTGATCAAGAATTCATACCTTCTGCTTCTCTAAATGGTGGGTTACTTGATCTCAATGTTCCTCCTTCTCCTTCTGCTAACCATGAAATCAACCTCAACTTTCCACCTCCTCCTTCCCCTGTTCTTGATTAAGAATTCACACCTTCTGCTTCTCCAAATGGTGGGTTACTTGATCTCAATGTTCTTTCTTCTCCTTCTGCTAACCATGAAATCAACCTCAACTTTCCACCACCACCTTCCCCTGTTCATGATCAAGAATTCACACCTCCTGCTTCTCCAAATGGTGGGTTACTTTATCTCAATGCTCCTCCTTCTCCTTCTGCTAACCATGAACTCAACCTCAACTTTCAACCTCCAACTTCCCCTGTTCTTGATCAAGAATTCACACCTCCTGCTTCTCCTAATGGTGGGTTACTTTATCTCAATGCTCCTCTTTCTCCTTCTACTAACCATGAAATCAACCTCTACTTTCCACCTCCAACTTCCCCTGTTCTTGATCAAGAATTCACACCTCCTGCCTCTCTAAATGGTGGGTTACTTTATCTCAATGCTCCTCCTTCTCCTTCTGCTAACCATGAAATCAACCTCAACTTTCCACCTCCACCTTCCCCTGTTCTTGATCTAGAATTCACACCTCCTGCTTCTCTAAATGGTGGGTTACTTTATCTCAATGCTCCTCCTTCTCCTTCTGCTAACCATGAAATCAACCTCAACTTTCCATCTCCAACATCCCCTATTCTTGATCAAGCATTCACACCTCTTGCTTCTCTAAATTGTGGGTAACTTGAACTCAATGCTCCTTCTTTTCCTTCTGTTAACCATGAAATCAACCTCAACTTTCCACCTCCAACTTCCCCTGTTCTTGATCGAGAATTCACACCTCCTGCTTCTCCAAATGGTGGGTTACTTGATCTCAGTGCTCCTCATTCTCCTTCTGCTAACCATGAAGTCAACCTCAACTTTCCACCTCCACCTTCCCCTGTTCTTGATTAAGAATTCACACCTCATGCTTCTCCAAATGGTGGGTTACTTGATCTCAATGTTCCTTCTTCTCCTATTGCTAACCATGAAATCAACCTCAACTTTCCACCTCCAACTTCCCCTGTTCTTGATCAAGAATTCACACCTCATGCTTCTATAAATGGTGGGTTACTTGATCTCAATGCTCCTCCGTCTTCTTCTGCTAACCATGAAATCAACCTCAACATTCCACCTCCAACTTCCCCTGTTCTTGATCAAGAATTCATACCTTCTGCTTCTCTAAATGGTGGGTTACTTGATCTCAATGTTCCTCCTTCTCCTTCTGCTAACCATGAAATCAACCTCAACTTTCCACCTCCTCCTTCCCCTGTTCTTGATTAAGAATTCACACCTTCTGCTTCTCCAAATGGTGGGTTACTTGATCTCAATGTTCTTTCTTCTCCTTCTGCTAACCATGAAATCAACCTCAACTTTCCACCACCACCTTCCCCTGTTCATGATCAAGAATTCACACCTCCTGCTTCTCCAAATGGTGGGTTACTTTATCTCAATGCTCCTCCTTCTCCTTCTGCTAACCATGAACTCAACCTCAACTTTCAACCTCCAACTTCCCCTGTTCTTGATCAAGAATTCACACCTCCTGCTTCTCCTAATGGTGGGTTACTTTATCTCAATGCTCCTCTTTCTCCTTCTACTAACCATGAAATCAACCTCTACTTTCCACCTCCAACTTCCCCTGTTCTTGATCAAGAATTCACACCTCCTGCCTCTCTAAATGGTGGGTTACTTTATCTCAATGCTCCTCCTTCTCCTTCTGCTAACCATGAAATCAACCTCAACTTTCCACCTCCACCTTCCCCTGTTCTTGATCTAGAATTCACACCTCCTGCTTCTCTAAATGGTGGGTTACTTTATCTCAATGCTCCTCCTTCTCCTTCTGCTAACCATGAAATCAACCTCAACTTTCCATCTCCAACATCCCCTATTCTTGATCAAGCATTCACACCTCTTGCTTCTCTAAATTGTGGGTAACTTGATCTCAATGCTCCTTCTTTTCCTTCTGTTAACCATGAAATCAACCTCAACTTTCCACCTCCAACTTCCCCTGTTCTTGATCGAGAATTCACACCTCCTGCTTCTCCAAATGGTGGGTTACTTGATCTCAGTGCTCCTCATTCTCCTTCTGCTAACCATGAAGTCAACCTCAACTTTCCACCTCCACCTTCCCCTGTTCTTGATTAAGAATTCACACCTCATGCTTCTCCAAATGGTGGGTTACTTGATCTCAATGTTCCTTCTTCTCCTATTGCTAACCATGAAATCAACCTCAACTTTCCACCTCCAACTTCCCCTGTTCTTGATCAAGAATTCACACCTCATGCTTCTATAAATGGTGGGTTACTTGATCTCAATGCTCCTCCGTCTCCTTCTGCTAACCATGAAATCAACCTCAACATTCCACCTCCAACTTCCCCTGTTCTTGATCAAGAATTCATACCTTCTGCTTCTCTAAATGGTGGGTTACTTGATCTCAATGTTCCTCCTTCTCCTTCTGCTAACCATGAAATCAACCTCAACTTTCCACCTCCTCCTTCCCCTGTTCTTGATTAAGAATTCACACCTTCTGCTTCTCCAAATGGTGGGTTACTTGATCTCAATGTTCTTTCTTCTCCTTCTGCTAACCATGAAATCAACCTCAACTTTCCACCACCACCTTCCCCTGTTCATGATCAAGAATTCACACCTCCTGCTTCTCCAAATGGTGGGTTACTTTATCTCAATGCTCCTCCTTCTCCTTCTGCTAACCATGAACTCAACCTCAACTTTCAACCTCCAACTTCCCCTGTTCTTGATCAAGAATTCACACCTCCTGCTTCTCCTAATGGTGGGTTACTTTATCTCAATGCTCCTCTTTCTCCTTCTACTAACCATGAAATCAACCTCTACTTTCCACCTCCAACTTCCCCTGTTCTTGATCAAGAATTCACACCTCCTGCCTCTCTAAATGGTGGGTTACTTTATCTCAATGCTCCTCCTTCTCCTTCTGCTAACCATGAAATCAACCTCAACTTTCCACCTCCACCTTCCCCTGTTCTTGATCTAGAATTCACACCTCCTGCTTCTCTAAATGGTGGGTTACTTTATCTCAATGCTCCTCCTTCTCCTTCTGCTAACCATGAAATCAACCTCAACTTTCCATCTCCAACATCCCCTATTCTTGATCAAGCATTCACACCTCTTGCTTCTCTAAATTGTGGGTAACTTGATCTCAATGCTCCTTCTTTTCCTTCTGTTAACCATGAAATCAACCTCAACTTTCCACCTCCAACTTCCCCTGTTCTTGATCGAGAATTCACACCTCCTGCTTCTCCAAATGGTGGGTTACTTGATCTCAGTGCTCCTCATTCTCCTTCTGCAAACCATGAAATCAACCTCAAATTTCCACCTCCACCTTCCCCTGTTCTTGATCAAGAATTCACACCTCCTGCTTCTCTAAATGGTGGGTTACTTGATCTCAATGTTCCTCTGTCTCCTTATGCTAACCATGAAATCAACCTCAACCTTCCCTTGTTCTTGATCAAGAATTCACACCTCATGCTTCTCCAAATGGTGGGTTACTTTATCTCAATGCTTCTAATTCTCCTTCTGCTAACCATGAAATCAAACTCACCTTTCCACCTCCAACTTCCCCTGTTCTTGATCAAGAATTCACACCTCCTGCTTCTCTAAATGGTGGGTTACATGATCTCAATGCTCCTCTGTCTCCTTCTGCTAACCATGAAATCAACCTCAACTTTCCACCTCCACCTTCCCCTGTTTTTGATCAATAATTCACACCTTCTGCTTTTCCAAATGGTGGGTTACTTTATCTCAATGCTCCTCCTTCTCCTTCTGCTAACCATGAAATCAACCTCAACTTTCCACCTCCACCTTCCCCTGTTCTTGATCAAGAATCCACACCTCATGCTTCTCTAAATGGTGGGTAACTTGATCTCAATGTTCCTCCTTCTCCTTCTGCTAACCATGAAATCAACCTCAACTTTCCACCTCCACCTTCCCCTGTTCTTTATTAAGAATTCACACCTCCTGCTTCTCCAAATGGTGGGTTACTTGATCTCAATGTTCCTTCTTCTCCTTCTGCTAACCATGAAATCAACCTCAACTTTCCACCTCCAACTTCCCCTGTTCTTGATCAAGAATTCACACCTCATGCTTCTCTAAATGGTGGGCTACTTGATCTCAATGCTCCTCCGTCTCCTTCTGCTAACCATGAAATCAACCTCAACTTTCCACCTCCAACTTCCCCTGTTCTTGATCAAGAATTCACACCTCCTGCTTCTCTAAATGGCGGGTTACTTGATCTCAATGTTCCTCTTTCTCCTTCTGCTAACCATGAAATCAACCTCAACTTTCCACCACCACCTTCCCCTGTTCTTGATCAAGAATTCACACCTCCTGCTTCTCCAAATGGTGGGTTACTTTATCTCAATGCTCCTTCTTCTCCTTCTGCTAACCATGAAATCAACCTCGACTTTCCACCTCCAACTTCCCCTGTTCTTGATCAAGAATTCACACCTCCTGCTTCTCCTAATGGTGGGTTACTTTATCTCAATGGTCCTCCTTCTCCTTCTGCTAACCATGAAATCAACCTCTACTTTCCACCTCTAACTTCCCCTATTCTTGATCAAGAATTCACACCTCCTGCTTCTCTAAATGGTGGGTTACTTTATCTCAATGTTCCTCCTTCTCCTTCTGCTAACCATGAAATCAACCTCAATTTTCCACCTCCACCTTCCCCTGTTCTTGATCAATAATTCACACCTCCTGCTTTTCCAAATGGTGGGTTACTTTATCTCAATGCTCCTCCTTCTCCTTCTTCTAACCATGAAATCAACCTCAACTTTCAACCTCCACCTTCCCCTGTTCTTGATCACGAATTCACACCTCCTGCTTCTCTAAATTATGGGTAACTTGATCTCAATGCTCCTTCTTCTCCTTCTGCTAACCATGAAATCAACCTAAACATTCCACCTCCACCTTCCCCTATTCTTGATCAAGAATTCACACCTCCTGCTTCTCTAAATGGTGGGTTACTTGATCTCAATGCTCCTCCTTCTCCTTCTACTAACCATGAAATCAACCTCAACTTTCCATCTCCACCTTCCCCTGTTCTTGATCAATAATTCACATCTCCTGCTTCTCTAAATGGTGGGTTACTTGAGCTCAAGGCTCCTCCTTCTCCTTCTGCTAACCATGAAATCAACTTCAACTTTCCACCTCCAACTTTACCTGTTCTTGATCAAGAATTCACACCTCCCGCTTCTCTAAATGGTGGGTTACTTGATCTCAATACTCCTCCTTCTCCTTCTGCGAACCATGAAATCAACCTTAACTTTCCACCTCCACCTTCCCCTGTTCTTGATCAAGAATTCACACCTCCTGTTTCTCTAAATTGTGGGTAACTTGATCTCAATGCTCCTTCTTCTCCTTCTGCTAACCATGAAATCAACCTAAACATTCCACCTCCACCTTCCCCTATTCTTGATCAAGAATTCACACCTCCTGCTTCCCTAAATGGTGGGTTACTTGATTTCAATGCTCCTCCTTCTCCTTCTACTAACCATGAAATCAACCTCAACTTTCCACCTCCAACATTCCCTGTTCTTGATCAAGAATTCACACCTCCTGCTTCTCTAAATGGTGGGTTACATGATCTCAATGCTCCTCCTTCTCCTTCTGCTAACCATGAAATCAACCTCAACTTTCCACCTCCACCTTCCCCCGTTCTTGATCAAGAATTCACACCTCCTGCTTCTCTAAGTGGTGGGTTACTTGATCTCAATGCTCCTCCTTCTCCTTCTGCTAACCATGAAATCAACCTCAACTTTCCACCACCACCTTCCCCTGTTCTTAATCAAGAATTCACACCTCCTGTTTCTCTAAATGGTGGGTTACTTGATCTCAATGCTCCTCCTTATCCTTCTGCTAACAATGAAATCAACCTCAACTTTCCACCTCCACCTTCCCCTGTTCTTGATTAAGAATTCACACCTCATGCTTCTCCAAATGGTGGGTTACTTGATCTCAATGTTCCTTCTTCTCCTATTGCTAACCATGAAATCAACCTCAACTTTCCACCTCCAACTTCCCCTGTTCTTGATCAAGAATTCACACCTCATGCTTCTCTAAATAGTGGGTTACTTGATCTCAATGCTCCTCCGTCTCCTTCTGCTAACCATGAAATCAACCTCAACTTTCCACCTCCACCTTCCCCTGTTCTTGATCAATAATTCACACCTCCTGCTTTTCTAAATGGTGGGTTACTTTATCTCAATGCTCCTCCTTCTCCTTCTTCTAACCATGAAATCAACCTCAACTTTCAACCTCCACCTTCCCCTGTTCTTGATCAAGAATTCACACCTCCTATTTCTCTAAATTGTGGGTAACTTGATCTCAATGCTCCTTCTTCTCCTTCTGCTAACCATGAAATCAACCTAAACATTCCACCTCCACCTTCCCCTATTCTTGATCAAGAATTCACACCTCCTGCTTCTCTAAATGGTGGGTTACTTGATCTCAATGCTCCTGCTTCTCCTTCTACTAACCATGAAATCAACCTCAACTTTCCACCTCCAACATTCCCTGTTCTTGATCAAGAATTCACACCTCCTGCTTCTCTAAATGGTGGGTTACATGATCTCAATGCTCCTCCTTCTCCTTCTGCTAACCATGAAATCAACCTCAACTTTCCACCTCCACCTTCCCCCGTTCTTGATCAAGAATTCACACCTCCTGCTTCTCTAAGTGGTGGGTTACTTGATCTCAATGCTCCTCCTTCTCCTTCGGCTTACCATGAAATCAACCTCAACTTTCCACCACCACCTTCCCCTGTTCTTAATCAAGAATTCACACCTCCTGTTTCTCTAAATGGTGGGTTACTTGATCTCAATGCTCCTCCTTATCCTTCTGCTAACAATGAAATCAACCTCAACTTTCCACCTCCGCCTTCCCCTGTTCTTGATTAAGAATTCACACCTCAAGCTTCTCCAAATGGTAGGTTACTTGATCTCAATGTTCCTTCTTCTCCAATTGCTAACCATGAAATCAACCTCAACTTTCCACCTCC
Organism: Lathyrus tuberosus; assembly: GCA_022829125.1. Classification (NCBI taxonomy): domain Eukaryota; kingdom Viridiplantae; phylum Streptophyta; class Magnoliopsida; order Fabales; family Fabaceae; genus Lathyrus; species Lathyrus tuberosus. Next base: position 5,389,584 of record JALAZF010000315.1, on the reverse strand, counting down.
AACTTCCCCTGTTCTTGATCAAGAATTCACACCTCCTGCTTCTCTAAATGGTGGGTTACATGATCTCAATGCTCCTCCTTCTCCTTCTGCTAACCATGAAATCAACCTCAACTTTCCACCTCCACCTTCCCCCGTTCTTGATCAAGAATTCACACCTCCTGCTTCTCTAAGTGGTGGGTTACTTGATCTCAATGCTCCTCCTTCTCCTTCTGCTAACCATGAAATCAACCTCAACTTTCCACCACCACCTTCCCCTGTTCTTAATCAAGAATTCACACCTCCTATTTCTCTAAATGGTGGGTTACTTGATCTCAATGCTCCTCCTTATCCTTCTGCTAACAATGAAATCAACCTCAACTTTCCACCTCCACCTTCCCCTGTTCTTGATTAAGAATTCACACCTCATGCTTCTCCAAATGGTGGGTTACTTGATCTCAATGTTCCTTCTTCTCCTATTGCTAACCATGAAATCAACCTCAACTTTCCACATCCAACTTCCCCTGTTCTTGATAAAGAATTCACACCTCATGCTTCTCTAAATAGTGGGTTACTTGATCTCAATGCTCCTCCGTCTCCTTCTGCTAACCATGAAATCAACCTCAACTTTCCACCTCCACCTACCCCTGTTCTTGATCAATAATTCACACCTCCTGCTTTTCCAAATGGTGGGTTACTTTATCTCAATGCTCCTCCTTCTCCTTCTTTTAACCATGAAATCAACCTCAACATTCAACCTCCACCTTCCCCTGTTCTTGATCAAGAATTCACACCTCCTGTTTCTCTAAATTGTGGGTAACTTGATCTCAATGCTCCTTCTTCTCCTTCTGCTAACCATGAAATCAACCTAAACATTCCACCTCCACCTTCCCCTATTCTTGATCAAGAATTCACACCTCTTGCTTCTCTAAATGGTGGGTTACTTGATCTCAATGCTCCTCCTTCTCCTTCTACTAACCATGAAATCAACCTCAACTTTCCATCTCCACCTTCCCCTGTTCTTGATCAAGAATTCACACCTCCTGCTTCTCTAAATGGTGGGTTACTTGAGCTCAAGGCTCCTCCTTCTCCTTCTGCTAACCATGAAATCAACTTCAACTTTCCACCTCCAACTTTACCTGTTCTTGATCAAGAATTCACACCTCCCGCTTCTCTAAATGGTGGGTTACTTGATCTCAATACTCCTCCTTCTCCTTCTGCGAACCATGAAATCAACCTTAACTTTCCACCTCCACCTTCCCCTGTTCTTGATCAAGAATTCACACCTCCTGTTTCTCTAAATTGTGGGTAACTTGATCTCAATGCTCCTTCTTCTCCTTCTGCTAACCATGAAATCAACCTAAACATTCCACCTCCACCTTCCCCTATTCTTGATCAAGAATTCACACCTCCTGCTTCCCTAAATGGTGGGTTACTTGATCTCAATGCTCCTCCTTCTCCTTCTACTAACCATGAAATCAACCTCAACTTTCCACCTCCAACATTCCCTGTTCTTGATCAAGAATTCACACCTCCTGCTTCTCTAAATGGTGGGTTACATGATCTCAATGCTCCTCCTTCTCCTTCTGCTAACCATGAAATCAACCTCAACTTTCCACATCCACCTTCCCCCGTTCTTGATCAAGAATTCACACCTCCTGCTTCTCTAAGTGGTGGGTTACTTGATCTCAATGCTCCTCCTTCTCCTTCTGCTAACCATGAAATCAACCTCAACTTTCCACCACCACCTTCCCCTGTTCTTAATCAAGAATTCACACCTCCTGTTTCTCTAAATGGTGGGTTACTTGATCTCAATGCTCCTCCTTATCCTTCTGCTAACAATGAAATCAACCTCAACTTTCCACCTCCACCTTCCCCTGTTCTTGATTAAGAATTCACACCTCCTGCTTCTCCAAATGGTGGGTTACTTGATCTCAATGTTCCTTCTTCTCCTATTGCTAACCATGAAATCAACCTCAACTTTCCACCTCCAACTTCCCCTGTTCTTGATCAAGAATTCACACCTCATGCTTCTCTAAATAGTGGGTTACTTGATCTCAATGCTCCTCCGTCTCCTTCTGCTAACCATGAAATCAACCTCAACTTTCCACCTCCACCTTCCCCTGTTCTTGATCAATAATTCACACCTCCTGCTTTTCCAAATGGTGGGTTACTTTATCTCAATGCTCCTCCTTCTCCTTCTTCTAACCATGAAATCAACCTCAACTTTCAACCTCCACCTTCCCCTGTTCTTGATCAAGAATTCACACCTCCTGTTTCTCTAAATTGTGGGTAACTTGATCTCAATGCTCCTTCTTCTCCTTCTGCTAACCATGAAATCAACCTAAACATTCCACCTCCACCTTCCCCTATTCTTGATCAAGAATTCACACCTCCTGCTTCTCTAAATGGTGGGTTACTTGATTTCAATGCTCCTGCTTCTCCTTCTACTAACCATGAAATCAACCTCAACTTTCCACCTCCAACATTCCCTGTTCTTGATCAAGAATTCACACCTCCTGCTTCTCTAAATGGTGGGTTACATGATCTCAATGCTCCTCCTTCTCCTTCTGCTAACCATGAAATCAACCTCAACTTTCCACCTCCACCTTCCCCCGTTCTTGATCAAGAATTCACACCTCCTGCTTCTCTAAGTGGTGGGTTACTTGATCTCAATGCTCCTCCTTCTCCTTCGGCTAACCATGAAATCAACCTCAACTTTCCACCACCACCTTCCCCTGTTCTTAATCAAGAATTCACACCTCCTGTTTCTCTAAATGGTGGGTTACTTGATCTCAATGCTCCTCCTTATCCTTCTGCTAACAATGAAATCAACCTCAACTTTCCACCTCCGCCTTCCCCTGTTCTTGATTAAGAATTCACACCTCAAGCTTCTCCAAATGGTAGGTTACTTGATCTCAATGCTCCTCCTTCTCCTTCTACTAACCATGAAATCAACCTCAACTTTCCACCTCCAACTTCCCCTGTTCTTGATCAAGAATTCACACCTCCTGCTTCTCTAAATGGTGGGTTACATGATCTCAATGCTCCTCCTTCTCCTTCTGCTAACCATGAAATCAACCTCAACTTTCCACCTCCACCTTCCCCCGTTCTTGATCAAGAATTCACACCTCCTGCTTCTCTAAGTGGTGGGTTACTTGATCTCAATGCTCCTCCTTCTCCTTCTGCTAACCATGAAATCAACCTCAACTTTCCACCACCACCTTCCCCTGTTCTTAATCAAGAATTCACACCTCCTATTTCTCTAAATGGTGGGTTACTTGATCTCAATGCTCCTCCTTATCCTTCTGCTAACAATGAAATCAACCTCAACTTTCCACCTCCACCTTCCCCTGTTCTTGATTAAGAATTCACACCTCATGCTTCTCCAAATGGTGGGTTACTTGATCTCAATGTTCCTTCTTCTCCTATTGCTAACCATGAAATCAACCTCAACTTTCCACATCCAACTTCCCCTGTTCTTGATAAAGAATTCACACCTCATGCTTCTCTAAATAGTGGGTTACTTGATCTCAATGCTCCTCCGTCTCCTTCTGCTAACCATGAAATCAACCTCAACTTTCCACCTCCACCTACCCCTGTTCTTGATCAATAATTCACACCTCCTGCTTTTCCAAATGGTGGGTTACTTTATCTCAATGCTCCTCCTTCTCCTTCTTTTAACCATGAAATCAACCTCAACTTTCCACCTCCACCTTCCCCTGTTCTTGATCAAGAATCCACACCTCATGCTTCTCTAAATGGTGGGTAACTTGATCTCAATGTTCCTCCTTCTCCTTCTGCTAACCATGAAATCAACCTCAACTTTCCACCTCCACCTTCCCCTGTTCTTTATTAAGAATTCACACCTCCTGCTTCTCCAAATGGTGGGTTACTTGATCTCAATGCTCCTCCTTCTCCTTCTACTAACCATGAAATCAACCTCAACTTTCCATCTCCACCTTCCCCTGTTCTTGATCAAGAATTCACACCTCCTGCTTCTCTAAATGGTGGGCTACTTGATCTCAATGCTCCTCCGTCTCCTTCTGCTAACCATGAAATCAACCTCAACTTTCCACCTCCAACTTCCCCTGTTCTTGATCAAGAATTCACACCTCCTGCTTCTCTAAATGGCGGGTTACTTGATCTCAATGTTCCTCTTTCTCCTTCTGCTAACCATGAAATCAACCTCAACTTTCCACCACCACCTTCCCCTGTTCTTGATCAAGAATTCACACCTCCTGCTTCTCCAAATGGTGGGTTACTTTATCTCAATGCTCCTTCTTCTCCTTCTGCTAACCATGAAATCAACCTCGACTTTCCACCTCCAACTTCCCCTGTTCTTGATCAAGAATTCACACCTCCTGCTTCTCCTAATGGTGGGTTACTTTATCTCAATGGTCCTCCTTCTCCTTCTGCTAACCATGAAATCAACCTCTACTTTCCACCTCTAACTTCCCCTATTCTTGATCAAGAATTCACACCTCCTGCTTCTCTAAATGGTGGGTTACTTTATCTCAATGTTCCTCCTTCTCCTTCTGCTAACCATGAAATCAACCTCAACTTTCCACCTCCACCTTCCCCTGTTCTTGATCAATAATTCACACCTCCTGCTTTTCCAAATGGTGGGTTACTTTATCTCAATGCTCCTCCTTCTCCTTCTTCTAACCATGAAATCAACCTCAACTTTCAACCTCCACCTTCCCCTGTTCTTGATCACGAATTCACACCTCCTGCTTCTCTAAATTATGGGTAACTTGATCTCAATGCTCCTTCTTCTCCTTCTGCTAACCATGAAATCAACCTAAACATTCCACCTCCACCTTCCCCTATTCTTGATCAAGAATTCACACCTCCTGCTTCTCTAAATGGTGGGTTACTTGATCTCAATGCTCCTCCTTCTCCTTCTACTAACCATGAAATCAACCTCAACTTTCCATCTCCACCTTCCCCTGTTCTTGATCAATAATTCACATCTCCTGCTTCTCTAAATGGTGGGTTACTTGAGCTCAAGGCTCCTCCTTCTCCTTCTGCTAACCATGAAATCAACTTCAACTTTCCACCTCCAACTTTCCCTGTTCTTGATCAAGAATTCACACCTCCTGCTTCTCCAAATGGTGGGTTACTTGATCTCAATGCTCCTCCTTCTCCTTCTGCTAACCATGAAATCAACCTCAACTTTCCACCACCACCTTCCCCTGTTCTTAATCAAGAATTCACACCTCCTGTTTCTCTAAATGGTGGGTTACTTGATCTCAATGCTCCTCCTTATCCTTCTGCTAACAATGAAATCAACCTCAACTTTCCACCTCCACCTTCCCCTGTTCTTGATTAAGAATTCACACCTCATGCTTCTCCAAATGGTGGGTTACTTGATCTCAATGTTCCTTCTTCTCCTATTGCTAACCATGAAATCAACCTCAACTTTCCACCTCCAACTTCCCCTGTTCTTGATCAAGAATTCACACCTCCCGCTTCTCTAAATGGTGGGTTACTTGATCTCAATACTCCTCCTTCTCCTTCTGCGAACCATGAAATCAACCTTAACTTTCCACCTCCACCTTCCCCTGTTCTTGATCAAGAATTCACACCTCCTGTTTCTCTAAATTGTGGGTAACTTGATCTCAATGCTCCTTCTTCTCCTTCTGCTAACCATGAAATCAACCTAAACATTCCACCTCCACCTTCCCCTATTCTTGATCAAGAATTCACACCTCCTGCTTCCCTAAATGGTGGGTTACTTGATTTCAATGCTCCTCCTTCTCCTTCTACTAACCATGAAATCAACCTCAACTTTCCACCTCCACCTTCCCCCGGTCATGATCAAGAATTCACACCTCCTGCTTCTCTAAGTGGTGGGTTACTTGATCTCAATGCTCCTCCTTCTCCTTCTGCTAACCATGAAATCAACCTCAACTTTCCACCACCACCTTCCCCTGTTCTTAATCAAGAATTCACACCTCCTGTTTCTCTAAATGGTGGGTTACTTGATCTCAATGCTCCTCCTTATCCTTCTGCTAACAATGAAATCAACCTCAACTTTCCACCTCCACCTTCCCCTGTTCTTGATTAAGAATTCACACCTCATGCTTCTCCAAATGGTGGGTTACTTGATCTCAATGTTCCTTCTTCTCCTATTGCTAACCATGAAATCAACCTCAACTTTCCACCTCCAACTTCCCCTGTTCTTGATCAAGAATTCACACCTCATGCTTCTCTAAATAGTGGGTTACTTGATCTCAATGCTCCTCCGTCTCCTTCTGCTAACCATGAAATCAACCTCAACTTTCCACCTCCACCTTCCCCTGTTCTTGATCAATAATTCACACCTCCTGCTTTTCCAAATGGTGGGTTACTTTATCTCAATGCTCCTCCTTCTCCTTCTTCTAACCATGAAATCAACCTCAACTTTCAACCTCCACCTTCCCCTGTTCTTGATCAAGAATTCACACCTCCTGTTTCTCTAAATTGTGGGTAACTTGATCTCAATGCTCCTTCTTCTCCTTCTGCTAACCATGAAATCAACCTAAACATTCCACCTCCACCTTCCCCTATTCTTGATCAAGAATTCACACCTCCTGCTTCTCTAAATGGTGGGTTACTTGATCTCAATGCTCCTGCTTGTCCTTCTACTAACCATGAAATCAACCTCAACTTTCCACCTCCAACATTCCCTGTTCTTGATCAAGAATTCACACCTCCTGCTTCTCTAAATGGTGGGTTACATGATCTCAATGCTCCTCCTTCTCCTTCTGCTAACCATGAAATCAACCTCAACTTTCCACCTCCACCTTCCCCCGTTCTTGATCAAGAATTCACACCTCCTGCTTCTCTAAGTGGTGGGTTACTTGATCTCAATGCTCCTCCTTCTCCTTCGGCTAACCATGAAATCAACCTCAACTTTCCACCACCACCTTCCCCTGTTCTTAATCAAGAATTCACACCTCCTGTTTCTCTAAATGGTGGGTTACTTGATCTCAATGCTCCTCCTTATCCTTCTGCTAACAATGAAATCAACCTCAACTTTCCACCTCCGCCTTCCCCTGTTCTTGATTAAGAATTCACACCTCAAGCTTCTCCAAATGGTAGGTTACTTGATCTCAATGTTCCTTCTTCTCCAATTGCTAACCATGAAATCAACCTCAACTTTCCACCTCCAACTTCCCCTGTTCTTGATCAAGAATTCACACCTCCTGCTTCTCTAAATGGTGGGTTACATGATCTCAATGCTCCTCCTTCTCCTTCTGCTAACCATGAAATCAACCTCAACTTTCCACCTCCACCTTCCCCCGTTCTTGATCAAGAATTCACACCTCCTGCTTCTCTAAGTGGTGGGTTACTTGATCTCAATGCTCCTCCTTCTCCTTCTGCTAACCATGAAATCAACCTCAACTTTCCACCACCACCTTCCCCTGTTCTTAATCAAGAATTCACACCTCCTATTTCTCTAAATGGTGGGTTACTTGATCTCAATGCTCCTCCTTATCCTTCTGCTAACAATGAAATCAACCTCAACTTTCCACCTCCACCTTCCCCTGTTCTTGATTAAGAATTCACACCTCATGCTTCTCCAAATGGTGGGTTACTTGATCTCAATGTTCCTTCTTCTCCTATTGCTAACCATGAAATCAACCTCAACTTTCCACATCCAACTTCCCCTGTTCTTGATAAAGAATACACACCTCATGCTTCTCTAAATAGTGGGTTACTTGATCTCAATGCTCCTCCGTCTCCTTCTGCTAACCATGAAATCAACCTCAACTTTCCACCTCCACCTACCCCTGTTCTTGATCAATAATTCACACCTCCTGCTTTTCCAAATGGTGGGTTACTTTATCTCAATGCTCCTCCTTCTCCTTCTTTTAACCATGAAATCAACCTCAACATTCAACCTCCACCTTCCCCTGTTCTTGATCAAGAATTCACACCTCCTGTTTCTCTAAATTGTGGGTAACTTGATCTCAATGCTCCTTCTTCTCCTTCTTCTAACCATGAAATCAACCTAAACATTCCACCTCCACCTTCCCCTATTCTTGATCAAGAATTCACACCTCTTGCTTCTCTAAATGGTGGGTTACTTGATCTCAATGCTCCTCCTTCTCCTTCTACTAACCATGAAATCAACCTCAACTTTCCATCTCCACCTTCCCCTGTTCTTGATCAAGAATTCACACCTCCTGCTTCTCTAAATGGTGGGTTACTTGAGCTCAAGGCTCCTCCTTCTCCTTCTGCTAACCATGAAATCAACTTCAACTTTCCACCTCCAACTTTACCTGTTCTTGATCAAGAATTCACACCTCCCGCTTCTCTAAATGGTGGGTTACTTGATCTCAATACTCCTCCTTCTCCTTCTGCGAACCATGAAATCAACCTTAACTTTCCACCTCCACCTTCCCCTGTTCTTGATCAAGAATTCACACCTCCTGTTTCTCTAAATTGTGGGTAACTTGATCTCAATGCTCCTTCTTCTCCTTCTGCTAACCATGAAATCAACCTAAACATTCCACCTCCACCTTCCCCTATTCTTGATCAAGAATTCACACCTCCTGCTTCCCTAAATGGTGGGTTACTTGATCTCAATGCTCCTCCTTCTCCTTCTACTAACCATGAAATCAACCTCAACCTTCCACCTCCAACATTCCCTGTTCTTGATCAAGAATTCACACCTCCTGCTTCTCTAAATGGTGGGTTACATGATCTCAATGCTCCTCCTTCTCCTTCTGCTAACCATGAAATCAACCTCAACTTTCCACCTCCACCTTCCCCCGTTCTTGATCAAGAATTTACACCTCCTGCTTCTCTAAGTGGTGGGTTACTTGACCTCAATGCTCCTCCTTCTCCTTCTGCTAACCATGAAATCAACCTCAACTTTCCACCACCACCTTCCCCTGTTCTTAATCAAGAATTCACACCTCCTGTTTCTCTAAATGGTGGGTTACTTGATCTCAATGCTCCTCCTTATCCTTCTGCTAACAATGAAATCAACCTCAACTTTCCACCTCCACCTTCCCCTGTTCTTGATTAAGAATTCACACCTCATGCTTCTCCAAATGGTGGGTTACTTGATCTCAATGTTCCTTCTTCTCCTATTGCTAACCATGAAATCAACCTCAACTTTCCACCTCCAACTTCCCCTGTTCTTGATCAAGAATTCACACCTCATGCTTCTCTAAATAGAGGGTTACTTGATCTCAATGCTCCTCCGTCTCCTTCTGCTAACCATGAAATCAACCTCAACTTTCCACCTCCACCTTCCCCTGTTCTTGATCAATAATTCACACCTCCTGCTTTTCCAAATGGTGGGTTACTTTATATCAATGCTCCTCCTTCTCCTTCTTCTAACCATGAAATCAACCTCAACTTTCAACCTCCACCTTCCCCTGTTCTTGATCAAGAATTCACACCTCCTGTTTCTCTAAATTGTGGGTAACTTGATCTCAATGCTCCTTCTTCTCCTTCTGCTAACCATGAAATCAACCTAAACATTCCACCTCCACCTTCCCCTATTCTTGATCAAGAATTCACACCTCCTGCTTCTCTAAATGGTGGGTTACTTGATCTCAATGCTCCTCCTTCTCCTTCTACTAACCATGAAATCAACCTCAACTTTCCACCTCCAACATTCCCTGTTCTTGATCAAGAATTCACACCTCCTGCTTCTCTAAATGGTGGGTTACATGATCTCAATTCTCCTCCTTCTCCTTCTGCTAACCATGAAATCAACCTCACCTTTCCACCTCCACCTTCCCCCGTTCTTGATCAAGAATTCACACCTCCTGCTTCTCTAAGTGGTGGGTTACTTGATCTCAATGCTCCTCCTTCTCCTTCTGCTAACCATGAAATCAACCTCAACTTTCCACCACCACCTTCCCCTGTTCTTAATCAAGAATTCACACCTCCTGTTTCTCTAAATGGTGGGTTACTTGATCTCAATGCTCCTCCTTATCCTTCTGCTAACAATGAAATCAACCTCAACTTTCCACCTCCGCCTTCCCCTGTTCTTGATTAAGAATTCACACCTCAAGCTTCTCCAAATGGTGGGTTACTTGATCTCAATGTTCCTTCTTCTCCAATTGCTAACCATGAAATCAACCTCAACTTTCCACCTCCAACTTCCCCTGTTCTTGATCAAGAATTCACACCTCCTGCTTCTCTAAATGGTGGGTTACATGATCTCAATGCTCCTCCTTCTCCTTCTGCTAACCATGAAATCAACCTCAACTTTCCACCTCCACCTTCCCCCGTTCTTGATCAAGAATTCACACCTCCTGCTTCTCTAAGTGGTGGGTTACTTGATCTCAATGCTCCTCCTTCTCCTTCTGCTAACCATGAAATCAACCTCAACTTTCCACCACCACCTTCCCCTGTTCTTAATCAAGAATTCACACCTCCTGTTTCTCTAAATGGTGGGTTACTTGATCTCAATGCTCCTCCTTATCCTTCTGCTAACAATGAAATCAACCTCAACTTTCCACCTCCACCTTCCCCTGTTCTTGATTAAGAATTCACACCTCATGCTTCTCCAAATGGTGGGTTACTTGATCTCAATGTTCCTTCTTCTCCTATTGCTAACCATGAAATCAACCTCAACTTTCCACCTCCAACTTCCCCTGTTCTTGATCAAGAATTCACACCTCATGCTTCTCTAAATAGTGGGTTACTTGATCTCAATGCTCCTCCGTCTCCTTCGGCTAACCATGAAATCAACCTCAACTTTCCACCTCCACCTACCCCTGTTCTTGATCAATAATTCACACCTCCTGCTTTTCCAAATGGTGGGTTACTTTATCTCAATGCTCCTCCTTCTCCTTCTTTTAACCATGAAATCAACCTCAACTTTCAACCTCCACCTTCCCCTGTTCTTGATCAAGAATTCACACCTCCTGTTTCTCTAAATTGTGGGTAACTTGATCTCAATGCTCCTTCTTCTCCTTCTGCTAACCATGAAATCAACCTAAACATTCCACCTCCACCTTCCCCTATTCTTGATCAAGAATTCACACCTCCTGCTTCTCTAAATGGTGGGTTACTTGATCTCAATGCTCCTCCTTCTCCTTCTACTAACCATGAAATCAACCTCAACTTTCCACCTCCAACATTCCCTGTTCTTGATCAAGAATTCACACCTCCTGCTTCTCTAAATGGTGGGTTACATGATCTCAATGCTCCTCCTTCTCCTTCTGCTAACCATGAAATCAACCTCAACTTTCCACCTCCACCTTCCCCCGTTCTTGATCAAGAATTCACACCTCCTGCTTCTCTAAGTGGTGGGTTACTTGATCTCAATGCTCCTCCTTCTCCTTCTGCTAACCATGAAATCAACCTCAACTTTCCACCACCACCTTCCACTGTTCTTAATCAAGAATTCACACCTCCTGTTTCTCTAAATGGTGGGTTACTTGATCTCAATGCTCCTCCTTATCCTTCTGCTAACAATGAAATCAACCTCAACTTTCCACCTCCACCTTCCCCTGTGCTTGATTAAGAATTCACACCTCATGCTTCTCCAAATGGTGGGTTACTTGATCTCAATGTTCCTTCTTCTCCTATTGCTAACCATGAAATCAACCTCAACTTTCCACCTCCAACTTCCCCTGTTCTTGATCAAGAATTCACACCTCATGCTTCTCTAAATAGTGGGTTACTTGATCTCAATGCTCCTCCGTCTCCTTCTGCTAACCATGAAATCAACCTCAACTTTCCACCTCCACCTTCCCCTGTTCTTGATCAATAATTCACACCTCCTGCTTTTCCAAATGGTGGGTTACTTTATCTCAATGCTCCTCCTTCTCCTTCTTCTAACCATGAAATCAACCTCAAATTTCAACCTCCACCTTCCCCTGTTCTTGATCAAGAATTCACACCTCCTGCTTCTCTAAATTGTGGGTAACTTGATCTCAATGCTCCTTCTTCTCCTTCTGCTAACCATGAAATCAACCTAAACATTCCACCTCCACCTTCCCCTATTCTTGATCAAGAATTGACACCTCCTGCTTCTCTAAATGGTGGGTTACTTGATCTCAATGCTCCTCCTTCTCCTTCTACTAACCATGAAATCAACCTCAACTTTCCATCTCCACCTTCCCCTGTTCTTGATCAAGAATTCACACCTCCTGCTTCTCTAAATGGTGGGTTACTTGAGCTCAAGGCTCCTCCTTCTCCTTCTGCTAACCATGAAATCAACCTCAACTTTCCACCTCCAACTTTCCCTGTTCTTGATCAAGAATTCACACCTCCTGCTTCTCTAAATGGTGGGTTACTTGATCTCAATGCTCCTCCTTCTCCTTCTGCTAACCGTGAAATCAACCTCAACTTTCCACCTCCACCTTCCCCTGTTCTTGATCAAGAATTCACACCTCCTGCTTCTCTAAATGGTGGGTTACTTGATCTCAATGCTCCTCCTTCTCCTTCTGCTAACCATGAAATCAACATCAACTTTCCACCACCACCCTCCCCTGTTCTTAATCAAGAATTCACACCTCCTGTTTCTCTAAATCGTGGGTTACTTGATCTCAATGCTCCTCCTTATCCTTCTGCTAACAATGAAATCAACCTCAACTTTCCACCTCCACCTTCCCCTGTTCTTGATTAAGAATTCACACCTTCTGCTTCTCCAAATGGTGGGTTACTTGATCTCAATGTTCTTTCTTCTCCTTCTGCTAACCATGAAATCAACCTCAACTTTCCACCACCACCTTCCCCTGTTCTTGATCAAGAATTCACACCTCCTGCTTCTCCAAATGGTGGGTTACTTTATCTCAATGCTCCTCCTTCTTCTTCTGCTAACCATGAATTCAACCTCAACTTTCAACCTCCAACTTCCCCTGTTCTTGATCAAGAATTCACACCTCCTGCTTCTCCTAATGGTGGGTTACTTTATCTCAATGCTCCTCCTTCTCCTTCTGCTAACCATGAAATCAACCTCTACTTTCCACCTCCAACTTCCCCTGTTCTTGATCAAGAATTCACACCTCCTGCTTCTCTAAATGGTTGGTTACTTTATCTCAATGCTCCTCCTTCTCCTTCTGCTAACCATGAAATCAACCTCAACATTCCACCTCCAACTTCCCCTGTTCTAGATCAAGAATTCATACCTTCTGCTTCTCTAAATGGTGGGTTACTTGATCTCAATGTTCCTCCTTCTCCTTCAGCTAACCATGAAATCAACCTCAACTTTCCACCTCCACCTTCCCCTGTTCTTGATTAAGAATTCACACCTTCTGCTTCTCCAAATGGTGGGTTACTTGATCTCAATGTTCTTTCTTCTCCTTCTGCTAACCATGAAATCAACCTCAACTTTCCACCACCACCTTCCCCTGTTCTTGATCAAGAATTCACACCTCCTGCTTCTCCTAATGGTGGGTTACTTTATCTCAATGCTCCTCCTTCTCCTTCTGCTAACAATGAAATCAACCTCTACTTTCCACCTCCAACTTCCCCTGTTCTTGATCAAGAATTCACACCTCCTGCTTCTCTAAATGGTGGGTTACTTTATCTCTATGCTCCTCCTTCTCCTTCTGCTAACCATGAAATCAACCTCAACTTTCCACCTCCACCTTCCCCTGTTCTTGATCTAGAATTCACACCTCCTGCTTCTCTAAATGGTGGGTTACTTTATCTCAATGCTCCTCCTTCTCCTTCTGCTAACCATGAAATCAACCTCAACTTTCCATCTCCAACTTCCCCTATTCTTGATCAAGAATTCACACCTCTTGCTTCTCTAAATTGTGGGTAACTTGATCTCAATTCTCCTTCTTCTCCTTCTGCTAACCATGAAATCAACCTCAACTTTCCACCTCCAACTTCCCCTGTTCTTGATCGAGAATTCACACCTCCAGCTTCTCCAAATGGTGGGTTACTTGATCTCAGTGCTCCTCATTCTCCTTCTGCAAACCATGAAATCAACCTCAAATTTCCACCTCCACCTTCCCCTGTTCTTGATCAAGAATTCACACCTCCTGCTTCTCTAAATAGTGGGTTACTTGATCTCAAAGTTCCTCCTTCTCCTTATGCTAACCATGAAATCAACCTCAACCTTCCCTTGTTCTTGATCAAGAATTCACACGTCATGCTTCTCCAAATGGTGGGTTACTTTATCTCAATGCTTCTACTTCTCCTTGTGCTAACCATGAAATCAAACTCACCTTTCCACCTCCTACTTCCCCTGTTCTTGATTAAGAATTCACACCTCCTGCTTCTCTAAATGGTGGGTTACATGATCTCAATGCTCCTCTGTCTCCTTCTGCTAACCATGAAATCAACCTCAACTTTCCACCTCCACCTTCCCCTGTTCTTGATCAAGAATTCACACCTCATGCTTCTCTAAATGGTGGGTAACTTGATATCAATGTTCCTCCTTCTCCTTCTGCTAACCATGAAATCAACCTCAACTTTCCACCTCCACCTTCCCCTGTTCTTTATTAAGAATTCACACCTCCTGCTTCTCCAAATGGTGGGTTACTTGATCTCAATGTTCCTTCTTCTCCTTCTGCTAACCATGAAATCAACCTCAACTTTCCACCTCCAACTTCCCCTGTTCTTGATCAAGAATTCACACCTCATGCTTCTCTAAATGGTGGGCTACTTGATCTCAATGCTCCTCCGTCTCCTTCTGCTAACCATGAAATCAACCTCAACTTTCCACCTCCAACTTCCCCTGTTCTTGATCAAGAATTCACACCTACTGCTTCTCTAAATGGTGGGTTACTTGATCTCAATGTTCCTCTTTCTCCTTCTGCTAACCATGAAATCAACCACAAATTTCCACCTCCACCTTCCCCTGTTCTTGATCAAGAATTCACACCTCCTGCTTCTCTAAATGGTGGGTTACTTGATCTCAATGTTCCTCCTTCTCCTTATGCTAACCATGAAATCAACTTCAACCTTCCCTTGTTCTTGATCAAGAATTCACACCTCATGCTTCTCCAAATGGTGGGTTACTTTATCTCAATGCTTCTACTTCTCCTTCTGCTAACCATGAAATCAAGCTCACCTTTCCACCTCCAACTTCCCCTGTTCTTGATCAAGAATTCACACCTCCTGCTTCTCTAAATGGTGGGTTACATGATCTCAATGCTCCTCTGTCTCCTTCTGCTAACCACGAAATCAACCTCAACTTTCCACCTCCACCTTCCCCTGTTCTTGATCAATAATTCACACCTTCTGCTTTTCCAAATGGTGGGTTACTTTATCTCAATGCTCCTCCTTCTCCTTCTGCTAACCATGAAATCAACCTCAACTTTCCACCTCCACCTTCCCCTGTTCTTGATCAAGAATTCACACCTCATGCTTCTCTAAATGGTGGGTAACTTGATCTCAATGTTCCTCCTTCTCCTTCTGCTAACCATGAAATCAACCTCAACTTTCCACCTCCACCTTCCCCTGTTCTTTATTAAGAATTCACACCTCCTGCTTCTCCAAATGGTGGGTTACTTGATCTCAATGTTCCTTCTTCTCCTTCTGCTAACCATGAAATCAACCTCAACTTTCCACCTCCAACTTCCCCTGTTCTTGATCTAGAATTCACACCTCATGCTTCTCTAAATGGTGGGCTACTTGATCTCAATGCTCCTCCGTCTCCTTCTGCTAACCATGAAATCAACCTCAACTTTCCACCTCCAACTTCGCCTGTTCTTGATCAAGAATTCACACCTCCTACTTCTCTAAATGGTGGGTTACTTGATCTCAATGTTCCTCTTTCTCCTTCTGCTAACCATGAAATCAACCTCAACTTTCCACCACCACCTTCCCCTGTTCTTGATCAAGAATTCACACCCCCTGCTTCTCCAAATGGTGGGTTACTTGATCTCAATGTTCCTTCTTCTCCTATTGCTATTCATGAAATCAACCTCTACTTTCCACCTCCAACTTCCCCTGTTCTTGAGCAAGAATTCACACCTCCTGCTTCTCTAAATGGCGGGTTACTTTATCTCAATGTTCCTCCTTCTCCTTCTGCTAACCATGAAATCAACCTCAACTTTCCACCTCCACCTTCTCCTGTTCTTGATCAAGAATTCACACCTCCTGCTTCTCTAAATGGTGGGTTACTTGATCTCAGTGTTCCTCCTTCTCCTTCTGCGAACCATGAAATCAACCTCAACCTTCCCTTGTTCTTGATCAAGAATTCACACCTCCTGCTTCTCCAAATGGTGGGTTACTTTATCTCAATGCTTCTACTTCTCCTTCTGCTAACCATGAAATCAAACTCACCTTTCCACCTCCAACTTCCCCTGTTCTTGATCAAGAATTCACACCTCCTGCTTCTCTAAATGGTGGGTTACTTGATCTCAATGCTCCTCCGTCTCCTTCTGCTAACCATGAAATCAAACTCACCTTTCCACCTCCTACTTCCCCTGTTCTTGATTAAGAATTCACACCTCCTGCTTCTCTAAATGGTGGGTTACATGATCTCAATGCTCCTCTGTCTCCTTCTGCTAACCATGAAATCAACCTCAACTTTCCACCTCCACCTTCCCCTGTTCTTGATCAAGAATTCACACCTCATGCTTCTCTAAATGGTGGGTAACTTGATATCAATGTTCCTCCTTCTCCTTCTGCTAACCATGAAATCAACCTCAACTTTCCACCTCCACCTTCCCCTGTTCTTTATTAAGAATTCACACCTCCTGCTTCTCCAAATGGTGGGTTACTTGATCTCAATGTTCCTTCTTCTCCTTCTGCTAACCATGAAATCAACCTCAACTTTCCACCTCCAACTTCCCCTGTTCTTGATCAAGAATTCACACCTCATGCTTCTCTAAATGGTGGGCTACTTGATCTCAATGCTCCTCCGTCTCCTTCTGCTAACCATGAAATCAACCTCAACTTTCCACCTCCAACTTCCCCTGTTCTTGATCAAGAATTCACACCTACTGCTTCTCTAAATGGTGGGTTACTTGATCTCAATGTTCCTCTTTCTCCTTCTACTAACCATGAAATCAACCACAAATTTCCACCTCCACCTTCCCCTGTTCTTGATCAAGAATTCACACCTCCTGCTTCTCTAAATGGTGGGTTACTTGATCTCAATGTTCCTCCTTCTCCTTATGCTAACCATGAAATCAACTTCAACCTTCCCTTGTTCTTGATCAAGAATTCACACCTCATGCTTCT
The DNA here is from genome assembly GCA_022829125.1 of Lathyrus tuberosus. Taxonomy (NCBI): domain Eukaryota; kingdom Viridiplantae; phylum Streptophyta; class Magnoliopsida; order Fabales; family Fabaceae; genus Lathyrus; species Lathyrus tuberosus. The sequence continues at coordinate 5,372,496 of JALAZF010000315.1, read as the reverse complement.
CCAAATGGTGGGTTACTTTATCTCAATGCTTCTACTTCTCCTTCTGCTAACCATGAAATCAAGCTCACCTTTCCACCTCCAACTTCCCCTGTTCTTGATCAAGAATTCACACCTCCTGCTTCTCTAAATGGTGGGTTACATGATCTCAATGCTCCTCTGTCTCCTTCTGCTAACCACGAAATCAACCTCAACTTTCCACCTCCACCTTCCCCTGTTCTTGATCAATAATTCACACCTTCTGCTCTTCCAAATGGTGGGTTACTTTATCTCAATGCTCCTCCTTCTCCTTCTGCTAACCATGAAATCAACCTCAACTTTCCACCTCCACCTTCCCCTGTTCTTGATCAAGAATTCACACCTCATGCTTCTCTAAATGGTGGGTAACTTGATCTCAATGTTCCTCCTTCTCCTTCTGCTAACCATGAAATCAACCTCAACTTTCCACCTCCACCTTCCCCTGTTCTTTATTAAGAATTCACACCTCCTGCTTCTCCAAATGGTGGGTTACTTGATCTCAATGTTCCTTCTTCTCCTTCTGCTAAGCATGAAATCAACCTCAACTTTCCACCTCCAACTTCCCCTGTTCTTGATCTAGAATTCACACCTCATGCTTCTCTAAATGGTGGGCTACTTGATCTCAATGCTCCTCCGTCTCCTTCTGCTAACCATGAAATCAACCTCAACTTTCCACCTCCAACTTCGCCTGTTCTTGATCAAGAATTCACACCTCCTACTTCTCTAAATGGTGGGTTACTTGATCTCAATGTTCCTCTTTCTCCTTCTGCTAACCATGAAATCAACCTCAACTTTCCACCACCACCTTCCCCTGTTCTTGATCAAGAATTCACACCCCCTGCTTCTCCAAATGGTGGGTTACTTGATCTCAATGTTCCTTCTTCTCCTATTGCTATTCATGAAATCAACCTCTACTTTCCACCTCCAACTTCCCCTGTTCTTGAGCAAGAATTCACACCTCCTGCTTCTCTAAATGGCGGGTTACTTTATCTCAATGTTCCTCCTTCTCCTTCTGCTAACCATGAAATCAACCTCAACTTTCCACCTCCACCTTCTCCTGTTCTTGATCAAGAATTCACACCTCCTGCTTCTCTAAATGGTGGGTTACTTGATCTCAGTGTTCCTCCTTCTCCTTCTGCGAACCATGAAATCAACCTCAACCTTCCCTTGTTCTTGATCAAGAATTCACACCTCCTGCTTCTCCAAATGGTGGGTTACTTTATCTCAATGCTTCTACTTCTCCTTCTGCTAACCATGAAATCAAACTCACCTTTCCACCTCCAACTTCCCCTGTTCTTGATCAAGAATTCACACCTCCTGCTTCTCTAAATGGTGGGTTACTTGATCTCAATGCTCCTCCGTCTCCTTCTGCTAACCATGAAATCAACCTCAAATTTCCACCTCCACCTTCCCCTGTTCTGGATCAAGAATTCACACCTCCTGCTTCTCTAAATGGTGGGTTACTTGATCTCAATGTTCCTCCTTCTCCTTCTGCTAACCATGAAATCAACCTCAACTTTCCACCTCCACCTTCCCCTGTTCTTGATCAAGAATTCACACATGCTGCTTCTCTAAATGGTGGGTTACTTGAACTCAATGCTCCTCCTTCTCCTTCTGCAAACCATGAAATGAACCTCAACTTTCCACCTCCACCTTCCCTTGTTCTTGATCAAGAATTCACACCTCCTGCTTCTCTAAATGGTGGGTTACTTTATCTCAATGCTCCTCCTTCTCCTTCTGCTAACCATGAAATCAACCTCAACTTTCCACCTCCACCTTCCCCTATTCTTGATCAATAATTCACACCTTCTGCTTTTCCAAATGGTCTGTTACTTTATCTCAATGCTCCTCCTTCTCCTTCAGCTAACCATGAAATCAACCTCAACTTTCCACCTCCACCTTCCCCTGTTCTTGATCAAGAATTCACACCTCCTGCTTCTCCAAATGGTGGGTTACTTGATCTCAATGCTCCTCATTCTCCTTCTGCAAACCATGAAATCAACCTCAAATTTCCACCTCCACCTTCCCCTGTTCTTGATCAAGAATTCACACCTCCTGCTTCTCTAAATGGTGGGTTACTTGATCTCAATGTTCCTCCTTCTCCTTCTGCTAACCATGAAATCAACCTCAACCTTCCCTTGTTCTTGATCAAGAATTCACACCTCTTGCTTCTCCAAATGGTGGGTTACTTTATCTCAATGCTTCTACTTCTCCTTCTGCTAACCATGAAATCAAACTCACCTTTCCACCTCCAACTTCCCCTGTTCTTGATCATGAATTCACACCTCCTGCTTCTCTAAATGGTGGGTTACTTGATCTCAATGCTCCTCCGTCTCCTTCTGCTAACCATGAAATCAACCTCAACTTTCCACCTCCACCTTCCCCTATTCTTGATCAATAATTCACACCTTCTGCTTTTCCAAATGGTCTGTTACTTTATCTCAATGCTCCTCCTTCTCCTTCAGCTAATCATGAAATCAACCTCAACTTTCCACCTCCACCTTCCCCTGTTCTTGATCAAGAATTCACACCTCCTGCTTCTCTAAATGGTGGGTAACTTGATCTCAATGTTCCTCCTTCTCCTTCTGCTAACCATGAAATCAACCTCAACTTTCCACCTCCACCTTCACCTGTTCTTTATTAAGAATTCACACCTCCTGCTTCTCCAAATGGTGGGTTACTTGATCCCAATGTTCCTTCTTCTCCTTCTACTAACCATGAAATCAACCTCAACTTTCCACCTCCAACTTCCCCTGTTCTTGATCAAGAATTCACACCTCATGCTTCTCTAAATGGTGGGTTACTTGACCTCAATGCTCCTCCATCTCCTTCTGCTAACCATGAAATCAACCTCAACTTTCCACCTCTAACTTCCCCAGTTCTTGTTCAAGAATTCACACCTCCTGCTTCTCCTAATGGTGGGTTACTTTATCTCAATGCTCCTCCTTCTCCTTCTGCTAACCATGAAATCAACCTCAACTTTCCACCTCCAACTTCCCCTGTTCTTGATCAAGAATTCACACCTCCTGCTTCTCTAAATGGTGGGTTACTTTATCTCAATGTTCCTCCTTCTCCTTCTGCTAACCATGAAATCAACCTCAACTTTCCACCTCCACCTTCTCCTGTTCTTGATCAAGAATTCACACCTCCTGCTTCTCTAAATGGTGGGTTACTTTATCTCAATGCTCCTCCTTCTCCTTCTGCTAACCATGAAATTAACCTCAACTTTCCACCTCCAACTTCCCCTATTCTTGATCAAGAATTCACACCTCTTGCTTCTCTAAATTGTGGGTAACTTGATCTCAATGCTCCTTCTTCTCCTTATGCTAACCATGAAATCAACCTCAACTTTCCACCTCCAACTTCCCCTGTTCTTGATCAAGAATTCACACCTCCTGCTTCTCCAAATGGTGGGTTACTTGATCTCAATGCTCCTCATTCTCCTTTTGCAAACCATGAAATCAACCTCAAATTTCCACCTCCACCTTCCCCTGTTCTTGATCAAGAATCTTCACCTCCTGCTTCTCTAAATGGCGGGTTACTTGATCTCAATGTTCCTCATTCTCCTTCTGCTAACCATGAAATCAACCTCGACCTTCCCTTGTTCTTGATCAAGAATTCACACCTCCTGCTTCACCAAATGGTGGGTTACTTTATCTCAATGCTTCTACTTCTCCTTCTGCTAACCATGAAATCAAACTCACGTTTCCACCTCCTGCTTCTCTAAATGGTGGGTTACTTTATCTCAATGCTCCTCCTTCTCCTTCAGCTAACCATGAAATCAACCTCAACTTTCCACCTCCACCTTCCCCTGTTCTTGATCAAGAATTCACACCTCCTGCTTCTCTAAATGGTGGGTTACTTGATCTCAATGCTCCTCCTTCTCCTTCTGCTAACCATGAAATAAACCTCAACTTTCCACCTCCAAATTCCCCTGTTCTTGATCTAGAATTCACACCTTCTGCGTCTCTAAATTGTGGGTAACTTGATCTCAATGCTCCTCCTTCTCCTTCTGCTAACCATGAAATCTACCTCACCTTTCCACCTCCACCTTCCCCTGTTCTTGATCAAGAATTCACACCTCCAGCTTCTCTAAATGGTGGGTTACTTGAACTCAATGCTCCTCCTTCTCCTTCTGCTAACCATGAAATGAACCTCAACTTTCCACCTCCACCTTCCCTTGTTCTTGATCAAGAATTCACACCTCCTGCTTCTCTAAGTGGTGGGTTACTTTATCTCAATGCTCCTCCTTCTCCTTCTGCTAACCATGAAATCAACCTCAACTTTCCACCTCCAACTTCCCCTATTCTTGATCAAGAATTCACACCTCTTGCTTCTCTAAATTGTGGGTAACTTGATCTCAATGCTCCTTCTTCTCCTTCTGCTAACCATGAAATCAACCTCAACTTTCCACCTCCAACTTCCCCTGTTCTTGATCAAGAATTCACACCTCCTGCTTCTCCAAATGGTGGGTTACTTGATCTCAATGCTCCTCATTCTCCTTCTGCAAACCATGAAATCAACCTCAAATTTCCACCTCCACCTTCCCCTGTTCTTGATCAAGAATTCACACCTCCTGCTTCTCTAAATGGTGGGTTACTTGATCTCAATGTTCCTCCTTCTCCTTCTGCTAACCATGAAATCAACCTCAACCTTCCCTTGTTCTTGATCAAGAATTCACACCTCCTGCTTCTCCAAATGGTGGGTTACTTTATCTCAATGCTTCTACTTCTCCTTCTGCTAACCCTGAAATCAAACTCACCTTTCCACCTCCAACTACCCCTGTTCTTGATCAAGAATTCACATCTCCTGCCTTTCTAAATGGTGGGTTACTTTATCTCAATGCTCCTCCTTCTCCTTCTGCTAACCATGAAAACAACCTCAACTTTCCACCTCCAACTTCCCCTGTTCTTGATCAAGAATTCACACCTCCTGCTTCTCTAAATGGTGGGTTACTTGAACTCAATGCTCCTCCTTCTCCTTCTGCTAACCATGAAATCAACCTCAACTTTCCACCTCCACATTCCCCTGTTCTTGATCTAGAATTCACACCTCCTGCGTCTCTAAATTGTGGGTAACTTGATCTCAATGTTCCTCCTTCTCCTTCTGCTAACCATGAAATCAACCTCAACTTTCCACCTCCACCTTCACCTGTTCTTTATTAAGAATTCACACCTCCTGCTTCTCCAAATGGTGGGTTACTTGATCTCAATGTTCCTTCTTCTCCTTCTACTAACCATGAAATCAACCTCAACTTTCCACCTCCAACTTCCCCTGTTCTTGATCAAGAATTCACACCTCATGCTTCTCTAAATGGTGGGTTACTTGACCTCAATGCTCCTCCATCTCCTTCTGCTAACCATGAAATCAACCTCAACTTTCCACCTCTAACTTCCCCAGTTCTTGTTCAAGAATTCACACCTCCTGCTTCTCCTAATGGTGGGTTACTTTATCTCAATGCTCCTCCTTCTCCTTCTGCTAACCATGAAATCAACCTCAACTTTCCACCTCCAACTTCCCCTGTTCTTGATCAAGAATTCACACCTCCTGCTTCTCTAAATGGTGGGTTACTTGAACTCAATGCTCCTCCTTCTCCTTCTGCTAACCATGAAATCAACCTCAACTTTCCACCTCCACATTCCCCTGTTCTTGATCTAGAATTCACACCTCCTGCGTCTCTAAATTGTGGGTAACTTGATCTCAATGTTCTTCCTTCTCCTTCTGCTAACCATGAAATCAACCTCAACTTTCCACCTCCACCTTCACCTGTTCTTTATTAAGAATTCACACCTCCTGCTTCTCCAAATGGTGGGTTACTTGATCTCAATGTTCCTTCTTCTCCTTCTACTAACCATGAAATCAACCTCAACTTTCCACCTCCAACTTCCCCTGTTCTTGATCAAGAATTCACACCTCATGCTTCTCTAAATGGTGGGTTACTTGACCTCAATGCTCCTCCATCTCCTTCTGCTAACCATGAAATCAACCTCAACTTTCCACCTCTAACTTCCCCAGTTCTTGTTCAAGAATTCACACCTCCTGCTTCTCCTAATGGTGGGTTACTTTATCTCAATGCTCCTCCTTCTCCTTCTGCTAACCATGAAATCAACCTCAACTTTCCACCTCCAACTTCCCCTGTTCTTGATCAAGAATTCACACCTCCTGCTTCTCTAAATGGTGCGTTACTTTATCTCAATGTTCCTCCTTCTCCTTCTGCTAACCATGAAATCAACCTCAACTTTCCACCTCCACCTTCTCCTGTTCTTGATCAAGAATTCACACCTCCTGCTTCTCTAAATGGTGGGTTACTTTATCTCAATGCTCCTCCTTCTCCTTCTGCTAACCATGAAATTAACCTCAACTTTCCACCTCCAACTTCCCCTATTCTTGATCAAGAATTCACACCTCTTGCTTCTCTAAATTGTGGGTAACTTGATCTCAATGCTCCTTCTTCTCCTTATGCTTACCATGAAATCAACCTCAACTTTCCACCTCCAACTTCCCCTGTTCTTGATCAAGAATTCACACCTCCTGCTTCTCCAAATGGTGGGTTACTTGATCTCAATGCTCCTCATTCTCCTTTTGCAAACCATGAAATCAACCTCAAATTTCCACCTCCACCTTCCCCTGTTCTTGATCAAGAATCTTCACCTCCTGCTTCTCTAAATGGTGGGTTACTTGATCTCAATGTTCCTCATTCTCCTTCTGCTAACCATGAAATCAACCTCGACCTTCCCTTGTTCTTGATCAAGAATTCACACCTCCTGCTTCACCAAATGGTGGGTTACTTTATCTCAATGCTTCTACTTCTCCTTCTGCTAACCATGAAATCAAACTCACGTTTCCACCTCCTGCTTCTCTAAATGGTGGGTTACTTTATCTCAATGCTCCTCCTTCTCCTTCAGCTAACCATGAAATCAACCTCAACTTTCCACCTCCACCTTCCCCTGTTCTTGATCAAGAATTCACACCTCCTGCTTCTCTAAATGGTGGGTTACTTGATCTCAATGCTCCTCCTTCTCCTTCTGCTAACCATGAAATAAACCTCAACTTTCCACCTCCAAATTCCCCTGTTCTTGATCTAGAATTCACACCTTCTGCGTCTCTAAATTGTGGGTAACTTGATCTCAATGCTCCTCCTTCTCCTTCTGCTAACCATGAAATCTACCTCAACTTTCCACCTCCACCTTCCCCTGTTCTTGATCAAGAATTCACACCTCCAGCTTCTCTAAATGGTGGGTTACTTGAACTCAATGCTCCTCCTTCTCCTTCTGCTAACCATGAAATGAACCTCAACTTTCCACCTCCACCTTCCCTTGTTCTTGATCAAGAATTCACACCTCCTGCTTCTCTAAGTGGTGGGTTACTTTATCTCAATGCTCCTCCTTCTCCTTCTGCTAACCATGAAATCAACCTCAACTTTCCACCTCCAACTTCCCCTATTCTTGATCAAGAATTCACACCTCTTGCTTCTCTAAATTGTGGGTAACTTGATCTCAATGCTCCTTCTTCTCCTTCTGCTAACCATGAAATCAACCTCAACTTTCCACCTCCAACTTCCCCTGTTCTTGATCAAGAATTCACACCTCCTGCTTCTCCAAATGGTGGGTTACTTGATCTCAATGCTCCTCATTCTCCTTCTGTAAACCATGAAATCAACCTCAAATTTCCACCACCACCTTCCCCTGTTCTTGATCAAGAATTCACACCTCCTGCTTCTCTAAATGGTGGGTTACTTGATCTCAATGTTCCTCCTTCTCCTTCTGCTAACCATGAAATCAACCTCAACCTTCCCTTGTTCTTGATCAAGAATTCACACCTCCTGCTTCTCCAAATGGTGGGTTACTTTATCTCAATACTTCTACTTCTCCTTCTGCTAACCATGAAATCAAACTCACCTTTCCACCTCCAACTACCCCTGTTCTTGATCAAGAATTCACATCTCCTGCCTTTCTAAATGGTGGGTTACTTTATCTCAATGCTCCTCCTTCTCCTTCTGCTAACCATGAAATCAACCTCAACTTTCCACCTCCAACTTCCCCTGTTCTTGATCAAGAATTCACACCTCCTGCTTCTCTAAATGGTGGGTTACTTGAACTCAATGCTCCTCCTTCTCCTTCTGCTAACCATGAAATCAACCTCAACTTTCCACCTCCACATTCCCCTGTTCTTGATCTAGAATTCACACCTCCTGCGTCTCTAAATTGTGGGTAACTTGATCTCAATGCTCCTCCTTCTCCTTCTGCTAACCATGAAATCAACCTCAACTTTCCACCTCCACCTTCCCCTGTTCTTGATCAAGAATTCACACCTCCAGCTTCTCTAAATGGTGGGTTACTTGAACTCAATGCTCCTCCTTCTCCTTCTGCTAACCATGAAATGAACCTCAAATTTCCACCTCCACCTTCCATTGCTCTTGATCAAGAATTCACACCTCCTGCTTCTCTAAATGGTGGGTTACTTTATCTCAATGCTCCTCCTTCTCCTTCTGCTAACCATGAAATCAACCTCAACTTTCCACCTCCAACTTTCCCTATTCTTGATCAAGAATTCACACCTCTTGCTTCTCTAAATTGTGGGTAACTTGATCTCAGTTCTCCTTCTTCTCCTTCTGCTAACCATGAAATCAACCTCAACTTTCCACCTCCAACTTCCCCTTTTCTTGATCAAGAATTCACACCTCCTGCTTCTCCAAATGGTGGGTTACTTGATCTCAATGCTCCTCATTTTCCATCTGCAAACCATGAAAACAACCTCAAATTTCCACCTCCACCTTCCCCTGTTCTTGATCAAGAATTCACACCTCCTGCTTCTCTAAATGCTGGGTTACTTGATCTCAATGTTCCTCCTTCTCCTTCTGCTAACCATGAAATCAACCTCAACCTTCCCTTGTTCTTGATCAAGAATTCACACCTCCTGCTTCTCCAAATGGTGGGTTACTTTATCTCAATGCTTCTACTTCTCCTTCTGCTAACCATGAAATCAAACTCACCTTTCCACCTCCAACTTCCCCTGTTCTTGATCAAGAATTCACACCTCCTGCTTCTCTAAATGGTGGGTTACTTGATCTCAATGCTCCTCTGTCTCCTTCTGCTAACCATGAAATCAACCTCAACTTTCCACCTCCACCTTCCCCTGTTCTTGATCAAGAATTCACACCCCCTGCTTCTCTAAATGGTGGGTAACTTGATCTCAATGTTCCTCCTTCTCCTTCTGCTAACCATGAAATCAACCTCAACTTTCCACCTCCACCTTCCCCTGTTCTTTATTAAGAATTCACACCTCTTGCTTCTCCAAATGGTGGGTTACTTGATCTCAATATTCCTTTTTCTCCTTCTACTAACCATGAAATCAACCTCAACTTTCCACCTCCAACTTCCGCTGTTCTTGATCAAGAATTCACACCTCATGCTTCTCTAAATGGTGGGTTACTTGATCTCAATGCTCCTCCGTCTCCTTTTGCTAACCATGAAATCAACCTCAACTTTCCACCTCCAACTTCCCCTGTTCTTGATCAAGAATTCACACCTCCTGCTTCTCTAAATGGTGGGTTACTTGATCTCAATGTTCCTCTTTCTCCTTCTGCTAACCATGAAATCAACCTCAACTTTCCACCACCACCTTCCCCTGTTCTTGATCAAGAATTCAAACGTCCTGCTTCTCCAAATGGTGGATTACTTTATCTCAATGCTTCTACTTCTCCTTCAGCTAACCATGAAATCAAACTCACCTTTCCACCTCCAACTTCCCCTGTTCTTGATCAAGAATTCACATCTCCTGCTTCTCTAAATGGTGGGTTACTTTATCTCAATGCTCCTCCTTCTCCTTATGCTAACCATGAAATCAACCTCAACTTTCCACCTCCACCTTCCCCTATTCTTGATCAAGAATTCACACCTCCTGCTTCTCTAAATGGTGGGTTACTTGAACTCAATGCTCCTCCTTCTCCTTCTGCTAACCATGAAATCAACCTCAACTTTCCACCTCCACATTCCCCTGTTCTTGATCTAGAATTCACACCTCCTGCGTCTCTAAATTGTGGGTAACTTGATCTCAATGCTCCTCCTTCTCCTTCTGCTAACCATGAAATCAACCTCAACTTTCCACCTCCACCTTCCCCTGTTCTTGATCAAGAATTCACACCTCCAGCTTCTCTAAATGGTGGGTTACTTGAACTCAATGCTCCTCCTTCTCCTTCTGCTAACCATGAAATGAACCTCAACTTTCCACCTCCACCTTTCGTTGCTCTTGATCAAGAATTCACACCTCCTGCTTCTCTAAATGGTGGGTTACTTTATCTCAATGCTCCTCCTTCTCCTTCTGCTAACCATGAAATCAACCTCAACTTTCCACCTCTAACTTTCCCTATTCTTGATCAAGAATTTACACCTCTTGCTTCTCTAAATTGTGGGTAACTTGATCTCAATTCTCCTTCTTCTCCTTCTGCTAACCATGAAATCAACCTCAAATTTCCACCTCCACCTTCCCCTGTTCTTGATCAAGAATTCACACCTCCTGCTTCTCTAAATGCTGGGTTACTTGATCTCAATGTTCCTCCTTCTCCGTCTGCTAACCATGAAATCAACCTCAACCTTCCCTTGTTCTTGATCAAGAATTCACACCTCCTGCTTCTCCAAATGGTGGGTTACTTTATCTCAATGCTTCTACTTCTCCTTCTGCTAACCATGAAATCAAACTCACCTTTCCACCTCCAACTTCCCCTGTTCTTGATCAAGAATTCACACCTCCTGCTTCTCTAAATGGTGGGTTACTTGATCTCAATGCTCCTCTGTCTCCTTCTGCTAACCATGAAATCAACCTCAACTTTCCACCTCCACCTTCCCCTGTTCTTGATCAATAATTCACACCTTCTGCTTTTCCAAATGGTGGGTTACTTTATCTCAATGCTCCTCCTTCTCCTTCTGCTAACCATGAAATCAACCTCAACTTTCCACCTCCACCTTCCCCTGTTCTTGATCAAGAATTCACACCTCCTGCTTCTCTAAATGGTGGGTTACTTGAACTCAATGCTCCTCCTTCTCCTTCTGCTAACCATGAAATCAACCTCAACTTTCCACCTCCACATTCCCCTGTTCTTGATCTAGAATTCACACCTCCTGCGTCTCTAAATTGTGGGTAACTTGATCTCAATGCTCCTCCTTCTCCTTCTGCTAACCATGAAATCAACCTCAACTTTCCACCTCCACCTTCCCCTGTTCTTGATCAAGAATTCACACCTCCAGCTTCTCTAAATGGTGGGTTACTTGAACTCAATGCTCCTCCTTCTCCTTCTGCTAACCATGAAATGAACCTCAAATTTCCACCTCCACCTTCCATTGCTCTTGATCAAGAATTCACACCTCCTGCTTCTCTAAATGGTGGGTTACTTTATCTCAATGCTCCTCCTTCTCCTTCTGCTAACCATGAAATCAACCTCATCTTTCCACCTCCAACTTTCCCTATTCTTGATCAAGAATTCACACCTCTTGCTTCTCTAAATTGTGGGTAACTTGATCTCAGTTCTCCTTCTTCTCCTTCTGCTAACCATGAAATCAACCTCAACTTTCCACCTCCAACTTCCCCTTTTCTTGATCAAGAATTCACACCTCCTGCTTCTCCAAATGGTGGGTTACTTGATCTCAATGCTCCTCATTTTCCATCTGCAAACCATGAAAACAACCTCAAATTTCCACCTCCACCTTCCCCTGTTCTTGATCAAGAATTCACACCTCCTGCTTCTCTAAATGCTGGGTTACTTGATCTCAATGTTCCTCCTTCTCCTTCTGCTAACCATGAAATCAACCTCAACCTTCCCTTGTTCTTGATCAAGAATTCACACCTCCTGCTTCACCAAATGGTGGGTTACTTTATCTCAATGCTTCTACTTCTCCTTCTGCTAACCATGAAATCAAACTCACCTTTCCACCTCCAACTTCCCCTGTTCTTGATCAAGAATTCACACCTCCTGCTTCTCTAAATGGTGGGTTACTTGATCTCAATGCTCCTCTGTCTCCTTCTGCTAACCATGAAATCAACCTCAACTTTCCACCTCCACCTTCCCCTGTTCTTGATCAATAATTCACACCTTCTGCTTTTCCAAATGGTGGGTTACTTTATCTCAATGCTCCTCCTTCTCCTTCTGCTAACCATGAAATCAACCTCAACTTTCCACCTCCACCTTCCCCTGTTCTTGATCAAGAATTCACACCTCCTGCTTCTCTAAATGGTGGGTAACTTGATCTCAATGTTCCTCCTTCTCCTTCTGCTAACCATGAAATCAACCTCAACTTTCCACCTCCACCTTCCCCTGTTCTTTATTAAGAATTCACACCTCTTGCTTCTCCAAATGGTGGGTTACTTGATCTCAATATTCCTTTTTCTCCTTCTACTAACCATGAAATCAACCTCAACTTTCCACCTCCAACTTCCGCTGTTCTTGATCAAGAATTCACACCTCATGCTTCTCTAAATGGTGGGTTACTTGATCTCAATGCTCCTCCATCTCCTTTTGCTAACCATGAAATCAACCTCAACTTTCCACCTCCAACTTCCCCTGTTTTTGATCAAGAATTCACACCTCCTGCTTCTCTAAATGGTGGGTTACTTGATCTCAATGTTCCTCTTTCTCCTTCTGCTAACCATGAAATCAACCTCAACTTTCCACCACCACCTTCCCCTGTTCTTGATCAAGAATTCAAACGTCCTGCTTCTCCAAATGGTGGATTACTTTATCTCAATGCTTCTACTTCTCCTTCAGCTAACCATGAAATCAAACTCACCTTTCCACCTCCAACTTCCCCTGTTCTTGATCAAGAATTCACATCTCCTGCTTCTCTAAATGGTGGGTTACTTTATCTCAATGCTCCTCCTTCTCCTTCTGCTAACCATGAAATCAACCTCAACTTTCCACCTCCACCTTCCCCTATTCTTGATCAAGAATTCACACCTCCTGCTTCTCTAAATGGTGGGTTACTTGAACTCAATGCTCCTCCTTCTCCTTCTGCTAACCATGAAATCAACCTCAACTTTCCACCTCCACATTCCCCTGTTCTTGATCTAGAATTCACACCTCCTGCGTCTCTAAATTGTGGGTAACTTGATCTCAATGCTCCTCCTTCTCCTTCTGCTAACCATGAAATCAACCTCAACTTTCCACCTCCACCTTCCCCTGTTCTTGATCAAGAATTCACACCTCCAGCTTCTCTAAATGTTGGGTTACTTGAACTCAATGCTCCTCCTTCTCCTTCTGCTAACCATGAAATGAACCTCAACTTTCCACCTCCACCTTCCGTTGCTCTTGATCAAGAATTCACACCTCCTGCTTCTCTAAATGGTGGGTTACTTTATCTCAATGCTCCTCCTTCTCCTTCTGCTAACCATGAAATCAACCTCAACTTTCCAACTCCAACTTTCCCTATTCTTGATCAAGAATTCACACCTCTTGCTTCTCTAAATTGTGGGTAACTTGATCTCAATTCTCCTTCTTCTCCTTCTGCTAACCATGAAATCAACCTCAAATTTCCACCTCCACCTTCCCCTGTTCTTGATCAAGAATTCACACCTCCTGCTTCTCTAAATGCTGGGTTACTTGATCTCAATGTTCCTCCTTCTCCGTCTGCTAACCATGAAATCAACCTCAACCTTCCCTTGTTCTTGATCAAGAATTCACACCTCCTGCTTCTCCAAATGGTGGGTTACTTTATCTCAATGCTTCTACTTCTCCTTCTGCTAACCATGAAATCAAACTCACCTTTCCACCTCCAACTTCCCCTGTTCTTGATCAAGAATTCACACCTCCTGCTTCTCTAAATGGTGGGTTACTTGATCTCAATGCTCCTCTGTCTCCTTCTGCTAACCATGAAATCAACCTCAACTTTCCACCTCCACCTTCCCCTGTTCTTGATCAATAATTCACACCTTCTGCTTTTCCAAATGGTGGGTTACTTTATCTCAATGCTCCTCCTTCTCCTTCTGCTAACCATGAAATCAACCTCAACTTTCCACCTCCACCTTCCCCTGTTCTTGATCAAGAATTCACACCTCCTGCTTCTCTAAATGGTGGGTTACTTGAACTCAATGCTCCTCCTTCTCCTTCTGCTAACCATGAAATCAACCTCAACTTTCCACCTCCACATTCCCCTGTTCTTGATCTAGAATTCACACCTCCTGCGTCTCTAAATTGTGGGTAACTTGATCTCAATGCTCCTCCTTCTCCTTCTGCTAACCATGAAATCAACCTCAACTTTCCACCTCCACCTTCCCCTGTTCTTGATCAAGAATTCACACCTCCAGCTTCTCTAAATGGTGGGTTACTTGAACTCAATGCTCCTCCTTCTCCTTCTGCTAACCATGAAATGAACCTCAAATTTCCACCTCCACCTTCCATTGCTCTTGATCAAGAATTCACACCTCCTTCTTCTCTAAATGGTGGGTTACTTTATCTCAATGCTCCTCCTTCTCCTTCTGCTAACCATGAAATCAACCTAATCTTTCCACCTCCAACTTTCCCTATTCTTGATCAAGAATTCACACCTCTTGCTTCTCTAAATTGTGGGTAACTTGATCTCAATGCTCCTCCTTCTCCTTCTGCTAACCATGAAATCAACCTCAACTTTCCACCTCCACCTTCCCCTGTTCTTGATCAAGAATTCACACCTCCAGCTTCTCTAAATGGTGGGTTACTTGAACTCAATGCTCCTCCTTCTCCTTCTGCTAACCATGAAATGAACCTCAAATTTCCACCTCCACCTTCCATTGCTCTTGATCAAGAATTCACACCTCCTGCTTCTCTAAATGGTGGGTTACTTTATCTCAATGCTCCTTCTTCTCCTTCTGCTAACCATGAAATCAACCTCAACTTTCCACCTCCAACTTCCCCTTTTCTTGATCAAGAATTCACACCTCCTGCTTCTCCAAATGGTGGGTTACTTGATCTCAATGCTCCTCATTTTCCATCTGCAAACCATGAAAACAACCTCAAATTTCCACCTCCACCTTCCCCTGTTCTTGATCAAGAATTCACACCTCCTGCTTCTCTAAATGCTGGGTTACTTGATCTCAATGTTCCTCCTTCTCCTTCTGCTAACCATGAAATCAACCTCAACCTTCCCTTGTTCTTGATCAAGAATTCACACCTCCTGCTTCACCAAATGGTGGGTTACTTTATCTCAATGCTTCTACTTCTCCTTCTGCTAACCATGAAATCAAACTCACCTTTCCACCTCCAACTTCCCCTGTTCTTGATCAAGAATTCACACCTCCTGCTTCTCTAAATGGTGGGTTACTTGATCTCAATGCTCCTCTGTCTCCTTCTGCTAACCATGAAATCAACCTCAACTTTCCACCTCCACCTTCCCCTGTTCTTGATCAATAATTCACACCTTCTGCTTTTCCAAATGGTGGGTTACTTTATCTCAATGCTCCTCCTTCTCCTTCTGCTAACCATGAAATCAACCTCAACTTTCCACCTCCACCTTCCCCTGTTCTTGATCAAGAATTCACACCTCCTGCTTCTCTAAATGGTGGGTAACTTGATCTCAATGTTCCTCCTTCTCCTTCTGCTAACCATGAAATCAACCTCAACTTTCCACCTCCACCTTCCCCTGTTCTTTATTAAGAATTCACACCTCTTGCTTCTCCAAATGGTGGGTTACTTGATCTCAATATTCCTTTTTCTCCTTCTACTAACCATGAAATCAACCTCAACTTTCCACCTCCAACTTCCGCTGTTCTTGATCAAGAATTCACACCTCATGCTTCTCTAAATGGTGGGTTACTTGATCTCAATGCTCCTCCATCTCCTTTTGCTAACCATGAAATCAACCTCAACTTTCCACCTCCAACTTCCCCTGTTTTTGATCAAGAATTCACACCTCCTGCTTCTCTAAATGGTGGGTTACTTGATCTCAATGTTCCTCTTTCTCCTTCTGCTAACCATGAAATCAACCTCAACTTTCCACCACCACCTTCCCCTGTTCTTGATCAAGAATTCAAACGTCCTGCTTCTCCAAATGGTGGATTACTTTATCTCAATGCTTCTACTTCTCCTTCAGCTAACCATGAAATCAAACTCACCTTTCCACCTCCAACTTCCCCTGTTCTTGATCAAGAATTCACATCTCCTGCTTCTCTAAATGGTGGGTTACTTTATCTCAATGCTCCTCCTTCTCCTTCTGCTAACCATGAAATCAACCTCAACTTTCCACCTCCACCTTCCCCTATTCTTGATCAAGAATTCACACCTCCTGCTTCTCTAAATGGTGGGTTACTTGAACTCAATGCTCCTCCTTCTCCTTCTGCTAACCATGAAATCAACCTCAACTTTCCACCTCCACATTCCCCTGTTCTTGATCTAGAATTCACACCTCCTGCGTCTCTAAATTGTGGGTAACTTGATCTCAATGCTCCTCCTTCTCCTTCTGCTAACCATGAAATCAACCTCAACTTTCCACCTCCACCTTCCCCTGTTCTTGATCAAGAATTCACACCTCCAGCTTCTCTAAATGTTGGGTTACTTGAACTCAATGCTCCTCCTTCTCCTTCTGCTAACCATGAAATGAACCTCAACTTTCCACCTCCACCTTCCGTTGCTCTTGATCAAGAATTCACACCTCCTGCTTCTCTAAATGGTGGGTTACTTTATCTCAATGCTCCTCCTTCTCCTTCTGCTAACCATGAAATCAACCTCAACTTTCCAACTCCAACTTTCCCTATTCTTGATCAAGAATTCACACCTCTTGCTTCTCTAAATTGTGGGTAACTTGATCTCAATTCTCCTTCTTCTCCTTCTGCTAACCATGAAATCAACCTCAAATTTCCACCTCCACCTTCCCCTGTTCTTGATCAAGAATTCACACCTCCTGCTTCTCTAAATGCTGGGTTACTTGATCTCAATGTTCCTCCTTCTCCGTCTGCTAACCATGAAATCAACCTCAACCTTCCCTTGTTCTTGATCAAGAATTCACACCTCCTGCTTCTCCAAATGGTGGGTTACTTTATCTCAATGCTTCTACTTCTCCTTCTGCTAACCATGAAATCAAACTCACCTTTCCACCTCCAACTTCCCCTGTTCTTGATCAAGAATTCACACCTCCTGCTTCTCTAAATGGTGGGTTACTTGATCTCAATGCTCCTCTGTCTCCTTCTGCTAACCATGAAATCAACCTCAACTTTCCACCTCCACCTTCCCCTGTTCTTGATCAATAATTCACACCTTCTGCTTTTCCAAATGGTGGGTTACTTTATCTCAATGCTCCTCCTTCTCCTTCTGCTAACCATGAAATCAACCTCAACTTTCCACCTCCACCTTCCCCTGTTCTTGATCAAGAATTCACACCTCCTGCTTCTCTAAATGGTGGGTAACTTGATCTCAATGTTCCTCCTTCTCCTTCTGCTAACCATGAAATCAACCTCAACTTTCCACCTCCACCTTCCCCTGTTCTTTATTAAGAATTCACACCTCTTGCTTCTCCAAATGGTGGGTTACTTGATCTCAATATTCCTTTTTCTCCTTCTACTAACCATGAAATCAACCTCAACTTTCCACCTCCAACTTCCGCTGTTCTTGATCAAGAATTCACACCTCATGCTTCTCTAAATGGTGGGTTACTTGATCTCAATGCTCCTCCGTCTCCTTTTGCTAACCATGAAATCAACCTCAACTTTCCACCTCCAACTTCCCCTGTTCTTGATCAAGAATTCACACCTCTTGCTTCTCTAAATTGTGGGTAACTTGATCTCAATTCTCCTTCTTCTCCTTCTGCTAATCATGAAATCAACCTCAAATTTCCACCTCCACCTTCCCCTGTTCTTGATCAAGAATTCACACCTCCTGCTTCTCTAAATGCTGGGTTACTTGATCTCAATGTTCCTCCTTCTCCGTCTGCTAACCATGAAATCAACCTCAACCTTCCCTTGTTCTTGATCAAGAATTCACACCTCCTGCTTCTCCAAATGGTGGGTTACTTTATCTCAATGCTTCTACTTCTCCTTCTGCTAACCATGAAATCAAACTCACCTTTCCACCTCCAACTTCCCCTGTTCTTGATCAAGAATTCACACCTCCTGCTTCTCTAAATGGTGGGTTACTTGATCTCAATGCTCCTCTGTCTCCTTCTGCTAACCATGAAATCAACCTCAACTTTCCACCTCCACCTTCCCCTGTTCTTGATCAATAATTCACACCTTCTGCTTTTCCAAATGGTGGGTTACTTTATCTCAATGCTCCTCCTTCTCCTTCTGCTAACCATGAAATCAACCTCAACTTTCCACCTCCACCTTCCCCTGTTCTTGATCAAGAATTCACACCTCCTGCTTCTCTAAATGGTGGGTAACTTGATCTCAATGTTCCTCCTTCTCCTTCTGCTAACCATGAAATCAACCTCAACTTTCCACCTCCACCTTCCCCTGTTCTTTATTAAGAATTCACACCTCTTGCTTCTCCAAATGGTGGGTTACTTGATCTCAATATTCCTTTTTCTCCTTCTACTAACCATGAAATCAACCTCAACTTTCCACCTCCAACTTCCGCTGTTCTTGATCAAGAATTCACACCTCATGCTTCTCTAAATGGTGGGTTACTTGATCTCAATGCTCCTCCGTCTCCTTTTGCTAACCATGAAATCAACCTCAACTTTCCACCTCCAACTTCCCCTGTTCTTGATCAAGAATTCACACCTCCTGCTTCTCTAAATTGTGGGTTACTTGATCTCAATGTTCCTCTTTCTCCTTCTGCTAACCATGAAATCAACCTCAACTTTCCACCACCACCTTCCCCTGTTCTTGATCAAGAATTCAAACGTCCTGCTTCTCCAAATGGTGGATTACTTTATCTCAATGCTTCTACTTCTCCTTCAGCTAACCATGAAATCAAACTCACCTTTCCACCTCCAACTTCCCCTGTTCTTGATCAAGAATTCACATCTCCTGCTTCTCTAAATGGTGGGTTACTTTATCTCAATGCTCCTCCTTCTCCTTCTGCTAACCATGAAATCAACCTCAACTTTCCACCTCCACCTTCCCCTATTCTTGATCAAGAATTCACACCTCCTGCTTCTCTAAATGGTGGGTTACTTGAACTCAATGCTCCTCCTTCTCCTTCTGCTAACCATGAAATCAACCTCAACTTTCCACCTCCACATTCCCCTGTTCTTGATCTAGAATTCACACCTCCTGCGTCTCTAAATTGTGGGTAACTTGATCTCAATGCTCCTCCTTCTCCTTCTGCTAACCATGAAATCAACCTCAACTTTCCACCTCCACCTTCCCCTGTTCTTGATCAAGAATTCACACCTCCAGCTTCTCTAAATGGTGGGTTACTTGAACTCAATGCTCCTCCTTCTCCTTCTGCTAACCATGAAATGAACCTCAACTTTCCACCTCCACCTTCCGTTGCTCTTGATCAAGAATTCACACCTCCTGCTTCTCTAAATGGTGGGTTACTTTATCTCAATGCTCCTCCTTCTCCTTCTGCTAACCATGAAATCAACCTCAACTTTCCACCTCCAACTTTCCCTATTCTTGATCAAGAATTCACACCTCTTGCTTCTCTAAATTGTGGGTAACTTGATCTCAATTCTCCTTCTTCTCCTTCTGCTAACCATGAAATCAACCTCAAATATCCACCTCCACCTTCCCCTGTTCTTGATCAAGAATTCACACCTCCTGCTTCTCTAAATGCTGGGTTACTTGATCTCAATGTTCCTCCTTCTCCGTCTGCTAACCATGAAATCAACCTCAACCTTCCCTTGTTCTTGATCAAGAATTCACACCTCCTGCTTCTCCAAATGGTGGGTTACTTTATCTCAATGCTTCTACTTCTCCTTCTGCTAACCATGAAACAAACTCACCTTTCCACCTCCAACTTCCCCTGTTCTTGATCAAGAATTCACACCTCCTGCTTCTCTAAATGGTGGGTTACTTGATCTCAATGCTCCTCTGTCTCCTTCTGCTAACCATGAAATCAACCTCAACTTTCCACCTCCACCTTCCCCTGTTCTTGATCAATAATTCACACCTTCTGCTTTTCCAAATGGTGGGTTACTTTATCTCAATGCTCCCCCTTCTCCTTCTGCTAACCATGAAATCAACCTCAACTTTCCAC
Source organism: Lathyrus tuberosus (assembly GCA_022829125.1). Classification (NCBI taxonomy): domain Eukaryota; kingdom Viridiplantae; phylum Streptophyta; class Magnoliopsida; order Fabales; family Fabaceae; genus Lathyrus; species Lathyrus tuberosus. Next base: position 5,352,380 of record JALAZF010000315.1, on the reverse strand, counting down.
CTCCACCTTCCCCTGTTCTTGATCAAGAATTCACACCTCCTGCTTCTCTAAATGGTGGGTAACTTGATCTCAATGTTCCTCCTTCTCCTTCTGCTAACCATGAAATCAACCTCAACTTTCCACCTCCACCTTCCCCTGTTCTTTATTAAGAATTCACACCTCTTGCTTCTCCAAATGGTGGGTTACTTGATCTCAATATTCCTTTTTCTCCTTCTACTAACCATGAAATCAACCTCAACTTTCCACCTCCAACTTCCCCTGTTCTTGATCAAGAATTCACACCTCATGCTTCTCTAAATGGTGGGTTACTTGATCTCAATGCTCCTCCGTCTCCTTTTGCTAACCATGAAATCAACCTCAACTTTCCACCTCCAACTTCCCCTGTTCTTGATCAAGAATTCACACCTCCTGCTTCTCTAAATGGTGGGTTACTTGATCTCAATGTTCCTCTTTCTCCTTCTGCTAACCATGAAATCAACCTCAACTTTCCACCACCACCTTCCCCTGTTCTTGATCAAGAATTCACACGTCCTGCTTCTCCAAATGGTGGATTACTTTATCTCAATGCTTCTACTTCTCCTTCAGCTAACCATGAAATCAAACTCACCTTTCCACCTCCAACTTCCCCTGTTCTTGATCAAGAATTCACATCTCCTGCTTCTCTAAATGGTGGGTTACTTTATCTCAATGCTCCTCCTTCTCCTTCTGCTAACCATGAAATCAACCTCAACTTTCCACCTCCACCTTCCCCTATTCTTGATCAAGAATTCACACCTTCTGCTTCTCTAAATGGTGGGTTACTTGAACTCAATGCTCCTCCTTCTCCTTCTGCTAACCATGAAATCAACCTCAACTTTCCACCTCCACATTCCCCTGTTCTTGATCTAGAATTCACACCTCCTGCGTCTCTAAATTGTGGGTAACTTGATCTCAATGCTCCTCCTTCTCCTTCTGCTAACCATGAAACCAACCTCAACTTTCCACCTCCACCTTCCCCTGTTCTTGATCAAGAATTCACACCTCCAGCTTCTCTAAATGGTGGGTTACTTGAACTCAATGCTCCTCCTTCTCCTTCTGCTAACCATGAAATGAACCTCAACTTTCCACCTCCACCTTCCGTTGCTCTTGATCAAGAATTCACACCTCCTGCTTCTCTAAATGGTGGGTTACTTTATCTCAATGCTCCTCCTTCTCCTTCTGCTAACCATGAAATCAACCTCAACTTTCCACCTCCAACTTTCCCTATTCTTGATCAAGAATTCACACCTCTTGCTTCTCTAAATTGTGGGTAACTTGATCTCAATTCTCCTTCTTCTCCTTCTGCTAACCATGAAATCAACCTCAAATATCCACCTCCACCTTCCCCTGTTCTTGATCAAGAATTCACACCTCCTGCTTCTCTAAATGCTGGGTTACTTGATCTCAATGTTCCTCCTTCTCCGTCTGCTAACCATGAAATCAACCTCAACCTTCCCTTGTTCTTGATCAAGAATTCACACCTCCTGCTTCTCCAAATGGTGGGTTACTTTATCTCAATGCTTCTACTTCTCCTTCTGCTAACCATGAAACAAACTCACCTTTCCACCTCCAACTTCCCCTGTTCTTGATCAAGAATTCACACCTCCTGCTTCTCTAAATGGTGGGTTACTTGATCTCAATGCTCCTCTGTCTCCTTCTGCTAACCATGAAATCAACCTCAACTTTCCACCTCCACCTTCCCCTGTTCTTGATCAATAATTCACACCTTCTGGTTTTCCAAATGGTGGGTTACTTTATCTCAATGCTCCTCCTTCTCCTTCTGCTAACCATGAAATCAACCTCAACTTTCCACCTCCACCTTCCCCTGTTCTTGATCAAGAATTCACACCTCCTGCTTCTCTAAATGGTGGGTAACTTGATCTCAATGTTCCTCCTTCTCCTTCTGCTAACCATGAAATCAACCTCAACTTTCCACCTCCACCTTCCCCTGTTCTTTATTAAGAATTCACACCTCTTGCTTCTCCAAATGGTGGGTTACTTGATCTCAATATTCCTTTTTCTCCTTCTACTAACCATGAAATCAACCTCAACTTTCCACCTCCAACTTCCCCTGTTCTTGATCAAGAATTCACACCTCATGCTTCTCTAAATGGTGGGTTACTTGATCTCAATGCTCCTCCGTCTCCTTTTGCTAACCATGAAATCAACCTCAACTTTCCACCTCCAACTTCCCCTGTTCTTGATCAAGAATTCACACCTCCTGCTTCTCTAAATGGTGGGTTACTTGATCTCAATGTTCCTCTTTCTCCTTCTGCTAACCATGAAATCAACCTCAACTTTCCACCACCACCTTCCCCTGTTCTTGATCAAGAATTCACACGTCCTGCTTCTCCAAATGGTGGATTACTTTATCTCAATGCTTCTACTTCTCCTTCAGCTAACCATGAAATCAAACTCACCTTTCCACCTCCAACTTCCCCTGTTCTTGATCAAGAATTCACATCTCCTGCTTCTCTAAATGGTGGGTTACTTTATCTCAATGCTCCTCCTTCTCCTTCTGCTAACCATGAAATCAACCTCAACTTTCCACCTCCACCTTCCCCTATTCTTGATCAAGAATTCACACCTTCTGCTTCTCTAAATGGTGGGTTACTTGAACTCAATGCTCCTCCTTCTCCTTCTGCTAACCATGAAATCAACCTCAACTTTCCACCTCCACATTCCCCTGTTCTTGATCTAGAATTCACACCTCCTGCGTCTCTAAATTGTGGGTAACTTGATCTCAATGCTCCTCCTTCTCCTTCTGCTAACCATGAAACCAACCTCAACTTTCCACCTCCACCTTCCCCTGTTCTTGATCAAGAATTCACACCTCCAGCTTCTCTAAATGGTGGGTTACTTGAACTCAATGCTCCTCCTTCTCCTTCTGCTAACCATGAAATGAACCTCAACTTTCCACCTCCACCTTCCGTTGCTCTTGATCAAGAATTCACACCTCCTGCTTCTCTAAATGGTGGGTTACTTTATCTCAATGCTCCTCCTTCTCCTTCTGCTAACCATGAAATCAACCTCAACTTTCCACCTCCAACTTTCCCTATTCTTGATCAAGAATTCACACCTCTTGCTTCTCTAAATTGTGGGTAACTTGATCTCAATTCTCCTTCTTCTCCTTCTGCTAACCATGAAATCAACCTCAACTTTCCACCTCCAACTTCCCCTGTTCTTGATCAAGAATTCACACCTCCTGCTTCTCCAAATGGTGGGTTACTTGATCTCAATGCTCCTCATTCTCCTTCTGCAAACCATGAAATCAACCTCAAATTTCCACCTCCACCTTCCCCTGTTCTTGATCAAGAATTCACACCTCCTGCTTCTCTAAATGGTGGGTTACTTGATCTCAATGTTCCTCCTTCTCCTTCTGCTAACCATGAAATCAACCTCAACCTTCCCTTGTTCTTGATCAAGAATTCACACCTCCTGCTTCTCCAAATGGTGGGTTACTTTATCTCAATGCTTCTACTTCTCCTTCTGCAAATCATGAAATCAAACTCACCTTTCCACCTCCAACTTCCCCTGTTCTTGATCAAGAATTCACACCTCCTGCTTCTCTAAATGGTGGGTTACTTGATCTCAATGCTCCTCTGTCTCCTTCTGCTAACCATGAAATCAACCTCAACTTTCCACCTCCACCTTCCCCTGTTCTTGATCAATAATTCACACCTTCTGCTTTTCCAAATGGTGGGTTACTTTATCTCAATGCTCCTCCTTCTCCTTCTGCTAACCATGAAATCAACCTCAACTTTCAACCTCCACCTTCCCCTGTTCTTGGTCAAGAATTCACACCTCCTGCTTCTCTAAATGGTGGGTAACTTGATCTCAATGTTCCTCCTTCTCCTTCTGCTAACCATGAAATCAACCTCAACTTTCCACCTCCACCTTCCCCTGTTCTTTATTAAGAATTCACACCTCTTGCTTCTCCAAATGGTGGGTTACTTGATCTCAATGTTCCTTTTTCTCCTTCTACTAACCATGAAATCAACCTCAACTTTCCACCTCCAACTTCCCCTGTTCTTGATCAAGAATTCACACCTCATGCTTCTCTAAATGGTGGGTTACTTGATCTCAATGCTCCTCCGTCTCCTTTTGCTAACCATGAAATCAACCTCAACTTTCCACCTCCAACTTCCCCTGTTCTTGATCAAGAATTCACACCTCCTGCTTCTCTAAATGGTGGGTTACTTGATCTCAATGTTCCTCTTTCTCCTTCTGCTAACCATGAAATCAACCTCAACTTTCCACCACCACCTTCCAATGTTCTTGATCAAGAATTCACACGTCCTGCTTCTCCAAATGGTGGGTTACTTTATCTCAATGCTTCTACTTCTCCTTCTGCTAACCATGAAATCAAACTCACCTTTCCACCTCCAACTTCCCCTGTTCTTGATCAAGAATTCACATCTCCTGCTTCTCTAAATGGTGGGTTACTTTATCTCAATGCTCCTCCTTCTCCTTCTGCTAACCATGAAATTAACCTCAACTTTCCACCTCCACATTCCCCTGTTCTTGATCTAGAATTCACACCTCCTGCGTCTCTAAATTGTGGGTAACTTGATCTCAATGCTCCTCCTTCTCCTTCTGCTAACCATGAAATCAACCTCAACTTTCCACCTCCACCTTCCCCTGTTCTTGATCAAGAATTCACACCTCCAGCTTCTCTAAATGGATTGTTACTTGAACTCAATGCTTCTCCCTCTCCTTCTGCTAACCATGAAATGAACCTCAACTTTCCACCTCCACCTTCCATTGCTCTTGATCAAGAATTCACACCTCCTGCTTCTCTAAATGGTGGGTTACTTTATCTCAATGCTCCTCCTTCTCCTTCTGCTAACCATGAAATCAACCTCAACTTTCCACCTCCAACTTTCCCTATTCTTGATCAAGAATTCACACCTCTTGCTTCTCTAAATTGTGGGTAACTTGATCTCAATTCTCCTTCTTCTCCTTCTGCTAACCATGAAATCAACCTCAACTTTCCACCTCCAACTTCCCCTGCTCTTGATCAAGAATTCACACCTCCTGCTTCTCCAAATGGTGGGTTACTTGATCTCAATGCTCCTCATTCTCCTTCTGTAAACCATGAAATCAACCTCAAATTTCCACCTCCACCTTCCCCTGTTCTTGATCAAGAATTCACACCTCCTGCTTCTCTAAATGGTGGGTTACTTGATCTCAATGTTCCTCCTTCTCCTTCTGCTAACCATGAAATCAACCTCAACCTTCCCTTGTTCTTGATCAAGAATTCACACCTCCTGCTTCTCCAAATGGTGGGTTACTTTATCTCAATGCTTCTACTTCTCCTTCTGCTAACCATGAAATCAAACTCACCTTTCCACCTCCAACTTCCCCTGTTCTTGATCAAGAATTCACACCTCCCGCTTCTCTAAATGGTGGGTTACTTGATCTCAATGCTCCTCTGTCTCCTTCTGCTAACCATGAAATCAACCTCAACTTTCCACCTCCACCTTCCCCTGTTCTTGATCAATAATTCACACCTTCTGCTTTTCCAAATGGTGGGTTACTTTATCTCAATGCTCCTCCTTTTCCTTCTGCTAACCATGAAATCAACCTCAACTTTCCACCTCCACCTTCCCCTGTTCTTGATCAAGAATTCACACCTCCTGCTTCTCTAAATGGTGGGTAACTTGATCTCAATGTTCCTCCTTCTCCTTCTGCTAACCATGAAATCAACCTCAACTTTCCACCTCCACCTTCCCCTGTTCTTTATTAAGAATTCACACCTCTTGCTTCTCCAAATGGTGGGTTACTTGATCTCAATGTTCCTTCTTCTCCTTCTACTAACCATGAAATCAACCTCAACTTTCCACCTCCAACTTCCCCTGTTCTTGATCAAGAATTCACACCTCATGCTTCTCTAAATGGTGGGTTACTTGATCTCAATGCTCCTCCGTCTCCTTTTGCTAACCATGAAATCAACCTCAACTTTCCACCTCCAACTTCCCCTGTTCTTGATCAAGAATTCACACCTCCTGCTTCTCTAAATGGTGGGTTACTTGATCTCAATGTTCCTCTTTCTCCTTCTGCTAACCATGAAATCAACCTCAACTTTCCACCACCACCTTCCCCTGTTCTTGATCAAGAATTCACACGTCCTGTTTCTCCAAATGGTGGGTTACTTTAACTCAATGCTCCTTCTTCTCCTTCTGCTAACCATGAAATCAACCTCAACTTTCCATCTCCAACTTCCCCTGTTCTTGATCAAGAATTCACACCTCCTGCTTCTCCTAATGGTGGGTTACTTTATCTCAATGCTCCTCCTTCTCCTTCTGCTAACCATTAAATCAACCTCTACTTTCCACCTCCAACTTCCCCTGTTCTTGATCAAGAATTCACACCTCCTGCTTCTCTAAATGGTGGGTTACTTTATCTCAATGTTCCTCCTTCTCCTTATGCTAACCATGAAATCAACCTCAACTTTCCACCTCCACCTTCCCCTGTTCTTGATCAAGAATTCACACCTCCTGCTTCTCTAAATGGTGGGTTACTTGATCTCAATGCTCCTCCTTCTCCTTCTGCTAACCATGAAATCAACCTCAACTTTCCACCTCCACATTCCCCTGTTCTTGATCGAAAATTCACACCTCCTGCTTCTCTAAATTGTGGGTAACTTGATCTCAATGCTCCTCCTTCTCCTTCTGCTAACCATGAAATCAACCTCAACTTTCCACCTCCACCTTCCCCTGTTCTTGATCAAGAATTCACACCCCCATGTTCTCTAAATGGCGGGTTAATTGAACTCAATGCTCCTCCTTCTCCTTCTGCTAACCATGAAATGAACCTCAACTTTCCACCTCCACCTTCCCTTGTTCTTGATCAAGAATTCACACCTCCTGCTTCTCTAAATGGTGGGTTACTTTATCTCAAAGCTCCTCCTTCTCCTTCTGCTAACCATGAAATCAACCTCAACTTTCCAACTCCAACTTCCCCTATTCTTGATCAAGAATTCTCACCTCTTGCTTCTCTAAATTGTGTATAACTTGATCTCAATGCTCCTTCTTCTCCTTCTGCTAACCATGAAATCAACCTCAACTTTCCACCTCCAACTTCCCCTGTTCTTGATCAAGAATTCACACCTCCTGCTTCTTCAAATGGTGGGTTACTTGATCTCAATGCTCCTCATTCTCCTTCTGCAAACCCCGAAATCAACCTCAAATTTCCACCTCCACCTTCCCCTGTTCTTGATCAAGAATTCACACCTCCTACTTCTCTAAATGGTGGGTTACTTGATCTCAATGTTCCTCCTTCTCGTTCTGCTAACCATGAAATCAACCTCAACCGTCCCTTATTCTTGATCAAGAATTCACATCTCTTGCTTCTCCAAATGGTGGGTTATTTGATCTCAATGCTCCTTCTTCTCCTTCTGCTAACCATGAACTCAACCTCAACTTTCCACCTCTACCTTCCCCTGTTCTTGATCGAGAATTCACACCTGCTGCTTCTCCAAATGGTGGGTTACTTTATCTCAATGCTCCTCCGTCTCCTTCTGTTAACCATGAAATCAACCTCAACTTTCCACCTCCACCTTCCCCTGTTCTTGATCAATAATTCACACCTTCTGCTTTTCCAAATGGTGGGTTACTTTATCTCAATGCTCCTCCTTCTCCTTCTGCTAACCATGAAATCAACCTCAACTTTCCACCTCCACCTTCCCCTGTTCTTGATCAAGAATTCACACCTCCTGCTTCTCTAAATGGTGGGTTAATTTATCTCAATGCTCCTCCTTCTCCTTCTGCTAACCATGAAATCAACCTCAACTTTCCACCTCCAACTTCCCCTATTCTTGATCAAGAATTCACACCTCTTGCTTCTTTAAATGGTGGGTAAATTGATCTCAATGTTCCTCATTCTCCTTCTGCAAACCATGAAATCAACCTCAACTTTCCACCTCTAACTTCCCCTGTTCTTGATCAAGAATTCACACCTCCTGCTTCTCCAAATGGTGGGTTACTTGATCTCAATGCTCCTCATTCACCTTCTGCTAACCATGAAATCAACCTCAACTTTCCACCTCCACCTTCCCCTGTTCTTGATCAAGAATTCACTCCTCCAGCTTCTCTAAATGGTGGGTTACTTGAACTCAATGCTCCTCCTTCTCCTTCTGCTAACCATGAAATCAACCTCAACCTTCCCTTGTTCTTGATCAAGAATTCACACCTCTTGCTTCTCCAAATGGTGGGTTACTTGATCTCAATGCTCCTTCTTCTCCTTCTGCTAACCATGAACTCAACCTCAACTTTCCACCTCTACCTTCCCCTGTTCTTGATCAAGAATTCACACCTCCTGCTTCTCCAAATGGTGGGTTACTTTATCTCAATGTTTCTACTTCTCCTTCTGCTTACCATGAAATCAAACTCAACTTACCACCTCCAACTTCCCCTGTTCTTGATCAAGAATTCACACCTCCTGCTTCTCTAAATGGTGGGTTACTTGATCTCAATGCTCCTCCGTCTCCTTCTGCTAACCATGAAATCAACCTCAACTTTCCACCACCACCTTCCCCTGTTCTTGATCAAGAATTCAAACCTCCTGCTTCTCCAAATGGTGGGTTACTTTATCTCAATACTCCTTCTTCTCCTTCTGCTAACCATGAAATCAACCTCAACTTTCCACCTCCAACTTCCCCTGTTCTTGATCAAGAATTCACACCTCCTGCTTCTCCTAATAGTGGGTTACTTTATCTCAATGCTCCTCCTTCTCCTTCTGCTAACCATGAAATTAACCTCTACTTTCCACCTCCAACTTCCGCTGTTCTTTATCAAGAATTCACACCTCCTGCTTCTCTAAATGGTGGGTTGCTTTATCTCAATGCTCCTCCTTCTCCTTCTGCTAACCATGAAATCAACCTCAACTTTCCACCACCACCTTCCCCTGTTCTTGATCAAGAATTCAAACCTCCTGCTTCTCCAAATGGTGGGTTACTTTATCTCAATACTCCTTCTTCTCCTTCTGCTAACCATGAAATCAACCTCAACTTTCCACCTCCAACTTCCCCTGTTCTTGATCAAGAATTCACACCTCCTGCTTCTCCTAATAGTGGGTTACTTTATCTCAATGCTCCTCCTTCTCCTTCTGCTAACCATGAAATCAACCTCTACTTTCCACCTCCAACTTCCCCTGTTCTTTATCAAGAATTCACACCTCCTGCTTCTCTAAATGGTGGGTTACTTTATCTCAATGCGCCTCCTTCTCCTTCTGCTAACCATGAAATCAACCTCAACTTTCGACCTCCACCTTCCCCTGTTCTTGATCAAGAATTCACACCTCCTGCTTCTCTAAATGGTGGGTTACTTGATCTCAATGCTCCTCCTTCTCCTTCTGCTAAACATGAAATCAACCTCAACTTTCCACCTCCATATTCCCCTATTCTTGATCAAGAATTCACACCTCCTGCTTCTCCAAATGGTGGGTTACTTTATCTCAATGCTCCTTCTTCTCCTTCTGCTAACCATGAAATCAACCTCAACTTTCCACCTCCAACTTCCCCTGTTCTTGATCAAGAATTCACACCTCATGTTCTCTAAATGGTGGGTTACTTGATCTCAATGCTCCTCCGTCTCCTTCTGCTAACCATGAAATCAACCTCAACTTTCCACCACCACCTTCCCCTGTTCTTGATCAAGAATTCACACCTCCTGCTTCTCCAAATGGTGGGTTACTTTATCTCAATGCTCCTTCTTCTCCTTCTGCTAACCATGAAATCAACCTCAACTTTCCACCTCCAACTTCCCCTGTTCTTGATCAAGAATTCACAACTCCTGCTTCTCCTAATAGTGGGTTACTTTATCTCAATGCTCCTCCTTCTCCTTCTGCTAACCATGAAATTAACCTCTACTTTCCACCTCCAACTTCCGCTGTTCTTTATCAAGAATTCACACCTCCTGCTTCTCTAAATAGTGGGTTGCTTTATCTCAATGCTCCTCCTTCTCCTTCTGCTAACCATGAAATCAACCTCAACTTTCGACCTCCACCTTCCCCTGTTCTTGATCAAGAATTCACACCTCCTGCTTCTCTAAATGGTGGGTTACTTGATCTCAATGCTCCTCCTTCTCCTTCTGCTAAACATGAAATCAATCTCAACTTTCCACCTCCACATTCCCCTGTTCTTGATCAAGAATTCACACCTCCTGCTTCTCCAAATGGTGGGTTACTTTATCTCAATGCTCCTTCTTCTCCTTCTGCTAACCATGAAATCAACCTCAACTTTCCACCTCCAACTTCCCCTGTTCTTGATCAAGAATTCACACCTCATGCTTCTCTAAATGGTGGGTTACTTGATCTCAATGCTCCTCCGTCTCCTTCTGCTAACCATGAAATCAACCTCAACTTTCCACCACCACCTTCCCCTGTTCTTGATCAAGAATTCACACCTCCTGCTTCTCCAAATGGTGGGTTACTTTATCTCAATGCTCCTTCTTCTCCTTCTGCTAACCATGAAATCAACCTCAACTTTCCACCTCCAACTTCCCCTGTTCTTGATCAAGAATTCACACCTCCTGCTTCTCCTAATAGTGGGTTACTTTATCTCAATGATCCTCCTTCTCCTTCTGCTAACCATGAAATCAACCTCTAATTTCCACCTCCAACTTCCCCTGTTCTTGATCAGTAATTCACACCTCCTGCTTCTCTAAATGGTGGGTTACTTTATCTCAATGCTCCTCCTTCTCTTTCTGCTAACCATGAAATCAACCTCAACTTTCGACCTCCACCTTCCCCTGTTCTTGATCAAGAATTCACACCTCCTGCTTCTCTAAATGGTGGGTTACTTGATCTCAATGCTCCTCCTTCTCCTTCTGCTAAACATGAAATCAACCTCAACTTTCCACCTCCATATTCCCCTGTTCTTGATCGAGAATTCACACCTCCTGCTTCTCCAAATGGTGGGTTACTTTATCTCAATGCTCCTTCTTCTCCTTCTGCTAACCATGAAATCAACCTCAACTTTCCACCTCCAACTTCCCCTGTTCTTGATCAAGAATTCACACCTAATGCTTCTCTAAATGGTGGGTTACTTGATCTCAATGCTCCTCCGTCTCCTTCTGCTAACCATGAAATCAACCTCAACTTTCCACCACCACCTTCCCCTGTTCTTAATCAAGAATTCACACCTCCTGCTTCTCCAAATGGTGGGTTACTTTATCTCAATGCTCCTTCTTCTCCTTCTGCTAACCATGAAATCAACCTCAACTTTCCACCTCCAACTTCCCCTATTCTTGATCAAGAATTCACAACTCCTGCTTCTCCTAATAGTGGGTTACTTTATCTCAATGCTCCTCCTTCTCCTTCTGCTAACCATGAAATTAACCTCTACTTTCCACCTCCAACTTCCGCTGTTCTTTATCAAGAATTCACACCTCCTGCTTCTCTAAATGGTGGGTTGCTTTATCTCAATGCTCCTCCTTCTCCTTCTGCTAACCATGAAATCAACCTCAACTTTCGATCTCCACCTTCCCCTGTTCTTGATCAAGAATTCACACCTCCTGCTTCTCTAAATGGTGGGTTACTTGATCTCAATGCTCCTCCTTCTCCTTCTGCTGAACATGAAATCAATCTCAACTTTCCACCTCCACATTCCCCTGTTCTTGATCAAGAATTCACACCTCCTGCTTCTCCAAATGGTGGGTTACTTTATCTCAATGCTCCTTCTTCTCCTTCTGCTAACCATGAAATCAACCTCAACTTTCCACCTCCAACTTCCCCTGTTCTTGATCAAGAATTCACACCTCATGCTTCTCTAAATGGTGGGTTACTTGATCTCAATGCTCCTCCGTCTCCTTCTGCTAACCATGAAATCAACCTCAACTTTCCACCACCACCTTCCCCTGTTCTTGATCAAGAATTCACACCTCCTGCTTCTCTAAATGGTGGGTTACTTGATCTCAATGCTCCTCCTTCTCCTTCTGCTGAACATGAAATCAATCTCAACTTTCCACCTCCACCTTCCCCTGTTCTTGATCAAGAATTCACACCTCCTGCTTCTCCAAATGGTGGGTTACTTTATCTCAATGCTCCTTCTTCTCCTTCTGCTAACCATGAAATCAACCTCAACTTTCCACCTCCAACTTCCCCTGTTCTTGATCAAGAATTCACACCTCCTGCTTCTCCTAATAGTGGGTTACTTTATCTCAATGATCCTCCTTCTCCTTCTGCTAACCATGAAATCAACCTCTAATTTCCACCTCCAACTTCCCCTGTTCTTGATCAGTAATTCACACCTCCTGCTTCTCTAAATGGTGGGTTACTTTATCTCAATGCTCCTCCTTCTCTTTCTGCTAACCATGAAATCAACCTCAACTTTCGACCTCCACCTTCCCCTGTTCTTGATCAAGAATTCACACCTCCTGCTTCTCTAAATGGTGGGTTACTTGATCTCAATGCTCCTCCTTCTCCTTCTGCTAAACATGAAATCAACCTCAACTTTCCACCTCCATATTCCCCTGTTCTTGATCGAGAATTCACACCTCCTGCTTCTCCAAATGGTGGGTTACTTTATCTCAATGCTCCTTCTTCTCCTTCTGCTAACCATGAAATCAACCTCAACTTTCCACCTCCAACTTCCCTTGTTCTTGATCAAGAATTCACACCTCATGCTTCTCTAAATGGTGGGTTACTTGATCTCAATGCTCCTCCATCTCCTTCTGCTAACCATGAAATCAACCTCAACTTTCCACCACCACCTTCCCCTGTTCTTGATCAAGAATTCACACCTCCTGCTTCTCCAAATGGTGGGTTACTTTATCTCAATGCTCCTTCTTCTCCTTCTGCTAACCATGAAATCAACCTCAACTTTCCACCTCCAACTTCCCCTGTTCTTGATCAAGAATTCACAACTCCTGCTTCTCCTAATAGTGGGTTACTTTATCTCAATGCTCCTCCTTCTCCTTCTGCTAACCATGAAATTAACCTCTACTTTCCACCTCCAACTTCCGCTGTTCTTTATCAAGAATTCACACCTCCTGCTTCTCTAAATGGTGGGTTGCTTTATCTCAATGCTCCTCCTTCTCCTTCTGCTAACCATGAAATCAACCTCAACTTTCGACCTCCACCTTCCCCTGTTCTTGATCAAGAATTCACACCTCCTGCTTCTCTAAATGGTGGGTTACTTGATCTCAATGCTCCTCCTTCTCCTTCTGCTAAACATGAAATCAATCTCAACTTTCCACCTCCACATTCCCCTGTTCTTGATCAAGAATTCACACCTCCTGCTTCTCCAAATGGTGGGTTACTTTATCTCAATGCTCCTTCTTCTCCTTCTGCTAACCATGAAATCAACCTCAATTTTCCACCTCCAACTTCCCCTGTTCTTGATCAAGAATTCACACCTCATGCTTCTCTAAATGGTGGGTTACTTGATCTCAATGCTCCTCCGTCTCCTTCTGCTAACCATGAAATCAACCTCAACTTTCAACCTCCACCTTCCCCTGTTCTTGATCAAGAATTCACACCTCCTGCTTCTCTAAATGGTGGGTTACTTGATCTCAATGCTCCTCCTTCTCCTTCTGCTAAACATGAAATCAATCTCAACTTTCCACCTCCACATTCCCCTGTTCTTGATCAAGAATTCACACCTCCTGCTTCTCCAAATGGTGGGTTACTTTATCTCAATGCTCCTTCTTCTCCTTCTGCTAACCATGAAATCAACCTCAACTTTCCACCTCCAACTTCCCCTGTTCTTGATCAAGAATTCACACCTCATGCTTCTCTAAATGGTGGGTTACTTGATCTCAATGCTCCTCCGTCTCCTTCTGCTAACCATGAAATCAACCTCAAATTTCCACCACCACCTTCCCCTGTTCTTGATCAAGAATTCACACCTCCTGCTTCTCCAAATGGTGGGTTACATTATCTCAATGCTCCTTCTTCTCCTTCTGCTAACCATGAAATCAACCTCAACTTTCCACCTCCAACTTCCCCTGTTCTTGATCAAGAATTCACACCTCCTGCTTCTCCTAATAGTGGGTTACTTTATCTCAATGATCCTCCTTCTCCTTCTGCTAACCATGAAATCAACCTCTAATTTCCACCTCCAACTTCCCCTGTTCTTGATCAGTAATTCACACCTCCTGCTTCTCTAAATGGTGGGTTACTTTATCTCAATGCTCCTCCTTCTCTTTCTGCTAACCATGAAATCAACCTCAACTTTCGACCTCCACCTTCCCCTGTTCTTGATCAAGAATTCACACCTCCTGCTTCTCTAAATGGTGGGTTACTTGATCTCAATGCTCCTCCTTCTCCTACTGCTAAACATGAAATCAACCTCAACTTTCCACCTCCATATTCCCCTGTTCTTGATCGAGAATTCACACCTCCTGCTTCTCCAAATGGTGGGTTACTTTATCTCAATGCTCCTTCTTCTCCTTCTGCTAACCATGAAATCAACCTCAACTTTCCACCTCCAACTTCCCCTGTTCTTGATCAAGAATTCACACCTCATGCTTCTCTAAATGGTGGGTTACTTGATCTCAATGCTCCTCCGTCTCCTTCTGCTAACCATGAAATCAACCTCAACTTTCCACCACCACCTTCCCCTGTTCTTGATCAAGAATTCACACCTCCTGCTTCTCCAAATGGTGGGTTACTTTATCTCAATGCTCCTTCTTCTCCTTCTGCTAACCATGAAATCAACCTCAACTTTCCACCTCCAACTTCCCCTGTTCTTGATCAAGAATTCACAACTCCTGCTTCTCCTAATAGTGGGTTACTTTATCTCAATGCTCCTCCTTCTCCTTCTGCTAACCATGAAATTAACCTCTACTTTCCACCTCCAACTTCCGCTGTTCTTTATCAAGAATTCACACCTCCTGCTTCTCTAAATGGTGGGTTGCTTTATCTCAATGCTCCTCCTTCTCCTTCTGCTAACCATGAAATCAACCTCAACTTTCGACCTCCACCTTCCCCTGTTCTTGATCAAGAATTCACACCTCCTGCTTCTCTAAATGGTGGGTTACTTGATCTCAATGCTCCTCCTTCTCCTTCTGCTAAACATGAAATCAGTCTCAACTTTCCACCTCCACATTCCCCTGTTCTTGATCAAGAATTCACACCTCCTGCTTCTCCAAATGGTGGGTTACTTTATCTCAATGCTCCTTCTTCTCCTTCTGCTAACCATGAAATCAACCTCAACTTTCCACCTCCAACTTCCCCTGTTCTTGATCAAGAATTCACACCTCATGCTTCTCTAAATGGTGGGTTACTTGATCTCAATGCTCCTCCGTCTCCTTCTGCTAACCATGAAATCAACCTCAACTTTCCACCTCCACATTCCCCTGTTCTTGATCGAGAATTCACACCTCCTGCTTCTCTAAATTGTGGGTAACTTGATCTCAATGCTCCTCCTTCTCCTTCTGCTAACCATGAAATCAACCTCAACTTTCCACCTCCACATTCCCCTGTTCTTGATCAAGAATTCACACCTCTTGCTTCTCTAAATTGTGGGTAACTTGATCTCAATGCTCCTTCTTCTCCTTCTGCTAACCATGAAATCAACCTCAACTTTCCACCTCCACCTTCCCATGTTCTTGAACAAGAATTCACACCTCCTGCTTCTCTAAATGGTGGGTTACTTGATCTCAATGCTCCTCCTTCTCCTTCTGCTAAACATGAAATCAATCTCAACTTTCCACCTCCACATTCCCCTGTTCTTGATCAAGAATTCACACCTCCTGCTTCTCCAAATGGTGGGTTACTTTATCTCAATGCTCCTTCTTCTCCTTCTGCTAACCATGAAATCAACCTCAACTTTCCACCTCCAACTTCCCCTGTTCTTGATCAAGAATTCACACCTCATGCTTCTCTAAATGGTGGGTTACTTGATCTCAATGCTCCTCCGTCTCCTTCTGCTAACCATGAAATCAACCTCAACTTTCCACCACCACCTTCCCCTGTTCTTGATCAAGAATTCACACCTCCTGCTTCTCCAAATGGTGGGTTACTTTATCTCAATGCTCCTTCTTCTCCTTCTGCTAACCATGAAATCAACCTCAACTTTCCACATCCAACTTCCCCTGTTCTTGATCAAGAATTCACACCTCCTGCTTCTCCTAATAGTGGGTTACTTTATCTCAATGATCCTCCTTCTCCTTCTGCTAACCATGAAATCAACCTCTACTTTCCACCTCCAACTTCCCCTGTTCTTGATCAGTAATTCACACCTCCTGCTTCTCTAAATGGTGGGTTACTTTATCTCAATGCTCCTCCTTCTCTTTCTGCTAACCATGAAATCAACCTCAACTTTCGACCTCCACCTTCCCCTGTTCTTGATCAAGAATTCACACCTCCTGCTTCTATAAATGGTGGGTTACTTGATCTCAATGCTCCTCCTTCTCCTTCTGCTAAACATGAAATCAACCTCAACTTTCCACCTCCACATTCCCCTGTTCTTGATCGAGAATTCACACCTCCTGCTTCTCTAAATTGTGGGTAACTTGATCTCAATGCTCCTCCTTCTCCTTCTGCTAACCATGAAATCAACCTCAACTTTCCACCTCCACCTTCCCCTGTTCTTGATCAAGAATTCACTCCTCCAGCTTCTCTAAATGGTGGGTTACTTGAACTCAATGCTCCTCCTTCTCCTTCTGCTAACCATGAAATGAACCTCAACTTTCCACCTCCACCTTCCCTTATTCTTGATCAAGAATTCAAACCTCCTGCTTCTCTAAATGGTGGGTTACTTTATCTCAATGCTCCTCCTTCTCCTTCTGCTAACCATGAAATCAACCTCAACTTTCCACCTCCAACTTCCCCTATTCTTGATCAAGAATTCACACCTCTTGCTTCTCTAAATTGTGGGTAACTTGATCTCAATGCTCCTTCTTCTCCTTCTGCTAACCATGAAATCAACCTCAACTTTCCACCTCCAACTTCCCCTGTTCTTGATCAAGAATTCACACCTACTGCTTCTCCAAATGGTGGGTTACTTGATCTCAATGCTCCTCATTCTCCTTCTGCAAACCATGAAATCAACCTCAAATTTCCACCTCTACCTTCCCCTGTTCTTGATCAAGAATTCACACCTCCTGCTTCTCTAAATGGTGGGTTACTTGATCTCAATGTTCCTCCTTCTCCTTCTGCTAACCATGAAATCAACCTCAACCTTCCCTTGTTCTTGATCAAGAATTCACACCTCCTGCTTCTCTAAATGGTGGGTTACTTGATCTCAATGCTCCTCCGTCTCCTTCTGCTAACCATGAAATCAACCTCAACTTTCCACCTCCACCTTCTCCTGTTCTTGATCAATAATTCACACCTTCTGCTTTTCCAAATTGTGGGTTACTTTATCTCAATGCTCCTCCTTCTCCTTCTGCTAACCATGAAATCAACCTCAACTTTCCGCCTCCACCTTCCCCTGTTCTTGATCAAGAATTCACACCTCCTGCTTCTCTGAATGGTGGGTAACTTGATCTCAATGGTCCTCCTTCTCCTTTTGCTAACCATGAAATCAACCTGAACTTTCCATCTCCACCTTCCCCTGTTCTATATTAAGAATTCACACCTCCTGCTTCTCCAAATGGTGGGTTACTTGATCTCAATGTTCCTCCTTCTCCTTCTGCTAACCATGAAATCAACCTCAACTTTCCACCTCCAACTTCCCCTGTTCTTGATCAAGAATTCACACCTCATGCTTCTCTAAATGGTGGGTTACTTGATCTCAATGTTCCTCTTTCTCCTTCTGCTAACCATGAAATCAACCTCAACTTTCCACCACCACCTTCCCCTGTTCTTGATCAAGAATTCACACCTCCTGCTTCTCCAAATGGTGGGTTACTTTATCTTAATGCTCCTTCTTCTCCTTCTGCTAACCATGAAATCAACCTCAACTTTCCACCTCCAACTTCCCCTGTTCTTGATCAAGAATTCACACCTCCTGCTTCTCCTAATGGTGGGTTACTTTATCTCAATGCTCCTCCTTCTCCTTCTGCTAACAATGAAATCAACCTCAACTTTCCACCTTCAACTTCCCCTGTTATTGATCAAGAATTCACACCTCCTGCTTCTCTAAATGGTGGGTTACTTGATCTCAGTGCTCCTCCTTCTCCTTTTGCTAACCATGAAATCAACCTTAACTTTCCACCTCCACCTTCCCCTGTTCTTGATCAAGAATTCACACCTCCTGCTTCTCTAAATGGTGGGTTACTTGAGCTCAAGGCTCCTCCTTCTCCTTCTTCTAACCATGAAATCAACCTCAACATTCCACCTCCAACTTCCCCTGTTCTTGATCAAGAATTCATACCTCCTGTTTCTCTAAATGGTGGGTTACTTGATCTCAATGCTCCTCCTTCTCCTTCTGCTAACCATGAAATCAACCTCAACTTTCCACCTCCACCTTCCCCTGTTCTTGATCAAGAATTCACACCTCCAGCTTCTCTAAATGGTGGGTTACTTGAACTCAATGCTCCTCCTTCTCCTTCTGCTAACCATGAAATGAACCACAACTTTACACCTCCACCTTCCCCTGTTCTTGATCAAGAATTCACACCTCCTGCTTCTCTAAATGGTGGGCTACTTTATCTCAATGCTCCTCCTTCTCCTTCTGCTAACCATGAAATCAACCTCAACTTTCCACCTCCAACTTCCCCTATTCTTGATCAAGAATTCACACCTCATGCTTCTCTAAATGGTGGGTTACTTGATCTCAATGCTCCTCCGTCTCCTTCTGCTAACCATGAAATCAACCTCTACTTTCCACCTCCAACTTCCCCTGTTCTTGATCAAGAATTCACACCTCCTGCTTCTCTAAATGGTGGGTTACTTTATCTCAATGCTCCTCCTTCTCCTTCTGCTAACCATCAAATCAACCTCAACTTTCCACCTCCACCTTCCCCTGTTCTTGATCAAGAATTCACACCTCCTGCTTCTCTAAATGGTGGGTTACTTGATCTCAATGCTCCTCCGTCTCCTTCTGCTAACCATGAAATCAACCTCTACTTTCCACCTCCAACTTCCCCTGTTCTTGATCAAGAATTCACACCTCCTGCTTCTCTAAATGGTGGGTTACTTGATCTCAATGCTCCTCCGTCTCCTTCTGCTAACCATGAAATCAACCTCTACTTTCCACCTCCAACTTCCCCTGTTCTTGATCAAGAATTCACACCTCCTGCTTCTCTAAATGGTGGGTTACTTTATCTCAATGCTCCTCCTTCTCCTTCTGCTAACCATCAAATCAACCTCAACTTTCCACCTCCACCTTCCCCTGTTCTTGATCAATAATTCACACCTCCTGCTTCTCTAAATGGTGGGTTACTTGATCTCAATGCTCCTCCTTTTCCTTCTGCTAACCATGAAATCAACCTCAACTTTCCACCTCCACCTTCCCCTATTCTTGATCAAGAATTCACACCTCCTGCTTCTCTAAATTGTGGGTAACTTGATCTCAATGCTCCTTCTTCTCCTTCTGCTAACCATGAAATCAACCTAAACATTCCACCTCCACCTTCCCCTATTCTTGATCAAGAATTCACACCTCCTGCTTCTCTAAATGTTGGGTTACTTGATCTCAGTGCTCCTCCTTCTCCTTTTGCTAACCATGAAATCAACCTTAACTTTCCACCTCCACCTTCCCCTGTTCTTGATCAAGAATTCACACCTCCTGCTTCTCTAAATGGTGGGTTACTTGAGCTCAAGGCTCCTCCTTCTCCTTCTTCTAACCATGAAATCAACCTCAACATTCCACCTCCAACTTCCCCTGTTCTTGATCAAGAATTCATACCTCCTGTTTCTCTAAATGGTGGGTTACTTGATCTCAATGCTCCTCCTTCTTCTTCTGCTAACCATGAAATCAACCTCAACTTTCCACCTCCACCTTCCCCTGTTCTTGATCAAGAATTCACACCTCCAGCTTCTCTAAATGGTGGGTTACTTGAACTCAATGCTCCTCCTTCTCCTTCTGCTAACTATGAAATAAACCACAACTTTACACCTCCACCTTCCCCTGTTCTTGATCAAGAATTCACACCTCCTGCTTCTCTAAATGGTGGGCTACTTTATCTCAATGCTCCTCCTTCTCCTTCTGCTAACCATGAAATCAACCTCAACTTTCCACCTCCAACTTCCCCTATTCTTGATCAAGAATTCACACCTCATGCTTCTCTAAATGGTGGGTTACTTGATCTCAATGCTCCTCCGTCTCCTTCTGCTAACCATGAAATCAACCTCTACTTTCCACCTCCAACTTCCCCTGTTCTTGATCAAGAATTCACACCTCCTGCTTCTCTAAATGGTGGGTTACTTTATCTCAATGCTCCTCCTTCTCCTTCTGCTAACCATCAAATCAACCTCAACTTTCCACCTCCACCTTCCCCTGTTCTTGATCAAGAATTCACACCTTCTGCTTCTCTAAATGGTGGGTTACTTGATCTCAATGCTCCTCCTTTTCCTTCTGCTAACCATGAAATCAACCTCAACTTTCCACCTCCACCTTCCCCTGTTCTTGATCAAGAATTCACACCTCCTGCTTCTCTAAATTGTGGGTAACTTGATCTCAATGCTCCTCCTTCTCATTCTGCTAACCATGAAATCAACCTCAACTTTCCACCTCCACCTTCCCCTGTTCTTGATCAAGAATTCACACCTCCAGCTTCTCTAAATGGTGGGTTACTTGAACTCAATGCTCCTCCTTCTCCTTCTGCTAACCATAAAATGAACCACAACTTTACACCTCCACATTCCCCTGTTCATGATCAAGAATTCACACCTCCTGCTTCTCTAAATGGTGGGCTACTTTATCTCAATGCTCCTCCTTCTCCTTCTGCTAACCATGAAATCAACCTCAACTTTCCACCTCCAACTTCCCCTATTCTTGATCAACAATTCACACCTCATGCTTCTCTAAATGGTGGGTTACTTGATCTTAATGCTCCTCCGTCTCCTTCTGCTAACCAAGAAATTAACCTCAACTTTCCGCCTCCAACTTCCCCTGTTCTTGATCAAGAATTCACACCTCCTGCTTCTGTAAATGGTGGGTTACTTGATCTCAATGTTCCTCTTTCTCCTTCTGCTAACCATGAAATCAACCTCAACTTTCCACCACCACCTTCCCCTGTTCTTGATCAAGAATTCACACCTCCTGCTTCTCCAAATGGTGGGTTACTTTATCTTAATGCTCCTTCTTCTCCTTCTGCTAACCATGAAATCAACCTCAACTTTCCACCTCTAACTTCCCCTGTTCTTGATCAAGAATTAACACCTCCTGCTTCTCCTAATGGTGGGTTACTTTATCTCAATGCTCCTCCTTCTCCTTCTGCTAACAATGAAATCAACCTCAACTTTCCACCTTCAACTTCCCCTGTTCTTGATCAAGAATTCACACCTCCTGCTTCTCTAAATGGTGGGTTACTTGATCTCAATGCTCCTCTGTCTCCTTCTGCTAACCATTAAATCAACCTCAAATTTCCACCTCCACATTCCCCTGTTCTTGATCAATAATTCACACCTCCTGCTTTTCCAAATGGTGGGTTACTTTATCTCAATGCTTCTCCTTCTCCTTCTTCTAACCATGAAATTAACCTAAACTTTCAACCTCCACATTCCCCTGTTCTTGATCAAGAATTCACACCTCCTGCTTCTCTAAATTGTGGGTAACTTGATCTCAATGCTCCTTCTTCTCCTTCTGCAAACCATGAAATCAACCTAAACATTCCACCTCCACCTTCCCCTATTCTTGATCAAGAATTCACACCTCCTGCTTCTCTAAATGGTGGGTTACTTGATCTCAGTGCTCCTCCTTCTCCTTTTGCTAACCATGAAATCAACCTTAACTTTCCACCTCCACCTTCCCCTGTTCTTGATCAAGAATTCACACCTCCTGCTTCTCTAAATGGTGGGTTACTTGAGCTCAAGGCTCCTCCTTCTCCTTCTTCTAACCATGAAATCAACCTCAACATTCCACCTCCAACTTCCCCTGTTCTTGATCAAGAATTCATACCTCATGCTTCTCTAAATGGTGGGTTACTTGATCTCAATGTTAATTCTTCTCCTTCTGCTAACCATGAACTCAACCTCAGCTTTCCACCTCCAACTTCCCCTGTTCTTGATCAAGAATTCACACCTCCTACTTCTCTATATGGTGGGTTACTTGATCTCAATGTTCTTTCTTCTCCTTCTGCTAACCATGAAATCAACCTCAACTTTCCACCACCACCTTCCCCTGTTCTTGATCAAGAATTCACACCTCCTGCTTTTCTAAATTGTGGGTAACTTGATATCAATGCTCCTCCTTCTCCTTCTGCTAACCATGAAATCAACCTCAACTTTCCACCTCCACCTTCCCCTGTTCTTGATCAAGAATTCACACCTCCAGCTTCTATAAATGGTGGGTTACTTGAACTCAATGCTCCTCCTTCTTCTTATGCTAACCATGAAATGAACCACAACTTTCCACCTCCACCTTCCCCTGTTCTTGATCAAGAATTCACACCTCCTGCTTCTCTAAATGGTGGGTTACTTTATCTCAATGCTCCTCCTTCTCCTTCTGCTAACCATGAAATTCACCTCTACTTTCCACCTCCAACTTCCCGTGTTCTTGATCAAGAATTCACACCTCATGCTTCTCCAAATGGTGGGTTACTTGATCTCAATGCTCCTCCATCTCCTTCTGCTAACCATGAAATCAACCTCAACATTCCACCTCCAACTTCCCCTGTTCTTGATCAAGAATTCACACCTTCTGCTTCTGTAAATGGTGGGTTACTTGATCTCAATGTTCCTCTTTCTCCTTCTGCTAACCATGAAATCAACCTCAACTTTCCACCACCACCTTCCCCTGTTCTTGATCAAGAATTCACACCTCCTGCTTCTCCAAATGGTGGGTTACTTTATCTCAATGCTCCTTCTTCTCCTTCTGCTAACCATGAAATCAACCTCACCTTTCCACCTCCAACTTCCCCTGTTCTTGATCAAGAATTCACACCTCCTGCTTCTCTAAATGGTGGGTTACTTTATCTCAATGCTCCTCCGTCTCCTTCTGCTAACCATGAAATCAAGCTCAAATTTCCAATTCCACCTTCCCCTGTTCTTGATCAATAATTCACACCTCCTGCTTTTCCAAATGGTGGGTTACTTTATCTCAATGCTTCTCCTTCTCCTTCTTCTAACCATGAAATCAACCTCAACTTTCAACCTCCACCTTCCCCTGTTCTTGATCAAGAATTCACACCTCCTGCTTCTCTAAATGGTGGGTTACTTGATCTCAATGCTCCTCGTTTTCCTTCTGCTAACCATGAAATCAACCTCAACTTTCCACCTCCACCTTCCCCTGTTCTTGATCAAGAATTCACACCTCCTGCTTCTCTAAATTGTGGGTAACTTGATCTCAATGCTCCTCCTTCTCCTTCTCCTAACCATGAAATCAACCTCTACTTTCCACCTCCAACTTCCCGTGTTCTTGATCAAGAATTCACACCTCATGCTTCTCCAAATGGTGGGTTACTTGATCTCAATGCTCCTCCATCTCCTTCTGCTAACCATGAAATCAACCTCAACATTCCACCTCCAACTTCCCCTGTTCTTGATCAAGAATTCACACCTTCTGCTTCTGTAAATGGTGGGTTACTTGATCTCAATGTTCCTCTTTCTCCTTCTGCTAACCATGAAATCAACCTCAACTTTCCACCACCACCTTCCCCTGTTCTTGATCAAGAATTCACACCTCCTGCTTCTCCAAATGGTGGGTTACTTTATCTCAATGCTCCTTCTTCTCCTTCTGCTAACCATGAAATCAACCTCACCTTTCCACCTCCAACTTCCCCTGTTCTTGATCAAGAATTCACACCTCCTGCTTCTCTAAATGGTGGGTTACTTTATCTCAATGCTCCTCCGTCTCCTTCTGCTAACCATGAAATCAAGCTCAAATTTCCAATTCCACCTTCCCCTGTTCTTGATCAATAATTCACACCTCCTGCTTTTCCAAATGGTGGGTTACTTTATCTCAATGCTTCTCCTTCTCCTTCTTCTAACCATGAAATCAACCTCAACTTTCAACCTCCACCTTCCCCTGTTCTTGATCAAGAATTCACACCTCCTGCTTCTCTAAATGGTGGGTTACTTGATCTCAATGCTCCTCGTTTTCCTTCTGCTAACCATGAAATCAACCTCAACTTTCCACCTCCACCTTCCCCTGTTCTTGATCAAGAATTCACACCTCCTGCTTCTCTAAATTGTGGGTAACTTGATCTCAATGCTCCTCCTTCTCATTCTGCTAACCATGAAATCAACCTCAACTTTCCACCTCCACCTTCCCCTGTTCTTGATCAAGAATTCACACCTCCAGCTTCTCTAAATGGTGGGTTACTTGAACTCAATGCTCCTCCTTCTCCTTCTGCTAACCATGAAATGAACCACAACTTTACACCTCCACATTCCCCTGTTCATGATCAAGAATTCACACCTCCTGCTTCTCTAAATGGTGGGCTACTTTATCTCAATGCTCCTCCTTCTCCTTCTGCTAACCATGAAATCAACCTCAACTTTCCACCTCCAACTTCCCCTATTCTTGATCAACAATTCACACCTCCTGCTTCTCTAAATGGTGGGTTACTTGATCTCAATGCTCCTCGTTTTCCTTCTGCTAACCATGAAATCAACCTCAACTTTCCACCTCCACCTTCCCCTGTTCTTGATCAAGAATTCACACCTCCTGCTTCTCTAAATTGTGGGTAACTTGATCTCAATGCTCCTCCTTCTCCTTCTCCTAACCATGAAATCAACCTCTACTTTCCACCTCCAACTTCCCGTGTTCTTGATCAAGAATTCACACCTCATGCTTCTCCAAATGGTGGGTTACTTGATCTCAATGCTCCTCCATCTCCTTCTGCTAACCATGAAATCAACCTCAACATTCCACCTCCAACTTCCCCTGTTCTTGATCAAGAATTCACACCTTCTGCTTCTGTAAATGGTGGGTTACTTGATCTCAATGTTCCTCTTTCTCCTTCTGCTAACCATGAAATCAACCTCAACTTTCCACCACCACCTTCCCCTGTTCTTGATCAAGAATTCACACCTCCTGCTTCTCCAAATGGTGGGTTACTTTATCTCAATGCTCCTTCTTCTCCTTCTGCTAACCATGAAATCAACCTCACCTTTCCACCTCCAACTTCCCCTGTTCTTGATCAAGAATTCACACCTCCTGCTTCTCTAAATGGTGGGTTACTTTATCTCAATGCTCCTCCGTCTCCTTCTGCTAACCATGAAATCAAGCTCAAATTTCCAATTCCACCTTCCCCTGTTCTTGATCAATAATTCACACCTCCTGCTTTTCCAAATGGTGGGTTACTTTATCTCAATGCTTCTCCTTCTCCTTCTTCTAACCATGAAATCAACCTCAACTTTCAACCTCCACCTTCCCCTGTTCTTGATCAAGAATTCACACCTCCTGCTTCTCTAAATGGTGGGTTACTTGATCTCAATGCTCCTCGTTTTCCTTCTGCTAACCATGAAATCAACCTCAACTTTCCACCTCCACCTTCCCCTGTTCTTGATCAAGAATTCACACCTCCTGCTTCTCTAAATTGTGGGTAACTTGATCTCAATGCTCCTCCTTCTCCTTCTCCTAACCATGAAATCAACCTCTACTTTCCACCTCCAACTTCCCGTGTTCTTGATCAAGAATTCACACCTCATGCTTCTCCAAATGGTGGGTTACTTGATCTCAATGCTCCTCCATCTCCTTCTGCTAACCATGAAATCAACCTCAACATTCCACCTCCAACTTCCCCTGTTCTTGATCAAGAATTCACACCTTCTGCTTCTGTAAATGGTGGGTTACTTGATCTCAATGTTCCTCTTTCTCCTTCTGCTAACCATGAAATCAACCTCAACTTTCCACCACCACCTTCCCCTGTTCTTGATCAAGAATTCACACCTCCTGCTTCTCCAAATGGTGGGTTACTTTATCTCAATGCTCCTTCTTCTCCTTCTGCTAACCATGAAATCAACCTCACCTTTCCACCTCCAACTTCCCCTGTTCTTGATCAAGAATTCACACCTCCTGCTTCTCTAAATGGTGGGTTACTTTATCTCAATGCTCCTCCGTCTCCTTCTGCTAACCATGAAATCAAGCTCAAATTTCCAATTCCACCTTCCCCTGTTCTTGATCAATAATTCACACCTCCTGCTTTTCCAAATGGTGGGTTACTTTATCTCAATGCTTCTCCTTCTCCTTCTTCTAACCATGAAATCAACCTCAACTTTCAACCTCCACCTTCCCCTGTTCTTGATCAAGAATTCACACCTCCTGCTTCTCTAAATGGTGGGTTACTTGATCTCAATGCTCCTCGTTTTCCTTCTGCTAACCATGAAATCAACCTCAACTTTCCACCTCCACCTTCCCCTGTTCTTGATCAAGAATTCACACCTCCTGCTTCTCTAAATTGTGGGTAACTTGATCTCAATGCTCCTCCTTCTCATTCTGCTAACCATGAAATCAACCTCAACTTTCCACCTCCACCTTCCCCTGTTCTTGATCAAGAATTCACACCTCCAGCTTCTCTAAATGGTGGGTTACTTGAACTCAATGCTCCTCCTTCTCCTTCTGCTAACCATGAAATGAACCACAACTTTACACCTCCACATTCCCCTGTTCATGATCAAGAATTCACACCTCCTGCTTCTCTAAATGGTGGGCTACTTTATCTCAATGCTCCTCCTTCTCCTTCTGCTAACCATGAAATCAACCTCAACTTTCCACCTCCAACTTCCCCTATTCTTGATCAACAATTCACACCTCATGCTTCTCTAAATGGTGGGTTACTTGATCTTAATGCTCCTCCGTCTCCTTCTGCTAACCAAGAAATCAACCTCAACTTTCCGCCTCCAACTTCCCCTGTTCTTGATCAAGAATTCACACCTCCTGCTTCTGTAAATGGTGGGTTACTTGATCTCAATGTTCCTCTTTCTCCTTCTGCTAACCATGAAATCAACCTCAACTTTCCACCACCACCTTCCCCTGTTCTTGATCAAGAATTCACACCTCCTGCTTCTCCAAATGGTGGGTTACTTTATCTTAATGCTCCTTCTTCTCCTTCTGCTAACCATGAAATCAACCTCAACTTTCCACCTCCAACTTCCCCTGTTCTTGATCAAGAATTAACACCTCCTGCTTCTCCTAATGGTGGGTTACTTTATCTCAATGCTCCTCCTTCTCCTTCTGCTAACAATGAAATCAACCTCAACTTTCCACCTTCAACTTCCCCTGTTCTTGATCAAGAATTCACACCTCCTGCTTCTCTAAATGGTGGGTTACTTGATCTCAATGCTCCTCCGTCTCCTTCTGCTAACCATTAAATCAACCTCAAATTTCCACCTCCACATTCCCCTGTTCTTGATCAATAATTCACACCTCCTGCTTTTCCAAATGGTGGGTTACTTTATCTCAATGCTTCTCCTTCTCCTTCTTCTAACCATGAAATTAACCTAAACTTTCAACCTCCACATTCCCCTGTTCTTGATCAAGAATTCACACCTCCTGCTTCTCTAAATTGTGGGTAACTTGATCTCAATGCTCCTTCTTCTCCTTCTGTAAACCATGAAATCAACCTAAACATTCCACCTCCACCTTCCCCTATTCTTGATCAAGAATTCACACCTCCTGCTTCTCTAAATGGTGGGTTACTTGATCTCAGTGCTCCTCCTTCTCCTTTTGCTAACCATGAAATCAACCTTAACTTTCCACCTCCACCTTCCCCTGTTCTTGATCAAAAATTCACACCTCCTGCTTCTCTAAATGGTGGGTTACTTGAGCTCAAGGCTCCTCCTTCTCCTTCTTCTAACCATGAAATCAACCTCAACATTCCACCTCCAACTTCCCCTGTTCTTGATCAAGAATTCATACCTCATGCTTCTCTAAATGGTGGGTTACTTGATCTCAATGTTAATTCTTCTCCTTCCGCTAACGATGAAATCAACCTAAACTTTCCACCTCCACCTTCCCCTATTCTTGATTAAGAATTCACACCTTCTGCTTCTCCAAATGGTGGGTTACTTGATCTCAATGTTCTTTCTTCTCCTTCTGCTAACCATGAAATCAACCTCAACTTTCCACCACCACCTTCCCCTGTTCTTGATCAAGAATTCACACCTCCTACTTCTCTAAATGGTGGGTTACTTTATCTCAATGCTCCTCCTTCTCCTTCTGCTAACCATGAACTCAACCTCAGCTTTCCACCTCCAACTTCCCCTGTTCTTGATCAAGAATTCACACCTCCTACTTCTCTATATGGTGGGTTACTTGATCTCAATGCTCCTCCTTCTCCTTCTGCTGACCATGAAATCAACCTCAACTTTCCACCTCCACCTTCCCCTGTTCTTGATCAAGATTTCACACCTCCTGCTTTTCTAAATTGTGGGTAACTTGATATCAATGCTCCTCCTTCTCCTTCTGCTAACCATGAAATCAACCTCAACTTTCCACCTCCACCTTCCCCTGTTCTTGATCAAGAATTCACACCTCCAGCTTCTATAAATGGTGGGTTACTTGAACTCAATGCTCCTCCTTCTTCTTATGCTAACCATGAAATGAACCACAACTTTCCACCTCCACCTTCCCCTGTTCTTGATCAAGAATTCACACCTCCTGCTTCTCTAAATGGTGGGTTACATTATCTTAATGCTCCTCCTTCTCCTTCTGCTAACCATGAAATCAACCTCTACTTTCCACCTCCAACTTCCCGTGTTCTTGATCAAGAATTCACACCTCATGCTTCTCCAAATGGTGGGTTACTTGATCTCAATGCTCCTCCATCTCCTTCTGCTAACCATGAAATCAACCTAAACATTCCACCTCCACCTTCCCCTATTCTTGATCAAGAATTCACACCTCCTGCTTCTCTAAATGGTGGGTTACTTGATCTCAGTGCTCCTCCTTCTCCTTTTGCTAACCATGAAATCAACCTTAACTTTCCACCTCCACCTTCCCCTGTTCTTGATCAAGAATTCACACCTCCTGCTTCTCTAAATGGTGGGTTACTTGAGCTCAAGGCTCCTCCTTCTCCTTCTTCTAACCATGAAATCAACCTCAACATTCCACCTCCAACTTCCCCTGTTCTTGATCAAGAATTCATACCTCATGCTTCTCTAAATGGTGGGTTACTTGATCTCAATGTTAATTCTTCTCCTTCCGCTAACGATGAAATCAACCTAAACTTTCCACCTCCACCTTCCCCTGTTCTTGATTAAGAATTCACACCTTCTGCTTCTCCAACTGGTGGGTTACTTGATCTCAATGTTCTTTCTTCTCCTTCTGCTAACCATGAAATCAACCTCAACTTTCCACCACCACCTTCCCCTGTTCTTGATCAAGAATTCACACCTCCTACTTCTCCAAATGGTGGGTTACTTTATCTCAATGCTCCTCCTTCTCCTTCTGCTAACCATGAACTCAACCTCAGCTTTCCACCTCCAACTTCCCCTGTTCTTGATCAAGAATTCACACCTCCTACTTCTCTATATGGTGGGTTACTTGATCTCAATGCTCCTCCTTCTCCTTCTGCTAACCATGAAATCAACCTCAACTTTCCACCTCCACCTTCCCCTGTTCTTGATCAAGATTTCACACCTCCTGCTTTTCTAAATTGTGGGTAACTTGATATCAATGCTCCTCCTTCTCCTTCTGCTAACCATGAAATCAACCTCAACTTTCCACCTCCACCTTCCCCTGTTCTTGATCAAGAATTCACACCTCCAGCTTCTATAAATGGTGGGTTACTTGAACTCAATGCTCCTCCTTCTTCTTATGCTAACCATGAAATGAACCACAACTTTCCACCTCCACCTTCCCCTGTTCTTGATCAAGAATTCACACCTCCTGCTTCTCTAAATGGTGGGTTACATTATCTCAATGCTCCTCCTTCTCCTTCTGCTAACCATGAAATCAACCTCTACTTTCCACCTCCAACTTCCCGTGTTCTTGATCAAGAATTCACACCTCATGCTTCTCCAAATGGTGGGTTACTTGATCTCAATGCTCCTCCATCTCCTTCTGCTAACCATGAAATCAACCTCAACTTTCCACCTCCAACTTCCCCTGTTCTTGATCAAGAATTCACACCTTCTGCTTCTGTAAATGGTGGGTTACTTGATCTCAATGTTCCTCTTTCTCCTTCTGCTAACCATGAAATCAACCTCAACTTTCCACCACCACCTTCCCCTGTTCTTGATCAAGAATTCACACCTCCTGCTTCTCCAAATGGTGGGTTACTTTATCTCAATGCTCCTTCTTCTCCTTCTGCTAACCATGAAATCAACCTCACCTTTCCACCTCCAACTTCCCCTGTTCTTGATCAAGAATTCACACCTCCTGCTTCTCTAAATGGTGGGTTACTTTATCTCAATGCTCCTCCGTCTCCTTCTGCTAACCATGAAATCAAGCTCAAATTTCCAATTCCACCTTCCCCTGTTCTTGATCAATAATTCACACCTCCTGCTTTTCCAAATGGTGGGTTACTTTATCTCAATGCTTCTCCTTCTCCTTCTTCTAACCATGAAATCAACCTCAACTTTCAACCTCCACCTTCCCCTGTTCTTGATCAAGAATTCACACCTCCTGCTTCTCTAAATGGTGGGTTACTTGATCTCAATGTTCCTTCTTCTCCTTCCGCTAACCATGAAATCAACCTAAACTTTCCACCTCCACCTTCCCCTGTTCTTGATTAAGAATTCACACCTTCTGCTTCTCCAAATGGTGGGTTACTTGATCTCAATGTTCTTTCTTCTCCTTCTGCTAACCATGAAATCAAACTCAACTTTCCACCACCACCTTCCCCTGTTCTTGATCAAGAATTCACACCTCCTACTTCTCCAAATGGTGGGTTACTTTATCTCAATGCTCCTCGTTCTCCTTCTGCTAACCATGAACTCAACCTCAGCTTTCCACCTCCAACTTCCCCTGTTCTTGATCAAGAATTCACACCTCCTACTTCTCTATATGGTGGGTTACTTGATCTCAATGCTCCTCCTTCTCCTTCTGCTAACCATGAAATCAACCTCAACTTTCCACCTCCACCTTCCCCTGTTCTTGATCAAGATTTCACACCTCCTGCTTTTCTAAATTGTGGGTAACTTGATCTCAATGCTCCTCCTTCTCCTTCTGCTAACCATGAAATCAACCTCAACTTTCCACCTCCACCTTCCCCTGTTCTTGATCAAGAATTCACACCTCCAGCTTCTCTAAATGGTGGGTTACTTGAACTCAATGCTCCTCCTTCTTCTTATGCTAACCATGAAACGAACCACAACTTTCCACCTCCACCTTCCCCTGTTCTTGATCAAGAATTCACACCTCCTGCTTCTCTAAATGGTGGGTTACTTTATCTCAATGCTCCTCCTTCTCCTTCTCCTAACCATGAAATCAACCTCTACTTTCCACCTCCAACTTCCCGTGTTCTTGATCAAGAATTCACACCTCATGCTTCTCCAAATGGTGGGTTACTTGATCTCAATGCTCCTCCATCTCCTTCTGCTAACCATGAAATCAACCTCAACTTTCCACCTCCAACTTCCCCTGTTCTTTATCAAGAATTCACACCTTCTGCTTCTGTAAATGGTGGGTTACTTGATCTCAATGTTCCTCTTTCTCCTTCTGCTAACCATGAAATCAACCTCAACTTTCCACCACCACCTTCCCCTATTCTTGATCAAGAATTCACACCTCCTGCTTCTCCAAATGGTGGGTTACTTTATCTTAATGCTCCTTCTTCTCCTTCTGCTAACCATGAAATCAACCTCAACTTTCCACCTCCAACTTCCCCTGTTCTTGATCAAGAATTAACACCTCCTGCTTCTCCTAATGGTGGGTTACTTTATCTCAATGCTCCTCCTTCTCCTTCTGCTAACAATGAAATCAACCTCAACTTTCCACCTTCAACTTCCCCTGTTCTTGATCAAGAATTCACACCTCCTGCTTCTCTAAATGGTGGGTTACTTGATCTCAATGCTCCTCCGTCTCCTTCTGCTAACCATTAAATCAACCTCAAATTTCCACCTCCACATTCCCCTGTTCTTGATCAATAATTCACACCTCCTGCTTTTCCAAATGGTGGGTTACTTTATCTCAATGCTTCTCCTTCTCCTTCTTCTAACCATGAAATTAACCTAAACTTTCAACCTCCACATTCCCCTGTTCTTGATCAAGAATTCACACCTCCTGCTTCTCTAAATTGTGGGTAACTTGATCTCAATGCTCCTTCTTCTCCTTCTGCAAACCATGAAATCAACCTAAACATTCCACCTCCACCTTCCCCTATTCTTGATCAAGAATTCACACCTCCTGCTTCTCTAAATGGTGGGTTACTTGATCTCAGTGCTCCTCCTTCTCCTTTTGCTAACCATGAAATCAACCTTAACTTTCCACCTCCACCTTCCCCTGTTCTTGATCAAGAATTCACACCTCCTGCTTCTCTAAATGGTGGGTTACTTGAGCTCAAGGCTCCTCCTTCTCCTTCTTCTAACCATGAAATCAACCTCAACATTCCACCTCCAAATTCCCCTGTTCTTGATCAAGAATTCATACCTCATGCTTCTCTAAATGGTGGGTTACTTGATCTCAATGTTAATTCTTCTCCTTCCGCTAACGATGAAATCAACCTAAACTTTCCACCTCCACCTTCCCCTGTTCTTGATTAAGAATTCACACCTTCTGCTTCTCCAAATGGTGGGTTACTTGATCTCAATGTTCTTTCTTCTCCTTCTGCTAACCATGAAATCAACCTCAACTTTCCACCACCACCTTCCCCTGTTCTTG
This sequence comes from Lathyrus tuberosus, assembly GCA_022829125.1. NCBI lineage: Eukaryota > Viridiplantae > Streptophyta > Magnoliopsida > Fabales > Fabaceae > Lathyrus > Lathyrus tuberosus. Next base: position 5,319,598 of record JALAZF010000315.1, on the reverse strand, counting down.
ATCAAGAATTCACACCTCCTACTTCTCCAAATGGTGGGTTACTTTATCTCAATGCTCCTCCTTCTCCTTCTGCTAACCATGAACTCAACCTCAGCTTTCCACCTCCAACTTCCCCTGTTCTTGATCAAGAATTCACACCTCCTACTTCTCTATATGGTGGGTTACTTGATCTCAATGCTCCTCCTTCTCCTTCTGCTAACCATGAAATCAACCTCAACTTTCCACCTCCACCTTCCCCTGTTCTTGATCAAGATTTCACACCTCCTGCTTTTCTAAATTGTGGGTAACTTGATATCAATGCTCCTCCTTCTCCTTCTGCTAACCATGAAATCAACCTCAACTTTCCACCTCCACCTTCCCCTGTTCTTGATCAAGAATTCACACCTCCAGCTTCTATAAATGGTGGGTTACTTGAACTCAATGCTCCTCCTTCTTCTTATGCTAACCATGAAATGAACCACAACTTTCCACCTCCACCTTCCCCTGTTCTTGATCAAGAATTCACACCTCCTGCTTCTCTAAATGGTGGGTTACATTATCTCAATGCTCCTCCTTCTCCTTCTGCTAACCATGAAATCAACCTCTACTTTCCACCTCCAACTTCCCGTGTTCTTGATCAAGAATTCACACCTCATGCTTCTCCAAATGGTGGGTTACTTGATCTCAATGCTCCTCCATCTCCTTCTGCTAACCATGAAATCAACCTAAACATTCCACCTCCACCTTCCCCTATTCTTGATCAAGAATTCACACCTCCTGCTTCTCTAAATGGTGGGTTACTTGATCTCAGTGCTCCTCCTTCTCCTTTTGCTAACCATGAAATCAACCTTAACTTTCCACCTCCACCTTCCCCTGTTCTTGATCAAGAATTCACACCTCCTGCTTCTCTAAATGGTGGGTTACTTGAGCTCAAGGCTCCTCCTTCTCCTTCTTCTAACCATGAAATCAACCTCAACATTCCACCTCCAACTTCCCCGGTTCTTGATCAAGAATTCATACCTCATGCTTCTCTAAATGGTGGGTTACTTGATCTCAATGTTAATTCTTCTCCTTCCGCTAACGATGAAATCAACCTAAACTTTCCACCTCCACCTTCCCCTGTTCTTGATTAAGAATTCACACCTTCTGCTTCTCCAAATGGTGGGTTACTTGATCTCAATGTTCTTTCTTCTCCTTCTGCTAACCAGGAAATCAACCTCAACTTTCCACCACCACCTTCCCCTGTTCTTGATCAAGAATTCACACCTCCTACTTCTCCAAATGGTGGGTTACTTTATCTCAATGCTCCTCGTTCTCCTTCTGCTAACCATGAACTCAACCTCAGCTTTCCACCTCCAACTTCCCCTGTTCTTGATCAAGAATTCACACCTCCTACTTCTCTATATGGTGGGTTACTTGATCTCAATGCTCCTCCTTCTCCTTCTGCTAACCATGAAATCAACCTCAACTTTCCACCTCCACCTTCCCCTGTTCTTGATCAAGATTTCACACCTCCTGCTTTTCTAAATTGTGGGTAACTTGATATCAATGCTCCTCCTTCTCCTTCTGCTAACCATGAAATCAACCTCAACTTTCCACCTCCACCTTCCCCTGTTCTTGATCAAGAATTCACACCTCCAGCTTCTATAAATGGTGGGTTACTTGAACTCAATGCTCCTCCTTCTTCTTATGCTAACCATGAAATGAACCATAACTTTCCACCTCCACCTTCCCCTGTTCTTGATCAAGAATTCACACCTCCTGCTTCTCTAAATGGTGGGTTACATTATCTCAATGCTCCTCCTTCTCCTTCTGCTAACCATGAAATCAACCTCTACTTTCCACCTCCAACTTCCCGTGTTCTTGATCAAGAATTCACACCTCATGCTTCTCCAAATGGTGGGTTACTTGATCTCAATGCTCCTCCATCTCCTTCTGCTAACCATGAAATCAACCTCAACTTTCCACCTCCAACTTCCCCTGTTCTTGATCAAGAATTCACACCTTCTGCTTCTGTAAATGGTGGGTTACTTGATCTCAATGTTCCTCTTTCTCCTTCTGCTAACCATGAAATCAACCTCAACTTTCCACCACCACATTCCCCTGTTCTTGATCAAGAATTCACACCTCCTGCTTCTCCAAATGGTGGGTTACTTTATCTCAATGCTCCTTCTTCTCCTTCTGCTAACCATGAAATCAACCTCACCTTTCCACCTCCAACTTCCCCTGTTCTTGATCAAGAATTCACACCTCCTGCTTCTCTAAATGGTGGGTTACTTTATCTCAATGCTCCTCCGTCTCCTTCTGCTAACCATGAAATCAAGCTCAAATTTCCAATTCCACCTTCCCCTGTTCTTGATCAATAATTCACACCTCCTGCTTTTCCAAATGGTGGGTTACTTTATCTCAATGCTTCTCCTTCTCCTTCTTCTAACCATGAAATCAACCTCAACTTTCAACCTCCACCTTCCCCTGTTCTTGATCAAGAATTCACACCTCCTGCTTCTCTAAATGGTGGGTTACTTGATCTCAATGTTCCTTCTTCTCCTTCCGCTAACCATGAAATCAACCTAAACTTTCCACCTCCACCTTCCCCTGTTCTTGATTAAGAATTCACACCTTCTGCTTCTCCAAATGGTGGGTTACTTGATCTCAATGTTCTTTCTTCTCCTTCTGCTAACCATGAAATCAAACTCAACTTTCCACCACCACCTTCCCCTGTTCTTGATCAAGAATTCACACCTCCTACTTCTCCAAATGGTGGGTTACTTTATCTCAATGCTCCTCCTTCTCCTTCTGCTAACCATGAAATCAACCTCAACTTTCCACCTCCACCTTCCCCTGTTCTTGATCAAGATTTCACACCTCCTGCTTTTCTAAATTGTGGGTAACTTGATCTCAATGCTCCTCCTTCTCCTTCTGCTAACCATGAAATCAACCTCAACTTTCCACCTCCACCTTCCCCTGTTCTTGATCAAGAATTCACACCTCCAGCTTCTCTAAATGGTGGGTTACTTGAACTCAATGCTCCTCCTTCTTCTTATGCTAACCATGAAACGAACCACAACTTTCCACCTCCACCTTCCCCTGTTCTTGATCAAGAATTCACACCTCCTGCTTCTCTAAATGGTGGGTTACTTTATCTCAATGCTCCTCCTTCTCCTTCTCCTAACCATGAAATCAACCTCTACTTTCCACCTCCACCTTCCCCTGTTCTTGATCAAGATTTCACACCTCCTGCTTTTCTAAATTGTGGGTAACTTGATCTCAATGCTCCTCCTTCTCCTTCTGCTAACCATGAAATCAACCTCAACTTTCCACCTCCACCTTCCCCTGTTCTTGATCAAGAATTCACACCTCCAGCTTCTCTAAATGGTGGGTCACTTGAACTCAATGCTCCTCCTTCTTCTTATGCTAACCATGAAACGAACCACAACTTTCCACCTCCACCTTCCCCTGTTCTTGATCAAGAATTCACACCTCCTGCTTCTCTAAATGGTGGGTTACTTTATCTCAATGCTCCTCCTTCTCCTTCTCCTAACCATGAAATCAACCTCTACTTTCCACCTCCAACTTCCCGTGTTCTTGATCAAGAATTCACACCTCATGCTTCTCCAAATGGTGGGTTACTTGATCTCAATGCTCCTCCATCTCCTTCTGCTAACCATGAAATCAACCTCAACTTTCCACCTCCAACTTCCCCTGTTCTTGATCAAGAATTCACACCTTCTGCTTCTGTAAATGGTGGGTTACTTGATCTCAATGTTCCTCTTTCTCCTTCTGCTAACCATGAAATCAACCTCAACTTTCCACCACCACCTTCCCCTGTTCTTGATCAAGAATTCACACCTCCTGCTTCTCCAAATGGTGGGTTACTTTATCTCAATGCTCCTTCTTCTCCTTCTGCTAACCATGAAATCAACCTCACCTTTCCACCTCCAACTTCCCCTGTTCTTGATCAAGAATTCACACCTCCTGCTTCTCTAAATGGTGGGTTACTTTATCTCAATGCGCCTCCGTCTCCTTCTGCTAACCATGAAATCAAGCTCAAATTTCCAATTCCACCTTCCCCTGTTCTTGATCAATAATTCACACCTCCTGCTTTTCCAAATGGTGGGTTACTTTATCTCAATGCTCCTCCTTCTCCTTCTTCTAACCAAGAAATCAACCTCAACATTCCACCTCCAACTTCCCCTGTTCTTGATCAAGAATTCATACCTCATGCTTCTCTAAATGGTGGGTTACTTGATCTCAATGTTAATTCTTCTCCTTCCGCTAACGATGAAATCAACCTAAACTTTCCACCTCCACCTTCCCCTGTTCTTGATTAAGAATTCACACCTTCTGCTTCTCCAAATGGTGGGTTACTTGATCTCAATGTTCTTTCTTCTCCTTCTGCTAACCATGAAATCAACCTCAACTTTCCACCACCACCTTCCCTATTCTTGATCAAGAATTCACACCTCCTACTTCTCCAAATGGTGGGTTACTTTATCTCAATGCTCCTCCTTCTCCTTCTGCTAACCATGAACTCAACCTCAGCTTTCCACCTCCAACTTCCCCTGTTCTTGATCAAGAATTCACACCTCCTACTTCTCTATATGGTGGGTTACTTGATCTCAATGCTCCTCCCTCTCCTTCTGCTAACCATGAAATCAACCTCAACTTTCCACCTCCACCTTCCCCTGTTCTTGATCAAGATTTCACACCTCCTGCTTTTCTAAATTGTGGGTAACTTGATCTCAATGCTCCTCCTTCTCCTTCTGCTAACCATGAAATCAACCTCAACTTTCCACCTCCACCTTCCCCTGTTCTTGATCAAGAATTCACACCTCTAGCTTCTCTAAATGGTGGGTTACTTGAACTCAATGCTCCTCCTTCTTCTTATGCTAACCATGAAATGAACCACAACTTTCCACCTCCACCTTCCCCTGTTCTTGATCAAGAATTCACACCTCCTGCTTCTCTAAATGGTGGGTTACTTTATCTCAATGCTCCTCCTTCTCCTTCTGCTAACCATGAAATCAACCTCTACTTTCCACCTCCAACTTCCCGTGTTCTTGATCAAGAATTCACACCTCATGCTTCTCCAAATGGTGGGTTACTTGATCTCAATGCTCCTCCATCTCCTTCTGCTAACCATGAAATCAACCTCAACTTTCCACCTCCAACTTCCCCTGTTCTTGATCAAGAATTCACACCTTCTGCTTCTGTAAATGGTGGGTTACTTGATCTCAATGTTCCTCTTTCTCCTTCTGCTAACCATGAAATCAACCTCAACTTTCCACCACCACCTTCCCCTGTTCTTGATCAAGAGTTCACACCTCCTGCTTCTCCAAATGGTGGGTTACTTTATCTCAATGCTCCTTCTTCTCCTTCTGCTAACCATGAAATCAACCTCCCCTTTCCACCTCCAACTTCCCCTGTTCTTGATCAAGAATTCACACCTCCTGCTTCTCTAAATGGTGGGTTACTTTATCTCAATGCTCCTCCGTCTCCTTCTGCTAACCATGAAATCAAGCTCAAATTTCCAATTCCACCTTCCCCTGTTCTTGATCAATAATTCACACCTCCTGCTTTTCCAAATGGTGGGTTACTTTATCTCAATGCTTCTCCTTCTCCTTCTTCTAACCATGAAATCAACCTCAACTTTCAACCTCCACCTTCCCCTGTTCTTGATCAAGAATTCACACCTCCTGCTTCTCTAAATGGTGGGTTACTTGATCTCAATGTTCCTTCTTCTCCTTCCGCTAACCATGAAATCAACCTAAACTTTCCACCTCCACCTTCCCCTGTTCTTGATTAAGAATTCACACCTTCTGCTTCTCCAAATGGTGGGTTACTTGATCTCAATGTTCTTTCTTCTCCTTCTGCTAACCATGAAATCAAACTCAACTTTCCACCACCACCTTCCCCTGTTCTTGATCAAGAATTCACACCTCCTACTTCTCCAAATGGTGGGTTACTTTATCTCAATGCTCCTCTTTCTCCTTCTGCTAACCATGAACTCAACCTCAGCTTTCCACCTCCAACTTCCCCTGTTCTTGATCAAGAATTCACGCCTCCTACTTCTCTATATGGTGGGTTACTTGATCTCAATGCTCCTCCTTCTCCTTCTGCTAACCATGAAATCAACCTCAACTTTCCACCTCCACCTTCCCCTGTTCTTGATCAAGATTTCACACCTCCTGCTTTTCTAAATTGTGGGTAACTTGATCTCAATGCTCCTCCTTCTCCTTCTGCTAACCATGAAATCAACCTCAACTTTCCACCTCCACCTTCCCCTGTTCTTGATCAAGAATTCACACCTCCAGCTTCTCTAAATGGTGGGTTACTTGAACTCAATGCTCCTCCTTCTTCTTATGCTAACCATGAAATGAACCACAACTTTCCACCTCCACCTTCCCCTGTTCTTGATCAAGAATTCACACCTCCTGCTTCTCTAAATGGTGGGTTACTTTATCTCAATGCTCCTCCTTCTCCTTCTGCTAACCATGAAATCAACCTCTACTTTCCACCTCCAACTTCCCGTGTTCTTGATCAAGAATTCACACCTCATGCTTCTCCAAATGGTAGGTTACTTGAGCTCAAGGCTCCTCCTTCTCCTTCTTCTAACCATGAAATCAACCTCAACATTCCACCTCCAACTTCCCCTGTTCTTGATCAAGAATTCATACCTCCTGCTTCTCTAACTGGTGGGTTACTTGATCTCAATGTTCCTCCTTCTCCTTCCGCAAACCATGAAATCAACCTAAACTTTCCACCTCCACCTTCCCCTGTTCTTGATTAAGAATTCACACCTTCTGCTTCTCCAAATGGTGGGTTACTTGATCTCAATGCTTCTACTTCTTCTTCTGCTAACCATGAAATCAACCTCAACTTTCCACCACCATCTTCCCCTGTTCTTGATCAAGAATTCACACCTCCTGCTACTCCAAATGGTGGGTTACTTTATTTCAATGCTCCTTCTTCTCCTTCTGCTAACCATGAAATCAACCTCAACTTTCCACCTCCACCTTCCCCTGTTCTTGATCAATAATTCACACCATCTGCTTTTCCAAATGGTTGGTTACTTTTTCTCAATGCTCCTCCTTCTCCTTCTGCTAACCAAGAAATCAACCTCAACTTTCCACCTCCACCTTCCCCTGTTCTTGGTCAAGAATTCACACCTCCAGCTTCTCTAAATGGTGGGTTACTTGAACTCAATGCTCCTCCTTCTCCTTCTGCTAACCATGAAATGAACCACAACTTTCCACCTCCACCTTCCCCTGTTCTTGATCAAGAATTCACACCTCCTGCTTCTCTAAATGGTGGGCTACTTTATCTCAATGCTCCTACTTCTCCTTCTGCTAACCCTGAAATCAACCTCAACTTTCCACATCCACCTTCCCCTGTTCTTGATCAAGAATTCACACCTCCTGCTTCTCTAAATTGTGGGTAACTTGATCTCAATGCTCCTCCTTCTCCTTCTGCTAACCATGAAATCAACCTCAACTTTCCACCTCCACCTTCCCCTGTTCTTGGTCAAGAATTCACACCTCCAGCTTCTCTAAATGGTGGGTTACTTTAACTCAATGCTCCTCCTTGTCCTTCTGCTAACCATGAAATCAACCTCAACTTTCCACCTCCACCTTCCCCTATTCTTGATCAAGAATTCACACCTCCTGCTTCTCTGAATGGTGGGTAACTTGATATCAATGTTCCTCCTCTCCTTCTGCTAACCATGAAATCAACCACAACTTTCCACCTCCACCTTCCCCTATTCTTGATGAATAATTCACACATTTTGCTTTTCCAAATGGTGGGTTACTTGATCTCAATGTTCCTTGTTCTCCTTCTGCTAACCATGAAATCAACCTCAACTTTCCACCTCCAACTTCCCCTGTTCTTGATCAAGAATTCACACCTCATGCTTCTCTAAATGGTGGGTTACTTGATCTCAATGCTCCTCCGTCTCCTTCTGCTAACCATGAAATCAACCTCAACTTTCCACCTCCACCTTCCCCTGTTCTTGATCAATAATTCACACCTTCTGCTTTCCCAAATGGTGGGTTACTTTATCTCAATGCTCCTCCTTCTCCTTCTGCTAACCATGAAATCAACCTCAACTTTCAACCTCCACCTTCCCCTGTTCTTGATCAAGAATTCACACCTCCTGCTTCTCTGAATGGTGGGTAACTTGATCTCAATGTTCCTCCTTCTCCTTCTGCTAACCATGAATTCAACCTGAACTTTCCATCTCCACCTTCCCCTGTTCTATATTAAGAATTCACACCTCCTGCTTCTCCAAATGGTGGGTTACTTGATCTCAATGTTCCTTCTTCTCCTTCTGCTAACCATGAAATCAACCTCAACTTTCCACCTCCAACTTCCCCTGTTCTTGATCAAGAATTCACACCTCATGCTTCTCTAAATGGTGGGTTACTTGATCTCAATGCTCCTCCGTCTCCTTCTGCTAACCATGAAATCAAGCTCAACTTTCCACCTCTAACTTCCCCTGTTCTTGATCAAGAATTCACACCTCCTACTTCTGTTAATGGTGGGTTACTTGATCTCAATGTTCCTCTTTCTCCTTCTGCTAACCATGAAATCAACCTCAACTTTCCACCACCACCTTCCCCTGTTCTTGATCAAGAATTCACGCCTCCTGCTTCTCCAAATGGTGGGTTACTTTATCTCAATGCTCCTTCTTCTCCTTCTGCTAACCATGAAATCAACCTCAACTTTCCACCTTCAACTTCCCCTGTTCTTGATCAAGAATTCACACCTCCTGCTTCTCCTAATGGTGGGTTACTTTATCTCAATGCTCCTCCTTCTCCTTCTGCTAACAATGAAATCAACCTAAACTTTCCACCTCCAACTTCCCCTGTTCTTGATCAAGAATTCACACCTCCAGCTTCTCTAAATGGTGGGTTACTTGAACTCAATGCTCCTCCTTCTCCTTCTGCTAACCATGAAATGACCCACAACTTTCCACCTCCACCTTCCCCTGTTCTTGATCAAGAATTCACACCTCCTGCTTCTCTAAATGGTGGGCTACTTTATCTCAATGCTCCTCCTTCTCCTTCTGCTAACCATGAAATCAACCTCAACTTTCCACCTCCAACTTCCCCTATTCTAGATCAAGAATTCACACCTCTTGCTTCTCTAAATTGTGGGTAACTTGATCTCAATGCTCCTTTTTCTCCTTCTGCTAACCATGAAATAAACCTTAACTTTCCACCTCCAACTTCCCCTGTTCTTGACAACAATTCACACCTCCTGCTTCTCCAAATGGTGGGTTACTTGATCTCAATGCTCCTCCTTCTCCTTCTGCAAACCATGAAATCAACCTCAACTTTCCACCTCCACCTTCCCCTGTTCTTGATCAAGAATTCACACCTCCTGCTTCTCTAAATGGTGGGTTACTTGATCTCAATGTTCCTCCTTCTCCTTCTGCTAACCATGAAATTAACCTCAACCTTCCCTTGTTCTTGATCAAGAATTCACACCTCTTGCTTCTCCAAATGGTGGGTTACTTGATCTCAATGCTCCTTCTTCTACTTCTGCTAACCATGAACTCAACCTCAACTTTCCACCTCCACCTTCCCCTGTTCTTGATCAATAATTCAGACATTCTGCTTTTCCAAATGGTGGGTTACTTTATCTCAATGCTCATCCTTCTCCTTCTGCTAACCATGAAATCAACCTCAACTTTCCACCTCCACCTTCCCCTGTTCTTGATCAAGAATTCACACCTCCTGCTTCTGTAAATGGTGGGTTACTTGATCTCAATGTTCCTCTTTCTCCATCTACTAACCATGAAATCAACCTCAACTTTCCACCACCACCTTCCCCTGTTCTTGATCAAGAATTCACACCTCCTGCTTCTCCAAATGGTGGGTTACTTTATCTCAATGCTCCTTCTTCTCCTTCTGCTAACCATGAAATCAACCTCAACTTTCCACCTCCAACTTCCCCTGTTCTTGATCAAGAATTCACACCTCCTGCTTCTCCTAATGGTGGGTTACTTTATCTCAATGCTCCTCCTTCTCCTTCTGCTAACAATGAAATCAACCTAAACTTTCCACCTCCAACTTCCCCTGTTCTTGATCAAGAATTCACACCTCCAGCTTCTCTAAATGGTGGGTTACTTGAACTCAATGCTCCTCCTTCTCCTTCTGCTAACCATGAAATCAACCTCCACCTTCCCCTGTTCTTGATCAAGAATTCACACCTCCTGCTTCTCTAAATGGTGGGTTACTTGATCTCAATGTTCCTCCTTCTCCTTCTGCTAACCATGAAATTAACCTCAACCTTCCCTTGTTCTTGATCAAGAATTCACACCTCCTGCTTCTCCAAATGGTGGGTTACTTTATCTCAATGCTTCTACTTCTCCTTCTGCTAACCATGAAACCAACCTCAACTTTCCACCTCCACCTTCCCCTGTTCTTGATCAAGAATTCACACCTCCTGCTTCTCTGAATGGTGGGTAACTTGATCTCAATGTTCCTCCTTCTCCTTCTGCTAACCATGAATTCAACCTGAACTTTCCATCTCCACCTTCCCCTGTTCTATATTAAGAATTCACACCTCCTGCTTCTCCAAATGGTGGGTTACTTGATCTCAATGTTCCTTCTTCTCCTTCTGCTAACCATGAAATCAACCTCAACTTTCCACCTCCAACTTCCCCTGTTCTTGATCAAGAATTCACACCTCATGCTTCTCTAAATGGTGGGTTACTTGATCTCAATGCTCCTCCGTCTCCTTCTGCTAACCATGAAATCAAGCTCAACTTTCCACCTCTAACTTCCCCTGTTCTTGATCAAGAATTCACACCTCCTACTTCTGTTAATGGTGGGTTACTTGATCTCAATGTTCCTCTTTCTCCTTCTGCTAACCATGAAATCAACCTCAACTTTCCACCACCACCTTCCCCTGTTCTTGATCAAGAATTCACGCCTCCTGCTTCTCCAAATGGTGGGTTACTTTATCTCAATGCTCCTTCTTCTCCTTCTGCTAACCATGAAATCAACCTCAACTTTCCACCTCCAACTTCCCCTGTTCTTGATCAAGAATTCACACCTCCTGCTTCTCCTAATGGTGGGTTACTTTATCTCAATGCTCCTCCTTCTCCTTCTGCTAACAATGAAATCAACCTAAACTTTCCACCTCCAACTTCCCCTGTTCTTGATCAAGAATTCACACCTCCAGCTTCTCTAAATGGTGGGTTACTTGAACTCAATGCTCCTCCTTCTCCTTCTGCTAACCATGAAATGACCCACAACTTTCCACCTCCACCTTCCCCTGTTCTTGATCAAGAATTCACACCTCCTGCTTCTCTAAATGGTGGGCTACTTTATCTCAATGCTCCTCCTTCTCCTTCTGCTAACCATGAAATCAACCTCAACTTTCCACCTCCAACTTCCCCTATTCTTGATCAAGAATTCACACCTCTTGCTTCTCTAAATTGTGGGTAACTTGATCTCAATGCTCCTTTTTCTCCTTCTGCTAACCATGAAATAAACCTTAACTTTCCACCTCCAACTTCCCCTGTTCTTGACAACAATTCACACCTCCTGCTTCTCCAAATGGTGGGTTACTTGATCTCAATGCTCCTCCTTCTCCTTCTGCAAACCATGAAATCAACCTCAACTTTCCACCTCCACCTTCCCCTGTTCTTGATCAAGAATTCACACCTCCTGCTTCTCTAAATGGTGGGTTACTTGATCTCAATGTTCCTCCTTCTCCTTCTGCTAACCATGAAATTAACCTCAACCTTCCCTTGTTCTTGATCAAGAATTCACACCTCTTGCTTCTCCAAATGGTGGGTTACTTGATCTCAATGCTCCTTCTTCTACTTCTGCTAACCATGAACTCAACCTCAACTTTCCACCTCCACCTTCCCCTGTTCTTGATCAATAATTCAGACATTCTGCTTTTCCAAATGGTGGGTTACTTTATCTCAATGCTCATCCTTCTCCTTCTGCTAACCATGAAATCAACCTCAACTTTCCACCTCCACCTTCCCCTGTTCTTGATCAAGAATTGACACCTCCTGCTTCTGTAAATGGTGGGTTACTTGATCTCAATGTTCCTCTTTCTCCATCTACTAACCATGAAATCAACCTCAACTTTCTACCACCATCTTCCCCTGTTCTTGATCAAGAATTCACACCTCCTGCTTCTCCAAATGGTGGGTTACTTTATCTCAATGCTCCTTCTTCTCCTTCTGCTAACCATGAAATCAACCTCAACTTTCCACCTCCAACTTCCCCTGTTCTTGATCAAGAATTCACACCTCCTGCTTCTCCTAATGGTGGGTTACTTTATCTCAATGCTCCTCCTTCTCCTTCTGCTAACAATGAAATCAACCTAAACTTTCCACCTCCAACTTCCCCTGTTCTTGATCAAGAATTCACACCTCCAGCTTCTCTAAATGGTGGGTTACTTGAACTCAATGCTCCTCCTTCTCCTTCTGCTAACCATGAAATGACCCATAACTTTCCACCTCCACCTTCCCCTGTTCTTGATCAAGAATTCACACCTCCTGCTTCTCTAAATGGTGGGTTACTTGATCTCAATGTTCCTCCTTCTCCTTCTGCTAACCATGAAATTAACCTCAACCTTCCCTTGTTCTTGATCAAGAATTCACACCTCTTGCTTCTCCAAATGGTGGGTTACTTGATCTCAATGCTCCTTCTTCTACTTCTGCTAACCATGAACTCAACCTCAACTTTCCACCTCCACCTTCCCCTGTTCTTGATCAATAATTCAGACATTCTGCTTTTCCAAATGGTGGGTTACTTTATCTCAATGCTCATCCTTCTCCTTCTGCTAACCATGAAATCAACCTCAACTTTCCACCTCCACCTTCCCCTGTTCTTGATCAAGAATTCACACCTCCTGCTTCTGTAAATGGTTGGTTACTTGATCTCAATGTTCCTCTTTCTCCATCTACTAACCATGAAATCAACCTCAACTTTCCACCTCCAACTTCCCCTATTCTTGATCAAGAATTCACACCTCTTGCTTCTCTAAATTGTGGGTAACTTGATCTCAATGCTCCTTCTTCTCCTTCTGCTAACCATGAAATAAACCTCAACTTTCCACCTCCAACTTCCCCTGTTCTTGATCAACAATTCACACCTCCTGCTTCTCCAAATGGTGGGTTACTTGATCTCAATGCTCCTCCTTCTCCTTCTGCAAACCATGAAATCAACCTCAAATTTCCACCTCCACCTTCCCCTGTTCTTGATCAAGAATTCACACCTCCTGTTTCTCTAAATGGTGGGTTACTTGATCTCAATGTTCCTCCTTCTCCTTCTGCTAACCATGAAATCAACCTCAACCTTCCCTTGTTCTTGATCAAGAATTCACACCTCTTGCTTCTCCAAATGGTGGGTTACTTGATCTCAATGCTCCTTCTTCTACTTCTGCTAACCATGAACTCAACCTCAACTTTCCACCTCTACCTTCCCCTGTTCTTGATCAAGAATTCACACCTCCTGCTTCTCCAAATGGTGGGTTACTTTATCTCAATGCTTCTACTTCTCCTTCTGCTAACCATGAAACCAACCTCAACTTTCCACCTCCACCTTCCCCTGTTCTTGATCAATAATTCACACCTTCTGCTTTTCCAAATGGTGGGTTACTTTTTCTTAATGCTGCTCCTTCTCCTTCTGCTAACCATGAAATCAACCTCAACTATCCACCTCCACCTTCCCCTGTTCTTGATCAAGAATTCACACCTCCTGCTTCTCTAAATGGTGGGTAACTTGATATCAATGCTCCTTCTTCTCCTTCTGCTAACCATGAAATCAACCGCAACTTTCCACCTCCAACTTCCCCTGTTCTTGATCAACAATTCACACCTCCTGCTTCTCCAAATGGTGGGTTACTTGATCCCAATACTCCTCCTTCTCCTTCTGCTAACCATGAAATCAACCTCAACTTTCCACCACCACCTTCCCCTGTTCTTGATCAAGAATTCACGCCTCCTGCTTCTCCAAATGGTGGGTTACTTTATCTCAATGCTCCTTCTTCTCCTTCTGCTAACCATGAAATCAACCTCAACTTTCCACCTCCAACTTCCCCTGTTCTTGATCAAGAATTCACACCTCCTGCTTCTCCTAATGGTGGGTTACTTTATCTCAATGCTCCTCCTTCTCCTTCTGCTAACAATGAAATCAACCTAAACTTTCCACCTCCAACTTCCCCTGTTCTTGATCAAGAATTCACACCTCCAGCTTCTCAAAATGGTGGGTTACTTGATCTCAATGCTCCTCCGTCTCCTTCTGCTAACCATGAAATCAAGCTCAACTTTCCACCTCTAACTTCCCCTGTTCTTGATCAAGAATTCACACCTCCTGCTTCTGTAAATGGTGGGTTACTTGATCTCAATGTTCCTCTTTCTCCTTCTGCTAACCATGAAATCAACCTCAACTTTCCACCACCACCTTCCCCTGTTCTTGATCAAGAATTCACGCCTCCTGCTTCTCCAAATGGTGGGTTACTTTATCTCAATGCTCCTTCTTCTCCTTCTGCTAACCATGAAATCAACCTCAACTTTCCACCTCCAACTTCCCCTGTTCTTGATCAAGAATTCACACCTCCTGCTTCTCCTAATGGTGGGTTACTTTATCTCAATGCTCCTCCTTCTCCTTCTGCTAACAATGAAATCAACCTAAACTTTCCACCTCCAACTTCCCCTGTTCTTGATCAAGAATTCACACCTCCAGCTTCTCTAAATGGTGGGTTACTTGAACTCAATGCTCCTCCTTCTCCTTCTGCTAACCATGAAATGACCCACAACTTTCCACCTCCACCTTCCCCTGTTCTTGATCAAGAATTCACACCTCCTGCTTCTCTAAATGGTGGGCTACTTTATCTCAATGCTCCTCCTTCTCCTTCTGCTAACCATGAAATCAACCTCAACTTTCCACCTTCAACTTCCCCTATTCTTGATCAAGAATTCACACCTCTTGCTTCTCTAAATTGTGGGTAACTTGATCTCAATGCTCCTTTTTCTCCTTCTGCTAACCATGAAATAAACCTTAACTTTCCACCTCCAACTTCCCCTGTTCTTGACAACAATTCACACCTCCTGCTTCTCCAAATGGTGGGTTACTTGATCTCAATGCTCCTCCTTCTCCTTCTGCAAACCATGAAATCAACCTCAACTTTCCACCTCCACCTTCCCCTGTTCTTGATCAAGAATTCACACCTCCTGCTTCTCTAAATGGTGGGTTACTTGATCTCAATGTTCCTCCTTCTCCTTCTGCTAACCATGAAATTAACCTCAACCTTCCCTTGTTCTTGATCAAGAATTCACACCTCTTGCTTCTCCAAATGGTGGGTTACTTGATCTCAATGCTCCTTCTTCTACTTCTGCTAACCATGAACTCAACCTCAACTTTCCACCTCCACCTTCCCCTGTTCTTGATCAATAATTCAGACATTCTGCTTTTCCAAATGGTGGGTTACTTTATCTCAATGCTCATCCTTCTCCTTCTGCTAACCATGAAATCAACCTCAACTTTCCACCTCCACCTTCCCCTGTTCTTGATCAAGAATTCACACCTCCTGCTTCTGTAAATGGTGGGTTACTTGATCTCAATGTTCCTCTTTCTCCATCTACTAACCATGAAATCAACCTCAACTTTCCACCACCACCTTCCCCTGTTCTTGATCAAGAATTCACACCTCCTGCTTCTCCAAATGGTGGGTTACTTTATCTCAATGCTCCTTCTTCTCCTTCTGCTAACCATGAAATCAACCTCAACTTTCCACCTCCAACTTCCCCTGTTCTTGATCAAGAATTCACACCTCCTGCTTCTCCTAATGGTGGGTTACTTTATCTCAATGCTCCTCCTTCTCCTTCTGCTAACAATGAAATCAACCTAAACTTTCCACCTCCAACTTCCCCTGTTCTTGATCAAGAATTCACACCTCCAGCTTCTCTAAATGGTGGGTTACTTGAACTCAATGCTCCTCCTTCTCCTTCTGCTAACCATGAAATGACCCATAACTTTCCACCTCCACCTTCCCCTGTTCTTGATCAAGAATTCACACCTCCTGCTTCTCTAAATGGTGGGTTACTTGATCTCAATGTTCCTCCTTCTCCTTCTGCTAACCATGAAATTAACCTCAACCTTCCCTTGTTCTTGATCAAGAATTCACACCTCTTGCTTCTCCAAATGGTGGGTTACTTGATCTCAATGCTCCTTCTTCTACTTCTGCTAACCATGAACTCAACCTCAACTTTCCACCTCCACCTTCCCCTGTTCTTGATCAATAATTCAGACATTCTGCTTTTCCAAATGGTGGGTTACTTTATCTCAATGCTCATCCTTCTCCTTCTGCTAACCATGAAATCAACCTCAACTTTCCACCTCCACCTTCCCCTGTTCTTGATCAAGAATTCACACCTCCTGCTTCTGTAAATGGTTGGTTACTTGATCTCAATGTTCCTCTTTCTCCATCTACTAACCATGAAATCAACCTCAACTTTCCACCTCCAACTTCCCCTATTCTTGATCAAGAATTCACACCTCTTGCTTCTCTAAATTGTGGGTAACTTGATCTCAATGCTCCTTCTTCTCCTTCTGCTAACCATGAAATAAACCTCAACTTTCCACCTCCAACTTCCCCTGTTCTTGATCAACAATTCACACCTCCTGCTTCTCCAAATGGTGGGTTACTTGATCTCAATGCTCCTCCTTCTCCTTCTGCAAACCATGAAATCAACCTCAAATTTCCACCTCCACCTTCCCCTGTTCTTGATCAAGAATTCACACCTCCTGTTTCTCTAAATGGTGGGTTACTTGATCTCAATGTGCCTCCTTCTCCTTCTGCTAACCATGAAATCAACCTCAACCTTCCCTTGTTCTTGATCAAGAATTCACACCTCTTGCTTCTCCAAATGGTGGGTTACTTGATCTCAATGCTCCTTCTTCTACTTCTGCTAACCATGAACTCAACCTCAACTTTCCACCTCTACCTTCCCCTGTTCTTGATCAAGAATTCACACCTCCTGCTTCTCCAAATGGTGGGTTACTTTATCTCAATGCTTCTACTTCTCCTTCTGCTAACCATGAAACCAACCTCAACTTTCCACCTCCACCTTCCCCTGTTCTTGATCAATAATTCACACCTTCTGCTTTTCCAAATGGTGGGTTACTTTTTCTTAATGCTGCTCCTTCTCCTTCTGCTAACCATGAAATCAACCTCAACTATCCACCTCCACCTTCCCCTGTTCTTGATCAAGAATTCACACCTCCTGCTTCTCTAAATGGTGGGTAACTTGATATCAATGCTCCTTCTTCTCCTTCTGCTAACCATGAAATCAACCGCAACTTTCCACCTCCAACTTCCCCTGTTCTTGATCAACAATTCACACCTCCTGCTTCTCCAAATGGTGGGTTACTTGATCCCAATACTCCTCCTTCTCCTTCTGCTAACCATGAAATCAACCTCAACTTTCCACCACCACCTTCCCCTGTTCTTGATCAAGAATTCACGCCTCCTGCTTCTCCAAATGGTGGGTTACTTTATCTCAATGCTCCTTCTTCTCCTTCTGCTAACCATGAAATCAACCTCAACTTTCCACCTCCAACTTCCCCTGTTCTTGATCAAGAATTCACACCTCCTGCTTCTCCTAATGGTGGGTTACTTTATTTCAATGCTCCTCCTTCTCCTTCTGCTAACAATGAAATCAACCTAAACTTTCCACCTCCAACTTCCCCTGTTCTTGATCAAGAATTCACACCTCCAGCTTCTCAAAATGGTGGGTTACTTGATCTCAATGCTCCTCCGTCTCCTTCTGCTAACCATGAAATCAAGCTCAACTTTCCACCTCTAACTTCCCCTGTTCTTGATCAAGAATTCACACCTCCTGCTTCTGTAAATGGTCGGTTACTTGATCTTAATGTTCCTCTTTCTCCTTCTGCTAACCATGAAATCAACCTCAACTTTCCACCACCACCTTCCCCTGTTCTTGATCAAGAATTCACGCCTCCTGCTTCTCCAAATGGTGGGTTACTTTATCTCAATGCTCCTTCTTCTCCTTCTGCTAACCATGAAATCAACCTCAACTTTCCACCTCCAACTTCCCCTGTTCTTGATCAAGAATTCACACCTCCTGCTTCTCCTAATGGTGGGTTACTTTATCTCAATGCTCCTCCTTCTCCTTCTGCTAACAATGAAATCAACCTAAACTTTCCACCTCCAACTTCCCCTATTCTTGATCAAGAATTCACACCTCCAGCTTCTCTAAATGGTGGGTTACTTGAACTCAATGCTCCTCCTTCTCCTTCTGCTAACCATGAAATGACCCACAACTTTCCACCTCCACCTTCCCCTGTTCTTGATCAAGAATTCACACCTCCTGCTTCTCTAAATGGTGGGCTACTTTATCTCAATGCTCCTCCTTCTCCTTCTGCTAACCATGAAATCAACCTCAACTTTCCACCTCTAACTTCCCCTATTCTTGATCAAGAATTCACACCTCTTGCTTCTCTAAATTGTGGGTAACTTGATCTCAATGCTCCTTCTTCTCCTTCTGCTAACCATGAAATAAACCTTAACTTTCCACCTCCAACTTCCCCTGTTCTTGACAACAATTCACACCTCCTGCTTCTCCAAATGGTGGGTTACTTGATCTCAATGCTCCTTCTTCTCCTTCTGCAAACCATGAAATAAACCTCAAATTTCCACCTCCACCTTCCCCTGTTCTTGATCAAGAATTCACACCTCCTACTTCTCTAAATGGTGGGTTACTTGATCTCAATGTTCCTCCTTCTCCTTTTGCTAACCATGAAATTAACCTCAACCTTCCCTTGTTCTTGATCAAGAATTCACACCTCTTGCTTCTCCAAATGGTGGGTTACTTGATCTCAATGCTCCTTCTTCTCCTTCTGCTAACCATGAACTCAACCTCAACTTTCCACCTCTACCTTCCCCTGTTCTTGATAAATAAGTCACACCTTCTGCTTTTCCAAATGGTGGGTTACTTTTTCTCAATGCTCCTCCTTCTCCTTCTGCTAACCATGAAATCAACCTCAACTTTCCACCTCCACCTTCCTCTGTTCTTGATCAAGAATTCACACCTCCTGCTTCTCAAAATGGTGGGTAACTTGATCTCAATGTTCCTCCTTCTCCTTCTGCTAACCCTGAAATCAACCTCAACTTTCCACATCCATCTTCCCCTGTTCTTGATCAAGAATTCACACCTCCTGCTTCTCTAAATTGTGGGTAACGTGATCTCAATGCTCCTCCTTCTCCTTCTGCTAACCATGAAATCAACCTCAACTTTCCACCTCCACCTTCCCCTGTTCTTGGTCAAGAATTCACACCTCCAGCTTCTCTAAATGGTGGGTTACTTGAACTCAATGCTCCTCCTTCTCCTTCTGCTAACCATGAAATGACCCACAACTTTCCACCTCCACCTTCCCCTGTTCTTGATCAAGAATTCACGCCTCCTGCTTCTCCAAATGGTGGGTTACTTTATCTCAATGCTCCTTCTTCTCCTTCTGCTAACCATGAAATCAACCTCAACTTTCCACCTCCAACTTCCCCTGTTCTTGATCAAGAATTCACACCTCCTGCTTCTCCTAATGGTGGGTTACTTTATCTCAATGCTCCTCCTTCTCCTTCTGCTAACAATGAAATCAACCTAAACTTTCCACCTCCAACTTCCCCTGTTCTTGATCAAGAATTCACACCTCCAGCTTCTCAAAATGGTGGGTTACTTGATCTCAATGCTCCTCCGTCTCCTTCTGCTAACCATGAAATCAAGCTCAACTTTCCACCTCTAACTTCCCCTGTTCTTGATCAAGAATTCACACCTCCTGCTTCTGTAAATGGTGGGTTACTTGATCTCAATGTTCCTCTTTCTCCTTCTGCTAACCATGAAATCAACCTCAACTTTCCACCACCACCTTCCCCTGTTCTTGATCAAGAATTCACGCCTCCTGCTTCTCCAAATGGTGGGTTACTTTATCTCAATGCTCCTTCTTCTCCTTCTGCTAACCATGAAATCAACCTCAACTTTCCACCTCCAACTTCCCCTGTTCTTGATCAAGAATTCACACCTCCTGCTTCTCCTAATGGTGGGTTACTTTATCTCAATGCTCCTCCTTCTCCTTCTGCTAACAATGAAATCAACCTAAACTTTCCACCTCCAACTTCCCCTATTCTTGATCAAGAATTCACACCTCCAGCTTCTCTAAATGGTGGGTTACTTGAACTCAATGCTCCTCCTTCTCCTTCTGCTAACCATGAAATGACCCACAACTTTCCACCTCCACCTTCCCCTGTTCTTGATCAAGAATTCACACCTCCTGCTTCTCTAAATGGTGGGCTACTTTATCTCAATGCTCCTCCTTCTCCTTCTGCTAACCATGAAATCAACCTCAACTTTCCACCTCTAACTTCCCCTATTCTTGATCAAGAATTCACACCTCTTGCTTCTCTAAATTGTGGGTAACTTGATCTCAATGCTCCTTCTTCTCCTTCTGCTAACCATGAAATAAACCTTAACTTTCCACCTCCAACTTCCCCTGTTCTTGACAACAATTCACACCTCCTGCTTCTCCAAATGGTGGGTTACTTGATCTCAATGCTCCTTCTTCTCCTTCTGCAAACCATGAAATAAACCTCAAATTTCCACCTCCACCTTCCCCTGTTCTTGATCAAGAATTCACACCTCCTACTTCTCTAAATGGTGGGTTACTTGATCTCAATGTTCCTCCTTCTCCTTCTGCTAACCATGAAATTAACCTCAACCTTCCCTTGTTCTTGATCAAGAATTCACACCTCTTGCTTCTCCAAATGGTGGGTTACTTGATCTCAATGCTCCTTCTTCTCCTTCTGCTAACCATGAACTCAACCTCAACTTTCCACCTCTACCTTCCCCTGTTCTTGATCAATAATTCACACCTTCTGCTTTTCCAAATGGTGGGTTACTTTTTCTCAATGCTCCTCCTTCTCCTTCTGCTAACCATGAAATCAACCTCAACTTTCCACCTCCACCTTCCTCTGTTCTTGATCAAGAATTCACACCTCCTGCTTCTCAAAATGGTGGGTAACTTGATCTCAATGTTCCTCCTTCTCCTTCTGCTAACCCTGAAATCAACCTCAACTTTCCACATCCATCTTCCCCTGTTCTTGATCAAGAATTCACACCTCCTGCTTCTCTAAATTGTGGGTAACGTGATCTCAATGCTCCTCCTTCTCCTTCTGCTAACCATGAAATCAACCTCAACTTTCCACCTCCACCTTCCCCTGTTCTTGGTCAAGAATTCACACCTCCAGCTTCTCTAAATGGTGGGTTACTTGAACTCAATGCTCCTCCTTCTCCTTCTGCTAACCATGAAATGACCCACAACTTTCCACCTCCACCTTCCCCTGTTCTTGATCAAGAATTCACACCTCCTGCTTCTCTAAATGGTGGGCTACTTTATCTCAATGCTCCTCCTTCTCCTTCTGCTAACCATGAAATCAACCTCAACTTTCCACCTCCAACTTCCCCTATTCTTGATCAAGAATTCACACCTCTTGCTTCTCTAAATTGTGGATAACTTGATCTCAATGCTCCTTCTTCTCCTTCTGCTAACCATGAAATAAACCTTAACTTTCCACCTCCAACTTCCCCTGTTCTTGACAACAATTCACACCTCGTGCTTCTCCAAATGGTGGGTTACTTGATCTCAATGCTCCTTCTTCTCCTTCTGCAAACCATGAAATAAACCTCAAATTTCCACTTCCACCTTCCCCTGTTCTTGATCAAGAATTCACACCTCCTGCTTCTCTAAATGGTGGGTTACTTGATCTCAATGTTCCTCCTTCTCCTTCTGCTAACCATGAAATTAACCTCAACCTTCCCTTGTTCTTGATCAAGAATTCACACCTCTTGCTTCTCCAAATGGTGGGTTACTTGATCTCAATGCTCCTTCTTCTCCTTCTGCTAACCATGAACTCAACCTCAACTTTCCACCTCTACCTTCCCCTGTTCTTGATCAATAATTCACACCTTCTGCTTTTCCAAATGGTGGGTTACTTTTTCTCAATGCTCCTCCTTCTCCTTCTGCTAACCATGAAATCAACCTCAACTTTCCACCTCCACCTTCCTCTGTTCTTGATCAAGAATTCACACCTCCTGCTTCTCAAAATGGTGGGTAACTTGATCTCAATGTTCCTCCTTCTCCTTCTGCTAACCCTGAAATCAACCTCAACTTTCCACATCCATCTTCCCCTGTTCTTGATCAAGAATTCACACCTCCTGCTTCTCTAAATTGTGGGTAACGTGATCTCAATGCTCCTCCTTCTCCTTCTGCTAACCATGAAATCAACCTCAACTTTCCACCTCCACCTTCCCCTGTTCTTGGTCAAGAATTCACACCTCCAGCTTCTCTAAATGGTGGGTTACTTGAACTCAATGCTCCTCCTTCTCCTTCTGCTAACCATGAAATGAACCACAACTTTCCACCTCCACCTTCCCCTGTTCTTGATCAAGAATTCACACCTCCTGCTTCTCTAAATGGTGGGCTACTTTATCTCAATGCTCCTCCTTCTCCTTCTGCTAACCATGAAATCAACCTCAACTTTCCACCTCCAACTTCCCCTATTCTTGATCAAGAATTCACACCTCTTGCTTCTCTAAATGGTGGGTTACTTGATCTCAATGCTCCTCCGTCTCCTTCTGCTAACCATGAAATCAACCTCAACTTTCCACCTCCACCTTCCCCTGTTCTTGATCAATAATTCACACATTCTGCTTTTCCAAATGGTGGGTTACTTTATCTCAATGCTCATCCTTCTCCATCTGCTAACCATGAAATCAACCTCAACTTTCCACCTCCACCTTCCCCTGTTCTTGATCAAGAATTCACACCTCCTGCTTCTGTAAATGGTGGGTTACTTGATCTCAATGTTCCTCTTTCTCCTTCTACTAACCATGAAATCAACCTCAACTTTCCACCACCACCTTCCCCTGTTCTTGATCAAGAATTCACACCTCCTGCTTCTCCAAATGGTGGGTTACTTTATCTCAATGCTCCTTCTTCTCCTTCTGCTAACCATGAAATCAACCTCAACTTTCCACCTCCAACTTCCCCTGTTCTTGATCAAGAATTCACACCTCCTGCTTCTCCTAATGGTGGGTTACTTTATCTCAATGCTCCTCCATCTCCTTCTGCTATCAATGAAATCAACCTAAACTTTCCACCTCCAACTTCCCCTGTTCTTGATTAAGAATTCACACCTCCAGCTTCTCTAAATGGTGGGTTACTTGAACTCAATGCTCCTCCTTCTCCTTCTGCTAACCATGAAATGACCCATAACTTTCCACCTCCACCTTCCCCTGTTCTTGATCAAGAATTCACACCTCCTGCTTCTCTAAATGGTGGGCTACTTTATCTCAATGCTCCTCCTTCTCCTTCTGCTAACCATGAAATCAACCTCAACTTTCCACCTCCAACTTCCCCTATTCTTGATCAAGAATTCACACCTCTTGCTTCTCTAAATTGTGCGTAACTTGATCTCAATGCTCCTTCTTATCCTTCTGCTAACCATGAAATAAACCTCAACTTTCCACCTCCAACTTCCCCTGTTCTTGATCAACAATTCACACCTCCTACTTCTCCAAATGGTGGGTTACTTGATCTCAATGCTCCTCATTCTCCTTCTGCAAACCATGAAATCAACCTCAAATTTCCACCTCCACCTTCCCCTGTTCTTGATCAAGAATTCACACCTCCTGTTTCTCTAAATGGTGGGTTACTTGATCTCAATGTTCCTCCTTCTCCTTCTGCTAACCATGAAATCAACCTCAACCTTCCCTTGTTCTTGATCAAGAATTCACACCTCTTGCTTCTCCAAATGGTGGGTTACTTGATCTCAATGCTCCTTCTTCTACTTCTGCTAACCATGAACTCAACCTCAACTTTCCACCTCTACCTTCCCCTGTTCTTGATCAAGAATTCACACCTCCTGCTTCTCCAAATGGTGGGTTACTTTATCTCAATGCTTCTACTTCTCCTTCTGCTAACCATGAAACCAACCTCAACTTTCCACCTCCACCTTCCCCTGTTCTTGATCAATAATTCACACCTTCTGCTTTTCCAAATGGTGGGTTACTTTTTCTTAATGCTCCTCCTTCTCCTTCTGCTAACCATGAAATCAACCTCAACTTTCCACCTCCACCTTCCCCTGTTCTTGATCAAGAATTCACACCTCCTGCTTCTCTAAATGGTGGGTAACTTGATCTCAATGCTCCTTCTTCTCCTTCTGCTAACCATGAAATCAACCTCAACTTTCCACCTCCAACTTCCCCTGTTCTTGATCAACAATTCACACCTCCTGCTTCTCCAAATGGTGGGTTACTTGATCTCAATACTCCTCCTTCTCCTTCTGCTAACCATGAAATCAACCTCAACTTTCCAGCACCACCTTCCCCTGTTCTTGATCAAGAATTCACACCTCCTGCTTCTCCAAATGGTGGGTTACTTTATCTCAATGCTCCTTCTTCTCCTTCTGCTAACCATGAAATCAACCTCAACTTTCCACCTCCAACTTCCCCTGTTCTTGATCAAGAATTCACACCTCATGCTTCTCGAAATGGTGGGTTACTTGATCTCAATGCTCCTCCATCTCCTTCTGCTAACCATGAAATCAACCTCAACTTTCCACCTCCCACTTCCCCTGTTCTTGATCAAGAATTCACACCTCTTGCTTCTCTAAATTGTGGGTAACTTGATCTCAATGCTCCTTCTTCTCCTTCTGCTAAGCATGAAATAAACCACAACTTTCCACCTCCACCTTCCCCTGTTCTTGATCAAGAATTCACACCTCCTGCTTCTCTAAATGGTGGGCTACTTTATCTCAATGCTCCTCCTTCTCCTTCTGCTAACCATGAAATCAACCTCAACTTTCCACCTCCAACTTCCCCTATTCTTGATCAAGAATTCACACCTCTTGCTTCTCTAAATTATGGGTAACTTGATCTCAATGCTCCTTCTTCTCCTTCTGCTAACCATGAAATAAACCTCAACTTTCCACCTCCAACTTCCCCTGTTCTTGATCAACAATTCACACCTCCTGCTTCTCCAAATGGTGGGTTACTTGATCTCAATGCTCCTCATTCTCCTTCTGCAAACCATGAAATCAACCTCAAATTTCCACCTCCATCTTCCCCTGTTCTTGATCAAGAATTCACACCTCCTGCTTCTCTAAATGGTGGGTTACTTGATCTCAATGTTCCTCCTTCTCCTTCTGCTAACCATGAAATCAACCTCAACCTTCCCTTGTTCTTGATCAAGAATTCACACCTCTTGCTTCTCCAAATGGTGGGTTACTTGATCTCAATGCTCCTTCTTCTCCTTCTGCTAACCATGAACTCAACCTCAACTTTCCACCTCTACCTTCCCCTGTTCTTGATCAAGAATTCACACCTCCTGCTTATCCAAATGGTGGGTTACTTTATCTCAATGCTTCTACTTCTCCTTCTGCTAACCATGAAACAACCTCAACTTTCCACCTCCACCTTCCCCTGTTCTTGATCAATAATTCACACCTTCTGCTTTTCCAAATGGTGGGTTACTTTTTCTCAATCCTCCTCCTTCTCCTTCTGCTAACCATGAAATCAACCTCAACTTTCCACCTCCACCTTCCCCTGTTCTTGATCAAGAATTCACACCTCCTGCTTCTCTAAATGGTGGGTAACTTGATCTCAATGTTCCTCCTTCTCCTTCTGCTAACCCTGAAATCAACCTCAACTTTCCACCTTCACCTTCCCCTGTTCTTGATCAAGAATTCACACCTCCTGCTTCTCTAAATTGTGGGTAACTTGATCTCAATGCTCCTCCTTCTCCTTCTGCTAACCATGAAATCAACCTCAACTTTCCACCTCCACCTTCCCCTGTTCTTGGTCAAGAATTCACACCTCCAGCTTCTCTAAATGGTGGGTTACTTGAACTCAATGCTCCTCCTTCTCCTTCTGTTAACCATGAAATGAACCACAACTTTCCACCTCCACCTTCCCCTGTTCTTGATCAAGAATTCACACCTCATGCTTCTCTAAATGGTGGGTTACTTGATCTCAATGCTCCTCCGTCTCCTTCTGCTAACCATGAAATCAACCTCAACTTTCCACCTCCAACTTCCCCTGTTCTTGATCAAGAATTCACACCTCCTGCTTCTCTAAATGGTGGGTTACTTGATCTCAATGCTCCTCCGTCTCCTTCTCCTAACCATGAAATCAACCTCAACTTTCCACCTCCACCTTCCCCTGTTCTTGATCAATAATTCACACCTTCTGCTTTTCCAAATGGTGAGTTACTTTATCTCAATGCTCCTCCTTCTCCTTCTGCTAACCATGAAATCAACCTCAACTTTCAACCTTCGCCTTCCCCTGTTCTTAATCAAGAATTCACACCACCTGCTTCTCTGAATGGTGGGTAACTTGATCTCAATGTTCCTCCTTCTCCTTCTGCTAACCATGAAATCAACCTGAACTTTCCATCTCCATCTTCCCCTGTTCTATATTAAGAATTCACACCTCCTGCTTCTCCAAATGGTGGGTTACTTGATCTCAATGTTCCTTCTTCTCCTTCTGCTAACCATGAAATCAACCTCAACTTTCCACCTCCAACTTCCCCTGTTCTTGATCAAGAATTCACACCTCATGCTTCTCTAAATGGTCGGTTACTTGATCTCAATGCTCCTCCGTCTCCTTCTGCTAACCATGAAATCAACCTCAACTTTCCACCTCCAACTTCCCCTGTTCTTGATCAAGAATTCACACCTCCTGCTTCTGTAAATGGTGGGTTACTTGATCTCAATGTTCCTCTTTCTCCCTCTGCTAACCATGAAATCAACCTCAACTTTCCACCACCACCTTCCCCTGTTCTTGATCAAGAATTCACACCTCCTGCTTCTCCAAATGGTGGGTTACTTTATCTCAATGCTCCTTCTTCTCCTTCTGCTAACCATGAAATCAACCTCAACTTTCCACATCCAACTTCCCCTGTTCTTGATCAAGAATTTACACCTCCTGCTTCTCCTAATGGTGGGTTACTTTATCTCAATGCTCCTCCTTCTCCTTCTGCTAACAATGAAATCAACCTCAACTTTCCACCTCCAACTTCCCCTGTTCTTGATCTAGAATTCACACCTCCTGCTCCTCTAAATGGTGGGTTACTTGATCTCAATGCTCCTCTATCTCCTTCTACTAACCATGAAATCAACCTCAAATTTCCACCTCCACCTTCCCCTGTTCTTGATCAATAATTCACACATCCTGCTTTTCCAAATGGTGGGTTACTTTATCTCAATGCTTCTCCTTCTCCTTCTTCTAACCATGAAATCAACCTCAACTTTCAACCTCCACCATCCCCTGTTCTTGATCAAGAATTCACACCTCCTGCTTCTCTAAATTCTGGGTAACTTGATCTCAATGCTCCTTCTTCTCCTTCTGCTAACCATGAAATCAACCTAAACATTCCACCTCCACCTTCCCCTGTTCTTGATCAAGAATTCACACCTCCTGCTTCTCTAAATGGTGGGTTACTTGATCTCAATGCTCCTCCTCCTTTTGCTAACCATGAAATCAACCTTAACTTTCCACCTCCACCTTCCCCTGTTCTTGATCAAGAATTCACACCTCCTGCTTCTCTAAATGGTGGGTTACTTGAGCTCAAGGCTCCTCCTTCTCCTTCTTCTAACCATGAAATCAACCTCAACATTCCACCTCCAACTTCCCCTGTTCTTGATCAAGAATTCATACCTCCTGCTACACTAAATGGTGGGTTACTTGATCTCAATGTTCCTCCTTCTCCTTCCGCTAACCATGAAATCAACCTAAACTTTCCACCTCCACCTTCCCCTGTTCTTGTATAAGAATTCACACCTTCTGCTTCTCCAAATGGTGGGTTACTTGATCTCAATGTTCTTTCTTCTCCTTCTGCTAACCATGAAATCAACCTCAACTTTCCACCTCCACCTTCCCCTGTTCTTGATCAAGAATTCACACCTCCAGCTTCTCTAAATGGTGGGTTACTTGAACTCAATGCTCCTCCTTCTCCTTCTGCTAACCATGAAATCAATCTCAACTTTCCACCTCTAACTTCCCCTGTTCTTGATCAAGAATTCACACCTTCTGCTTCTCCAAATGGTGGGTTACTTTATCTCAATGCTCCTTCTTCTCCTTCTGCTAACCATGAAATCAACCTCAACTTTCCACCTCCAACTTCCCCTGTTCTTGATCAAGAATTCACACCTCCTGCTTCTGTAAATGGTGGGTTACTTGATCTCAATGTTCCTCTTTCTCCTTCTGCTAACCATGAAATCAACCTCAACTTTCCACCACCACCTTCCCCTGTTCTTGATCAAGAATTCACACCTCCTGCTTCTCCAAATGGTGGGTTACTTTATCTCAATGCTCCTTCTGCTAACCATGAAATCAACCTCTACTTTCCACCTCCAACTTCCCCTGTTCTTGATCAAGAATTCACACCTCCTGCTTCTCGTAATGGTGGGTTACTTTATCTCAATGCTCCTCCTTCTCCTTCTGCTAACAATGAAATCAACCTCAACTTTCCACCTTCAACTTCACCTGTTCTTGATCAAGAATTCACACCTCCTGCTCCTCTAAATGGTGGGTTACTTGATCTCAATGCTCCTCCGTCTCCTTCTGCTAACCATGAAACCAACCTCAAATTTCCACCTCCACCTTCCCCTGTTCTTGATCAATAATTCACACCTCCTGCTTTTCCAAATGGTGGGTTACTTTATCTCAATGCTTCTCATTCTCCTTCTTCTAACCATGAAATCAACCTCAACTTTCAACCTCCACCATCCCCTGTTCTTGATCAAGAATTCACACCTCCTGCTTCTCTAAATTCTGGGTAACTTGATCTCAATGCTCCTTCTTCTCCTTCTGCTAACCATGAAATCAACCTAAACATTCCACCTCCACCTTCCCCTGTTCTTGATCAAGAATTCACACCTCCTGCTTCTCTAAATGGTGGGTTACTTGATCTCAATGCTCCTCCTTCTCCTTTTGCTAACCATGAAATCAACCTTAACTTTCCACCTCCACCTTCCCTGTTCTTGATCAAGAATTCACACCTCCTGCTTCTCTAAATGGTGGGTTACTTGAGCTCAAGGCTCCTCCTTCTCCTTCTTCTAACCATGAAATCAACCTCAACATTCCACCTCCAACTTCCCCTGTTCTTGATCAAGAATTCATACCTCCTGCTCACTAAATGGTGGGTTACTTGATCTCAATGTTCCTCCTTCTCCTTCCGCTAACCATGAAATGAACCTAAACTTTCCACCTCCACCTTCCCCTGTTCTTGTATAAGAATTCACACCTTCTGCTTCTCCAAATGGTGGGTTACTTGATCTCAATGTTCTTTCTTCTCCTTCTGCTAACCATGAAATCAACCTCAACTTTCCACCTACACCTTCCCCTGTTCTTGATCAAGAATTCACACCTCCAGCTTCTCTAAATGGTGGGTTACTTGAACTCAATGCTCCTCCTTCTCCTTCTGCTAACCATGAAATCAACCTCAACTTTCCACCTCCAACTTCCCCTGTTCTTGATCAAGAATTCACACCTTCTGCTTCTCCAAATGGTGGGTTACTTTATCTCAATGCTCCTTCTTCTCCTTCTGCTAACCATGAAATCAACCTCAACTTTCCACCTCCAACTTCCCCTGTTCTTGATCAAGAATTCACACCTCCTGCTTCTGTAAATGGTGGGTTACTTGATCTCAATGTTCCTCTTTCTCCTTCTGCTAACCATGAAATCAACCTCAACTTTCCACCACCACCTTCCCCTGTTCTTGATCAAGAATTCACACCTCCTGCTTCTCCAAATGGTGGGTTACTTTATCTCAATGCTCCTTCTGCTAACCATGAAATCAACCTCTACTTTCCACCTCCAACTTCCCCTGTTCTTGATCAAGAATTCACACCTCCTGCTTCTCGTAATGGTGGGTTACTTTATCTCAATGCTCCTCCTTCTCCTTCTGCTAACAATGAAATCAACCTCAACTTTCCACCTTCAACTTCACCTGTTCTTGATCAAGAATTCACACCTCCTGCTCCTCTAAATGGTGGGTTACTTGATCTCAATGCTCCTCCGTCTCCTTCTGCTAACCATGAAACCAACCTCAAATTTCCACCTCCACCTTCCCCTGTTCTTGATCAATAATTCACACCTCCTGCTTTTCCAAATGGTGGGTTACTTTATCTCAATGCTTCTCATTCTCCTTCTTCTAACCATGAAATCAACCTCAACTTTCAACCTCCACCATCCCCTGTTCTTGATCAAGAATTCACACCTCCTGCTTCTCTAAATTCTGGGTAACTTGATCTCAATGCTCCTTCTTCTCCTTCTGCTAACCATGAAATCAACCTAAACATTCCACCTCCACCTTCCCCTGTTCTTGATCAAGAATTCACACCTCCTGCTTCTCTAAATGGTGGGTTACTTGATCTCAATGCTCCTCCTTCTCCTTTTGCTAACCATGAAATCAACCTTAACTTTCCACCTCCACCTTCCCTGTTCTTGATCAAGAATTCACACCTCCTGCTTCTCTAAATGGTGGGTTACTTGAGCTCAAGGCTCCTCCTTCTCCTTCTTCTAACCATGAAATCAACCTCAACATTCCACCTCCAACTTCCCCTGTTCTTGATCAAGAATTCATACCTCCTGCTCACTAAATGGTGGGTTACTTGATCTCAATGTTCCTCCTTCTCCTTCCGCTAACCATGAAATGAACCTAAACTTTCCACCTCCACCTTCCCCTGTTCTTGTATAAGAATTCACACCTTCTGCTTCTCCAAATGGTGGGTTACTTGATCTCAATGTTCTTTCTTCTCCTTCTGCTAACCATGAAATCAACCTCAACTTTCCACCTACACCTTCCCCTGTTCTTGATCAAGAATTCACACCTCCAGCTTCTCTAAATGGTGGGTTACTTGAACTCAATGCTCCTCCTTCTCCTTCTGCTAACCATGAAATCAACCTCAACTTTCCACCTCCAACTTCCCCTGTTCTTGATCAAGAATTCACACCTTCTGCTTCTCCAAATGGTGGGTTACTTTATCTCAATGCTCCTTCTTCTCCTTCTGCTAACCATGAAATCAACCTCAACTTTCCACCTCCAACTTCCCCTGTTCTTGATCAAGAATTCACACCTCCTGCTTCTGTAAATGGTGGGTTACTTGATCTCAATGTTCCTCTTTCTCCTTCTGCTAACCATGAAATCAACCTCAACTTTCCACCACCACCTTCCCCTGTTCTTGATCAAGAATTCACACCTCCTGCTTCTCTAAATGGTGGGTTACTTTATCTCAATGCTCCTTCTGCTAACCATGAAATCAACCTCTACTTTCCACCTCCAACTTCCCCTGTTCTTGATCAAGAATTCACACCTCCTGCTTCTCGTAATGGTGGGTTACTTTATCTCAATGCTCCTCCTTCTCCTTCTGCTAACAATGAAATCAACCTCAACTTTCCACCTTCAACTTCACCTGTTCTTGATCAAGAATTCACACCTCCTGCTCCTCTAAATGGTGGGTTACTTGATCTCAATGCTCCTCCGTCTCCTTCTGCTAACCATGAAACCAACCTCAAATTTACACCTCCACCTTCCCCTGTTCTTGATCAATAAGTCACACCTCCTGCTTTTCCAAATGGTGGGTTACTTTATCTCAATGCTTCTCCTTCTCCTTCTTCTAACCATGAAATCAACCTCAACTTTCAACCTCCACCATCCCCTGTTCTTGATCAAGAATTCACACCTCCTGCTTCTCTAAATTCTGGGTAACTTGATCTCAATGCTCCTTCTTCTCCTTCTGCTAACCATGAAATCAACCTAAACATTCCACCTCCACCTTCCCCTGTTCTTGATCAAGAATTCACACCTCCTGCTTCTCTAAATGGTGGGTTACTTGATCTCAATGCTCCTCCTTCTCCTTTTGCTAACCATGAAATCAACCTTAACTTTCCACCTCCACCTTCCCTGTTCTTGATCAAGAATTCACACCTCCTGCTTCTCTAAATGGTGGGTTACTTGAGCTCAAGGCTCCTCCTTCTCCTTCTTCTAACCATGAAATCAACCTCAACATTCCACCTCCAACTTCCCCTGTTCTTGATCAAGAATTCATACCTCCTACTACACTAAATGGTGGGTTACTTGATCTCAATGTTCCTCCTTCTCCTTCCGCTAACCATGAAATCAACCTAAACTTTCCACCTCCACCTTCCCCTGTTCTTGTATAAGAATTCACACCTTCTGCTTCTCCAAATGGTGGGTTACTTGATCTCAATGTTCTTTCTTCTCCTTCTGCTAACCATGAAATCAACCTCAACTTTCCACCTCCACCTTCCCCTGTTCTTGATCAAGAATTCACACCTCCAGCTTCTCTAAATGGTGGGTTACTTGAACTCAATGCTCCTCCTTCTCCTTCTGCTAACCATGAAATCAACCTCAACTTTCCACCTCCAACTTCCCCTGTTCTTGATCAAGAATTCACACCTTCTGCTTCTCCAAATGGTGGGTTACTTTATCTCAATGCTCCTTTTTCTCCTTCTGCTAACCATGAAATAAACCTCAACTTTCCACCTCCAACTTCCCCTGTTCTTGATCAAGAATTCACACCTCCTGCTTCTGTAAATGGTGGGTTACTTGATCTCAATGTTCCTCTTTCTCCTTCTGCTAACCATGAAATCAACCTCAACTTTCCACCACCACCTTCCCCTGTTCTTGATCAAGAATTCACACCTCCTGCTTCTCCAAATGGTGGGTTACTTTATCTCAATGCTCCTTCTGCTAACCATGAAATCAACCTCTACTTTCCACCTCCAACATCCCCTGTTCTTGATCAAGAATTCACACCTCCTGCTTCTCCTAATGGTGGGTTACTTTATCTCAATGCTCCTCCTTCTCCTTCTGCTAACAATGAAATCAACCTCAACTTTCCACCTTCAACTTCACCTGTTCTTGATCAAGAATTCACACCTCCTGCTCCTCTAAATGGTGGGTTACTTGATCTCAATGCTCCTCCGTCTCCTTCTGCTAACCATGAAACCAACCTCAAATTTCCACCTCCACCTTCCCCTGTTCTTGATCAATAATTCACACTTCCTGCTTTTCCAAATGGTGGGTTACTTTGTCTCAATGCTTCTCCTTCTCCTTCTTCTAACCATGAAATCAACCTCAACTTTCAACCTCCACCTTCCCCTGTTCTTCATCAAGAATTCACACCTCCTGCTTCTCTAAATTGTGGGTAACTTGATCTCAATGCTCCTTCTTCTCCTTCTGCTAACCATGAAATCAACCTAAACATTCCACCTCCACCTTCCCCTATTCTATATCAAGAATTCACAACTCTTGCTTCTCTAAATGGTGGGTTACTTGATCTCAATGCCCCTCCTTCTCCTTTTGCTAACCATGAAATCAACCTTAACTTTCCACCTCCGCCTTCCCCTGTTCTTGATCTAGAATTCACACCTCCTGCTTCTCTAAATGGTGGGTTACTTGAGCTCAAGGCTCCTCCTTCTCCTTCTTCTAACCATGAAATCAACCTCAACATTCCACCTCCAACTTCCCCTGTTCTAGATCAAGAATTCATACCTCCTGCTTCACTAAATGGTGGGTTACTTGATCTCAATGTTCCTCCTTCTCCTTCCGCTAACCATGAAATCAACCTAAACTTTCCACCTCCACCTTCCCCTGTTCTTGATTAAGAATTCACACCTTCTGCTTCTCCAAATGGTGGGTTACTTGATCTCAATGTTCTTTCTTCTCCTTCTGCTAACCATGAAATCAACCTCAACTTGCCACCTCCACCTTCCCCTGTTCTTGATCAAGAATTCACACCTCCAGCTTCTCTAAATGGTGAGTTACTTGAACTCAATGCTCCTCCTTCTCCTTCTGCTAACCATGAAATGAACCACAACTTTCCACCTCCACCTTCCCCTGTTCTTGATCAAGAATTCACACCTCCTGCTTCTCTAAATGGTGGGCTACTTTATCTCAATGCTCCTCCTTCTCCTTCTGCTAACCATGAAATCAACCTCAACTTTCCACCTTTAACTTCCCCTATTCTTGATCAAGAATTCACACCTCTTGCTTCTTTAAATTGTGGGTAACTTGATCTCAATGCTCCTTCTTCTCCTTCTGCTAACCATGAAATAAACATCAACTTTCCACCTCCAACTTCCCCTGTTCTTGATCAAGAATTCATACCTCCTGCTTCACTAAATGGTGGGTTACTTGATCTCAATGTTCCTCCTTCTCCTTCCGCTAACCATGAAATCAACCTAAACTTTCCACCTCCACCTTCCCCTGTTCTTGTATAAGAATTCACACCTTCTGCTTCTCCTAATGGTGGGTTACTTGATCTCAATATTCTTTCTTCTCCTTCTGCTAACCATGAAATCAACCTCAACTTTCCACCTCCACCTTCCCCTATTCTTGATCAAGAATTCACACCTCCAGCTTCTCTAAATGGTGGGTTACTTGAACTCAATGCACCTCCTTCTCCTTCTGCTAACCATGAAATCAACCTCAACTTTCCACCTCCAACTTCCCCTGTTCTTGATCAAGAATTCACACCTCCTGCTTCTGTAAATGGTGGGTTACTTGATCTCAATGTTCCTCTTTCTCCTTCTGCTAACCATGAAATCAACCTCAACTTTCCACCACCACCTTCCCCTGTTCTTGATCAAGAATTCACACCTCCTGCTTCTCCAAATGGTGGGTTACTTTATCTCAATGCTCCTTCTGCTAACCATGAAATTAACCTCAACTTTCCACCTCCACCTTCCCCTGTTCTTGATCAAGAATTCACACCTCCTGCTTCTCCTAATGGTGGGTTACTTTATCTCAATGCTCCTCCTTCTCCTTCTGCTAACAATGAAATCAACCTCAACTTTCCACCTTCAACTTCACCTGTTCTTGATCAAGAATTCACACCTCCTGCCCCTCTAAATGGTGGGTTACTTGATCTCAATGCTCCTCCGTCTCCTTCTGCTAACCATGAAACCAACCTCAAATTTCCACCTCCACCTTCCCGTGTTATTGATCAATAATTCACACCTCCTGCTTTTCCAAATGGTGGGTTACTTTATCTCAATGCTTCTCCTTCTCCTTCTTCTAACCATGAAATCAACCTCAACTTTCAACCTCCACCTTCCCCTGTTCTTGATCAAGAATTCACACCTCCTGCTTCTCTAAATTGTGGGTAACTTGATCTCAATGCTCCTTCTTCTCCTTCTGCTAACCATGAAATCAACCTAAACATTCCACCTCCACCTTCCCCTATTCTTTATCAAGAATTCACACCTCTTGCTTCTCTAATTGGTGGGTTACTTGATCTCAATGCCCCTCCTTCTCCTTTTGCTAACCATGAAATCAACCTTAACTTTCCACCTCCACCTTCCCCTGTTCTTGATCAAGAATTCACACCTCCTGCTTCTCTAAATGGTGGGTTACTTGAGCTCAAGGCTCCTCCTTCTCCTTCTTCTAACCATGAAATCAACCTCAACATTCCACCTCCAACTTCCCCTGTTCTTGATCAAGAATTCATACCTCCTGCTTCACTAAATGGTGGGTTACTTGATCTCAATGTTCCTCCTTCTCCTTCCGCTAACCATGAAATCAACCTAAACTTTCCACCTCCACCTTCCCCTGTTCTTGATTAAGAATTCACACCTTCTGCTTCTCCAAATGGTGGGTTACTTGATCTCAATGTTCTTTCTTCTCCTTCTGCTAACCATGAAATCAACCTCAACTTTCCACCTCCACCTTCCCCTGTTCTTGATCAAGAATTCACACCTTCAGCTTCTCTAAATGGTGGATTACTCGAACTCAATGCTCCTCCTTCTCCTTCTGCTAACCATGAAATGAACCACGACTTTCCACCTCCACCTTCCCCTGTTCTTGATCAAGAATTCACACCTCCTGCTTCTCTAAATGGTGGGCTACTTTATCTCAATGCTCCTCCTTCTCCTTCTGCTAACCATGAAATCAACCTCAACTTTCCACCTTTAACTTCCCCTATTCTTGATCAAGAATTCACACCTCTTGCTTCTCTAAATTGTGGGTAACTTGATCTCAATGCTCCTTCTTCTCCTTCTGCTAACCATGAAATAAACCTCAACTTTCCACCTCCAACTTCCCCTGTTCTTAATCAACAATTCACACCTCCTGCTTCTCCAAATGGTGGGTCACTTGATCTCAATGCTCCTTCTTCTCCTTCAGCAAACCATGAAATCAACCTCAAATTTCCACCTCTACCTTCCCCTTTTCTTGATCAAGAATTCACACCTCCTGCTTCTCTAAATGGTGGGTTACTTGATCTCAATGTTCCTCCTTCTCCTTCTGCTAACCATGAAATCAACCTCAACCTTCCCTTGTTCTTGATCAAGAATTCACACCTCCTGCTTCTCCAAATGGTGGGTTACTTGATCTCAATGTTCCTTCTTCTCCTTATGCTAACCATGAAATCAACCTGAACTTTCCACCACCACCTTCCCCTGTTCTTGATCAAGAATTCACACCTTCTGCTTCTCCAAATGGTGGGTTACTTTATCTCAATGCTCTTTCTTCTCCTTCTGCTAACCATGAAATCAACCTTAACTTTCCACCTCCAACTTCCCCTGTTCTTGATCAATAATTCACACCTCCTGCTTCTCCTAATGGTGGGTTACTTTATCTCAATGCTCCTCCTTCTCCTTCTGCTAACAATCAAATCAACCTCAAATTTCCACCTCCAACTTCCCCTGTTCTTGATCAAGAATTCACACCTCCTGCTTCTCTAAATGGTGGGTTACTTTATCTCAATGCTCCTCCTTCTCCTTCTGCTAACCATGAAATCAACCTCTACTTTCCACCTCCACCTTCCCCTGTTCTTGATCAAAAATTCACACCGCCTGCTTCTCTAATTGGTGGGTTACTTGATCACAATGCTCCTCCTTCTCCTTCAGCTAACCATGATATCAACCTCAACTTTCCACCTCCACCTTCCCCTGTTCTTGATTAAGAATTCACACCTTCTGCTTCTCCAAATGGTGGGTTACTTGATCTTAATGTTCCTTCTTCTCCTTCTGCTAACCATGAAATCAACCTCAACTTTCCACCTCCAACTTCCCCTGTTCTTGATCAAGAATTCACACCTCATGCTTCTCTAAATGGTGGGTTACTTGATCTCAATGCTCCTCCGTCTCCTTCTGCTAACCATGAAATCAACCTCAACTTTCCACCTCCAACTTCCCCTGTTCTTGATCAAGAATTCACACCTCCTGCTTCTCCAAATGGTGGGTTACTTTATCTCAATGCTTCTACTTCTCCTTCTGCTAACCATGAAATCAAACTAAACTTTCCCCCTCCAACTTCCCCTGTTCTTGATCAAGAATTCATACCTCCTGCTTCTCTAAATGGTGGGTTACTTGATCTCAATGCTCCTCTGTCTCCTTCTGCTAACCATGAAATCAACCTCAACTTTCCACCTTCACCTTCCCCTGTTCTTGATCAAGAATTCACACCTCCTGCTTCTCTAAATGGTGGGTTACTTAATCTCAATGCTCCTCCTTCTCCTTCGGCTAACCATGAAATCAACCTCAACTTTCCACCTCCACCTTCCCCTGTTCTTAATTAAGAATTCACACCTCCTGCTTCTCTAAATAGTGGGTTACTTGATCTCAATGTTCCTCCTTCTCCTTCTGCTAACCATGAAATCAACCTCAACTTTCCACCTCCACCTTCCCCTGTTCTTGATTAAGAATTCACACCTCATGCTTCTCCAAATGGTGGGTTACTTGATCTCAATGTTCCTTCTTCTCCTATTGCTAACCATGAAATCAACCTCAACTTTCCACCTCCAACTTCCCCTGTTCTTGATCAAGAATTCACACCTCATGCTTCTCTAAATTGTGGGTTACTTGATCTCAATGCTCCTCCGTCTCCTTCTGCTAACCATGAAATCAACCTCAACATTCCACCTCCAACTTCCCCTGTTCTTGATCAAGAATTCATACCTCCTGCTTCTCTAAATGGTGGGTTACCTGATCTCAATGTTACTCCTTCTCCTTCTGCTAACCATGAAATTAACCTCAACTTTCCACCCCACATTCCCCTGTTATTGATTACGAATTCACACCTTCTGCTTCTCCAAATGGTGGGTTACTTGATCTCAATGTTCATTCTTCTCGTTCTGCTAACCATGAAATCAACCTCAACTTTCCACCACCACCTTCCCGTGTTCTTGATCAAGAATTCACACCTCCTGCTTCTCCAAATGGTGGGTTACTTTATCTCAATGCTCCTCATTCTCCTTCTGCTAACCATGAACTCAACCTCAACTTTCCACCTCCAACTTCCCCTGTTCTTGATCAAGAATTCACACCTCCTACTTCTCCTAATGGTGGGTTACTTTATCTCAATGCTCCTCCTTCTCCTTCTGCAAACAATGAAATCAACCTCAACTTTCCACCTCCAACTTCCCCTGTTCTTGATCAAGAATTCACACCTCCTGCTTCTCTAAATGGTGGGTTACTTTATCTCAATGCTCCTCCTTCTCCTTCTGCTAACCATGAAATCAACCTCAACTTTCCACCTCCACCTTCCCCTGTTCTTGATCAAGAATTCACACCTCCTGCTTCTCTAATTGGTGGGTTTCTTGATCTCAATGCTCCTCCTTCTCCTTCAGCTAACCATGATATCAACCTCAACTTTCCACCTCCACCTTCCCCTGTTCTTGATTAAGAATTCACGCCTCCTGCTTTTCCAAATGGTGGGTTACTTGATCTTAATGTTCCTTCTTCTCCTTCTGCTAACCATGAAATCAACCTCAACTTTCCACCTCCAACTTCCCCTGTTCTTGATCAAGAATTCACACCTCATGCTTCTCTAAATGGTGGGTTACTTGATCTCAATGCTCCTCCGTCTCCTTCTGCTAACCATGAAATCAACCTCAACTTTCCACCTCCAACTTCCCCTGTTCTTGATCAAGAATTCACACCTCCTGCTTCTCCAAATGGTGGGTTACTTGATCTCAATGCTCCTTCTTCTCCTTCAGCAAACCATGAAATCAACCTCAAATTTCCACCTCCACATTCCCCTGTTCTTGATCAAGAATTCACACCTCTTGCTTCTCTAAATGGTGGGTTACTTGATCTCAATGTTCCTCCTTCTCCTTCTGCTAACCATGAAATCAACCTCAACCTTCCCTTGTTCTTGATCAAGAATTCACACCTCCTGCTTCTCCAAATGGTGGGTTACTTGATCTCAATGTTCCTTCTTCTCCTTATGCTAACCATGAAATCAACCTGAACTTTCCACCACCACCTTCCCCTGTTCTTGATCAAGAATTCACACCTTCTGCTTCTCCAAATGGTGGGTTACTTTATCTCAATGCTCTTTCTTCTCCTTCTGCTAACCATGAAATCAACCTTAACTTTCCACCTCCAACTTCCCCTGTTCTTGATCAATAATTCACACCTCCTGCTTCTCCTAATGGTGGGTTACTTTATCTCAATGCTCCTCCTTCTCCTTCTGCTAACAATCAAATCAACCTCAACTTTCCACCTCCAACTTCCCCTGTTCTTGATCAAGAATTCACACCTCCTGCTTCTCTAAATGGTGGGTTACTTTATCTCAATGCTCCTCCTTCTCCTTCTGCTAACCATGAAATCAACCTCTACTTTCCACCTCCACCTTCCCCTGTTCTTGATCAAAAATTCACACCGCCTGCTTCTCTAATTGGTGGGTTACTTGATCACAATGCTCCTCCTTCTCCTTCAGCTAACCATGATATCAACCTCAACTTTCCACCTCCACCTTCCCCTGTTCTTGATTAAGAATTCACACCTTCTGCTTCTCCAAATGGTGGGTTACTTGATCTTAATGTTCCTTCTTCTCCTTCTGCTAACCATGAAATCAACCTCAACTTTCCACCTCCAACTTCCCCTGTTCTTGATCAAGAATTCACACCTCATGCTTCTCTAAATGGTGGGTTACTTGATCTCAATGCTCCTCCGTCTCCTTCTGCTAACCATGAAATCAACCTCAACTTTCCACCTCCAACTTCCCCTGTTCTTGATCAAGAATTCACACCTCCTGCTTCTCCAAATGGTGGGTTACTTTATCTCAATGCTTCTACTTCTCCTTCTGCTAACCATGAAATCAAACTAAACTTTCCCCCTCCAACTTCCCCTGTTCTTGATCAAGAATTCATACCTCCTGCTTCTCTAAATGGTGGGTTACTTGATCTCAATGCTCCTCTGTCTCCTTCTGCTAACCATGAAATCAACCTCAACTTTCCACCTTCACCTTCCCCTGTTCTTGATCAAGAATTCACACCTCCTGCTTCTCTAAATGGTGGGTTACTTAATCTCAATGCTCCTCCTTCTCCTTCGGGTAACCATGAAATCAACCTCAACTTTCCACCTCCACCTTCCCCTGTTCTTAATTAAGAATTCACACCTCCTGCTTCTCTAAATAGTGGGTTACTTGATCTCAATGTTCCTCCTTCTCCTTCTGCTAACCATGAAATCAATCTCAACTTTCCACCTCCACCTTCCCCTGTTCTTGATTAAGAATTCACACCTCATGCTTCTCCAAATGGTGGGTTACTTGATCTCAATGTTCCTTCTTCTCCTATTGCTAACCATGAAATCAACCTCAACTTTCCACCTCCAACTTCCCCTGTTCTTGATCAAGAATTCACACCTCATGCTTCTCTAAATTGTGGGTTACTTGATCTCAATGCTCCTCCGTCTCCTTCTGCTAACCATGAAATCAACCTCAACATTCCACCTCCAACTTCCCCTGTTCTTGATCAAGAATTCATACCTCCTGCTTCTCTAAATGGTGGGTTACTTGATCTCAATGTTACTCCTTCTCCTTCTGCTAACCATGAAATTAACCTCAACTTTCCACCCCACCTTCCCCTATTATTGATTAAGAATTCACACCTTCTGCTTCTCCAAATGGTGGGTTACTTGATCTCAATGTTCCTTCTTCTCGTTCTGCTAACCATGAAATCAACCTCAACTTTCCACCACCACCTTCCCGTGTTCTTGATCAAGAATTCACACCTCCTGCTTCTCCAAATGGTGGGTTACTTTATCTCAATGCTCCTCCTTCTCCTTCTGCTAACCATGAACTCAACCTCAACTTTCCACCTCCAACTTCCCCTGTTCTTGATCAAGAATTCACACCTCCTACTTCTCCTAATGGTGGGTTACTTTATCTCAATGCTCCTCCTTCTCCTTCTGCAAACAATGAAATCAACCTCAACTTTCCACCTCCAACTTCCCCTGTTCTTGATCAAGAATTCACACCTCCTGCTTCTCTAAATGGTGGGTTACTTTATCTCAATGCTCCTCCTTCTCCTTCTGCTAACCATGAAATCAACCTCAACTTTCCACCTCCACCTTCCCCTGTTCTTGATCAAGAATTCACACCTCCTGCTTCTCTAATTGGTGGGTTTCTTGATCTCAATGCTCCTCCTTCTCCTTCAGCTAACCATGATATCAACCTCAACTTTCCACTTCCACCTTCCCCTGTTCTTGATTAAGAATTCACGCCTCCTGCTTTTCCAAATGGTGGGTTACTTGATCTTAATGTTCCTTCGTCTCCTTCTGCTAACCATGAAATCAACCTCAACTTTCCACCTCCAACTTCCCCTGTTCTTGATCAAGAATTCACACCTCCTGCTTCTCCAAATGGTGGGTTACTTTATCTCAATGCTTCTACTTCTCCTTCTGCTAACCATGAAATCAAACTAAACTTTCCACCTCCAACTTCCCCTGTTCTTGATCAAGAATTCACACCTCCTGCTTCTCTAAATGGTTGGTTACTTTATCTCAATGTTCCTCCATCTCCTTCTGCTAACCATGAAATCAACCTCAACTTTCCACCTTCACCTTCCCCTGTTCTTGATCAAGAATTCACACCTCCTGCTTCTCTAAATGGTGGGTTACTTAATCTAAATGCTCCTCATTCTCCTTCTGCTAACCATGAAATCAACCTCAACTTTCCACCTCCACCTTCCCC
Organism: Lathyrus tuberosus; assembly: GCA_022829125.1. Lineage (NCBI taxonomy): Eukaryota > Viridiplantae > Streptophyta > Magnoliopsida > Fabales > Fabaceae > Lathyrus > Lathyrus tuberosus. The sequence continues at coordinate 5,277,566 of JALAZF010000315.1, read as the reverse complement.
AGTTATTAATTAAGAATTCACACCTCATGCTTCTCCAAATGATGGGTTACTTGATCTCAATGTTCCTTCTTCTCCAATTGCTAACCATGAAATCAACCTCAACTTTCCACCTCCAACTTCCCCTGTTCTTGATCAAGAATTCACACCTCATACTTCTCTAAATGGTGGGTTACTTGATCTCAATGCTCCTCCGTCTCCTTCTGCTAACCATGAAATCAACCTCAACATTCCACCTCCAACTTCCCCTGTTCTTGATCAAGAATTCATACCTCCTGTTTCTCTAAATGGTGGGTTACTTGATCTCAATGTTCCTCCTTCTCCTTCTGCTAACCATGAAATTAACCTCAACTTTCCACCCCACCTTCCCCTGTTATTGATTAAGAATTCACACCTTCTGCTTCTCCAAATGGTGGGTTACTTGATCTCAATGTTCCTTCTTCTCCTTCTGCTGACCATGAAATCAACCACAACTTTCCACCACCACCTTCCCCTGTTCTTGATCAAGAATTCACACCTCCTGCTTCTCCTAATGGTGGGTTACTTTATCTCAATGCTCCTCCTTCTCCTTCTGCTAACCATGAAATCAACCTCTACTTTCCACCTCTAACTTCCCTGTTCTGGATCAAGAATTCACACCTCCTGCTTCTCTAAATGGTGGGTTACTTTATCTCAATGCTCCTCCTTCTCCTTCTGCTAACCATGAAATCAACCTCTACTTTCCACCTCCAACTTCCCCTGTTCTTGATCAAGAATTCACACCTCCTGCTTCTCTAAATGGTGGGTTACTTTATCTCAATGCTCCTCCTTCTCCTTCTGCTAACCATGAAATCAACCTCAACTTTCCACCTCCACCTTCCCCTGTTCTTGATCAAGAATTCACACCTCCTGCTTCTCTAAATGGTGGGTTACTTGATCTCAATGCTCCTTCTTCTCCTTCTGCTAACCATGAAATCAACCTCAACTTTCCACCTCCACCTTCCCCTGTTCTTTATCAAGAATTCACACCTCCTGCTTCTCTAAATTGTGGGTTACTTAATCTAAATGCTCCTCATTCTCCTTCTGCTAACCATGAAATCAACCTCAACTTTCCACCTCCACCTTCCCCAGTTCTTAATTAAGAATTCACACCTCATGCTTCTCCAAATGATGGGTTACTTGATCTCAATGTTCCTTCTTCTCCAATTGCTAACCATGAAATCAACCTCAACTTTCTACCTCCAACTTCCCCTGTTCTTGATCAAGAATTCACACCTCATACTTCTCTAAATGGTGGGTTACTTGATCTCAATGCTCCTCCGTCTCCTTCTGCTAACCATGAAATCAACCTCAACATTCCACCTCCAACTTCCCCTGTTCTTGATCAAGAATTCATACCTCCTGTTTCTCTAAATGGTGGGTTACTTGATCTCAATGTTCCTCCTTCTCCTTCTGCTAACCATGAAATTAACCTCAACTTTCCACCCCACCTTCCCCTGTTATTGATTAAGAATTCACACCTTCTGCTTCTCCAAATGGTGGGTTACTTGATCTCAATGTTCCTTCTTCTCCTTCTGCTGACCATGAAATCAACCACAACTTTCCACCACCACCTTCCCCTGTTCTTGATCAAGAATTCACACCTCCTGCTTCTCCTAATGGTGGGTTACTTTATCTCAATGCTCCTCCTTCTCCTTCTGCTAACCATGAAATCAACCTCTACTTTCCACCTCTAACTTCCCTGTTCTGGATCAAGAATTCACACCTCCTGCTTCTCTAAATGGTGGGTTACTTTATCTCAATGCTCCTCCTTCTCCTTCTGCTAACCATGAAATCAACCTCTACTTTCCACCTCCAACTTCCCCTGTTCTTGATCAAGAATTCACACCTCCTGCTTCTCTAAATGGTGGGTTACTTTATCTCAATGCTCCTCCTTCTCCTTCTGCTAACCATGAAATCAACCTCAACTTTCCACCTCCACCTTCCCCTGTTCTTGATCAAGAATTCACACCTCCTGCTTCTCTAAATGGTGGGTTACTTGATATCAATGCTCCTTCTTCTCCTTCTGCTAACCATGAAATCAACCTCAACTTTCCACCTCCACCTTCCCCTGTTCTTTATCAAGAATTCACACCTCCTGCTTCTCTAAATTGTGGGTAACTTGATCTCAATGCTCCTCCTTCTCCTTCTGCTAACCATGAAATTAACCTCATCTTTCCACCTCCACCTTCCCCTATTCTTGATCAAGAATTCACACCTCCAGCTTCTCTAAATGGTGGGTTAATTGAACTCAATGCTCCTCTTTCTCCTTTTGCTAACCATGAAATGAACCACAACTTTCCACCTCCACCTTCCCCTGTTCTTGATCAAGAATTCACACCTCCTGCTTCTCTAAATGGTGGGCTACTTTATCTCAATGCTCCTCCTTCTCCTTCTGCTAACCATGAAATCAACCTCAACTTTCCACCTCCAACTTCCCCTATTCTTGATCAAGAATTCACACCTCTTGCTTCTCTAAATGGTGGGTTACTTGATCTCAATGCTCCTCCATCTCCTTCTGCTAACCATGAAATCAACCTCAACTTTCCACCTCCACCTTCCCCTGTTCTTGATCAATAATTCACACATTATGCTTTTCGAAATGGGGGGTTACTTTATCTCAATGATCCTCCTTCTCCTTCTGCTTACCATGAAATCAACCTCAACTTTCCACCTCCACATTCCCCTGTTCTTGATCAAAAATTCACACCTCCTGCTTCTCTGAATGGTGGGTAACTTGATCTCAATGTTCCTCCTCTCCTTCTGCTAACCATGAAATTAACCTGAACTTTCCATCTCCACCTTCCCCTGTTCAATATTAAGACTTCACACCTCCTGCTTCTCCAAATGGTGGGTTACTTGATCTCAATGTTCCTTCTTCTCCTTCTGCTAACCATGAAATCAACCTCAACTTTCAACCTCCAACTTCCCCTGTTCTTGATCAAGAATTCACACCTCATGCTTCTGTAAATGGTGGGTTACTTGATCTCAATGCTCCTCCGTCTCGTTCTGCTAACCATGAAATCAACCTCAACTTTCCACCTCCAACTTCCCCTGTTCTTGATCAAGAATTCACACCTCCTGCTTCTCTAAATGGTGGGTTACTTGATCTCAATGCTCCTACATCTCCTTCTGCTAACCATGAAATCAACCTCAACTTTCCACCTCCACCTTCCCCTGTTCTTTATTAATAATTCACACCTTCTGCTTTTCCAAATGGTGGGTTACTTTATCTCAATGCTCCTCCTTCTCCTTCTACTAACCATAAAATCAACCTCAACTTTCCACCTCCACCTTCCCCTGTTCTTGATCAAGAATTCACACATCCTGCTTCTCTGAATGGTGGGTAACTTGATCTCAATGTTGCTCCTTCTCCTTCTGCTAACCATGAAATCAACCTGAACTTTCCATCTCCACCTTCCCCTGTTCTATATTAAGATTTCACACCTCCTGCTTCTCCAAATGGTGGGTTACTTGATCTCAATGTTCCTTCTTCTCGTTCTGCTAACCATGAAATTAACCTCAACTTTCCACCTCCAACTTCCCCTGTTCTTGATCAAGAATTCACACCTCCTGCTTCTGTAAATGGTGGGTTACTTGATCTCAATGTTCCTCTTTCTCCTTCTGCTAACCATGAAATCCACCTCAACTTTCCACCACCACCTTCCCCTGTTCTTGATCAAGAATTCACACCTCCTGCTTCTCCAAATGGTGGGTTACTTTATCTCAATGCTCCTTCTTCTCCTTCTGCTAACCATGAAATCGACCTCAACTTTCCACCTCCACCTTCCCATGTTCTTGATCAAGAATTCACACCTCCTGCTTCTCCAAATGGTGGGTTACTTTATCTCAATGCTCCTTCTTCTCCTTCTGCTAACCATGAAATCAACCTCAACTTTCCACCTCCAACTTCCCCTGTTCTTGATCAAGAATTCAGACCTCCTGCTTCTCCTAATGGTGGGTTACTTGATCTCAATGCTCCTCCGTCTCCTTCTGCTAACCATGAAATCAACCTCAACTTTCCACCTCCACCTTCCCCTGTTCTTGATCAAGAATTCACACCTCCTGCTTCTCTAAATGGTGGGTTACTTGATCTCAATGCTCCTTCTTCTCCTTCTGCTAACCATGAAATCAACCTCAACTTTCCACCTCCACCTTCCCCTGTTCTTTATCAAGAATTCACACCTCCTGCTTCTCTAAATTGTGGGTTACTTAATTTAAATGCTCCTCATTCTCCTTCTGCTAACCATGAAATCAACCTCAACTTTCCACCTCCACCTTCCCCAGTTCTTAATTAAGAATTCACACCTCATGCTTCTCCAAATGATGGGTTACTTGATCTCAATGTTCCTTCTTCTCCAATTGCTAACCATGAAATCAACCTCAACTTTCCACCTCCAACTTCCCCTGTTCTTGATCAAGAATTCACACCTCATACTTCTCTAAATGGTGGGTTACTTGATCTCAATGCTCCTCCGTCTCCTTCTGCTAACCATGAAATCAACCTCAACATTCCACCTCCAACTTCCCCTGTTCTTGATCAAGAATTCATACCTCCTGTTTCTCTAAATGGTGGGTTACTTGATCTCAATGTTCCTCCTTCTCCTTCTGCTAACCATGAAATTAACCTCAACTTTCCACCCCACCTTCCCCTGTTATTGATTAAGAATTCACACCTTCTGCTTCTCCAAATGGTGGGTTACTTGATCTCAATGTTCCTTCTTCTCCTTCTGCTGACCATGAAATCAACCACAACTTTCCACCACCACCTTCCCCTGTTCTTGATCAAGAATTCACACCTCCTGCTTCTCCTAATGGTGGGTTACTTTATCTCAATGCTCCTCCTTCTCCTTCTGCTAACCATGAAATCAACCTCTACTTTCCACCTCTAACTTCCCTGTTCTGGATCAAGAATTCACACCTCCTGCTTCTCTAAATGGTGGGTTACTTTATCTCAATGCTCCTCCTTCTCCTTCTGCTAACCATGAAATCAACCTCTACTTTCCACCTCCAACTTCCCCTGTTCTTGATCAAGAATTCACACCTCCTGCTTCTCTAAATGGTGGGTTACTTTATCTCAATGCTCCTCCTTCTCCTTCTGCTAACCATGAAATCAACCTCAACTTTCCACCTCCACCTTCCCCTGTTCTTGATCAAGAATTCACACCTCCTGCTTCTCTAAATGGTGGGTTACTTGATCTCAATGCTCCTTCTTCTCCTTCTGCTAACCATGAAATCAACCTCAACTTTCCACCTCCACCTTCCCCTGTTCTTTATCAAGAATTCACACCTCCTGCTTCTCTAAATTGTGGGTAACTTGATCTCAATGCTCCTCCTTCTCCTTCTGCTAACCATGAAATTAACCTCATCTTTCCACCTCCACCTTCCCCTATTCTTGATCAAGAATTCACACCTCCAGCTTCTCTAAATGGTGGGTTAATTGAACTCAATGCTCCTCTTTCTCCTTTTGCTAACCATGAAATGAACCACAACTTTCCACCTCCACCTTCCCCTGTTCTTGATCAAGAATTCACACCTCCTGCTTCTCTAAATGGTGGGCTACTTTATCTCAATGCTCCTCCTTCTCCTTCTGCTAACCATGAAATCAACCTCAACTTTCCACCTCCAACTTCCCCTATTCTTGATCAAGAATTCACACCTCTTGCTTCTCTAAATGGTGGGTTACTTGATCTCAATGCTCCTCCATCTCCTTCTGCTAACCATGAAATCAACCTCAACTTTCCACCTCCACCTTCCCCTGTTCTTGATCAATAATTCACACATTATGCTTTTCGAAATGGGGGGTTACTTTATCTCAATGATCCTCCTTCTCCTTCTGCTTACCATGAAATCAACCTCAACTTTCCACCTCCACATTCCCCTGTTCTTGATCAAAAATTCACACCTCCTGCTTCTCTGAATGGTGGGTAACTTGATCTCAATGTTCCTCCTCTCCTTCTGCTAACCATGAAATTAACCTGAACTTTCCATCTCCACCTTCCCCTGTTCAATATTAAGACTTCACACCTCCTGCTTCTCCAAATGGTGGGTTACTTGATCTCAATGTTCCTTCTTCTCCTTCTGCTAACCATGAAATCAACCTCAACTTTCAACCTCCAACTTCCCCTGTTCTTGATCAAGAATTCACACCTCATGCTTCTGTAAATGGTGGGTTACTTGATCTCAATGCTCCTTCGTCTCGTTCTGCTAACCATGAAATCAACCTCAACTTTCCACCTCCAACTTCCCCTGTTCTTGATCAAGAATTCACACCTCCTGCTTCTCTAAATGGTGGGTTACTTGATCTCAATGCTCCTACATCTCCTTCTGCTAACCATGAAATCAACCTCAACTTTCCACCTCCACCTTCCCCTGTTCTTTATTAATAATTCACACCTTCTGCTTTTCCAAATGGTGGGTTACTTTATCTCAATGCTCCTCCTTCTCCTTCTGCTATCCATAAAATCAACCTCAACTTTCCACCTCCACCTTCCCCTGTTCTTGATCAAGAATTCACACATCCTGCTTCTCTGAATGGTGGGTAACTTGATCTCAATGTTGCTCCTTCTCCTTCTGCTAACCATGAAATCAACCTGAACTTTCCATCTCCACCTTCCCCTGTTCTATATTAAGATTTCACACCTCCTGCTTCTCCAAATGGTGGGTTACTTGATCTCAATGTTCCTTCTTCTCGTTCTGCTAACCATGAAATTAACCTCGACTTTCCACCTCCAACTTCCCCTGTTCTTGATCAAGAATTCACACCTCCTGCTTCTGTAAATGGTGGGTTACTTGATCTCAATGTTCCTCTTTCTCCTTCTGCTAACCATGAAATCAACCTCAACTTTCCACCACCACCTTCCCCTGTTCTTGATCAAGAATTCACACCTCCTGCTTCTCCAAATGGTGGGTTACTTTATCTCAATGCTCCTTCTTCTCCTTCTGCTAACCATGAAATCGACCTCAACTTTCCACCTCCACCTTCCCATGTTCTTGATCAAGAATTCACACCTCCTGCTTCTCCAAATGGTGGGTTACTTTATCTCAATGCTCCTTCTTCTCCTTCTGCTAACCATGAAATCAACCTCAACTTTCCACCTCCAACTTCCCCTGTTCTTGATCAAGAATTCAGACCTCCTGCTTCTCCTAATGGTGGGTTACTTGATCTCAATGCTCCTCCGTCTCCTTCTGCTAACCATGAAATCAACCTCAACTTTCCACCTCCACCTTCCCCTGTTCTTGATCAATAATTCACACATTCTGCTTTTCCAAATGGTGGGTTACTTTATCTCAATGCTCCTCCTTCTCCTTCTGCTAACCATGAAATCAACCTCAACTTTCCACCTCCACCTTCCCCTGTTCTTGATCAAGAATTCACACCTCCTACTTCTCTAAATGGTGGGCTACTTTATCTCAATGCTCCTCCTTCTCCTTCTGCTAACCATGAAATCAACCTCAACTTTCCACCTCCAACTTCCCCTATTCTTGATCAAGAATTCATACCTCTTGCTTCTCTAAATCGTGGGTTACTTGATCTCAATGCTCCTCCGTCTCCTTTTGCTAACCATGAAATCAACCTCAACTTTCCACCTCCACCTTCCCCTGTTCTTGAGCAATAATTCACACATTCTGCTTTTCCAAATGGTGGGTTACTTTATCTCAATGCTCCTCCTTCTCCTTTTGCTTACCATGAAATCAACCTCAACTTTCCACCTCCACCTTCCCCTGTTCTTGATCAAGAATTCACACCTCCTGCTTCTCTGAATGGTGGGTAACTTGATCTCAATGTTCCTCCTCTCCTTCTGCTAACCATGAAATTAACCTGAACTTTCCATCTCCACCTTCCCCTGTTCTATATTAAGACTTCAAACCTCCTTCTTCTCCAAATGGTGGGTTACTTGGTGTCAATGTTCCTTCTTCTCCTTCTGCTAACCATGAAATCAACCTCAACTTTCAACCTCCAACTTCCCCTGTTCTTGATCAAGAATTCACACCTCATGCTTCTCTAAATGGTGGGTTACTTGATCTCAATGCTCCTCCGTCTCCTTCTGCTAACCATGAAATCAACCTCAACTTTCCACCTCCAACTTCCCCTGTTCTTGATCAAGAATTCACACCTCCTGCTTCTCTAAATGGTGGGTTACTTGATCTCAATGCTCCTCCGTCTCCTTCTGCTAACCATGAAATCAACCTCAACTTTCCACCTCCACCTTCCCCTGTTCTTTATTAATAATTCACACCTTCTGCTTTTCCAAATGGTGGGTTACTTTATCTCAATGCTCCTCCTTCTCCTTCTGCTAACCATGAAATCAACCTCAACTTTCCACCTCCACCTTCCCCTGTTCTTGATCAAGAATTCACACCTCCTGCTTCTCCAAATGGTGGGTTACTTTATCTCAATGCTCCTTCTTCTCCTTCTGCTAACCATGAAATCGACCTCAACTTTCCACCTCCAACTTCCCCTGTTCTTGATCAAGAATTCACACCTCCTGCTTCTCCTAATGGTGGGTTACTTTATCTCAATGCTCCTCCTTCTCCTTCTGCTAACAATGAAATCAACCTCAACTTTCCACTTCCTACTTCCCCTGTTCTTGATCAAGAATTCACACCTCCTGCTTCTCTAAATGGTGGGTTACTTGATCTCAATGCTCCTCCGTCTCCTTCTGCTAACCATGAAATCAACCTCAACTTTCCACCTCCACCTTCCCCTGTTCTTTATTAATAATTCACACCTTCTGCTTTTCCAAATGGTGGGTTACTTTATCTCAATGCTCCTCCTTCTCCTTCTGCTAACCATGAAATCAACCTCAACTTTCCACCTCCACCTTCCCCTGTTCTTGATCAAGAATTCACACCTCCTGCTTCTCCAAATGGTGGGTTACTTTATCTCAATGCTCCTTCTTCTCCTTCTGCTAACCATGAAATCAACCTCAACTTTCCACCTCCAACTTCCCCTGTTCTTGATCAAGAATTCACACCTCCTGCTTCTCCTAATGGTGGGTTACTTGATCTCAATGCTCCTCCGTCTCCTTCTGCTAACCATGAAATCAACCTCAACTTTCCACCTCCACCTTCCCCTGTTCTTGATCAAGAATTCACACCTCCTACTTCTCTAAATGGTGGGCTACTTTATCTCAATGCTCCTCCTTCTCCTTCTGCTAACCATGAAATCAACCTCAACTTTCCACCTCCAACTTCCCCTATTCTTGATCAAGAATTCACACCTCTTGCTTCTCTAAATTGTGGGTTACTTGATCTCAATGCTCCTCCTTCTCCTTCTGCTAACCATGAAATCGACCTCAACTTTCCACCTCCAACTTCCCCTATTCTTGATCAAGAATTCACACCTCTTGCTTCTCTAAATTGTGGGTTACTTGATCTCAATGCTCCTCCGTCTCCTTCTGCTAACCATGAAATCAACCTCAACTTTCCACCTCCACCTTCCCCTGTTCTTGAGCAATAATTCACACATTCTGCTTTTCCAAATGGTGGGTTACTTTATCTCAATGCTCCTCCTTCTCCTTTTGCTTACCATGAAATCAACCTCAACTTTCCACCTCCACCTTCCCCTGTTCTTGATCAAGAATTCACACCTCCTGCTTCTCTGAATGGTGGGTAACTTGATCTCAATGTTCCTCCTCTCCTTCTGCTAACCATGAAATTAACCTGAACTTTCCATCTCCACCTTCCCCTGTGACGCTCCCGGGATTTTCATCCTAGTACAAACGCGAAAGTGGCACCGAAACAGAGTCGCCAGCAATGTGTATTTATCCCAAGAGAGGGAAAGGAAACACCGCATAAACCTGAGAGAAAGGAAAGAGCATGGTCTTGCGACCAAGAGACATGGGTAAGGGAGTCGGTTACGCGAGAGGAAGGTATTAGCACCCCCTCGCGTCCATCGTACCCGATGGGATCCACGCTCACTGCTTCAATCAAAGGGTGTAAGGAAAAGATACTGGAAAAGGAACTAGAAAAGGAAGAAAGGAGAAAAAAAAAAAAAAAAAAAAAAAAAAAAAAAAAAAAAAAAAAGAAAAGAAAAGGAACGGGAAACAAATGTAGGGAAAATAAAAGAAGTGCTCGCATGGGCCCTACCCCACTGCCTACGTATCTCATCGGGAGCACGAGAATCAGAGCGACGTAGTTCCCCTCATTAGGGGTGGATTGTTTTTTAGAGAACGGCTTACGTTCTAGCTCAGGTGTTGCAGGCTCGCTGGTCCGAGTGCGTTACCATCTTGCAAGAGAACGAGTAGAAGCGCGTTCGTACGCTAAGAGTGAATGAGGTGAGAAAAGAATTCCCGAAGGAAAGACGTTATTGTTTGTTTTTGTCTTTTAGAAAGAAGTGTTTTGTTATTTGTTTGCATATGATAGTGTATCCAAATCTTAGTCATTGGAGTGTATACATTCTCACACACTCCAAGATGGAATGAATAAGAAAGTACACTAAGTGTGAAGAAGACCCTCACACTTATTTCCAATTATCAAGGTTCAAACACAATAGCATACTTGTGTTTATTAAGTGTTTTTGTTGATTAAGAAATGAAGAAGTGTCTTTTATTATTTGCACCTTCAACAAGTATTGCATTTAAGTCCCTCATACAAGATCAAATATGTGACACATTGACCTAAGATGGGCCATATGCTACACATTCTAAGATTACAAGAGAAGACCCCTTATAATCTTTTCTTTATATGAAAGGCCTAAATGCAATAAATGCCTACCTTTATTATATGTTTTGAATTTTCTTTGAGATGAGAAAAGAGACTCAAGAGAGGAGAAAAGGTAAAACCTATATGGACTAAGACTCAATCCTAATTGAAGATTAAAGGGAGTGATCCTAAAGGTTTGTGAGGTTTCAACCTAAAGTCTAAAGAAGGAAAGAATTAAACAATTCACTTCTAAAGTAGAAGATGAATTGTAATTCACAAAGGGAAAGTGATGAGTTATTAAAAGAAAGCACATAAGTGCTTAACAAAACACAAAATGGAATTGTAAAAGAGAAAGGATAGAAGTTGAATGTGGATTCCTTATCCACACTCAATTGAAACTTACCAAAGCCCCTACATGGTTAGTAAACATGTATAAGAAGTATAAGAAGTAAAAGAACATGTAATGCATCATAAAACTCAAAAGAATTAAATGAGAAAACAAATCCTAGAACCACAACCAGAATGGGCATCATATGGTCAACAAATGAATATCATCATACAAGTGCAAGTGAATAGGCAACAAACATCATCCATTAGCATTTAAACATGTTACAAGAAGAAAGGGTAGATGAAAGATGGAAAGAAATGAAGAGGACATGCATAAATGGAACATGTAAATCAACAACCAGAATTGAAACTAAATGGAAAATGGTTTATGAACATCTCTAAAGTATTTATGAATCAACTTCAAGACATTCAAGAAGTAATATAAGGAGAATTGAAATGAAAGTTCAAAAAGAAAGGGCAAACAATACATGTTAATGATGCACAAAGTTCAAATTGAAATGAACATGTAAGGATGACATGTAATATGTACCAATGACCTATAATGTCAAGTGAGTAGTTCACAAAGTAGGCAAATGATCATGCAAGTATGTACAAAAGAAATCATGCAAACATGCACTAAAGTTAAAATGACATGACATGTATTATACTTCAAAGGTAATGCATCAAACAAAAATCAAATGGCCTCATGAAAATTATGAAAACATGGTATTGGAGTGCCTAGGTCAGAAATGCATCATACATCAAGATAGCATGTAAAAATTCAAAGCAAAAATGACTTCAAACCAAGCAATTAGGTCAAATTGAAACATCATGCAAAGTGGTACAAATATAGGCATCAAGACATGTGATGAAGTGACCTAAAAAATCAAACAAAAATCATCTAACATACTTCAATGTATTAGTGAATCAATGCAAAAAGAATCATGTCAAAATAGTTGGTAATGAGCAAGAACAAAATTAAACAAATTCATGTATCATGCTTAGAATGCATCTAAGTGGAAATTCAAAGAAAATTATGGACCAGGGGTAAAAAGGTCATAAAATCAAGAAATAAAATCATGGAAAATTTCCTAAATGTTTTAAGAGTACACATGAATTTTTGTGGAATTTAATAATGCAATTTGGTATTTTTAAAAATTAAAAATCAAACGTGTAGAAAGAAATAAAAATGAAAAATAAATGCAAAATGCAGGGGGGTATGAACATAGCAATTGGACAGTGCAAATTCATTGGGCTTTAAAAAAGAGGAGGTGTGAATAGCAATCTGGTTAGGTCCATTAAGCACGCAGAACATACTAACAAGCATGGACTCTCAGTCAACAAAATTGACTCCCTCATGGCCATTGGATCAAGTCATAGTCAAACGAAAGTCAAAGTAAACCAAATCAACGCGCACATGTGAATGACCACACAACATACAATGCACCACACCACAAAATGCTTAAGTGAAATCAGAAAAACGCACGTGAGGAGCACATGGATTTTAATGTGCTGTCATCATACAAGCCTTACGATCTTAGAAAATGGACGGACATGATTAAAACAAGACAAACCCTAGCAATTACAGTCACCGGCCGGAGGTGACCTCCGGTCACCTTCTCCGGTCACACCGCCACCGTCTGCAACCTCAATTCTCACCAAAATGCACAAATGTGGTATCAAAATGAAGCTCACGCTATGCACATCGTGAATCTACCATCATTTTCCACATAACAATCACACACAGAGAAAACAGAGGAGATTGAAGCAAGCCCTAAGTTGTGCACTATACCTCTAAAGGCCTATCAACTAGCCGGACAAGTTCTTGAGCTTGTAAGAAGCTTCAAGAACCTGAAAACAACTTCACATTAGGTCTATAATGGTGGAGATTCGTACCTGAAGTTTTGAAACTTTGAAGTGTTCTTCAGAAAACCAGAGGTCTTGTCTCTTCTACAATCTTCACTTGGCCAAATAAAGGCTGAGATGTAGAACTTGATGATGATTCAATGGAAGTGAGTAATCCAAGCTTCAAGAACAAATGCACTGTTGTGAAATTGAGAGAATCAAGGAAAGTGTTGAAGTGGAATGAGCAAGATGAGCTCGAAAATTCTTGGCAATGGTGATGTTGAGAGTAAAGCAGAGAGAGTTCTTTGGAGAGAATGTGAAAGAATGAAGTTGAAAATGAAATTAGAGAGTGAGGTTTGGTTTTATAGTAAACTCTAACCATGGTTTAATGAGTGAGTTAACTGAGTTATGTGGAGTTAAGTGAGTCATCCCTAACTAAGTGAGTCAAGTTAGTTAGGGAGAGCCATGATATGGTGTGGCTGGTTCATAATGTGTTACCATGTTCTTGCTGCTAAACTTCTATAGCAAGCTTCCAACCTTTCCCTCTTCATGTATAATTCGAGCAAGGGTGTGAGAGGTGCAGATATGTGTTGGTCTTAATGAGGCAGCACACATAAAACCTCTGTCATGTATTTGATGTATGTTTGAACCAAAATATTATGCAGCAAATCATCATGGTAACAGTGGGTGTTTGAGGGTGAATTTCTTCATGGTTAGTGAATGAAACAATGAAACATTGATGTCATTAGAAAGATGGTACATTGGGGAACAACATTGGTTTGCAAGCTGAAGTGAAATGAGGTCTCAAATATGCCTAAAAACAGCTATGAATGCATTGGTTCAAAACTGGTTGGTGGGCATGGCCAGAGGTTGGCTGGCATGGCTGGCATGGCACAAAATTTCAGCATAACTACCCTAACTTGAGGCCACTATTTCTCCATCATACCTTGATCAGATGAAATTTTGTCCAACATGAAACTTGAAGAAGACATTACAAGGAACATTTTTGATGTTGACAAGTTTTTCATTTGAGGCCTTTAACCATGAGAAAAATGAGTGGACATTTGGCACACCAGGTGTTTGTGGAAATGACATGCGCATGACCTGAAACTTGCCCAAGCTGACTTGCATTTTGCCCAAGTTTCCCTCAACTTTGATCATCTATAACTCTCTCAATTTTTATCCAATGGAGATGTTCTACACATGGATTTGAAGCTTAAAACAAGATCTTTCATTGAGGCAGAGTGGATTTTTCATTTGGTGCTCCAAATTTGAATGGCCTTGGTTCAAACTCTGATGCAAAATGGCCAAAACTTGCTATTTTTAGTAACCCTTCTTCATCCAAAAATGGCAACTTTCCACATCTTGATTTTTTCATGATTCCTTTGGAGTTTCTTGATCAAATTTTGTACATTGGACATATGTAACATGAATTTCATGAATTTGGCCTTAAAAAGTCAAGGGTTGACTTTTTCCTCTGATTATTTGACTTGGCCCCAAATTCCTTGATTTTTTATCTTTCTTCCAATTGAATCACTTCTAAAACCAATTGAGATGCAATCTTCCACATCCATATACCTAGGGACATATAGGAAACCATGACATCAAATCTTGCCCAAAAAAGCAAAGATTCCCTGATTTAAATGGAAACCCTAATTTTGGCCCCCTCTGGTTAGGAGGTAAAAGTGCAGTCTCCAATTTCAAATTCCTCAGAGTATGTTGTGTATCTTCTTAAAGGATGATGAGATATACCATTTGAGGATGATTTTGGGTCAATGAGCTATCTCTTTTGAGGGTTTTCCTTCAATTTTTGGACTTCTTGCCTAGTGTAGGATGTAGTGCTTCAATCTCCCATTGAATCTCACTTCCTTGAGGTTTTGGAAGATCAATTGAGATAGTATGAGACATGAGAGACCTCTTGGCTTGCCTAGAGCCAACTTGATTGACCTTTTTGTGCTTTGAATGATTCCTTGATTATCCACCTTCCACCTGATCACATGCCCTGATGGTAAGGAGGATGCCATGCTTCATTTTTCTATGTTAAATGCAATGTAATGTTAAGGAGGTGGATATGATATGATAAATGATAATGCCATGCTATGATGACAAAAGGAAGAGCAAATTTTGGGGTATTACAGCTGCCCCTATTCAAGCGCTGTAGACCTGAATGCCTGAAAGCGATTGCTTTCGGACTTTCAAGGTATATAGTGATTGAATACCAAATATAACCAAAAATTTGCTCTGGATAGTGAAGAAGAAAAGGGATATAAACCCAACGAGACTGCTGGATTGAATCTTCGATGAAACGTCGGAGAGATCTGTCTTTTGAACGACGCCAGACGACTACTGGCTTGCCACACTGCTGGTGGACTTTAATACTGTCTTTTATGCAATTCCAGACGACTACTGGCCTGCCACACTACTGGTGGACTTTGGAAATGTCTTTTTGAACGACGCCAGACGACTACTGGCTTGCCACACTACTGGTGGACTTTGGAAATGTCTTTTTGAACGACGCCAGACGACTACTGGCTTGCCACACTACTGGTGGACTTTAATACTGTCTTTTATGCAATTCCAGACGACTACTGGCCTGCCACACTACTGGTGGACTTTGATAATGTCTTTTATGCAATTCCAGACGACTACTGGCCTGCCACACTACTGGTGGACTTTGCAGCTTCGTGCCACCCGAAGATGGACTTTTGCCAATCCACTGTTGGACTTTTGCCACCCGAAGACGGACTTTTGCCAATCCACTGTTGGACTTTTGCCACCCGAAGACGGACTTTTGCCAATCCACTGTTGGACTTCTGCCACCCGAAGACGGACTTTTGCCAATCCACTGTTGGACTTCTGCCACCCGAAGACGGACTTTTGCCAATCCACTGTTGGACTTCTGCCACCCGAAGACGGACTTTTGCCAATCCACTGTTGGACTTTTGCCACCCGAAGACGGACTTTTGCCAATCCACTGTTGGACTTTTAGCTGCTTTGCCACCCGAAGATGGACTTTTGCCAATCCACTGTTGGACTTTTGCCACCCGAAGACGGACTTTTGCCAATCCACTGTTGGACTTTGCTAACGTCTTTTAACAATGCCAGACGACTACTGGCTTGCCACACTACGGGTGCACTTTCACAAAATTCCAATACTGGATTACACTCTGCATCCGTGTCAGACATCTCTGTCGACTTTGCTGAGGAACAATGATCAATGACTTGACTTTAGAGGTTCCTGCGAGGATAGTATCTCTGCTGGAGAATAAATGAACAATCCGTCTGCTTCGAATTGTCAAGTTTGCCAAAAATAAATTGGGCTTGAAGAATAATAAATCTGCCAGTAATCACTTCATCTACTGGGGGAATGAATTCTGGTCACAGCGACTCCGCTGGGGATGAGAATTTCTTTGCATGGCGTCTTGCTAAGGAAGAAAAGTCATAAAAAAACTCTGCTTGGGGATCTATCCAATCCAAGACCCTTTGTAGGGGTTATCCACCTTCTGACCCGGCTGGGGAAAGACTGTACCATCCTTGTTGAGGAATAGATTCTGCTGATCCTATAAACCTCTGCGAGGAGAACAACAACTCAGCTGGGGAGTATTGCTGACAAGATTCGATGCTGACCTCTGTGGGGGATCATTACCAGAGACACAATCTTGCTGGGGATCAGGGCTACTCTGCCAGGGATATGCAAATCCTGGTTAGAACATTCCACTGCAACTTGCTAGGAAAGAGTCCTTAGAGATCTGTTGGGGAAACCCAAAGCAAATCCACAGTAGTCTGCTGAAGAATATGACTGTCGAGCTTAGGATAAGTACCACAATGCACCATGTTAGGCGAGCTTTCCCTTAGACAATTCCGTTGGGGATGACGAGTTTAACAAACTCTGCTGGAGAAAACTGCTTTAAAACGTCTCGTGATGGGGAATGCCTTTTGAGAGGATTTTACAGAAGACCAACTATCCTCAAACTCTACTGGGGATGGTCAACATTTCATGCTGGGGAAACAAACATGCCCTATGCTTGGACAAACCAACAATTTGTCCCCGAAGAAGATGTCATAAGAGGATTTTACAGAAGATTTAGCCTCTTCAAACTCCTGCGACTTCGCTGGGGATAATGACCATCAGTTTCGGTGTCGACGAGACCACTCTTTTGGGGGAACTTGTGACCGTTATCGGCACAGAAAAGCTTGTAGCTGTTGGAAGTACTGTATGAGAGAATCGACTTAATAAGATACAACGGTACCCAGTTGAACTTAATTCAATGATATCGAACCGTCGTGACCGACCGTCGACCGAATGATGGACTTAATCAGTGAACGTTGTGACAAAAGGGTGACCACCTTTCTCGAACATGATTGCCCCAGTCTTCTGCATGGAAATAAGTGATTACTCGTCTAGAAGACATGATCCCGTGATCTCGCAAAGGCTTCAATTTTGCCTTTGAGGCTAGTATGAGGCTGCTACCTGCAAGCAAAGGATATGCACGTATACCCCGTGCGAGATATGACTTCTGCAACTGAGAAAATCTAACACTGAACCACCACTTGTTGGGGAGAAAGGTTTGCATGCAATCTCTTGCTGGAGAACATTATTAATGAAGCCTGCTGAAGACGGGGACCAAAAATGCCTTGGGTTGGAATGCCCCTTAGTTTCACTCCTTTTGGCTGATTGACTGCATATGCGTGACCAACTGTTTTTCTTCACTTGTCCCAAACCAACATGGTCCACCGGAAGAAATTGTCCCAAGAGGATTTTACAGAAGACTTGACATCCAAAACGCTTCAATGTCTTCAAACTCTCGTAGAGATTCGTTGGATCTCGCCGTAACTGCCCCAGACCGCATGGATTACTTAGAAGCAGTCATCGCATAAGGATTTTACAGAAGACTTGGCAAGCTCAATGCTTCAGTGTCTTCAAACTCTTGTAGAGATTCGTTGGATCTCGCCGTAACTTCCCCAGACCGTATGGACTACAGAGGAATTCTCCTTGAAAAGATTCATGAACGATCTCATACCACCGTGGGATATTCTGTCCCAGTATTCTGAACTCTGGATAGGCTGATTAGTCGTTTGGATGGACTAACTTCTCGTGCTCTTGGTATAGCTTGCCCCAGTATGAACCTTGAAGTGGTTTTGCCCCTGACTACTGATCTTCGAAGGAAAACAAAAAATGCTTGCATTTGTAGGGATTTGAATCTCGCAGTAATTGCCCCAGTTTGGCTGAACTTTGAAGAGATTTCTCGACGTGATCGGCTCAGATGAGCTACACCTTAAAGAGATGGTTCGACGTGATTGGCTCAGATGAGCTACACCTTAAAGAGATGGTTCGACGTGATTGCCCCAGATCGACTACGTCTTAGCACAACTTGTTGGGAAAGCCCTTGCCCAACAAAGTTTCCTGAGGAAGTACCATTGGATATGGCTGCCCTTCGGGAGTTTCAGGATCCTCAACTTGGCAAGATTAAGCTTCTGGACTGAATTTCCATATGTAAACTTCTTTTGATGTCAAACAAATGTATGCAAGCAGAAAATGTTTTATTCAGAAAATGAAAATTCTAATGCAACACAACATGTTAATCTCGAAGTTTTACTAAAAAGATGTAGCAAACCCTTTTGTGAGCGAATCACGGGTTAGGATACGACATTAATTTTTGAAAGAAATAATGCAATGCACATGCAACACCAACAAAGATCTTTTAGCACAACTGATAGGAGTCAGGAACGCTATCTCTTGGTAGTATGCCTTTGAAATAACCCTGTTTCAATTAGGACTTTTGAGGGTTGTAACGGGGCCTGGTTCACGGTTTTGAGAAAAAAGGATTTATGGCTCAAAGTTTATTGGTGCCCACCCACTCTTCGTGATGTTCTCCAGTCCTACGTTCAGCTAATTTGCACAAGCGTTCGCCTCTCAAAAGATTTCGTGATCTTTAAGGAACCCATGCATCTGATGGTTTGACACCCAATGAGGCTATGGAGTAACAGTCACCCCTTTTGTCTTTTGTGCGTAGTCACACGACTTTGTTCTTGCTCGAGGATTTTCTTTTGTAATCCTTTTGGTTTCACATTCTTTTGCTTTTTGATCCCTAATTTTTGCCTGGACTGATTCTTTTGAATCTTTAGATTTTGATGTCCAGCGGGATGCCCTAACTTTTGCCTAAGTTGCTTGTTTTCAAGTTTCAACTTAGCGGGCTTTTTCATTTCTTTTTTTTTCTCTTTCTTCTTTTTTGGAACACGTCGTGTGACACTAGCCTGTCTTGACTTTGTTGAAAGGGTTGTAACTACCTCACTCTTTGATTGTTGATGGATAACCATTGTGGTTTCACATCTCTTGACCTCTTGATGGCGGAATAGAAGGTAATGGATCCTCAGATGCACCCTCCTTTTGAGGTTTGAACGCTCGGTCAAATTAACTGACGCCTACCCTGCCCCTGGGTTAAATGTGAGGGTTTTTTCCGTACGAAAGAAACTCCTACTTCAAGGCTCAAAGGGGTTAACGAGGGCCTATCTCCCTTATATCTTCAGTGTTTGGGGAGTTGAAACAATGCCTGTACATCCTCAACAGGGTTCTATTCAAAAGCACACAATTAGAGATTTTTGCGTTTTCAGATCATCATTCTCCCTCATAGAGTTTGAGCAAGAAAAATGGTATTGCAGTACACATTAGCATTAAATGAGTAAACACAAATGAAATTCTTCAAGAAAACATATTCATTGCATTAAAATCCTCATACCAAATACAAACAAATTTTAACATGCGAACAATGTCTGAACGAACAAATAAAGACTACATATGAAAATGCAGCAAGGAAAATAAAGATTGTCGTTGTTGAGGAGGCTTGGCTCCGTCTAGACTGACCACTTCTGGTGATGTTCTTGTAACTTTGAGCACTCACCATGGTACAGAAGCTTCACCTTGTGGGGTACCATCTGGGGTGATAACCTTTGAGTCAATCAAATCCTGCACCTTGTGCTGGAACACATTACAGTTATCAAGTGTGTGCCCAAACGTTCCTGAATGGAACTCACAGCTAACACTCATGTCATAGTCCGGAGGAATGGGGTATGGCACGGGCATGGCCCTTCTCAGCTGGATTTGCGAACTTTTTAGCAAACGAGCCAACAACTGACTGTACGGAATAGGAATAGGATCAAATGTCCTCTTGGGCTTCCTTGGTCTGAGTAGCCTCCGCTGCTGATAATCTTGCTGCTGCTGGTTCGGGCGCCCAACCTGGCCCTGCACTTTCCTTTCTGCATTCGGCTGAGGCACAAATAAGGGTTGCTGACATAGGTCTTCTGTAACACAGGGTTGTGGAAGAGATCCCTGACGCGAGGTAGACCCTTTGGAAAAGGAGAGACTCCTCAGTTCCCTTGCAACAATGGGAGTGACATCACTTGGTTTACCAGCACCAACTGATGCAAACTTGATTGCCCCTGAATCAATTAGCTCCTGGACTTTATGCTTGAACCTGGTACAATTCTCAACATTGTGACCAGGTGCCCCAGAATGGAACTCACATCTAGCCTTAGCATTAGGTCCCAGAGGAATCTTCGTGGGCAACGGTCCCAAACTAACACACTCAACCAGCTTGAGCTCGAGCAAGTAAGAAAGCAATTGTGCGTACGAAATTGGAATGGGATCGAACTTCCTCTTAGGCCCCTCTGACTTAGGATCCTCTTGAAAATCAGGAAGTGACTGCTGATGAGAGAGCTCTGAACCTTTAGCTTTCAGAGGAGATTCACGAAGCAATCCATGATCTAGAGCATGTCCCAAAGAGATGGGAGGAGTAGAGACTTCTGTTGTGGAAGCAGGCACATGATCATTTTCCTTTTTTAACACCTTATTCAAGATTTCCATGACCAGGCCCATTTGAATCTTCATCTGGTTGACTTCCTCCCTCAGTAGTTCCTGACCTCGGGACAGCGCCTGAATGTCCCCCATAAAATGCCCCAATTGGGCCCTCACCCCAGCCAAATCCTTCTGCATTTGATCCATGATTCTTACTTGATTTCTTCGCGTCGAATATCGGTGAATATGATTCTCAGCTATACTGCCTGAAACCAAATAAAGGTTAGAGACCCTGCAACGAATACCTGAAAAGCAAGCAACATAAATGCAGAATGATATGCAATGCCATGCAATGTTATGTTTATCATTTCCAAAGTGCTTTACACCCTGATTCCAATCCAAACCACAGAAATCTGAAGACCAGAAATCGTGATATAAAGAGACGTGTCGTGGTCATGTGCTTGTGTACAGATATCTGATAAAGCGTAATTGTGAATAAACTGCTCATACTCATTCGACAAAGTATTCAAGTACATTTAAGAAAGGCTCATCCGCAAATGCAATACAAGGAAAAATGGATCCATCAACAAGCCTGATGGTAACCATTAACAACAAAATATAAGGAAAAGAACATCAGTCTGACAATTCCACATCCTTCAGCTTATCACTTGAGTATTTGATCTCCTCAAAAAATATACGGGTATGCTGGTGATTCGGCTTTTCAATCATCTCTTTGATCAAGACATCCCTTTTCTCAAGAGTTTCATTTAAAGAACCCATATGCAGCATCAGAGCCTCGTCATCACACACTCCTTTGTGTCTCTTTATGCCGGCTTGCGTCTTGAGTATCTCCCTTTCTATCATGACTTCTTCAAGCTCTTTCTTGGTATTCCTCAGCTCACCTCTAGCTTCTTCTAGCTGTTCTTGACTTTTATCGAGACTTTCCCGATACTTTCTCCTCTGCTCATGTGCCTTTTTAAGCTCCTCGTCTTTAGTCTTCGACTGATCCTTTAACTCGGCATTTTCAATTCTGACTTCATCCCAAGCTTGACGAAGTTGAGCTAATGAATCCTTGCTTCGGGCTAAAGCCTGTTTTGTAATCTTGTGAGCCTGACTAGTGTCATCTGCTCCCAAAGTAAGTTTCCGAAAGTACCGAGCTCGGTCATCAAAATCTTCCTCTTTGTCAGCCAAGGTTTTTTCCGCTTTCAAGGCTCTCTTTTCCAACTCTTTGTTGTCAGCTAGAGCTTTCTGAAGACATCTGCTCATTCCAGAATTTTCTATCTGCAGCTCTCTGACCATTTTCTTCCACTTCTCACATTCTTCAATAGCCACCATGGTGGGTTGTTCTGGCTGTACTGAACATAAAAGAGGTCCCCTTGAAAAGGGTAAAAGCAATTCCTTTACTTTCGTCTCAATCCACCTGTCATATTCAGGATAAGATCTACAATCTCCTTTTCCAAAAACTGCTTTTCCAATTTTGTGCTTATCTTTCCAAGCATTCACTACTTCTACCACCTTCGCATCTTTAGTTCCTGTAAAGAATAAAGATTCTTCCACATCTTGCTCTGTAGGAGGATCCCTGGAAGCATACCCAAACTGTCGGATGGCCAAAACTGGATTATAATTGATCCCTTCTTTTCTGCCAATCAAAGGCACATTTGGAAAATTTCCGCATCTTGTGACAAGCTCTATTCTCAACAACTGGTGATCAAACCATACAATGTTATCAGCAGTTAAACTCATCAATCGTTTAGACCATTTCGCCACATCTTTGGTTTCCACAAAGGCACCTGTCTGAGGCAAATGTTTGAAAAACCAATGACTCAGCAGTGGAGTACAACAACTAACAGATCCTCCCCTCCTTTTCTCATTCTTATAGTGCACGGAATGATAAAAATCTCCTAACAAAGTAGGGACTGGATTTTTAAGAACGAAAACTCTTGTCGCTTGCATATCCACAAAGTCTTGCTGATTGGGAAAGAAAACTAGGCCATATATGCAGAGAGCCAGAATGGAATTGTAAATCGTCCAATTTTTAGCACTTGCAGCCTCTTGGGCCTGTCCAGACAGAAATTCTAAATGAAATCCGCTAACTCCATTTTTACTGCTCACACCACTCTTTATCACTGCCTGATCCATTTGTAAAGCAGCAGCAATTTCTTTTACGCTGGGAGAACTACCAGAGAAGAATGGTATTGCCGACGTGATCGGAATTCCCAAAATAAATGAGAATTCTTCCAGTGTTGGCATCAAAATGTAATCTGAAAAAAGAAAGCACCTCAACGAAGGCTCGTAGAACTGCAGCAGAGTGTGCAAAGCATCATGCTCATACTTGGTGATTGTACGGACCATCCCAACCAAATTCCCGTAGCTCTTCTGAAACCTATCAAGAATACCCGGACCAGCCATATCTATAACTTTGAGCAATGAATCCAAGACAGGATCTGGAAACTTGTAAGACACATTGTTCTTTCTCTCGGCGACGATCTCTGTTGAACCCATGGATTGGAATCAGAAATGTATTATGCACCTGAAAATGACAAACATAACTGTTATGATATGATAATGCAATGCAAAAGGGCATGTGATCAGGTAATCAAGTGTCGGTGTCTGTATTGAACTGTGTGCACTGTGTCTCTGTACTGAGTCTGGCAATATCTGAGATGAACACTTAAATCACTGTCATAGGATACAATGTCTGAAATCATCATAGAATCACGAGTAAGGTAGGTAGGAGGCTGGGTTTCCTGCAAACCTGTAAACATCCCGCCCATGCTCACATGTGGTTCTTAGAAAATAAGGCTTGTCAGCTTCGGAGGTTTGAGAAGCAATAGCACATTCAGCCCGTAGGATACAATGCTATGCCAATCAAAGAGGTCGTCCACTGACTCCCCTTAGAAAATAAAGGTCATCCTATGCAAGTTCCAAAGTGGGTCCTCGGGTGCGAATGGGTTTGCCACAGAATGTGGTCTGCCATTGTCACCACTAAAGAGGGATATTTCCACTAAGGTCCTCATGATCGGTCACTAGAGTCGACAGCTCTCTAGATCTACATCCTGGAATACGCAAGATGCGTATGCCACGACGTGTCCCAAGATAGCCTCGTCTAGCTGTGAATTTCGTGAACACCCAACGCACTCCAAACGGCACGTAGGTCCCACTACTCTCCACTCTAACTCTAAGTGTATACTCAAGCCTGTGTAATGGGCTTATCTCTCAGAAATCCCGCCCGCCAAACAGAAAACAACACAGTCCAGTATAGCATAATATATCATATGAAATGAAAATGCTAAAATACGGTAAATACAGTAATGTACAGTAAAGCAGTAAATAACCATACAATAAAACAGTAAATACAACACAACAGTAAACACCCAATGAAAGAAAAGCAGACAAGCGCTAGGATTGACTCACTTAGGGATGGACCAGCAGTAGGTCAACCTCATTTCCCCAGCAGAGTCGCCAGCTGACGCTCCCGGGATTTTCATCCTAGTACAAACGCGAAAGTGGCACCGAAACAGAGTCGCCAGCAATGTGTATTTATCCCAAGAGAGGGAAAGGAAACACCGCATAAACCTGAGAGAAAGGAAAGAGCATGGTCTTGCGACCAAGAGACATGGGTAAGGGAGTCGGTTACGCGAGAGGAAGGTATTAGCACCCCCTCGCGTCCATCGTACCCGATGGGATCCACGCTCACTGCTTCAATCAAAGGGTGTAAGGAAAAGATACTGGAAAAGGAACTAGAAAAGGAAGAAAGGAGAAAAAAAAAAAAAAAAAAAAAAAAAAAAAAAAAAAAAAGAAAAGGAACGGGAAACAAATGTAGGGAAAATAAAAGAAGTGCTCGCATGGGCCCTACCCCACTGCCTACGTATCTCATCGGGAGCACGAGAATCAGAGCGACGTAGTTCCCCTCATTAGGGGTGGATTGTTTTTTAGAGAACGGCTTACGTTCTAGCTCAGGTGTTGCAGGCTCGCTGGTCCGAGTGCGTTACCATCTTGCAAGAGAACGAGTAGAAGCGCGTTCGTACGCTAAGAGTGAATGAGGTGAGAAAAGAATTCCCGAAGGAAAGACGTTATTGTTTGTTTTTGTCTTTTAGAAAGAAGTGTTTTGTTATTTGTTTGCATATGATAGTGTATCCAAATCTTAGTCATTGGAGTGTATACATTCTCACACACTCCAAGATGGAATGAATAAGAAAGTACACTAAGTGTGAAGAAGACCCTCACACTTATTTCCAATTATCAAGGTTCAAACACAATAGCATACTTGTGTTTATTAAGTGTTTTTGTTGATTAAGAAATGAAGAAGTGTCTTTTATTATTTGCACCTTCAACAAGTATTGCATTTAAGTCCCTCATACAAGATCAAATATGTGACACATTGACCTAAGATGGGCCATATGCTACACATTCTAAGATTACAAGAGAAGACCCCTTATAATCTTTTCTTTATATGAAAGGCCTAAATGCAATAAATGCCTACCTTTATTATATGTTTTGAATTTTCTTTGAGATGAGAAAAGAGACTCAAGAGAGGAGAAAAGGTAAAACCTATATGGACTAAGACTCAATCCTAATTGAAGATTAAAGGGAGTGATCCTAAAGGTTTGTGAGGTTTCAACCTAAAGTCTAAAGAAGGAAAGAATTAAACAATTCACTTCTAAAGTAGAAGATGAATTGTAATTCACAAAGGGAAAGTGATGAG
Source organism: Lathyrus tuberosus (assembly GCA_022829125.1). Lineage (NCBI taxonomy): Eukaryota > Viridiplantae > Streptophyta > Magnoliopsida > Fabales > Fabaceae > Lathyrus > Lathyrus tuberosus. The sequence continues at coordinate 5,252,235 of JALAZF010000315.1, read as the reverse complement.
TTATTAAAAGAAAGCACATAAGTGCTTAACAAAACACAAAATGGAATTGTAAAAGAGAAAGGATAGAAGTTGAATGTGGATTCCTTATCCACACTCAATTGAAACTTACCAAAGCCCCTACATGGTTAGTAAACATGTATAAGAAGTATAAGAAGTAAAAGAACATGTAATGCATCATAAAACTCAAAAGAATTAAATGAGAAAACAAATCCTAGAACCACAACCAGAATGGGCATCATATGGTCAACAAATGAATATCATCATACAAGTGCAAGTGAATAGGCAACAAACATCATCCATTAGCATTTAAACATGTTACAAGAAGAAAGGGTAGATGAAAGATGGAAAGAAATGAAGAGGACATGCATAAATGGAACATGTAAATCAACAACCAGAATTGAAACTAAATGGAAAATGGTTTATGAACATCTCAAAAGTATTTATGAATCAACTTCAAGACATTCAAGAAGTAATATAAGGAGAATTGAAATGAAAGTTCAAAAAGAAAGGGCAAACAATACATGTTAATGATGCACAAAGTTCAAATTGAAATGAACATGTAAGGATGACATGTAATATGTACCAATGACCTATAATGTCAAGTGAGTAGTTCACAAAGTAGGCAAATGATCATGCAAGTATGTACAAAAGAAATCATGCAAACATGCACTAAAGTTAAAATGACATGACATGTATTATACTTCAAAGGTAATGCATCAAACAAAAATCAAATGGCCTCATGAAAATTATGAAAACATGGTATTGGAGTGCCTAGGTCAGAAATGCATCATACATCAAGATAGCATGTAAAAATTCAAAGCAAAAATGACTTCAAACCAAGCAATTAGGTCAAATTGAAACATCATGCAAAGTGGTACAAATATAGGCATCAAGACATGTGATGAAGTGACCTAAAAAATCAAACAAAAATCATCTAACATACTTCAATGTATTAGTGAATCAATGCAAAAAGAATCATGTCAAAATAGTTGGTAATGAGCAAGAACAAAATTAAACAAATTCATGTATCATGCTTAGAATGCATCTAAGTGGAAATTCAAAGAAAATTATGGACCAGGGGTAAAAAGGTCATAAAATCAAGAAATAAAATCATGGAAAATTTCCTAAATGTTTTAAGAGTACACATGAATTTTTGTGGAATTTAATAATGCAATTTGGTATTTTTAAAAATTAAAAATCAAACGTGTAGAAAGAAATAAAAATGAAAAATAAATGCAAAATGCAGGGGGGTATGAACATAGCAATTGGACAGTGCAAATTCATTGGGCTTTAAAAAAGAGGAGGTGTGAATAGCAATCTGGTTAGGTCCATTAAGCACGCAGAACATACTAACAAGCATGGACTCTCAGTCAACAAAATTGACTCCCTCATGGCCATTGGATCAAGTCATAGTCAAACGAAAGTCAAAGTAAACCAAATCAACGCGCACATGTGAATGACCACACAACATACAATGCACCACACCACAAAATGCTTAAGTGAAATCAGAAAAACGCACGTGAGGAGCACATGGATTTTAATGTGCTGTCATCATACAAGCCTTACGATCTTAGAAAATGGACGGACATGATTAAAACAAGACAAACCCTAGCAATTACAGTCACCGGCCGGAGGTGACCTCCGGTCACCTTCTCCGGTCACACCGCCACCGTCTGCAACCTCAATTCTCACCAAAATGCACAAATGTGGTATCAAAATGAAGCTCACGCTATGCACATCGTGAATCTACCATCATTTTCCACATAACAATCACACACAGAGAAAACAGAGGAGATTGAAGCAAGCCCTAAGTTGTGCACTATACCTCTAAAGGCCTATCAACTAGCCGGACAAGTTCTTGAGCTTGTAAGAAGCTTCAAGAACCTGAAAACAACTTCACATTAGGTCTATAATGGTGGAGATTCGTACCTGAAGTTTTGAAACTTTGAAGTGTTCTTCAGAAAACCAGAGGTCTTGTCTCTTCTACAATCTTCACTTGGCCAAATAAAGGCTGAGATGTAGAACTTGATGATGATTCAATGGAAGTGAGTAATCCAAGCTTCAAGAACAAATGCACTGTTGTGAAATTGAGAGAATCAAGGAAAGTGTTGAAGTGGAATGAGCAAGATGAGCTCGAAAATTCTTGGCAATGGTGATGTTGAGAGTAAAGCAGAGAGAGTTCTTTGGAGAGAATGTGAAAGAATGAAGTTGAAAATGAAATTAGAGAGTGAGGTTTGGTTTTATAGTAAACTCTAACCATGGTTTAATGAGTGAGTTAACTGAGTTATGTGGAGTTAAGTGAGTCATCCCTAACTAACTGAGTCAAGTTAGTTAGGGAGAGCCATGATATGGTGTGGCTGGTTCATAATGTGTTACCATGTTCTTGCTGCTAAACTTCTATAGCAAGCTTCCAACCTTTCCCTCTTCATGTATAATTCGAGCAAGGGTGTGAGAGGTGCAGATATGTGTTGGTCTTAATGAGGCAGCACACATAAAACCTCTGTCATGTATTTGATGTATGTTTGAACCAAAATATTATGCAGCAAATCATCATGGTAACAGTGGGTGTTTGAGGGTGAATTTCTTCATGGTTAGTGAATGAAACAATGAAACATTGATGTCATTAGAAAGATGGTACATTGGGGAACAACATTGGTTTGCAAGCTGAAGTGAAATGAGGTCTCAAATATGCCTAAAAACAGCTATGAATGCATTGGTTCAAAACTGGTTGGTGGGCATGGCCAGAGGTTGGCTGGCATGGCTGGCATGGCACAAAATTTCAGCATAACTACCCTAACTTTAGGCCACTATTTCTCCATCATACCTTGATCAGATGAAATTTTGTCCAACATGAAACTTGAAGAAGACATTACAAGGAACATTTTTGATGTTGACAAGTTTTTCATTTGAGGCCTTTAACCATGAGAAAAATGAGTGGACATTTGGCACACCAGGTGTTTGTGGAAATGACATGCGCATGACCTGAAACTTGCCCAAGCTGACTTGCATTTTGCCCAAGTTTCCCTCAACTTTGATCATCTATAACTCTCTCAATTTTTATCCAATGGAGATGTTCTACACATGGATTTGAAGCTTAAAACAAGATCTTTCATTGAGGCAGAGTGGATTTTTCATTTGGTGCTCCAAATTTGAATGGCCTTGGTTCAAACTCTGATGCAAAATGGCCAAAACTTGCTATTTTTAGTAACCCTTCTTCATCCAAAAATGGCAACTTTCCACATCTTGATTTTTTCATGATTCCTTTGGAGTTTCTTGATCAAATTTTGTACATTGGACATATGTAACATGAATTTCATGAATTTGGCCTTAAAAAGTCAAGGGTTGACTTTTTCCTCTGATTATTTGACTTGGCCCCAAATTCCTTGATTTTTTATCTTTCTTCCAATTGAATCACTTCTAAAACCAATTGAGATGCAATCTTCCACATCCATATACCTAGGGACATATAGGAAACCATGACATCAAATCTTGCCCAAAAAAGCAAAGATTCCCTGATTTAAATGGAAACCCTAATTTTGGCCCCCTCTGGTTAGGAGGTAAAAGTGCAGTCTCCAATTTCAAATTCGTCAGAGTATGTTGTGTATCTTCTTAAAGGATGATGAGATATACCATTTGAGGATGATTTTGGGTCAATGAGCTATCTCTTTTGAGGGTTTTCCTTCAATTTTTGGACTTCTTGCCTAGTGTAGGATGTAGTGCTTCAATCTCCCATTGAATCTCACTTCCTTGAGGTTTTGGAAGATCAATTGAGATAGTATGAGACATGAGAGACCTCTTGGCTTGCCTAGAGCCAACTTGATTGACCTTTTTGTGCTTTGAATGATTCCTTGATTATCCACCTTCCACCTGATCACATGCCCTGATGGTAAGGAGGATGCCATGCTTCATTTTTCTATGTTAAATGCAATGTAATGTTAAGGAGGTGGATATGATATGATAAATGATAATGCCATGCTATGATGACAAAAGGAAGAGCAAATTTTGGGGTATTACACCCTGTTCTATATTAAGACTTCAAACCTCCTGCTTCTCCAAATGGTGGGTTACTTGATCTCAATGTTCCTTCTTCTCCTTCTGCTAACCATGAAATCAACCTCAACTTTCAACCTCCAACTTCCCCTGTTCTTGATCAAGAATTCACACCTCATGCTTCTCTAAATGGTGGGTTACTTGATCTCAATGCTCCTCCGTCTCCTTCTGCTAACCATGAAATCAACCTCAACTTTCCACCTCCAACTTCCCCTGTTCTTGATCAAGAATTCACACCTCATGCTTCTCTAAATGGTGGGTTACTTGATCTCAATGCTCCCCCGTCTCCTTCTGCTAACCATGAAATCAACCTCAACTTTCCACCTCTACCTTCCCCTGTTCTTTATTAATAATTCACCCCTTCTGCTTTTCCAAATGGTGGGTTACTTTATCTCAATGCTCCTCCTTCTCCTTCTGCTAACCATGAAATCAACCTCAACTTTCCACCTCCACCTTCCACTGTTCTTGATCAAGAAATCACACATCCTGCTTCTCTGAATGGTGGGTAACTTGATCTCAATGTTCCTCCTTCTCCTTCTGCTAACCATGAAATCAACCTGAACTTTCCATCTCCACCTTCCCCTGTTCTATATTAAGAATTCACACCTCCTGCTTCTCCAAATGGTGGGTTACTTGATCTCAATGTTCCTTCTTCTCCTTCTGCTAACCATGAAATCAACCTCAACTTTCCACCTCCAACTTCCCCTGTTCTTGATCAAGAATTCACACCTCCTGCTTCTGTAAATGATGGGTTAGTTGATCTCAATGTTCCTCTTTCTCCTTCTGCTAACCATGAAATCAACCTCAACTTTCCACCACCACCTTCCCCTGTTCTTGATCAAGAATTCACACCTCCTGCTTCTCCAAATGGTGGGTTACTTTATCTCAATGCTCCTTCTTCTCCTTCTGCTAACCATGAAATCAACCTCAACTTTCCACCTCCAACTTCCCCTGTTCTTGATCAAGAATTCACACCTCCTGCTTCTCCTAATGGTGGGTTACTTTATCTCAATGCTCCTACTTCTCCTTCTGCTAACAATGAAATCAACCTCAACTTTCCACCTCTAACTTCCCCTGTTCTTGATCAAGAATTCACACCTCCTGCTTCTCTAAATGGTGGGTTACTTGATCTCAATGCTCCTCCGTCTCCTTCTGCTAACCATGAAATCAACCTCAACTTTCCACCTCCACCTTCCCCTGTTCTTTATTAATAATTCACACCTTCTGCTTTTCCAAATGGTGGGTTACTTTATCTCAATGCTCCTCCTTCTCCTTCTGCTAACCATGAAATCAACCTCAACTTTCCACCTCCACCTTCCCCTATTCTTGATCAAGAATTCACACCTCCTGCTTCTCCAAATGGTGGGTTACTTTATCTCAATGCTCCTTCTTCTCCTTCTGCTAACCATGAAATCAACCTCAACTTTCCACCTCCAACTTCCCCTGTTCTTGATCAAGAATTCACACCTCCTGCTTCTCCTAATGGTGGGTTACTTGATCTCAATGCTCCTCCGTCTCCTTCTGCTAACCATGATATCAACCTCAACTTTCCACCTCCACCTTCCCCTGTTCTTGATCAAGAATTCACACCTCCTGCTTCTCTGAATGGTGGGTAACTTGATCCTAATGTTCCTCCTCTCCTTCTGCTAACCATGAAATTAACCTGAATTTTCCATCTCCACCTTCCCCTGTTCTATATTAAGACTTCACACCTCCTGCTTCTCCAAATGGTGGGTTACTTTATCTCAATGCTCCTCCTTCTCCTTCTGCTAACCATGAAATCAACCTCAACTTTCCACCACCACCTTCCCCTGTTCTTGATCAAGAATTCACACCTCCTGCTTCTCCAAATGGTGGGTTACTTTATCTCAATGCTCCTCCTTCTCCTTCTGCTAAGCATGAACTCAACCTCAACTTTCCACCTCCAACTTCCCCTGTTCTTGATCAAGAATTCACACCTCCTGCTTCTCCTAATGGTGGGTTACTTTATCTCAATGCTCCTCCTTCTCCTTCTGCTAACCATGAAATCAACCTCTACTTTCCACCTCTAACTTCCCCTGTTCTTGATCAAGAATTCACACCTCCTTCTTCTCTAAATGGTGCGTTACTTTATCTCAATGCTCCTCCTTCTCCTTCTGCTAACCATGAAATCAACCTCTACTTTCCACCTCCAACTTCCCCTGTTCTTGATCAAGAATTCACACCTCCTGCTTCTCTAAATGGTGGGTTACTTTATCTCAATGCTCCTCCTTCTCCTTCTGCTAACCATGAAATCAACCTCAACTTTCCACCTCCACCTTCCCCTGTTCTTGATCAAGAATTCACACCTCCTGCTTCTCTAAATTATGGGTAACTTGATCTCAATGCTCCTCCTTCTCCTTCTGCTAACCATGAAATCAACCTCAACTTTCCACCTCCACCTTCCCCTGTTCTTGATCAAGAATTCACACCTCCTGCTTCTCTAAATTGTGGGTAACTTAATCTCAATGCTCCTCCTTCTCCTTCTGCTAACCATGAAATCAACCTCAATTTTCCACCTCCACCTTCCCGTGTTCTTGATCAAGAATTCACACCTCCAGCTTCTCTAAATGGTGGGTTACTTGAACTCAATGCTCCTCTTTCTCCTTCTGCTAACCATGAAATGAACCACAACTTTCCACCTCCACCTTCCCCTGTTCTTGATCAAGAATTCACACCTCCTGCTTCTCTAAATGGTGGGCTACTTTATCTCAATGCTCCTCCTTCTCCTTCTGCTAACCATGAAATCAACCTCAACTTTCCACCTCCAACTTCCCCTATTCTTGATCAAGAATTCACACCTCTTGCTTCTCTAAATGGTGGGTTACTTGTCTCAATGCTCCTCCGTCTCCTTCTGCTAACCATGAAATCAACCTCAACTTTCCACCTCCACCTTCCCCTGTTCTTGATCAATAATTCACACATTCTGCTTTTCCAAATGGTGGGTTACTTTATCTCAATGCTCCTCCTTCTCCTTCTGCAAACCATGAAATCAACCTCAACTTTCCACCTCTACCTTCCCCTGTTCGTGATCAAGAATTCACACCTCCTGCTTCTCTGAATGGTGGGTAACTTGATCTCAATGTTCCTCCTCTCCTTCTTCTAACCATGAAATTAACCTGAATTTTCCATCTCCACCTTCCCCTGTTCTATATTAAGACTTCACACCTCCTGCTTCTCCAAATGGTGGGTTACTTGATCTCAATGTTCCTTCTTCTCCTTCTTCTAACCATGAAATCAACCTCAACTTTCCACCTCCACCTTCCCCTGTTCTTTATTAATAATTCACACCTTCTGCTTTTCCAAATGGTGGGTTACTTTATCTCAATGCTCCTCCTTCTCCTTCTGCTAACCATGAAATCAACCTCAACTTTCCACCTCCACCTTCCCCTGTTCTTGATCAAGAATTCACACCTCCTGCTTCTCTGAATAGTGGGTAACTTGATCTCAATGTTCCTCCTTCTCCTTCTGCTAACCATGAACTCAACCTCAACTTTCCACCTCCAACTTCCCCTGTTCTTGATCAAGAATTCACACCTCCTGCTTCTCCTAATGGTGGGTTACTTTATCTCAATGCTCCTCATTCTCCTTCTGCTAACCATGAAATCAACCTCTACTTTCCACCTCTAACTTCCCCTGTTCTTGATCAAGAATTCACACCTCCTGCTTCTCTAAATGGTGGGTTACTTTATCTCAATGCTCCTCCTTCTCCTTCTGCTAACCATGAAATCAACCTCTACTTTCCACCTCCAACTTCCCCTATTCTTGATCAAGAATTCACACCTTCTGCTTCTCTAAATGGTGGGTTACTTTATCTTAATGCTCCACCTTCTCCTTCTGCTAACCATGAAATCAACCTCAACTTTCCACCTCCACCTTCCCCTGTTCTTGATCAAGAATTCACACCTCCTGCTTCTCTAAATGGTGGGTTACTTGATCTCAATGCTCCTCCTTCTCCTTCTGCTAACCATGAAATTAACCTGAATTTTCAATCTCCACCTTCCCCTGTTCTATATTAAGACTTGACACCTCCTGCTTCTCCAAATGGTGGGTTACTTGATCTCAATGTTCCTTCTTCTCCTTCTTCTAACCATGAAATCAACCTCAACTTTCCACCTCCACCTTCCCATGTTCTTTATTAATAATTCACACCTTCTGCTTTTCCAAATGGTGGGTTACTTTATCTCAATGCTCCTCCTTCTCCTTCTACTAACCACGAAATCAACCTCAACTTTCCACCTCCACCTTCCCCTGTTCTTGATCAAGAATTCACACCTCCTGCTTCTCTGAATGGTGGGTAACTTGATCTCAATGTTCCTCCTTTTCCTTCTGCTAACCATGAAATCAACCTGAACTTTCCATCTCCACCTTCCCCTGTTCTATATTAAGAATTCACACCTCCTGCTTCTCCAAATGGTGAGTTACTTGATCTCAATGTTCCTTCTTCTCCTTCTGCTAACCATGAAATCAACCTCAACTTTCCACCTCCAACTTCCCCTATTCTTGATCAAGAATTCACACCTCATGCTTCTCTAAATGGTGGGTTACTTGATCTCAATGCTCCTCCGCCTCCTTCTGCTAACCATGAAATTAACCTCAACTTTCCACCTCTAACTTCCCCTGTTCTTGATCAAGAATTCACACCTCCTGCTTCTGTAAATAGTGGGTTACTTGATCTCAATGTTCCTCTTTCTCCTTCTGTTAACCATGAAATCAACCTCAACTTTCCACCACCACCTTCCCCTGTTCTTGATCAAGAATTCACACCTCCTGCTTCTCCAAATGGTGGGTTACTTTATCTCAATGCTCCTTCTTCTCCTTCTGCTAACCATGAAATCAACCTCAACTTTCAACCTCCAACTTCCCCTGTTCTTGATCAAGAATTCACACCTCCTGCTTCTCCTAATGGTGGGTTACTTTATTTCAATGCTCCTCCTTCTCCTTCTGCTAACAATGAAATCAACCTCAACTTTCTACCTCCAACTTCCCCTGTTCTTGATCAACAATTCACACCTCCTGTTTCTCTAAATGGCGGGTTACTTGATCTCAATGCTCCTCCGTCTCCTTCTGCTAACCATGAAATCAACCTCAAATTTCCACCTCCACCTTCCCCTGTTCTTGATCAATAATTCACACCTCCTGCTTCTCTAAATGGTGGGTTACTTGATCTCAATGTTCCTCCTTCTCCTTCTGCTAACCATGAAATTAACCTCAACTTTCCACCCCACCTTCCCCTGTCATTGATTAAGAATTCACACCTTCTGCTTCTCCAAATGGTGGGTTACTTGATCTCAATGTTCCTTCTTCTCCTACTGCTAACCATGAAATCAACCTCAACTTTCCACCACCACCTTCCCCTGTTCTTGATCAAGAATTCACACCTCCTGCTTCTCCAAATGATGGGTTACTTTATCTCAATGCTCCTCCTTCTCCTTCTGCTAACCATGAACTTAACCTCAACTTTCCACCTCCAACTTCCCCTGTTCTTGATCAAGAATTCACACCTCCTGCTTCTCCTAATGGTGGGTTACTTTATCTCAATGCTCCTCCTTCTCCTTCTGCTAACCATGAAATCAACCTCTACTTTCCACCTTTAACTTCCCCAGTTCTTGATCAAGAATTCACACCTCCTACTTCTCTAAATGGTGGGTTACTTTATCTCAATGCTCCTCCTTCTCCTTCTGCTAACCATGAAATCAACCTCTACTTTCCACCTCCAACTTCCCCTGTTCTTGATCAAGAATTCACACCTCCAGCTTCTCTAAATGGTGGGTTACTTTATCTCAATGCTCCTCCTTCTCCTTCTGCTAACCATGAAATCAACCTCAACTTTCCACCTCCACCTTCCCCTGTTCTTGATCAAGAATTCACACCTCCTGCTTCTCTAAATGGTGGGTAACTTGATCTCAATGCTCCTCCTTCTCCTTCTGCTAACCATGAAATCAACCTCAACTTTCCACCTCCACCTTCCCCTGTTCTAGATCAAGAATTCACACCTCCAGCTTCTCTAAATGGTGGGTTACTTGAACTCAATGCTCCTCCTTCTCCTTCTGCTAACCATGAAATAAATCACAACTTTCCACCTCCACCTTCCCCTGTTCTTGATCAAGAATTCACACCTCCTGCTTCTCTAAATGGTGGGTTACTTTATCTCAATGCTCCTCCTTCTCCTTCTGCTAACCATGAAATCAACCTCTACTTTCCACCTCCAACTTCCCCTGTTCTTGATCAAGAATTCACACCTCCTGCTTCTCTAAATGGTGGGTTACTTTATCTCAATGCTCCTCCTTCTCCTTCTGCTAACCATGAAATCAACCTCAACTTTCCACCTCCACCTTCCCCTGTTCTTGATCAAGAATTCACACCTCCTGCTTCTCTAAATGGTGGGTTACTTGATCTCAATGCTCCTCCTTCTCCTGCTAACCATGAAATCAACCTCAACTTTCCACCTCCACCTTCCCCTGTTCTTGATCAAGAATTCACACCTCCTGCTTCTCTAAATTGTGGGTAACTTGATCTCAATGCTCCTCCTTCTCCTTCTGCTAACCATGAAATCAACCTCAACTTTCCACCTCCAACTTCCCCTGTTCTTGATCAAGAATTCACACCTCCTGCTTCTCCTAATGGTGGGTTACTTTATCTCAATGCTCCTCCTTCTCCTTCTGCTAACCATGAAATCAACCTCTACTTTCCACCTCTAACTTCCCCTGTTCTTGATCAAGAATTCACACCTCCTGCTTCTCTAAATGGTGGGTTACTTTATCTCAATGCTCCTCCTTCTCCTTCTGCTAACCATGAAATCAACCTCTACTTTCCACCTCCAACTTCCCCTGTTCTTGATCAAGAATTCACACCTCCTGCTTCTCTAAATGGTGGGTTACTTTATCTCAATGCTCCTCCTTCTCCTTCTGCTAACCATGAAATCAACCTCAACTTTCCACCTCCACCTTCCCCTGTCCTTGATCAAGAATTCAGACCTCCTGCTTCTCTAAATGGTGGGTTACTTGATCTCAATGCTCCTCCTTCTCCTTCTGCTAACCATGAAATCAACCTCAACATTCCACCTCCAACTTCCACTGTTCTTGATCAAGAATTCATACCTCCTGCTTCTCTAAATGGTGGGTTACTTGATCTCAATGTTCCTCCTTCTCCTTCCGCTAACCATGAAATCAACCTAAACTTTCCAACTCCACCTTCCCCTGTTCTTGATTAAGAATTCACACCTTCTGCTTCTCCAAATGGTGGGTTACTTGATCTCAATGTTCTTTCTTCTCCTTCTGCTAACCAAGAAATCAACCTCAACTTTCCACCTCCACCTTCCCCTATTCTTGATCAAGAATTCACACCTCCAGCTTCTCTAAATGGAGGGTTACTTGAACTCAATGCTCCTCCTTCTCCTTCTGCTACCCATTAAATGAACCACAACTTTCCACCTCCACCTTCCCCTATTCTTGATCAAGAATTCACACCTCTTGCTTCTCTAAATGGTGGGTTACTTGATCTCAATGCTCCTCCGTCTCCTTCTGCTAACCATGAAATCAACCTCAACTTTCCACCTCCACCTTCCCCTGTTCTTGGTCAATAATTCACACATTCTGCTTTTCCAAATGGTGGGTTACTTTATCTCAATGCTCCTCCTTCTCCTTCTGCTAACCATGAAATCAACCTCAACTTTCCACCTCCACCTTCCCCTGTTCTTGATCAAGAATTCACACCTCCTGCTTCTCTGAATGGTGGGTAACTTGATCTCAATGTTCCTCCTCTCCTTCTGCTAACCATGAAATAAACCTGAACTTTCCATCTCCACCTTCCCCTGTTCTATATTAAGACTTCACACCTCCTGCTTCTCCAAATGGTGGGTTACTTGATCTCAATGTTCCTTCTTCTCCTTCTGCTAACCATGAAATCAACCTCAAATTTCCACCTCCAACTTCCCCTGTACTTGATCAAGAATTCACACCTCATGCTTCTCTAAATGGTGGGTTACTTGATCTCAATGCTCCTCCGTCTCCTTCTGCTAACCATGAAATTAACCTCAACTTTCCACCTTCAACTTCCCCTGTTCTTGATCAAGAATTCACACCTCCTTCTTCTCTAAATGGTGGGTTACTTTATCTCAATGCTCCTTCTTCTCCTTCAACTAACCATGAAATCAACCTCAACTTTCCACCTCCAACTTCCCCTGTTCTTGATCAAGAATTCACACATCCTGCTTCTCCTAATGGTGGGTTACTTTATCTCAATGCTCCTCCTTCTCCTTCTGCTAACAATGAAATCAACCTCAACTTTCAACCTCCAGCTTCCCCTGTTCTTGATCAAGAATTCACACCTCCTGCTTCTCTAAATGGTGGGTTACTTGATCTCAATGCTCCTCCGTCTCCTTCTGCTAACCATGAAATCAACCTCAAATTTCCACCTCCACCTTCCCCTGTTCTTGATCAATAATTCACACCTCCTGCTTTTCCAAATTGTGGGTTACTTTATCTCAATGCTTCTTCTTCTCCTTCTTCTAACCATGAAATCAACCTCAACTTTCAACCTCCACCTTCCCCTGTTCTTGATCAAGAATTCACACCTCCTGCTTCTCTAAATTGTGGGTAACTTGATCTCAATGCTCCTTCTTCTCCTTCTTCTAACCATGAAATCAACCTAAACATTCCACCTCCACCTTCCCCTATTCTTGATCAAGAATTCACACCTCCTGCTTCTCTAAATGGTGGGTTACTTGATCTCAATGCTCCTCCTTCTCCTTTTGCTAACCATGAAATCAACCCTAACTTTCCACCTCTACCTTCCCCTGTTCTTGATCAAGAATTCACACCTCCTGCTTCTCTAAATGGTGGGTTACTTGAGCTCAAGGCTCCTCCTTCTCCTTCATCTAACCATGAAATCAACCTCAACATTCCACCTCCAACTTCCCCTGTTCTTGATCAAGAATTCATACCTCCTGCTTCTCTAAATGGTGGGTTACTTGATCTCAATGTTCCTCCTTCTCCTTCCGCTAACCATGAAATCAACCTAAACTTTCCAACTCCACCATCCCCTGTTCTTGATTAAGAATTCACACCTTCTGCTTCTCCAAATGGTGGGTTACTTGATCTCAATGTTCTTTCTTCTCCTTCTGCTAACCAAGAAATCAACCTCAACTTTCCACCTCCACCTTCCCTTGTTCTTGATCAAGAATTCACACCTCCAGCTTCTCTAAATGGAGGGTTACTTGAACTCAATGCTCCTCCTTCTCCTTCTGCTACCCATTAAATGAACCACAACTTTCCACCTCCACCTTCCCCTGTTCTTGATCAAGAATTCACACCTCCTGCTTCTCTAAATGGTGGGCTACTTTATCTCAATGCTCATCCTTCTCCTTCTGCTAACCATGATATCAACCTCAACTTTCCACCTCCAACTTCCCCTATTCTTGATCAAGAATTCACACCTCTTGCTTCTCTAAAAGGTGGGTTACTTGATCTCAATGCTCCTCCGTCTCCTTCTGCTAACCATGAAATCAACCTCAACTTTCCACCTCCACCTTCCCCTGTTCTTGATCAAGAATTCAAACCTCCTGCTTCTCCTAATGGTGGGTTACTTTATCTCAATGCTCCTCCTTCTCCTTCTGCTAACAATGAAATCAACCTCAACTTTCAACCTCCAACTTCCCCTGTTCTTGATCAAGAATTGACACCTCCTGCTTCTCTAAATGGTGGGTTACTTGATCTCAATGCTCCTCCGTCTCCTTCTGCTAACCATGAAATCAACCTCAAATTTCCACCTCCACCTTCCCCTGTTCTTGATCAATAATTCACACCTCCTGCTTTTCCAAATGGTGGGTTACTTTATCTCAATGCTTCTCCTTCTCCTTCTTCTAACCATGAAATCAACCTCAACTTTCAACCTCCACCTTCCCCTGTTCTTGATCAAGAATTCACACCTCATGCTTCTCTAAATTGTGGGTAACTTGAGCTCAAGGCTCCTCCTTCTCCTTCATCTAACCATGAAATCAACCTCAACATTCTACCTCCAACTTCCCCTGTTCTTGATCAAGAATTCATACCTCCTGCTTCTCTAAATGGTGGGTTACTTGATCTCAATGTTCCTCCTTCTCCTTCCGTTAACCATGAAATCAACCTAAACTTTCCACCTCCACCTTCCCCTGTTCTTGATTAAGAATTCACACCTTCTGCTTCTCCAAATGGTGGGTTACTTGATCTCAATGTTCTTTCTTCTCCTTCTGCTAACCAAGAAATCAACCTCAACTTTCCACCTCCACCTTCCCCTGTTCTTGATCAAGAATTCACACCTCCTGCTTCCCTAAATGGTGGGTTACTTGAACTCAATGCTCCTCCTTCTCCTTCTGCTACCCATTAAATGAACCACAACTTTCCACCTCCACCTTCCCCTGTTCTTGATCAAGAATTCACACCTCCTGCTTCTCTAAATGGTTGGCTACTTTATCTCAATGCTCATCCTTGTCCTTCTGCCAACCATGATATCAACCTCAACTTTCCACCTCCAACTTCCCCTATTCTTGATCAAGAATTCACACCTCTTGCTTCTCTAAAAGGTGGGTTACTTGATCTCAATGCTCCTCCGTCTCCTTCTGCTAACCATGAAATCAACCTCAACTTTCCACCTCCACCTTCCCCTGTTCTTGATCAATAATTCACACATTCTGCTTTTCCAAATAGTGGGTTACTTTATCTCAATGCTCCTCCTTCTCCTACTGCTAACCATGAAATCAACCTCAATTTTCCACCTCCACCTTCCCCTGTTCTTGATCAAGAATTCACACCTCCTGCTTCTCTGAATGGTGGGTAACTTGATCTCAATGTTCCTCCTCTCCTTCTGCTAACCATGAAATTAACCTGAATTTTCCATCTCCACCTTCCCGTGTTCTATATTAAGACTTCACACCTCCTGCTTCTCCAAATGGTGGGTTACTTGATCTCAATGTTCCTTCTTCTCCTTCTGCTAACCATGAAATCAACCTCAACTTTCCACCTCCAACTTCCCCTGTTCTTGATCAAGAATTCACACCTCATGCTTCTCTAAATGGTGGGTTACTTGATCTCAATGCTCATCCGTCTCCTTCCGCTAACCATGAAATCAACCTAAACTTTCCACCTCCACCTTCCCCTGTTCTTGATTAAGAATTCACACCTTCTGCTTCTCCAAATGGTGGGTTACTTGATCTCAATGTTCTTTCTTCTCCTTCTGCTAACCAAGAAATCAACCTCAACTTTCCACCTCCACCTTCCCCTGTTCTTGATCAAGAATTCACACCTCCTGCTTCTCTAAATGGTGGGTTACTTGAACTCAATGCTCCTCCTTCTCCTTCTGCTACCCATTAAATGAACCACAACTTTCCACCTCCACCTTCCCCTGTTCTTGATCAAGAATTCACACCTCCTGCTTCTCTAAATGGTTGGCTACTTTATCTCAATGCTCATCCTTGTCCTTCTGCTAACCATGATATCAACCTCAACTTTCCACCTCCAACTTCCCCTATTCTTGATCAAGAATTCACACCTCTTGCTTCTCTAAAAGGTGGGTTACTTGATCTCAATGCTCCTCCGTCTCCTTCTGCTAACCATGAAATCAACCTCAACTTTCCACCTCCACCTTCCCCTGTTCTTGATCAATAATTCACACATTCTGCTTTTCCAAATAGTGGGTTACTTTATCTCAATGCTCCTCCTTCTCCTACTGCTAACCATGAAATCAACCTCAACTTTCCACCTCCACCTTCCCCTGTTCTTGATCAAGAATTCACACCTCCTGCTTCTCTGAATGGTGGGTAACTTGATCTTAATGTTCCTCCTCTCCTTCTGCTAACCATGAAATTAACCTGAATTTTCCATCTCCACCTTCCCGTGTTCTATATTAAGACTTCACACCTCCTGCTTCTCCAAATGGTGGGTTACTTGATCTCAATGTTCCTTCTTCTCCTTCTGCTAACCATGAAATCAACCTCAACTTTCCACCTCCAACTTCCCCTGTTCTTGATCAAGAATTCACACCTCATGCTTCTCTAAATGGTGGGTTACTTGATCTCAATGCTCATCCGTCTCCTTCTGCTAACCATGAAATCAACCTCAACTTTCCACCTCCAACTTCCTCTGTTCTTGATCAAGAATTCACACCTCCTGCTTCTCTAAATGGTGGGTTACTTGATCTCAATGCTCCTCCGTCTCCTTCTGCTAACCATGAAATCAACCTCAACTTTCCACCACCATCTTCCCCTGTTCTTGATCAATAATTCACACCTTCTGCTTTTCCAAATGGTGGGTTACTTTATCTCAATGCTCCTCCTTCTCCTTCTGCTAACCATGAAATCAACCTCAACTTTCCACCTCCACCTTCCCCTGTTCTTGATCAAGAATTCACACCTCCTGCTTCTCTGAATGGTGGGTTACCTGATCTCAATGTTCCTTCTTCTCCTTCTGCTAACCATGAAATCAACCTCAACTTTCCACCTCCAACTTCCCCTGTTCTTAATCAAGAAATCACACGTCCTGCTTCTGTAAATGGTGGGTTACTTGATCTCAATGTTCCTCTTTCTCCTTCAGCTAACCATGAAATCAACCTCAACTTTCCACCACCACCTTCCCCTGTTCTTGATCAAGAATTCACACCTCCTGCTTCTCCAAATGGTGGGTTACTTTATCTCAATGCTCCTTCTTCTCCTTCTGCTAACCATGAAATCAACCTCAACTTTCCACCTCCAACTTCCCCTGTTCTTGATCAAGAATTCACACCTCCTGCTTCTCCTAGTGGTGGGTTACTTTATCTCAATGCTCCTCCGTCTCCTTCTACTAACCATGAAATCAACCTCAACTTTCCACCTCCAACTTACCATGTACTTGATCAAGAATTTACACCTGCTGCTTCTGTAAATGGTGGGTTACTTGATCTCAATGTTCCTCTTTCTCCTTCTGCTAACCATGAAATCAACCTCAACTTTCCACCACCACCTTCCCCTGTTCTTGATCAAGAATTCACACCTCCTGCTTCTCCAAATGGTGGGTTACTTTATATCAATGCTCCTTCTTCTCCTTCTACAAACCATGAAATCAACCTCAACTTTCCACCTCCAACTTCCCCTGTTCTTGATCAAGAATTCACACCTCCTGCTTCTCCTAATGGTGGGTTACTTTATCTCAATGCTCCTCCTTCTACTTCTGCTAACAATGAAATCAACCTCAACTTTCAACCTCCAACTTCCCCTGTTCTTGATCAAGAATTCATACCTCCTGCTTCTCTAAATGGTGGGTTACTTGATCTCAATGCTCCTCCGTCTCCTTCTGCTAACCATGAAATCAACCTCAAATTTCCACCTCCACCTTCCCCTGTTCTTGATCAATAATTCACACCTCCTGCTTTTCCAAATGGTGGGTTACTTTATCTCAATGCTTCTCCCTCTCCTTCTTCTAACCATGAAATCAACCTCAACTTTCAACCTCCACCTTCCCCTGTTCTTGATCAAGAATTCACACCTCCTGCTTCTCTAAATTGTGGGTAACTTGATCTCAATGCTCCTTCTTCTCCTTCTTCTAACCATGAAATCAACCTAAACATTCCACCTCCACCTTCCCCTATTCTTGATCAAGAATTCACACCTCCTGCTTCTCTAAATGGTGGGTTACTTGATCTCAATGCTCCTCCTTCTCCTTTTGCTAACCATGAAATCAACCCTAACTTTCCACCTCTACCTTCCCCTGTTCTTGATCAAGAATTCACACCTCCTGCTTCTCTAAATGGTGGGTTACTTGAGCTCAAGGCTCCTCCTTCTCCTTCATCTAACCATGAAATCAACCTCAACATTCCACCTCCAACTTCCCCTGTTCTTGATCAAGAATTCATACCTCCTGCTTCTCTAAATGGTGGGTTACTTGATCTCAATGTTCCTCCTTCTCCTTCCGCTAACCATGAAATCAACCTAAACTTTCCAACTCCACCTTCCCCTGTTCTTGATTAATAATTCACACCTTCTGCTTCTCCAAATGGTGGGTTACTTGATCTCAATGTTCTTTCTTCTCCTTCTGTAACCAAGAAATCAACCTCAACTTTCCACCTCCACCTTCCCCTATTCTTGATCAAGAATTCACACCTCCAGCTTCTCTAAATGGTGGGTTACTTGAACTCAATGCTCCTCCTTCTCCTTCTGCTACCCATTAAATGAACCACAACTTTCCACCTCCACCTTCCCCTGTTCTTGATCAAGAATTCACTCGTCCTGCTTCTCTAAATGGTGGGCTACTTTATCTCAATGCTCATCCTTCTCCTTCTGCTAACCATGATATCAACCTCAACTTTCTACCTCCAACTTCCCCTATTCTTGATCAAGAATTCACACCTCTTGCTTCTCTAAAAGGTGGGTTACTTGATCTCAATGCTCCTCCGTCTCCTTCTGCTAACCATGAAATCAACCTCAACTTTCCGCCTCCACCTTACCCTGTTCTTGATCCAGAATTCACACCTCCTGCTTATCTGAATGGTGGGTAACTTGATCTCAATGTTCCTCCTCTCCTTCTGCTAACCATGAAATTAACCTGAAATTTCCATCTCCACCTTCCCCTGTTCTATATTAAGACTTCACACCTCCTGCTTCTCCAAATGGTGGGTTACTTGATCTCAATGCTCCTCCGTCTCCTTCTGCTAACCATGAAATCAACCTCAACTTTCCACCTCCAACTTCCCCTGTTCTTGATCAAGAATTCACACCTCCTGCTTCTGTAAATGGTGGGTTACTTGATCTCAATGTTCCTCTTTCTCCTTCTGCTAACCATGAAATCAACCTCAACTTTCCACCACCACCTTCCCCTGTTCTTGATCAAGAATTCACACCTCCTGCATCTCCAAATGGTGGGTTACTTTATCTCAATGCCCCTTCTTCTCCTTCTACTAACCATGAAATCAACCTCAACTTTCCACCTCCAACTTCCCCTGTTCTTGATCAAGAATTCACACCTCCTGCTTCTCCTAATGGTGGGTTACTTGATCTCAATGCTCCTCCGTCTCCTTCTGCTAACAATGAAATCAACCTCGACTTTCAGCCTCCAACTTCCCCTGTTCTTGATCAAGAATTCACACCTCCTGCTTCTCTAAATGGTGGGTTACTTGATCTCAATGCTCCTCCGTCTCCTTCTGCTAACCATGAAATCAACCTCAAATTTCCACCTCCACCTTCCCCTGTTCTTGATCAATAATTCACACCTCCTACTTTTCCAAATGGTGGGTTACTTTATCTCAATGCTTCTCCTTCTCCTTCTTCTAACCATGAAATCAACCTCAACTTTCAACCTCCACCTTCCCCTGTTCTTGATCAAGAATTCACACCTCCTGCTTCTCTAAATTGTGGGTAACTTGATCTCAATGCTCCTTCTTCTCCTTCTTCTAACCATGAAATCAACCTAAACATTCCACCTCCACCTTCCCCTATTCTTGATCAAGAATTCACACCTCCTGCTTCTCTAAATGGTGGGTTACTTGATCTCAATGCTCCTCCTTCTCCTTTTGCTAACCATGAAATCAACCTTAACTTTCCACCTCCACCTTCCCCTGTTCTTGATCAAGAATTCACACCTCCTGCTTCTCTAAATGGTGGGTTACTTGAGCTCAAGGCTCCTCCTTCTCCTTCTTCTAACCATGAAATCAACCTCAACATTCCACCTCCAACTTCCCCTGTTCTTGATCAAGAATTCATACCTCCTGCTTCTCTAAATGGTGGATTACTTGATCTCAATGTTCCTCCTTCTCCTTCCGCTAACCATGAAATCAACCTAAACTTTCCACCTCCACCTTCCCCTGTTCTTGATTAAGAATTCACACCTTCTGCTTCTCCAAATGGTGGGTTACTTGATCTCAATGTTCTTTCTTCTCCTTCTGCTAACCATGAAATCAACCTCAACTTTCCACCTCCACCTTCCCCTGTTCTTGATCAAGAATTCACACCTCCAGCTTTTCTAAATGGTGGGTTACTTGAACTCAATGCTCCCCCTTCTCCTTCTGCTACCCATTAAATGAACCACAATTTTCCACCTCCACCTTCCCCTGTTCTTGATCAAGAATTCACACCTCCTGCTTCTCTAAATGGTGGGCTACTTTATCTCAATGCTCATCCTTCTCCTTCTGCTAACCATGAAATCAACCTCAACTTTCCACCTCCAACTTCCCCTATTCTTGATCAAGAATTCACACCTCTTGCTTCTCTAAATGGTGGGTTACTTGATCTCAATGCTCCTCCGTCTCCTTCTGCTAACCATGAAATCAACCTCAACTTTCCACCTCTACCTTCCCCTGTTCTTGATCAATAATTCACACATTCTGCTTTTCCAAATGGTGGGTTACTTTATCTCAATGCTCCTCCTTCTCCTTCTGCTAACCATGAAATCAACCTCAACTTTCCACCTCCACCTTCCCCTGTTCTTGATCAAGAATTCACACCTCCTGCTTCTCTGAATGGTGGGTAACTTGATCTCAATGTTCCTCCTTCTCCTTCTGCTAACCATGAAATCAACCTGAACTTTCCATCTCCACCTTCCCCTGTTCTATATTAAGAATTCACACCTCCTGCTTCTCCAAATGGTGGGTTACTTGATCTCAATGTTCCTTCTTCTCCTTCTGCTAACCATGAAATCAACCTCAACTTTCCACCTCCAACTTCCCCTGTTCTTAATCAAGAATTCACACCTCCTGCTTTTGTAAATGGTGGGTTACTTGATCTCAATGTTCCTCATTCTCCTTCTGCTAACCATGAAATCAACCTCAACTTTCCACCACCACCTTCCCTTGTTCTTGATCAAGAATTCACACCTCCTGCTTCTCCAAATGGTGGGTTACTTTATCTCAATGCTCCTTCTTCTCCTTCGGCTAACCATGAAATCAACCTCAACTTTCCACCTCAAACTTCCCCTATTCTTGATCAAGAATTCACACCTCCTGCTTCTCCTAATGGTGGGTTACTTTATCTCAATGCTCCTCCGTCTCCTTCTGCTAACCATGAAATCAACCTCAACTTTCCACCTCCAACTTCCCATGTTCTTGATCAAGAATTTACACCTCCTGCTTCTGTAAATGGTGGGTTACATGATCTCAATGTTCCTCTTTCTCCTTCTGCTAACCATGAAATCAACCTCAACTTTCCACCACCACCTTCCCCTGTTGTTGATCAAGAATTCACACCTCCTGCTTCTCCAAATGGTGGGTTACTTTATCTCAATGCTCCTTCTTCTCCTTCTACTAACCATGAAATCAACCTCAACTTTCCACCTCCAACTTCCCCTGTTCTTGATCAAGAATTCACACCTCCTGCTTCTCCTAATGGTGGGTTACTTTATCTCAATGCTCCTCCTTCTCCTTCTGCTAACAATGAAATCAACCTAAACTTTCAACCTCCAACTTCCCCTGTTTTTGATCAAGAATTCACACCTCCTGCTTCTCTAAATGGTGGGTTACTTGATCTCAATGTCCTCCGTCTCCTTCTGCTAACCATGAAATCAACCTCAAATTTCCACCTCCGCCTTCCCCTGTTCTTGATCAATAATTCACACCTCCTGCTTTTCCAAATGGTGGGTTACTTTATCTCAATGCTTCTCCTTCTCCTTCTTCTAACCATGAAATCAACCTCAACTTTCAACCTCCACCTTCCCCTGTTCTTGATCAAGAATTCACACCTCCTGCTTCTCTAAATGGTGGGTTACTTGAGCTCAAGGCTCCTCCTTCTCCTTCATCTAACCATGAAATCAACCTCAACATTCCACCTCCAACTTCCCCTGTTCTTGATCAAGAATTCATACCTCCTGCTTCTCTAAATGGTGGGTAACTTGATCTCAATGTTCCTCCTTCTCCTTCTGCTAACCATGAAATCAACCTAAACTTTCCACCTCCACCTTCCCCTGTTCTTGATTAAGAATTCACACCTTCTGCTTCTCCAAATGGTGGGTTACTTGATCTCAATGTTCTTTCTTCTCCTTCTGCTAACCAAGAAATCAACCTCAACTTTCCACCTCCACCTTCCCCTGTTCTTGATCAAGAATTCACACCTCCAGCTTCTCTAAATGGTGGGTTACTTGAACTCAATGCTCCTCCTTCTCCTTCTGCTACCCATTAAATGAACCACAACTTTCCACGTGCACCTTCCCCTGTTCTTGATCAAGAATTCACACCTCCTGCTTCTCTAAATGTTTGGCTACTTTATCTCAATGCTCATCCTTGTCCTTCTGCTAACCATGATATCAACCTCAACTTTCCACCTCCAACTTCCCCTATTCTTGATCAAGAATTCACACCTCTTGCTTCTCTAAAAGATGGGTTACTTGATCTCAATGCTCCTCCGTCTCCTTCTGCTAACCATGAAATCAACCTCAACTTTCCACTTCCACCTTCCCCTGTTCTTGATCAATAATTCACACATTCTGCTTTTCCAAATGGTGGGTTACTTTATCTCAATGCTCCTCCTTCTCCTTCTGCTTACCATGAAATCAACCTCAACTTTCCACCTCCACCTTCCCCTGTTCTTGATCAAGAATTCACACCTCCTGCTTCTCTGAATGGTGGGTAACTTGATCTCAATGCTCATCCTTCTCCTTCTGCTAACCATGAAATCAACCTCAACTTTCCACCTCCAACTTCCCCTATTCTTGATCAAGAATTCACACCTCTTGCTTCTCTAAATGGTGGGTTACTTGATCTCAATGCTCCTCCGTCTCCTTCTGCTAACAATGAAATCAACCTCGACTTTCAACCTCCAACTTCCCCTGTTCTTGATCAAGAATTCACACCTCCTGCTTCTCTAAATGGTGGGTTACTTGATCTCAATGCTCCTCCGTCTCCTTCTGCTAACCATGAAATCAACCTCAAATTTCCACCTCCACCTTCCCCTGTTCTTGATCAATAATTCACACCTCCTGCTTTTCCAAATGGTGGGTTACTTTATCTCAATGCTTCTCCTTCTCCTTCTTCTAACCATGAAATCAACCTCAACTTTCAACCTCCACCTTCCCCTGTTCTTGATCAAGAATTCACACCTCCTGCTTCTCTAAATTGTGGGTAACTTGATCTCAATGCTCCTTCTTCTCCTTCTTCTAACCATGAAATCAACCTAAACATTCCACCTCCACCTTTCCCTATTCTTGATCAAGAATTCACACCTCCTGCTTCTCTAAATGGTGGGTTACTTGATCTCAATGCTCCTCCTTCTCCTTTTGCTAACCATGAAATCAACCTTAACTTTCCACCTCCACCTTCCCCTATTCTTGATCAAGAATTCACACCTCCTGCTTCTCTAAATGGTGGGTTACTTGAGCTCAAGGCTCCTCATTCTCCTTCTTCTAACCATGAAATCAACCTCAACATTCCACCTCCAACTTCCCCTGTTCTTGATCAAGAATTCATACCTCCTGCTTCTCTAAATGGTGGATTACTTGATCTCAATGTTCCTCCTTCTCCTTCCGCTAACCATGAAATCAACCTAAACTTTCCACCTCCACCTTCCCCTGTTCTTGATTAAGAATTCACACCTTCTGCTTCTCCAAATGGTGGGTTACTTGATCTCAATGTTCTTTCTTCTCCTTCTGCTAACCATGAAATCAACCTCAACTTTCCACCTCCACCTTCCCCTGTTCTTGATCAAGAATTCACACCTCCAGCTTTTCTAAATGGTGGGTTACTTGAACTCAATGCTCCCCCTTCTCCTTCTGCTACCCATTAAATGAACCACAACTTTCCACCTCCACCTTCCCCTGTTCTTGATCAAGAATTCACACCTCCTGCTTCTCTAAATGGTGGGCTACTTTATCTCAATGCTCATCCTTCTCCTTCTGCTAACCATGAAATCAACCTCAACTTTCCACCTCCAACTTCCCCTATTCTTGATCAAGAATTCACACCTCTTGCTTCTCTAAATGGTGGGTTACTTGATCTCAATGCTCCTCCGTCTCCTTCTGCTAACCATGAAATCAACCTCAACTTTCCACCTCTACCTTCCCCTGTTCTTGATCAATAATTCACACATTCTGCTTTTCCAAATGGTGGGTTACTTTATCTCAATGCTCCTCCTTCTCCTTCTGCTAACCATGAAATCAACCTCAACTTTCCACCTCCACCTTCCCCTGTTCTTGATCAAGAATTCACACCTCCTGCTTCTTTGAATGGTGGGTAACTTGATCTCAATGTTCCTCATTCTCCTTCTGCTAACCATGAAATCAACCTGAACTTTCCATCTCCACCTTCCCCTGTTCTATATTAAGAATTCACACCTCCTGCTTCTCCAAATGGTGGGTTACTTGATCTCAATGTTCCTTCTTCTCCTTCTGCTAACCATGAAATCAACCTCAACTTTCCACCTCCAACTTCCCCTGTTCTTAATCAAGAATTCACACCTCCTGCTTTTGTAAATGGTGGGTTACTTGATCTCAATGTTCCTCTTTCTCCTTCTGCTAACCATGAAATCAACCTCAACTTTCCACCACCACCTTCCCTTGTTCTTGATCAAGAATTCACACCTCCTGCTTCTCCAAATGGTGGGTTACTTTATCTCAATGCTCCTTCTTCTCCTTCGGCTAACCATGAAATCAACCTCAACTTTCCACCTCCAACTTCCCCTATTCTTGATCAAGAATTCACACCTCCTGCTTCTCCAAATGGTGGGTTACTTTATCTCAATGCTCCTCCGTCTCCTTCTGCTAACCATGAAATCAACCTCAACTTTCCACCTCCAACTTCCCATGTTCTTGATCAAGAATTTACACCTCCTGCTTCTGTAAATGGTGGGTTACTTGATCTCAATGTTCCTCTTTCTCCTTCTGCTAACCATGAAATCAACCTCAACTTTCCACCACCACCTTCCCCTGTTGTTGATCAAGAATTCACACCTCCTGCTTCTCCAAATGGTGGGTTACTTTATCTCAATGCTCCTTCTTCTCCTTCTACTAACCATGAAATCAACCTCAACTTTCCACCTCCAACTTCCCCTGTTCTTGATCAAGAATTCACACCTCCTGCTTCTCCTAATGGTGGGTTACTTTATCTCAATGCTCCTCCTTCTCCTTCTGCTAACAATGAAATCAACCTCAACTTTCAACCTCCAACTTCCCCTGTTTTTGATCAAGAATTCACACCTCCTGCTTCTCTAAATGGTGGGTTACTTGATCTCAATGCTCCTCCGTCTCCTTCTGCTAACCATGAAATCAACCTCAAATTTCCACCTCCGCCTTCCCCTGTTCTTGATCAATAATTCACACCTCCTGCTTTTCCAAATGGTGGGTTACTTTATCTCAATGCTTCTCCTTCTCCTTCTTCTAACCATGAAATCAACCTCAACTTTCAACCTCCACCTTCCCCTGTTCTTGATCAAGAATTCACACCTCCTGCTTCTCTAAATTGTGGGTAACTTGATCTCAATGCTCCTTCTTCTCCTTCTTCTAACCATGAAATCAACCTAAACATTCCACCTCCACCTTCCCTAATTCTTGATCAAGAATTCACACCTCCTGCTTCTCTAAATGGTGGGTTACTTGATCTCAATGCTCCTCCTTCTCCTTTTGCTAACCATGTAATCAACCTTAACTTTCCACCTCCACCTTCCCCTGTTCTTAATCAAGAATTCACACCTCCTGCTTCTCTAAATGGTGGGTTACTTGAGCTCAAGGCTCCTCCTTCTCCTTCTTCTAACCATGAAATAAACCTCAACATTCCACCTCCAACTTCCCCTATTCTTGATCAAGAATTCATACCTCCTGCTTCTCTAAATGGTGGGTTACTTGATCTCTATGTTCCTCTTTCTCCTTCCGCTAACCATGAAATCAACCTAAACTTTCCACCTCCACCTTCCCCTGTTCTTGATTAAGAATTCACACCTTCTGCTTCTCCAAATGGTGGGTTACTTGATCTCAATGTTCTTTCTTCTCCTTCTGCTAACCATGAAATCAACCTCAACTTTCCACCTACACCTTCCCCTGTTCTTGATCAAGAATTCACACCGCCAGCTTCTCTAAATGGTGGGTTACTTGAACTCAATGCTCCTCCTTCTCCTTCTGCTACCCATTAAATGAACCACAACTTTCCACCTCCACCTTCCCCTGTTCTTGATCAAGAATTCACACCTCCTGCTTCTCTAAATGATGGGCTACTTTATCTCAATGCTCATCCTTCTCCTTCGGCTAACCATGAAATCAACCTCAAATTTCCACCTCCACCTTCCCCTGTTCTTGATCAATAATTCACACCTCCTGCTTTTCCAAATGGTGGGTTACTTTATCTCAATGCTTTTCCTTCTCCTTCTTCTAACCATGAAATCAACCTCAACTTTCAACCTCCACCTTCCCCTGTTCTTGATCAAGAATTCACACCTCCTGCTTCTCTAAATTGTGGGTAACTTGATCTCAATGCTCCTTCTTCTCCTTCTTCTAACCATGAAATCAACCTAAACATTCCACCTTTACCTTCCCCTATTCTTGATCAAGAATTCACACCTCCTGCTTCTCTAAATGGTATGTTACTTGATCTCAATGCTCCTCCTTCTCCTTTTGCTAACCATGAAATCAACCTTAACTTTCCACCTCCACCTTCCCTTATTCTTGATCAAGAATTCACACCTCCTGCTTCTCTAAATGGTGGGTTACTTGAGCTCAAGGCTCGTCCTTCTCCTTCTTCTAACCATGAAATCAACCTCAACATTCCACCTCCAACTTCCCCTGTTCTTGATCAAGAATTCATACCTCCTGCTTCTCTAAATGGTGGATTACTTGATCTCAATGTTCCTCCTTCTCCTTCCGCTAACCATGAAATCAACCTAAACTTTCCAATTCCACCTTCCCCTGTTCTTGATTAAGAATTCACACCTTCTGCTTCTCCAAATGGTGGGTTACTTGATCTCAATGTTCTTTCTTCTCCTTCTGCTAACCATGAAATCAACCTCAACTTTCCACCTCCACCTTCCCCTGTTCTTGATCAAGAATTCACACCTCCGGCTTCTCTAAATGGTGGGTTACTTGAACTCAATGCTCCTCCTTCTCCTTCTGCTACCCATTAAATGAACCACAACTGTCCACCTCCACCTTCCCCTGTTCTTGATCAAGAATTCACACCTCCTGCTTCTCTAAATGGTGGGCTAATTTATCTCAATGCTCATCCTTCTCCTTCTGCTAACCATGAAATCAACCTCAACTTTCCACCTCCAACTTCCCCTATTCTTGATCAAGAATTCACACCTCTTGCTTCTCTAAATGGTGGGTTACTTGATCTCAATGCTCCTCCGTCTCCTTCTGCTAACCATGAAATCAACCTCAACTTTCCACCTCCACCTTCCCCTGTTCTTGATCAATAATTCACACATTCTGCTTTTCCAAATGGTGGGTTACTTTATCTCAATGCTCCTCCCTCTCCTTCTGCTAACCATGAAATCAACCTCAACTTTCCACCTCCACCTTCCCCTGTTCTTGATCAAGAATTCACACCTCCTACTTCTCTGAATGGTGGGTAACTTGATCTCAATGTACCTCCTCTCCTTCTGCTAACCATGAAACTAACCTGAACTTTCCATCTCCACCTTCCCCTGTTCTATATTAAGACTTCACATCTCCTGCTTCTCCAAATGGTGGGTTACTTGATCTCAATGTTCCTTCTTCTCCTTCTGCTAACCATGAAATCAACCTCAACTTTCCACCTCCAACTTCCCCTGTTCTTGATCAAGAATTCACACCTCATGCTTCTCTAAATGGTGGGTTACTTGATCTCAATGCTCCTCCATCTCCTTCTGCTAACCATGAAATCAACCTCAACTTTCCACCTCCAACTTCCTCTGTTCTTGATCAAGAATTCACACCTCCTGCTTCTCTAAGTGGTGGGTTACTTGATCTCAATGCTCCTCCGTCTCCTTCTGCTAACCATGAAATCAACCTCAACTTTCCACCTCCACATTCCCCTGTTCTTGATCAAGAATTCACACCTCTTGCTTCTCTGATTGGTGGGTAACTTGATCTCAATGTTCCTCCTTCTCCTTCTGCTAACCATGAAATCAACCTGAACTTTCCATCTCCACCTTCCCCTGTTCTATATTAAGAATTCACACCTCCTGCTTCTCCAAATGGTGGGTTACTTGATCTCAATGTTCCTTCTTCTCCTTCTGCTAACCATGAAATCAACCTCAACTTTCCACCTGCAACTTCCCCTGTTCTTAATCAAGAATTCAAACCTCCTGCTTCTGTAAATGGTGGGTTACTTAATCTCAATGTTCCTCTTTCTCCTTCTGCTAACCATGAAATCAACCTCAACTTTCCACCACCACCTTCCCCTGTTCTTGATCAAGAATTCACACCTCCTGCTTCTCCAAATGGTGGGTTACTTTATCTCAATGCTCCTTCTTCTCCTTCTGCTAAACATGAAATCAACCTCAACTTTCCACCTCCAACATCCCCTGTTCTTGATCAAGAATTCACACCTCCTGCTTCTCCTAATGGTGGGTTACTTTATCTCAATGCTCCTCCTTCTCCTTCTGCTAACAATGAAATCAACCTCAACTTTCCACCTCCAACTTCCCCTGTTCTTGATCAAGAATTCACACCTCCTGCTTCTCCTAATGGTGGGTTACTTTATCTCAATGCTCCTCCTTCTCCTTCTGCTAACAATGAAATCAACCTAAACTTTCAACCTCCAACTTCCCCTGTTCTTGATCAAGAATTCACACCTCCTGCTTCTCTAAATGCTGGGTTACTTGATCTCAATGCTCCTCCGTCTCCTTCTGCTAACCATGAAAACAACCTCAAATTTCCACCTCCACCTTCCCCTGTTCTTGATCAATAATTCACACCTCCTTCTTTTCCAAATAGTGGGTTACTTTATCTCAATGCTTCTCCTTCTCCTTCTTCTAACCATGAAATTAACCTCAACTTTCAACCTCCACCTTCCCCTGTTCTTGTTCAAGAATTCACACCTCCTGCTTATCTAAATTGTGGGTAACTTGATCTCAATGCTCCTTCTTCTCCTTCTTCTAACCATGAAATCAACCTAAACATTCCACCTCCACCTTCCCCTATTCTTGATCAAGAATTCACACCTCCTGCTTCTCTAAATGGTGGGTTACTTGATCTCAATGCTCCTCCTTCTCCTTTTGCTAACCATGAAATCAACCTTAGCTTTCCACCTCCACCTTCCCCTGTTCTTGATCAAGAATTCACACCTCCTGCTTCTCTAAATGGTGGGTTACTTGAGCTCAAGGCTCCTCCTTCTCCTTCTTGTAACCATGAAATCAACCTCAACATTCCACCTCCAAGTTCCCCTGTTCTTGATCAAGAATTCATACCTCCCGCTTCTCTAAATGGTGGGTTACTTGATCTCAATGTTCCTCCTTCTCCTTCCGCTAACCACGAAATCAACCTAAACTTTCCACCTCCACCTTCCCCTGTTCTTGATTAAGAATTCACACCTTCTGCTTCTCCAAATGGTGGGTTACTTGATCTCAATGTTCTTTCTTCTCCTTCTGCTAACCATGAAATCAACCTCAACTTTCCACCTCCACTTTCCCCTGTTCTTGGTCAAGAATTCACACCTCCAGCTTCTCTAAATGGTGGGTTACTTGAACTCAATGCTCCTCCTTCTCCTTCTGCTAACCATGGAATGAACCACAACTTTCCACCTCCACATTCCCCTGTTCTTGATCAAGAATTCACACCTCCTGCTTCTCCAAATGGTGGGTTACTTTATCTCAATGCTCCTTCTTCTCCTTCTGCTAAACATGAAATCAACCTCAACTTTCCACCTCCAACATCCCCTGTTCTTGATCAAGAATTCACACCTCCTGCTTCTCCTAATGGTGGGTTACTTTATCTCAATGCTCCTCCTTCTCCTTCTGCTAACAATGAAATCAACCTCAACTTTCCACCTCCAACTTCCCCTGTTCTTGATCAAGAATTCACACCTCCTGCTTATCTGAATGGTGGGTTACTTGATCTCAATGCTCCTCCGTCTCCTTCTGCTAACCATGAAATTAACCTCAAATTTCCACCTCCACCTTCCCCTGTTCTTGATCAATAATTCACACCTCCTTCTTTTCCAAATGGTGGGTTACTTTATATCAATGCTTCTCCTTCTCCTTCTTCTAACCATGAAATCAACCTCAACTTTCAACCTCCACCTTCCCCTGTTCTTGATCAAGAATTCACACCTCCTGCTTCTCTAAATTGTGGGTAACTTGATCTGAATGCTCCTTCTTCTCCTTCGTCTAACCATGAAATCAACCTAAACATTCCACCTCCACCTTCCCCTATTCTTGTTCAAGAATTCACACCTCCTGCTTCTCTAAATGGTGGGTTACTTGATCTCAATGCTCCTCCTTCTCCTTTTGCTAACCATGAAATCAACCTTAGCTTTCCACCTCCACCTTCCCCTGTTCTTGATCAAGAATTCACACCTCCTGCTTCTCTAAATGGTGGGTTACTTGAGCTCAAGGCTCCTCCTTCTCCTTCTTCTAACCATGAAATCAACCTCAACATTCCACCTCCAACTTCCCCTGTTCTTGATCAAGAATTCATACCTCCTGCTTCTCTAAATGGTGGGTTACTTGATCTCAATGTTCCTCCTTCTCCTTCCGCTAACCATGAAATCAACCTAAACTTTACACCTCCACCTTCCCCTGTTCTTGATTAAGAATTCACACCTTCTGCTTCTCCAAATGGTGGGTTACTTGATCTCAATGTTCTTTCTTCTCCTTCTGCTAACCATGAAATCAACCTCAACTTTCCACCTCCACCTTCCCCTGTTCTTGATCAAGAATTCACACCTCCAGCTTCTCTAAATGGTGGGTTACTTGAACTCAATGCTCCTCCTTCTCCTTCTGCTAACCATGAAATGAACCACAACTTTCCACCTCCACATTCCCCTGTTCTTGATCAAGAATTCACACCTCCTGCTTCTCTAAATGGTGGGTTACTTGATCTCAATGCTCCTCCGTCTCCTTCTGCTAACCATGAAATCAACCTCAAATTTCCACCTCCACCTTCCCCTGTTCTTGATCAATAATTCACACCTCCTGCTTTTCCAAATGGTGGGTTACTTTATCTCAATGCTTCTTCTTCTACTTCTTCTAACCATGAAATCAACCTCAACTTTCAACCTCCACCTTCCCCTGTTCTTGATCAAGAATTCACACCTCCTGCTTCTCTAAACTGTGGGTAACTTGATCTCAATGCTCCTTCTTCTCCTTCTTCTAACCATGAAATCAACCTAAACATTCCACCTCCACCTTCCCCTATTCTTGATCAAGAATTCACACCTCCTGCTTCTCTAAATGGTGGGTTACTTGATCTCAATGCTCCTCCTTCTCCTTTTGCTAACCATGAAATCAACCTTAACTTTCCACCTCCACCTTCCCCTGTTCTTGATCAAGAATTCACAACTCCTGCTTCTCTAAATGGTGGGTTACTTGAGCTCAAGGCTCCTCTTTCTCCTTCTTCTAACCATGAAATCAACCTCAACATTCCACCTCCAACTTCCCCTGTTCTTGATCAAGAATTCATACCTTCTGCTTCTCTAAATGGTGGGTTACTTGATCTCAATGTTCCTCATTCTCCTTCCGCTAACCATGAAATCAACCTAAACTTTCCACCTCCACCTTCCCCTGTTCTTGATTAAGAATTCACACCTTCTGCTTCTCCAAATGGTGGGTTACTTGATCTCAATGTTCTTTCTTCTCCTTCTGCTAACCATGAAATCAACCTCAACTTTCCACCTCCACCTTCCCCTGTTCTTGATCAAGAATTCACACCTCCAGCTTCTCTAAATGGTGGGTTACTTGAACTCATTGCTCCTCCTTCTCCTTCTGCTAACCATGAAATGAACCACAACTTTCCACCTCCACCTTCCCCTGTTCTTGATCAAGAATTCACACCTCCTGCTTCTCTAAATGGTGGGTTACATTATCACAATGCTCCTTCTTCTCCTTCTGCTAAACATGAAATCAACCTCAACTTTCCACCTCCAACATCCCCTGTTCTTGATCAAGAATTCACACCTCCTGCTTATCCTAATGGTGGGTTACTTTATCTCAATGCTCCTCCTTCTCCTTCTGCTAACAATGAAATCAACCTCAACTTTCCACCTCCAACTTCCCCTGTTCTTGATCAAGAATTCACACCTCCTGCTTCTCTAAATGGTGGGTTACTTGATCTCAATGCTCCTCCGTCTCCTTCTGCTAACCATGAAATCAACCTCAAATTTCCACCTCCACCTTCCCCTGTTCTTGATCAATAATTCACACCTCCTTCTTTTCCAAATAGTGGGTTACTTTATCTCAATGCTTCTCCTTCTCCTTCTTCTAACCATGAAATCAACCTCAACTTTCAACCTCCACCTTCCCCTATTCTTGATCAAGAATTCACACCTCCTGCTTCTATAAATTGTGGGTAACTTGATCTCAATGCTCCTTCTTCTCCTTCTTCTAACCATGAAATCAACCTAAACATTCCACCTCCACCTTCCCCTATTCTTGATCAAGAATTCACACCTCCTGCTTCTCTAAATGGTGGGTTACTTGATCTCAATGCTCCTCCTTCTCCTTTTGCTAACCATGAAATCAACCTTAGCTTTCCACCTCCACCTTCCCCTGTTCTTGATCAAGAATTCACACCTCCTGCTTCTCTAAATGGTGGGTTACTTGAGCTCAAGGCTCCTCCTTCTCCTTCTTCTAACCATGAAATCAACCTCAACATTCCACCTCGAACTTCCCCTGTTCTTGATCAAGAATTCATACCTCCTGCTTCTCTAAATGGTGGGTTACTTGATCTCAATGTTCCTCCTTCTCCTTCCGCTAACCATGAAATCAACCTAAACTTTACACCTCCACCTTCCCCTGTTCTTGATTAAGAATTCACACCTTCTGCTTCTCCAAATGGTGGGTTACTTGATCTCAATGTTCTTTCTTCTCCTTCTGCTAACCATGAAATCAACCTCAACTTTCCACCTCCACCTTCCCCTGTTCTTGATCAAGAATTCACACCTCCAACTTCTCTAAATGGTGGGTTACTTGAACTCAATGCTCCTCCTTCTCCTTCTGCTAACCATGATATGAACCACAACTTTCCACCTCCACATTCCCCTGTTCTTGATCAAGAATTCACACCTCCTGCTTCTCTAAATGGTGGGTTACTTGATCTCAATGCTCCTCCGTCTCCTTCTGCTAACCATGAAATCAACCTCAAATTTCCACCTCCACCTTCCCCTGTTCTAGATCAATAATTCACACCTCCTGCTTTTCCAAATGGTGGGTTACTTTATCTCAATGCTTCTTCTTCTACTTCTTCTAACCATGAAATCAACCTCAACTTTCAACCTCCACCTTCCCCTGTTTTTGATCAAGAATTCACACCTCCTGCTTCTCTAAATTGTGGGTAACTTGATCTCAATGCTCCTTCTTCTCCTTCTTCTAACCATGAAATCAACCTAAACATTCCACCTCCACCTTCCCCTATTCTTGATCAAGAATTCACACCTCCTGCTTCTCTAAATGGTGGGTTACTTGATCTCAATGCTCCTCCTTCTCGTTTTGCTAACCATGAAATCAACCTTAACTTTCCACCTCCACCTTCCCCTGTTCTTGATCAAGAATTCACAACTCCTGCTTCTCTAAATGGTGGGTTACTTGAGCTCAAGGCTCCTCTTTCTCCTTCTTCTAACCATGAAATCAACCTCAACATTCCACCTCCAACTTCCCCTGTTCTTGATCAAGAATTCATACCTCCTGCTTCTCTAAATGGTGGGTTACTTGATCTCAATGTTCCTCCTTTTCCTTCCGCTAACCATGAAATCAACCTAAACTTTCCACCTCCACCTTCCCCTGTTCTTGATTAAGAATTCACACCTTCTGCTTCTCCAAATGGTGGGTTACTTGATCTCAATGTTCTTTCTTCTCCTTCTGCTAACCATGAAATCAACCTCAACTTTCCACCTCCACCTTCCCCTGTTCTTGATCAAGAATTCACACCTCCAACTTCTCTAAATGGTGGGTTACTTGAACTCAATGCTCCTCCTTCTCCTTCTGCTAACCATGAAATGAACCACAACTTTCCACCTCCACATTCCCCTGTTCTTGATCAAGAATTCACACCTCCTGCTTCTCTAAATGGTGGGTTACTTGATCTCAATGCTCCTCCGTCTCCTTCTGCTAACCATGAAATCAACCTCAAATTTCCACCTCCACCTTCCCCTGTTCTTGATCAATAATTCACACCTCCTGCTTTTCCAAATGGTGGGTTACTTTATCTCAATGCTTCTTCTTCTACTTCTTCTAACCATGAAATCAACCTCAACTTTCAACCTCCACCTTCCCCTGTTTTTGATCAAGAATTCAC
Source organism: Lathyrus tuberosus (assembly GCA_022829125.1). Taxonomy (NCBI): domain Eukaryota; kingdom Viridiplantae; phylum Streptophyta; class Magnoliopsida; order Fabales; family Fabaceae; genus Lathyrus; species Lathyrus tuberosus. Next base: position 5,217,829 of record JALAZF010000315.1, on the reverse strand, counting down.
ACCTCCTGCTTCTCTAAATTGTGGGTAACTTGATCTCAATGCTCCTTCTTCTCCTTCTTCTAACCATGAAATCAACCTAAACATTCCACCTCCACCTTCCCCTATTCTTGATCAAGAATTCACACCTCCTGCTTCTCTAAATGGTGGGTTACTTGATCTCAATGCTCCTCCTTCTCGTTTTGCTAACCATGAAATCAACCTTAACTTTCCACCTCCACCTTCCCCTGTTCTTGATCAAGAATTCACAACTCCTGCTTCTCTAAATGGTGGGTTACTTGAGCTCAAGGCTCCTCTTTCTCCTTCTTCTAACCATGAAATCAACCTCAACATTCCACCTCCAACTTCCCCTGTTCTTGATCAAGAATTCATACCTCCTGCTTCTCTAAATGGTGGGTTACTTGATCTCAATGTTCCTCCTTCTCCTTCCGCTAACCATGAAATCAACCTAAACTTTCCACCTCCACCTTCCCCTGTTCTTGATTAAGAATTCACACCTTCTGCTTCTCCAAATGGTGGGTTACTTGATCTCAATGTTCTTTCTTCTCCTTCTGCTAACCATGAAATCAACCTCAACTTTCCACCTCCACCTTCCCCTGTTCTTGATCAAGAATTCACACCTCCAACTTCTCTAAATGGTTGGTTACTTGAACTCAATGCTCCTCCTTCTCCTTCTGCTAACCATGAAATGAACCACAACTTTCCACCTCCACATTCCCCTGTTCTTGATCAAGAATTCACACCTCCTGCTTCTCTAAATGGTGGGTTACTTGATCTCAATGCTCCTCCGTCTCCTTCTGCTAACCATGAAATCAACCTCAAATTTCCACCTCCACCTTCCCCTGTTCTTGATCAATAATTCACACCTCCTGCTTTTCCAAATGGTGGGTTACTTTATCTCAATGCTTCTTCTTCTACTTCTTCTAACCATGAAATCAACCTCAACTTTCAACCTCCACCTTCCCCTATTTTTGATCAAGAATTCACACCTCCTGCTTCTCTAAATTGTGGGTAACTTGATCTCAATGCTCCTTCTTCTCTTTCTTCTAACCATGAAATCAACCTAAACATTCCACCTCCACCTTCCCCTATTCTTGATCAAGAATTCACACCTCCTGCTTCTCTAAATGGTGGGTTACTTGATCTCAATGCTCCTCCTTCTCGTTTTGCTAACCAAGAAATCAACCTTAACTTTCCACCTCCACCTTCCCCTGTTCTTGATCAAGAATTCACAACTCCTGCTTCTCTAAATGGTGGGTTACTTGAGCTCAAGGCTCCTCTTTCTCCTTCTTCAAACCATGAAATCAACCTCAACATTCCACCTCCAACTTCCCCTGTTCTTGATCAAGAATTCATACCTCCTGCTTCTCTAAATGGTGGGTTACTTGATCTCAATGTTCCTCCTTCTCCTTCCGCTAACCATGAAATCAACCTAAACTTTCCACCTCCACCTTCCCCTGTTCTTGATTAAGAATTCACACCTTCTGCTTCTCCAAATGGTGGGTTACTTGATCTCAATGTTCTTTCTTCTCCTTCTGCTAACCATGAAATCAACCTCAACTTTCCACCTCCACCTTCCCCTGTTCTTGATCAAGAATTCACACCTCCAGCTTCTCTAAATGGTGGGTTACTTGAACTCATTGCTCCTCCTTCTCCTTCTGCTAACCATGAAATGAACCACAACTTTCCACCTCCACCTTCCCCTGTTCTTGATCAAGAATTCACACCTCCTGCTTCTCTAAATGGTGGGCTACTTTATCTCAATGCTCCTCCTTCTCCTTCTACAAACCATGAAATCAACCTCAACTTTCCACCTCCAACTTCCCCCATTCTTGATCAAGAATTCACACCTCATGCATCTCCAAATGGTGGGTTACTTGATCCCAATGTTCCTTCTTCTCCTATTGCTAACCATGAAATCAACCTCAACTTTCCACCTCCAACTTCCCCTGTTCTTGATCAAGAATTCACACCTCCTGCTTCTCTAAATGGTGGGTAACTTGATCTCAATGCTCCTCCTTCTCCTTCTGCAAACCATGAAATCAACCTCAAATTTCCACCTCCACCTTCCCCTGTTCTTGATCAAGAATTCACACCTCCTGCTTCTCTAAATGGTGGGTTACTTGATCTCAATGTTCCTCATTCTCCTTCTGCTAACCATGAAATCAACCTCAACCTTCCCTTGTTCTTGATCAAGAATTCACACCTCTTGCTTCTCCAAATGGTGGGTTACTTGATCTCAATGCTCCTTCTTCTCCTTCTGCTAACCATGAACTCAACCTCAACTTTCCACCTCTACCTTCCCCTGTTCTTGATCAAGAATTCACACCTCCTGCTTCTCCAAATGGTGGGTTACTTTATCTCAATGCTTCTACTTCTCCTTCTTCTAACCATGAAATCAACCTCAACTTTCCACCTCCACCTTCCCCTGTTCTTGATCAATAATTCACACCTTCTGCTTTTCCAAATGGTGGGTTACTTTTTCTCAATGCTCCTCCTTCTCCTTCTGCTAACCATGAAATCAACCTCAACTTTCCACCTCCACCTTCCCCTGTTCTTGATCAAGAATTCACACCTCCTGCTTCTCTAAATGGTGGGTAACTTGATCTCAATGTTCCTCCTTCTCCTTCTGCTAACCCTGAAATCAACCTCAACTTTCCACCTCCACCTTCCCCTGTTCTTTATTAAGAATTCACACCTCCTGCTTCTGCAAATGGTGGGTTACTTGATCTCAATGTTCCTTCTTCTCCTTCTGCTAACCATGAAATCAACCTCAACTTTCCACCTCCAACTTCCCCTTTTCTTGGTCAAGAATTCACTCCTTATGCTTCTCTAAATGGTGGGTTACTTGATCTCAATGCTCCTCCGTCTCCTTCTGCTAACCATGAAATCAACCTCAACTTTCCACCTCCAACTTCCCATGTTATTGATCAAGAATTCACAAATCCTGCTTCTCTAAATGGTGGGTTACTTGATCTCAATGTTCCTCTTTTTCCTTCTGCTAACCATGAAATCAACCTCAACTTTCCACCTCCACCTTCCCCTGTTCTTGATTAAGAATTCACATCTCCTGCTTCACCAAATGGTGGGTTACTTGATCTCAATGTTCCTTCTTCTCCTTATGCCAACCATGAAATCAACCTCAACTTTCCACCACCACCTTCCCCTGTTCTTGATCAAGAATTCACACCTTCTGCTTCTCCAAATGGTGGGTTACTTTATCTCAATGCTCCTTCTTCTCCTTATGCTAACCATGAAATCAACCTCAACTTTCCACCTCCAACTTCCCCTGTTCTTGATCAAGAATTCATACCTCCTGCTTCTCTAAATGGTGGGTTACTTGATCTCAATGTTCCTCCTTCTCCTTCCGCTAACCATGAAATCAACCTAAACTTTCCACCTCCACCTTCCCCTGTTCTTGATTAACAATTCACACCTTCTGCTTCTCCAAATGGTGGGTTACTTGATCTCAATGTTCTTTCTTCTCCTTCTGCTAACCATGAAATCAACCTCAACTTTCCACCTCCACCTTCCCCTGTTCTTGATCAAGAATTCACACCTCCAACTTCTCTAAATGGTGGGTTACTTGAACTCAATGCTCCTCCTTCTCCTTCTGCTAACCATGAAATGAACCACAACTTTCCACCTCCACATTCCCCTGTTCTTGATCAAGAATTCACACCTCCTGCTTCTCTAAATGGTGGGTTACTTGATCTCAATGCTCCTCCGTCTCCTTCTGCTAACCATGAAATCAACCTCAAATTTCCACCTCCACCTTCCCCTGTTCTTGATCAATAATTCACACCTCCTGCTTTTCCAAATGGTGGGTTACTTTATCTCAATGCTTCTTCTTCTACTTCTTCTAACCATGAAATCAACCTCAACTTTCAACCTCCACCTTCCCCTGTTTTTGATCAAGAATTCACACCTCCTGCTTCTCTAAATTGTGGGTAACTTGATCTCAATGCTCCTTCTTCTCCTTCTTCTAACCATGAAATCAACCTAAACATTCCACCTCCACCTTCCCCTATTCTTGATCAAGAATTCACACCTCCTGCTTCTCTAAATGGTGGGTTACTTGATCTCAATGCTCCTCCTTCTCGTTTTGCTAACCATGAAATCAACCTTAACTTTCCACCTCCACCTTCCCCTATTCTTGATCAAGAATTCACAACTCCTGCTTCTCTAAATGGTGGGTTACTTGAGCTCAAGGCTCCTCTTTGTCCTTCTTCTAACCATGAAATCAACCTCAACATTCCACCTCCAACTTCCCCTGTTCTTGATCAAGAATTCATACCTCCTGCTTCTCTAAATGGTGGGTTACTTGATCTCAATGTTCCTCCTTCTCCTTCCGCTAACCATGAAATCAACCTAAACTTTCCACCTCCACCTTCCCCTGTTCTTGATTAAGAATTCACACCTTCTGCTTCTCCAAATGGTGGGTTACTTGATCTCAATGTTCTTTCTTCTCCTTCTGCTAACCATGAAATCAACCTCAACTTTCCACCTCCACCTTCCCCTGTTCTTGATCAAGTATTCACACCTCCAGCTTCTCTAAATGGTGGGTTACTTGAACTCATTGCTCCTCCTTCTCCTTCTGCTAACCATGAAATGAACCACAACTTTCCACCTCCACCTTCCCCTGTTCTTGATCAAGAATTCACACCTCCTGCTTCTCTAAATGGTGGGCTACTTTATCTCAATGCTCCTCCTTCTCCTTCTACAAACCATGAAATCAACCTCAACTTTCCACCTCCAACTTCCCCCATTCTTGATCAAGAATTCACACCTCATGCTTCTCCAAATGGTGGGTTACTTGATCCCAATGTTCCTTCTTCTCCTATTGCTAACCATGAAATCAACCTCAACTTTCCACCTCCAACTTCCCCTGTTCTTGATCAAGAATTCACACCTCCTGCTTCTATAAATGGTGGGTAACTTGATCTCAATGCTCCTCCTTCTCCTTCTGCAAACCATGAAATCAACCTCAACTTTCCACCTCCACCTTCCCCTGTTCTTGATCAAGAATTCACACCTCCTGCTTCTCTAAATGGTGGGCTACTTTATCTCAATGCTCCTCCTTCTCCTTCTACAAACCATGAAATCAACCTCAACTTTCCACCTCCAACTTCCCCCATTCTTGATCAAGAATTCACACCTCATGCATCTCCAAATGGTGGGTTACTTGATCCCAATGTTCCTTCTTCTCCTATTGCTAACCATGAAATCAACCTCAACTTTCCACCTCCAACTTCCCCTGTTCTTGATCAAGAATTCACACCTCCTGCTTCTCTAAATGGTGGGTAACTTGATCTCAATGCTCCTCCTTCTCCTTCTGCAAACCATGAAATCAACCTCAAATTTCCACCTCCACCTTCCCCTGTTCTTGATCAAGAATTCACACCTCCTGCTTCTCTAAATGGTGGGTTACTTGATCTCAATGTTCCTCATTCTCCTTCTGCTAACCATGAAATCAACCTCAACCTTCCCTTGTTCTTGATCAAGAATTCACACCTCTTGCTTCTCTAAATGGTGGGTTACTTGATCTCAATGCTCCTTCTTCTCCTTCTGCTAACCATGAACTCAACCTCAACTTTCCACCTCTACCTTCCCCTGTTCTTGATCAAGAATTCACACCTCCTGCTTCTCCAAATGGTGGGTTACTTTATCTCAATGCTTCTACTTCTCCTTCTTCTAACCATGAAATCAACCTCAACTTTCCACCTCCACCTTCCCCTGTTCTTGATCAATAATTCACACCTTCTGCTTTTCCAAATGGTGGGTTACTTTTTCTCAATGCTCCTCCTTCTCCTTCTGCTAACCATGAAATCAACCTCAACTTTCCACCTCCACCTTCCCCTGTTCTTGATCAAGAATTCACACCTCCTGCTTCTCTAAATGGTGGGTAACTTGATCTCAATGTTCCTCCTTCTCCTTCTGCTAACCCTGAAATCAACCTCAACTTTCCACCTCCACCTTCCCCTGTTCTTTATTAAGAATTCACACCTCCTGCTTCTGCAAATGGTGGGTTACTTGATCTCAATGTTCCTTCTTCTCCTTCTGCTAACCATGAAATCAACCTCAACTTTCCACCTCCAACTTCCCCTTTTCTTGGTCAAGAATTCACACCTTATGCTTCTCTAAATGGTGGGTTACTTGATCTCAATGCTCCTCCGTCTCCTTCTGCTAACCATGAAATCAACCTCAACTTTCCACCTCCAACTTCCCATGTTATTGATCAAGAATTCACAAATCCTGCTTCTCTAAATGGTGGGTTACTTGATCTCAATGTTCCTCTTTTTCCTTCTGCTAACCATGAAATCAACCTGAACTTTCCACCTCCACCTTCCCCTGTTCTTGATTAAGAATTCACATCTCCTGCTTCACCAAATGGTGGGTTACTTGATCTCAATGTTCCTTCTTCTCCTTATGCCAACCATGAAATCAACCTCAACTTTCCACCACCACCTTCCCCTGTTCTTGATCAAGAATTCACACCTTCTGCTTCTCCAAATGGTGGGTTACTTTATCTCAATGCTCCTTCTTCTCCTTATGCTAACCATGAAATCAACCTCAACTTTCCACCTCCAACTTCCCCTGTTCTTGATCAAGAATTCATACCTCCTGCTTCTCTAAATGGTGGGTTACTTGATCTAAATGTTCCTCCTTCTCCTTCCGCTAACCATGAAATCAACCTAAACTTTCCACCTCCACCTTCCCCTGTTCTTGATTAAGAATTCACACCTTCTGCTTCTCCAAATGGTGGGTTACTTGATCTCAATGTTCTTTCTTCTCCTTCTGCTAACCATGAAATCAACCTCAACTTTCCACCTCCACCTTCCCCTGTTCTTGATCAAGAATTCACACCTCCAACTTCTCTAAATGGTGGGTTACTTGAACTCAATGCTCCTCCTTCTCCTTCTGCTAACCATGAAATGAACCACAACTTTCCACCTCCACATTCCCCTGTTCTTGATCAAGAATTCACACCTCCTGCTTCTCTAAATGGTGGGTTACTTGATCTCAATGCTCCTCCGTCTCCTTCTGCTAACCATGAAATCAACCTCAAATTTCCACCTCCACCTTCCCCTGTTCTTGATCAATAATTCACACCTCCTGCTTTTCCAAATGGTGGGTTACTTTATCTCAATGCTTCTTCTTCTACTTCTTCTAACCATGAAATCAACCTCAACTTTCAACCTCCACCTTCCCCTGTTTTTGATCAAGAATTCACACCTCCTGCTTCTCTAAATTGTGGGTAACTTGATCTCAATGTTCCTCCTTCTCCTTCTGCTAACCCTGAAATCAACCTCAACTTTCCACCTCCACCTTCCCCTGTTCTTTATTAAGAATTCACACCTCCTGCTTCTGCAAATGGTGGGTTACTTGATCTCAATGTTCCTTCTTCTCCTTCTGCTAACCATGAAATCAACCTCAACTTTCCACCTCCAACTTCCCCTTTTCTTGGTCAAGAATTCACACCTTATGCTTCTCTAAATGGTGGGTTACTTGATCTCAATGCTCCTCCGTCTCCTTCTGCTAACCATGAAATCAACCTCAACTTTCCACCTCCAACTTCCCATGTTATTGATCAAGAATTCACAAATCCTGCTTCTCTAAATGGTGGGTTACTTGATCTCAATGTTCCTCTTTTTCCTTCTGCTAACCATGAAATCAACCTCAACTTTCCACCTCCACCTTCCCCTGTTCTTGATTAAGAATTCACATCTCCTGCTTCACCAAATGGTGGGTTACTTGATCTCAATGTTCCTTCTTCTCCTTATGCCAACCATGAAATCAACCTCAACTTTCCACCACCACCTTCCCCTGTTCTTGATCAAGAATTCACACCTTCTGCTTCTCCAAATGGTGGGTTACTTTATCTCAATGCTCCTTCTTCTCCTTATGCTAACCATGAAATCAACCTCAACTTTCCACCTCCAACTTCCCCTGTTCTTGATCAAGAATTCATACCTCCTGCTTCTCTAAATGGTGGGTTACTTGATCTAAATGTTCCTCCTTCTCCTTCCGCTAACCATGAAATCAACCTAAACTTTCCACCTCCACCTTCCCCTGTTCTTGATTAAGAATTCACACCTTCTGCTTCTCCAAATGGTGGGTTACTTGATCTCAATGTTCTTTCTTCTCCTTCTGCTAACCATGAAATCAACCTCAACTTTCCACCTCCACCTTCCCCTGTTCTTGATCAAGAATTCACACCTCCAACTTCTCTAAATGGTGGGTTACTTGAACTCAATGCTCCTCCTTCTCCTTCTGCTAACCATGAAATGAACCACAACTTTCCACCTCCACATTCCCCTGTTCTTGATCAAGAATTCACACCTCCTGCTTCTCTAAATGGTGGGTTACTTGATCTCAATGCTCCTCCGTCTCCTTCTGCTAACCATGAAATCAACCTCATATTTCCACCTCCACCTTCCCCTGTTCTTGATCAATAATTCACACCTCCTGCTTTTCCAAATGGTGGGTTACTTTATCTCAATGCTTCTTCTTCTACTTCTTCTAACCATGAAATCAACCTCAACTTTCAACCTCCACCTTCCCCTGTTTTTGATCAAGAATTCACACCTCCTGCTTCTCTAAATTGTGGGTAACTTGATCTCAATGCTCCTTCTTCTCCTTCTTCTAACCATGAAATCAACCTAAACATTCCACCTCCACCTTCCCCTATTCTTGATCAAGAATTCACACCTCCTGCTTCTCTAAATGGTGGGTTACTTGATCTCAATGCTCCTCCTTCTCGTTTTGCTAACCATGAAATCAACCTTAACTTTCCACCTCCACCTTCCCCTGTTCTTGATCAAGAATTCACAACTCCTGCTTCTCTAAATGGTGGGTTACTTGAGCTCAAGGCTCCTCTTTGTCCTTCTTCTAACCATGAAATCAACCTCAACATTCCACCTCTAACTTCCCCTGTTCTTGATCAAGAATTCATACCTCCTGCTTCTCTAAATGGTGGGTTACTTGATCTCAATGTTCCTCCTTCTCCTTCCGCTAACCATGAAATCAACCTAAACTTTCCACCTCCACCTTCCCCTGTTCTTGATTAAGAATTCACACCTTCTGCTTCTCCAAATGGTGGGTTACTTGATCTCAATGTTCTTTCTTCTCCTTCTGCTAACCATGAAATCAACCTCAACTTTCCACCTCCACCTTCCCCTGTTCTTGATCAAGAATTCACACCTCCAGCTTCTCTAAATGGTGGGTTACTTGAACTCATTGCTCCTCCTTCTCCTTCTGCTAACCATGAAATGAACCACAACTTTCCACCTCCACCTTCCCCTGTTCTTGATCAAGAATTCACACCTCCTGCTTCTCTAAATGGTGGGCTACTTTATCTCAATGCTCCTCCTTCTCCTTCTACAAACCATGAAATCAACCTCAACTTTCCACCTCCAACTTCCCCCATTCTTGATCAAGAATTCACACCTCATGCTTCTCCAAATGGTGGGTTACTTGATCCCAATGTTCCTTCTTCTCCTATTGCTAACCATGAAATCAACCTCAACTTTCCACCTCCAACTTCCCCTGTTCTTGATCAAGAATTCACACCTCCTGCTTCTATAAATGGTGGGTAACTTGATCTCAATGCTCCTCCTTCTCCTTCTGCAAACCATGAAATCAACCTCAAATTTCCACCTCCACCTTCCCCTGTTCTTGATCAAGAATTCACACCTCCTGCTTCTCTAAATGGTGGGTTACTTGATCTCAATGTTCCTCATTCTCCTTCTGCTAACCATGAAATCAACCTCAACCTTCCCTTGTTCTTGATCAAGAATTCACACCTCTTGCTTCTCCAAATGGTGGGTTACTTGATCTCAATGCTCCTTCTTCTCCTTCTGCTAACCATGAACTCAACCTCAACTTTCCACCTCTACCTTCCCCTGTTCTTGATCAAGAATTCACACCTCCTGCTTCTCCAAATGGTGGGTTACTTTATCTCAATGCTTCTACTTCTCCTTCTTCTAACCATGAAATCAACCTCAACTTTCCACCTCCACCTTCCCCTGTTCTTGATCAATAATTCACACCTTCTGCTTTTCCAAATGGTGGGTTACTTTTTCTCAATGCTCCTCCTTCTCCTTCTGCTAACCATGAAATCAACCTCAACTTTCCACCTCCACCTTCCCCTGTTCTTGATCAAGAATTCACACCTCCTGCTTCTCTAAATGGTGGGTAACTTGATCTCAATGTTCCTCCTTCTCCTTCTGCTAACCCTGAAATCAACCTCAACTTTCCACCTCCACCTTCCCCTGTTCTTTATTAAGAATTCACACCTCCTGCTTCTGCAAATGGTGGGTTACTTGATCTCAATGTTCCTTCTTCTCCTTCTGCTAACCATGAAATCAACCTCAACTTTCCACCTCCAACTTCCCCTTTTCTTGGTCAAGAATTCACTCCTTATGCTTCTCAAAATGGTGGGTTACTTGATCTCAATGCTCCTCCGTCTCCTTCTGCTAACCATGAAATCAACCTCAACTTTCCACCTCCAACTTCCCATGTTATTGATCAAGAATTCACAAATCCTGCTTCTCTAAATGGTGGGTTACTTGATCTCAATGTTCCTCTTTTTCCTTCTGCTAACCATGAAATCAACCTCAACTTTCCACCTCCACCTTCCCCTGTTCTTGATTAAGAATTCACATCTCCTGCTTCTCTAAATGGTGGGTTACTTGATCTCAATGTTCCTTCTTCTCCTTATGCCAACCATGAAATCAACCTCAACTTTCCACCACCACCTTCCCCTGTTCTTGATCAAGAATTCACACCTTCTGCTTCTCCAAATGGTGGGTTACTTTATCTCAATGCTCTTTCTTCTCCTTATGCTAACCATGAAATCAACCTCAACTTTCCACCTCCAACTTCCCCTGTTCTTGATCAAGAATTCACACCTCCTGCTTCTCCTAATGGTGGGTTACTTTATCTCAATGCTCCTCCTTCTCCTTCTGCTAACAATGAAATCAACCTCAACTTTCCACCTCCAACTTCCCCTGTTCTTGATAAAGAATTCACACCTCCTGCTTCTCTAAATGGTGGGTTACTTTATCTCAATGCTCCTCCTTCTCCTTCTGCTAACCATGAAATCAACCTCAACTTTCCACCTCCACCATCCCCTGTTCTTGATCAAGAATTCACACCTCCTGCTTCTCTAATTGGTGGGTTACTTGATCTCAATGCTCCTCCTTCTCCTTCAGCTAACCATGAAACCAACCTCAACTTTCCACCTACACCTTCCCCTGTTCTTGACTAAGAATTCACACCACCTGCTTCTCCAAATGGTGGGTTACTTGATCTTAAAGTTCCTTCTTCTCCTACTGCTAACCATGAAATCAACCTCAACTTTCCACCTCCAACTTCCCCTGTTCTTGATCAAGAATTCACACCTCATGCTTCTCTAAATGGTGGGTTACTTGATCTCAATGCTCCTCCGTCTCCTTCTGCTAACCATGAAATCAACCTCAACTTTCCACCTCCAACTTCCCCTGTTCTTGATCAAGAATTCACACCTCCTGCTTCTCCAAATGGTGGGTTACTTTATCTCAATGCTTCTACTTCTCCTTCTGCTAACCATGAAATCAAACTAAACTTTCCACCTCCAACTTCCCCTGTTCTTGATCAAGAATTCACACCTCCTGCTTCTCTAAATGGTGGGTTACTTGATCTCAATGCTCCTCTGTCTCCTTCTGCTAACCATGAAATCAACCTCAACTTTCCACCTTCACCTTCCCCTGTTCTTGATCAAGAATTCACACCTCTTGCTTCTCTAAATGGTGGGTTACTTAATCTCAATGCTCCTCCTTCTCCTTCTGCTAACCATGAAATCAACCTCAACTTTCCACCTCCACCTTCCCCTGTTCTTAATTAAGAATTCACACCTCCTGCTTCTCTAAATAGTGGGTTACTTGATCTCAATGTTCCTCCTTCTCCTTCTGCTAACCATGAAATCAACCTCAACTTTCCACCTCCACCTTCCCCTATTCTGGATTAAGAATTCACACCTCATGCTTCTCCAAATGGTGGGTTACTTGATCTCAATGTTCCCTCTTCCCCTATTACTAACCATGAAATCAACCTCAACTTTCCACCTCCAACTTCCCCTGTTCTTGATCAAGAATTAACACCTCATGTTTCTCTAAATGGTGGGTTACTTGATCTCAATGCTCCTCCGTCTCCTTCTGCTAACCATGAAATCAACCTCAACTTTCCACCTCCAACTTCCCATGTTATTGATCAAGAATTCACAAATCCTGCTTCTCTAAATGGTGGGTTACTTGATCTCAATGTTCCTCTTTTTCCTTCTGCTAACCATGAAATCAACCTCAACTTTCCACCTCCACCTTCCCCTGTTCTTGATTAAGAATTCACATCTCCTGCTTCTCTAAATGGTGGGTTACTTGATCTCAATGTTCCTTCTTCTCCTTATGCCAACCATGAAATCAACCTCAACTTTCCACCACCACCTTCCCCTGTTCTTGATCAAGAATTCACACCTTCTGCTTCTCCAAATGGTGGGTTACTTTATCTCAATGCTCTTTCTTCTCCTTATGCTAACCATGAAATCAACCTCAACTTTCCACCTCCAACTTCCCCTGTTCTTGATCAAGAATTCACACCTCCTGCTTCTCCTAATGGTGGGTTACTTTATCTCAATGCTCCTCCTTCTCCTTCTGCTAACAATGAAATCAACCTCAACTTTCCACCTCCAACTTCCCCTGTTCTTGATAAAGAATTCACACCTCCTGCTTCTCTAAATGGTGGGTTACTTTATCTCAATGCTCCTCCTTCTCCTTCTGCTAACCATGAAATCAACCTCAACTTTCCACCTCCACCATCCCCTGTTCTTGATCAAGAATTCACACCTCCTGCTTCTCTAATTGGTGGGTTACTTGATCTCAATGCTCCTCCTTCTCCTTCAGCTAACCATGAAACCAACCTCAACTTTCCACCTCCACCTTCCCCTGTTCTTGACTAAGAATTCACACCACCTGCTTCTCAAAATGGTGGGTTACTTGATCTTAAAGTTCCTTCTTCTCCTACTGCTAACCATGAAATCAACCTCAACTTTCCACCTCCAACTTCCCCTGTTCTTGATCAAGAATTCACACCTCATGCTTCTCTAAATGGTGGGTTACTTGATCTCAATGCTCCTCCGTCTCCTTCTGCTAACCATGAAATCAACCTCAACTTTCCACCTCCAACTTCCCCTGTTCTTGATCAAGAATTCACACCTCCTGCTTCTCCAAATGGTGGGTTACTTTATCTCAATGCTTCTACTTCTCCTTCTGCTAACCATGAAATCAAACTAAACTTTCCACCTCCAACTTCCCCTGTTCTTGATCAAGAATTCACACCTCCTGCTTCTCTAAATGGTGGGTTACTTGATCTCAATGCTCCTCTGTCTCCTTCTGCTAACCATGAAATCAACCTCAACTTTCCACCTCCACCATCCCCTGTTCTTGATCAAGAATTCACACCTCCTGCTTCTCTAATTGGTGGGTTACTTGATCTCAATGCTCCTCCTTCTCCTTCAGCTAACCATGAAACCAACCTCAACTTTCCACCTACACCTTCCCCTGTTCTTGACTAAGAATTCACACCACCTGCTTCTCCAAATGGTGGGTTACTTGATCTTAAAGTTCCTTCTTCTCCTACTGCTAACCATGAAATCAACCTCAACTTTCCACCTCCAACTTCCCCTGTTCTTGATCAAGAATTCACACCTCATGCTTCTCTAAATGGTGGGTTACTTGATCTCAATGCTCCTCCGTCTCCTTCTGCTAACCATGAAATCAACCTCAACTTTCCACCTCCAACTTCCCCTGTTCTTGATCAAGAATTCACACCTCCTGCTTCTCCAAATGGTGGGTTACTTTATCTCAATGCTTCTACTTCTCCTTCTGCTAACCATGAAATCAAACTAAACTTTCCACCTCCAACTTCCCCTGTTCTTGATCAAGAATTCACACCTCCTGCTTCTCTAAATGGTGGGTTACTTGATCTCAATGCTCCTCTGTCTCCTTCTGCTAACCATGAAATCAACCTCAACTTTCCACCTTCACCTTCCCCTGTTCTTGATCAAGAATTCACACCTCTTGCTTCTCTAAATGGTGGGTTACTTAATCTCAATGCTCCTCCTTCTCCTTCTGCTAACCATGAAATCAACCTCAACTTTCCACCTCCACCTTCCCCTGTTCTTAATTAAGAATTCACACCTCCTGCTTCTCTAAATAGTGGGTTACTTGATCTCAATGTTCCTCCTTCTCCTTCTGCTAACCATGAAATCAACCTCAACTTTCCACCTCCACCTTCCCCTATTCTGGATTAAGAATTCACACCTCATGCTTCTCCAAATGGTGGGTTACTTGATCTCAATGTTCCCTCTTCCCCTATTACTAACCATGAAATCAACCTCAACTTTCCACCTCCAACTTCCCCTGTTCTTGATCAAGAATTAACACCTCATGTTTCTCTAAATGGTGGGTTACTTGATCTCAATGCTCCTCCGTCTCCTTCTGCTAACCATGAAATCAACCTCAACTTTCCACCTCCAACTTCCCATGTTATTGATCAAAAATTCACAAATCCTGCTTCTCTAAATGGTGGGTTACTTGATCTCAATGTTCCTCTTTTTCCTTCTGCTAACCATGAAATCAACCTCAACTTTCCACCTCCACCTTCCCCTGTTCTTGATTAAGAATTCACATCTCCTGCTTCTCTAAATGGTGGGTTACTTGATCTCAATGTTCCTTCTTCTCCTTATGCCAACCATGAAATCAACCTCAACTTTCCACCACCACCTTCCCCTGTTCTTGATCAAGAATTCACACCTTCTGCTTCTCCAAATGGTGGGTTACTTTATCTCAATGCTCTTTCTTCTCCTTATGCTAACCATGAAATCAACCTCAACTTTCCACCTCCAACTTCCCCTGTTCTTGATCAAGAATTCACACCTCCTGCTTCTCCTAATGGTGGGTTACTTTATCTCAATGCTCCTCCTTCTCCTTCTGCTAACAATGAAATCAACCTCAACTTTCCACCTCCAACTTCCCCTGTTCTTGATAAAGAATTCACACCTCCTGCTTCTCTAAATGGTGGGTTACTTTATCTCAATGCTCCTCCTTCTCCTTCTGCTAACCATGAAATCAACCTCAACTTTCCACCTCCACCATCCCCTGTTCTTGATCAAGAATTCACACCTCCTGCTTCTCTAATTGGTGGGTTACTTGATCTCAATGCTCCTCCTTCTCCTTCAGCTAACCATGAAACCAACCTCAACTTTCCACCTCCACCTTCCCCTGTTCTTGACTAAGAATTCACACCACCTGCTTCTCAAAATGGTGGGTTACTTGATCTTAAAGTTCCTTCTTCTCCTACTGCTAACCATGAAATCAACCTCAACTTTCCACCTCCAACTTCCCCTGTTCTTGATCAAGAATTCACACCTCATGCTTCTCTAAATGGTGGGTTACTTGATCTCAATGCTCCTCCGTCTCCTTCTGCTAACCATGAAATCAACCTCAACTTTCCACCTCCAACTTCCCCTGTTCTTGATCAAGAATTCACACCTCCTGCTTCTCCAAATGGTGGGTTACTTTATCTCAATGCTTCTACTTCTCCTTCTGCTAACCATGAAATCAAACTAAACTTTCCACCTCCAACTTCCCCTGTTCTTGATCAAGAATTCACACCTCCTGCTTCTCTAAATGGTGGGTTACTTGATCTCAATGCTCCTCTGTCTCCTTCTGCTAACCATGAAATCAACCTCAACTTTCCACCTTCACCTTCCCCTGTTCTTGATCAAGAATTCACACCTCTTGCTTCTCTAAATGGTGGGTTACTTAATCTCAATGCTCCTCCTTCTCCTTCTGCTAACCATGAAATCAACCTCAACTTTCCACCTCCACCTTCCCCTGTTCTTAATTAAGAATTCACACCTCCTGCTTCTCTAAATAGTGGGTTACTTGATCTCAATGTTCCTCCTTCTCCTTCTGCTAACCATGAAATCAACCTCAACTTTCCACCTCCACCTTCCCCTATTCTGGATTAAGAATTCACACCTCATGCTTCTCCAAATGGTGGGTTACTTGATCTCAATGTTCCTTCTTCCCCTATTACTAACCATGAAATCAACCTCAACTTTCCACCTCCAACTTCCCCTGTTCTTGATCAAGAATTAACACCTCATGTTTCTCTAAATGGTGGGTTACTTGATCTCAATGCTCCTCCGTCTTCTTCTGCTAACCATGAAATCAACCTCAACTTTCCACCTCCACCTTCCCCTGTTCTTGATCAAGAATTCACACCTCCTGCTTCTCTAAATGGTGGGTAACTTGATCTCAATGTTCCTCCTTCTCCTTCTGCTAACCCTGAAATCAACCTCAACTTTCCACCTCCACCTTCCCCTGTTCTTTATTAAGAATTCACACCTCCTGCTTCTGCAAATGGTGGGTTACTTGATCTCAATGTTCCTTCTTCTCCTTCTGCTAACCATGAAATCAACCTCAACTTTCCACCTCCAACTTCCCCTTTTCTTGGTCAAGAATTCACACCTTATGCTTCTCTAAATGGTGGGTTACTTGATCTCAATGCTCCTCCGTCTCCTTCTGCTAACCATGAAATCAACCTCAACTTTCCACCTCCAACTTCCCATGTTATTGATCAAGAATTCACACCTCCTGCTTCTCTAATTGGTGGGTTACTTGATCTCAATGCTCCTCCTTCTCCTTCAGTTAACCATGAAACCAACCTCAACTTTCCACCTCCACCTTCCCCTGTTCTTGATTAAGAATTCACATCTCCTGCTTCTCCAAATGGTGGGTTACTTGATCTCAATGTTCCTTCTTCTCCATATGCTAACCATGAAATGAACCTCAACTTTCCACCACCACCTTCCCCTGTTCTTGATCAAGAATTCACACTTCATGCTTCTCCAAATGGTGGGTTACTTTATCTCAATGCTCCTTCTTCTCCTTATGCTAACCATGAAATCAACCTCAACTTTCCACCTCCAACTTCCCCTGTTCTTGATCAAGAATTCACACCTCCTGCTTCTCCTAATGGTGGGTTACTTTATCTCAATGCTCCTCCTTCTCCTTCTGCTAACAATGAAATCAACCTCACCTTTCCACCTCCAACTTCCCCTGTTCTTGATCAAGAATTCACACCTCCTGCTTCTCTAAATGGTGAGTTACTTTATCTCAATGCTCCTCCTTCTCCTTCTGCTAACCATGAAATCAACCTCAACTTTCAACCTCCACCTTCCCCTGTTCTTGATCAAGAATTCACACCTCCTGCTTCTCTAATTGGTGGGTTACTTGATCTCAATGCTCCTCCTTCTCCTTCAGCTAACCATGAAACCAACCTCAACTTTCTACCTCCAACTTCCCCTGTTCTTGATCAAGAATTCACACCTCCTGCTTCTCTAAATGGTGGGTTACTTAATCTCAATGCTCCTCCTTCTCCTTCTGCTAACCATGAAATCAACTTCAACTTTCCACCTCCACCTTCCCCTGTTCTTAATTAAGAATTCACACCCCCTGCTTCTCTAAATAGTGGGTTACTTGATCTCAATGTTCCTCCTTCTCCTTCTGCTAACCATGAAATCAACCTCAACTTTCCACCTCCACCTTCCCCTGTTCTGGATTAAGAATTCACACCTCATGCTTCTCCAAATGGTGGGTTACTTGATCTTAATGTTCCTTCTTCTCCTATTGCTAACCATGAAATCAACCTCAACTTTCCACCTCCAACTTCCCCTATTCTTGATCAAGAATTCACACCTCATGCTTCTCTAAATGGTGGGTTACTTGATCTCAATGCTCCTCCGTCTTCTTCTACTAACCATGAAATCAACCTCAACATTCCACCTCCAACTTCCCCTGTTCTTGATCAAGAATTCATACCTCCTGCTTCTCTAAATGGTGGGTTACTTGATCTCAATGTTCCTCCTTCTCCTTTTGCTAACCATGAAATTAACCTCAACTTTCCACCTCCACCTTCCCCTGTTATTGATTAAGAATTCACACCTTCTGCTTCTCCAAATGGTGGGTTACTTGATCTCAATGCTTCTACTTCTCCTTCTGCTAACCATGAAATCAACCTCAACTTTCCACCACCACCTTCCCCTGTTCTTGATCAAGAATTCACACCTACTGCTTCTCTAAATGGTGGGTTACTTTATCTCAATGCTCCTCCTTCTCCTTCTGCTAACCATGAAATCAACCTCAACTTTCCACCTCCACCTTCCCCTGTTCTTGATCAAGAATTCACACCTCCTGCTTCTCTAATTGGTGGGTTACTTGATCTCAATGCTCCTCCTTCTCCTTCAGCTAACCATGAAACCAACCTCAACTTTCCACCTCCACCTTCCCCTTTTCTTGATTAAGAATTCACACCACCTGCTTCTCCAAATGGTGGGTTACTTGATCTCAATGCTCCTCCTTCTCCTTCAGCTAACCATGAAACCAACCTCAACTTTCCACCTCCACCTTCCCCTGTTCTTGATTAAGAAATCAGACCTCCTGCTTCTCTAATTGGTGGGTTACTTGATCTCAATGCTCCTCCTTCTCCTTCAGTTAACCATGAAACCAACCTCAACTTTCCACCTCCACCTTCCCCTGTTCTTGATTAAGAATTCACACCACCTGCTTCTCCAAATGGTGGGTTACTTGATCTTAATGTTCCTTCTTCTCCTACTGCTAACCATGAAATCAACCTCAACTTTCCACCTCCAACTTCCCCTGTTCTTGATCAAGAATTCATACCTCCTGCTTCTCTAAATGGTGGGTTACTTGATCTCACTGTTCCTCCTTCTCCTTCTGCTAACCATGAAATTAACCTCAACTTTCCACCTCCACCTTCCCCTGTTATTGATTAAGAATTCACACCTTCTGCTTCTCCAAATGGTGGGTTACTTGATCTCAATGATCCTTCTTCTCCTTCTGCTAACCATGAAATCAACCTCAACTTTCCACCACCACCTTCCCCTGTTCTTGATCAAGAATTCACACCTCCTGCTTCTCCAAATGGTGGGTTACTTTATCTCAATGCTCCTCCTTCTCCTTCTGCTTACCATGAACTCAACCTCAACTTTCCACCTCCAACTTCCCCTGTTCTTGATCAAGAATTCACACCTCCTGCTTCTCTAAATGGTGGGTTACTTTATCTCAATGCTCCTCCTTCTCCTTCTGCTAACCATGAAATCAACCTCAACATTCCACCTCCAACTTCCCCTGTTCTTGATCAAGAATTCATACCTCCTGCTTCTCTAAATGGTGGGTTAATTGATCTCAATGTTCCTCCTTCTCCTTCTGCTAACCATGAAATTAACCTCAACTTTCCACCTCCACCTTCCCCTGTTCTTGATCAAGAAATCACACCTCCTGCTTCTCTAAATTATGGGTAACTTAATCTCAAAGCTCCTCCTTCTCCTTCTGCTAACCATGAAATCAACCTCAACTTTCCACCTCCAACTTCCCCTGTTCTTGATAAAGAATTCACACCTCATGCTTCTCTAAATGGTGGGTTAATTGATCTCAATGCTCCTCCGTCTCCTTCTGCTAACCATGAAATCAACCTCAACTTTCCACCTCCAACTTCCCCTGTTCTTGTTCAAGAATTCACACCTCCTGCTTCTCCAAATGGTGGGTTACTTTATCTCAACGCTTCTACTTCTCCTTCTGCTAACCATGAAATCAAACTAAACTTTCCACCTCCAACTTCCCCTGTTCTTGATCAAGAATTCACACCTCCTGCTTCTCTAAATTGTGGGTTACTTGATCTCAATGCTCCTCTGTCTCCTTCTGCTAACCATGAAATCAACCTCAACTTTCCACCTTCACCTTCCCCTGTTCTTGATCAAGAATTCACACCTCCTGCTTCTCTAAATGGTGGGTTACTTAATCTCAATGCTCCTCCTTCTCCTTCTGCTAACCATGAAATCAACGTCAACTTTCCACCTCCACCTTCCCCTGTTCTTAATTAAGAATTCACACCTCCTGCTTCTCTAAATTATGGGTAACTTAATCTCAAAGCTCCTCCTTCTCCTTCTGCTAACCATGAAATCAACCTCAACTTTCCACCTCCAACTTCCCCTGTTCTTGATAAAGAATTCACACCTCATGCTTCTCTAAATTGTGGGTTACTTGATCTCAATGCTCCTCTGTCTCCTTCTGCTAACCATGAAATCAACCTCAACTTTCCACCTCCACCTTCCCCTGTTCTGGATTAAGAATTCACACCTCATGCTTCTCCAAATGGTGGGTTACTTGATCTCAATGTTCCTTCTTCTCCTATTGCTAACCATGAAATCAACCTCAACTTTCCACCTACAACTTCCCCTGTTCTTGATCAAGAATTCACACCTCATGCTTCTCTAAATGGTGGGTTACTTGATCTCAATGCTCCTCCGTCTTCTTCTGCTAACCATGAAATCAACCTCAACATTCCACCTCCAACTTCCCCTATTCTTGATCAAGAATTCATACCTCCTGCTTCTCTAAATGGTGGGTTACTTGATCTCAATGTTCCTCCTTCTCCTTCTGCTAACCATGAAATTAACCTCAACTTTCCACCTCCACCTTCCCCTGTTATTGATTAAGAATTCACACCTTCTGCTTCTCCAAATGGTGGGTTACTTGATCTCAATGTTCCTTCTTCTCCTTCTGCTAACCATGAAATCAACCTCAACTTTCCACCACCACCTTCCCCTGTTCTTGATCAAGAATTCACACCTCCTGCTTCTCCAAATGGTGGGTTACTTTATCTCAATGCTCCTCCTTCTCCTTCTGCTAACCATGAACTCAACCTCAACTTTCCACCTCCAACTTCCCCTGTTCTTGATCAAGAATTCACACCTCCTGCTTCTCCTAATGGTGGGTTACTTTATCTCAATGCTCCTCCTTCTCCTTCTGCTAACCATGAAATCAACCTCTACTTTCCACCTCTAACTTCCCCTGTTCTTGATCAAGAATTCACACCTCCTGCTTCTCTAAATGGTGGGTTACTTTATCTCAATGCTCCTCCTTCTCCTTCTGCTAACCATGAAATCAACCTCAACATTCCACCTCCAACTTCCCCTGTTCTTGATCAAGAATTCATACCTCCTGCTTCTCTAAATGGTGGGTTAATTGATCTCAATGTTCCTCCTTCTCCTTCTGCTAACCATGAAATTAACCTCAACTTTCCACCTCCACCTTCCCCTGTTCTTGATCAAGAAATCACACCTCCTGCTTCTCTAAATTATGGGTAACTTAATCTCAAAGCTCCTCCTTCTCCTTCTGCTAACCATGAAATCAACCTCAACTTTCCACCTCCAACTTCCCCTGTTCTTGATAAAGAATTCACACCTCATGCTTCTCTAAATGGTGGGTTACTTGATCTCAATGCTCCTCCGTCTCCTTCTGCTAACCATGAAATCAACCTCAACTTTCCACCTCCAACTTCCCCTGTTCTTGTTCAAGAATTCACACCTCCTGCTTCTCCAAATGGTGGGTTACTTTATCTCAACGCTTCTACTTCTCCTTCTGCTAACCATGAAATCAAACTAAACTTTCCACCTCCAACTTCCCCTGTTCTTGATCAAGAATTCACACCTCCTGCTTCTCTAAATTGTGGGTTACTTGATCTCAATGCTCCTCTGTCTCCTTCTGCTAACCATGAAATCAACCTCAACTTTCCACCTTCACCTTCCCCTGTTCTTGATCAAGAATTCACACCTCCTGCTTCTCTAAATGGTGGGTTACTTAATCTCAATGCTCCTCCTTCTCCTTCTGCTAACCATGAAATCAACCTCAACTTTCCACCTCCACCTTCCCCTGTTCTTAATTAAGAATTCACACCTCCTGCTTCTCTAAATAATGGGTTACTTGATCTCAATGTTCCTCCTTCTCCTTCTGCTAACCATGAAATCAACCTCAACTTTCCACCTCCACCTTCCCCTGTTCTGGATTAAGAATTCACACCTCATGCTTCTCCAAATGGTGGGTTACTTGATCTCAATGTTCCTTCTTCTCCTATTGCTAACCATGAAATCAACCTCAACTTTCCACCTCCAACTTCCCCTGTTCTTGATCAAGAATTCACACCTCATGCTTCTCTAAATGGTGGGTTACTTGATCTCAATGCTCCTCCATCTTCTTCTGCTAACCATGAAATCAACCTCAACATTCCACCTCCAACTTCCCATGTTCTTGATCAAGAATTCATACCTCCTGCTTCTCTAAATGGTGGGTTACTTGATCTCAATGTTCCTCCTTCTCCTTCTGCTAACCATGAAATTAACCTCAACTTTCCACCTCCACCTTCCCCTGTTATTGATTAAGAATTCACACATTCTGCTTCTCCAAATGGTGGGTTCCTTGATCTCAATGTTCCTTCTTCTCCTTCTGCTAACCATGAAATCAACCTCAACTTTCCACCACCACCTTCCCCTATTCTTGATCAAGAATTCACACCTCCTGCTTCTCCAAATGGTGATTTACTTTATCTCAATGCTCCTCCTTCTCCTTCTGCTAACCATGAACTCAACCTCAACTTTCCACCTCCAACTTCCCCTGTTCTTGATCAAGAATTCACACCTCCTGCTTCTCCTAATGGTGGGTTACTTTATCTCAATGCTCCTCCTTCTCCTTCTGCTAACCATGAAATCAACCTCTACTTTCCACCTCTAACTTCCCCTGTTCTTGATCAAGAATTCACACCTCCTGCTTCTCTAAATGGTGGGTTACTTTATCTCATTGCTCCTCCTTCTCCTTCTGCTAACCATGAAATCAACCTCAACATTCCACCTCCAACTTCCCCTGTTCTTGATCAAGAATTCATACCTCCTGCTTCTCTAAATGGTGGGTTAATTGATCTCAATGTTCCTCCTTCTCCTTCTGCTAACCATGAAATTAACCTCAACTTTCCACCTCCACCTTCCCCTGTTCTTGATCAAGAAATCACACCTCCTGCTTCTCTAAATTATGGGTAACTTAATCTCAAAGCTCCTCCTTCTCCTTCTGCTAACCATGAAATCAACCTCAACTTTCCACCTCCAACTTCCCCTGTTCTTGATAAAGAATTCACACCTCATGCTTCTCTAAATTGTGGGTTACTTGATCTCAATGCTCCTCTGTCTCCTTCTGCTAACCATGAAATCAACCTCAACTTTCCACCTCCACCTTCCCCTGTTCTGGATTAAGAATTCACACCTCATGCTTCTCCAAATGGTGGGTTACTTGATCTCAATGTTCCTTCTTCTCCTATTGCTAACCATGAAATCAACCTCAACTTTCCACCTACAACTTCCCCTGTTCTTGATCAAGAATTCACACCTCATGCTTCTCTAAATGGTGGGTTACTTGATCTCAATGCTCCTCCGTCTTCTTCTGCTAACCATGAAATCAACCTCAACATTCCACCTCCAACTTCCCCTATTCTTGATCAAGAATTCATACCTCCTGCTTCTCTAAATGGTGGGTTACTTGATCTCAATGTTCCTCCTTCTCCTTCTGCTAACCATGAAATTAACCTCAACTTTCCACCTCCACCTTCCCCTGTTATTGATTAAGAATTCACACCTTCTGCTTCTCCAAATGGTGGGTTACTTGATCTCAATGTTCCTTCTTCTCCTTCTGCTAACCATGAAATCAACCTCAACTTTCCACCACCACCTTCCCCTGTTCTTGATCAAGAATTCACACCTCCTGCTTCTCCAAATGGTGGGTTACTTTATCTCAATGCTCCTCCTTCTCCTTCTGCTAACCATGAACTCAACCTCAACTTTCCACCTCCAACTTCCCCTGTTCTTGATCAAGAATTCACACCTCCTGCTTCTCCTAATGGTGGGTTACTTTATCTCAATGCTCCTCCTTCTCCTTCTGCTAACCATGAAATCAACCTCTACTTTCCACCTCTAACTTCCCCTGTTCTTGATCAAGAATTCACACCTCCTGCTTCTCTAAATGGTGGGTTACTTTATCTCAATGCTCCTCCTTCTCCTTCTGCTAACCATGAAATCAACCTCAACATTCCACCTCCAACTTCCCCTGTACTTGATCAAGAATTCATACCTCCTGCTTCTCTAAATGGTGGGTTAATTGATCTCAATGTTCCTCCTTCTCCTTCTGCTAACCATGAAATTAACCTCAACTTTCCACCTCCACCTTCCCCTGTTCTTGATCAAGAAATCACACCTCCTGCTTCTCTAAATTATGGGTAACTTAATCTCAAAGCTCCTCCTTCTCCTTCTGCTAACCATGAAATCAACCTCAACTTTCCACCTCCAACTTCCCCTGTTCTTGATAAAGAATTCACACCTCATGCTTCTCTAAATGGTGGGTTACTTGATCTCAATGCTCCTCCGTCTCCTTCTGCTAACCATGAAATCAACCTCAACTTTCCACCTCCAACTTCCCCTGTTCTTGTTCAAGAATTCACACCTCCTGCTTCTCCAAATGGTGGGTTACTTTATCTCAACGCTTCTACTTCTCCTTCTGCTAACCATGAAATCAAACTAAACTTTCCACCTCCAACTTCCCCTGTTCTTGATCAAGAATTCACACCTCCTGCTTCTTTAAATTGTGGGTTACTTGATCTCAATGCTCCTCTGTCTCCTTCTGCTAACCATGAAATCAACCTCAACTTTCCACCTTCACCTTCCCCTGTTCTTGATCAAGAATTCACACCTCCTGCTTCTCTAAATGGTGGGTTACTTAATCTCAATGCTCCTCCTTCTCCTTCTGCTAACCATGAAATCAACCTCAACTTTCCACCTCCACCTTCCCCTGTTCTTAATTAAGAATTCACACCTCCTGCTTCTCTAAATAGTGGGTTACTTGATCTCAATGTTCCTCCTTCTCCTTCTGCTAACCATGAAATCAACCTCAACTTTCCACCTCCACCTTCCCCTATTCTGGATTAAGAATTCACACCTCATGCTTCTCCAAATGGTGGGTTACTTGATCTCAATGTTCCTTCTTCTCCTATTGCTAACCATGAAATCAACCTCAAATTTCCACCTCCAACTTCCCCTGTTCTTGATCAAGAATTCACACCTCATGCTTCTCTAAATGGTGGGTTACTTGATCTCAATGCTCCTCCATCTTCTTCTGCTAACCATGAAATCAACCTCAACATTCCACCTCCAACTTCCCATGTTCTTGATCAAGAATTCATACCTCCTGCTTCTCTAAATGGTGGGTTACTTGATCTCAATGTTCCTCCTTCTCCTTCTGCTAACCATGAAATTAACCTCAACTTTCCACCTCCACCTTCCCCTGTTATTGATTAAGAATTCACACATTCTGCTTCTCCAAATGGTGGGTTCCTTGATCTCAATGTTCCTTCTTCTCCTTCTGCTAACCATGAAATCAACCTCAACTTTCCACCACCACCTTCCCCTATTCTTGATCAAGAATTCACACCTCCTGCTTCTCCAAATGGTGATTTACTTTATCTCAATGCTCCTCCTTCTCCTTCTGCTAACCATGAACTCAACCTCAACTTTCCACCTCCAACTTCCCCTGTTCTTGATCAAGAATTCACACCTCCTGCTTCTCCTAATGGTGGGTTACTTTATCTCAATGCTCCTCATTCTCCTTCTGCTAAATATGAAATCAACCTCTACTTTCCACCTCTAACTTCCCCTATTCTTGATCAAGAATTCACACCTCCTGCTTCTCTAAATGGTGGGTTACTTTATCTCAATGCTCCTCCTTCTCCTTCTGCTAGCCATGAAATCAACCTCAACATTCCACCTCCAACTTACCCTGTTCTTGATCAAGAATTCATACCTCCTGCTTCTCTAAATGGTGGGTTAATTGATCTCAATGTTCCTCCTTCTCCTTCTGCTAACCATGAAATTAACCTCAACTTTCCACCTCCACCTTCCCCTGTTCTTGATCAAGAATTCACACCTCCTGTTTCTCTAAATTAGGGGTAACTTGTTCTCAATGCTCCTCCTTCTCCTTCTGCTAACCATGAAATCAACCTCAACTTTCCACCTCCACCTTCCCCTATTCTTGATCAAGAATTCACACCTCCAGCTTCTCTAATTGGTGGGGTAATTGAACTTAATGCTCCTCATTCTCCTTCTGCTAACCTTATAATGAACCTCAACTTTACACCTCCACCTTCCCCTGTTCTTGATCAAGAATTCACACCTCCTGCTTCTCTAAATGGTGGGTTACTTTATCTCAATGCTCCTCCTTCTCCTTCTGCTAACCATGAAATCAACCTCAACTTTTCACCTAAAACTTCCCCTATTCTTGTTCAAGAATTCACACCTCTTGCTTCTCTAAATTATGGGTAACTTGATCTTAATGCTCCTCCTTCTCCTTCTGCTAACCATGAAATCAACCTCAACTTTCCACCTCCACCTTCCCCTGTTCTTAATTAAGAATTCACACCTCCTGCTTCTCTAAATAGTGGGTTACTTGATCTCAATGTTCCTCCTTCTCCTTCTGCTAACCATGAAATCAACCTCAACTTTCCACCTCCACCTTCCCCTGTTCTGGATTAAGAATTCACACCTCATGCTTCTCCAAATGGTGGGTTACTTGATCTCAATGTTCCTTCTTCTCCTATTGCTAACCATGAAATCAACCTCAACTTTCCACCTCCAACTTCCCCTGTTCTTGATCAAGAATTCACACCTCATGCTTCTCTAAATGGTGGGTTACTTGATCTCAATGCTCCTCCGTCTTCTTCTGCTAACCATGAAATCAACCTCAACATTCCACCTCCAACTTCCCCTATTCTTGATCAAGAATTCATACCTCCTGCTTCTCTAAATGGTGGGTTACTTGATCTCAATGTTCCTCCTTCTCCTTCTGCTAACCATGAAATTAACCTCAACTTTCCACCTCCACCTTCCCCTGTTATTGATTAAGAATTCACACCTTCTGCTTCTCCAAATGGTGGGTTACTTGATCTCAATGTTCCTTCTTCTCCTTCTGCTAACCATGAAATCAACCTCAACTTTCCACCACCACCTTCCCCTGTTCTTGATCAAGAATTCACACCTCCTGCTTCTCCAAATGGTGATTTACTTTATCTCAATGCTCCTCCTTCTCCTTCTGCTAACCATGAACTCAACCTCAACATTCCACCTCCAACTTCCCCTGTTCTTGATCAAGAATTCACACCTCCTGCTTCTCCTAATGGTGGGTTACTTTATCTCAATGCTCCTCATTCTCCTTCTGCTAAATATGAAATCAACCTCTACTTTCCACCTCTAACTTCCCCTGTTCTTGATCAAGAATTCACACCTCCTGCTTCTCTAAATGGTGGGTTACTTTATCTCAATGCTCCTCCTTCTCCTTCTGCTAGCCATGAAATCAACCTCAACATTCCACCTCCAACTTACCCTGTTCTTGATCAAGAATTCATACCTCCTGCTTCTCTAAATGATGGGTTAATTGATCTCAATGTTCCTCCTTCTCCTTCTGCTAACCATGAAATTAACCTCAACTTTCCACCTCCACCTTCCCCTGTTCTTGATCAAGAATTCACACCTCCTGCTTCTCTAAATTAGGGGTAACTTGATCTCAATGCTCCTCCTTCTCCTTCTGCTAACCATGAAATCAACCTCAACTTTCCACCTCCACCTTCCCCTATTCTTGATCAAGAATTCACACCTCCAGCTTCTCTAAATGGTGGGGTAATTGAACTTAATGCTCCTCATTCTCCTTCTGCTAACCTTATAATGAACCTCAACTTTACACCTCCACCTTCCCCTGTTCTTGATCAAGAATTCACACCTCCTGCTTCTCTAAATTATGGGTAACTTGATCTTAATGCTCCTCCTTCTCCTTCTGCTAACCATGAAATCAACCTCAACTTTCCACCTCCACCTTCCCCTGTTCTTAATTAAGAATTCACACCTCCTGCTTCTCTAAATAGTGGGTTACTTGAACTCAATGTTCCTCCTTCTCCTTCTGCTAACCATGAAATCAACCTCAACTTTCCACCTCCACCTTCCCCTGTTCTGGATTAAGAATTCACACCTCATGCTTCTCCAAATGGTGGGTTACTTGATCTCAATGTTCCTTCTTCTCCTATTACTAACCATGAAATCAACCTCAACTTTCCACCTCCAACTTCCCCTGTTCTTGATCAAGAATTCACACCTCATGCTTCTCTAAATGGTGGGTTACTTGATCTCAATGCTCCTCCGTCTTCTTCTGCTAACCATGAAATCAACCTCAACATTCCACCTCCAACTTCCCCTATTCTTGATCAAGAATTCATACCTCCTGCTTCTCTAAATGGTGGGTTACTTGATCTCAATGTTCCTCCTTCTCCTTCTACTAACCATGAAATTAACCTCAACTTTCCACCTCCACCTTCCCCGGTTATTGATTAAGAATTCACACCTTCTGCTTCTCCAAATGGTGGGTTACTTGATCTCAATGTTCCTTCTTCTCCTTCTGCTAACCATGAAATCAACCTCAACTTTCCACCACCACCTTCCCCTGTTCTTGATCAAGAATTCACACCTCCTGCTTCTCCAAATGGTGATTTACTTTATCTCAATGCTCCTCCTTCTCCTTCTGCTAACCATGAACTCAACCTCAACATTCCACCTCCAACTTCCCCTGTTCTTGATCAAGAATTCACACCTCCTGCTTCTCCTAATGGTGGGTTACTTTATCTCAATGCTCCTCATTCTCCTTCTGCTAAATATGAAATCAACCTCTACTTTCCACCTCTAACTTCCCCTGTTCTTGATCAAGAATTCACACCTCCTGCTTCTCTAAATGGTGGGTTACTTTATCTCAATGCTCCTCCTTCTCCTTCTGCTAGCCATGAAATCAACCTCAACATTCCACCTCCAACTTACCCTGTTCTTGATCAAGAATTCATACCTCCTGCTTCTCTAAATGATGGGTTAATTGATCTCAATGTTCCTCCTTCTCCTTCTGCTAACCATGAAATTAACCTCAACTTTCCACCTCCACCTTCCCCTGTTCTTGATCAAGAATTCACACCTCCTGCTTCTCTAAATTAGGGGTAACTTGATCTCAATGCTCCTCCTTCTCCTTCTGCTAACCATGAAATCAACCTCAACTTTCCACCTCCACCTTCCCCTATTCTTGATCAAGAATTCACACCTCCAGCTTCTCTAAATGGTGGGGTAATTGAACTTAATGCTCCTCATTCTCCTTCTGCTAACCTTATAATGAACCTCAACTTTACACCTCCACCTTCCCCTGTTCTTGATCAAGAATTCACACCTCCTGCTTCTCTAAATGGTGGGTTACTTTATCTCAATGCTCCTCCTTCTCCTTCTGCTAACCATGAAATCAACCTCAACTTTTCACCTCCAATTTCCCCTATTCTTGTTCAAGAATTCACACCTCTTGCTTCTCTAAATTATGGGTAACTTAATCTTAATGCTCCTCCTTCTCCTTCTGCTAACCATGAAATCAACCTCAACTTTCCACCTCCACCTTCCCCTGTTCTTAATTAAGAATTCACACCTCCTGCTTCTCTAAATAGTGGGTTACTTGATCTCAATGTTCCTCCTTCTCCTTCTGCTAACCATGAAATCAACCTCAACTTTCCACCTCCACCTTCCCCTGTTCTGGATTAAGAATTCACACCTCATGCTTCTCCAAATGGTGGGTTACTTGACCTCAATGTTCCTTCTTCTCCTATTGCTAACCATGAAATCAACCTCAACTTTCCACCTCCAACTTCCCCTGTTCTTGATCAAGAATTCACACCTCATGCTTCTCTAAATGGTGGGTTACTTGATCTCAATGCTCCTCCATCTTCTTCTGCTAACCATGAAATCAACCTCAACATTCCACCTCCAACTTACCCTGTTCTTGATCAAGAATTCATACCTCCTGCTTCTCTAAATGGTGGGTTAATTGATCTCAATGTTCCTCCTTCTCCTTCTGCTAACCATGAAATTAACCTCAACTTTCCACCTCCACCTTCCCCTGTTCTTGTTCAAGAATTCACACCTCCTGCTTCTCTAAATTAGGGGTAACTTGATCTCAATGCTCCTCCTTCTCCTTCTGCTAACCATGAAATCAACCTCAACTTTCCACCTCCACCTTCCCCTATTCTTGATCAAGAATTCACACCTCCAGCTTCTCTAAATGGTGGGGTAATTGAACTTAATGCTCCTCATTCTCCTTCTGCTAACCTTATAATGAACCTCAACTTTACACCTCCACCTTCCCCTGTTCTTGATCAAGAATTCACACCTCCTGCTTCTCTAAATGGTGGGTTACTTTATCTCAATGCTCCTCCTTCTCCTTCTGCTAACCATGAAATCAACCTCAACTTTTCACCTCCAACTTCCCCTATTCTTGTTCAAGAATTCACACCTCTTGCTTCTCTAAATTATGGGTAACTTGATCTTAATGCTCCTCCTTCTCCTTCTGCTAACCATGAAATCAACCTTAACTTTCCACCTCCAATTTCCCTTGTTCTTGATCAAGAATTCACACCTCATGCTTCTCTAAATGGTGGGTTACTTGATCGCAATGCTCCTCCGTCTCCTTCTGCTAACCATGAAATCAACCTCAACTTTCCACCTCCAACTTCCCCTGTTCTTGATCAAGAATTCACACCTCCTGCTTCTCCAAATGGTGGGTTACTTTATCTCAATGCTTCTACTTCTCCTTCTGCTAACCATGAAATCAAACTAAACTTTCCACCTTGACCTTCCCCTGTTCTTGATCAAGAATTCACACCTCCTGCTTCTCTAAATGGTGGGTTACTTAATCTCAATGCTCCTCCTTCTCCTTCTGCTAACCATGAAATCAACCTCAACTTTCCACTTCCACCTTCCCCCTGTTCTTAATCAAGAATTCACACTTCCTGCTTCTCTAAATAGTGGGTTACTTGATCTCAATGTTCCTCCTTCTCCTTCTGCTAACCATGAAATCAACCTCAACTTTCCACCTCCACCTTCCTCTGTTCTTGATTAAGAATTCACAACTCATGCTTCTCCAAATGGTGGGTTACTTGATCTCAATGTTCCTTCTTCTCCTATTGCTAACCATGAAATCAACCTCAACTTTCCACCTCCAACTTCCCCTGTTCTTGATCAAGAATTCACACCTCATGCTTCTCTAAATGGTGGGTTACTTGATCTCAATGCTCCTCCGTCTCCTTCTGCTAACCATGAAATCAACCTCAACATTCCACCTCTAACTTCCCCTATTCTTGATCAAGAATTCATACCTCCTACTTCTCTAAATGGTGGGTTACTTGATCTCAATGTTCCTCCTTCTCCTTCTGCTAACCATGAAATTAACCTCAACATTCGACCTCCACCTTCCCCTGTTATTGATTAAGAATTCACACCTTCTACTTCTCCAAATGGTGGGTTACTTGATCTCAATGTTCCTTCTTCTCCTTCTGTTAACCATGAAATCAACCTCAACTTTCCTCCACCACCTTCCCCTGTTCTTGATCAAGAATTCACACCTCCTGCTTCTCCAAATGGTGGGTTACTTTATCTCAATGCTCCTCCTTCTCCTTCGGCTAACCATGAACTCAACCTCAACTTTCCACCTCCAACTTCCCCTGTTCTTGATCAAGAATTCACACCTACTGCTTCTCCTAATGGTGGGTTACTTTATCTCAATGCTCCTCCTTCTCCATCTTCTAACCATGAAATCAACCTCTACTTTCCACCTCTAACTTCCCCTGTTCTTGATCAAGAATTCACACCTCCTGATTCTCTAAATGGTGGGTTGCTTTACCTCAATGCTCCTCCTTCTCCTTCTGCTAACCATGAAATCAACCTCAACATTCCACCTCCAACTTCCCCTGTTCTTGATCAAGAATTCATACCTCCTGCTTCTCTAAATGGTGGGTTAATTGATCTCAATGTTCCTCCTTCTCCTTCTGCTAACCATGAAATTAACCTCAACTTTCCACCTCCACCTTCCCCTTTTCTTGATCAAGAATTCACACCTCCTGCTTCTCTAAATTGTGGGTAACTTGATATCAATGCTCCTCCTTCTCCTTCTGCTAACCATGAAATCAACCTCAACTTTCCACCTCCACCTTCCCCTGTTCTTGATCAAGAATTCACACCTCCAGGTTCTCTAAATGGTGGGGTACTTGAACTTAATGCTCCTCCTTCTCCTTCTGCTAACCATGAAATGAACCTCAACTTTCCACCTCCACCTTCCCCTGTTCTTGATCAAGAATTCACACCTCCTGCTTCTCTAAATGGTGGGTTACTTTATCTCAATGCTCCTCCTTCTCCTTTTGCTAACCATGAAATCAACCTCAACTTTCCACCTCCAACTTCCCCTATTCTTGATCAAGAATTCACACCTCTTGCTTCTCTAAATTGTGGGTAACTTGATCTCAATGCTCCTCCTTCTCCTTCTGCTAACCATGAAATCAACCTCAACTTTCCACCTCCAATTTCCCTTGTTCTTGATCAAGAATTCACACCTCATGCTTCTCTAATTGGTGGGTTACTTGATCTCAATGCTCCTCCGTCTCCTTCTGCTAACCATGAAATCAACCTCAACTTTCCACCTCCAACTTCCCCTGTTCTTGATCAAGAATTCACACCTCCTGCTTCTCCAAATGGTGGGTTACTTTATCTCAATGCTTCTTCTTCTCCTTCTGCTAACCATGAATTCAAACTAAACTTTCCACCTCCAACTTCCCCAGTTCTTGATCAAGAATTCACACCTCCTGCTTCTCTATGATGGATTACTTGATCTCAATGCTCCTCCGTCTCCTTCTGCTAACCCTGAAATCAACCTCAACTTTCCACCTTCACCTTCCCCTGTTCTTGATCAAGAATTCACACCTCCTGCTTCTCTAAATGGTGGGTTACTTAATCTCAATGCTCCTCCTTCTCCTTCTACTAACCATGAAATCAACCTCAGCTTTCCACCTCCACCTTCCCCTGTTCTTAATCAAGAATTCACACCTCCTGCTTCTCTAAATAGTGGGTTACTTGATCTCAATGTTCCTCCTTCTCCTTCTGCTAACCATGAAATTAACCTCAACTTTCCACCTCCACCTTCCCCTGTTCTTGATCAAGAATTCACACCTCCTGCTTCTCTAAATTGTGGGTAACTTGATATCAATGCTCCTCCTTCTCCTTCTGCTAACCATGAAATCAACCTCAACTTTCCACCTCCACCTTCCCCTGTTCTTGATCAAGAATTCACACCTCCAGGTTCTCTAAATGGTGGGGTACTTGAACTTAATGCTCCTCCTTCTCCTTCTGCTAACCATGAAATGAACCTCAACTTTCCACCTCCACCTTCCCCTGTTCTTGATCAAGAATTCACACCTCCTGCTTCTCTAAATGGTGGGTTACTTTATCTCAATGCTCCTCCTTCTCCTTTTGCTAACCATGAAATCAACCTCAACTTTCCACCTCCAACTTCCCCTATTCTTGATCAAGAATTCACACCTCTTGCTTCTCTAAATTGTGGGTAACTTGATCTCAATGCTCCTCCTTCTCCTTCTGCTAACCATGAAATCAACCTCAACTTTCCACCTCCAATTTCCCTTGTTCTTGATCAAGAATTCACACCTCATGCTTCTCTAATTGGTGGGTTACTTGATCTCAATGCTCCTCCGTCTCCTTCTGCTAACCATGAAATCAACCTCAACTTTCCACCTCCAACTTCCCCTGTTCTTGATCAAGAATTCACACCTCCTGCTTCTCCAAATGGTGGGTTACTTTATCTCAATGCTTCTTCTTCTCCTTCTGCTAACCATGAATTCTAACTAAACTTTCCACCTCCAACTTCCCCAGTTCTTGATCAAGAATTCACACCTCCTGCTTCTCTAAATGATGGATTACTTGATCTCAATGCTCCTCCGTCTCCTTCTGCTAACCCTGAAATCAACCTCAACTTTCCACCTTCACCTTCCCCTGTTCTTGATCAAGAATTCACACCTCCTGCTTCTCTAAATGGTGGGTTGCTTAATCTCAATGCTCCTCCTTCTCCTTCTACTAACCATGAAATCAACCTCAGCTTTCCACCTCCACCTTCCCCTGTTCTTAATCAAGAATTCACACCTCCTGCTTCTCTAAATAGTGGGTTACTTGATCTCAATGTTCCTCCTTCTCCTTCTGCTAACCATGAAATCAACCTCAACTTTCCACCTCCACCTTCCCCTGTTCTTGATTAAGAATTCACACCTCATGCTTCTCCAAATGGTGGGTTACTTGATCTCAATGTTCCTTCTTCTCCTATTGCTAACCATGAAATCAACCACAACTTTCCATCTCCAACTTCCCCTGTTCTTGATCAAGAATTCACACCTCATGCTTCTCTAAATGGTGTGTTACTTGATCTCAATGCTCCTCCGTCTCCTTCTGCTAACCATGAAATCAACCTCAACATTCCACCTCTAACTTCCCCTGTTCTTGATAAAGAATTCATACCTCCTGCTTCTATAAATGGTGGGTTACTTGATCTCAATGTTCCTCCTTCTCCTTCTGCTAACCATGAAATTAACCTCAACATTCGACCTCCACCTTCCCCTGTTATTGATTAAGAATTCACACCTTCTGCTTCTCCAAATGGTGGATTACTTGATCTCAATGTTCCTTCTTCTCCTTCGGCTAACCATGAAATCAACCTCAACTTTCCACCACAACCTTCCCCTGTTCTTGATCAAGAATTCACACCTCCTGCTTCTCCAAATGGTGGGTTACTTTATCTCAATGCTCCTCCTTCTCCTTCTGCTAACCATGAACTCAACCTCAACTTTCCACCTCCACCTTCCCCTGTTCTTGATCAAGAATTCACACCTCCTGCTTCTCCTAATGGTGGGTTACTTTATCTCAATGCTCCTCCTTCTCCTTCTGCTAACCATGAAATCAACCTCAACTTTCCACCTCTAACTTGCCCTGTTCTTTATCAAGAATTCACACCTCCTGCTTCTCTAAATTGTGGGTAACTTGATCTCAATGCTCCTCCTTCTCCTTCTGCTAACCATGAAATCAACCTCAACTTTCCACCTCCACCTTCCCCTGTTCTTGATCAAGAATTCATACCTCCAGCTTCTCTAAATGGTGGGGTACTTGAACTTAATGCTCCTCCTTCTCCTTCTGCTAACCATGAAATGAACCTCAACTTTCCTCCTCCACCTTCCCCTGTTCTTGATCAAGAATTCACACCTCCTGCTTCTCTAAATGGTGGGTTACTTTATCTCAATGCTCCTCCTTCTCCTTCTGCTAACCATGAAATCAACCTCAACTTTCCACCTCCAACTTCCCCTATTCTTGATCAAGAATTCACACCTCTTGCTTCTCTAAATTGTGGGTAACTTGATCTCAATGCTCCTCCTTCTCCTTCTGCTAACCATGAAATCAACCTCAACTTTCCACCTCCATTTTCCCTTGTTCTTGATCAAGAATTCACACCTCCTGCTTCTCCAAATGGTGGGTTACTTGATCTCAATGCTCCTCCTTCTCCTTCTGCAATCCATGAAATCAACCTCAAATTTCCACCTCCACCTTCCCCTGTTCTTGATCAAGAATTCACACCTCCTGCTTCTTTAAATGGTGGGTTACTTGATCTCAATGCTCCTTCTTCTCCTTCTGCAAACCATGAAATCAACCTCAACTTTCCACCTCAACCTTCCCTTGTTCTTGATCAAGAATTCTCACCTCTTGCTTCTCCAAATGGTGGGTTACTTGATCTCAATGCTCCTTCTTCTCCTTCTGCTAACCATGAACTCAACCTCAACTTTCCACCTCTACCTACCCCTCTTCTTGATCAAGAATTCACACCTTCTGCTTCTCCAAATGGTGGGTTACTTTATCTCAATGCTTCTACTTCTCCTTCTGCTAACCATGAAATCAAACTCAACTTTCCACCTCCAACTTCCCCTGTTCTTGATCAAGAATTCACACCTCCTGCTTTTCTAAATGGTGGGTTACTTGATCACAATGCTCCTCCGTCTCCTTCTGCTAACCATGAAATCAACCTCAACTTTCCACCTCCACCTTCCCCTGTTCTTGATCAACAATTCACACCTTATGCTTTTCCAAATAGTGGGTTAATTTATCTCAATGCTCATCCTTCTCCTTCTGCTAACCATGAAATCGACCTCAACTTTGCACCTCCACCTTCCCCTGTTCTTGATCAAGAATTCACACCTCCTGCTTCTCTAAATGGTGGGTAACTTGATCTCAATGTTCCTCCTTCTCCTTCTGCTAACCATGAAATCAACCTTAACTTTCCACCTCCACCTTCCCCTGTTCTTTATTAAGAATTCACACCTTCTGCTTCTCCAAATGGTGGGATATTTGATCTCAATGTTCCTTCTTCTCCTTCTGCTAACCATGAAATCAACCTCAACTTTCCACCTCCAACTTCCCCTGTTCTTGATCAAGAATTCACACCTCATGCTTCTCTAAATGGTGGGTTACTTGATCTAAATGCTCCTCCGTCTCCTTCTGCTAACCATGAAATCAACCTCAACTTTCCACCTCCAACTTCCCCTGTTCTTGATCAAGAATTCACACCTCCTGCTTCTCTAAATGGTGGGTTACTTGATCTCAATGTTCCTCTTTCTCCTTCTGCTAACCATGATATCAACCTCAACTTTCCACCTCCACCTTCCCCTGTTCTTGATTAAGAATTCACACCTCCTGCTTCTCCAAATGGTGGGTTACTTGATCTCAATGTTCCTTCTTCTCCTTCTGCTAACCATGAAATCAACCTCAACTTTCCACCACCACTTTCCCCTGTTCTTGATCAAATATTCACACCTCCTGCTTCTCCAAATGGTGGGTTACTTTATCTCAATGCTCCTCCGTCTCCTTCTGCTAACCATGAAATCAACCTCAACTTTCTACCTTCACCTTCCCCTGTTCTTGATCAAGAATTCACACCTCCTGCTTCTCCAAATGGTGGGTTACTTGATCTCAATGTTCCTTCTTCACCTTCTGCTAACCATGAAATCAACCTCAACTTTCCACTACCACTTTCCCCTGTTCTTGATCAAGAATTCACACCTCCTGCTTCTCCAAATGGTGGGTTACTTTATCTCAATGCTCCTTCTTCTCCTTCTGCTAACCATGAAATCAACCTCAACTTTCCACCTCCACCTTCCCCTGTTCTTAATCAAGAATTCACACCTCCTGCTTCTCTAAATAGTGGGTTACTTGATCTCAATGTTCCTCCTTCTCCTTCTGCTAACCATGAAATCAACCTCAACTTTCCCCCTCCACCTTCCCCTGTTCTTGATTAAGAATTCACACCTCATGCTTCTCCAAATGGTGGGTTACTTGATCTCAATGTTCCTTCTTCTCCTGTTGCTAACCATGAAATAAACCTCAACTTTCCACCTCCAACTTCCCCTGTTCTTGATCAAGAATTCACACCTCATGCTTCTCTAAATGGTGGGTTACTTGATCTCAATGCTCCTCCGTCTCCTTCTGCTAACCATGAAATCAACCTCAACATTCCACCTCCAACTTCCCCTGTTCTTGATCAAGAATTCATACCTCCTGCTTCTCTAAATGGTGGGTTACTTGATCTCAATGTTCCTCCTTCTCCTTCTGCTAACCATGAAATTAACCTCAACTTACCACCTCCACCTTCCCCTGTTATTGATTAAGAATTCACACCTTCTGCTTCTCCAAATGGTGGGTTACTTGATCTCAATGTTCCTACGTCTCCTTCTGCTAACCATGAAATCAACCTCAACCTTCCACCACCACCTTCCCCTGTTCTTGATCAAGAATTCACACCTCCTACTTCTCCAAATGGTGGGTTACTTTATCTCAATGCTCCTCCTTCTCCTTCTGCTAACCATGAACACAAGCTCAACTTTCCACCTCCAACTTCCAATGTTCTTGATCAAGAATTCACACCTCCTACTTCTCCTAATGGTGGGTTACTTTATTTCAATGCTCCTCCTTCTCCTTCTGCTAACCATGAAATCAACCTCTACTTTCCACCTCTAACTTCCCCTGTTCTTGATCAAGAATTCACACCTCCTGCTTCTCTAAATGGTGGGTTAATTCATCTCAATGTTCCTCCTTCTCCTTCTGCTAACCATGAAATCAACCTCAACTTTCCACCTCCACCTTCACCTGTTCTTGATCAAGAATTCACACCTCCTGCTTCTCTATATTGTGGGTAACTTGATCTCAATGCTCCTCCTTCTCCTTCTGCTAACCATCAAAATCAACCTCAACTTTCCACCTCCACCTTCCCCTGTTCTTGATCAAGAATTCACACCTCCAGCTTCTCTAAATGGTGGGGTACTTGAACTTAATGCTCCTACTTCTCCTTCTGCTAACCATGAAATGAACCTCAATTTTCCACCTCCACCTTCCCCTGTTCTTGATTAAGAATTCACACCTCATGCTTCTCCAAATGGTGGGTTACTTGATCTCAATGTTCCTTCTTCTCCTATTGCTAACCATGAAATAAACCTCAACTTTCCACCTCCAACTTCCCCTGTTCTTGATCAAGAATTCACACCTCTTGCTTCTCTAAATTGTGGGTAACTTGATCTCAATGCTCCTCCTTCTCCTTCTGCTAACCATGAAATAAACCTCAACTTTCCACCTCCAATTTCCCTTGTTCTTGATCAAGAATTCACACCTCCTGCTTCTCCAAATGGTGGGTTACTTGATCTCAATGCTCCTCCTTCTCATTCTGCAAACCATGAAATCAACCTCAAATTTCCACCTCCACCTTCCCCTGTTCTTGATCAAGAATTCACACCTCCTGCTTCTTTAAATGGTGGGTTCCTTGATCTCAATGTTCCTCCTTCTCCTTCTGCTAACCATGAAATCAACCTCAACTTTCCACCTCAACCTTCCCTTGTTCTTGATCAAGAATTCTCACCTCTTGCTTCTCCAAATGGTGGGTTACTTGATCTCAATGCTCCTCCGTCTCCTTCTGCTAACCATGAAATCAACCTCAACTTTCCACCTTCACCTTCCCCTGTTCTTGATCAAGAATTCACACCTCCTGCTTCTCTAAATGGTGGGTTACTTAATCTCAATGCTCCTCCTTCTCCTTCTGCTAACCATGAAATCAACCTCAACTTTCCACCTCCACCTTCCCCTGTTCTTAATCAAGAATTCACACCTCCTGCTTCTCTAAATAGTGGGTTACTTGATCTCAATGTTCCTCCTTCTCCTTCTGCTAACCATGAAATCAACCTCAACTTTCCCCCTCCACCTTCCCCTGTTCTTGATTAAGAATTCACACCTCATGCTTCTCCAAATGGTGGGTTACTTGATCTCAATGTTCCTTCTTCTCCTATAGCTAACCATGAAATAAACCTCAACTTTCCACCTCCAACTTCCCCTGTTCTTGATCAAGAATTCACACCTCATGCTTCTCTAAATGGTGGGTTACTTGATCTCAATGCTCCTCCGTCTCCTTCTGCTAACCATGAAATCAACCTCAACATTCCACCTCCAACTTCCCCTGTTCTTGATCAAGAATTCATACCTCCTGCTTCTCTAAATGGTGGGTTACTTGATCTCAATGTTCCTCCTTCTCCTTCTGCTAACCATGAAATTAACCTCAACTTACCACCTCCACCTTCCCCTGTTATTGATTAAGAATTCACACCTTCTGCTTCTCCAAATGGTGGGTTACTTGATCTCAATGTTCCTACGTCTCCTTCTGCTAACCATGAAATCAACCTCAACTTTCCACCACCACCTTCCCCTGTTCTTGATCAAGAATTCACACCTCCTACTTCTCCAAATGGTGGG
This sequence comes from Lathyrus tuberosus, assembly GCA_022829125.1. Taxonomy (NCBI): domain Eukaryota; kingdom Viridiplantae; phylum Streptophyta; class Magnoliopsida; order Fabales; family Fabaceae; genus Lathyrus; species Lathyrus tuberosus. The sequence goes on along the minus strand of JALAZF010000315.1, from coordinate 5,178,114 downwards.
TTACTTTATCTCAATGCTCCTCCTTCTCCTTCTGCTAACCATGAACACAAGCTCAACTTTCCACCTCCAACTTCCAATGTTCTTGATCAAGAATTCACACCTCCTGCTTCTCCTAATGGTGGGTTACTTTATCTCAATGCTCCTCCTTCTCCTTCTGCTAACCATGAAATCAACCTCTACTTTCCACCTCTAACTTCCCCGGTTCTTGATCAAGAATTCACACCTCCTGCTTCTCTAAATGGTGGGTTACTTGATCTCAATGCTCCTCCTTCTCCTTCTGCTAACCATGAAATCAACCTCAACATTCCACCTCCAACTTCCCCTGTTCTTGATCAAGAATTCATACCTCCTGCTTCTCTAAATGGTGGGTTAATTCATCTCAATGTTCCTCCTTCTCCTTCTGCTAACCATGAAATCAACCTCAACTTTCCACCTCCACCTTCACCTGTTCTTGATCAAGAATTCACACCTCCTGCTTCTCTATATTGTGGGTAACTTGATCTCAATGCTCCTCCTTCTCCTTCTGCTAACCATCAAAATCAACCTCAACTTTCCACCTCCACCTTCCCCTGTTCTTGATCAAGAATTCACACCTCCAGCTTCTCTAAATGGTGGGGTACTTGAACTTAATGCTCCTACTTCTCCTTCTGCTAACCATGAAATGAACCTTAATTTTCCACCTCCACCTTCCCCTGTTCTTGATTAAGAATTCACACCTCATGCTTCTCCAAATGGTGGGTTACTTGATCTCAATGTTCCTTCTTCTCCTATTGCTAACCATGAAATAAACCTCAACTTTCCACCTCCAACTTCCCCTGTTCTTGATCAAGAATTCACACCTCTTGCTTCTCTAAATTGTGGGTAACTTTATCTCAATGCTCCTCCTTCTCCTTCTGCTAACCATGAAATCAACCTCAACTTTCCACCTCCAATTTCCCTTGTTCTTGATCAAGAATTCACACCTCCTGCTTCTCCAAATGGTGGGTTACTTGATCTCAATGCTCCTCCTTCTCATTCTTCAAACCATGAAATCAACCTCAAATTTCCACCTCCACCTTCCCCTGTTCTTGATCAAGAATTCACACCTCCTGCTTCTTTAAATGGTGGGTTCCTTGATCTCAATGTTCCTCCTTCTCCTTCTGCTAACCATGAAATCAACCTCAACTTTCCACCTCAACCTTCCCTTGTTCTTGATCAAGAATTCTCACCTCTTGCTTCTCCAAATGGTGGGTTACTTGATCTCAATGCTCCTTCTTCTCCTTATGCTAACCATGAACTCAACCTCAACTTTCCACCTCTACCTACCCCTGTTCTTGATCAAGAATTCACACGTCCTGCTTCTCCAAATGGTGGGTTACTTTATCTCAATGCTTCTACTTCTCCTTCTGCTAACCATGAAATCAAACTCAACTTTCCACCTCCAACTTCCCCTGTTCTTGATCAAGAATTCACACCTCCTGCTTCTCTAAATGGTGGGTTACTTGATCACAATGCTCCTCCGTCTCCTTCTGCTAACCATGAAATCAACCTCAACTTTCCACATCCACCTTCCCCTGTTCTTGATCAATAATTCACACCTTATGCTTTTCCAAATGGTGGGTTACTTTATCTCAATGCTCCTCCTTCTCCTTCTGCTAACCATGAAATCAACCTCAACTTTGCACCTCCACCTTCCCCTGTTCTTGATTAAGAATTCACACCTCCTGCTTCTCTAAATGGTGGGTAACTTGATCTCAATGTTCCTCCTTCTCCTTCTGCTAACCATGAAATCAACCTCAACTTTCCACCTCCCCCTTCCCCTGTTCTTTATTAAGAATTCACACCTCCTGCTTCTCCAAATGGTGGGATACTTGATCTCAATGTTCCTTCTTCTCCTTCTGCTAACCATGAAATCAACCTCAACTTTCCACCTCCAACTTCCCGTGTTCTTGATCAAGAATTCACACCTCATGCTTCTCTAAATGGTGGGTTACTTGATCTAAATGCTCCTCCGTCTCCTTCTGCTAACCATGAAATCAACCTCAACTTTCCACCTCCAACTTCCCCTGTTCTTGATCAAGAATTCACACCTCCTACTTCTCTAAATGGTGGGTTACTTGATCTCAATGTTCCTCTTTCTCCTTCTGCTAACCATGATATCAACCTCAACTTTCCACCTCCACCTTCCCCTGTTCTTGATTAAGAATTCACACCTCCTGCTTCTCCAAATGGTGGGTTACTTGATCTCAATGTTCCTTTTTCTCTTTCTGCTAACCATGAAATCAACCTCAACTTTCCACCACCAGCTTCCCCTGTTCTTGATCAAGAATTCACACCTCCTGCTTCTCCAAATGGTGGGTTACTTTATCTCAATGCTCCATCTTCTCCTTCTGCTAACCATGAAATCAACCTCAACTTTCCACCTCCAACTTCCCCTGTTCTTGATCAAGAATTCACACCTCCTGCTTCTCCTAATGGTGTGTTTCTTTATCTCAATGCTCCTCCTTCTCCTTCTGCTAACCATGAAATCAACCTCAACTTTCCGCCTCCAACTTCCCCTGTTCTTGATCAAGAATTCACACCTCCTGCTTCTCTAAATGGTGGGTTACTTTATCTCAATGCTCCTCCTTCTCCTTCTGCTAACCATGAAATCAACCTCAAATTTCCACCTCCACCTTCCCCTATTCTTGATCAAGAATTCACACCTCCTGCTTCTCTAATTGGTGGGTTACTTGATCTCAATGCTCCTCCTTCTCCTTCAGCTAACCATGATATCAACCTCAACTTTCCACCACCACCTTCCCCTGTTCTTGATCAAGAATTCACACCTCATACTTCTCTAAATGGTGGGTTACTTGATCTCAATGCTCCTCCGTCTCCTTCTGCTAACCATGAAATCAACCTCAACTTTCCACCTCCTACTTCCCCTGTTCTTGATCAAGAATTCACACCTCCTGCTTGTCTAAATGGTAGGTTACTTGATCTCAATGTTCCTCTTTCTCCTTCTGCTAACCATGAAATCAACCTCAACTTTCCACCTCCACCTTCCCCTGTTCTTGATTAAGAATTCACACCTCCTGCTTCTCCAAATGGTGGGTTACTTTATGTCAATGCTCTTCCGTCTCCTTCTGCTAACCATGAAATCAACCTCAACTTTCCACCTCCTACTTCCCCTGTTCTTAATCAAGAATTCACACCTCCTGCTTGTCTAAATGGTAGGTTACTTGATCTCAATGTTCCTCTTTCTCCTTCTGCTAACCATGAAATCAACCTCAACTTTCCACCTCCAACTTCCCCTGTTCTTGATTAAGAATTCACACCTCCTGCTTCTCCTAATGGTGGGTTACTTTATCTCAATGCTCCTCCTTCTCCTTCTGCTAACCATGAAATCAACCTCAACTTTCCACCTCCAACTTCCCCTATTCTTGATCAAGAATTCACACCTCATGCTTCTTTAAATGGTGGGTTACTTTATCTCAATTCTCCTCCTTCTCCTTCTGCTAACCATGAAATCAACCTCAACTTTCCACCTCCACCTTCCCCTGTTCTTGATCAAGAATTCACAACTCCTGCTTCTCTAATTGGTGGGTTACTTGATCTCAAATCTCCTCCTTCTCCTTCAGCTAACCATGAAATCAACCTCAACTTTCCACCACCAACATCCCCTGTTCTTGATCAAGAATTCACACCTCCTGCTTCTCCAAATGGTGGGTTACTTTATCTTAATGCTTCTACTTCTCCTTCTGCTAACCATGAAATCAAACTAAACTTTCCACCTCCAACTTCCCCTGTTCTTGATCAAGAATTCACACCTCCTGCTTCTCTAAATGGTGGGTTACTTGATCTCAATGCTCCTCCGTCTCCTTCTGCTAACCATAAAATCAACCTCAACTTTCCACCTTCACCTTCCCCTGTTCTTGATCAAGAATTCACACCTCCTGCTTCTCTAAATGGTGGGTTACTTAATCTCAATGCTCCTCCTTCTCCTTCTGCTAACCATGAAATCAACCTCAACTTTCCACCTCCACCTTCCCCTGTTCTTAATCAAGAATTCACACCTCCTGCTTCTCTAAATAGTGGGTTACTTGATCTCAATGTTCCTCCTTCTCCTTCTGCTAACCATGAAATCAACCTCAACATTCCACCTCCAACTTCCCCTGTTCTTGATCAAGAATTCATACCTCCTGCTTCTCTAAATGGTGGGTTACTTGATCTCAATGTTCCTCCTTCTCCTTCTGCTAACCATGACATTAACCTCAACTTTCCACCTCCACCTTCCCCTGTTATTGATTAAGAATTCACACCTTCTGCTTCTCCAAATGCTGGGTTACTTGATCTCAATGTTCCTTCGTCTCCTTCTGCTAACCATGAAATCAACCTCAACTTTCCACCACCACCTTCCCCTGTTCTTGATCAAGAATTCACACCTCCTACACCTCCAAATGGTGGGTTACTTTATCTCAATGCTCCTCCTTCTCCTTCTGCTAACCATGAACACAAGCTCAACTTTCCACCTCCAACTTCCAATGTTCTTGATCAAGAATTCACACCTCCTGCTTCTCCTAATGGTGGGTTACTTTATCTCAATGCTCCTCTTTCTCCTTCTGCTAACCATGAAATCAACCTCTACTTTCCACCTCTAACTTCCCCTGTTCTTGATCAAGAATTCACACCTCCTGCTTCTCTAAATGGTGGGTTACTTTATCTCAATGCTCCTCCTTCTCCTTCTGCTAACCATGAAATCAACCTCAACATTCCACCTCCAACTTCCCCTGTTCTTGATCAAGAATTCATACCTCCTGCTTCTCTAAATGGTGGGTTAATTCATCTCAATGTTCCTCCTTCTCCTTCTGCTAACCATGAAATCAACCTCAACTTTCCACCTCCACCTTCACCTGTTCTTGATCAAGAATTCACACCTCCTGCTTCTCTATATTGTGGGTAACTTGATCTCAATGCTCCTCTTTCTCCTTCTGCTATCCATCAAAATCAACCTCAACTTTCCACCTCCACCTTCCCCTGTTCTTGATCAAGAATTCACACCTCCAGCTTCTCTAAATGTTGGGGTACTTGAACTTAATGCTCCTACTTCTCCTTCTGCTAACCATGAAATGAACCTCAACTTTCCACCTCCACCTTCCCCTGTTCTTGATCAAGAATTCACACCTCCTGCTTCTCTAAATGGTGGGTTACTTTATCTCAATGCTCCTCCTTCTCCTTCTGCTAATCATGAAATCAACCTCAACTTTCCACCTATAACTTCCCCTATTCTTGATCAAGAATTCACACCTCTTGCTTCTCTAAATTGTGGGTAACTTGATCTCAATGCTCCTCCTTCTCCTTCTGCTAACCATGAAATCAACCTCAACTTTCCGCCTCCAACTTCCCCTGTTCTTGATCAAGAATTCACACCTCCTGCTTCTCTAAATGGTGGGTTACTTTATCTCAATGCTCCTCCTTCTCCTTCTGCTAACCATGAAATCAACCTCAAATTTCCACCTCCACCTTCCCCTATTCTTGATCAAGAATTCACACCTCCTGCTTCTCTAATTGGTGGGTTACTTGATCTCAATGCTCCTCCTTCTCCTTCAGCTAACCATGATATCAACCTCAACTTTCCACCACCACCTTCCCCTGTTCTTGATCAAGAATTCACACCTCATACTTCTCTAAATGGTGGGTTACTTGATCTCAATGCTCCTCCGTCTCCTTCTGCTAACCATGAAATCAACCTCAACTTTCCACCTCCTACTTCCCCTGTTCTTGATCAAGAATTCACACCTCCTGCTTGTCTAAATGGTAGGTTACTTGATCTCAATGTTCCTCTTTCTCCTTCTGCTAACCATGAAATCAACCTCAACTTTCCACCACCACCTTCCCCTGTTCTTGATTAAGAATTCACACCTCCTGCTTCTCCAAATGGTGGGTTACTTTATGTCAATGCTCTTCCGTCTCCTTCTGCTAACCATGAAATCAACCTCAACTTTCCACCTCCTACTTCCCCTGTTCTTAATCAAGAATTCACACCTCCTGCTTGTCTAAATGGTAGGTTACTTGATCTCAATGTTCCTCTTTCTCCTTCTGCTAACCATGAAATCAACCTCAACTTTCCACCTCCAACTTCCCCTGTTCTTGATTAAGAATTCACACCTCCTGCTTCTCCTAATGGTGGGTTACTTTATCTCAATGCTCCTCCTTCTCCTTCTGCTAACCATGAAATCAACCTCAACTTTCCACCTCCAACTTCCCCTATTCTTGATCAAGAATTCACACCTCATGCTTCTTTAAATGGTGGGTTACTTTATCTCAATTCTCCTCCTTCTCCTTCTGCTAACCATGAAATCAACCTCAACTTTCCACCTCCACCTTCCCCTGTTCTTGATCAAGAATTCACAACTCCTGCTTCTCTAATTGGTGGGTTACTTGATCTCAAATCTCCTCCTTCTCCTTCAGCTAACCATGAAATCAACCTCAACTTTCCACCACCAACATCCCCTGTTCTTGATCAAGAATTCACACCTCCTGCTTCTCTATATTGTGGGTAACTTGATCTCAATGCTCCTCTTTCTCCTTCTGCTATCCATCAAAATCAACCTCAACTTTCCACCTCCACCTTCCCCTGTTCTTGATCAAGAATTCACACCTCCAGCTTCTCTAAATGTTGGGGTACTTGAACTTAATGCTCCTACTTCTCCTTCTGCTAACCATGAAATGAACCTCAACTTTCCACCTCCACCTTCCCCTGTTCTTGATCAAGAATTCACACCTCCTGCTTCTCTAAATGGTGGGTTACTTTATCTCAATGCTCCTCCTTCTCCTTCTGCTAATCATGAAATCAACCTCAACTTTCCACCTATAACTTCCCCTATTCTTGATCAAGAATTCACACCTCTTGCTTCTCTAAATTGTGGGTAACTTGATCTCAATGCTCCTCCTTCTCCTTCTGCTAACCATGAAATCAACCTCAACTTTCCACCTCCAATTTCCCTTGTTCTTGATCAAGAATTCACACCTCCTGCTTCTCCAAATGGTGGGTTACTTGATCTCAATGCTCTTCCTTCTCATTCTGCTAACCATGAAATCAACCTCAAATTTCCACCTCCACCTTCCCCTGTTCTTGATCAAGAATTCACACCTCCTGCTTCTTTAAATGGTGGGTTCCTTGATCTCAATGTTCCTCCTTCTCCATCTGCTAACCATGAAATCAACCTCAACTTTCCACCTCAACCTTCCCTTGTTCTTGATCAAGAATTCTCACCTCTTGCTTCTCCAAATGGTGGGTTACTTGATCTCAATGCTCCTTCTTCTCCTTATGCTAACCATGAACTCAACCTCAACTTTCCACCTCTACCTACCCCTGTTCTTGATCAAGAATTCACACCTCCTGCTTCTTCAAATGGTGGGTTACTTTATCTCAATGCTTCTACTTCTCCTTCTGCTAACCATGAAATCAAACTCAACTATCCACCTCCAACTTCCCCTGTTCTTGATCAAGAATTCACACCTCCTGCTTCTCTAAATGGTGGGTTACTTGATCACAATGCTCCTCCGTCTCCTTCTGCTAACTATGAAATCAACCTCAACTTTCCACATCCACCTTCCCCTGTTCTTGATCAATAATTCACACCTTATGCTTTTCCAAATGGTGGGTTACTTTATCACAATGCTCCTCCTTCTCCTTCTGCTAACCATGAAATCAACCTCAACTTTGCACCTCCACCTTCCCCTGTTCTTGATCAAGAATTCACACCTCCTGCTTCTCTAAATGGTGGTTAACTTGATCTCAATGTTCCTCCTTCTCCTTCTGCTAACCATGAAATCAATCTCAACTTTCCACCTCCCCCTTCCCCTGTTCTTTATTAAGAATTCACACCTCCTGCTTCTCCAAATGGTGGGATACTTGATCTCAATGTTCCTTCTTCTCCTTCTGCTAACCATGAAATCAACCTCAACTTTCCACCTCCAACTTCCCGTGTTCTTGATTAAGAATTCACACCTCGTGCTTCTCTAAATGGTGGGTTACATGATCTAAATGCTCCTCCGTCTCCTTCTGCTAACCATGAAATCAACCTCAACTTTCCACCTCCAACTTCCCCTGTTCTTGATCAAGAATTCACACCTCCTACTTCTCTAAATGGTGGGTTACTTGATCTCAATGTTCCTCTTTCTCCTTCTGCTAACCATGATATCAACCTCAACTTTCCACCTCCACCTTCCCCTGTTCTTGATTAAGAATTCACACCTCCTGCTTCTCCAAATGGTGGGTTACTTGATCTCAATGTTCCTTCATCTCTTTCTGCTAACCATGAAATCAACCTTAACTTTCCACCACCAGCTTCCCCTGTTCTTGATCAAGAATTCACACCTCATGCTTCTCCAAATGGTGGGTTACTTTATCTCAATGCTCCTTCTTCTCCTTCTGCTAACCATGAAATCAACCTCAACTTTCCACCTCCAACTTCCCCTGTTCTTGATCAAGAATTCACACCTCATGCTTCTCTAAATGGTGGGTTACTTGATCTCAATGCTCCTCCGTCTCCTTCTGCTAACCATGAAATCAACCTCAACATTCCACCTCCAACTTCCCCTGTTCTTGATCAAGAATTCATACCTCCTGCTTCTCTAAATGGTGGGTTACTTGATCTCAATGTTCCCCCTTCTCCTTCTGCTAACCATGACATTAACCTCAACTTTCCACCTCCACCTTCCCCTGTTATTGATTAAGAATTCACACCTTCTGCTTCTCCAAATGGTGGGTTACTTGATCTCAATGTTCCTTCGTCTCCTTCTGCTAACCATGAAATCAACCTCAACTTTCCACCACCACCTTCCCCTGTTCTTGATCAAGAATTCACACCTCCTACACCTCCAAATGGTGGGTTACTTTATCTCAATGCTCCTCCTTCTCCTTCTGCTAACCATGAACACAAGCTCAACTTTCCACCTCCAACTTCCAATGTTCTTGATCAAGAATTCACACCTCCTGCTTCTCCTAATGGTGGGTTACTTTATCTCAATGCTCCTCTTTCTCCTTCTGCTAACCATGAAATCAACCTCTACTTTCCACCTCTAACTTCCCCTGTTCTTGATCAAGAATTCACACCTCCTGCTTCTCTAAATGGTGGGTTACTTTATCTCAATGCTCCTCCTTCTCCTTCTGCTAACCATGAAATCAACCTCAACATTCCACCTCCAACTTCCCCTGTTCTTGATCAAGAATTCATACCTCCTGCTTCTCTAAATGGTGGGTTAATTCATCTCAATGTTCCTCCTTCTCCTTCTGCTAACCATGAAATCAACCTCAACTTTCCACCTCCACCTTCACCTGTTCTTGATCAAGAATTCACACCTCCTGCTTCTCTATATTGTGGGTAACTTGATCTCAATGCTCCTCTTTCTCCTTCTGCTATCCATCAAAATCAACCTCAACTTTCCACCTCCACCTTCCCCTGTTCTTGATCAAGAATTCACACCTCCAGCTTCTCTAAATGTTGGGGTACTTGAACTTAATGCTCCTACTTCTCCTTCTGCTAACCATGAAATGAACCTCAACTTTCCACCTCCACCTTCCCCTGTTCTTGATCAAGAATTCACACCTCCTGCTTCTCTAAATGGTGGGTTACTTTATCTCAATGCTCCTCCTTCTCCTTCTGCTAATCATGAAATCAACCTCAACTTTCCACCTATAACTTCCCCTATTCTTGATCAAGAATTCACACCTCTTGCTTCTCTAAATTGTGGGTAACTTGATCTCAATGCTCCTCCTTCTCCTTCTGCTAACCATGAAATCAACCTCAACTTTCCACCTCCAATTTCCCTTGTTCTTGATCAAGAATTCACACCTCCTGCTTCTCCAAATGGTGGGTTACTTGATCTCAATGCTCTTCCTTCTCATTCTGCAAACCATGAAATCAACCTCAAATTTCCACCTCCACCTTCCCCTGTTCTTGATCAAGAATTCACACCTCCTGCTTCTTTAAATGGTGGGTTCCTTGATCTCAATGTTCCTCCTTCTCCTTCTGCTAACCATGAAATCAACCTCAACTTTCCACCTCAACCTTCCCTTGTTCTTGATCAAGAATTCTCACCTCTTGCTTCTCCAAATGGTGGGTTACTTGATCTCAATGCTCCTTCTTCTCCTTATGCTAACCATGAACTCAACCTCAACTTTCCACCTCTACCTACCCCTGTACTTGATCAAGAATTCACACCTCCTGCTTCTCCAAATGGTGGGTTACTTTATCTCAATGCTTCTACTTCTCCTTCTGCTAACCATGAAATCAAACTCAACTATCCACCTCCAACTTCCCCTGTTCTTGATCAAGAATTCACACCTCCTGCTTCTCTAAATGGTGGGTTACTTGATCACAATGCTCCTCCGTCTCCTTCTGCTAACTATGAAATCAACCTCAACTTTCCACATCCACCTTCCCCTGTTCTTGATCAATAATTCACACCTTATGCTTTTCCAAATGGTGGGTTACTTTATCACAATGCTCCTCCTTCTCCTTCTGCTAACCATGAAATCAACCTCAACTTTGCACCTCCACCTTCCCCTGTTCTTGATCAAGAATTCACACCTCCTGCTTCTCTAAATGGTGGGTAACTTGATCTCAATGTTCCTCCTCCTCCTTCTGCTAACCATGAAATCAATCTCAACTTTCCACCTCCCCCTTCCCCTGTTCTTTATTAAGAATTCACACCTCCTGCTTCTCCAAATGGTGGGATACTTGATCTCAATGTTCCTTCTTCTCCTTCTGCTAACCATGAAATCAACCTCAACTTTCCACCTCTAACTTCCCGTGTTCTTGATTAAGAATTCACACCTCGTGCTTCTCTAAATGGTGGGTTACATGATCTAAATGCTCCTCCGTCTCCTTCTGCTAACCATGAAATCAACCTCAACTTTCCACCTCCAACTTCCCCTGTTCTTGATCAAGAATTCACACCTCCTACTTCTCTAAATGGTGGGTTACTTGATCTCAATGTTCCTCTTTCTCCTTCTGCTAACCATGATATCAACCTCAACTTTCCACCTCCACCTTCCCCTGTTCTTGATTAAGAATTCACACCTCCTGCTTCTCCAAATGGTGGGTTACTTGATCTCAATGTTCCTTCATCTCTTTCTGCTAACCATGAAATCAACCTTAACTTTCCACCACCAGCTTCCCCTGTTCTTGATCAAGAATTCACACCTCATGCTTCTCCAAATGGTGGGTTACTTTATCTCAATGCTCCTTCTTCTCCTTCTGCTAACCATGAAATCAACCTCAACTTTCCACCTCCAACTTCCCCTGTTCTTGATCAAGAATTCACACCTCCTGCTTCTCCTAATGGTGGGTTACTTTATCTCAATGCTCCTCCTTCTCCTTCTGCTAACCATGAAATCAACCTCAACTTTCCGCCTCCAACTTCCCCTGTTCTTGATCAAGAATTCACACCTCCTGCTTCTCTAAATGGTGGGTTACTTTATCTCAATGCTCCTCCTTCTCCTTCTGCTAACCATGAAATCAACCTCAAATTTCCACCTCCACCTTCCCCTATTCTTGATCAAGAATTCACACCTCCTGCTTCTCTAATTGGTGGGTTACTTGATCTCAATGCTCCTCCTTCTCCTTCAGCTAACCATGATATCAACCTCAACTTTCCACCTCCACCTTCCCCTGTTCTTGATCAAGAATTCACACCTCATGCTTCTCTAAATGGTGGGTTACTGGATCTCAATGCTCCTCCGTCTCCTTCTGCTAACCATGAAATCAACCTCAACTTTCCACCTCCTACTTCCCCTGTTCTTGATCAAGAATTCACACCTCCTGCTTGTCTAAATGGTAGGTTACTTGATCTCAATGTTCCTCTTTCTCCTTCTGCTAACCATGAAATCAACCTCAACTTTCCACCTCCACCTTCCCCTGTTCTTGATTAAGAATTCACACCTCCTGCTTCTCCAAATGGTGGGTAACTTGATCTCATTGTTCCTTCTTCCCCTTCTTCTAACCATGAAATCAACCTCAACTTTCCACCACCACCTTCCCCTGTTCTTGATCAAGAATTCACACCTACTGCTTCTTCAAATGGTGGGTTACTTTATCTCAATGCTCCTTCTTCTCCTTCTGTTAACCATGAAATCAACCTCAACTTTCCACCTCCAACTTCCCCTGTTCTTGATCAAGAATTCACACCTCCTGCTTCTCCTAATGGTGGGTTACTTTATCTCAATGCTCCTCCTTCTCCTTCTGCTAACCATGAAATCAACCTCGACTTTCCACCTCCAACTTCCCCTGTTCTTGATCAAGAATTCACACCTCCTGCTTCTCTAAATGGTGGGTTACTTTATCTCAATTCTCCTCCTTCTCCTTCTGCTAACCATGAAATCAACCTCAACTTTCCACCTCCACCTTCCCCTGTTCTTGATCAAGAATTCACACCTCCTGCTTCTTTAAATGGTGGGTTCCTTGATCTCAATGTTCCTCCTTCTCCTTCTGCTAACCATGAAATCAACCTCAACTTTCCACCTCAACCTTCCCTTGTTCTTGATCAAGAATTCTCACCTCTTGCTTCTCCAAATGGTGGGTTACTTGATCTCAATGCTCCTTCTTCTCCTTATGCTAACCATGAACTCAACCTCAACTTTCCACCTCTACCTACCCCTGTTCTTGATCAAGAATTCACACCTCCTGCTTCTCCAAATGGTGGGTTACTTTATCTCAATGCTTCTACTTCTCCTTCTGCTAACCATGAAATCAAACTCAACTATCCACCTCCAACTTCCCCTGTTCTTGATCAAGAATTCACACCTCCTGCTTCTCTAAATGGTGGGTTACTTGATCACAATGCTCCTCCGTCTCCTTCTGCTAACTATGAAATCAACCTCAACTTTCCACATCCACCTTCCCCTATTCTTGATCAAGAATTCACACCTCCTGCTTCTCTAATTGGTGGGTTACTTGATCTCAATGCTCCTCCTTCTCCTTCAGCTAACCATGAAATCAACCTCAACTTTGCACCTCCACCTTCCCCTGTTCTTGATCAAAAATTCACACCTCCTGCTTCTCTAAATGGTGGGTAACTTGATCTCAATGTTCCTCCTTCTCCTTCTGCTAACCATGAAATCAATCTCAACTTTCCACCTCCCCCTTCCCCTGTTCTTTATTAAGAATTCACACCTCCTGCTTCTCCAAATGGTGGGATACTTGATCTCAATGTTCCTTCTTCTCCTTCTGCTAACCATGAAATCAACCTCAACTTTCCACCTCCAACTTCCCGTGTTCTTGATTAAGAATTCACACCTCGTGCTTCTCTAAATGGTGGGTTACATGATCTAAATGCTCCTCCGTCTCCTTCTGCTAACCATGAAATCAACCTCAACTTTCCACCTCCAACTTCCCCTGTTCTTGATCAAGAATTCACACCTCCTACTTCTCTAAATGGTGGGTTACTTGATCTCAATGTTCCTCTTTCTCCTTCTGCTAACCATGATATCAACCTCAACTTTCCACCTCCACCTTCCCCTGTTCTTGATTAAGAATTCACACCTCCTGCTTCTCCAAATGGTGGGTTACTTGATCTCAATGTTCCTTCATCTCTTTCTGCTAACCATGAAATCAACCTTAACTTTCCACCACCAGCTTCCCCTGTTCTTGATCAAGAATTCACACCTCATGCTTCTCCAAATGGTGGGTTACTTTATCTCAATGCTCCTTCTTCTCCTTCTGCTAACCATGAAATCAACCTCAACTTTCCACCTCCAACTTCCCCTGTTCTTGATCAAGAATTCACACCTCCTGCTTCTCCTAATGGTGGGTTACTTTATCTCAATGCTCCTCCTTCTCCTTCTGCTAACCATGAAATCAACCTCAACTTTCCGCCTCCAACTTCCCCTGTTCTTGATCAAGAATTCACACCTCCTGCTTCTCTAAATGGTGGGTTACTTTATCTCAATGCTCCTCCTTCTCCTTCTGCTAACCATGAAATCAACCTCAAATTTCCACCTCCACCTTCCCCTATTCTTGATCAAGAATTCACACCTCCTGCTTCTCTAATTGGTGGGTTACTTGATCTCAATGCTCCTCCTTCTCCTTCAGCTAACCATGATATCAACCTCAACTTCCCACCTCCACCTTCCCCTGTTCTTGATCAAGAATTCACACCTCATGCTTCTCTAAATGGTGGGTTACTGGATCTCAATGCTCCTCTGTCTCCTTCTGCTAACCATGAAATCAACCTCAACTTTCCACCTCCTACTTCCCCTGTTCTTGATCAAGAATTCACACCTCCTGCTTGTCTAAATGGTAGGTTACTTGATCTCAATGTTCCTCTTTCTCCTTCTGCTAACCATGAAATCAACCTCAACTTTCCACCTCCACCTTCCCCTGTTCTTGATTAAGAATTCACACCTCCTGCTTCTCCAAATGGTGGGTAACTTGATCCCATTGTTCCTTCTTCTCCTTCTTCTAACCATGAAATCAACCTCAACTTTCCACCACCACCTTCCCCTGTTCTTGATCAAGAATTCACACCTACTGCTTCTTCAAATGGTGGGTTACTTTATCTCAATGCTCCTTCTTCTCCTTCTGTTAACCATGAAATCAACCTCAACTTTCCACCTCCAACTTCCCCTGTTCTTGATCAAGAATTCACACCTCCTGCTTCTCCTAATGGTGGGTTACTTTATCTCAATGCTCCTCCTTCTCCTTCTGCTAACCATGAAATCAACCTCGACTTTCCACCTCCAACTTCCCCTGTTCTTGATCAAGAATTCACACCTCCTGCTTCTCTAAATGGTGGGTTACTTTATCTCAATTCTCCTCCTTCTCCTTCTGCTAACCATGAAATCAACCTCAACTTTCCACCTCCACCTTCCCCTGTTCTTGATCAAGAATTCACAACTCCTGCTTCTCTAATTGGTGGGTTACTTGATCTCAAATCTCCTCCTTCTGCTTCATCTAACCATGAAATCAACCTCAACTTTCCACCTCCAACTTCCCCTGTTCTTGATCAAGAATTCACACCTCCTGCTTCTCTAAATGGTGGGTTACTTTATCTCAATTCTCCTCCTTCTCCTTCTGCTAACCATGAAATCAACCTCAACTTTCCACCTCCACCTTCCCCTGTTCTTGATCAAGAATTCTCACCTCCTGCTTCTCTAATTGGTGGGTTACTTGATCTCAATGCTCCTCCTTCTCCTTCAGCTAACCATGATATCAACCTCAACTTTCCACCTCCAACTTCCCCTGTTCTTGATCAAGAATTTGCACCTCCTGCTTATCTAAATGGTAGGTTACTTGATCTCAATGTTCCTCTTTCTCCTTCTGCTAACCATGAAATCAACCTCAACTTTCCACCTCCACCTTCCCCTGTTCTTGATTAAGAATTCACACCTCCTGCTTCTCCAAATGGTGGGTAACTTGATCTCAATGTTCCTTCTTCTCCTTCTTCTAACCATGAAATCAACCTCAACTTTCCACCACCACCTTCCCCTGTTCTTGATCAAGAATTCACACCTACTGCTTCTCCAAATGGTGGGTTACTTTATCTCAATGCTCCTTCTTCTCCTTCTGCTAACCATGAAATCAACCTCAACTTTCCACCTCCAACTTCCCCTGTTCTTGATCAAGAATTCACACCTCCTGCTTCTCCTAATGGTGGGTTACTTTATCTCAATGCTCCTCCTTCTCCTTCTGCTAACCATGAAATCAACCTCAACTTTCCACCTCCAACTTCCCCTGTTCTTGATCAAGAATTCACACCTCCTGCTTCTCTAAATGGTGGGTTACTTTATCTCAATTCTCCTCCTTCTCCTTCTGCTAACCATGAAATCAACCTCAACTTTCCACCTCCACCTTCCCCTGTTCTTGATCAAGAATTCACACCTCCTGCTTCTCTAATTGGTAGGTTACTTGATCTCAATGCTCCTCCTTCTCCTTCTTCTAACCATGATATCAACCTCAACTTTCCACCTCTACCTTCCCCAATTCTTGATCAAGAATTCACACCTCCTGCTTCTCTAAATTGTGGGTAACTTGATCTCAATGCTCCTCCTTCTCCTTCTGCTAACCATGAAATCAACCTCAACTTTCCACCTCCACCTTCCCCTATTCTTGATCAAGAATTCACACCTCCTACTTCTCTAAATGGTGGGTTACTTGAACTCAATGCTCCTCCTTCTCCTTCTTCTAACCATGAAATCGACCTCAACTTTCCACCTCCACCTTCCCCTGTTCTTGATCAAGAATTCACACCTCCTGCTTCTCTAAATGGTGCGTTACTTGATCTAAATGCTCCTCTTCTCCTTCTGCTAACCATGAAATCAACCTCAACTTTCCACCTCCACCTTCCGCTGTTCTTGATCAAGAATTCACACCTCCTGCTTCTCTAAATGATGGGTTACTTAATCTCAATGTTCCTCCTTCTCCTTCTGCTAACCATTAAATCAACCTCAACTTTCCACCTACACCTTCCCCTGTTCTTGATCAAGAATTCACACCTCATGCTTCTCCAAATGGTGGGTTACTTTATCTCAATGCGTCTACTTCTCCTTCTGCTAACCATGAAATCAACCTCAACTTTCCACCTCCACCTTCCCGTGTTCTTGATTAAGAATTCACACCTCATGCTTCTCTATATGGTGGGTTACTTGATCTAAATGCTCCTCTTCTCCTTCTGCTAACCATGAAAACAACCTCAACATTCCACCTACACCTTCCCCTGTTCTTGATCAAGAATTCACACCTCCTGCTTCTCTAATTGGTGTGTTACTTGATCTCCATGCTCCTCCTTCTCCTTCTGCTAACCATGATATCAACCTCAACTTTCCACCTCTACCTTCCCCAATTCTTGGTCAAGAATTCACACCTCCTGCTTCTCTAAATTGTGGGTAACTTGATCTCAATGCTCCTCCTTCTCCTTCTGCCAACCATGAAATCAACCTCAACTTTCCACCTCCACCTTCCCGTATTCTTGATCAAGAATTCACACCTCCTACTTCTCTAAATGGTGGGTTACTTGAACTCAATGCTCCTCCTTCTCCTTCTTCTAACCATGAAATCGACCTCAACTTTCCACCTCCACCTTCCCCTGTTCTTGATCAAGAATTCACACCTCCTGCTTCTCTAAATGGTGCGTTACTTGATCTAAATGCTCCTCTTCTCCTTCTGCTAACCATGAAATCAACCTCAACTTTCCACCTCCACCTTCCGCTGTTCTTGATCAAGAATTCACACCTCCTGCTTCTCTAAATGGTGGGTTACTTAATCTCAATGTTCCTCCTTCTCCTTCTGCTAACCATGAAATCAACCTCAACTTTCCACCTACACCTTCCCCTGTTCTTGATCAAGAATTCACACCTCCTACTTCTCCAAATGGTGGGTTACTTTATCTCAATACGTCTACTTCTCCTTCTGCTAACCATGAAATCAACCTCAACTTTCCACCTCCACCTTCCCGTGTTCTTGATCAAGAATTCACACCTCATGCTTCTCTATATGGTGGGTCACTTGATCTAAATGCTCCTCTTCTCCTTCTGCTAACCATGAAAACAACCTCAACATTCCACCTCCACCTTCCCCTGTTCTTGATCAAGAATTCACACCTCCTGCTTCTCTAAATGGTGGGTTACTTGATCTCAATGTTCCCCCTTCTCCTTCTGCTAACCATGAAATCAACCTCAACTTTCCACCTCCACCTTCCCCTGTTCTTGATCATGAATTCACACCTCATGTTTCTCCAAATAGTGGGTTACTTTATCTCAATGCTCCTCCTTCTCCTTCTGCTAACCATGAAATCAACTTCAACTTTCCACCTCTAAGTTCCCCTGTTCTTCATCAAGAATTCACACCTCCTGCTTTTCCAAATGGTGGGTTACTTTATCTCAATGCTCCTCCTTCTCCTTCTACTAACCATGTAATCAACCTCAACTTTCCACCTCCACCTTCCCCTGTTCTTGATCAAGAATTCACACCTCATGCTTCTCTAAATGGTGGGTTACTTGATCTCAATGCTCCTCCGTCTCCTTCTGCTAACCATGAAATCAACCTCCACTTTCCACCTCCACCTTCCCCTATTCTTGATCAAGAATTCACACCTCTTGCTTCTCTAAATTGTGGGTAACTTGATCTCAATGCTCCTCCTTCTCCTTCTGCTAACCATGAAATCAACCTCAACTTTCCACCTCCAATTTCCCTTGTTCTTGATCAAGAATTCACACCTCCTGCTTCTCCAAATGGTGGGTTACTTGATCTCAATGTTCCTCTTTCTCATTCTGCAAACCATGAAATCAACCTCAAATTTCCACCTCCACCTTCCCCTGTTCTTGATCAAGAATTCACACCTCCTGCTTCTTTAAATGGTGGGTTACTTGATCTCAATGTTCCTCCTTCTCCTTTTGCTAACCATGAAATCAACCTCAACTTTCCACGTCAACCTTCCCTTGTTCTTGATCAAGAATTCTCACCTCTTGCTTCTCCGAATGGTGGGTTACTTGATCTCAATGCCCCTTCTTCTCCTTCTGCTAACCATGAACTCAACCTCAACTTTCCACCTCTACCAACCCCTGTTCTTGATCAAGAATTCACACCTCCTGCTTCTCCAAATGGTGGGTTACTTTATCTCAATGCTTCTACTTCTCCTTCTGCTAACCATGAAATCAAACTTAACTTTCCACCTCCAACTTCCCCTGTTCTTGATCAAGAATTCACACCTCCTGCTTCTCTAAATGGTGGGTTACTTGATCACAATGCTCCTCCGTCTCCTTCTGCTAACCATGAAATCAACCTCAACTTTCCACCTCCACTTTCCCCTGTTCTTGATCAATAATTCACACCTTATGCTTTTCCAAATGGTGGGTTACTTTATCTCAATGCTCCTCCTTCTCCTTCTGCTAACCATGAAATCAACCTCAACTTTGCACCTCCACCTTCCCCTATTCTTGATCAAGAATTCACACCTCCTGCTTCTCTAAATGGTGGGTAACTTGATCTCAATGTTCCCCCTTCTCCTTCTGCTAACCATGAAATCAACCTCAACTTTCCACCTCCCCCTTCCCCTGTTCTTTATTAAGAATTCACACCTCCTACTTCTCCAAATGGTGGGATACTTGATCTCAATGTTCCTTCTTCTCCTTCTGCTAACCATGAAATCAACCTCAACTTTCCACCTCCAACTTCCCGTGTTCTTGATCAAGAATTCACACCTCATGCTTCTCTAAATGCTGGGTTACTTGATCAAAATGCTCCTCCGTCTCCTTCTGCTAACCATGAAATCAACCTCAACTTTCCACCTCCAACTTCCCCTGTTCTTGATCAAGTATTCACACCTCCTGTTTCTCTAAATGGTGGGTTACTTGATCTCAATGTTCCTCTTTCTCCTTCTGCTAACCATGATATCAACCTCAACTTTCCACCTCCACCTTCCCCTGTTCTTGATTAAGAATTCACACCTCCTGCTTCTCTAAATGGTGGGTTACTTAATCTCAATGTTCCTCCTTCTCCTTCTGCTAACCATGAAATCAACCTCAACTTTCCACCTACACCTTCCCCTGTTCTTGATCAAGAATTCACACCTCCTGCTTCTCTAAATGGTGGGTTACTTGATCTCAATGCTCCTCCGTCTCCTTCTGCTAACCATGAAATCAACCTCCACTTTCCATCTCCACCTTCCCCTATTCTTGATCAAGAATTCACACCTCTTGCTTCTCTAAATTGTGGGTAACTTGATCTCAATGCTCCTCCTTCTCCTTCTGCTAACCATGAAATCAACCTCAACTTTCCACCTCCAATTTCCCTTGTTCTTGATCAAGAATTCACACCTCCTGCTTCTCCAAATGGTGGGTTACTTGATCTCAATGCTCCTCCTTCTCATTCTGCAAATCATGAAATCAACCTCAAATTTCCACCTCCACCTTCCCCTGTTCTTGATCAAGAATTCACACCTCCTGCTTCTTTAAATGGTGGGTTACTTGATCTCAATGTTCCTCCTTCTCCTTTTGCTAACCATGAAATCAACCTCAACTTTCCACCTCAACCTTCCTTTGTTCTTTATCAAGAATTCTCACCTCTTGCTTCTCCAAATGGTGGGTTACTTGATCTCAATGCCCCTTCTTCTCCTTCTGCTAACCATGAACTCAACCTCAACTTTCCACCTCTACCTACCCCTGTTCTTGATCAAGAATTCACACCTCCTGCTTCTCTAAATGGTGGGTTACTTAATCACAATGCTCCTCCGTCTCCTTCTGCTAACCATGAAATCAACCTCAACTTTCCACCTCCACTTTCCCCTGTTCTTGATCAATAATTCACACCTTATGCTTTTCCAAATGGTGGGTTACTTTATCTCAATGCTCCTCCTTCTCCTTCTGCTAACCATGAAATCAACCTCAACTTTCCACCTACCCCTTCCCCTGTTCTTTATTAAGAATTCACACCTCCTGCTTCTCCAAATGGTGGGATACTTGATCTCAATGTTCCTTCTTCTCCTTCTGCTAACCATGAAATCAACCTCAACTTTCCACCTCCAACTTCCCGTGTTCTTGATCAAGAATTCACACCTCATGCTTCTCTAAATGGTGGGTTACTTGATCTAAATGCTCCTCCGTCTCCTTCTGCTAACCATGAAATCAACCTCAACTTTCCAACTCCAACTTCCCCTGTTCTTGATCAAGTATTCACACCTCCTGCTTCTCTAAATGGTGCGTTACTTGATCTAAATGCTCCTCTTCTCCTTCTGCTAACCATGAAATCAACCTCAACTTTCCACCTCCACCTTCCGCTGTTCTTGATCAAGAATTCACACCTCCTGCTTCTCTAAATGATGGGTTACTTAATCTCAATGTTCCTCCTTCTCCTTCTGCTAACCATGAAATCAACCTCAACTTTCCACCTACACCTTCCCCTGTTCTTGATCAAGAATTCACACCTCCTGCTTCTCCAAATGGTGGGTTACTTTATCTCAATGCGTCTACTTCTCCTTCTGCTAACCATGAAATCAACCTCAACTTTCCACCTCCACCTTCCCCTATTCTTGATCAAGAATTCACACCTCCTACTTCTCTAAATGGTGGGTAACTTGAACTCAATGCTCCTCCTTCTCCTTCTTCTAACCATGAAATCGACCTCAACTTTCCACCTCCACCTTCCCCTGTTCTTGATCAAGAATTCACACCTCCTGCTTCTCTAAATGGTGCGTTACTTGATCTAAATGCTCCTCTTCTCCTTCTGCTAACCATGAAATCAACCTCAACTTTCCACCTCCAACTTCCGCTGTTCTTGATCAAGAATTCACACCTCCTGCTTCTCTAAATGATGGGTTACTTAATCTCAATGTTCCTCCTTCTCCTTCTGCTAACCATGAAATCAACCTCAACTTTCCACCTACACCTTCCCCTGTTCTTGATCAAGAATTCACACCTCCTGCTTCTCCAAATGGTGGGTTACTTTATCTCAATGCGTCTACTTCTCCTTCTGCTAACCATGAAATCAACCTCAACTTTCCACCTCCACCTTCCCGTGTTCTTGATCAAGAATTCACACCTCATGCTTCTCTATATGGTGGGTTACTTGATCTAAATGCTCCTCTTCTCCTTCTGCTAACCATGAAAACAACCTCAACATTCCACCTACACCTTCCCCTGTTCTTGATCAAGAATTCACACCTCCTGCTTCTCTAATTGGTGTGTTACTTGATCTCAATGC
Source organism: Lathyrus tuberosus (assembly GCA_022829125.1). Classification (NCBI taxonomy): domain Eukaryota; kingdom Viridiplantae; phylum Streptophyta; class Magnoliopsida; order Fabales; family Fabaceae; genus Lathyrus; species Lathyrus tuberosus. Next base: position 5,156,452 of record JALAZF010000315.1, on the reverse strand, counting down.
TCCTCCTTCTCCTTCTGCTAACCATGATATCAACCTCAACTTTCCACCTCTACCTTCCCCAATTCTTGGTCAAGAATTCACACCTCCTGCTTCTCTAAATTGTGGGTAACTTGATCTCAATGCTCCTCCTTCTCCTTCTGCCAACCATGAAATCAACCTCAACTTTCCACCTCCACCTTCCCCTATTCTTGATCAAGAATTCACACCTCCTACTTCTCTAAATGGTGGGTTACTTGAATTCAATGCTCCTCCTTCTCCTTCTTCTAACCATGAAATCGACCTCAACTTTCCACCTCCACCTTCCCCTGTTCTTGATCAAGAATTCACACCTCCTGCTTCTCTAAATGGTGCGTTACTTGATCTAAATGCTCCTCTTCTCCTTCTGCTAACCATGAAATCAACCTCAACTTTCCACCTCCACCTTCCGCTGTTCTTGATCAAGAATTCACACCTCCTGCTTCTCTAAATGGTGGGTTACTTAATCTCAATGTTCCTCCTTCTCCTTCTGCTAACCATGAAATCAACCTCAACTTTCCACCTACACCTTCCCCTGTTCTTGATCAAGAATTCACACCTCCTACTTCTCCAAATGGTGGGTTACTTTATCTCAATGCGTCTACTTCTCCTTCTGCTAACCATGAAATCAACCTCAACTTTCACCTCCACCTTCCCGTGTTCTTGATCAAGAATTCACACCTCATGCTTCTCTATATGGTGGGTCACTTGATCTAAATGCTCCTCTTCTCCTTCTGCTAACCATGAAAACAACCTCAACATTCCACCTCCATCTTCCCCTGTTCTTGATCAAGAATTCACACCTCCTGCTTCTCTAAATGGTGGGTTACTTGATCTCAATGTTCCTCCTTCTCCTTCTGCTAACCATGAAATCAACCTCAACTTTCCACCAACACCTTCCCCTGTTCTTGATCAAGAATTCACACCTCCTGCTTCTCCAAATGGAGGGTTACTTGATCTCAATGTTCCCCCTTCTCCTTCTGCTAACCATGAAATCAACCTCAACTTTCCACCTCCACCTTCCCCTGTTCTTGATCATGAATTCACACCTCATGTTTCTCCAAATAGTGGGTTACTTTATCTCAATGCTCCTTCTTCTCCTTCTGCTAACCATGAAATCAACTTCAACTTTCCACCTCTAAGTTCCCCTGTTCTTCATCAAGAATTCACACCTCCTGCTTTTCCAAATGGTGGGTTACTTTATCTCAATGCTACTCCTTCTCCTTCTACTAACCATGTAATCAACCTCAACTTTCCACCTCCACCTTCCCCTGTTCTTGATCAAGAATTCACACCTCATGCTTCTCTAAATGGTGGGTTACTTGATCTCAATGATCCTCCGTCTCCTTCTGCTAACCATGAAATCAACCTCCACTTTCCACCTCCACCTTCCCCTATTCTTGATCAAGAATTCACACCTCTTGCTTCTCTAAATTGTGGGTAACTTGATCTCAATGCTCCTCCTTCTCCTTCTGCTAACCATGAAATCAACCTCAACTTTCCACCTCCAATTTCCCTTGTTCTTGATCAAGAATTCACACCTCCTGCTTCTCCAAATGGTGGGTTACTTGATCTCAATGTTCCTCTTTCTCATTCTGCAAACCATGAAATCAACCTCAAATTTCCACCTCCACCTTCCCCTGTTCTTTATCAAGAATTCACACCTCCTGCTTCTTTAAATGGTGGGTTACTTGATCTCAATGTTCCTCCTTCTCCTTTTGCTAACCATGAAATCAACCTCAACTTTCCACGTCAACCTTCCCTTGTTCTTGATCAAGAATTCTCACCTCTTGCTTCTCCAAATGGTGGGTTACTTGATCTCAATGCCCCTTCTTCTCCTTCTGCTAACCATGAACTCAACCTCAACTTTCCACCTCTACCAACCCCTGTTCTTGATCAAGAATTCACACCTCCTGCTTCTCCAAATGGTGGGTTACTTTATCTCAATGCTTCTACTTCTCCTTCTGCTAACCATGAAATCAAACTTAACTTTCCACCTCCAACTTCCCCTGTTCTTGATCAAGAATTCACACCTCCTGCTTCTCTAAATGGTGGGTAACTTGATCTCAATGTTCCCCCTTCTCCTTCTGCTAACCATGAAATCAACCTCAACTTTCCACCTCCCCCTTCCCCTGTTCTTTATTAAGAATTCACACCTCCTACTTCTCCAAATGGTGGGATACTTGATCTCAATGTTCCTTCTTCTCCTTCTGCTAACCATGAAATCAACCTGAACTTTCCACCTCCAACTTCCCGTGTTCTTGATCAAGAATTCACACCTCATGCTTCTCTAAATGCTGGGTTACTTGATCAAAATGCTCCTCCGTCTCCTTCTGCTAACCATGAAATCAACCTCAACTTTCCACCTCCAACTTCCCCTGTTCTTGATCAAGTATTCACACCTCCTGTTTCTCTAAATGGTGGGTTACTTGATCTCAATGTTCCTCTTTCTCCTTCTGCTAACCATGATATCAACCTCAACTTTCCACCTACACCTTCCCCTGTTCTTGATCAAGAATTCACACCTCCTGCTTCTCAAAATGGTGGGTTACTTGATCTCAATGCTCCTCCGTCTCCTTCTGCTAACCATGAAATCAACCTCCACTTTCCATCTCCACCTTCCCCTATTCTTGATCAAGAATTCACACCTCTTGCTTCTCTAAATTGTGGGTAACTTGATCTCAATGCTCCTCCTTCTCCTTCTGCTAACCATGAAATCAACCTCAACTTTCCACCTCCAATTTCCCTTGTTCTTGATCAAGAATTCACACCTCCTGCTTCTCCAAATGGTGGGTTACTTGATCTCAATGCTCCTCCTTCTCATTCTGCAAACCATGAAATCAACCTCAAATTTCCACCTCCACCTTCCCCTGTTCTTGATCAAGAATTCACACCTCCTGCTTCTTTAAATGGTGGGTTACTTGATCTCAATGTTCCTCCTTCTCCTTTTGCTAACCATGAAATCAACCTCAACTTTCCACCTCAACCTTCCCTTGTTCTTTATCAAGAATTCTCACCTCTTGCTTCTCCAAATGGTGGGTTACTTGATCTCAATGCCCCTTCTTCTCCTTCTGCTAACCATGAACTCAACCTCAACTTTCCACCTCTACCTACCCCTGTTCTTGATCAAGAATTCACACCTCCTGCTTCTCTAAATGGTGGGTTACTTGATCACAATGCTCCTCCGTCTCCTTCTGCTAACCATGAAATCAACCTCAACTTTCCACCTCCACTTTCCCCTGTTCTTGATCAATAATTCACACCTTATGCTTTTCCAAATGGTGGGTTACTTTATCTCAATGCTCCTCCTTCTCCTTCTGCTAACCATGAAATCAACCTCAACTTTGCACCTCCACCTTCCCCTGTTCTTGATCAAGAATTCACACCTCCTGCTTCTCTAAATGGTGGGTAACTTGATCTCAATGTTCCTCCTTCTCCTTCTCCTAACCATGAAATCAACCTCAACTTTCCACCTCCCCCTTCCCCTGTTCTTTATTAAGAATTCACACCTCCTGCTTCTCCAAATGGTGGGATACTTGATCTCAATGTTCCTTCTTCTCCTTCTGCTAACCATGAAATCAACCTCAACTTTCCACCTCCAACTTCCCGTGTTCTTGATCAAGAATTCACACCTCATGCTTCTCTAAATGGTGGGTTACTTGATCTAAATGCTCCTCCGTCTCCTTCTGCTAACCATGAAATCAACCTCAACTTTCCACCTCCAACTTCCCCTGTTCTTGATCAAGTATTCACACCTCCTGTTTGTCTAAATGGTGGGTTACTTGATCTCAATGTTCCTCTTTCTCCTTCTTCTAACCATAATATCAACCTCAACTTTCCACCTCCACCTTCCCCTGTTCTTGATTAAGAATTCACACCTCCTGCTTCTCTAAATGGTGGGTTACTTAATCTCAATGTTCCTCCTTCTCCTTCTGCTAACCATGAAATCAACCTGAACTTTCCACCTACACCTTCCCCTGTTCTTGATCAAGAATTCACACCTCCTGCTTCTCCAAATGGTGGGTTACTTTATCTCAATACTTCTACTTCTCCTTCTGCTAACCATGAAATCAACCTCAACTTTCCACCTCCACCTTCCCGTGTTCTTGATGAAGAATTCACACCTCATGCTTCTCTATATGGTGGGTTACTTGATCTAAATGCTCCTCTTCTCCTTCTGCTAACCATGAAAACAACCTCAACATTCCACCTCCACCTTCCCCTGTTCTTGATCAAGAATTCACACCTCCTGCTTCTCTAAATGGTGGGTTACTTGATCTCAATGTTCCTCCTTCTCCTTCTGCTAACCAGGAAATCAACCTCAACTTTCCACCTCCAATTTCCCTTGTTCTTGATCAAGAATTCACACCTCCTACTTCTCCAAATGGAGGGTAACTTGATCTCAATGTTCCCCCTTCTCCTTCTGCTAACCATGAAATCAACCTCAACTTTCCACCTCCACCTTCCCCTGTTCTTGATCATGAATTCACACCTCATGTTTCTCCAAATAGTGGGTTACTTTATCTCAATGCTCCTCCTTCTCCTTCTGCTAACCATGAAATCAACTTCAACTTTCCACCTCCAAGTTCCCCTGTTTTTCATCATGAATTCACACCTCCTGCTTTTCTAAATGGTGGGTTACTTTATCTCAATGCTCCTCCTTCTCCTTCTACTAACCATGTAATCAACCTCAACTTTCCACCTCCACCTTCCCCTGTTCTTGATCAAGAATTCACACCTCATGCTTCTCTAAATGGTGGGTTACTTGATCTCAATGCTCCTCCGTCTCCTTCTGCTAACCATGAAATCAACCTCCACTTTCCACCTCCACCTTCCCCTATTCTTGATCAAGAATTCACACCTCTTGCTTCTCTAAATTGTGGGTAACTTGATCTCAATGCTCCTCCTTCTCCTTCTGCTAACCATGAAATCAACCTCAACTTTCCACCTCCAATTTCCCTTGTTCTTGATCAAGAATTCACACCTCCTGCTTCTCCAAATGGTGGGTTACTTGATCTCAATGCTCCTCCTTCTCATTCTGCAAACCATGAAATCAACCTCAAATTTCCACCTACACCTTCCCCTGTTCTTGATCAAGAATTCACACCTCCTGCTTCTTTAAATGGTGGCTTACTTGATCTCAATGTTCCTCCTTCTCCTTCTGCTAACCATGAAATCAACCTCAACTTTCCACCTCCCCCTTCCCCTGTTCTTTATTAAGAATTCACACCTCCTGCTTCTCCAAATGGTGGGATACTTGATCTCAATGTTCCTTCTTCTCCTTCTGCTAACCATGAAATCAAACTCAACTTTCCACCTCCAACTTCCCGTGTTCTTGATCAAGAATTCACACCTCATGCTTCTCTAAATGGTGGGTTACTTGATCTAAATGCTCCTCCGTCTCCTTCTGCTAACCATGAAATCAACCTCAACTTTCCACCTCCAACTTCCCCTGTTCTTGATCAAGTATTCACACCTCCTGTTTCTCTAAATGGTGGGTTACTTGATCTCAATGTTCCTCTTTCTCCTTCTTCTAACCATAATATCAACATCAACTTTCCACCTCCACCTTCCCCTGTTCTTGATTAAGAATTCACACCTCCTGCTTCTCTAAATGGTGGGTTACTAAATCTCAATGTTCCTCCTTCTCCTTCTGCTAACCATGAAATCAACCTCAACTTTCCACCTACACCTTCCCCTGTTCTTGATCAAGAATTCACACCTCCTGCTTCTCCAAATGGTGGGTTACTTTATCTCAATGCTTCTACTTCTCCTTCTGCTAACCATGAAATCAACCTCAACTTTCCACCTCCACCTTCCCGTGTTCTTGATGAAGAATTCACACCTCATGCTTCTCTATATGGTGGGTTACTTGATCTAAATGCTCCTCTTCTCCTTCTGCTAACCATGAAAACAACCTCAACATTCCACCTCCACCTTCCCCTGTTCTTGATCAAGAATTCACACCTCCTGCTTCTCTAAATGGTGGGTTACTTGATCTCAATGTTCCTCCTTCTCCTTCTGCTAACCATGAAATCAACCTCAACTTTCCACCTCCAATTTCCCTTATTCTTGATCAAGAATTCACACCTCCTACTTCTCCAAATGGAGGGTTACTTGATCTCAATGTTCCCCCTTCTCCTTCTGCTAACCATGAAATCAACCTCAACTTTCCACCTCCACCTTCCCCTGTTCTTGATCATGAATTCACACCTCATGTTTCTCCAAATAGTGGGTTACTTTATCTCAATGCTCCTCCTTCTCCTTCTGCTAACCATGAAATCAACTTCAACTTTCCACCTCCAAGTTCCCCTGTTTTTCATCAAGAATTCACACCTCCTGCTTTTCTAAATGGTGGGTTACTTTATCTCAATGCTCCTCCTTCTCCTTCTACTAACCATGTAATCAACCTCAACTTTCCACCTCCACCTTCCCCTGTTCTTGATCAAGAATTCACACCTCATGCTTCTCTAAATGGTGGGTTACTTGATCTCAATGCTCCTCCGTCTCCTTCTGCTAACCATGAAATCAACCTCCACTTTCCACCTCCACCTTCCCCTATTCTTGATCAAGAATTCACACCTCTTGCTTCTCTAAATTGTGGGTAACTTGATCTCAATGCTCCTCCTTCTCCTTCTGCTAACCATGAAATCAACCTCAACTTTCCACCACCAATTTCCCTTGTTCTTGATCAAGAATTCACACCTCCTGCTTCTCCAAATGGTGGGTTACTTGATCTCAATGCTCCTCCTTCTCATTCTGCAAACCATGAAATCAACCTCAAATTTCCACCTCCACCTTCCCCTGTTCTTGATCAAGAATTCACACCACCTGCTTCTTTAAATGGTGGCTTACTTGATCTCAATGTTCCTCCTTCTCCTTTTGCTACCATGAAATCAACCTCAACTTTCCACCTCAACCTTCCCTTGTTCTTGATCAAGAATTCTCACCTCTTGCTTCTCCAAATGGTGGGTTACTTGATCTCAATGCCCCTTCTTCTCCTTCTGCTAACCATGAACTCAACCTCAACTTTCCACCTCTACCTAACCCTGTTCTTGATCAAGAATTCACACCTCCTGCTTCTCCAAATGGTGGGTTACTTTATCTCAATGCTTCTACTTCTCCTTCTGCTAACCATGAAATCAAACTTAACTTTCCACCTCCAACTTCCCCTGTTCTTGATCAAGAATTCACACCTCCTGCTTCTCTAAATGGTGGGTTACTTGATCACAATGCTCCTCCGTCTCCTTCTGCTAACCATGAAATCAACCTCAACTTTCCACCTCCACTTTCCCCTGTTCTTGATCAATAATTCACACCTTATGCTTTTCCAAATGGTGGGTTACTTTATCTCAATGCTCCTCCTTCTCCTTCTGCTAACCATGAAATCAACCTCAACTTTGCACCTCCACCTTCCCCTGTTCTTGATCAAGAATTCACACGTCCTGCTTCTCTAAATGGTGGGTACCTTGATCTTAATGTTCCTCCTTCTCCTTCTGCTAACCATGAAATCAACCTCAACTTTCCACCTCCCCCTTCCCCTGTTCTTTATTAAGAATTCACACCTCCTGCTTCTCCAAATGGTGGGATACTTGATCTCAATGTTCCTTCTTCTCCTTCTGCAAACCATGAAATCAACCTCAACTTTCCACCTCCAACTTCCCTTGTTCTTGATCAAGAATTCACACCTCTTGCTTCTCTAAATGGTGGGTTACTTGATCTAAATGCTCCTCCGTCTCCTTCGGCTAACCATGAAATCAACCTCAACTTTCCACCTCCAACTTCCCCTGTTCTTGATCAAGTATTCACACCTCCTGTTTCTCTAAATGGTGGGTTACTTGATCTCAATGTTCCTCTTTCTCCTTTTGCTAACCATGATATCAACCTCAACTTTCCACCTCCACCTTTCCCTGTTCTTGATTAAGAATTCACACCTTCTGCTTCTCCAAATGGTGGGTTACATGATCTCAATGTTCCTTCTTCTCTTTCTGCTAACCATGAAATCAACCTCAACTTTCCACCACCAGCTTCCCCTGTTCTTGATCAAGAATTCACACCTCCTGCTTCTCCAAATGGTGGGTTGCTTTATCTCAATGCTCCTTCTTCTCCTTCTGCTAACCATGAAATCAACCTCAACTTTCCACCTCCAACTTCCCCTGTTCTTGATCAAGAATTCACACCTCCTGCTTCTCCTAATGGTGGGTTACTTTATCTCAATGCTCCTCCTTCTCCTTCTGCTAACCATGAAATCAACCTCAACTTTCCACCTCCAACTTCCCCAGTTCTTGATCAAGAATTCACACCTCATGCTTCTCTAAATGGTGGGTTACTTGATCTCAATGCTCCTCCGTCTTCTTCTGCTAACCATGAAATCAACCTTCACTTTCCACCTCCACCTTCCCCTATTCTTGATCAAGAATTCACACCTCTTGCTTCTCTAAATTGCGGGTAACTTGATCTCAATGCTCCTCCTTCTCCTTCTGCTAACCATGAAATCAACCTCAACTTTCCACCTCCAATTTCCCTTGTTCTTGATCAAGAATTCACACCTCCTGCTTCTCCAAATGGTGGGTTACTTGATCTCAATGCTCCTCCTTCTCATTCTGCGAACCATGAAATCAACCTCAAATTTCCACCTCCACCTTCCCCTGTTCTTGATCAAGAATTCACACCTCCTGCTTCTTTAAATGGTGGCTTACTTGATCTCAATGTTCCTCCTTCTCCTTTTGCTAACCATGAAATCAACCTCAACTTTCCACCTCAACCTTCCCTTGTTCTTGATCAAGAATTCTCACCTCTTGCTTCTCCAAATGGTGGGTTACTTGATCTCAATGCCCCTTCTTCTCCTTCTGCTAACCATGAACTCAACCTCAACTTTCCACCTCTACCTAACCCTGTTCTTGATCAAGAATTCACACCTCCTGCTTCTCCAAATGGTGGGTTACTTTATCTCAATGCTTCTACTTCTCCTTCTGCTAACCATGAAATCAAACTTAACTTTCCACCTCTAACTTCCCCTGTTCTTGATCAAGAATTCACACCTCCTGCTTCTCTAAATGGTGGGTTACTTGATCACAATGCTCCTCCGTCTCCTTCTGCTAACCATGAAATCAACCTCAACTTTCCACCTCCACTTTCCCCTGTTCTTGATCAATAATTCACACCTTATGCTTTTCCAAATGGTGGGTTACTTTATCTCAATGCTCCTCCTTCTCCTTCTGCTAACCATGAAATCAACCTCAACTTTGCACCTCCACCTTCCCGTGTTCTTGATCAAGAATTCACACGTCCTGCTTCTCTAAATGGTGGGTACCTTGATCTCAATGTTCCTCCTTCTCCTTCTGCTAACCATGAAATCAACCTCAACTTTCCACCTCCCCCTTCCCCTGTTCTTTATTAAGAATTCACACCTCCTGCTTCTCCAAATGGTGGGATACTTGATCTCAATGTTCCTTCTTTTCCTTCTGCAAACCATGAAATCAACCTCAACTTTCCACCTCCAACTTCCCGTGTTCTTGATCAAGAATTCACACCTCTTGCTTCTCTAAATGGTGGGTTACTTGATCTAAATGCTCCTCCGTCTCCTTCTGCTAACCATGAAATCAACCTCAACTTTCCACCTCCAACTTCCCCTGTTCTTGATCAAGTATTCACACCTCCTGTTTCTCTAAATGGTGGGTTACTTGATCTCAATGTTCCTCTTTCTCCTTTTGCTAACCATGATATCAACCTCAACTTTCCACCTCCACCTTTCCCTGTTCTTGATTAAGAATTCACACCTCCTGCTTCTCCCAATGGTGTGTTACTTGATCTCAATGTTCCTTCTTCTCTTTCTGCTAACCATGAAATCAACCTCAACTTTCCACCACCAGCTTCCCCTGTTCTTGTCCAAGAATTCACACCTCCTGCTTCTCTAAATGGTGGGTTACTTTATCTCAATGCTCCTCCTTCTCCTTCTGCTAACCATGAAATCAACCTCAACTTTCCACCTCCACCTTCCCCTGTTCTTGATCAAGAATTCACACCTCCTGCTTCTCTAATTGGTGGGTTACTTGATCTCAATGCTCCTCCTTCTCCTTCAGCTAACCATGATATCAACCTCAACTATCCACCTCCACCTTCCCATGTTCTTGATCAAGAATTCACACCTCATGCTTCTCTAAATGGTGGTTTACTTGATCTCAATGCTCCTCCGTCTCCTTCTGCTAACCATGAAATCAACCTCAACTTTCCACCTCCAACTTCCCCTGTTCTTGATCAAGAATTCACACCTCCTGCTTATCTAAATGGTAGGTTACTTGATCTCAATGTTCCTCTTTCTCATTCTGCTAACCATGAAATCAACCTCAACTTTCCACCTCCACCTTCCCCTGTTCTTGATTAAGAATTCACACCTCCTGCTTCTCCAAATGGTGGGTAACTTGATCTCAATGTTCCTTCTTCTCCTTCTTCTAACCATGAAATCAACCTCAACTTTCCACCACCACCTTCCCCTGTTCTTGATCAAGAATTCACACCTACTGCTTCTCCAAATGGTGGGTTAATTTATCTCAATGATCCTTCTTCTCCTTCTGCTAACCATGAAATCAACCTCAACTTTCCACCTCCAACTTCCCCTGTTCTTGATCAAGAATTCACACCTCCTGCTTCTCCTAATGGTGGGTTACTTTATCTCAATGCTGCTCCTTCTCCTTCTGCTAACCATGAAATCAACCTCAACTTTCCACCTCCACCTTCCCCTATTCTTGATCAAGAATTCACACCTCCTACTTCTCTAAATGGTGGGTTACTTGAACTCAATGCTCCTCCTTCTCCTTCTTCTAACCATGAAATCGACCTCAACTTTCCACCTCCACCTTCCCCTGTTCTTGATCAAGAATTCACACCTCCTGCTTCTCTAAATGGTGGGTTCATTGATCTAAATGCTCCTCTTCTCCTTCTGCTAACCATGAAATCAACCTCAACTTTCCACCTCCACCTTCCGCTGTTCTTGATCAAGAATTCACACCTCCTGCTTCTCTAAATGGTGGGTTACTTGATCTCAATGTTCCTCCTTCTCCTTCTGCTAACCATGAAATCAACCTCAACTTTCCACCTACACCTTCCCCTGTTCTTGATCAAGAATTCACACCTCCTGCTTCTCCAAATGGTGGGTTACTTTATCTCAATGCTTCTACTTCTCCTTCTGCTAACCATGAAATCAACCTCAACTTTCCACCTCCACCTTCCCGTGTTCTTGATCAAGAATTCGCACCTCATGCTTCTCTATATGGTGGGTTACTTGATCTAAATGCTCCTCTTCTCCTTCTGCTAACCATTAAATCAACCTCAACTTTCCACCTCCACCTTCCCCTGTTCTTGATCAAGAATTCACACCTCCTGCTTCTCTAAATGGTGGGTAACTTGATCTCAATGTTCCTCTTTCTCCTTCTGCTAACCATGAAATCAACCTCAATTTTCCACCTCCACCTTCCCCTGTTCTTGATCAAGAATTCACACCTCCTGCTTCTCCAAATGGAGGGTTACTTGATCTCAATGTTCCCCCTTCTCCTTCTGCTAACCATGAAATCAACCTCAACTTTCTACCTCCACCTTCCCCTGTTCTTGATCATGAATTCACACCTCATGTTTCTCCAAATAGTGGGTTACTTTATCTCAGTGCTCCTCCTTCTCCTTCCGCTAACCATGAAATCAACTTCAACTTTCCACCTCCAAGTTTCCCTGTTCTTGATCAAGAATTCACACCTCCTGCTTTTCCAAATGGTGGGTTACTTTATCTCAATGCTCCTCCTTCTCCTTCTACTAACCATGTAATCAACCTCAACTTTCCACCTCCACCTTCCCCTGTTCTTGATCAAGAATTCACACCTCATGCTTCTCTAAATGGTGGGTTACTTGATCTCAATGCTCCTCTGTCTCCTTCTGCTAACCATGAAATCAACCTCAACTTTCCACCTCCACCTTCCCCTGTTCTTGATCAAGAATTCACACCTCCTGCTTCTCTAAGTGGTGGGTTTCTTGAACTCAAAGCTCCTCCTTCTCCTTCTGCTAACCATGAAATCAACCTCAACTTTCCACCTCCACCTTCCCCTGTTCTTGATCAAGAATTCACACCTCCTGCTTCTCTAAATGGTGGGTTACTTTATCTCAATGTTCCTCCTTCTCCTTCTGCTAACCATGAAATCAACCTCAACTTTCCACCTCAACCTTCCCTTGTTCTTGATCAAGAATTCACACCTCTTGCTTCTCCAAATGGTGGGTTACTTGATCTCAATGCTCCTTCTTCTCCTTCTGCTTACCATGAACTCAACCTCAACTTTCCACCTCTACCTTCCCCTGTTTTTGATCAAGAATTCACACCTCCTGCTCCTCCAAATGGTGGGTTACTTTATCTCAATGCTTCTACTTCTTCTTCTGCTAACCATGAAATCAAACTCAACTTTCCACCTCCAACTTCCCCTGTTCTTGATCAAGAATTCACACCTCCTGCTTCTCTAAATGGTGGGTTACTTGATCTCAATGCTCCTCTGTCTCCTTCTACTAACCTTGAAATCAACCTCAACTATCCACCTCCACCTTCCCCTGTTCTTGATCAATAATTCACACCTTCTGCTTTTCCAAATGGTGGGTTGCTATATCTCAATGCTCCTCCTTCTCCTTCTGCTAACCATGAAATCAACCTCAACTTTCCACCTCCACCTTCCGCTGTTCTTGATCAAGAATTCACACCTCCTGCTTCTCTAAATGGTGGGTTACTTGATCTCAATGTTCCTCCTTCTCCTTCTGCTAACCATGAAATCGACCTCAGCTTTCCACCTCTACCTTCCCCTGTTCTTGATCAAGAATTCACACCTCATGCTTCTCTAAATGGTGGGTTACTTGATCTCAATGCTCCTCCGTCTCCTTCTGCTAACCATGAAATCAACCTCAACCTTCCACCTCCACCTTCCCCTGTTCTTGATCAATAATTCACACCTCCTGCTCCTCCAAATGGTGGGTTACTTTATCTCAATGCTTCTACTTCTTCTTCTGCTAACCATGAAATCAAACTCAACTTTCCACCTCCAACTTCCCCTGTTCTTGATCAAGAATTCACACCTCCTGCTTCTCTAAATGGTGGGTTACTTGATCTCAATGCTCCTCTGTCTCCTTCTACTAACCTTGAAATCAACCTCAACTTTCCACCTCAACCTTCCCTTGTTCTTGATCAAGAATTCACACCTCTTGCTTCTCCAAATGGTGGGTTACTTGATCTCAATGCTCCTTCTTCTCCTTCTGCTTACCATGAACTCAACCTCAACTTTCCACCTCTACCTTCCCCTGTTTTTGATCAAGAATTCACACCTCCTGCTTCTCCAAATGGTAGGTTACTTTATCTCAAGGCTCCTCCTTCTCCTTCTGCTAACCATGAAATCAACCTCAACTTTCCACCTTCACCTTCCCCTGTTCTTGATCAAGAATTCACACCACCTGCTTCTCTAAATGGTGGGTTACTTGATCTCAATGCTCCTACGTCTCTTTCTGCTAACCGTGAAATCAACCTCAACTTTCCACCTCCACCTTCCCCTGTTCTTGATCAATAATTCACACCTTCTGCTTTTCCAAATGGTGGGTTACTTTATCTCAATGCTCCTCCTTCTCCTTCTGCTAACCATGAAATCAACCTCAACTTTCCACCTCCACCTTCCCCTGTTCTTGATCAAGAATTCACACCTCCTGCTTCTCTAAATGGTGGGAAACTTGATCTCAATGTTCCTCCTTCTCCTTCTGCTAACCATGAAATCGACCTTAGCTTTCCACCTCTACCTTCCCCTGTTCTTGATCAAGAATTCACACCTCATGCTTCTCTAAATGGTGGGTTACTTGATCTCAATGCTCCTCCGTCTCCTTCTGCTAACCATGAAATCAACCTCAACCTTCCACCTCCAACTTCCCCTGTTCTTGATCAAGAATTCACACCTCCTGCTTCTCCAAATGGTAGGTTACTTTATCTCAATGCTCCTTCTTCTCCTTTTGCTAACCATGAACTCAACCTCAACTTTCCACCTCCAACTACCCCTGTTCTTGATATAGAATTCACACCTCATGCTTCTCTAAATGGTGGGTTACTTGATCTCAATGCTCCTCCGTCTCTTTCTCCTAACCATGAAATCAACCTCAACTTTCCACCTCCACCTTCCCCTGTTCTTGATCAATAATTCACACCTTCTGCTATTCCAAATGGTGGGTTACTTGATCTAAATGCTCCTCCTTCTCGTTCTGCTAACCATGAAATCAACCTCAACTTTCCACCTCCACCTTCCCCTGTTCTTGATCAAGAATTCACACCTCCTGCTTCTCCAAATGGTAGGTTACTTTATCTCAATGCTCCTTCTTCTCCTTTTGCTAACCATGAACTCAACCTCAACTTTCCACCTCCAACTACCCTTGTTCTTGATATAGAATTCACACCTCCTGCTTCTCCAAATGGTGGGTTACTTTATATCAATGCTCCTTCTTCTCCTTCTGCTAACCATGAACTCAACCTCAACTTTCCACCTCCAACTTCCCCTGTTCTTGATCAAGAATTCACACCTCTTACTTCTCCTAATGGTGGGTTACTTTATCTCAATGCTCCTCCTTCTCCTTCTGCTAACCATGAAATCAACCTCAACTTTCCACCTCTAACTTCCCCTGTTCTTGATCAAGAATTCACACCTCCTACTTCTCTAAATGGTGGGTTATTTTATCTCAATGCTCCTCCTTCTCCTTCTGCTAACCATGAAATCAACCTCAACTTTCCACCTCCACCTTCCCCTGTTCTTGATCAAGAATTCACACCTCCTGCTTCTCTAAATGGTGGGTTACTTGATCTCAATGCTCCTCCGTCTCTTTCTGCTAACCATGAAATCAACCTCAACTTTCCACCTCCACCTTCCCCTGTTCTTGATCAAGAATTCACACCTCCTGCTTCTCTAAATGGTGGGTTACTTGATCTCAATGCTCCTACGTCTCTTTCTGCTAACCGTGAAATCAACCTCAACTTTCCACCTCCACCTTCCCCTGTTCTTGATCAATAATTCACACCTTCTGCTTTTCCAAATGGTGGGTTACTTTATCTCAATGCTCCTCCTTCTCCTTCTGCTAACCATGAAATCAACCTCAACTTTCCACCTCCACCTTCCCCTGTTCTTGATCAAGAATTCACACCTCCTGCTTCTCTAAATGGTGGGAAACTTGATCTCAATGTTCCTCCTTCTCCTTCTGCTAACCATGAAATCGACCTTAGCTTTCCACCTCTACCTTCCCCGGTTCTTGATCAAGAATTCTCACCTCATGCTTCTCTAAATGGTGGGTTACTTGATCTCAATGCTCCTCCGTCTCCTTCTGCTAACCATGAAATCAACCTCAACCTTCCACCTCCAACTTCCCCTGTTCTTGATCAAGAATTCACACCTCCTGCTTCTCCAAATGGTAGGTTACTTTATCTCAATGCTCCTTCTTCTCCTTTTGCTAACCATGAACTCAACCTCAACTTTCCACCTCCAACTACCCCTGTTCTTGATATAGAATTCACACCTCATGCTTCTCTAAATGGTGGGTTACTTGATCTCAATGCTCCTCCGTCTCTTTCTCCTAACCATGAAATCAACCTCAACTTTCCACCTCCACCTTCCCATGTTCTTGATCAATAATTCACACCTTCTGCTATTCCAAATGGTGGGTTACTTGATCTAAATGCTCCTCCTTCTCGTTCTGCTAACCATGAAATCAACCTCAACTTTCCACCTCCACCTTCCCCTGTTCTTGATCAAGAATTCACACCTCCTGCTTCTCCAAATGGTAGGTTACTTTATCTCAATGCTCCTTCTTCTCCTTTTGCTAACCATGAACTCAACCTCAACTTTCCACCTCCAACTACCCTTGTTCTTGATATAGAATTCACACCTCCTGCTTCTCCAAATGGTGGGTTACTTTATATCAATGCTCCTTCTTCTCCTTCTGCTAACCATGAACTCAACCTCAACTTTCCACCTCCAACTTCCCCTGTTCTTGATCAAGAATTCACACCTCCTACTTCTCCTAATGGTGGGTTACTTTATCTCAATGCTCCTCCTTCTCCTTCTGCTAACCATGAAATCAACCTCAACTTTCCACCTCTAACTTCCCCTGTTCTTGATCAAGAATTCACACCTCCTACTTCTCTAAATGGTGGGTTATTTTATCTCAATGCTCCTCCTTCTCCTTCTGCTAACCATGAAATCAACCTCAACTTTCCACCTCCACCTTCCCCTGTTCTTGATCAAGAATTCACACCTCCTGCTTCTCTAAATGGTGGGTTACTTGATCTCAATGCTCCTCCGTCTCTTTCTGCTAACCATGAAATCAACCTCAACTTTCCACCTCCACCTTCCCCTGTTCTTGATCAAGAATTCACACCTCCTGCTTCTCTAAATGGTGGGTTACTTGATCTCAATGCTCCTACGTCTCTTTCTGCTAACCGTGAAATCAACCTCAACTTTCCACCTCCACCTTCCCCTGTTCTTGATCAATAATTCACACCTTCTGCTTTTCCAAATGGTGGGTTACTTTATCTCAATGCTCCTCCTTCTCCTTCTGCTAACCATGAAATCAACCTCAACTTTCCACCTCCACCTTCCCCTGTTCTTGATCAAGAATTCACACCTCCTGCTTCTCTAAATGGTGGGAAACTTGATCTCAATGTTCCTCCTTCTCCTTCTGCTAACCATGAAATCGACCTTAGCTTTCCACCTCTACCTTCCCCTGTTCTTGATCAAGAATTCACACCTCATGCTTCTCTAAATGGTGGGTTACTTGATCTCAATGCTCCTCCGTCTCCTTCTGCTAACCATGAAATCAACCTCAACCTTCCACCTCCAACTTCCCCTGTTCTTGATCAAGAATTCACACCTCCTGCTTCTCCAAATGGTAGGTTACTTTATCTCAATGCTCCTTCTTCTCCTTTTGCTAACCATGAACTCAACCTCAACTTTCCACCTCCAACTACCCCTGTTCTTGATATAGAATTCACACCTCATGCTTCTCTAAATGGTGGGTTACTTGATCTCAATGCTCCTCCGTCTCTTTCTCCTAACCATGAAATCAACCTCAACTTTCCACCTCCACCTTCCCCTGTTCTTGATCAATAATTCACACCTTCTGCTATTCCAAATGGTGGGTTACTTGATCTAAATGCTCCTCCTTCTCGTTCTGCTAACCATGAAATCAACCTCAACTTTCCACCTCCACCTTCCCCTGTTCTTGATCAAGAATTCACACCTCCTGCTTCTCCAAATGGTAGGTTACTTTATCTCAATGCTCCTTCTTCTCCTTTTGCTAACCATGAACTCAACCTCAACTTTCCACCTCCAACTACCCTTTTTCTTGATATAGAATTCACACCTCCTGCTTCTCCAAATGGTGGGTTACTTTATATCAATGCTCCTTCTTCTCCTTCTGCTAACCATGAACTCAACCTCAACTTTCCACCTCCAACTTCCCCTGTTCTTGATCAAGAATTCACACCTCCTACTTCTCCTAATGGGGGGTTACTTTATCTCAATGCTCCTCCTTCTCCTTCTGCTAACCATGAAATCAACCTCAACTTTCCACCTCTAACTTCCCCTGTTCTTGATCAAGAATTCACACCTCCTACTTCTCTAAATGGTGGGTTATTTTATCTCAATGCTCCTCCTTCTCCTTCTGCTAACCATGAAACCAACCTCAACTTTCCACCTCCACCTTCCCCTGTTCTTGATCAAGAATTCACACCTCCTGCTTCTCTAAATGGTGGGTTACTTGATCTCAATGCTCCTCCGTCTCTTTCTGCTAACCATGAAATCAACCTCAACTTTCCACCTCCACCTTCCCCTGTTCTTGATCAATAATTCACACCTTCTGCTTTTCCAAATGGTGGGTTACTTTATCTCAATGCTCCTCCTTCTCCTTCTGCTAACCATGAAATCAACCTCAACTTTCCACCTCCACCTTCCCCTGTTCTTGATCAAGAATTCACACCTCCTGCTTCTCTAAATGGTGGGTAACTTGATCTCAATGTTCCTCCTTCTCCTTCTGCTAACCATGAAATCGACCTCAGCTTTCCACCTCTACCTTCCCCTGTTCTTGATCAAGAATTCACACCTCATGCTTCTCTAAATGGTGGGTTACTTGATCTCAATGCTCCTCCGTCTCCTTCTGCTAACCATGAAATCAACCTCAACCTTCCACCTCCAACTTCCCCTGTTCTTGATCAAGAATTCACACCTCCTGCTTCTCCAAATGGTTGGTTACTTTATCTCAATGCTCCTCCTTCTCCTTCTGCTAACCATGAAATCAACCTCAACTTTCCACCTCCACCTTCCCCTGTTCTTGATCAAGAATTCACACCTCCTGCTTCTCTAAATGGTGGGTTACTTGATCTCAATGCTCCTCCGTCTCTTTCTGCTAACCATGAAATCAACCTCAACTTTCCACCTCCACCTTCCCTTGTTCTTGATCAATAATTCACACCTTCTGCTTTTCCAAATGGTGGGTTACTTTATCTCAATGCTCCTCCTTCTCCTTCTGCTAACCATGAAATCAACCTCAACTTTCCACCTCCACCTTCCCCTGTTCTTGATCAAGAATTCACACCTCCTGCTTCTCTAAATGGTGGGTAACTTGATCTCAATGTTCCTCCTTCTCCTTCTGCTAACCATGAAATCGACCTCAGCTTTCCACCTCTACCTTCCCCTGTTCTTGATCAAGAATTCACACCTCATGCTTCTCTAAATGGTGGGTTACTTGATCTCAATGCTCCTCCGTCTCCTTCTGCTAACCATGAAATCAACCTCAACCTTCCACCTCCAACTTCCCCTGTTCTTGATCAAGAATTCACACCTCCTGCTTCTCCAAATGGTAGGTTACTTTATCTCAATGCTCCTTCTTCTCCTTTTGCTAACCATGAACTCAACCTCAACTTTCCACCTCCAACTACCCCTGTTCTTGATATAGAATTCACACCTCCTGCTTCTCTAAATGGTGGGTTACTTGATCTCAATGCTTCTCCGTCTCTTTCTGCTAACCATGAAATCAACCTCAACTTTCCACCTCCACCTTCCCCTGTTCTTGATCAATAATTCACACCTTCTGCTATTCCAAATGGTGGGTTACTTTATCTCAATACTCCTCCTTCTCCTTCTGCTAACCATGAAATCAACCTCAACTTTCCACCTCCAGCTTCCCCTGTTCTTGATCAAGAATTCACACCTCCTGCTTCTCTAAATGGTGGGTAACTTGATCTCAATGTTCCTCCTTCTCCTTCTGCTAACCATGAAATCAACCTCAACTTTCCACCTCCACCTTCCCCTGTTCTTGATCAAGAATTCACACCTCTTGCTTCTATAAATGGTGGGTTACTTGATCTAAATGCTCCTCCTTCTCGTTCTGCTAACCATGAAATCAACCTCAACTTTCCACCTCCACCTTCCCCTGTTCTTGATCAAGTATTCACACCTCCTGCTTCTCCAAATGGTAGGTTACTTTATCTCAATGCTCCTTCTTCTCCTTTTGCTAACCATGAACTCAACCTCAACTTTCCACCTCCAACTACCCTTGTTCTTGATATAGAATTCACACCTCCTGCTTCTCCAAATGGTGGGTTACTTTATATCAATGCTCCTTCTTCTCCTTCTGCTAACCATGAACTCAACCTCAACTTTCCACCTCCAACTTCCCCTGTTCTTGATCAAGAATTCACACCTCCTACTTCTCCTAATGGTGGGTTACTTTATCTCAATGCTCCTCCTTCTCCTTCTGCTAACCATGAAATCAACCTCAACTTTCCACCTCTAACTTCCCCTGTTCTTGATCAAGAATTCACACCTCCTGCTTTTCTAAATGGTGGGTTATTTTATCTCAATGCTCCTCCTTCTCCTTCTGCTAACCATGAAATCAACCTCAACTTTCCACCTCCACCTTCCCCTCTTCTTGATCAAGAATTCAAACCTCCTGCTTCTCAAAATTGTGGGTAACTTGATCTCAATGCTCCTCCTTCTCCTTCTGCTAACCATGAAATCAACCTCAACTTTCCACCTCCACCTTCCCCTGTTCTTGATCAAGAATTCACACCTCCTGCTTCTCTAAATGGTTGGTTACTTGAACTCAATGCTCCTCCTTCTCCTTCTGCTAACCATGAAATCAACCTCAACTTTCCACCTCCACCTTCCCCTGTTCTTGATCAAGAATTCACACCTCTTGCTTCTATAAATGGTGGGTTACTTGATCTAAATGCTCCTCCTTCTCGTTCTGCTAACCATGAAATCAACCTCAACTTTCCACCTCCACCTTCCCCTGTTCTTGATCAAGAATTCACACCTCCTGCTTCTCCAAATGGTAGGTTACTTTATCTCAATGCTCCTTCTTCTCCTTTTGCTAACCATGAACTCAACCTCAACTTTCCACCTCCAACTACCCCTGTTCTTGATATAGAATTCACACCTCCTGCTTCTCTAAATGGTGGGTTACTTGATCTCAATGCTCCTCCTTCTCCTTCTACTAACCCTGAAATCAAACTCAACTTTCCACCTCCAATTTCCCCAGTTCTTGATCAAGAATTCACACCTCCTGCTTCTCTAAATGGTGGGTTACTTGATCTCAATGCTCCTCCGTCTCTTTCTGCTAACCATGAAATCAACCTCAACTTTCCACCTCCACCTTCCCCTGTTCTTGATCAATAATTCACCCCTTCTGCTTTTCCAAATGGTGGGTTACTTTATCTCAATGCTCCTCCTTCTCCTTCTGCTAACCATGAAATCAACCTCAACTTTCCACCTCCACCTTCCCCTGTTCTTGATCAAGAATTCACACCTCCTGCTTCTCTAAATGGTGGGTAACTTGATCTCAATGTTCCTCCTTCTCCTTCTGCTAACCATGAAATCGACCTCAGCTTTCCACCTCTACCTTCCCCTGTTCTTGATCAAGAATTCACACCTCATGCTTCTCTAAATGGTGGGTTACTTGATCTCAATGCTCCTCCGTCTCCTTCTGCTAACCATGAAATCAACCTCAACCTTCCACCTCCAACTTCCCCTGTTCTTGATCAAGAATTCACACCTCCTGCTTCTCCAAATGGTAGGTTACTTTATCTCAATGCTCCTCCTTCTCCTTCTGCTAACCATGAAATCAACCTCAACTTTCCACCTCCACCTTCCCCTGTTCTTGATCAAGAATTCACACCTCCTGCTTCTCTAAATGGTGGGTTACTTGATCTAAATGCTCATCCTTCTCCTTCTGCTTACCATGAAATCAACCTCAACTTTCCACCTCCACCTTCCCCTCTTCTTGATCAAGAATTCAAACCTCCTGCTTCTCAAAATTGTGGGTAACTTGATCTCAATGCTCCTCCTTCTCCTTCTGCTAACCATGAAATCAACCTCAACTTTCCACCTCCACCTTCCCCTGTTCTTGATCAAGAATTCACACCTCCTGCTTCTCTAAATGGTTGGTTACTTGAACTCAATGCTCCTCCTTCTCCTTATGCTAACCATGAAATCAACCTCAACTTTCCACCTCCACCTTCCCCTGTTCTTGATCAAGAATTCACACCTCTTGCTTCTATAAATGGTGGGTTACTTGATCTAAATGCTCCTCCTTCTCGTTCTGCTAACCATGAAATCAACCTCAACTTTCCACCTCCACCTTCCCCTGTTCTTGATCAAGAATTCACACCTCCTGCTTCTCCAAATGGTAGGTTACTTTATCTCAATGCTCCTTCTTCTCCTTTTGCTAACCATGAACTCAACCTCAACTTTCCACCTCCAACTACCCCTGTTCTTGATATAGAATTCACACCTCCTGCTTCTCTAAATGGTGGGTTACTTGATCTCAATGCTCCTCCTTCTCCTTCTACTAACCCTGAAATCAAACTCAACTTTCCACCTCCAATTTCCCCAGTTCTTGATCAAGAATTCACACCTCCTGCTTCTCTAAATGGTGGGTTACTTGATCTCAATGCTCCTCCGTCTCTTTCTGCTAACCATGAAATCAACCTCAACTTTCCACCTCCACCTTCCCCTGTTCTTGATCAATAATTCACCCCTTCTGCTTTTCCAAATGGTGGGTTACTTTATCTCAATGCTCCTCCTTCTCCTTCTGCTAACCATGAAATCAACCTCAACTTTCCACCTCCACCTTCCCCTGTTCTTGATCAAGAATTCACACCTCCTGCTTCTCTAAATGGTGGGTAACTTGATCTCAATGTTCCTCCTTCTCCTTCTGCTAACCATGAAATCGACCTCAGCTTTCCACCTCTACCTTCCCCTGTTCTTGATCAAGAATTCACACCTCATGCTTCTCTAAATGGTGGGTTACTTGATCTCAATGCTCCTCCGTCTCCTTCTGCTAACCATGAAATCAACCTCAACCTTCCACCTCCAACTTCCCCTGTTCTTGATCAAGAATTCACACCTCCTGCTTCTCCAAATGGGAGGTTACTTTATCTCAATGCTCCTCCTTCTCCTTCTGCTAACCATGAAATCAACCTCAACTTTCCACCTCCACCTTCCCCTGTTCTTGATCAAGAATTCACACCTCCTGCTTCTCTAAATGGTGGGTAACTTGATCTCAATGTTCCTCCTTCTCCTTCTGCTAACCATGAAATCGACCTCAGCTTTCCACCTCTACTTCCCCTGTTCTTGATCAAGAATTCACACCTCATGCTTCTCTAAATGGTGGGTTACTTGATCTCAATGCTCCTCCGTCTCCTTCTGCTAACCATGAAATCAACCTCAACCTTCCACCTCCAACTTCCCCTGTTCTTGATCAAGAATTCACACCTCCTGCTTCTCCAAATGGTAGGTTACTTTATCTCAATGCTCCTTCTTCTCCTTTTGCTAACCATGAACTCAACCTCAACTTTCCACCTCCAACTACCCCTGTTCTTGATATAGAATTCACACCTCCTGCTTCTCTAAATGGTGGGTTAATTGATCTCAATGCTTCTCCGTCTCTTTCTGCTAACCATGAAATCAACCTCAACTTTCCACCTCCACCTTCCCCTGTTCTTGATCAATAATTCACACCCTCTGCTATTCCAAATGGTGGGTTACTTTATCTCAATACTCCTCCTTCTCCTTCTGCTAACCATGAAATCAACCTCAACTTTCCACCTCCACCTTCACCTGTTCTTGATCAAGAATTCACACCTCCTGCTTCTCTAAATGGTGGGTAACTTGATCTCAATGTTCCTCCTTCTCCTTCTGCTAACCATGAAATCAACCTCAACTTTCCACCTCCACCTTCCCCTGTTCTTGATCAAGAATTCACACCTCTTGCTTCTATAAATGGTGGGTTACTTGATCTAAATGCTCCTTCTTCTCGTTCTGCTAACCATGAAATCAACCTCAACATTCCACCTCCACCTTCCCCTGTTCTTGATCAAGTATTCACACCTCCTGCTTCTCCAAATGGTAGGTTACTTTATCTCAATGCTCCTTCTTCTCCTTTTGCTAACCATGAACTCAACCTCAACTTTCCACCTCCAACTACCCTTGTTCTTGATATAGAATTCACACCTCCTGCTTCTCCAAATGGTGGGTTACTTTATATCAATGCTCCTTCTTCTCCTTCTGCTAACCATGAACTCAACCTCAACTTTCCACCTCCAACTTCCCCTGTTCTTGATCAAGAATTCACACCTCCTACTTCTCCTAATGGTGGGTTACTTTATCTCAATGCTCCTCCTTCTCCTTCTGCTAACCATGAAATCAACCTCAACTTTCCACCTCTAACTTCCCCTGTTCTTGATCAAGAATTCACACCTCCTGCTTTTCTAAATGGTGGGTTATTTTATCTCAATGCTCCTCCTTCTCCTTCTGCTAACCATGAAATCAACCTCAACTTTCCACCTCCACCTTCCCCTGTTCTTGATCAATAATTCACCCCTTCTGCTTTTCCAAATGGTGGGTTACTTTATCTCAATGCTCCTCCTTCTCCTTCTGCTAACCATGAAATCAACCTCAACTTTCCACCTCCACCTTCCCCTGTTCTTGATCAAGAATTCACACCTCCTGCTTCTCTAAATGGTGGGTAACTTGATCTCAATGTTCCTCCTTCTCCTTCTGCTAACCATGAAATCGACCTCAGCTTTCCACCTCTACCTTCCCCTGTTCTTGATCAAGAATTCACACCTCATGCTTCTCTAAATGGTGGGTTACTTGATCTCAATGCTCCTCCGTCTCCTTCTGCTAACCATGAAATCAACCTCAACCTTCCACCTCCAACTTCCCCTGTTCTTGATCAAGAATTCACACCTCCTGCTTCTCCAAATGGTAGGTTACTTTATCTCAATGCTCCTCCTTCTCCTTCTGCTAACCATGAAATCAACCTCAACTTTCCACCTCCACCTTCCCCTGTTCTTGATCAAGAATTCACACCTCCTGCTTCTCTAAATGGTGGGTTACTTGATCTCAATGCTCCTCCGTCTCTTTCTGCTAACCGTGAAATCAACCTCAACTTTCCACCTCCACCTTCCCTTGTTCTTGATCAATAATTCACACCTTCTGCTTTTCCAAATGGTGGGTTACTTTATCTCAATGCTCCTCCTTCTCCTTCTGCTAACCATGAAATCAACCTCAACTTTCCACCTCCACCTTCCCCTGTTCTTGATCAAGAATTCACACCTCCTGCTTCTCTAAATGGTGGGTAACTTGATCTCAATGTTCCTCCTTCTCCTTCTGCTAACCATGAAATCGACCTCAGCTTTCCACCTCTACTTCCCCTGTTCTTGATCAAGAATTCACACCTCATGCTTCTCTAAATGGTGGGTTACTTGATCTCAATGCTCCTCCGTCTCCTTCTGCTAACCATGAAATCAACCTCAACCTTCCACCTCCAACTTCCCCTGTTCTTGATCAAGAATTCACACCTCCTGCTTCTCCAAATGGTAGGTTACTTTATCTCAATGCTCCTTCTTCTCCTTTTGCTAACCATGAACTCAACCTCAACTTTCCACCTCCAACTACCCCTGTTCTTGATATAGAATTCACACCTCCTGCTTCTCTAAATGGTGGGTTAATTGATCTCAATGCTTCTCCGTCTCTTTCTGCTAACCATGAAATCAACCTCAACTTTCCACCTCCACCTTCCCCTGTTCTTGATCAATAATTCACACCTTCTGCTATTCCAAATGGTGGGTTACTTTATCTCAATACTCCTCCTTCTCCTTCTGCTAACCATGAAATCAACCTCAACTTTCCACCTCCACCTTCACCTGTTCTTGATCAAGAATTCACACCTCCTGCTTCTCTAAATGGTGGGTAACTTGATCTCAATGTTCCTCCTTCTCCTTCTGCTAACCATGAAATCAACCTCAACTTTCCACCTCCACCTTCCCCTGTTCTTGATCAAGAATTCACACCTCTTGCTTCTATAAATGGTGGGTTACTTGATCTAAATGCTCCTTCTTCTCGTTCTGCTAACCATGAAATCAACCTCAACATTCCACCTCCACCTTCCCCTGTTCTTGATCAAGTATTCACACCTCCTGCTTCTCCAAATGGTAGGTTACTTTATCTCAATGCTCCTTCTTCTCCTTTTGCTAACCATGAACTCAACCTCAACTTTCCACCTCCAACTACCCTTGTTCTTGATATAGAATTCACACCTCCTGCTTCTCCAAATGGTGGGTTACTTTATATCAATGCTCCTTCTTCTCCTTCTGCTAACCATGAACTCAACCTCAACTTTCCACCTCCAACTTCCCCTGTTCTTGATCAAGAATTCACACCTCCTACTTCTCCTAATGGTGGGTTACTTTATCTCAATGCTCCTCCTTCTCCTTCTGCTAACCATGAAATCAACCTCAACTTTCCACCTCTAACTTCCCCTGTTCTTGATCAAGAATTCACACCTCCTGCTTTTCTAAATGGTGGGTTATTTTATCTCAATGCTCCTCCTTCTCCTTCTGCTAACCATGAAATCAACCTCAACTTTCCACCTCCACCTTCCCCTGTTCTTGATCAAGAATTCACACCTCCTGCTTCTCTAAATGGTGGGTTACTTGATCTAAATGCTCATCCTTCTCCTTCTGCTTACCATGAAATCAACCTCAACTTTCCACCTCCACCTTCCCCTCTTCTCGATCAAGAATTCAAACCTCCTGCTTCTCTAAATTGTGGGTAACTTGATCTCAATGCTCCTCCTTCTCCTTCTGCTAACCATGAAATCAACCTCAACTTTCCACCTCCACCTTCCCCTGTTCTTGATCAAGAATTCACACCTCCTGCTTCTCTAAATGGTTGGTTACTTGAACTCAATGCTCCTCCTTCTCCTTCTGCTAACCATGAAATCAACCTCAACTTTCCACCTCCACCTTCCCCTGTTCTTGATCAAGAATTCACACCTCTTGCTTCTATAAATGGTGGGTTACTTGATCTAAATGCTCCTCCTTCTCGTTCTGCTAACCATGAAATCAACCTCAACTTTCCACCTCCACCTTCCCCTGTTCTTGATCAAGAATTCACACCTCCTGCTTCTCCAAATGGTAGGTTACTTTATCTCAATGCTCCTTCTTCTCCTTTTGCTAACCATGAACTCAACCTCAACTTTCCACCTCCAACTACCCCTGTTCTTGATATAGAATTCACACCTCCTGCTTCTCTAAATGGTGGGTTACTTGATCTCAATGCTCCTCCTTCTCCGTCTACTAACCCTGAAATCAAACTCAACTTTCCACCTCCAATTTCCCCAGTTCTTGATCAAGAATTCACACCTCCTGCTTCTCTAAATGGTGGGTTACTTGATCTCAATGCTCCTCCGTCTCTTTCTGCTAACCATGAAATCAACCTCAACTTTCCACCTCCACCTTCCCCTGTTCTTGATCAATAATTCACCCCTTCTGCTTTTCCAAATGGTGGGTTACTTTATCTCAATGCTCCTCCTTCTCCTTCTGCTAACCATGAAATCAACCTCAACTTTCCACCTCCACCTTCCCCTTTTCTTGATCAAGAATTCACACCTCCTGCTTCTCTAAATGGTGGGTAACTTGATCTCAATGTTCCTCTTTCTCCTTCTGCTAACCATGAAATCGACCTCAGCTTTCCACCTCTACCTTCCCCTGTTCTTGATCAAGAATTCACACCTCATGCTTCTCTAAATGGTGGGTTACTTGATCTCAATGCTCCTCCGTCTCCTTCTGCTAACCATGAAATCAACCTCAACCTTCCACCTCCAACTTCCCCTGTTCTTGATCAAGAATTCACACATCCTGCTTCTCCAAATGGTAGGTTACTTTATCTCAATGCTCCTCCTTCTCCTTCTGCTAACCATGAAATCAACCTCAACTTTCCACCTCCACCTTCCCCTGTTCTTGATCAAGAATTCACACCTCCTGCTTCTCTAAATGGTGGGTTACTTGATCTCAATGCTCCTCCGTCTCTTTCTGCTAACCATGAAATCAACCTCAACTTTCCACCTCCACCTTCCCTTGTTCTTGATCAATAATTCACACCTTCTGCTTTTCCAAATGGTGGGTTACTTTATCTCAATGCTCCTCCTTCTCCTTCTGCTAACCATGAAATCAACCTCAACTTTCCACCTCCACCTTCCCCTGTTCTTGATCAAGAATTCACACCTCCTGCTTCTCTAAATGGTGGGTAACTTGATCTCAATGTTCCTCCTTCTCCTTCTGCTAACCATGAAATCGACCTCAGCTTTCCACCTCTACCTTCCCCTGTTCTTGATCAAGAATTCACACCTCATGCTTCTCTAAATGGTGGGTTACTTGATCTCAATGCTCCTCCGTCTCCTTCTGCTAACCATGAAATCAACCTCAACCTTCCACCTCCAACTTCCCCTGTTCTTGATCAAGAATTCACACCTCCTGCTTCTCCAAATGGTAGGTTACTTTATCTCAATGCTCCTTCTTCTCCTTTTGCTAACCATGAACTCAACCTCAACTTTCCACCTCCAACTACCCCTGTTCTTGATATAGAATTCATACCTCCTGCTTCTCTAAATGGTGGGTTACTTGATCTCAATGCTTCTCCGTCTCTTTCTGCTAACCATGAAATCAACCTCAACTTTCCACCTCCACCTTCCCCTGTTCTTGATCAATAATTCACACCTTCTGCTATTCCAAATGGTGGGTTACTTTATCTCAATACTCCTCCTTCTCCTTCTGCTAACCATGAAATCAACCTCAACTTTCCACCTCCACCTTCCCCTGTTCTTGATCAAGAATTCACACCTCCTGCTTCTCTAAATGGTGGGTAACTTGATCTCAATGTTCCTCCTTCTCCTTCTGCTAACCATGAAATCAACCTCAACTTTCCACCTCCACCTTCCCCTGTTCTTGATCAAGAATTCACACCTCTTGCTTCTATAAATGGTGGGTTACTTGATCTAAATGCTCCTCCTTCTCGTTCTGCTAACCATGAAATCAACCTCAACTTTCCCCCTCCACCTTCCCCTGTTCTTGATCAAGAATTCACACCTCCTGCTTCTCCAAATGGTAGGTTACTATATCTCAATGCTCCTTCTTCTCCTTTTGCTAACCATGAACTCAACCTCAACTTTCCACCTCCAACTACCCTTGTTCTTGATATAGAATTCACACCTCCTGCTTTTCCAAATGGTCGGTTACTTTATATCAATGCTCCTTCTTCTCCTTCTGCTAACCATGAACTCAACCTCAACTTTCCACCTCCAACTTCCCCTGTTCTTGATCAAGAATTCACACCTCCTACTTCTCCTAATGGTGGGTTACTTTATCTCAATGCTCCTCCTTCTCCTTTTGCTAACCATGAAATCAACCTCAACTTTCCACCTCTAACTTCCCCTGTTCTTGATCAAGAATTCACACCTCCTGCTTCTCTAAATGGTGGGTTATTTTATCTCAATGCTCCTCCTTCTCCTTCTGCTAACCATGAAATCAACCTCAACATTCCACCTCCACCTTCCCCTGTTCTTGATCAAGAATTCACACCTCCTGCTTCTCTAAATGGTGGGTTACTTGATCTAAATGCTCATCCTTCTCCTTCTGCTTACCATGAAATCAACCTCAACTTTCCACCTCCACCTTCCCCTCTTCTTAATCAAGAATTCAAACCTCCTGCTTCTCTAAATTGTGGGTAACTTGATCTCAATGCTCCTCCTTCTCCTTCTGCTAACCATGAAATCAACCTCAACTTTCCACCTCCACCTTCCCCTGTTCTTGATCAAGAATTCACACCTCCTGCTTCTCTAAATGGTTGGTTACTTGAACTCAATGCTCCTCCTTCTCCTTCTGCTAACCATGAAATCAACCTCAACTTTCCACCTCCACCTTCCCCTGTTCTTGATCAATAATTCACACCTATTGCTTCTATAAATGGTGGGTTACTTGATCTAAATGCTCCTCCTTCTCGTTCTGCTAACCATGAAATCAACCTCAACTTTCCACCTCCACCTTCCCCTGTTCTTGATCAAGAATTCACACCTCCTGCTTCTCCAAATGGTAGGTTACTTATCTCAATGCTCCTTCTTCTCCTTTTGCTAACCATGAACTCAACCTCAACTTTCCACCTCCAACTACCCCTGTTCTTGATATAGAATTCACACCTCCTGCTTCTCTAAATGGTGGGTTACTTGATCTCAATGCTCCTCCTTCTCCTTCTACTAACCCTGAAATCAAACTCAACTTTCCACCTCCAACTTCCCCTGTTCTTGATCAAGAATTCACACCTCCTGCTTCTCTAAATGGTGGGTTACTTGATCTCAATGCTCCTCCGTCTCTTTCTGCTAACCATGAAATCAACCTCAACTTTCCACCTCCACCTTCCCCTGTTCTTGATCAATAATTCACACCTTCTGCTTTTCCAAATGGTGGGTTACTTTATCTCAATGCTCCTCCTTCTCCTTCTGCTAACCATGAAATCAACCTCAACTTTCCACCTCCACCTTCCCCTGTTCTTGATCAAGAATTCACACCTCCTGCTTCTCTAAATGGTGGGTAACTTGATCTCAATGTTCCTCCTTCTCCTTCTGCTAACCATGAAATCGACCTCAGCTTTCCACCTCTACCTTCCCCTGTTCTTGATCAAGAATTCACACCTCATGCTTCTCTAAATGGTGGGTTACTTGATCTCAATGCTCCTCCGTCTCCTTCTGCTAACCATGAAATCAACCTCAACCTTCCACCTCCAACTTCCCCTGTTCTTGATCAAGAATTCACACCTCCTGCTTCTCTAAATGGTGGGTTACTTGATCTCAATGTTCCTCCTTCTCCTTCTGCTAACCATGAAATTAACCTCAACTTTCCACCTCCACCTTCCCCTGTTCTTGATCAAGAATTCACACCTCCTGCTTCTCCAAATGGTGGGATACTTTATCTCAATGCTCCTTCTTCTCCTTTTACTAACCATGAACTCAACCTCATCTTTCCACCTCCAACTACCCCTGTTCTTGGTATAGAATTCACACCTCCTGCTTCTCTAAATGGTGGGTTAATTGATCTCAATGCTCCTCCTTCTCCTTATGCTAACCATGAAATCAAACTCAACTTTCCACCTCCAACTTCCCTTGTTCTTTATCAAGAATTCACACCTCCTGCTTCTCTAAATGGTGGGTTACTTGATCTCAATGCTCCTCCGTCTCTTTCTGCTAACCATGAAATCAACCTCAACTTTCCACCTCCACCTTCCCCTGTTCTTGATCAATAATTCACACCTTCTGCTTTTCCAAATGGTGGGTTACTTTATCTCAATGCTCCTCCTTCTCCTTCTGCTAACCATGAAATCAACCTCAACTTTCCACCTCCACCTTCCCCTGTTCTTGATCAAGAATTCACACCTCCTGCTTCTCTAAATGGTGGGTAACTTGATCTCAATGTTCCTCCTTCTCCTTCTACTAACCATGAAATCAA
Source organism: Lathyrus tuberosus (assembly GCA_022829125.1). NCBI lineage: Eukaryota > Viridiplantae > Streptophyta > Magnoliopsida > Fabales > Fabaceae > Lathyrus > Lathyrus tuberosus. Next base: position 5,125,557 of record JALAZF010000315.1, on the reverse strand, counting down.
CCTCAACTTTGCACCTCCACCTTCCCCTGTTATTGATCATGAATTCACGCCTCATGCTTCTCTAAATGGTGGGTTACTTGATCTCAATGCTCCTCCGTCTCCTTCTTTTAACCATGAAATCAACCTCAACTTTCCACCTCCAACTTCCACCGTTCTTGATCAATAATTCACACCTCCTGCTTCTCTAAATGGTGGGTTACTTGATCTCAATGTTCCTCCTTCTCCTTCTGCTAACCATGAAATCAACCTCAACTTTCCACCTCCACCTTCCCCTGTTCTTGATTAAGAATTCACACCTCCTTCTTCTCCAAATGGTGGGTTACTTGATCTCAATGTTCCTTCTTCTCCTTCTGCTAACCATGAAATCAACCTCAACTTTCCACCACCACCTTCCCCTGTTCTTGATCAAGAATTCACACCTCCTGCTTCTCCAAATGGTGGGTTACTTTATCTCAATGCTCCTTCTTCTCCTTTTGCTAACCATGAACTCAACCTCAACTTTCCACCTCCAACTACCCCTGTTCTTGATATAGAATTCACACCTCCTGCTTCTCTAAATGGTGGGTTACTTGATCTCAATGCTCCTCCTTCTCCTTCTACTAACCCTGAAATCAAACTCAACTTTCCACCTCCAACTTCCCCTGTTCTTGATCAAGAATTCACACCTCCTGCTTCTCTAAATGGTGGGTTACTTGATCTCAATGCTCCTCCGTCTCTTTCTGCTAACCATGAAATCAACCTCAACTTTCCACCTCCACCTTCCCCTGTTCTTGATCAATAATTCACACCTTCTGCTTTTCCAAATGGTGGGTTACTTTATCTCAATGCTCCTCCTTCTCCTTCTGCTAACCATGAAATCAACCTCAACTTTCCACCTCCACCTTCCCCTGTTCTTGATCAAGAATTCACACCTCCTGCTTCTCTAAATGGTGGGTAACTTGATCTCAATGTTCCTCCTTCTCCTTCTGCTAACCATGAAATCGACCTCAGCTTTCCACCTCTACCTTCCCCTGTTCTTGATCAAGAATTCACACCTCATGCTTCTCTAAATGGTGGGTTACTTGATCTCAATGCTCCTCCGTCTCCTTCTGCTAACCATGAAATCAACCTCAACCTTCCACCTCCAACTTCCCCTGTTCTTGATCAAGAATTCACACCTCCTGCTTCTCTAAATGGTGGGTTACTTGATCTCAATGTTCCTCCTTCTCCTTCTGCTAACCATGAAATTAACCTCAACTTTCCACCTCCACCTTCCCCTGTTCTTGATCAAGAATTCACACCTCCTGCTTCTCCAAATGGTGGGATACTTTATCTCAATGCTCCTTCTTCTCCTTTTACTAACCATGAACTCAACCTCATCTTTCCACCTCCAACTACCCCTGTTCTTGGTATAGAATTCACACCTCCTGCTTCTCTAAATGGTGGGTTAATTGATCTCAATGCTCCTCCTTCTCCTTATGCTAACCATGAAATCAAACTCAACTTTCCACCTCCAACTTCCCTTGTTCTTTATCAAGAATTCACACCTCCTGCTTCTCTAAATGGTGGGTTACTTGATCTCAATGCTCCTCCGTCTCTTTCTGCTAACCATGAAATCAACCTCAACTTTCCACCTCCACCTTCCCCTGTTCTTGATCAATAATTCACACCTTCTGCTTTTCCAAATGGTGGGTTACTTTATCTCAATGCTCCTCCTTCTCCTTCTGCTAACCATGAAATCAACCTCAACTTTCCACCTCCACCTTCCCCTGTTCTTGATCAAGAATTCACACCTCCTGCTTCTCTAAATGGTGGGTAACTTGATCTCAATGTTCCTCCTTCTCCTTCTGCTAACCATGAAATCAACCTCAACTTTGCACCTCCACCTTCCCCTGTTATTGATCATGAATTCACGCCTCATGCTTCTCTAAATGGTGGGTTACTTGATCTCAATGCTCCTCCGTCTCCTTCTTCTAACCATGAAATCAACCTCAACTTTCCACCTCCAACTTCCACCGTTCTTGATCAATAATTCACACCTCCTGCTTCTCTAAATGGTGGGTTACTTGATCTCAATGTTCCTCCTTCTCCTTCTGCTAACCATGAAATCAACCTCAACTTTCCACCTCCACCTTCCCCTGTTCTTGATTAAGAATTCACACCTCCTTCTTCTCCAAATGGTGGGTTACTTGATCTCAATGTTCCTTCTTCTCCTTCTGCTAACCATGAAATCAACCTCAACTTTCCACCACCACCTTCCCCTGTTCTTGATCAAGAATTCACACCTCCTGCTTCTCCAAATGGTGGGTTACTTTATCTCAATGCTCCTTCTTCTCCTTTTGCTAACCATGAACTCAACCTCAACTTTCCACCTCCAACTACCCCTGTTCTTGATCAAGAATTCACACCTCCTGCTTCTCCTAATGGTGGGTTACTTTATCTCAATGCTCCTCCTTCTCCTTCTGCTAACCATGAAATCAACCTCAACTTTCCACCTCCACCATCCCTTGTTCTTGATCAAGAATTCACACCTCCTGCGTCTCTAAATGGTGGGTTACTTGATCTAAATGCTCCTTTTCTCCTTCTGCTAACCATGAAATCAACCTCAACTTTCCACCTCCACCTTCCGCTGTTCTTGATCAAGAATTCACACCTCCTGCTTCTCTAAATGGTGGGTTACTAGATCTCAATGTTCCTCCTTCTCCTTCTGCTAACCATGAAATCAACCTCAACTTTACACCTACACCTTCCCCTGTTCTTGATTAAGAATTCACACCTCCTGCTTCTCCAAATGATGGGTTACTTGATCTCAATGTTCCTTCTTCTCCTTCTGCTAACCATGAAATCAACCTCAACTTTACACCTCCACCTTCCCCTGTTCTTGATCAAGAATTCACACCTCATGCTTCTCTAAATGGTGGGTTACTTGATCTCAATGCTCCTCCGTCTCCTTCTGCTAACCATGAAATCAACCTCAACTTTCCACCTCCAACTTCCCCTGTTCTTGATCAAGAATTCACACCTCCTACTTCTCTAAATGGTGGGTTACTTGATCTCAATGTTCCACCTTCTCCTTCTGCTAACCATGAAATTAACCTCAATTTTCCACCTCCACCTTCCCCTGTTCTTTATCAAGAATTCACGCCTCCTGCTTCTCCAAATGGTGGGTTACTTTATCTCAATGCTCCTTCTTCTCCTTTTGCTAACCATGAACTCAACCTCATCTTTCCACCTCCAACTACCCCTGTTCTTGGTATAGAATTCACACCTCCTGCTTCTCTAAATGGTGGGTTACTTGATCTCAATGCTCCTCCGTCTCTTTCTGCTATCCATGAAATCAACCTCAACTTTCCACCTCCACCTTTCCCTGTTCTTGATCAAGAATTCACACCTCCTGCTTCTCTAAATGGTGGGTTACTTGATCTCAATGTTCCTCCTTCTCCTTCTGCTAACCATGAAATTAACCTCAACTTTCCACCTCCACCTTCCCCTGTTCTTGATCAAGAATTCACACCTCCTGCTTCTCCAAATGGTGGGATACTTTATCTCAATGCTCCTTCTTCTCCTTTTACTAACCATGAACTCAACCTCATCTTTCCACCTCCAACTACCCCTGTTCTTGGTATAGAATTCACACCTCCTGCTTCTCTAAATGGTGGGTTAATTGATCTCAATGCTCCTCCTTCTCCTTATGCTAACCATGAAATCAAACTCAACTTTCCACCTCCAACTTCCCTTGTTCTTTATCAAGAATTCACACCTCCTGCTTCTCTAAATGGTGGGTTACTTGATCTCAATGCTCCTCCGTCTCTTTCTACTAACCATGAAATCAACCTCAACTTTCCACCTCCACCTTCCCCTGTTCTTGATCAATAATTCACACCTTCTGCTTTTCCAAATGGTGGGTTACTTTATCTCAATGCTCCTCCTTCTCCTTCTGCTAACCATGAAATCAACCTCAACTTTCCACCTCCACCTTCCCCTGTTCTTGATCAAGAATTCACACCTCCTGCTTCTCTAAATGGTGGGTAACTTGATCTCAATGTTCCTCCTTCTCCTTCTGCTAACCATGAAATCAACCTCAACTTTGCACCTCCACCTTCCCCTGTTATTGATCATGAATTCACGCCTCATGCTTCTCTAAATGGTGGGTTACTTGATCTTAATGCTCCTCCGTCTCCTTCTTCTAACCATGAAATCAACCTCAACTTTCCACCTCCAACTTCCACCGTTCTTGATCAATAATTCACACCTCCTGCTTCTCTAAATGGTGGGTTACTTGATCTCAATGTTCCTCCTTCTCCTTCTGCTAACCATGAAATCAACCTCAACTTTCCACCTCCACCTTCCCCTGTTCTTGATTAAGAATTCACACCTCCTTCTTCTCCAAATGGTGGGTTACTTGATCTCAATGTTCCTTCTTCTCCTTCTGCTAACCATGAAATCAACCTCAACTTTCCACCACCACCTTCCCCTGTTCTTGATCAAGAATTCACACCTCCTGCTTCTCCAAATCGTGGGTTACTTTATCTCAATGCTCCTTCTTCTCCTTTTGCTAACCATGAACTCAACCTCAACTTTCCACCTCCAACTACCCCTGTTCTTGATCAAGAATTCACACCTCCTGCTTCTCCTAATGGTGGGTTACTTTATCTCAATGCTCCTCCTTCTCCTTCTGCTAACCATGAAATCAACCTCAACTTTCCACCTCCACCATCCCTTGTTCTTGATCAAGAATTCACACCTCCTGCGTCTCTAAATGGTGGGTTACTTGATCTAAATGCTCCTTTTCTCCTTCTGCTAACCATGAAATCAACCTCAACTTTCCACCTCCACCTTCCGCTGTTCTTGATCAAGAATTCACACCTCCTGCTTCTCTAAATGGTGGGTTACTAGATCTCAATGTTCCTCCTTCTCCTTCTGCTAACCATGAAATCAACCTCAACTTTACACCTACACCTTCCCCTGTTCTTGATTAAGAATTCACACCTCCTGCTTCTCCAAATGATGGGTTACTTGATCTCAATGTTCCTTCTTCTCCTTCTGCTAACCATGAAATCAACCTCAACTTTACACCTCCACCTTCCCCTGTTCTTGATCAAGAATTCACACCTCATGCTTCTCTAAATGGTGGGTTACTTGATCTCAATGCTCCTCCGTCTCCTTCTGCTAACCATGAAATCAACCTCAACTTTCCACCTCCAACTTCCCCTGTTCTTGATCAAGAATTCACACCTCCTACTTCTCTAAATGGTGGGTTACTTGATCTCAATGTTCCACCTTCTCCTTCTGCTAACCATGAAATTAACCTCAATTTTCCACCTCCACCTTCCCCTGTTCTTTATCAAGAATTCACGCCTCCTGCTTCTCCAAATGGTGGGTTACTTTATCTCAATGCTCCTTCTTCTCCTTTTGCTAACCATGAACTCAACCTCATCTTTCCACCTCCAACTACCCCTGTTCTTGGTATAGAATTCACACCTCCTGCTTCTCTAAATGGTGGGTTACTTGATCTCAATGCTCCTCCGTCTCTTTCTGCTATCCATGAAATCAACCTCAACTTTCCACCTCCACCTTTCCCTGTTCTTGATCAAGAATTCACACCTCCTGCTTCTCTAAATGGTGGGTTACTTGATCTCAATGTTCCTCCTTCTCCTTCTGCTAACCATGAAATTAACCTCAACTTTCCACCTCCACCTTCCCCTGTTCTTGATCAAGAATTCACACCTCCTGCTTCTCCAAATGGTGGGATACTTTATCTCAATGCTCCTTCTTCTCCTTTTACTAACCATGAACTCAACCTCATCTTTCCACCTCCAACTACCCCTGTTCTTGGTATAGAATTCACACCTCCTGCTTCTCTAAATGGTGGGTTAATTGATCTCAATGCTCCTCCTTCTCCTTATGCTAACCATGAAATCAAACTCAACTTTCCACCTCCAACTTCCCTTGTTCTTTATCAAGAATTCACACCTCCTGCTTCTCTAAATGGTGGGTTACTTGATCTCAATGCTCCTCCGTCTCTTTCTGCTAACCATGAAATCAACCTCAACTTTCCACCTCCACCTTCCCCTGTTCTTGATCAATAATTCACACCTTCTGCTTTTCCAAATGGTGGGTTACTTTATCTCAATGCTCCTCCTTCTCCTTCTGCTAACCATGAAATCAACCTCAACTTTCCACCTCCACCTTCCCCTGTTCTTGATCAAGAATTCACACCTCCTGCTTCTCTAAATGGTGGGTAACTTGATCTCAATGTTCCTCCTTCTCCTTCTGCTAACCATGAAATCAACCTCAACTTTGCACCTCCACCTTCCCCTGTTATTGATCATGAATTCACGCCTCATGCTTCTCTAAATGGTGGGTTACTTGATCTCAATGCTCCTCCGTCTCCTTCTTCTAACCATGAAATCAACCTCAACTTTCCACCTCCAACTTCCACCGTTCTTGATCAATAATTCACACCTCCTGCTTCTCTAAATGGTGGGTTACTTGATCTCAATGTTCCTCCTTCTCCTTCTGCTAACCATGAAATCAACCTCAACTTTCCACCTCCACCTTCCCCTGTTCTTGATTAAGAATTCACACCTCCTTCTTCTCCAAATGGTGGGTTACTTGATCTCAATGTTCCTTCTTCTCCTTCTGCTAACCATGAAATCAACCTCAACTTTCCACCACCACCTTCCCCTGTTCTTGATCAAGAATTCACACCTCCTGCTTCTCCAAATGGTGGGTTACTTTATCTCAATGCTCCTTCTTCTCCTTTTGCTAACCATGAACTCAACCTCAACTTTCCACCTCCAACTACCCCTGTTCTTGATCAAGAATTCACACCTCCTGCTTCTCCTAATGGTGGGTTACTTTATCTCAATGCTCCTCCTTCTCCTTCTGCTAACCATGAAATCAACCTCAACTTTCCACCTCCACCATCCCTTGTTCTTGATCAAGAATTCACACCTCCTGCGTCTCTAAATGGTGGGTTACTTGATCTAAATGCTCCTTTTCTCCTTCTGCTAACCATGAAATCAACCTCAACTTTCCACCTCCACCTTCCGCTGTTCTTGATCAAGAATTCACACCTCCTGCTTCTCTAAATGGTGGGTTACTAGATCTCAATGTTCCTCCTTCTCCTTCTGCTAACCATGAAATCAACCTCAACTTTACACCTACACCTTCCCCTGTTCTTGATTAAGAATTCACACCTCCTGCTTCTCCAAATGATGGGTTACTTGATCTCAATGTTCCTTCTTCTCCTTCTGCTAACCATGAAATCAACCTCAACTTTACACCTCCACCTTCCCCTGTTCTTGATCAAGAATTCACACCTCATGCTTCTCTAAATGGTGGGTTACTTGATCTCAATGCTCCTCCGTCTCCTTCTGCTAACCATGAAATCAACCTCAACTTTCCACCTCCAACTTCCCCTGTTCTTGATCAAGAATTCACACCTCCTACTTCTCTAAATGGTGGGTTACTTGATCTCAATGTTCCACCTTCTCCTTCTGCTAACCATGAAATTAACCTCAATTTTCCACCTCCACCTTCCCCTGTTCTTTATCAAGAATTCACGCCTCCTGCTTCTCCAAATGGTGGGTTACTTTATCTCAATGCTCCTTCTTCTCCTTTTGCTAACCATGAACTCAACCTCATCTTTCCACCTCCAACTACCCCTGTTCTTGGTATAGAATTCACACCTCCTGCTTCTCTAAATGGTGGGTTACTTGATCTCAATGCTCCTCCGTCTCTTTCTGCTATCCATGAAATCAACCTCAACTTTCCACCTCCACCTTTCCCTGTTCTTGATCAATAATTCACACCTTCTGCTTTTCCAAATGGTGGGTTACTTTATCTCAATGCTCCTCCTTCTCCTTCTGCTAACCATGAAATCAACCTCAACCTTCCACCTCCAACTTCCCCTGTTCTTGATCAAGAATTCACACCTCCTGCTTCTCTAAATGGTGGGTTACTTGATCTCAATGTTCCTCCTTCTCCTTCTGCTAACCATGAAATTAACCTCAACTTTCCACCTCCACCTTCCCCTGTTCTTGATCAAGAATTCACACCTCCTGCTTCTCCAAATGGTGGGATACTTTATCTCAATGCTCCTTCTTCTCCTTTTACTAACCATGAACTCAACCTCATCTTTCCACCTCCAACTACCCCTGTTCTTGGTATAGAATTCACACCTCCGGCTTCTCTAAATGGTGGGTTAATTGATCTCAATGCTCCTCCTTCTCCTTATGATAACCATGAAATCAAACTCAACTTTCCACCTCCAACTTCCCTTGTTCTTTATCATGAATTCACACCTCCTGCTTCTCTAAATGGTGGGTTACTTGATCTCAATGCTCCTCCGTCTCTTTCTGCTAACCATGAAATCAACCTCAACTTTTCACCTCCACCTTCCCCTGTTCTTGATCAATAATTCACACCTTCTGCTTTTCCAAATGGTGGGTTACTTTATCTCAATGCTCCTCCTTCTCCTTCTGCTAACCATGAAATCAACCTCAACTTTCCACCTCCACCTTCCATTGTTCTTGATCAAGAATTCACACCTCTTGCTTCTCTAAATGGTGGGTAACTTGATCTCAATGTTCCTCCTTCTGCTTCTGCTTACCATGAAATCAACCTCAACTTTGCACCTCCACCTTCCCCTGTTATTGATCATGAATTCACACCTCATGCTTCTCTAAATGGTGGGTTACTTGATCTCAATGCTCCTCCGTCTCCTTCTTCTAACCATGAAATCAACCTCAACTTTCCACCTCCAACTTCCCCTGTTCTTGATCAATAATTCACACCTCCTGCTTCTCTAAATGGTGGGTTACTTGATCTCAATGTTCCTCCTTCTCCTTCTGCTAACCATGAAATCAACCTCAACTTTCCACCTCCACCTTCCCCTGTTCTTGATTAAGAATTCACACCTCTTGCTTCTCCAAATGGTGGGTTACTTGATCTCAATGTTCCTTCTTCTCCTTCTGCTAACCATGAAATCAACCTCAACTTTCCACCACCACCTTCCCCTGTTCTTGATCAAGAATTCACACCTCCTGCTTCTCCAAATGGTGGGTTACTTTATCTCAATGCTCCTTCTTCTCCTTTTGCTAACCATGAACTCAACCTCAACTTTCCACCTCCAACTACCCCTGTTCTTGATCAAGAATTCACACCTCCTGCTTCTCCTAATGGTGGGTTACTTTATCTCAATGCTCCTCCTTCTCCTTCTGCTAACCATGAAATCAACCTCAACTTTCCACCTCCACCTTCCCTTGTTCTTGATCAAGAATTCACACCTCCTGCGTCTCTAAATGGTGGGTTACTTGATCTAAATGCTCCTTTTCTCCTTCTGCTAACCATGAAATCAACCTCAACTTTCCACCTCCACCTTCCGCTATTCTTGATCAAGAATTCATACCTCCTGCTTCTCTAAATGGTGGGTTACTAGATCTCAATGTTCCTCCTTCTCCTTCTGCTAACCATGAAATCAACCTCAACTTTACACCTACACCTTCCCCTGTTCTTGATTAAGAATTCACACCTCCTGCTTCTCCAAATGATGGGTTACTTGATCTCAATGTTCCTTCTTCTCCTTCTGCTAACCATGAAATCAACCTCAACTTTACACCTCCACCTTCCCCTGTTCTTGATCAAGAATTCACTCCTCATGCTTCTCCAAATGGTGGGTTACTTGATCTCAATGCTCCTCCGTCTCCTTCTGCTAACCATGAAATCAACCTCAACTTTCCACCTCCACCTTCCCCTGTTCTTGATTAAGAATTCACACCTCCTACTTCTCTAAATGGTGGGTTACTTGATCTCAATGTTCCTCCTTCTCCTTCTGCTAACCATGAAATCAACCTCAACTTTCCACCTCCACCTTCCCCTGTTCTTGATCAATAATTCACACCTTCTGCTTTTCCAAATGGTGGGTTACTTTATCTCAATGCTCCTCCTTCTCCTTCTGCTAACCATGAAATCAACCTCAACTTTCCACCTCCACCTTCCCCTGTTATTAATCAAGAATTCACACCTCCTGCTTCTCTAAATGGTGGGTAACTTGATCTCAATGTTCCTCCTTCTCCTTCTGTTAACCATGAAATCAACCTCAACTTTCCACCTCCACCTTCCCCTGTTCTTGATCATGAATTCACACCTCATGCTTCTCTAAATGGTGGGTTACTTGATCTTAATGCTCCTCCGTCTCCTTCTGCTAACCATGAAATCAACCTCAACTTTCCACCTCCAACTTCCCCTGTTCTTGATCAAGAATTCACACCTCCTGCTTCTCTAAATGGTGGGTTACTTGATCTCAATGTTCCTCCTTCTCCTTCTGCTAACCATGAAATCAACCTCAACTTTCCACCTCCACCTTCCCCTGTTCTTGATTAAGAATTCACACCTCCTGCTTCTCCAAATGGTGGGTTACTTGATCTCAATGTTCCTTCTTCTCCTTCTGCTAACCATGAAATCAACCTCAACTTTCCACCACCACCTTCCCCTATTCTTGATCAAGAATTCACACCTCCTGCTTCTCCAAATGGTGGGTTACTTTATCTCAATGCTCCTTCTTCTCCTTTTGCTAACCATGAACTCAACCTCAACTTTCCACCTCCAACTACCCCTGTTCTTGGTATAGAATTCACACCTCCTGCTTCTCTAAATGGTGGGTTACTTGATCTCAATGCTCCTCCGTCTCTTTTTGCTAACCATGAAATCAACCTCAACTTTCCACCTCCACCTTCCCCTGTTCTTGATCAATAATTCACACCTTCTGCTTTTCCAAATGGTGGGTTACTTTATCTCAATGCTCCTCCTTCTCCTTCTGCTAACCATGAAATCAACCTCAACCTTCCACCTCCAACTTCCCCTGTTCTTGATCAAGAATTCACACCTCCTGCTTCTCTAAATGGTGGGTTACTTGATCTCAATGTTCCTCCTTCTCCTTCTGCTAACCATGAAATTCACCTCAACTTTCCACATCCACCTTCCCCTGTTCTTGATCAAGAATTCACACCTCCTGCTTCTCCAAATGGTGGGATACTTTATCTCAATGCTCCTTCTTCTCCTTTTACTAACCATGAACTCAACCTCATCTTTCCACCTCCAACTACCCCTGTTCTTGGTATAGAATTCACACCTCCTGCTTCTCTAAATGGTGGGTTAATTGATCTCAATGCTCCTCCTTCTCCTTATGCTAACCATGAAATCAAACTCAACTTTCCACCTCCAACTTCCCTTGTTCTTTATCAAGAATTCACACCTCCTGCTTCTCTAAATGGTGGGTTACTTGATCTCAATGCTCCTCCGTCTCTTTCTGCTAACCATGAAATCAACCTCAACTTTCCACCTCCACCTTCCCCTGTTCTTGATCAATAATTCACACCTTCTGCTTTTCCAAATGGTGGGTTACTTTATCTCAATGCTCCTCCTTCTCCTTCTGCTAACCATGAAATCAACCTCAACTTTCCACCTCCACCTTCCATTGTTCTTGATCAAGAATTCACACCTCCTGCTTCTCTAAATGGTGGGTAACTTGATCTCAATGTTCCTCCTTCTCCTTCTGCTAACCATGAAATCAACCTCAACTTTGCACCTCCACCTTCCCCTGTTATTGATCATGAATTCACACCCCATGCTTCTCTAAATGGTGGGTTACTTGATCTCAATGCTCCTCCGTCTCCTTCTTCTAACCATGAAATCAACCTCAACTTTCCACCGCCAACTTCCCCTGTTCTTGATCAATAATTCACACCTCCTGCTTCTCTAAATGGTGGGTTACTTGATCTCAATGTTCCTCCTTCTCCTTCTGCTAACCATGAAATCAACCTCAACTTTCCACCTCCACCATCCCCTGTTCTTGATTAAGAATTCACACCTCCTGCTTCTCCAAATGGTGGGTTACTTGATCTCAATGTTCCTTCTTCTCCTTCTGCTAACCATGAAATCAACCTCAACTTTCCACCACCACCTTCCCCTGTTCTTGATCAAGAATTCACACCTCCTGCTTCTCCAAATGGTGGGTTACTTTATCTCAATGCTCCTTCTTCTCCTTTTGCTAACCATGAACTCAACCTCAACTTTCCACCTCCAACTACCCCTGTTCTTGATCAAGAATTCACACCTCCTGCTTCTCCTAATGGTGGGTTACTTTATCTCAATGCTCCTCCTTCTCCTTCTGCTAACCATGAAATCAACCTCAACTTTCCACCTCCACCTTCCCTTGTTCTTGATCAATAATTCACACCTCCTGTGTCTCTAAATGGTGGGTTACTTGATCTAAATGCTCCTTTTCTCCTTCTGCTAACCATGAAATCAACCTCAACTTTCCACCTCCACCTTCCGCTGTTCTTGATCAAGAATTCACACCTCCTGCTTCTCTAAATGGTGGGTTACTAGATCTCAATGTTCCTCCTTCTCCTTCTGCTAACCAAGAAATCAACCTCAACTTTACACCTACACATTCCCCTGTTCTTGATTAAGAATTCACACCTCCTGCTTCTCCAAATGGTGGGTAACTTGATCTCAATGTTCCTCCTTCTCCTTCTGCTAACCATGAAATCAACCTCAACTTTGCACCTCCACCTTCCCCTATTATTTATCATGAATTCACACCTCATGCTTCTCTAAATGGTGGGTTACTTGATCTCAATGCTCCTCCGTCTCCTTCTTCTAACCATGAAATCAACCTCAACTTTCTACCACCACCTTCCCCTGTTCTTGATCAAGAATTCACACCTCCTGCTTCTCCAAATGGTGGGTTACTTTATCTCAATGCTCCTTCTTCTCCTTTTGCTAACCATGAACTCAACCTCAACTTTCCACCTCCAACTACCCCTGTTCTTGATCAAGAATTCACACCTCCTGCTTCTCCTAATGGTGGGTTACTTTATCTCAATGCTCCTCCTTCTCCTTCTGCTAACCATGAAATCAACCTCAACTTTCCACCTCCACCTTCCCTTGTTCTTGATCAAGAATTGACACCTCCTGCGTCTCTAAATGGTGGGTTACTTGATCTAAATGCTCCTTTTCTCCTTCTGCTAACCATGAAATCAACCTCAACTTTCCACCTCCACCTTCCGCTGTTCTTGATCAAGAATTCACACCTCCTGCTTCTCTAAATGGTGGGTTACTAGATCTCAATGTTCCTCCTTCTCCTTCTGCTAACCATGAAATCAACCTCAACTTTACACCTACACCTTCCCCTGTTCTTGATTAAGAATTCACACCTCCTGCTTCTCCAAATGATGGGTTACTTGATCTCAATGTTCCTTCTTCTCCTTCTGCTAACCATGAAATCAACCTCAACTTTACACCTCCACCTTCCCCTGTTCTTGATCAAGAATTCACACCTCATGCTTCTCTAAATGGTGGGTTACTTGATCTCAATGCTCCTCCGTCTCCTTCTGCTAACCATGAAATCAACCTCAACTTTCCACCTCCAACTTCCCCTGTTCTTGATCAAGAATTCACACCTCCTACTTCTCTAAATGGTGGGTTACTTGATCTCAATGTTCCTCCTTCTCCTTCTGCTAACCATGAAATTAACCTCAACTTTCCACCCCCACCTTCCCCTGTTCTTTATCAAGAATTCACACCTCCTGCTTCTCCAAATGGTGGGTTACTTTATCTCAATGCTCCTTCTTCTCCTTTTGCTAACCATGAACTCAACCTCATCTTTCCACCTCCAACTACCCCTGTTCTTGGTATAGAATTCACACCTCCTGCTTCTCTAAATGGTGGGTTACTTGATCTCAATGCTCCTCCGTCTCTTTCTGCTAACCATGAAATCAACCTCAACTTTCCACCTCCACCTTCCCGTGTTCTTGATCAATAATTCACACCTTCTGCTTTTCCAAATGGTGGGTTACTTTATCTCAATGCTCCTCCTTCTCCTTCTGCTAACCATGAAATCAACCTCAACTTTCCACCTCCACCTTCCCCTGTTTTTAATCAAGAATTCACACCTCCTGCTTCTCTAAATGGTGGGTAACTTGATCTCAATGTTCCTCCTTCTCCTTCTGCTAACCATGAAATCAACCTCAACTTTCCACCTCCAACTTCCCCTGTTCTTGATCAAGAATTCACACCTCCTGCTTCTCTAAATGGTGGGTTACTTGATCTCAATGTTCCTCCTTCTCCTTCTGCTAACCATGAAATCAACCTCAACTTTCCACCTCCACCTTCCCCTGTTCTTGATTAAGAATTCACACCTCCTGCTTCTCCAAATGGTGGGTTACTTGATCTCAATGTTCCTTCTTCTCCTTCTGCTAACCATGAAATCAACCTCAACTTTCCACCACCACCTTCCCCTGTTCTTGATCAAGAATTCACACCTCCTACTTCTCCAAATGGTGGGTTACTTTATCTCAATGCTCCTTCTTCTCCTTTTGCTAACCATGAACTCAACCTCAACTTTCCACCTCCACCTTCCCCTGTTCTTGATCAAGAATTCACACCTCCTGCTTCTCCAAATGGTGGGTTACTTTATCTCAATGCTCCTTCTTCTCCTTTTGCTAACCATGAACTCAACCTCATCTTTCCACCTCCAACTACCCCTGTTCTTGGTATAGAATTCACACCTCCTGCTTCTCTAAATGGTGGGTTAATTGATCTCAATGCTCCTCCTTCTCCTTCTGCTAACCATGAAATCAAACTCAACTTTCCACCTCCAACTTCCCTTGTTCTTTATCAAGAATTCACACCTCCTGCTTCTCTAAATGGTGGATTACTTGATCTCAATGCTCCTCCGTCTCTCTCTGCTAACCATGAAATCAACCTCAACTTTCCACCTCCACCTTCCCCTGTTCTTGATCAATAATTCACACCTTCTTCTTTTCCAAATGGTGGGTTATTTTATCTCAATGCTCCTCCTTCTCCTTCTGCTAACCATGAAATCAACCTCAACTTTCCACCTCCACCTTCCCCTGTTCGTGATCAAGAATTCACACCTCCTGCTTCTCTAAATGGTGTGTAACTTGATCTCAATGTTCGTCCTTCTCCTTCTGCTAACCATGAAATCAACATCAACTTTCCACCTCCACCTTCCCCTGTTCTTGATCATGAATTCACACCTCATGCTTCTCTAAATGGTGGGTTACTTGATCTCAATGCTCCTCCATCTCCTTCTGCTAACCATGAAATCAACCTCAACTTTCCACCTCCACCTTCCCCTATTCTTGATTAAGAATTCACACCTCCTGCTTCTCCAAATGGTGAGTTACTTGATCTCAATGTTCCTTCTTCTCCTTCTACTAACCATGAAATCAACCTCAACTTTCCACCACCACCTTCCCCTGTTCTTGATCAAGAATTCACACCTCCTGCTTCTCCAAATGGTGGGTTACTTTATCTCAATGCTCCTTCTTCTCTTTTTGCTAACCATGAACTCAACCTCAACTTTCCACCTCCAACTACCCCTGTTCTTGATCAAGAATTCACACCTCCTGCTTCTCCTAATGGTGGGTTACTTTATCTCAATGCTCCTCCTTCTCCTTCTGCTAACCATGAAATCAACCTCAACTTTCCACCTCCACCTTCCCTTGTTCCTCATCAGGAATTCACACCTCCTGCGTCTCTAAATGGTGGGTTACTTGATCTAAATGCTCCTTTTCTCCTTCTGCTAACCATGAAATCAACCTTAACTTTCCACCTCCACCTTCCCCTGTTCTTGATCAAGAATTCACACCTCCTGCTTCACTAAATGGTGGGTTACTAGATCTCAATGTTCCTCCTTCTCCTACTGCTAACCATGAAATCAACCTCAACTTTACACCTACACCTTCCCCTGTTCTTGATTAAGAATTCACACCTCCTGCTTCTCCAAATGATGGGTTACTTGATCTCAATGTTGCTTCTTCTCCTTCTGCTAACCATGAAATCAACCTCAACTTTACACCTCCACCTTCCCCTGTTCTTGATCAAGAATTCACACCTCATGCTTCTCTAAATGGTGGGTTACTTGATCTCAATGCTCCTCCGTCACCTTCTGCTAACCATGAAATCAACCTCAACTTTCCACCTCCAACTTCCCCTGTTCTTGATCAAGAATTCACACCTCCTGCTTCTATAAATGGTGGGTTACTTGATCTCAATGTTCCTCCTTCTCCTTCTGCTAACCATGAAATCAACCTCAACTTTCCACCTCCACCTTCCCCTGTTCTTGATCAAGAATTCACACCTCCTGCTTCTCCAAATGGTGGGTTACTTTATCTCAATGCTTCTCCTTCTCCTTCTGCTAACCATGAAATCAACCTCAACTTTCCACCTCCACCTTCCCCTGTTCTTGAACAAGAATTCACACCTCCTGCTTCTCTAAATTATGGGTAACTTGATCTCAATGTTCCTCCTTCTCCTTCTGCTAACTATGAAATCAACCTCAACTTTCCACCTCCACCTTCCCATGTTCTTGATCAAGAATTCACACCTCATGCTTCTCTAAATGGTGGGTTACTTGATCTCAATGCTCTTCCGTCTCCTTCTGCTAACCATGAAATCAACCTCAACTTTCCACCTCCAACTTCCCCTGTTCTTGATCAAGAATTCACACCTCCTGCTTCTCTAAATGTGGGTTACTTGATCTCAATGTTCCTCCTTCTCCTTCTGCTAACCATGAAATCAACCTCAACTTTCCACCTCCACCTTCCCCTGTTCTTGATTAAGAATTCACACCTCCTGCTTCTCCAAATGGTGGGTTACTTGATCTCAATGTTCCTTCTTCTCCTTCTGCTAACCATGAAATCAACCTCAACTTTCCACCGCCACCTTCCCCTGTTCTTGATCAAGAATTCACACCTCCTGCTTCTCCAAATGGTGGGTTACTTTATCTCAATGCTCCTTCTTCTCCTTTTGCTAACCATGAACTCAACCTCAACTTTCCACCTCCAACTACCCCTGTTCTTGATCAAGAATTCACACCTCCTGCTTCTCCTAATGGTGGGTTACTTTATCTCAATGCTCCTCCTTCTCCTTCTGCTAACCATGAAATCAACCTTAACTTTCCACCTCCACCTTCCCCCGTTCTTGATCAAGAATTCACACCTCCTGCTTCTCTAAATGGTGGGTTACTTGATCTAAATGCTCCTTTTCTCCTTCTGCTAACCATGAAATCAACCTCAATTTTCCACCTCCACCTTCCCCTGTTCTTGATCAAGAATTCACACCTCCTGCTTCTCTAAATGGTGGGTTACTTGATCTCAATGTTCCTCCTTCTCCTTCTGCTAACCATGAAATCAACCTCAACTTTACACCTACACCTTCCCGTGTTCTTGATTAAGAATTCACACCTATTGCTTCTCCAAATGATGGGTTACTTGATCTCAATGTTCCTTCTTCTCCTTCTGCTAACCATGAAATCAACCTCAACTTTACACCTCCACCTTCCCCTGTTCTTGATCAAGAATTCACACCTCATGCTTCTCTAAATGGTGGGTTACTTGATCTCAATGCTCCTACTTATCCTTCTGCTAACCATGAAATCAACCTCAACTTTCCACCTCCACCTTCCCCTGTTCTTGATCAAGAATTCACACCTCCTGCTTCTCTAAATGGTTGGTTACTTGAACACAATGCTCCTCCTTCTCCTTCTGCTAACCATGAAATCAACCTCAACTTTCCACCTCCACCTTCCCCTGTTCTTGATCAAGAATTCACACCTCCTGCTTCTCTAAATGGTGGGTTACTTGATCTCAATGTTCCTCCTTCTCCTTCTGCTAACCATGAAATCAACCTCAACTTTACACCTACACCTTCCCCTGTTCTTGATTAAGAATTCACACCTCCTGCTTCTCCAAATGATGGGATACTTGATCTCAATGTTCCTTCTTCTCCTTCTGCTAACCATGAAATCAACCTCAACTTTACAACTCCACCTTCCCCTGTTCTTGATCAAGAATTCACACCTCCTGCTTCTCTAAATGGTGGGTTACTTGATCTCAATAATCCTCCTTCTCCTTCTGCAAACCATGAAATCAACCTCAACTTTCCACCTCCACCTTCCCCTGTTCTTGATCAAGAATTCACACCTCCTGCTTCTCTAAATGGTTGGTTACTTGAACTCAATGCTCCTCCTTCTCCTTCTGCTAACCATGAAATCAACCTCAACTTTCCACCTCCACCATCCCTTGTTCTTGATCAAGAATTCACACCTACTGCTTCTCTAAATGTTGGGTTACTTGATCTCAATGTTCCTCCTTCTCCTTCTGCTAACCATGAAATCAACCTCAACTTTACACCTACACCTTCCCCTGTTCTTGATTAAGAATTCACACCTCCTGCTTCTCCAAATGATAGGTTACTTGATCTCAATGTTCCTCCTTCTCCTTCTGCTAACCATGAAATCAACCTCAACTTTACACCTCCACCTTCCCCTGTTCTTGATCAAGAATTCACACCTCATGCTTCTCTAAATGGTGGGTTACTTGATCTCAATGCTCCTCCTTCTCCTTCTGCTAACCATGAAATCAACCTCAACTTTCCACCTCCACCTTCCCCTGTTCTTTATCAAGAATTCACACCTCCTGCTTCCCTAAATGGTTGGGTACTTGAACTCAATGCTCCTCCTTCTCCTTCTGCTAACCATGAAATCAACCTCAACTTTCCACCTCCACCTTCCCCTGTTCTTGATCAAGAATTCACACCTCCTGCTTCTCTAAATGGTGGGTTACTTGATTTCAATGTTCATCCTTCTCCTTCTGCTAACCATGAAATCAACCTCAACTTTACACCTACACCTTCCCCTGTTCTTGATTAAGAATTCACACCTCCTGCTTCTCCAAATGATGGGTTACTTGATCTCAATGTTCCTTCTTCTCCTTCTGCTAACCATGAAATCGACCTCAACTTTACACCTCCACCTTCCCCTGTTCTTGATCAAGAATTCACACCTCATGCTTCTGTAATTGGTGGGTTACTTGATCTCAATAATCCTCCTTCTCCTTCTGCTAACCATGAAATCAACCTCAACTTTCCACCTCCACCTTCCCCTGTTCTTGATCAAGAATTCACACCTCCTGCTTCTCTAAATGGTTGGTTACTTGAACTCAATGCTCCTCCTTCTCCTTCTGCTAACCATGAATCAACCTCAACTTTCCACCTCCACCATCCCCTGTTCTTGATCAAGAATTCACACCTCCTGCTTCTCTAAATGTTGGGTTACTTGATCTCAATGTTCCTCCTTCTCCTTCGGTTAACCATGAAATCAACCTCAACTTTACACCTACACCTTCCCCTGTTCTTGATTAAGAATTCACACCTCCTGCTTCTCCAAATGATAGGTTACTTGATCTCAATGTTCCTTCTTCTCCTTCTGCTAACCATGAAATCAACCTCAACTTTACACCTCCACCTTCCCCTGTTCTTGATCAAGAATTCACACCAGATGCTTCTCTAAATGGTGGGTTACTTGATCTCAATGCTCCTCCTTCTCCTTCTGCTAACCATGAAATTAACCTCAACTTTCCACCTCCACCTTCCCCTGTTCTTGATCAAGAATTCACACCTCCTGCTTCTCTAAATGGTTGGTTACTTGAACTCAATGCTCCTCCTTCTCCTTCTGCTAACCATGAAATCAACCTCAACTTTCCACCTCC
Source organism: Lathyrus tuberosus (assembly GCA_022829125.1). Lineage (NCBI taxonomy): Eukaryota > Viridiplantae > Streptophyta > Magnoliopsida > Fabales > Fabaceae > Lathyrus > Lathyrus tuberosus. The sequence goes on along the minus strand of JALAZF010000315.1, from coordinate 5,105,992 downwards.
AGCTTCCCCTGTTCTTGATCAAGAATTCACACCTCCTGCTTCTCTAAATGTTGGGTTACTTGATCTCAATGTTCCTCCTTCTCCTTCGGTTAACCATGAAATCAACCTCAACTTTACACCTACACCTTCCCCTGTTCTTGATTAAGAATTCACACCTCCTGCTTCTCCAAATGATAGGTTACTTGATCTCAATGTTCCTTCTTCTCCTTCTGCTAACCATGAAATCAACCTCAACTTTACACCTCCACCTTCCCCTGTTCTTGATCAAGAATTCACACCAGATGCTTCTCTAAATGGTGGGTTACTTGATCTCAATGCTCCTCCTTCTCCTTCTGCTAACCATGAAATTAACCTCAACTTTCCACCTCCACTTTCCCCTGTTCTTGATCAAGAATTCACACCTCCTGCTTCTCTAAATGGTGGGTTACTTGATCTCAATGTTCATCCTTCTCCTTCTGCTAACCATGAAATCAACCTCAACTTTACACCTACACCTTCCCATGTTCTTGATTAAGAATTCACACCTCCTGCTTCTCCAAATGATGGGTTACTTGATCTCAATGTTCCTTCTTCTCCTTCTGCTAACCATGAAATCAACCTCAACTTTACACCTCTACCTTCCCCTGTTCTTGATCAAGAATTCACACCTCATGCTTCTCTAAATGGTGGGTTACTTGATCTCAATAATCCTCCTTCTCCTTCTGCTAACCATGAAATCAACCTCAACTTTCCACCTCCACCTTCCCCTGTTCTTGATCAAGAATTCACACCTCCTGCTTCTCTAAATGGTTGGTTACTTGAACTCAATGCTCCTCCTTCCCCTTCTGCTAACCATGAAATCAACCTCAACTTTCCACCTCCACCTTCCCCTGTTCTTGATCAAGAATTCACACCTCCTGCTTCTCTAAATGGTGGGTTACTTGATTTCAATGTTCATCCTTCTCCTTCTGCTAACCATGAAATCAACCTCAACTTTACACCTACACCTTCCCCTGTTCTTGATTAAGAATTCACACCTCCTGCTTCTCCAAATGATGGGTTACTTGATCTCAATGTTCCTTCTTCTCCTTCTGCTAACCATGAAATCGACCTCAACTTTACACCTCCACCTTCCCCTGTTCTTGATCAAGAATTCACACCTCATGCTTCTGTAATTGGTGGGTTACTTGATCTCAATAATCCTCCTTCTCCTTCTGCTAACCATGAAATCAACCTCAACTTTCCACCTCCACCTTCCCCTGTTCTTGATCAAGAATTCACACCTCCTGCTTCTCTAAATGGTTGGTTACTTGAACTCAATGCTCCTCCTTCTCTTTCTGCTAACCATGAAATCAACCTCAACTTTCCACCTCCACCATCCCCTGTTCTTGATCAAGAATTCACACCTCCTGCTTCTCTAAATGTTGGGTTACTTGATCTCAATGTTCCTCCTTCTCCTTCGGTTAACCATGAAATCAACCTCAACTTTACACCTACACCTTCCCCTGTTCTTGATTAAGAATTCACACCTCCTGCTTCTCCAAATGATAGGTTACTTGATCTCAATGTTCCTTCTTCTCCTTCTGCTAACCATGAAATCAACCTCAACTTTACACCTCCACCTTCCCCTGTTCTTGATCAAGAATTCACACCAGATGCTTCTCTAAATGGTGGGTTACTTGATCTCAATGCTCCTCCTTCTCCTTCTGCTAACCATGAAATTAACCTCAACTTTCCACCTCCACCTTCCCCTGTTCTTGATCAAGAATTCACACCTCCTGCTTCTCTAAATGGTTGGTTACTTGAACTCAATGCTCCTCCTTCTCCTTCTGCTAACCATGAAATCAACCTCAACTTTCCACCTCCAGCTTCCCCTGTTCTTGATCAAGAATTCACACCTCCTGCTTCTCTAAATGTTGGGTTACTTGATCTCAATGTTCCTCCTTCTCCTTCGGTTAACCATGAAATCAACCTCAACTTTACACCTACACCTTCCCCTGTTCTTGATTAAGAATTCACACCTCCTGCTTCTCCAAATGATAGGTTACTTGATCTCAATGTTCCTTCTTCTCCTTCTGCTAACCATGAAATCAACCTCAACTTTACACCTCCACCTTCCCCTGTTCTTGATCAAGAATTCACACCAGATGCTTCTCTAAATGGTGGGTTACTTGATCTCAATGCTCCTCCTTCTCCTTCTGCTAACCATGAAATTAACCTCAACTTTCCACCTCCACCTTCCCCTGTTCTTGATCAAGAATTCACACCTCCTGCTTCTCTAAATGGTGGGTTACTTGATCTCAATGTTCATCCTTCTCCTTCTGCTAACCATGAAATCAACCTCAACTTTACACCTACACCTTCCCATGTTCTTGATTAAGAATTCACACCTCCTGCTTCTCCAAATGATGGGTTACTTGATCTCAATGTTCCTTCTTCTCCTTCTGCTAACCATGAAATCAACCTCAACTTTACACCTCTACCTTCCCCTGTTCTTGATCAAGAATTCACACCTCATGCTTCTCTAAATGGTGGGTTACTTGATCTCAATAATCCTCCTTCTCCTTCTGCTAACCATGAAATCAACCTCAACTTTCCACCTCCTCCTTCCCCTGTTCTTGATCAAGAATTCACACCTCCTGCTTCTCTAAATGGTTGGTTACTTGAACTCAATGCTCCTCCTTCCCCTTCTGCTAACCATGAAATCAACCTCAACTTTCCACCTCCACCTTCCCCTGTTCTTGATCAAGAATTCACACCTCCTGCTTCTCTAAATGGTGGGTTACTTGATCTCAATGTTCCTCCTTCTCCTTCTGCTAACCATGAAATCAACCTCAACTTTACACCTACACCTTCCCTGTTCTTGATTAAGAATTCACACCTCCTGCTTCTCCAAATGATGGGTTACTTGATCTCAATGTTCCTTCTTCTCCTTCTGCTAAACATGAAATCAACCTCAACTTTACACCTCCACCTTCCCCTGTTCTTGATCAAGAATTCACACCTCATGCTTCTCTAAATGGTGGGTTACTTGATCTCAATGCTCCTCCTTCTCCTTCTGCTAACCATGAAATCAACCTCAACTTTACACCTCCACCTTCCCCTGTTCTTGATCAAGAATTCACACCTCATGCTTCTCTAAATGGTGGGTTACTTGATCTCAATGCTCCTCCTTCTCCTTCTGCTAACCATGAAATCAACCTCAACTTTCCACCTCCACCTTCCCCTGTTCTTGATCAAGAATTCACACCTCCTGCTTCTCTAAATGGTTGGTTACTTGAACTCAATGCTCCTCCTTCTCCTTCTGCAAACCATGAAATCAACTTCAACTTTCCACCTCCACCTTCCCCTGTTCTTGATCAAGAATTCACACCTCCTGCTTCTCTAATTGGTGGGTTACTTGATCTAAATGCTCCTCCTTCTCCTTCTGCTAACCATGAAATCAACCTCAACTTTCCACCTCCACCTTCCCCTGTTCTTGATCAAGAATTCACACCTCCTGCTTCTCTAAATGGTGGGTTACTTGATCTCAATGTTCCTCCTTCTCCTTTGCTAACCATGAAATCAACCTCAACTTTCCACCTACACATTCCCCTGTTCTTGATCAAGAATTCACACCTCCTGCTTCTCTAAAGGGTGGGTTACTTGATCTCAATGCTCCTCCTTCTCCTTCTGCTAACCATGAAATCAAACTCAACTTTCCACCTCCAATTTCACCTATTCTTGATCAAGAATTCACACCTTATGCTTCTCTAAATGGTGGGTTACTTGATCTCAATGCTCCTCCGTCTCCTTCTGCTAACCATGAAATCAACCTCAACTTTCCACCTCCACCTTCCCCGGTTCTTGATCAATAATTCACACCTTCTGCTTTTCCAAATTGTGGGTAACTTTATCCCAATGCTCCTCCTTCTCCTTTTTCTAACCATGAAATCAACCTCAACTTTCCACCTCCACCTTCCCCTGTTCTTGATCAAGAATTCACACCTCCTACTTCTCTAAATGGTGGGTAACTTGATCTCAATGTTCCTCCTTCTCCTTCTGCTAACCATGAAATCAACCTCAACTTTCCACCTCCACCTTCCCCTGTTCTTGATCAAGAATTCACACCTCCTGCTTCTCTAAATGGTTGGTTACTTGAACTCAATGCTCCTCCTTCCCCTTCTGCTAACCATGAAATCAACCTCAACTTTCCACCTCCACCTTCCCCTGTTCTTGATCAAGAATTCACACCTCCTGCTTCTCTAAATGGTGGGTTACTTGATCTCAATGTTCCTCCTTCTCCTTCTGCTAACCATGAAATCAACCTCAACTTTACACCTACACCTTCCCTGTTCTTGATTAAGAATTCACACCTCCTGCTTCTCCAAATGATGGGTTACTTGATCTCAATGTTCCTTCTTCTCCTTCTGCTAACCATGAAATCAACCTCAACTTTACACCTCTACCTTCCCCTGTTCTTGATCAAGAATTCACACCTCATGCTTCTGTAATTGGTGGGTTACTTGATCTCAATAATCCTCCTTCTCCTTCTGCTAACCATGAAATCAACCTCAACTTTCCACCTCCACCTTCCCCTGTTCTTGATCAAGAATTCACACCTCCTGCTTCTCTAAATGGTTGGTTACTTGAACTCAATGCTCCTCCTTCTCTTTCTGCTAACCATGAAATCAACCTCAACTTTCCACCTCCACCATCCCCTGTTCTTGATCAAGAATTCACACCTCCTGCTTCTCTAAATGTTGGGTTACTTGATCTCAATGTTCCTCCTTCTCCTTCGGTTAACCATGAAATCAACCTCAACTTTACACCTACACCTTCCCCTGTTCTTGATTAAGAATTCACACCTCCTGCTTCTCCAAATGATAGGTTACTTGATCTCAATGTTCCTTCTTCTCCTTCTGCTAACCATGAAATCAACCTCAACTTTACACCTCCACCTTCCCCTGTTCTTGATCAAGAATTCACACCAGATGCTTCTCTAAATGGTGGGTTACTTGATCTCAATGCTCCTCCTTCTCCTTCTGCTAACCATGAAATTAACCTCAACTTTCCACCTCCACCTTCCCCTGTTCTTGATCAAGAATTCACACCTCCTGCTTCTCTAAATGGTTGGTTACTTGAACTCAATGCTCCTCCTTCTCCTTCTGCTAACCATGAAATCAACCTCAACTTTCCACCTCCAGCTTCCCCTGTTCTTGATCAAGAATTCACACCTCCTGCTTCTCTAAATGTTGGGTTACTTGATCTCAATGTTCCTCCTTCTCCTTCGGTTAACCATGAAATCAACCTCAACTTTACACCTACACCTTCCCCTGTTCTTGATTAAGAATTCACACCTCCTGCTTCTCCAAATGATAGGTTACTTGATCTCAATGTTCCTTCTTCTCCTTCTGCTAACCATGAAATCAACCTCAACTTTACACCTCCACCTTCCCCTGTTCTTGATCAAGAATTCACACCAGATGCTTCTCTAAATGGTGGGTTACTTGATCTCAATGCTCCTCCTTCTCCTTCTGCTAACCATGAAATTAACCTCAACTTTCCACCTCCACCTTCCCCTGTTCTTGATCAAGAATTCACACCTCCTGCTTCTCTAAATGGTGGGTTACTTGATCTCAATGTTCATCCTTCTCCTTCTGCTAACCATGAAATCAACCTCAACTTTACACCTACACCTTCCCATGTTCTTGATTAAGAATTCACACCTCCTGCTTCTCCAAATGATGGGTTACTTGATCTCAATCATCCTTCTTCTCCTTCTGCTAACCATGAAATCAACCTCAACTTTACACCTCTACCTTCCCCTGTTCTTGATCAAGAATTCACACCTCATGCTTCTCTAAATGGTGGGTTACTTGATCTCAATAATCCTCCTTCTCCTTCTGCTAACCATGAAATCAACCTCAACTTTCCACCTCCACCTTCCCCTGTTCTTGATCAAGAATTCACACCTCCTGCTTCTCTAAATGGTTGGTTACTTGAACTCAATGCTCCTCCTTCCCCTTCTGCTAACCATGAAATCAACCTCAACTTTCCACCTCCACCTTCCCCTGTTCTTGATCAAGAATTCACACCTCCTGCTTCTCTAAATGGTGGGTTACTTGATCTCAATGTTCCTCCTTCTCCTTCTGCTAACCATGAAATCAACCTCAACTTTACACCTACACCTTCCCTGTTCTTGATTAAGAATTCACACCTCCTGCTTCTCCAAATGATGGGTTACTTGATCTCAATGTTCCTTCTTCTCCTTCTGCTAAACATGAAATCAACCTCAACTTTACACCTCCACCTTCCCCTGTTCTTGATCAAGAATTCACACCTCATGCTTCTCTAAATGGTGGGTTACTGAATCTCAATGCTCCTCCTTCTCCTTCTGCTAACCATGAAATCAACCTCAACTTTCCACCTCCACCTTCCCCTGTTCTTGATCAAGAATTCACACCTCCTGCTTCTCTAAATGGTTGGTTACTTGAACTCAATGCTCCTCCTCCTCCTTCTGCAAACCATGAAATCAACTTCAGCTTTCCACCTCCACCTTCCCCTGTTCTTGATCAAGAATTCACACCTTATGCTTCTCTAATTGGTGGGTTACTTGATCTAAATGCTCCTCCTTCTCCTTCTGCTAACCATGAAATCAACCTCAACTTTCCACCTCCACCTTCCCCTGTTCTTGATCAAGAATTCACACCTCCTGCTTCTCTAAATGGTGGGTTACTTGATCTCAATGTTCCTCCTTCTCCTTTGCTAACCATGAAATCAACCTCAACTTTCCACCTACACATTCCCCTGTTCTTGATCAAGAATTCACACCTCCTGCTTCTCTAAAGGGTGGGTTACTTGATCTCAATGCTCCTCCTTCTCCTTCTGCTAACCATGAAATCAACCTCAACTTTCCACCTCCACCTTCCCCTGTTCTTGATCAAGAATTCACACCTCCTGCTTCTCTAAATGGTTGGTTACTTGAACTCAATGCTCCTCCTTCCCCTTCTGCTAACCATGAAATCAACCTCAACTTTCCACCTCCACCTTCCCCTGTTCTTGATCAAGAATTCACACCTCCTGCTTCTCTAAATGGTGGGTTACTTGATCTCAATGTTCCTCCTTCTCCTTCTGCTAACCATGAAATCAACCTCAACTTTACACCTACACCTTCCCTGTTCTTGATTAAGAATTCACACCTCCTGCTTCTCCAAATGATGGGTTACTTGATCTCAATGTTCCTTCTTCTCCTTCTGCTAACCATGAAATCAACCTCAACTTTACACCTCTACCTTCCCCTGTTCTTGATCAAGAATTCACACCTCATGCTTCTCTAAATGGTGGGTTACTTGATCTCAATAATCCTCCTTCTCCTTCTGCTAACCATGAAATCAACCTCAACTTTCCACCTCCACCTTCCCCTGTTCTTGATCAAGAATTCACACCTCCTGCTTCTCTAAATGGTTGGTTACTTGAACTCAATGCTCCTCCTTCCCCTTCTGCTAACCATGAAATCAACCTCAACTTTCCACCTCCACCTTCCCCTGTTCTTGATCAAGAATTCACACCTCCTGCTTCTCTAAATGGTGGGTTACTTGATCTCAATGTTCCTCCTTCCCCTTCTGCTAACCATGAAATCAACCTCAACTTTACACCTACACCTTCCCTGTTCTTGATTAAGAATTCACACCTCCTGCTTCTCCAAATGATGGGTTACTTGATCTCAATGTTCCTTCTTCTCCTTCTGCTAACCATGAAATCAACCTCAACTTTACACCTCTACCTTCCCCTGTTCTTGATCAAGAATTCACACCTCATGCTTCTCTAAATGGTGGGTTACTTGATCTCAATAATCCTCCTTCTCCTTCTGCTAACCATGAAATCAACCTCAACTTTCCACCTCCACCTTCCCCTGTTCTTGATCAAGAATTCACACCTCCTGCTTCTCTAAATGGTTGGTTACTTGAACTCAATGCTCCTCCTTCCCCTTCTGCTAACCATGAAATCAACCTCAACTTTCCACCTCCACCTTCCCCTGTTCTTGATCAAGAATTCACACCTCCTGCTTCTCTAAATGGTGGGTTACTTGATCTCAATGTTCCTCCTTCCCCTTCTGCTAACCATGAAATCAACCTCAACTTTACACCTACACCTTCCCTGTTCTTGATTAAGAATTCACACCTCCTGCTTCTCCAAATGATGGGTTACTTGATCTCAATGTTCCTTCTTCTCCTTCTGCTAAACATGAAATCAACCTCAACTTTACACCTCCACCTTCCCCTGTTCTTGATCAAGAATTCACACCTCATGCTTCTCTAAATGGTGGGTTACTTGATCTCAATGCTCCTCCTTCTCCTTCTGCTAACCATGAAATCAACCTCAACTTTCCACCTCCACCTTCCCCTGTTCTTGATCAAGAATTCACACCTCCTGCTTCTCTAAATGGTTGGTTACTTGAACTCAATGCTCCTCCTTCTCCTTCTGCAAACCATGAAATCAACTTCAACTTTCCACCTCCACCTTCCCCTGTTCTTGATCAAGAATTCACACCTCCTGCTTCTCTAATTGGTGGGTTACTTGATCTAAATGCTCCTCCTTCTCCTTCTGCTAACCATGAAATCAACCTCAACTTTCCACCTCCACCTTCCCCTGTTCTTGATCAAGAATTCACACCTCCTGCTTCTCTAAATGGTGGGTTACTTGATCTCAATGTTCCTCCTTCTCCTTTGCTAACCATGAAATCAACCTCAACTTTCCACCTACACATTCCCCTGTTCTTGATCAAGAATTCACACCTCCTGCTTCTCTAAAGGGTGGGTTACTTGATCTCAATGCTCCTCCTTCTCCTTCTGCTAACCATGAAATCAAACTCAACTTTCCACCTCCAATTTCACCTATTCTTGATCAAGAATTCACACCTTATGCTTCTCTAAATGGTGGGTTACTTGATCTCAATGCTCCTCCGTCTCCTTCTGCTAACCATGAAATCAACCTCAACATTCCACCTCCACCTTCCCCTGTTCTTGATCAATAATTCACACCTTCTGCTTTTCCAAATTGTGGGTAACTTTATCCCAATGCTCCTCCTTCTCCTTTTGCTAACCATGAAATCAACCTCAACTTTCCACCTCCACCTTCCCCTGTTCTTGATCAAGAATTCACACCTCCTACTTCTCTAAATGGTGGGTAACTTGATCTCAATGTTCCTCCTTCTCCTTCTGCTAACCATGAAATCAACCTCAACTTTCCACCTCCACCTTCCCCTGTTCTTGATCAAGAATTCACACCTTATGCTTCTCTAAATGGTGGGTTACTTGATCTCAATTCTCCTCCGTCTCCTTCTGCTAACCATGAAATCAACCTCAACTTTCCACCTCCAACTTCCCCTGTTCTTGATCAAGAATTCACATCTCCTGCTTCTCTATATGGTGGGTTACTTGATCTCAATGTTCCTCCTTCTCCTTCTGCTAACCATGAAATCAACCTCAACTTTCCACCTCCACCTTCCCCTGTTCTTGATTAAGAATTCACACCTCCTGCTTCTCCAAATGGTGGGTTAATTGATCTCAATGTTCCTTCTTCTCCTTCTGCTAACCATGAAATCAAACTCAACTTTCCACCTCCAATTTCACCTATTCTTGATCAAGAATTCACGCCTTATGCTTCTCTAAATGGTGGGTTACTTGATCTCAATGCTCCTCCGTCTCCTTCTGCTAACCATGAAATCAACCTCAACTTTCCACCTGCACCTTCCCCTGTTCTTGTTCAATAATTCACACCTTCTGCTTTTCCAAATTGTGGGTAACTTTATCCCAATGCTCCTCCGTCTCCTTCTGCTAACCATGAAATCAACCTCAACTTTCCACCTCCAACTTCCCCTGTTCTTGATCAAGAATTCACACCTCCTGCTTCTCTAAATGGTGGGTTACTTGATCTCTATAATCCTCCTTCTCCTTCTGCAAACCATGAAATCAACCTCAACTTTCCACCTCCACCTTCCCCTGTTCTTGATCAAGAATTCACACCTCCTGCTTCTCTAAATGGTTGGTTACTTGAACTCAATGCTCCTCCTTCTCCTTCTGCTAACCATGAAATCAACCTCAACTTTCCACCTCCACCATCCCTTGTTCTTGATCAAGAATTCACACCTACTGCTTCTCTAAATGTTGGGTTACTTGATCTCAATGTTCCTCCTTCTCCTTCTGCTAACCATGAAATCAACCTCAACTTTACACCTACACCTTCCCCTGTTCTTGATTAAGAATTCACACCTCCTGCTTCTCCAAATGATAGGTTACTTGATCTCAATGTTCCTCCTTCTCCTTCTGCTAACCATGAAATCAACCTCAACTTTACACCTCCACCTTCCCCTGTTCTTGATCAAGAATTCACACCTCATACTTCTCTAAATGGTGGGTTACTTGATCTCAATGCTCCTCCTTCTCCTTCTGCTAACCATGAAATCAACCTCAACTTTCCACCTCCACCTTCCCCTGTTCTTTATCAAGAATTCACACCTCCTGCTTCTCTAAATGGTTGGTTACTTGAACTCAATGCTCCTCCTTCTCCTTCTGCTAACCATGAAATCAACCTCAACTTTCCACCTCCACCTTCCCCTGTTCTTGATCAAGAATTCACACCTCCTGCTTCTCTAAATGGTGGGTTACTTGATTTCAATGTTCATCCTTCTCCTTCTGCTAACCATGAAATCAACCTCAACTTTACACCTACACCTTCCCCTGTTCTTGATTAAGAATTCACACCTCCTGCTTCTCCAAATGATGGGTTACTTGATCTCAATGTTCCTTCTTCTCCTTCTGCTAACCATGAAATCGACCTCAACTTTACACCTCCACCTTCCCCTGTTCTTGATCAAGAATTCACACCTCATGCTTCTGTAATTGGTGGGTTACTTGATCTCAATAATCCTCCTTCTCCTTCTGCTAACCATGAAATCAACCTCAACTTTCCACCTCCACCTTCCCCTGTTCTTGATCAAGAATTCACACCTCCTGCTTCTCTAAATGGTTGGTTACTTGAACTCAATGCTCCTCCTTCTCCTTCTGCTAACCATGAAATCAACCTCAACTTTCCACCTCCACCATCCCCTGTTCTTGATCAAGAATTCACACCTCCTGCTTCTCTAAATGTTGGGTTACTTGATCTCAATGTTCCTCCTTCTCCTTCGGTTAACCATGAAATCAACCTCAACTTTACACCTACACCTTCCCCTGTTCTTGATTAAGAATTCACACCTCCTGCTTCTCCAAATGATAGGTTACTTGATCTCAATGTTCCTTCTTCTCCTTCTGCTAACCATGAAATCAACCTCAACTTTACACCTCCACCTTCCCCTGTTCTTGATCAAGAATTCACACCAGATGCTTCTCTAAATGGTGGGTTACTTGATCTCAATGCTCCTCCTTCTCCTTCTGCTAACCATGAAATTAACCTCAACTTTCCACCTCCACCTTCCCCTGTTCTTGATCAAGAATTCACATCTCCTGCTTCTCTAAATGGTTGGTTACTTGAACTCAATGCTCCTCCTTCTCCTTCTGCTAACCATGAAATCAACCTCAACTTTCCACCTCCAGCTTCCCCTGTTCTTGATCAAGAATTCACACCTCCTGCTTCTCTAAATGTTGGGTTACTTGATCTCAATGTTCCTCCTTCTCCTTCGGTTAACCATGAAATCAACCTCAACTTTACACCTACACCTTCCCCTGTTCTTGATTAAGAATTCACACCTCCTTCTTCTCCAAATGATAGGTTACTTGATCTCAATGTTCCTTCTTCTCCTTCTGCTAACCATGAAATCAACCTCAACTTTACACCTCCACCTTCCCCTGTTCTTGATCAAGAATTCACACCAGATGCTTCTCTAAATGGTGGGTTACTTGATCTCAATGCTCCTCCTTCTCCTTCTGCTAACCATGAAATTAACCTCAACTTTCCACCTCCACCTTCCCCTGTTCTTGATCAAGAATTCACACCTCCTGCCTCTCTAAATGGTGGGTTACTTGATCTCAATGTTCATCCTTCTCCTTCTGCTAACCATGAAATCAACCTCAACTTTACACCTACACCTTCCCATGTTCTTGATTAAGAATTCACACCTCCTGCTTCTCCAAATGATGGGTTACTTGATCTCAATGTTCCTTCTTCTCCTTCTGCTAACCATGAAATCAACCTCAACTTTACACCTCTACCTTCCCCTGTTCTTGATCAAGAATTCACACCTCATGCTTCTCTAAATGGTGGGTTACTTGATCTCAATAATCCTCCTTCTCCTTCTGCTAACCATGAAATCAACCTCAACTTTCCACCTCCACCTTCCCCTGTTCTTGATCAAGAATTCACACCTCCTGCTTCTCTAAATGGTTGGTTACTTGAACTCAATGCTCCTCCTTCCCCTTCTGCTAACCATGAAATCAACCTCAACTTTCCACCTCCACCTTCCCCTGTTCTTGATCAAGAATTCACACCTCCTGCTTCTCTAAATGGTGGGTTACTTGATCTCAATGTTCCTCCTTCTCCTTCTGCTAACCATGAAATCAACCTCAACTTTACACCTACACCTTCCCTGTTCTTGATTAAGAATTCACACCTCCTGCTTCTCCAAATGATGGGTTACTTGATCTCAATGTTCCTTCTTCTCCTTCTGCTAAACATGAAATCAACCTCAACTTTACACCTCCACCTTCCCCTGTTCTTGATCAAGAATTCACACCTCATGCTTCTCTAAATGGTGGGTTACTTGATCTCAATGCTCCTCCTTCTCCTTCTGCTAACCATGAAATCAACCTCAACTTTCCACCTCCACCTTCCCCTATTCTTGATCAAGAATTCACACCTCCTGCTTCTCTAAATGGTTGGTTACTTGAACTCAATGCTCCTCCTTCTCCTTCTGCTAACCATGAAATCAACTTCAACTTTCCACCTCCACCTTCCCCTGTTCTTGATCAAGAATTCACACCTCCTGCTTCTCTAATTGGTGGGTTACTTGATCAAAATGCTCCTCCTTCTCCTTCTGCTAACCATGAAATCAACCTCAACTTTCCACCTCCACCTTCCCCTGTTCTTGATAAAGAATTCACACCTCCTGCTTCTCTAAATGGTGGGTTACTTGATCTCAATGTTCCTCCTTCTCCTTTGCTAACCATGAAATCAACCTCAACTTTCCACCTACACATTCCCCTGTTCTTGATCAAGAATTCACACCTCCTGCTTCTCTAAAGGGTGGGTTACTTGATCTCAATGCTCCTCCTTCTCCTTCTGCTAACCATGAAATCAAACTCAACTTTCCACCTCCAATTTCACCTATTCTTGATCAAGAATTCACACCTTATGCTTCTCTAAATGGTGGGTTACTTGATCTCAATGCTCCTCCGTCTCCTTCTGCTAACCATGAAATCAACCTCAACTTTCCACCTCCACCTTCCCCTGTTCTTGATCAATAATTCACACCTTCTGCTTTTCCAAATTGTGGGTAACTTTATCCCAATGCTCCTCCTTCTCCTTTTGCTAACCATGAAATCAACCTCAACTTTCCACCTCCACCTTCCCCTGTTCTTGATCAAGAATTCACACCTCCTGCTTCTCTAAATGGTGGGTAACTTGATCTCAATGTTCCTCCTTCTCCTTCTGCTAACCATGAAATCAACCTCAACTTTCCACCTCCACCTTCCCCTGTTCTTGATCAAGAATTCACACCTTATGCTTCTCTAAATGGTGGGTTACTTGATCTCAATTCTCCTCCGTCTCCTTCTGCTAACCATGAAATCAACCTCAACTTTCCACCTCCAACTTCCCCTGTTCTTGATCAAGAATTCACACCTCCTGCTTCTCTATATGGTGGGTTACTTGATCTCAATGTTCCTCCTTCTCCTTCTGCTAACCATGAAATCAACCTCAACTTTCCACCTCCACCTTCCCCTGTTCTTGATTAAGAATTCACACCTCCTGCTTCTCCAAATGGTGGGTTAATTGATCTCAATGTTCCTTCTTCTCCTTCTGCTAACCATGAAATCAAACTCAACTTTCCACCTCCAATTTCACCTATTCTTGATCAAGAATTCACACCTTATGCTTCTCTAAATGGTGGGTTACTTGATCTCAATTCTCCTCCGTCTCCTTCTGCTAACCATGAAATCAACCTCAACTTTCCACCTGCACCTTCCCCTGTTCTTGATCAATAATTCACACCTTCTGCTTTTCCAAATTGTGGGTAACTTTATCCCAATGCTCCTCCTTCTCCTTTTGCTAACCATGAAATCAACCTCAACTTTCCACCTCCACCTTCCCCTGTTCTTGATCAAGAATTAACACCTCCTGCTTCTCTAAATGGTGGGTAACTTGATCTCAATGTTCCTCCTTCTCCTTCTGCTAACCATGAAATCAACCTCAACTTTCCACCTCCACCTTCCCCTGTTCTTGATCAAGAATTCACACCTTATGCTTCTCTAAATGGTGGGTTACTTGATCTCAATTCTCCTCCGTCTCCTTCTGCTAACCATGAAATCAACCTCAACTTTCCACCTCCAACTTCCCCTGTTCTTGATCAAGAATTCACACCTCCTGCTTCTCTATATGGTGGGTTACTTGACTCAATGTTCCTCCTTCTCCTTCTGCTAACCATGAAATCAACCTCAACTTTCCACCTCCACCTTCCCCTGTTCTTGATCAAGAATTCACACCTCCTGCTTCTCTAAATGGTGGGTTACTTGATCTCAATGTTCATCCTTCTCCTTCTGCTAACCATGAAATCAACCTCAACTTTACACCTACACCTTCCCATGTTCTTGATTAAGAATTCACACCTCCTGCTTCTCCAAATGATGGGTTACTTGATCTCAATGTTCCTTCTTCTCCTTCTGCTAACCATGAAATCAACCTCAACTTTACACCTCCACCTTCCCCTGTTCTTGATCAAGAATTCACACCTCATGCTTCTCTAAATGGTGGGTTACTTGATCTCAATAATCCTCCTTCTCCTTCTGCTAACCATGAAATCAACCTCAACTTTCCACCTCCACCTTCCCTTGTTCTTGATCAAGAATTCACACCTCCTGCCTCTCTAAATGGTGGGTTACTTGATCTCAATGTTCATCCTTCTCCTTCTGCTAACCATGAAATCAACCTCAACTTTACACCTACACCTTCCCATGTTCTTGATTAAGAATTCACACCTCCTGCTTCTCCAAATGATGGGTTACTTGATCTCAATGTTCCTTCTTCTCCTTCTGCTAACCATGAAATCAACCTCAACTTTACACCTCTACCTTCCCCTGTTCTTGATCAAGAATTCACACCTCATGCTTCTCTAAATGGTGGGTTACTTGATCTCAATAATCCTCCTTCTCCTTCTGCTAACCATGAAATCAACCTCAACTTTCCACCTCCACCTTCCCCTGTTCTTGATCAAGAATTCACACCTCCTGCTTCTCTAAATGGTTGGTTACTTGAACTCAATGCTCCTCCTTCCCCTTCTGCTAACCATGAAATCAACCTCAACTTTCCACCTCCACCTTCCCCTGTTCTTGATCAAGAATTCACACCTCCTGCTTCTCTAAATGGTGGGTTACTTGATCTCAATGTTCCTCCTTCTCCTTCTGCTAACCATGAAATCAACCTCAACTTTACACCTACACCTTCCCTGTTCTTGATTAAGAATTCACACCTCCTGCTTCTCCAAATGATGGGTTACTTGATCTCAATGTTCCTTCTTCTCCTTCTGCTAAACATGAAATCAACCTCAACTTTACACCTCCACCTTCCCCTGTTCTTGATCAAGAATTCACACCTCATGCTTCTCTAAATGGTGGGTTACTTGATCTCAATGCTCCTCCTTCTCCTTCTGCTAACCATGAAATCAACCTCAACTTTCCACCTCCACCTTCCCCTATTCTTGATCAAGAATTCACACCTCCTGCTTCTCTAAATGGTTGGTTACTTGAACTCAATGCTCCTCCTTCTCCTTCTGCTAACCATGAAATCAACTTCAACTTTCCACCTCCACCTTCCCCTGTTCTTGATCAAGAATTCACACCTCCTGCTTCTCTAATTGGTGGGTTACTTGATCAAAATGCTCCTCCTTCTCCTTCTGCTAACCATGAAATCAACCTCAACTTTCCACCTCCACCTTCCCCTGTTCTTGATAAAGAATTCACACCTCCTGCTTCTCTAAATGGTGGGTTACTTGATCTCAATGTTCCTCCTTCTCCTTTGCTAACCATGAAATCAACCTCAACTTTCCACCTACACATTCCCCTGTTCTTGATCAAGAATTCACACCTCCTGCTTCTCTAAAGGGTGGGTTACTTGATCTCAATGCTCCTCCTTCTCCTTCTGCTAACCATGAAATCAAACTCAACTTTCCACCTCCAATTTCACCTATTCTTGATCAAGAATTCACACCTTATGCTTCTCTAAATGGTGGGTTACTTGATCTCAATGCTCCTCCGTCTCCTTCTGCTAACCATGAAATCAACCTCAACTTTCCACCTCCACCTTCCCCTGTTCTTGATCAATAATTCACACCTTCTGCTTTTCCAAATTGTGGGTAACTTTATCCCAATGCTCCTCCTTCTCCTTTTGCTAACCATGAAATCAACCTCAACTTTCCACCTCCACCTTCCCCTGTTCTTGATCAAGAATTCACACCTCCTGCTTCTCTAAATGGTGGGTAACTTGATCTCAATGTTCCTCCTTCTCCTTCTGCTAACCATGAAATCAACCTCAACTTTCCACCTCCACCTTCCCCTGTTCTTGATCAAGAATTCACACCTTATGCTTCTCTAAATGGTGGGTTACTTGATCTCAATTCTCCTCCGTCTCCTTCTGCTAACCATGAAATCAACCTCAACTTTCCACCTCCAACTTCCCCTGTTCTTGATCAAGAATTCACACCTCCTGCTTCTCTATATGGTGGGTTACTTGACTCAATGTTCCTCCTTCTCCTTCTGCTAACCATGAAATCAACCTCAACTTTCCACCTCCACCTTCCCCTGTTCTTGATCAAGAATTCACACCTCCTGCTTCTCTAAATGGTGGGTTACTTGATCTCAATGTTCATCCTTCTCCTTCTGCTAACCATGAAATCAACCTCAACTTTACACCTACACCTTCCCATGTTCTTGATTAAGAATTCACACCTCCTGCTTCTCCAAATGATGGGTTACTTGATCTCAATGTTCCTTCTTCTCCTTCTGCTAACCATGAAATCAACCTCAACTTTACACCTCCACCTTCCCCTGTTCTTGATCAAGAATTCACACCTCATGCTTCTCTAAATGGTGGGTTACTTGATCTCAATAATCCTCCTTCTCCTTCTGCTAACCATGAAATCAACCTCAACTTTCCACCTCCACCTTCCCTTGTTCTTGATCAAGAATTCACACCTCCTGCCTCTCTAAATGGTGGGTTACTTGATCTCAATGTTCATCCTTCTCCTTCTGCTAACCATGAAATCAACCTCAACTTTACACCTACACCTTCCCATGTTCTTGATTAAGAATTCACACCTCCTGCTTCTCCAAATGATGGGTTACTTGATCTCAATGTTCCTTCTTCTCCTTCTGCTAACCATGAAATCAACCTCAACTTTACACCTCTACCTTCCCCTGTTCTTGATCAAGAATTCACACCTCATGCTTCTCTAAATGGTGGGTTACTTGATCTCAATAATCCTCCTTCTCCTTCTGCTAACCATGAAATCAACCTCAACTTTCCACCTCCACCTTCCCCTGTTCTTGATCAAGAATTCACACCTCCTGCTTCTCTAAATGGTTGGTTACTTGAACTCAATGCTCCTCCTTCCCCTTCTGCTAACCATGAAATCAACCTCAACTTTCCACCTCCACCTTCCCCTGTTCTTGATCAAGAATTCACACCTCCTGCTTCTCTAAATGGTGGGTTACTTGATCTCAATGTTCCTCCTTCTCCTTCTGCTAACCATGAAATCAACCTCAACTTTACACCTACACCTTCCCTGTTCTTGATTAAGAATTCACACCTCCTGCTTCTCCAAATGATGGGTTACTTGATCTCAATGTTCCTTCTTCTCCTTCTGCTAAACATGAAATCAACCTCAACTTTACACCTCCACCTTCCCCTGTTCTTGATCAAGAATTCACACCTCATGCTTCTCTAAATGGTGGGTTACTTGATCTCAATGCTCCTCCTTCTCCTTCTGCTAACCATGAAATCAACCTCAACTTTCCACCTCCACCTTCCCCTATTCTTGATCAAGAATTCACACCTCCTGCTTCTCTAAATGGTTGGTTACTTGAACTCAATGCTCCTCCTTCTCCTTCTGCTAACCATGAAATCAACTTCAACTTTCCACCTCCACCTTCCCCTGTTCTTGATCAAGAATTCACACCTCCTGCTTCTCTAATTGGTGGGTTACTTGATCAAAATGCTCCTCCTTCTCCTTCTGCTAACCATGAAATCAACCTCAACTTTCCACCTCCACCTTCCCCTGTTCTTGATAAAGAATTCACACCTCCTGCTTCTCTAAATGGTGGGTTACTTGATCTCAATGTTCCTCCTTCTCCTTTGCTAACCATGAAATCAACCTCAACTTTCCACCTACACATTCCCCTGTTCTTGATCAAGAATTCACACCTCCTGCTTCTCTAAAGGGTGGGTTACTTGATCTCAATGCTCCTCCTTCTCCTTCTGCTAACCATGAAATCAAACTCAACTTTCCACCTCCAATTTCACCTATTCTTGATCAAGAATTCACACCTTATGCTTCTCTAAATGGTGGGTTACTTGATCTCAATGCTCCTCCGTCTCCTTCTGCTAACCATGAAATCAACCTCAACTTTCCACCTCCACCTTCCCCTGTTCTTGATCAATAATTCACACCTTCTGCTTTTCCAAATTGTGGGTAACTTTATCCCAATGCTCCTCCTTCTCCTTTTGCTAACCATGAAATCAACCTCAACTTTCCACCTCCACCTTCCCCTGTTCTTGATCAAGAATTCACACCTCCTGCTTCTCTAAATGGTGGGTAACTTGATCTCAATGTTCCTCCTTCTCCTTCTGCTAACCATGAAATCAACCTCAACTTTCCACCTCCACCTTCCCCTGTTCTTGATCAAGAATTCACACCTTATGCTTCTCTAAATGGTGGGTTACTTGATCTCAATTCTCCTCCGTCTCCTTCTGCTAACCATGAAATCAACCTCAACTTTCCACCTCCAACTTCCCCTGTTCTTGATCAAGAATTCACACCTCCTGCTTCTCTATATGGTGGGTTACTTGATCTCAATGTTCCTCCTTCTCCTTCTGCTAACCATGAAATCAACCTCAACTTTCCACCTCCACCTTCCCCTGTTCTTGATTAAGAATTCACACCTCCTGCTTCTCCAAATGGTGGGTTAATTGATCTCAATGTTCCTTCTTCTCCTTCTGCTAACCATGAAATCAAACTCAACTTTCCACCTCCAATTTCACCTATTCTTGATCAAGAATTCACACCTTATGCTTCTCTAAATGGTGGGTTACTTGATCTCAATTCTCCTCCGTCTCCTTCTGCTAACCATGAAATCAACCTCAACTTTCCACCTGCACCTTCCCCTGTTCTTGATCAATAATTCACACCTTCTGCTTTTCCAAATTGTGGGTAACTTTATCCCAATGCTCCTCCTTCTCCTTTTGCTAACCATGAAATCAACCTCAACTTTCCACCTCCACCTTCCCCTGTTCTTGATCAAGAATTAACACCTCCTGCTTCTCTAAATGGTGGGTAACTTGATCTCAATGTTCCTCCTTCTCCTTCTGCTAACCATGAAATCAACCTCAACTTTCCACCTCCACCTTCCCCTGTTCTTGATCAAGAATTCACACCTTATGCTTCTCTAAATGGTGGGTTACTTGATCTCAATTCTCCTCCGTCTCCTTCTGCTAACCATGAAATCAACCTCAACTTTCCACCTCCAACTTCCCCTGTTCTTGATCAAGAATTCACACCTCCTGCTTCTCTATATGGTGGGTTACTTGACTCAATGTTCCTCCTTCTCCTTCTGCTAACCATGAAATCAACCTCAACTTTCCACCTCCACCTTCCCCTGTTCTTGATCAAGAATTCACACCTCCTGCTTCTCTAAATGGTGGGTTACTTGATCTCAATGTTCATCCTTCTCCTTCTGCTAACCATGAAATCAACCTCAACTTTACACCTACACCTTCCCATGTTCTTGATTAAGAATTCACACCTCCTGCTTCTCCAAATGATGGGTTACTTGATCTCAATGTTCCTTCTTCTCCTTCTGCTAACCATGAAATCAACCTCAACTTTACACCTCCACCTTCCCCTGTTCTTGATCAAGAATTCACACCTCATGCTTCTCTAAATGGTGGGTTACTTGATCTCAATAATCCTCCTTCTCCTTCTGCTAACCATGAAATCAACCTCAACTTTCCACCTCCACCTTCCCTTGTTCTTGATCAAGAATTCACACCTCCTGCTTCTCTAAATGGTTGGTTACTTGAACTCAATGCTCCTCCTTCCCCTTCTGCTAACCATGAAATCAACCTCAACTTTCCACCTCCACCTTCCCCTGTTCTTGATCAAGAATTCACACCTCCTGCTTCTCTAAATGGTGGGTTACTTGATCTCAATGTTCCTCCTTCTCCTTCTGCTAACCATGAAATCAACCTCAACTTTACACCTACACCTTCCCTGTTCTTGATTAAGAATTCACACCTCCTGCTTCTCCAAATGATGGGTTACTTGATCTCAATGTTCCTTCTTCTCCTTCTGCTAAACATGAAATCAACCTCAACTTTACACCTCCACCTTCCCCTGTTCTTGATCAAGAATTCACACCTCATGCTTCTCTAAATGGTGGGTTACTTGATCTCAATGCTCCTCCTTCTCCTTCTGCTAACCATGAAATCAACCTCAACTTTCCACCTCCACCTTCCCCTGTTCTTGATCAAGAATTCACACCTCCTGCTTCTCTAAATGGTTGGTTACTTGAAATCAATGCTCCTCCTTCTCCTTATGCTAACCATGAAATCAACTTCAACTTTCCACCTCCACCTTCCCCTGTTCTTGATCAAGAATTCACACCTCCTGCTTCTCTAATTGGTGGGTTACTTGATCTAAATGCTCCTCCTTCTCCTTCTGCTAACCATGAAATCAACCTCAACTTTCCACCTCCACCTTCCCCTGTTCTTGATCAAGAATTCACACCTCCTGCTTCTCTAAATGGTGGGTTACTTGATCTCAATGTTCCTCCTTCTCCTTTGCTAACCATGAAATCAACCTCAACTTTCCACCTACACATTCCCCTGTTCTTGATCAAGAATTCACACCTCCTGCTTCTCTAAAGGGTGGGTTACTTGATCTCAATGCTCCTCCTTCTCCTTCTGCTAACCATGAAATCAAACTCAACTTTCCACCTCCAATTTCACCTATTCTTGATCAAGAATTCACACCTTATGCTTCTCTAAATGGTGGGTTACTTGATCTCAATGCTCCTCCGTCTCCTTCTGCTAACCATGAAATCAACCTCAACTTTCCACCTCCACCTTCCCCTGTTCTTGATCAATAATTCACACCTTCTGCTTTTCCAAATTGTGGGTAACTTTATCCCAATGCTCCTCCTTCTCCTTTTGCTAACCATGAAATCAACCTCAACTTTCCACCTCCACCTTCCCCTGTTCTTGATCAAGAATTCACACCTCCTGCTTCTCTAAATGGTGGGTGTAATACCCCAAAATTTGCTCTCCCCTTTTGGCATCATAGCATGGCATTATCATTTATCATATCATATCCATCTCATTAGCATTGCATTGCATTTAACATAGAAAAATGAAGCATGGCATCCTTCTTACCATCAGGGCATGTGATCAGGTGGAAGGTGGACAATCAATGGATCCTTCAGAGCACAAAAGGTCAATCAAGTTGGCTCTAGGCAAGCCAAGAGGTCTCTCATGTCTCATACTATCCCAATTGATCCTCCACAACCTCAAGAAGGTGAGATTCAATGGGAGATTGAAGCATTACATACTACACTATGCAAGAAGTCCAAAAATTGAAGGAAAATCCTCAAAAGAGATAGCTCATTGATTCAAAATCATCCTCAAGTGGCATTTCTCATCATCCTTTAAGAGGATACACAACATACTCTGAGGAATTTGGATTTGGAAGATGTGCAATTTCCTCCTAACCAGAGGGGGTCAAGATTAGGGTTTCCAATTAAATCAGGGTATCTCTGATTTTTTGGACAAAACTTGATGTCATGGTATTCCATATGTCCCTAAGTGTATGTATGTGGAAAATTACATCTCAATTGGTTTTAGAAGTGGTTCAATTGGAAGAAAGATCAAGAATCAGAGAAATTGGGGCAAAGTCAAATAATCAGAGGAAAAAGTCAACTCTTGACTTTTTGAGGCCAAATTCATAAAATTCATGTTATATGTGTCCAATGTGCAAAATTTGGTCAATAAACTCCAAAGGAATCATGAAAAAATCAAGATGTGGAAAGTTGCCATTTTTGGGTGAAGTAGGGTTACTAAAAATAGTAAGTTTTGGCCATT
Source organism: Lathyrus tuberosus (assembly GCA_022829125.1). Lineage (NCBI taxonomy): Eukaryota > Viridiplantae > Streptophyta > Magnoliopsida > Fabales > Fabaceae > Lathyrus > Lathyrus tuberosus. Next base: position 5,083,474 of record JALAZF010000315.1, on the reverse strand, counting down.
TTGCATCAGAGTTTGAACCAAGGCCATTTAAAATTGAAGCACCAAATGAAAATTCCACTCGGCCACAACAAAAGATCTTGTTTTAAGCTTCAAATCCATGTGTAGAACATCTCCATTGGATAAAAATTGAGGGAGATATGATTGATCAAAGTTTGAGCAAAGTAGGTTCAAAACTAGGTCATGACCAAGATTTTCAGGTCACGCGCGCAGTCATTTTAACAAACATGTGGTGGGCCAAATGTCCACTCATTTTTCTCATGGTTAAAGGCCTCAAATGAAAAACTTTTCAACATCAAAGTTGTTCCTTGTAGTGTCATCTTCAATACTCATGTTGGACAGAATTCCATTTGATCAAGTTATAGTGGAGATATATTGGTTCAAAGTCATGTTGATTGTGCTGAAATTTCGTGTGCCAAGTTGCCATGCCATGACTTGCTTGCCACGCCCCATAACCAGCTCCCAAACTTGTGTATTTTAAGTCATTTTGCAACTTATTCCAACCTCATTTCACTTCAATTTTCACATCAGCATTGTGCTCCAATGTGCTCTCTTTCAAATGAACCCATGAGCTCACCAAATCATTCACCTTACATGGAATAATTCATCCTCAAATCACCCTATCTCTATTGTTCTCACTGTCACATAAAACCAGAAAAAAAGCAAGTGGAGTTTATTGCTGATTGAATTAGTTTGCGCATGCTTGATCACACTGACCAACCTTTGCTTCATTTAGCCAAACACCTTTGCATTCACCAGGTCACGTGTGTGGCTCATGCATAGAAGTGGAAAGAAGACAAACTTGTATAACAAGTTGCTTGCTGCAGCTTCATTCTCTTCATCCTCACCATAACACTCTAAGCATCACCCACACCATAAAAAACCCAAGATCAACTCGCCTCTAACTAACTGACTCAGTTAGTTAGAGTGAACTCACCCAACTCAGTCACCCAACTCACTTCCTAGCTCACTATAAAACGAAACTTCTCTTCACAAATTCATTTTCAACTTCACTTTTCATTTCCACTCTCAAGAACACTCTCACTCTCTCAATCTTCCCTAAGCTTTTTCTCTCTCTCTGTGCACGAATCATTCATCTTCATCCACCTCAATTCATCATCATCAATGGCATTGGATTGAAGGAGATTTCAGCACAGTCCTCAAGATTGCTGCAAGCATTGTTCAACATTGGATCTCCCTGCTTTCAAGACAACGAGTTATAGCATTTATTTTGCTTAGTTTGTGAAGCTTCAAGGTTGAAGGAGAAGCTAGGATCTCTGGTTTTCTGAAGAGCACTCCGAAGCCTCATCAATTTCAGGTTTATTTCACTCAATTTTAATGCATTGTATTCTTGTGATTTAAGCTTGTTTTATGATGTTTGGAGCTTATTAGGAGCTATGCGTGAGTTCTGTCTAGTTGATAGGCTCTTTAGGAGTTTAGATGTGATTTTAGGGCAATTTGTTTTGGATCGGTTTGTGTTATACGTGTATGTTATGTGAAAAATAGTGTTGGATTCATGATGTACATGAGCTCAGCTTTCGATTGGTGTACGTATTGTGAATTTCTGGAGGAATTGGAGTTTGCAGGTGGTGGCTGTTGGCCGGAGAAGGTGACCGGAGGTCCTCTCCGGCCGGTGACTGTTAGAGCTAGGGTTTTTGCCATGTTTTAATCCTGTCCGTTGTTTTTTTCTCATCGTGTGGCTAAGAGCATGACAACGCATTAAAACGCATGTGCGAGGCATGTGCCATTTTTCTGAATTCAATTAATCATGGTGTGGTGTGGTGTATGGTATGGAACGTGGACATGCGTGTGTGAGCGTTTGATCTGATTACTTTGACTGTGTGTATGACTTGACTTCATCCAATGGTTGTAATGGTTTTGACTTGTGTTGACTGATAGTGCATGCTAGTTGTTGTGTACTGCGCGCTTAGTGGACTTAGCCAGAATGCTATTCGCACCTCCCTGTTTTAAGGCCCAAATGATTTGAACGGCATAATTGCTATGTTCACACCTCCCCTTCCCTTTGTATTTCATTTTATTTTTCTATTTTTTATACACGTTTGCTTTTTAATTTTTAAAAATATCAAACATCATCATAAAATTCCACAAAAATTCATGAGTATCATTAAAACATTTAGGAAATTTTTGATGATTTTATTTTCTGATTTTATGACCTTTTTACCCCTGTTCTATATTTTTCTTTGAATTTCTTTGATGTGCATTCTTAATATGGTACATGATCTTGTTTAATTTTGTTCTTGATCATTAAAACTTGTTTTGATGCTCTTCTTTTTGCATTGAATCATTATCATCTTGAGGTATGTTAGATGATTTTTATTTGATTTTTTAGGTCAGTTTTATGGCATGTTTGGTGTTCACTTTTGTGCTACTTTGTATGATATGGCTATGTGACCTAAGTGCATTGTTTGACATCATTTTGCCTTGGTTCCTTGCATGCTACTTTGATATGTGATTCATCTCTGATTAGTGAACTCCAATACCATGTTTTCAAAATTTTCATGAGGCCATTTGATTTTTGCTTGATGCATTTCATTTAAAGCATTATGACATGTTATATCATTGTAATCTTTAGTGCATGTTTACATGAATTCTTTTGTGCACATTTGTATGAGCATTTGCATATGTTATGAGCCATTAATATGATATTATAGGTCTTTGATACACATTATAGGTCATCTTTACATGTTCATTTCAATTTGAACTTTGTGCATCATTAACATGTATTGTTTGCGCTTTCTTTTTGAACTTTCATTTCAATTCTTCTTATATTACTTCTTGAATGTCTTGAAGTTGATTCATAAATACTTTTGAGATGTTTATAAACCATTTTCCATTTAGTTTCAATTCTGATTGTTGATTTACATGTTCCATTTATGCATGTCCTCTTCATCTCTTTCCATCTTTCATCTACCCCTTCTTCTTGTAACATGTTTAAATGCTAATGGGTGATGATTATTGCTTATTCACTTGCACTTGTATGATGATATTCACTTGTTGTCCATATGATGTACATTCTGGTTGTGGCTCTAGGATTTGGTTTCTCATTTAATTCTTTTGAGTTTTATGATGCATTACATGTTCTTTTACTTCTTATACTTCTTATACATGTTTACTAACCATGTAGGGGCTTTGGTAAGTTTCAATTGAGTGTGGATAAGGAATCCACATTCAACTTCTATCCTTTCTCTTTTACAATTCCATTCTATGTTTTGTTAAGCACTTATGTGCTTTCTTTTAATAACTCATTACTTTCCCTTTTTGAATTACAATTCATCTTCTACTTTAGAAGTGAATTGTTTAATTCTTTCTTTCTTTAGACTTTAGGTTGAAACCTCACAAACCATTAGGATCACTCCCTTTAATCTTCAATTAGGATTGAGTCTTAGTCCATATAGGTTTTACCTTTTCTCCTCTCTTGAGTCTCTCTTCTCATCTCAAAGAAAATTCAAAACATATAATAAAGGTAGGCATTTATTGCATTTAGGCCTTTCATATAAAGAAAAGATTATAAGGGGTCTTCTCTTGTAATCTTAGAATGTGTAGCATATAGCCCATCTTGGGTCAATGTGTTAAACATTTGATCTTGTATGGGGGACTTAAATGCAATACTTGTTGAAGGTGCAAATAATAAAAAAAAACTTCTTCATTTCTTAATCAACAAAAACACTTAATAAACACAAGTATGCTAGTGTGTTTGAACCTTGACAATTGAAACTAAGTGTGGGGGTCTTCTTCATATTTAGTGTACTTTCTTACTCATTCCATCTTGGAATGTGAGAAGGTACACATTCCAAGGACTAAGATTTGGATACACTATCATATGCAAACAAATAACAAAACACTTCTTTCTAAAAGACAAAAACAAACAATAACGTCTTTCCTTCGGGAATTCTTTTCTCACCTCATTCACTCTTAGCGTATGAACGCGCTTCTACTCGTTCTCTTGCAAGATGGTAACGCACTCGGACCAGCGAGCCTGCAACACCTGAGCTAGAACATAAGCCGTTCTCTAAAAAACACAAACAATTCATCCCTAGTGAGGGGAACTACGTCGCTCTGATTCTCATGCTCCCGATGAGATACGTAGGCAGTGGGGTAGGGCTCATGCGAGCACTTCTTTTATTTTCCCTACATTTGTTTCCCGTTCCTTTTCTTTTCTTTCTCCTTTCTTTCTTTCAGTTCCTTTTCCAGTATCCTTTCTTTACACCCTTTGATCGAGACAAGCAAGCGTGGATCCCATCGGGTACGATGGACGCGTGGGGGTGCTAATACCTTCCCCGTGCGTAACCGACTCCTGAACCCAGTTCTCTTGGTCGTAAGACCATGCTTTTCCTTTCTCTCAGGTTTACGCGGTGTTTCCTTTCCCTCTCTTGGGATAAATACACATTGCTGGCGACTCTGTTTCGGTGCCACTTTCGCGTTTGTACTTGGATGAAAATCCCGGGAGCGACAGCTGGCGACTCTGCTGGGGACCACCCAGAATCTCTGGTTTCCTTAGCGAGTCAATCCTAGTGCTTGTTTGTTTTTCTTTCATTGGTTGTTTACTGTTGTGCTGTATTTACTGTTTTATTGTATGGTTATTTACTGCTTTACTGTACATTACTGTATTTACCGCATTTTAGCATTTTCATTTCACATGATATATTATGCTATACTGGACTGTGTTGTTTTCTGTTTGGCGGGATGGGTGTTCTGAGAGATAAGCCCACTACCAAGGCTTGAGTACATACATAGGTATTAGAGTGGATAGTCATGGCGCTTGCGTGGTGGTGACCACGTATTGTTGTTCATGAGACCCACAACCAGACGAGGTTCTATCAGGAGCTTTCTGCTACTGCATGTTATGCAGGCCAGTGGTTATTCTCTTGAGGGACTGTCGACTCTGGTGACCATTCCCGAGGACTCAGTTGCGGCACTCCTCCCGAGATGTGACAGTGGCAGACCACATTCCGTGGCAAACCCATTGCACATTCTCGATCCGAGGACCCAATGCTGGGAACTTGCTATAGGACATCCCTTTTTGAAAGAGAATCAGTGGAGGCACTCCTCGATTGGCGATAGTACTGTACCCTGAGGGATGAATGTACTATTGCTTCTCGACCTCAGTGCCAGAAGCTGAGGACCTTTTTGTTTTGGAGAATCAGTTGAGGCCTCCTCGATTGATGATGATGCCAAACCAGAAATGGTGAATGTATCATCATTTCTCGACCTGAGAGCCCAGGATATTGAACATCCTAGTACCCACATGTGAGAAGGGCGGGTTGTTTACAGGTTTGCAGGTAACCATGACCTCCTACATACCCGGTTTTCTATCATCATTGCACAAAAAGGAAGTTTCATCCTATTGTATTCAGATGGTTCTTATCTATGGTTCTATATTAGTCTCAGAGCTACACTGACACCGTTCACAGTTCAGCACAGACACCTGATTACCTGATCACATTGCCCTTTGCATTGCATTATCATATCCTAACATACATGTTTATTCATTTCCAGGTGCATATATTACCCTTGATTCCAGTCGTCAGGTCCCTGCAAAGATGAACACTAAAGAGAGGAAGAATATCATCAGCTATAAGTTCCTTACGCCTACTTTGGGCCCTATTGTTATGCTGAAGGGAATGGCGAGTCCTGCAGTACGAGAAGCTTTTGAAGAGAAGTATGGGTGGATTTTATCTATGGTCCGAAATGTCAGTGATTATGAAGCCAGAGGTCTCCATACGTTGATGCAATTCTATGATCCGCCTCTGAGATGTTTTGTATTTCCAGACTATGTGTTGGTTCCTACCTTGGAGGAATATTCCAACATGTTGGGGATTGCCATCAAGGAGGAGCCCCCTTTCTTTGGATCAGTGGGGGATCTTGACTTTGGGAAGGTGGCTAGTGCTCTTTATTTGAGCAAATCAGAGTTAAGCGACAATGTCTCCAACAAAGGAAAGATTCGTGGTTACAAGCTGGAATATCTGATTAAGAAGGCCCAGGAAGCAGCTAAAGGCGAGAATTGGCTTGTTTTTAATGCTTTGCTAGCCCTTTGTATATACGGCATAGTGTTGTTTCCCAACGAGCCGGATTTTATTGATACGGACGCTATACGAATATTCATGATGAAGAACCCGGTGCCAATGCTACTGGGAGATCTTCACTACTCGTTGTACAACCGAAACGAAAAGAAAAGATGAGGGATAATTCGTTGTTGTGCACCTTTGTTCTATAAGTGGTTTGCAGGCCGTTTACCACAATCAGGGGCTTTTGTGGATTCCAAAGATTCTCTAGAGTGGAAACAGCGTTTAATGGGATTGGTGGCCAAGGACATCGTATGGGTAGATCATGGGCTGATTGGCAAGAATATTATCCACAGCTGTGGTAAGTTCCCTAACGTTCCACTGATAGGAAGACTGGGTGGGATTAACTACAATCCTTCTTTGGCCATTCGACAATTTGGGTATGCCCTGACAGGTCCGCCTATTAAGAGAGATGTGGAGGAGTCCCTCTATTTTCATACATCAGATGGGTGGGAAGCAGCACAGAAAGCTTCTGAAAGCTGGGGTAGCATACTGAAAAAGGGGAAAGTTACTCTAGGAAAGCCTAACAACCGGGTTTATCCAGCATATGAAGAGTGGGTGAAGAAAAGAGTTGAAGATTTTCTCTTGCCTTTTGGTAAGGCACCCCTTTTGTATCCGGAGAATGAGAAAGCAAGAAGCACTGCTACGGTGGAAGAAGTTGACAAGTTGCAAGCCTTGGTGAAAAAGCTCCAAGGAGAGAATTCCGAGTTGAGTAGCTGTCTTCAGAATGCTCTATATGCCAACAAAGAACTGGAACGGAAGGCCCAAGATGCTGAAAGAGTCCTAGCAGCAAAAGAAAAGGATTTTGCCGAAAGAGCGCAACATTTTCAGAAAGTTAGCAGAGGTGCTGATGATGCCACTCAAGCCCACAAGCAAACCAAACAGGCGTTAGCACAGACCAAAGAAAAGTTAACAAAGTTTCAGCACGCTTGGGACGAAGTTAGGATAGAGAATGCTGAATTACAGGAACAGTTGCAGATTAAGGACGAAGAGCTTGAAAAGGCGCATGAGCAGAGGAGAAAGTATCGGGAAAGCCTCGGTAAGAGTCAAGAACAGCTAGAAGAAGCTAGAGGTGAGCTGAGGAATACCAAGAAAGAGCTTGAAGAAGTCATGATAGAAAGGGAGATACTCAAGACGCAAGCTGGCATAAAGAGACACAAAGGAGTGTGTGATGACGAGGCTCTGATGCTGCATATGGGTTCTTTAACTGAAGCTCTTGAGAAAAGGGATGTTTTGATCAAAGAAATGATTGAAAAGCCGAATCACCAGCGTACCCGTATACTTTTTGAGGAGATCAAATACTCAAGTGATAAGCTGAAGGGTGTGGAATTGTCAGACTGATGTTCTTTTCCTTATATTTTGTTGTTAATGGTTACCATCAGGCTTGTTGATGGATCCATTTTTCCTTGTATTGCATTTGCGGATGAGCCTTTCTTAAATGTACTTGAATACTTTGTTGAATGAGTATGAGCAGTTTTATTCAGAATTATTCCTTATCAGATAGCTGCACTCAAGCACATGACCACGACACGTCTCTTTATATCACAATTTCTGGTCTTCAGATTTCTGTGGTTGGATTGGAATCAGGGTATAAAGCACCTCGGAAATGACAAACATGGCATTGCATGGCATTGCATATCATTTTGCATTTTTTGTTACTTGCTTTTCAGGTACTCGTTGCAGGGACTCTAACCTTTATTTGGTTTCAGGCAGTATAGCGGAGAGTCATATTCACCGATATTCGACGCGAAGGAATCAAGTAAGAATCATGGATCAAGTGCAAAGTGATTTGGCTGAAATGAGGGCGCGTATGGACCAGTTCATGACCCTCATGACTGGCATGGCGCAAAATCAGGAGAGATTGAGGCTTCTGGTAGAGCGTCCAGACAATGGGCCCGAAGGTGATCAGCATGACAATTCACAGGGACATGGCATTCCTCCTCCCGGTGGCAACCCTCCTCCTGGTGGTAACAATCGGGGTAATGGAAATGGTAGGCATGCTGGTGTTACTCTTGAAGATACTCTGGAAGACCAATTTACTCTGCTGGATGCTGATGTGGGTAATCAAGGGGATCGAAGGTATGATGAGTTAGCAGAGAAGATCAGGGCCATCGAATGCAAGAACTCTATGGGTATTGATGTTACCAGCTTGGGGCTGGTCTCAGGAGTCAGAATTCCCCCTAAATTCAAGCCTCCCACTTTTGATAAGTATCACGGCAATGCGTGTCCCCAAACGCATCTTCAAGCTTACTTTGGGAAGATTTCAGCCCATACGGATGACGAGAAGCTATGGATGCACTATTTTCAGGACAGTCTGGCTGGGGCGTCCTTGACCTGGTACATGAAGTTAAATAGAGTTGCTGTGAAGAATTGGAAAGATCTGGCAGAAGCGTTCCTGAAGCAATACCAGTATAATATTGACATGGCGCCCAACCGCACCCAATTGCAGGGATTGTCCCAGAATGCCAAGGAGAGTTTCAAAGAATATGCACAGAGGTGGAGGGAAATGGCTGCCCAGGTCCAACCTCCCTTGTCAGACAGAGAAATGGCAGATATGTTCATGGGCACCTTGCAAGGGGCCTATCTGGATAGATTAGCTGCTTGTCCGTCAACTGGATTTGCTGATATTGTGATTGCGGGAGAAAGAATAGAAAGTCTGTTAAAGCTTGGAAAGATCCAGGATGTGAGTGGGGCTGGCTCTTCGGGGACGAAGAAACCGTTTGCTAGTAACCAGAAAAGAAGAGAAGGTGATACGAATGCTGTGTATAGAGGACGAGGCAGAGGGCGTTCTCGAGCTTATTATCAGGTAGATGCTGTAACAATCCCCACACCGTCTGTTCAGAAACAACAACCCCAACAACAAGTTCAACAGCAACAACCTTTTTTCCAGCAAAGGTCTAGACAGAGGGATCGTAAGATGGATCCTCTCCCTATGACTTATGCCGCGTTGTTGCCCCAGCTACTCGAGTTAAAGTTGGTAGAACTCCGTACTATGAAAGCTCCGGTTGCTGGAAACCTGCCACCTAACTTCGATGCTAATGCTCGTTGTGAGTTCCACCCAGGTGCTCAGGGACACTCCATTGAAAAATGCTGGGCTTTCCATCATAAAGTACAAGATTTGATTGATGCTAAAGCCATCAATTTCTCTCCCGCTCCTAATATTACTCAGCATCCCATGCCTGATCATAGTGCAGCAAATGTGTACGCTATTGAAGATGGGAGGAGATTGAATTTGGTGTTAGACGTTCATCAAGTGAAAACTTCTTTGTTGGTTGTAAAAGATCGTTTATTGAAGGGACAGGTGTTCCCGGGCTGTAATCAAGATTGCTCTGAGTGTATGAATCAGGAGAACGGCTGTGATAAGTTGAAGATGGGTTTACAGAATCTGATCGATGAAGGATGTCTACAGTTCGACAGAGTCGTGAAAGACACTGATGAGATATCAACCGTGACCATCTATTACACCCCCGCTGATATTCAAATGCCGGTCAATGCAGTTCCCGTGGCGAGTGTTGCGCCAGAAGGGCCCAGTCCTGTCACTATCACGGTGCCAGGACCAATTCCGTTCACATCTACGAAAGCTATCCCATGGCACTATGGGGCAGATGTATATTACGAAGGTAAAAAACAGGAAGTTGAGTCATCAGTCAGCCCAAATATTGATAACGTAGGGGGTGTAGGGGGCTTTACAAGGAGTGGAAGGTTGTTCGCTCCCCAAACCTTGAGAAGTGATAAGGAGGTAGAAGCTGCAGCAAAGGCTAAGGGTAAACAGGTGGTTGAAAGTGCGCCTACACCTGAAGCAGAGACAAAGATTACTTTTGATAAGGAAATGGAAGAATTTATGAAGATAATCAAGAAAAGCGATTATAAGATTGTGGACCAATTGAATCAGACCCCTTCAAAGATTTCAATCTTGTCACTATTGATGTGCTCTGATGCGCACCGGCAGGCGTTGTTGAAAGTGTTGAAAAGTGCATACGTGCCATAAGAAATTACTGTTAATCAGCTCGAGGGCGTAATCTCCAATGTTAATGTTAGCCATGGCTTGGGCTTTACAAGTAGAGATTTGACTGTTGAAGGAAGAAACTATAATAAGGCTTTGCATATCACGATGGAGTGTAAGGGCGCAGTGTTATCTCATGTACTGGTAGACACTGGTTCATCACTCAATGTCTTGCCCAAGAAGGCATTAATGAAGCTGGAAGTTGATGGTTTGATCTTAAGGCCTAGTGAATTGGTGGTTAGAGCGTTCGATGGAACTAGACGATCTGTGTTTGGTGAGGTGGAATTGCCCGTACAAATTGGACCACAGGTATTCAAATCCACGTTCCATGTAATGGACATACAACCTGCATATAGCTGCCTATTGGGACGCCCTTGGATTCACGGAGCCGGGGCTGTTACTTCTACTCTACATCAAAAGCTGAAGTATGAGTTTGAAGGGCAGGTTGTGACAGTGTGTGGGGAAGAAGACATCTTTGTGAGTCACTTGTCCACGTTCAAGTACATTGAAATGGATGGGGAAATTCATGAGATGCTGTGCCAATCATTTGAAGCAGTCAACATTGACGATGCACCTGAGTCTTCTTCTGTACCAGTTGGGGCTGGTACCTCCATTTCATCTTACAAACAAGCTGTCGAAGTCGTCAGGGCAGGCAACGCCCAAGGTTGGGGCAGGTTGATAGAGACCCCAATGAAGGAAGACAAATTTGGTATTGGTTATCATCCCTCTACAACTTCAGATGCGGGGAGCAGGGGACCCATTACTTTCAATAGTGGGGGAATTATCTACACGGACCAGTCTTGTGCAGCCACAGAGGATAGTGTTGACAGTGATTGTGACCTGGACAACTGGGTACGCCCTCATGTTCCGGGACAACAAGTGCAGAACTGGTTCGTTGAAGAAGTCATCCGGGTTACTCTTCAGACAGAGTAATTTTTCTTTGTTTTTTCTAACCATAATGCATGTCAAAATCTTGCGCTCTGCCCAAGGCGTATAGATTCATTTGTAGGGCCACCATGGTTGCATTTGCAATGTTTAATCATTAATAAAGGACGTTTTGCAATCAAATTTTGTTCTCTGTCTTTCAGTTTTTATTTTTGCACAAAAAAAAAATAATAAAATGGCAATGTTTCATTTTCTTTTGTTTTGCTTAAAAATAAATTCTAAAATAAGGCATGAACCCGTTCATGCAGACTTGATCCTCCGGATACCACTGATAACGATTTTGATATGACTATGTATGACTTTGACAATCCGATTTATCAAGCCGAAGAAGGGGATGAGAAAGATTGTGAACTCCCTGAAGAATTGGCCAGATTGTTGAAACAAGAGGAAAGGGTCATCCAGCCTCATCAGGAGACTGTAGAAATCATCAATATTGGTACCAAGGACGCCAAGAAAGAGATCAGGATTGGTGCCAGCTTGCAAGCAGATGTGAAGCAAACTTTGACGGAAATGTTGCGCGAGTATGTTGACATTTTCGCCTGGTCGTATCAAGACATGCCGGGGTTGGATACGGATATTGTCGTGCACAGGCTGCCATTAAGAGAAGAATGTCCGCCAGTCAAGCAGAAACTTCGTCGGACTCACCCCGACATGGCTTTAAAGATTAAGGAGGAAGTCCAGAAGCAGTGGGATGCTGGTTTTCTTGCTGTGACAAAGTATCCTCCGTGGGTAGCCAACATCGTGCCAGTACCGAAGAAAGATGGAAAAGTGAGAATGTGTGTGGATTATCGAGATCTTAATAAAGCTAGCCCGAAAGATGATTTTCCACTACCTCATATTGATGTGCTGGTCGATAATACAGCTCAATTTTCAGTATTCTCCTTTATGGACGGGTTCTCCGGGTACAACCAGATCAAGATGGCACCTGAAGATATGGAGAAGACCACGTTCATTACTCCGTGGGGTACATATTGTTATAAAGTAATGCCTTTTGGGTTGAAAAACGCAGGGGCAACGTACCAGCGGGCGATGGTGACATTGTTTCATGACTTGATTCATAAGGAGATCGAATGTTATGTAGATGATATGATTGCCAAGTCGAGAACAGAAGAGGAACATCTGGTTAACCTGAAAAAGCTGTTTGAAAGGTTGAGAAAGTTCTGTCTGAGATTAAATCCAAACAAGTGCACGTTTGGGGTGCGTTCTGGAAAGTTGTTAGGTTTCATTGTGAGCGAAAGAGGAATCGAGGTTGATCCTGCCAAGGTGAAAGCAATACAAGAAATGCCTGAACCGAGAACAGAAAAAGAGGTTCGTGGTTTCTTGGGTAGATTGAACTACATTGCAAGGTTCATATCTCACCTAACAGCCACGTGTGAACCAATATTTAAATTGTTAAGGAAAGATCAAACGGTCAGGTGGAATGACGATTGCCAATTGGCATTCGATAAGATAAAAGAATACTTGCAGGAACCTCCGATTCTAATGCCTCCAGTTGAAGGGAGACCGCTGATAATGTATCTGACAGTGCTGGAAGGTTCCATGGGTTGTGTTCTCGGTCAACATGACGAGACAGGTAGGAAGGAGCATGCTATTTACTACCTGAGCAAAAAGTTCAATGATTGTGAGTCCCGATACTCAATGCTTGAAAAGACATGCTGTGCGCTTGCATGGGCCGCTAAGCGATTGAGGCAATATATGGTTAGGCACACAACCTTGTTGATTTCAAAAATGGATCCTATCAAGTACATTTTCGAGAAACCAGCATTGACAGGCAGAGTTGCACGGTGGCAAATGGTCTTGACAGAGTATGACATTCAGTACACTTCACAAAAGGCCATCAAAGGAAGTATCTTGTCCGACTATCTTGCGCAACAGCCGATTGATGATTACCAACCCATGAAGTTTGACTTCCCTGATGAGGACATCATGTTTCTTAAAGCTAAAGACTGCGAGGAACCACTTCCGGAGGAGGGGCCAGACCCTGAATCCAAATGGAGTCTGATGTTTGACGGGGCTGTCAATATGAATGGGTGCGGAGTTGGAGCAGTTCTTATCACGCCAGAAGGTGTTCATATGCCTTTTACTTCCCGAATAACTTTCGGATGCACCAATAATGAAGCAGAGTACGAAGCTTGTATAATGGGGATCGAGGAGGCGATTAATCTACGAATTAAGACCCTTGATATATTTGGTGATTCAGCTTTGGTAATCAATCAAGTGAAAGGGAGTTGGTACACGCACCAAGCAAATCTAGTGTCGTATAGAGATTATACGAGGAGATTGCTGACGTTTTTCACAACAGTGAAACTGTACCACATTCCTCGAGATGAGAATAGGTTCGCTGATGCCTTGGCCACTTTGTCTTCCATGATCAAAGTGCAAGGATGGAACCATGTACCTAAGATTGAGGTATCCCGCCTTGACAGACCAGCATTTGTGTTTGCGGTCGATGCAACGTCTGATGACAAGCCATGGTTTCATGACATTAAGTGTTTCTTGAAAAGTCAAGAGTACCCGTCCGGGGCATCGTCCAAAGACAGGAAGACGTTGAGAAGGTTAGCTGGTAGTTTCTTCTTGAATAAAGATGGCGTGCTGTATAAAAGAAACTTTGACACGGTCCTGCTTAGATGTGTGGATAGACATGAAGCAGACTTGTTGATGATTGAAGTGCACGAAGGCTCTTTCGGTACCCATGCCGGAGGGCATGCAATGGCTAAAAAGTTGTTAAGATCGGGATATTATTGGTTGACTATGGAGTCAGATTGTTGCAAATATGCCCGCAAATGCCATAAATGCCAGATCTATGCAGACAAGGTGCATGTGCCTCCAAATCCGTTGAGTATCATGTCGTCGCCTTGGCCGTTTGCCATGTGGGGCATTGATATGATCGGAAAGATTGAGCCTACAGCTTCCAATGGTCATCGTTTCATCTTGGTGGCAATTGATTACTTCACCAAATGGGTTGAAGCCGCATCCTATGCCAATGTTACAAAACAAGTGGTCGCTCGTTTCTTAAAACGGGATATCATTTGCCGATATGGAGTTCCCGAAAGAATCATTACTGATAATGGTTCTAATTTGAACAATAAGATGATGGCTGAGTTATGTCGGGACTTCAAAATCGAACATCACAATTCTTCTCCGTACCGCCCAAAGATGAATGGCGCGGTCGAAGCGGCCAACAAAAATATCAAGAAGATTGTGCAGAAGATGGTTGTCACGTACAAAGATTGGCATGAGATGTTACCATTTGCTTTGCATGGGTATCGAACGTCGGTACGCACGTCCACTGGGGCAACCCCATTCTCACTTGTATATGGTATGGAGGCAGTGCTACCGGTTGAAGTAGAGATTCCGTCCCTCAGAGTTATGATGGATGTTAAGCTAGATGAAGCTGAATGGGTACGAGCCAGATTTGATCAGCTGAGCCTTATTGAGGAAAAGCGATTGGCGGCTGTATGTCATGGGCAACTATATCAGCGCAGAATGAAACAGGCATTTGACCAGAAGGTGCGTCCTCGGGTTTATAAAGTCGGAGATGTGGTACTCAAAAGGATCCTTCCTCCCAATACAGATCACAGGGGCAAATGGACTCCTAATTATGAAGGTCCATTCGTGGTTAAAAAGGTCTTTTCGGGCGGAGCTTTATTGCTTACAACCATGGATGGCGAAGACTTTTCATCCCCTGTCAACTCGGACGTAGTCAAAAAATACTTCGCATGAATAGACCCGCTGGATAATAAGAATAAAAAAATCCAGGCAAAAAAGGGCATCCCGGCGAACCAAAAACAGAATAAGGTTCGGGCAAAAATTAGGGATATAATTGAAAAAAGATTGTACACCCGGTAAGTTGAAAACCCGAAAGGGCAACTTAGGCAAAAAAGGGTATCCTGGTGGATCGAAAACCTGAAAGGGCGGTCCACGCAAAAGAGGGATTTAAGCGAATGACTACAGTCTGAGTTATCTGTACCCATTACCGTTTGAACAACTGACGTTCTGAAAGATAGGAATCGGTCTGATCATTCCTCAGAAGGCAAGGTCGGGGAGTTTTGAAGACATACTGGTCATAACAGAATGGAAACTTAGTGGAATTCCGTTTTCACATTGCCATTAGGATAGTTTCTTTTCTCAATTTTCAGCGATCACCTCTTTCCAGGGATTGCTTCCGGATGTAATTGCCTATTCTGGGCTCTCAGTCAATAAATTGAATTTCAATAAAAAGCTTTCTATTTTTGTTTTATTGCTTTGTTTGCAAAAACGTCCTAATTTTTTATAAAACATTGCATTTGAAAACATGGCAGCCTTGCAATAACATGCGCAGAAAAAAACATTTGAAATTACTTCGAATGTTGAATATTCCCGGATGGTGGATTCTAGCCACGCAATATTCGGGGCATGTGGGCATATTCTTTTGTTGCAGGTAGCAGGTGCAGATGATTTTAAGCACAAGACTAGCAATAAATCACCCCACGCAAAAGACTGGGGCAATTATGGGTAAGGAGATCGGCGTTCATCGTTCGATCGACGATTGTTCATAACGGGTCGATATCAGTGAATTAAGTTCAACTGGGTACCGTTGCATCTTATTAAGTCGATTCTCTTATTCAGTCCTTCCAACAGCTACAAGCTTTTCTATGACGGTCACAGGTTCCCCAAAAGAGGGGTCTCGTCGACACCGAAACTGATGGTCATTATCCCCAGCGAAGTCACAAGAGTTTGAAGAGGCTAGATCTTCTGTAAAATCCTCTTATGACATCCTCTTCGGGGACGAATTGTTGTTTTGTCCAAGCATGGGGCATGATTGTTTCCCCAGCATGAAGTGTTGGTCATCCCCAGTAGAGTTTGAGGACAGTTGGTCTTCTGTAAAATCCTCTCAAAAGGCTTTCCCCAGCACGAGACGTTTCAAAGCAGTTTCCGCCAGCAGAGTTTGTTATAAACTCGTCATCCCTAACGGAATTGTCTAAAGGGAAGCTCGCCTAACATGGGGCATTGTGGTACTTATCCTAAGCTTGACAGTCATATTCTTCAGCAGAATACTGTGGATTTGCTTTGGGTTTCCCCAACAGATCTCTAAGGACTCTTTCCTAGCAAGTTGCAGTGGAATGTTCTAACCAGGATTTGCATATCCCTGGCAGAGTAGCCCTGATACCCAGCAAGATCGTATCTCTGGTCATGGTATCCCCACAGAGGTCAGCATCGAATCTCGTCAGCAACTCCCAGCTGAGTTGTTGTTCTTCCCGCAGAGGTTTATAGGATCGGCAGAATCTATTCCTCAACAAGGATGGTACAGTCTTTCCCCAGCCGAGTCAGAAGGTGGATAACCCCTACAAAGGGTCTTGGATTGGATAGATCCTCAAGCAGAGTTTTTTATGACTCTTCCTCCCTAGCAAGACGCCATGCAAAGAAATTCTCATTCCCAGCGGAATCGCTGTGACCAGAATTCATTCCCCTAACAGATGAAGTGATTCCTGGCAGATTTATTATTCTTCAAGTCCAATTTATTTTTGGCAAGCTTGACAATTCGAAGCAGACGGATTGTTCATTCATTCTCCAGTAGAGAGGTTATCCTTTCAGGAGTCTCCAAAGTCAAATCATTGGTCTTTGCTCCTCAGCAGAGTCAGCAGAGATGTCTGACACAGATGCAGAGAGTAATACAATTTTGCAAATTCTAAAAGTCCAACAGTGGATTGGCGAAAGGTCCATCTAAGGGTGGCATATTCTAAAAGTCCAACAGTGGATTGGCAAAAGTCCATCTTCGGGTGGCAAAGCAGCTAAAAGTCCAACAGTGGATTGGCAAAAGTCCGTCTTCGGGTGGCAAAAGTCCAACAGTGGATTGGCAAAAGTCCGTCTTCGGGTGGCAAAAGTCCAACAGTGGATTGGCGAAAGGTCCATCTAAGGGTGGCATAGTCTAAAAGTCCAACAGTGGATTGGCAAAGGTCCATCTTCGGGTGGCATATTCCAAAAGTCCAACAGTGGATTGGCAAAAGTCCGTCTTCGGGTGGCACGAAGCTGTAAAGTCCACCAGTAGTGTGGCAGGCCAGTAGTCGTCTGGAATTGCATAAAAGACATTATTAAAGTCCACCAGCAGTGTGGCAAGCCAGTAGTCGTCTGGCGTCGTTCAAAAAGACATTTCTAAAGTCCACCAGTAGCGTGGCAGGCCAGTAGTCGTCTGGAATTGCATAAAAGACATTATTAAAGTCCACCAGCAGTGTGGCAAGCTAGTAGTCGTCTGGCGTCATTCAAAAGACAGATCTCTCCGACGTTTCATCGAAGATTCAATCCAGCAGTCTCGTTGGGTTTATATCCCTTTTATTCTTCGTCATCCAGAGCAAATTTTTGGTTATATTTGGTATTCAATCACTATATACCTTGAAAGTCCGAAAGCAATTGCTTTCAGGCATTCAGGTCTACAGCGCTTGAATAGGGGCAGCTGTAATACCCCAAAATTTGCTCTCCCCTTTTGGCATCATAGCATGGCATTATCATTTATCATATCATATCCATCTCATTAGCATTGCATTGCATTTAACATAGAAAAATGAAGCATGGCATCCTTCTTACCATCAGGGCATGTGATCAGGTGGAAGGTGGACAATCAATGGATCCTTCAGAGCACAAAAGGTCAATCAAGTTGGCTCTAGGCAAGCCAAGAGGTCTCTCATGTCTCATACTATCCCAATTGATCCTCCACAACCTCAAGAAGGTGAGATTCAATAGGAGATTGAAGCATTACATACTACACTATGCAAGAAGTCCAAAAATTGAAGGAAAATCCTCAAAAGAGATAGCTCATTGATTCAAAATCATCCTCAAGTGGCATTTCTCATCATCCTTTAAGAGGATACACAACATACTCTGAGGAATTTGGATTTGGAAGATGTACAATTTCCTCCTAACCAGAGGGGGTCAAGATTAGGGTTTCCAATTAAATCAGGGTATCTCTGATTTTTTGGACAAAACTTGATGTCATGGTATTCCATATGTCCCTAAGTGTATGTATGTGGAAAATTACATCTCAATTGGTTTTAGAAGTGGTTCAATTGGAAGAAAGATCAAGAATCAGAGAAATTGGGGCAAAGTCAAATAATCAGAGGAAAAAGTCAACTCTTGACTTTTTGAGGCCAAATTCATAAAATTCATGTTATATGTGTCCAATGTGCAAAATTTGGTCAAGAAACTCCAAAGGAATCATGAAAAAATCAAGATGTGGAAAGTTGCCATTTTTGGGTGAAGTAGGGTTACTAAAAATAGTAAGTTTTGGCCATTTTGCATCAGAGTTTGAACCAAGGCCATTTAAAATTGAAGCACCAAATGAAAATTCCACTCGGCCACAACAAAAGATCTTGTTTTAAGCTTCAAATCCATGTGTAGAACATCTCCATTGGATAAAAATTGAGGGAGATATGATTGATCAAAGTTTGAGCAAAGTAGGTTCAAAACTAGGTCATGACCAAGATTTTCAGGTCACGCGCGCAGTCATTTTAACAAACATGTGGTGGGCCAAATGTCCACTCATTTTTCTCATGGTTAAAGGCCTCAAATTAAAAACTTTTCAACATCAAAGTTGTTCCTTGTAGTGTCATCTTCAATACTCATGTTGGACAGAATTCCATTTGATCAAGTTATAGTGGAGATATATTGGTTCAAAGTCATGTTGATTGTGCTGAAATTTCGTGTGCCAAGTTGCCATGCCATGACTTGCTTGCCACGCCCCATAACCAGCTCCCAAACTTGTGTATTTTAAGTCATTTTGCAACTTATTCCAACCTCATTTCACTTCAATTTTCACATCAGCATTGTGCTCCAATGTGCTCTCTTTCAAATGAACCCATGAGCTCACCAAATCATTCACCTTACATGGAATAATTCATCCTCAAATCACCCTATCTCTATTGTTCTCACTGTCACATAAAACCAGAAAAAAAGCAAGTGGAGTTTATTGCTGATTGGATTAGTTTGCGCATGCTTGATCACACTGACCAACCTTTGCTTCATTTAGCCAAACACCTTTGCATTCACCAGGTCACGTGTGTGGCTCATGCATAGAAGTGGAAAGAAGACAAACTTGTATAACAAGTTGCTTGCTGCAGCTTCATTCTCTTCATCCTCACCATAACACTCTAAGCATCACCCACACCATAAAAAACCCAAGATCAACTCGCCTCTAACTAACTGACTCAGTTAGTTAGAGTGAACTCACCCAACTCAGTCACCCAACTCACTTCCTAGCTCACTATAAAACGAAACTTCTCTTCACAAATTCATTTTCAACTTCACTTTTCATTTCCACTCTCAAGAACACTCTCACTCTCTCAATCTTCCCTAAGCTTTTTCTCTCTCTCTGTGCACGAATCATTCATCTTCATCCACCTCAATTCATCATCATCAATGGCATTGGATTGAAGGAGATTTCAGCACAGTCCTCAAGATTGCTGCAAGCATTGTTCAACATTGGATCTCCCTGCTTTCAAGACAACGAGTTATAGCATTTATTTTGCTTAGTTTGTGAAGCTTCAAGGTTGAAGGAGAAGCTAGGATCTCTGGTTTTCTGAAGAGCACTCCGAAGCCTCATCAATTTCAGGTTTATTTCACTCAATTTTAATGCATTGTATTCTTGTGATTTAAGCTTGTTTTATGATGTTTGGAGCTTATTAGGAGCTATGCGTGAGTTCTGTCTAGTTGATAGGCTCTTTAGGAGTTTAGATGTGATTTTAGGGCAATTTGTTTTGGATCGGTTTGTGTTATACGTGTATGTTATGTGAAAAATAGTGTTGGATTCATGATGTACATGAGCTCAGCTTTCAATTGGTGTACGTATTGTGAATTTCTGGAGGAATTGGAGTTTGCAGGTGGTGGCTGTTGGCCGGAGAAGGTGACCGGAGGTCCTCTCCGGCCGGTGACTGTTAGAGCTAGGGTTTTTGCCATGTTTTAATCCTGTCCGTTGTTTTTTTCTCATCGTGTGGCTAAGAGCATGACAACGCATTAAAACGCATGTGCGAGGCATGTGCCATTTTTCTGAATTCAATTAATCATGGTGTGGTGTGGTGTATGGTATGGAACGTGGACATGCGTGTGTGAGCGTTTGATCTGATTACTTTGACTGTGTGTATGACTTGACTTCATCCAATGGTTGTAATGGTTTTGACTTGTGTTGACTGAGAGTGCATGCTAGTTGTTGTGTACTGCGCGCTTAGTGGACTTAGCCAGAATGCTATTCGCACCTCCCTGTTTTAAGGCCCAAATGATTTGAACGGCATAATTGCTATGTTCACACCTCCCCTTCCCTTTGCATTTCATTTTATTTTTCTATTTTTTATACACGTTTGCTTTTTAATTTTTAAAAATATCAAAAATCATCATAAAATTCCACAAAAATTCATGAGTATCATTAAAACATTTAGGAAATTTTTGATGATTTTATTTTCTGATTTTATGACCTTTTTACCCCTGTTCTATATTTTTCTTTGAATTTCTTTGATGTGCATTCTTAATATGGTACATGATCTTGTTTAATTTTGTTCTTGATCATTAAAACTTGTTTTGATGCTCTTCTTTTTGTATTGAATCATTATCATCTTGAGGTGTGTTAGATGATTTTTATTTGATTTTTTAGGTCAGTTTTATGGCATGTTTGGTGTTCACTTTTGTGCTACTTTGTATGATATGGCTATGTGACCTAAGTGCATTGTTTGACATCATTTTGCCTTGGTTCCTTGCATGCTACTTTGATATGTGATTCATCTCTGATTAGTGAACTCCAATACCATGTTTTCATAATTTTCATGAGGCCATTTGATTTTTGCTTGATGCATTTCATTTAAAGCATTATGACATGTTATATCATTGTAATCTTTAGTGCATGTTTACATGAATTCTTTTGTGCACATTTGTATGAGCATTTGCATATGTTATGAGCCATTCATATGATATTATAGGTCTTTGATACACATTATAGGTCATCTTTACATGTTCATTTCAATTTGAACTTTGTGCATCATTAACATGTATTGTTTGCGCTTTCTTTTTGAACTTTCATTTCAATTCTTCTTATAATACTTCTTGAATGTCTTGAAGTTGATTCATAAATACTTTTGAGATGTTTATAAACCATTTTCCATTTAGTTTCAATTCTGATTGTTGATTTACATGTTCCATTTATGCATGTCCTCTTCATCTCTTTCCATCTTTCATCTACCCCTTCTTCTTGTAACATGTTTAAATGCTAATGGGTGATGATTATTGCTTATTCACTTGCACTTGTATGATGATATTCACTTGTTGTCCATATGATGTACATTCTGGTTGTGGCTCTAGGATTTGGTTTCTCATTTAATTCTTTTGAGTTTTATGATGCATTACATGTTCTTTTACTTCTTATACTTCTTATACATGTTTACTAACCATGTAGGGGCTTTGGTAAGTTTCAATTGAGTGTGGATAAGGAATCCACATTCAACTTCTATCCTTTCTCTTTTACAATTCCATTCTATGTTTTGTTAAGCACTTATGTGCTTTCTTTTAATAACTCATTACTTTCCCTTTTTGAATTACAATTCATCTTCTACTTTAGAAGTGAATTGTTTAATTCTTTCTTTCTTTAGACTTTAGGTTGAAACCTCACAAACCATTAGGATCACTCCCTTTAATCTTCAATTAGGATTGAGTCTTAGTCCATATAGGTTTTACCTTTTCTCCTCTCTTGAGTCTCTCTTCTCATCTCAAAGAAAATTCAAAACATATAATAAAGGTAGGCATTTATTGCATTTAGGCCTTTCATATAAAGAAAAGATTATAAGGGGTCTTCTCTTGTAATCTTAGAATGTGTAGCATATAGCCCATCTTGGGTCAATGTGTTAAACATTTGATCTTGTATGGGGGACTTAAATGCAATACTTGTTGAAGGTGCAAATAATAAAAAAAAACTTCTTCATTTCTTAATCAACAAAAACACTTAATAAACACAAGTATGCTAGTGTGTTTGAACCTTGACAATTGAAACTAAGTGTGGGGGTCTTCTTCATATTTAGTGTACTTTCTTACTCATTCCATCTTGGAATGTGAGAAGGTACACATTCCAAGGACTAAGATTTGGATACACTATCATATGCAAACAAATAACAAAACACTTCTTTCTAAAAGACAAAAACAAACAATAACGTCTTTCCTTCGGGAATTCTTTTCTCACCTCATTCACTCTTAGCGTATGAACGCGCTTCTACTCGTTCTCTTGCAAGATGGTAACGCACTTGGACCAGCGAGCCTGCAACACCTGAGCTAGAACATAAGCCGTTCTCTAAAAAACACAAACAATTCATCCCTAGTGAGGGGAACTACGTCGCTCTGATTCTCATGCTCCCGATGAGATACGTAGGCAGTGGGGTAGGGCCCATGCGAGCACTTCTTTTATTTTCCCTACATTTGTTTCCCGTTCCTTTTCTTTTCTTTCTCCTTTCTTTCTTTCAGTTCCTTTTCCAGTATCCTTTCTTTACACCCTTTGATCGAGACAAGCAAGCGTGGATCCCATCGGGTACGATGGACGCGTGGGGGTGCAAATACCTTCCCCGTGCGTAACCGACTCCCGAACCCAGTTCTCTTGGTCGTAAGACCATGCTTTTCCTTTCTCTCAGGTTTACGCGGTGTTTCCTTTCCCTCTCTTGGGATAAATACACATTGCTGGCGACTCTGTTTCGGTGCCACTTTCGCGTTTGTACTTGGATGAAAATCCCGGGAGCGACAGTGGGTAACTTGATCTCAATGTTCCTCCTTCTCCTTCTGCTAACCATGAAATCAACCTCAACTTTCCACCTCCACCTTCCCCTGTTCTTGATCAAGAATTCACACCTTATGCTTCTCTAAATGGTGGGTTACTTGATCTCAATTCTCCTCCGTCTCCTTCTGCTAACCATGAAATCAACCTCAACTTTCCACCTCCAACTTCCCCTGTTCTTGATCAAGAATTCACATCTCCTGCTTCTCTATATGGTGGGTTACTTGATCTCAATGTTCCTCCTTCTCCTTCTGCTAACCATGAAATCAACCTCAACTTTCCACCTCCACCTTCCCCTGTTCTTGATTAAGAATTCACACCTCCTGCTTCTCCAAATGGTGGGTTAATTGATCTCAATGTTCCTTCTTCTCCTTCTGCTAACCATGAAATCAACCTCAACTTTCCACCACCACCTTCCCCTGTTCTTGATCAAGAATTCACACCTCCTGCTTCTCCAAATGGTGGGTAACTTTATCCCAATGCTCCTCCTTCTCCTTTTGCTAACCATGAAATCAACCTCAACTTTCCACCTCCACCTTCCCCTGTTCTTGATCAAGAATTCACACCTCCTGCTTCTCTAAATGGTGGGTTACTTGATCTCAATGTTCCTCCTTCTCCTTCTGCTAACCATGAAATCAACCTCAACTTTACACCTACACCTTCCCTGTTCTTGATTAAGAATTCACACCTCCTGCTTCTCCAAATGATGGGTTACTTGATCTCAATGTTCCTTCTTCTCCTTCTGCTAAACATGAAATCAACCTCAACTTTACACCTCCACCTTCCCCTGTTCTTGATCAAGAATTCACACCTCATGCTTCTCTAAATGGTGGGTTACTTGATCTCAATGCTCCTCCTTCTCCTTCTGCTAACCATGAAATCAACCTCAACTTTCCACCTCCACCTTCCCCTGTTCTTGATCAAGAATTCACACCTCCTGCTTCTCTAAATGGTTGGTTACTTGAACTCAATGCTCCTCCTTCTCCTTCTGCTAACCATGAAATCAACTTCAACTTTCCACCTCCACCTTCCCCTGTTCTTGATCAAGAATTCACACCTCCTGCTTCTCTAATTGGTGGGTTACTTGATCTAAATGCTCCTCCTTCTCCTTCTGCTAACCATGAAATCAACCTCAACTTTCCACCTCCACCTTCCCCTGTTCTTGATCAAGAATTCACACCTCCTGCTTCTCTAAATGGTGGGTTACTTGATCTCAAGGTTCCTCCTTCTCCTTTGCTAACCATGAAATCAACCTCAACTTTCCACCTACACATTCCCCTGTTCTTGATCAAGAATTCACACCTCCTACTTCTCTAAAGGGTGGGTTACTTGATCTCAATGCTCCTCCTTCTCCTTCTGCTAACCATGAAATCAAACTCAACTTTCCACCTCCAATTTCACCTATTCTTGATCAAGAATTCACACCTTATGCTTCTCTAAATGGTGGGTTACTTGATCTCAATGCTCCTCCGTCTCCTTCTGCTAACCATGAAATCAACCTCAACTTTCCACCTCCACCTTCCCCTGTTCTTGATCAATAATTCACACCTTCTGCTTTTCCAAATTGTGGGTAACTTTATCCCAATGCTCCTCCTTCTCCTTTTGCTAACCATGAAATCAACCTCAACTTTCCACCTCCACCTTCCCCTGTTCTTGATCAAGAATTCACACCTCCTGCTTCTCTAAATGGTGGGTAACTTGATCTCAATGTTCCTCCTTCTCCTTCTGCTAACCATGAAATCAACCTCAACTTTCCACCTCCACCTTCCCCTGTTCTTGATCAAGAATTCACACCTTATGCTTCTCTAAATGGTGGGTTACTTGATCTCAATTCTCCTCCGTCTCCTTCTGCTAACCATGAAATCAACCTCAACTTTCCACCTCCAACTTCCCCTGTTCTTGATCAAGAATTCACACCTCCTGGTTCTCTATATGGTGGGTTACTTGATCTCAATGTTCCTCCTTCTCCTTCTGCTAACCATGAAATCAACCTCAACTTTCCACCTCCACCTTCCCCTGTTCTTGATTAAGAATTCACACCTCCTGCTTCTCCAAATGGTGGGTTAATTGATCTCAATGTTCCTTCTTCTCCTTCTGCTAACAATGAAATCAACCTCAACTTTCCACCACCACCTTCCCCTGTTCTTGATCAAGAATTCACACCTCCTGCTTCTCCAAATGGTGGGTAACTTTATCCCATTGCTCCTCCTTCTCCTTTTGCTAACCATGAAATCAACCTCAACTTTCCACCTCCACCTTCCCCTGTTCTTGATCAAGAATTCACACCTCCTGCTTCTCTAAATGGTGGGTAACTTGATCTCAATGTTCCTCCTTCTCCTTCTGCTAACCATGAAATCAACCTCAACTTTCCACCTCCACCTTCCCCTGTTCTTGATCAAGAATTCACACCTTATGCTTCTCTAAATGGTGGGTTACTTGATCTCAATTCTCCTCCGTCTCCTTCTGCTAACCATGAAATTAACCTCAACTTTCCACCTCCAACTTCCCCTGTTCTTGATCAAGAATTCACACCTCCTGCTTCTCTATATGGTGGGTTACTTGATCTCAATGTTCCTCCTTCTCCTTCTGCTAACCATGAAATCAACCTCAACTTTCCACCTCCACCTTCCCCTGTTCTTGATTAAGAATTCACACCTCCTGCTTCTCCAAATGGTGGGTTAATTGATCTCAATGTTCCTTCTTCTCCTTCTGCTAACCATGAAATCAACTTCAACTTTCCACCTCCACCTTCCCCTGTTCTTGATCAAGAATTCACACCTCCTGCTTCTCTAATTGGTGGGTTACTTGATCTAAATGCTCCTCCTTCTCCTTCTGCTAACCATGAAATCAACCTCAACTTTCCACCTCCACCTTCCCCTGTTCTTGATCAAGAATTCACACCTCCTGCTTCTCTAAATGGTGGGTTACTTGATCTCAATGTTCCTCCTTCTCCTTTGCGAACCATGAAATCAACCTCAACTTTCCACCTACACATTCCCCTGTTCTTGATCAAGAATTCACACCTCCTGCTTCTCTAAAGGGTGGGTTACTTGATCTCAATGCTCCTCCTTCTCCTTCTGCTAACCATGAAATCAAACTCAACTTTCCACCTCCAATTTCACCTATTCTTGATCAAGAATTCACACCTTATGCTTCTCTAAATGGTGGGTTACTTGATCTCAATGCTCCTCCGTCTCCTTCTGCTAACCATGAAATCAACCTCAACTTTCCACCTCCACCTTCCCCTGTTCTTGATCAATAATTCACACCTTCTGCTTTTCCAAATGGTGGGTAACTTTATCCCAATGCTCCTCCTTCTCCTTTTGCTAACCATGAAATCAACCTCAACTTCCCACCTCCACCTTCCCCTGTTCTTGATCAAGAATTCACACCTTATGCTTCTCTAAATGGTGGGTTACTTGATCTCAATTCTCCTCCGTCTCCTTCTGCTAACCATGAAATCAACCTCAACTTTCCACCTCCAACTTCCCCTATTCTTGATCAAGAATTCACACCTCCTGCTTCTCTATATGGTGGGTTACTTGATCTCAATGTTCCTCCTTCTCCTTCTGCTAACCATGAAATCAACCTCAACTTTCCACCTCCACCTTCCCCTGTTCTTGATTAAGAATTCACACCTCCTGCTTCTCCAAATGGTGGGTTAATTGATCTCAATGTTCCTTTTTCTCCTTCTGCTAACCATGAAATCAACCTCAACTTTCCACCACCACCTTCCCCTGTTCTTGATCAAGAATTCACACCTCCTGCTTCTCCAAATGGTGGGTTACTTTATCTCAATGCTCCTTCTTCTCCTTCTACTAACCATGAACTCAACCTCAACTTTCCACCTCCAACTACCGCTGTTCTTGATCAAGAATTCACACCTCCTGCTTCTCCTAATGGTGGGTTACTTTATCTCAATGCTCCTCCTTCTCCTTCTGCTAACCATGAAATCAACCTCAACTTTCCACCTCCAACTTCCCCTGTTCTTGATCAAGAATTCACACCTCCTGCTTCTCTATATGGTGGTTTACTTGATCTCAATGTTCCTCCTTCTCCTTCTGCTAACCATGAAATCAACCTCTACTTTACACCTCCACCTTTCCCTGTTCTTGATCAAGAATTCACACCTCATGCTTCTCTAAATGGTGGGTTACTTGATCTCAATGCTCCTCCTTCTCCTTCTGCTAACCATGAAATCAACCTCAACTTTCCACCTCCACCTTCCCCTGTTCTTGATCAAGAATTCACACCTCCTGCTTCTCTAAATGGTTGGTTACTTGAACTCAATACGCCTCCTTCTCCTTCTGCTAACCATGAAATCAACCTCAACTTTCCACCTCCACCTTCCCCTGTTCTTGATCAAGAATTCACACCTCCTGCTTCTCTAAATGGTGGGTTACTTGATCTCAATGTTCATCCTTCTCCTTCTGCTAACCATGAAATCAACCTCAACTTTACACCTACACCTTCCCCTGTTCTTGATTAAGAATTCACACCTCCTGCTTCTCCAAATGATGGGTTACTTGATCTCAATGTTCCTTCTTCTCCTTCTGCTAACCATGAAATCAACCTCAACTTTACACCTCCACCTTCCCCTGTTCTTGATCAAGAATTCACACCTCATGCTTCTCTAAATGGTGGGTTACTTGATCTCAATAATACTCCTTCTCCTTCTGCTAACCATGAAATCAACCTCAACTTTCCACCTCCACCTTCCCCTGTTCTTGATCAAGAATTCACACCTCCTGCTTCTCTAAATGGTTGTTTACTTGAACTCAATGCTCCTCCTTCTCCTTCTGCTAACCATGAAATCAACCTCAACTTTCCACCTCCACCTTCCCCTGTTCTTGATCAAGAATTCACACCTCCTGCTTCTCTAAATGGTGGGTTACTTGATCTCAATGTTCCTCCTTCTCCTTCTGCTAACCATGAAATCAACCTCAACTTTACACCTACACCTTCCCTGTTCTTGATTAAGAATTCACACCTCCTGCTTCTCCAAATGATGGGTTACTTGATCTCAATGTTCGTTCTTCTCCTTCTGCTAAACATGAAATTAACCTCAACTTTACACCTCCACCTTCCCCTGTTCTTGATCAAGAATTCACACCTCATGCTTCTCTAAATGGTGGGTTACTTGATCTCAATGCTCCTCCTTCTCCTTCTGCTAACCATGAAATCAACCTTAACTTTCCACCTCCACCTTCCCCTGTTCTTGATCAAGAATTCACACCTCCTGCTTCTCTAAATGGTTGGTTACTTGAACTCAATGCTCCTCCTTCTCCTTCTGCTAACCATGAAATCAACTTCAACTTTCTACCTCCACCTTCCCCTGTTCTTGATCAAGAATTCACACCTCCTGCTTCTCTAATTGGTGGGTTACTTGATCTAAATGCTTCTCCTTCTCCTTCTGCTAACCATGAAATCAACCTCAACTTTCCACCTCCACCTTCCCCTGTTCTTGATCAAGAATTCACACCTCCTGCTTCTCTAAATGGTGGGTTACTTGATCTCAATGTTCCTCCTTCTCCTTTGCTAACCATGAAATCAACCTCAACTTTCCACCTACACATTCCCCTGTTCTTGATCAAGAATTCACACCTCCTGCTTCTCTAAATGGTGGGTTACTTGATCTCAATGCTCCTCCTTCTCCTTCTGCTAACCATGAAATCAAACTCAAATTTCCACCTCCAACTTCCCCTGTTCTTGATCAAGAATTCACACCTTATGCTTCTCTAAATGGTGGGTTACTTGATCTCAATGCTCCTCCGTCTCCTTCTGCTAACCATGAAATCTACCTCAACTTTCCACCTCCACCTTCCCCTATTCTTGATCAATAATTCACACCTTCTGCTTTTCCAAATGGTGGGTTACTTTATCCCAATGCTCCTCCTTCTCCTTCTGCTAACCATGAAATCAACCTCAACTTTCCACCTCCACCTTCCCCTGTTCTTGATCAAGAATTCACACCTCCTGCTTCTCTAAATGGTGGGTAACTTGATCTCAATGTTCCTCCTTCTCCTTCTGCTAACCATGAAATCAACCTCAACTTTCCACCTCCACCTTCCCCTGTTCTTGATCAAGAATTCACACCTTATGCTTCTCTAAATGGTGGGTTACTTGATCTCAATTCTCCTCCGTCTCCTTCTGCTAACCATGAAATCAACCTGAACTTTCCACCTCCAACTTCCCCTGTTCTTGATCAAGAATTCACACCTCCTGCTTCTCTATATGGTGGGTTACTTGATCTCAATGTTCCTCCTTCTCCTTCTGCTAACCATGAAATCAACCTCAACTTTCCACCTCCACCTTCCCCTGTTCTTGATTAAGAATTCACACCTCCTGCTTCTCCAAATGGTGGGTTAATTGATCTCAATGTTCCTTCTTCTCCTTCTGCTAACCATGAAATCAACCTCAACTTTCCACCACCACCTTCCCCTGTTCTTGATCAAGAATTCACACCTCCTACTTCTCCAAATGGTGGGTTACTTTATCTCAATGCTCCTTCTTCTCCTTCTACTAACCATGAACTCAACCTCAACTTTCCACCTCCAACTACCACTGTTCTTGATCAAGAATTCACACCTCCTGCTTCTCCTAATGGTGGGTTACTTTATCTCAATGCTCCTCCTTCTCGTTCTGCTAACCATGAAATCAACCTCAACTTTCCACCTCCAACTTCCCCTGTTCTTGATCAAGAATTCACACCTCCTGCTTCTCTAAATGGTAGGTTACTTTATCTCAATGCTCCTCCTTCTCCTTCTGCTAACCCTGAAATCAACCTCAACTTTCCACCTCCACCTTCCCCTGTTCTTGATCAAGAATTCACACCTTCTGCTTCTCTAAATGGTAGGTTACTTGATCTCAATGCTCCTCCTTCTCCTTCTGCTAACCATGATATCAACCTCAACTTTCCACCTCCACCTTCCCCTGTTCTTGATCAAGAAATCACACCTCCTGCTTCTCTAAATTGTGGGTAACTTGATCTCAATGTTCCTCCTTCTCCTTCTGCTAACCATGAAATCAACCTCAACTTTCCACCTCCACCTTCCCCTGTTCTTGATTAAGAATTCACACCTCCTGCTTCTCCAAATGGTGGGTTAATTGATCTCAATGTTCCTTCTTCTCCTTCTGCTAACCATGAAATCAACCTCAACTTTCCACCACCACCTTCCCCTGTTCTTGATCAAGAATTCACACCTCTTGCTTCTCCAAATGGTGGGTTACTTTATCTCAATGCTCCTTCTTCTCCTTCTACTAACCATGAACTCAACCTCAACTTTCCACCTCCAACTACCACTGTTCTTGATCAAGAATTCACACCTCCTGCTTCTCCTAATGGTGGGTTACTTTATCTCAATGCTCCTCCTTCTCCTTCTGCTAACCATGAAATCAACCTCAACTTTCCACCTCCAACTTCCCCTGTTCTTGATCAAGAATTCACACCTCCTGCTTCTCTAAATGGTGGGTTACTTTATCTCAATGCTCCTACTTCTCCTTCTGCTAACCCTGAAATCAACCTCAACTTTCCACCTCCACCTTCCCCTGTTCTTGATCAAGAATTCACACCTTCTGCTTCTCTAAATGGTGGGTTACTTGATCTCAATGCTCCTCCTTCTCCTTCTGCTAACCATGATATCAACCTCAACTTTCCACCTCCACCTTCCCCTGTTCTTGATCAAGAAATCACACCTCCTGCTTCTCTAAATTGTGGGTAACTTGATCTCAATGTTCCTCCTTCTCCTTCTGCTAACCATGAAATCAACCTCAACTTTCCACCTCCACCTTCCCCTGTTCTTGATTAAGAATTCACACCTCCTGCTTCTCCAAATGGTGGGTTAATTGATCTCAATGTTCCTTCTTCTCCTTCTGCTAACCATGAAATCAACCTCAACTTTCCACCACCACCTTCCCCTGTTCTTGATCAAGAATTCACACCTCTTGCTTCTCCAAATGGTGGGTTACTTTATCTCAATGCTCCTTCTTCTCCTTCTACTAACCATGAACTCAACCTCAACTTTCCACCTCCAACTACCGCTGTTCTTGATCAAGAATTCACACCTCCTGCTTCTCCTAATGGTGGGTTACTTTATCTCAATGCTCCTCCTTCTCCTTCTGCTAACCATGAAATCAACCTCAACTTTCCACCTCCAACTTCCCCTGTTCTTGATCAAGAATTCACACCTCCTGCTTCTCTAAATGGTGGGTTACTTTATCTCAATGCTCCTACTTCTCCTTCTGCTAACCCTGAAATCAACCTCAACTTTCCACCTCCACCTTCCCCTGTTCTTGATCAAGAATTCACACCTTCTGCTTCTCTAAATGGTGGGTTACTTGATCTCAATGCTCCTCCTTCTCCTTCTGCTAACCATTATATCAACCTCAACTTTCCACCTCCACCTTCCCACGTTCTTGATCAAGAAATCACACCTCTTGCTTCTCTAAATTGTGGGTAACTTGATCTCAATGCTCCTCCTTCTCCTTCTGCTAACCATGAAATCAACCTCAACTTTCCACCTCCACCTTCCCCAGTTCTTGATCAAGAATTCACACCTCCTGTTTCTCTAAATGGTGGGTTACTTGAACTCAATGCTCCTCCTTCTCCTTCTGCTAACCATGAAATCAACCTCAACTTTCCACCTCCACCTTCCCCTGTTCTTGATCAAGAATTCATACCTGCTGCTTCTCTAAATGCTGGGTTACTTGATCTAAATGCTCCTCTTCTCCTTCTGCTAACCATGAAATCAACCTCAACTTTCCACCTCCACCTTCCCCTGTTCTTGATCAAGAATTCACACCTCCTGCTTCTCTAAATGGTGGGTTACTTGATCTCAATGTTCCTCCTTCTCCTTCTGCTAACCATGAAATCAACCTCAACTTTACACCTACACCTTCCCTTGTTCTTGATTAAGAATTCACACCTCCTGCTTCTCCAAATGATGGGTTACTTGATCTTAATGATCCTTCTTCTCCTTCTGCTAACCATGAAATCAACCTCAACTTTACACCTCCACCTTCCCTTGTTCTTGATCAAGAATTCACACCTCATGCTTCTCTAAATGGTGGGTTACTTGATCTCAATGCTCCTCCGTCTCCTTCTGCTAACCATGAAATCAACCTCAACTTTCCACCTCTAACTTCCCCAGTTCTTGATCAATAATTCACACCTCCTGCTTCTCTAAATGGTGGGTAACTTGATCTCAATGCAATGCTCCTCCGTCTCCTTCTGCTAACCATGAAATCAACCTCAACCTTCCACCTCCACCTTCCCCTGTTCTTGATCAAGAATTCACACCTCCTGCTTCTCTAAATGGTGTGTTACTTGATCACAATGCTCCTCCTTATCCTTCTGCTAACCATGAAATCAACCTCAACTTTACACCTCCACCTTCCCCTGTTCTTGATCAAGAATTCACACCTCCTGTTTCTCTAAATGGTGGGTTACTTGATCTCAATGTTCCTCCTTCTCCTTCTGCTAACCATGAAATCAACCTCAACTTTACACCTACACCTTCCCTTGTTCTTGATTAAGAATTCACACC
Organism: Lathyrus tuberosus; assembly: GCA_022829125.1. Lineage (NCBI taxonomy): Eukaryota > Viridiplantae > Streptophyta > Magnoliopsida > Fabales > Fabaceae > Lathyrus > Lathyrus tuberosus. Next base: position 5,051,134 of record JALAZF010000315.1, on the reverse strand, counting down.
TCCTGCTTCTCCAAATGATGGGTTACTTGATCTTAATGTCCCTTCTTCTCCTTCTGCTAACCATGAAATCAACCTCAACTTTACACCTCCACCTTCCCCTGTTCTTGATCAAGAATTCACACCTCATGCTTCTCTAAATGGTGGGTTACTTGATCTCAATGCTCCTCCGTCTCCTTCTGCTAACCATGAAATCAACCTCAACTTTCCACCTCTAACTTCCCCAGTTCTTGATCAATAATTCACACCTCCTGCTTCTCTAAATGGTGGGTAACTTGATCTCAATGCAATGCTCCTCCGTCTCCTTCTGCTAACCATGAAATCAACCTCAACCTTCCTCCTCCACCTTCCCCTGTTCTTGATCAAGAATTCACACCTCCTGCTTCTCTAAATGGTGGGTTACTTGATCACAATGCTCCTCCTTATCCTTCTGCTAACCATGAAATCAACCTCAACTTTACACCTCCACCTTCCCCTGTTCTTGATCAAGAATTCACACCTCATGCTTCTCTAAATGGTGGGTTACTTGATCTCAATGCTCCTCCTTCTCCTTCTGCTAACCATGAAATCAACCTCAACTTTCCACCTCCAACTTCCCCTGTTCTTGATCAAGAATTCACACCTCCTGCTTCTCTAAATGGTGGGTTACTTTATCTCAATGCTCCTCCTTCTCCTTCTGCTAACCCTGAAATCAACCTCAACTTTCCACCTCCCCCTTCCCCTGTTCTTGATCAAGAATTCACACCTTCTGCTTCTCTAAATGGTGGGTTACTTGATCTCAATGCTCCTCCTTCTCCTTCTGCTAACCATGATATCAACCTCAACTTTCCACCTCCACCTTCCCCTGTTCTTGATCAAGAAATCACACCTCCTGCTTCTCTAAATTGTGGGTAACTTGATCTCAATGCTCCTCCTTCTCCTTCTGCTAACCATGAAATCAACCTCAACTTTCCACCTCCACCTTCCCCAGTTCTTGATCAAGAATTCACACCTCCTGCTTCTCTAAATGGTGGGTTACTTGAACTCAATGCTCCTCCTTCTCCTTCTGCTAACCATGAAATCAACCTCAACTTTCCACCTCCACCTTCCCCTGTTCTTGATCAAGAATTCACACCTGCTGCTTCTCTAAATGGTGGGTTACTTGATCTAAATGCTCCTTTTCTCCTTCTGCTAACCATGAAATCAACCTCAACTTTCCACCTCCACCTTCCCCTGTTCTTGATCAAGAATTCACACCTCCTGCTTCTCTAAATGGTGGGTTACTTGATCTCAATGTTCCTCATTCTCCTTCTGCTAACCATGAAATCAACCTCAACTTTACACCTACACCTTCCCCTGTTCTTGATTAAGAATTCACACCTCCTGCTTCTCCAAATGATGGGTTACTTGATCTCAATGTTCCTTCTTCTCCTTCTGCTAACCATGAAATCAACCTCAACTTTACACCTCCACCTTCCCCTGTTTTTGATCAAGAATTCACACTTCATGCTTCTCTAAATGGTGGGTTACTTGATCTCAATGCTCCTCCGTCTCCTTCTGCTAACCATGAAATCAACCTCAACTTTACACCTACACCTTCCCTTGTTCTTGATTAAGAATTCACACCTCATGCTTCTCCAAATGATGGGTTACTTGATCTTAATGTTCCTTCTTCTCCTTCTGCTAACCATGAAATCAACCTCAACTTTACACCTCCACCTTCCCCTGTTCTTGATCAAGAATTCACACCTCATGCTTCTCTAAATGGTGGGTTACTTGATCTCAATGCTCCTCCGTCTCCTTCTGCTAACCATGAAATCAACCTCAACTTTCCACCTCTAACTTCCCCAGTTCTTGATCAATAATTCACACCTCCTGCTACTCTAAATGGTGGGTAACTTGATCTCAATGTAATGCTCCTCCGTCTCCTTCTGCTAACCATGAAATCAACCTCAACCTTCCACCTCCACCTTCCCCTGTTCTTGATCAAGAATTCACACCTCCTGCTTCTCTAAATGGTGGGTTACTTGATCACAATGCTCCTCCTTATCCTTCTGCTAACCATGAAATCAACCTCAACTTTACACCTCCACCTTCCCCTGTTCTTGATCAAGAATTCACACCTCATGCTTCTCTAAATGGTGGGTTACTTGATCTCAATGCTCCTCCTTCTCCTTCTGCTAACCATGAAATCAACCTCAACTTTCCACCTCCAACTTCCCCTGCTCTTGATCAAGAATTCACACCTCCTGCTTCTCTAAATGGTGGGTTACTTTATCTCAATGCTCCTCCTTCTCCTTCTGCTAACCCTGAAATCAACCTCAACTTTCCACCTCCACCTTCCCCTGTTCTTGATCAAGAATTCACACCTTCTGCTTCTCTAAATGGTGGGTTACTTGATCTCAATGCTCCTCCTTCTCCTTCTGCTAACCATGATATCAACCTCAACTTTCCACCTCCACCTTCCCCTGTTCTTGATCAAGAAATCACACCTCCTGCTTCTCTAAATTGTGGGTAACTTGATCTCAATGCTCCTCCTTCTCCTTCTGCTAACCATGAAATCAACCTCAACTTTCCACCTCCACCTTCCCCAGTTCTTGATCAAGAATTCACACCTCCTGCTTCTCTAAATGGTGGGTTACTTGAACTCAATGCTCCTCCTTCTCCTTCTGCCCACCATGAAATCAACCTCAACTTTCCACCTCCACCTTCCCCTGTTCTTGATCAAGAATTCACACCTGCTGCTTCTCTAAATGGTGGGTTACTTGATCTAAATGCTCATTTTCTCCTTCTGCTAACCCTGAAATCAACCTCAACTTTCCACCTCCACCTTCCCCTGTTCTTGATCAAGAATTCACACCTCCTGCTTCTCTAAATGGTGGGTTACTAGATCTCAATGTTCCTCATTCTCCTTCTGCTAACCATGAAATCAACCTCAACTTTACACCTACACCTTCCCCTGTTCTTGATTAAGAATTCACACCTCCTGCTTCTCCAAATGATGGGTTACTTGATCTCAATGTTCCTTCTTCTCCTTCTGCTAACCATGAAATCAACCTCAACTTTACACCTCCACCTTCCCCTGTTCTTGATCAAGAATTCACACTTCATGCTTCTCTAAATGGTGGGTTACTTGATCTCAATGCTCCTCTGTCTCCTTCTGCTAACCATGAAATCAACCTCAACTTTCCACCTCTAACTTCCCCAGTACTTGATCAATAATTCACACCTCCTGCTTCTCTAAATGGTGGGTAACTTGATCTCAATGCTCCTCCGTCTCCTTCTGCTAACCATGAAATCAACCTCAACCTTCCACCTCCACCTTCCCCTGTTCTTGATCAAGAATTCACACCTCCTGCTTCTCTAAATGGTGGGTTACTTGATCACAATGCTCCTCCTTATCCTTCTGCTAACCATGAAATCAACCTCAACTTTACACCTCCACCTTCCCCTGTTCTTGATCAAGAATTCACACCTCATGCTTCTCTAAATGGTGGGTTACTTGATCTCAATGCTCCTCCGTCTCCTTCTTCTAACCATGAAATCAACCTCAACTTTCCACCTCTAACTTCCCTTGTTCTTGATCAAGAATTCGCACCTTCTGCTTCTCTAAATGGTGGGTTACTTGATCTCAATGCTCCTACTTCTCCTTCTGCTAACCCTGAAATCAACCTCAACTTTCCACCTCCACCTTCCCCTGTTCTTGATCAAGAATTCACACCTTCTGCTTCTCTAAATGGTGGGTTACTTGATCTCAATGCTCCTCCTTCTCCTTCTGCTAACCATGATATCAACCTCAACTTTCCACCTCCACCTTCCCCTGTTCTTGATCAAGAAATCACACCTCTTGCTTCTCTAAATTGTGGGTAACTTGATCTCAATGCTTCTCCTTCTCCTTCTGCTAACCATGAAATCAACCTCAACTTTCCACCTCCACCTTCCCCAGTTCTTGATCAAGAATTCACACCTCCTGCTTCTCTAAATGGTGGGTTACTTGAACTCAATGCTCCTCCTTCTCCTTCTGCTAACCATGAAATCAACCTCAACTTTCCACCTCCACCTTCCCCTGTTCTTGATCAAGAATTCATACCTGCTGCTTCTCTAAATGCTGGGTTACTTGATCTAAATGCTCCTCTTCTCCTTCTGCTAACCATGAAATCAACCTCAACTTTCCACCTCCACCTTCCCCTGTTCTTGATCAAGAATTCACACCTCCTGCTTCTCTAAATGGTGGGTTACTTGATCTCAATGTTCCTCCTTCTCCTTCTGCTAACCATGAAATCAACCTCAACTTTACACCTACACCTTCCCTTGTTCTTGATTAAGAATTCACACCTCCTGCTTCTCCAAATGATGGGTTACTTGATCTTAATGTTCCTTCTTCTCCTTCTGCTAACCATGAAATCAACCTCAACTTTACACATCCACCTTCCCCTGTTCTTGATCAAGAATTCACACCTCATGCTTCTCTAAATGGTGGGTTACTTGATCTCAATGCTCCTCCGTCTCCTTCTGCTAACCATGAAATCAACCTCAACTTTCCACCTCTAACTTCCCCAGTTCTTGATCAATAATTCACACCTCCTGCTTCTCTAAATGGTGGGTAACTTGATCTCAATGCAATGCTCCCCCGTCTCCTTCTGCTAACGATGAAATCAACCTCAACCTTCCACCTCCACCTTCCCCTGTTCTTGATCAAGAATTCACACCTCCTGCTTCTCTAAATGGTGTGTTACTTGATCACAATGCTCCTCCTTATCCTTCTGCTAACCATGAAATCAACCTCAACTTTACACCTCCACCTTCCCCTATTCTTGATCAAGAATTCACACCTCCTGCTTCTCTAAATGGTGGGTTACTTGATCTCAATGTTCCTCCTTCTCCTTCTGCTAACCATGAAATCAACCTCAACTTTACACCTACACCTTCCCTTGTTCTTGATTAAGAATTCACACCTCCTGCTTCTCCAAATGATGGGTTACTTGATCTTAATGTTCCTTCTTCTCCTTCTGCTAACCATGAAATCAACCTCAACTTTACACCTCCACCTTCCCCTGTTCTTGATCAAGAATTCACACCTCAGGCTTCTCTAAATAGTGGGTTACTTGATCTCAATGCTCCTCCGTCTCCTTCTGCTAACCATGAAATCAACCTCAACTTTCCTCCTCTAACTTCCCCAGTTCTTGATCAATAATTCACACCTCCTGCTTCTCTAAATGGTGGGTAACTTGATCTCAATGCTCCTCCGTCTCCTTCTGCTAACCATGAAATCAACCTCAACCTTCCACCTCCACCTTCCCCTGTTCTTGATCAAGAATTCACACCTCCTGCTTCTCTAAATGGTGGGTTACTTGATCACAATGCTCCTCCTTATCCTTCTGCTAACCATGAAATCAACCTCAACTTTACACCTCCACCTTCCCCTGTTCTTGATCAAGAATTCACACCTCATGCTTCTCTAAATGGTGGGTTACTTGATCTCAATGCTCCTCCGTCTCCTTCTTCTAACCATGAAATCAACCTCAACTTTCCACCTCTAACTTCCCTTGTTCTTGATCAAGAATTCACACCTTCTGCTTCTCTAAATGGTGGGTTACTTGATCTCAATGCTCCTACTTCTCCTTCTGCTAACCCTGAAATCAACCTCAACTTTCCACCTCCACCTTCCCCTGTTCTTGATCAAGAATTCACACCTTCTGCTTCTCTAAATGGTGGGTTACTTGATCTCAATGCACCTCCTTCTCCTTCTTCTAACCATGATATCAACCTCAACTTTCCACCTCCACCTTCCCCTGTTCTTGATCAAGAAATCACACCTCTTGCTTCTCTAAATTGTGGGTAACTTGATCTCAATGCTTCTCCTTCTCCTTCTGCTAACCATGAAATCAACCTCAACTTTCCACCTCCACCTTCCCCAGTTCTTGATCAAGAATTCACACCTCCTGCTTCTCTAAATGGTGGGTTACTTGAACTCAATGCTCCTCCTTCTCCTTCTGCTAACCATGAAATCAACCTCAACTTTCCACCTCCACCTTCCCCTGTTCTTGATCAAGAATTCATTCCTGCTGCTTCTCTAAATGCTGGGTTACTTGATCTAAATGCTCCTCTTCTCCTTCTGCTAACCATGAAATCAACCTCAACTTTCCACCTCCACCTTCCCCTGTTCTTGATCAAGAATTCACACCTCCTGCTTCTCTAAATGGTGGGTTACTTGATCTCAATGTTCCTCCTTCTCCTTCTGCTAACCATGAAATCAACCTCAACTTTACACCTACACCTTCCCTTGTTCTTGATTAAGAATTCACACCTCCTGCTTCTCCAAATGATGGGTTACTTGATCTTAATGTTCCTTCTTCTCCTTCTGCTAACCATGAAATCAACCTCAACTTTACACATCCACCTTCCCCTGTTCTTGATCAAGAATTCACACCTCATGCTTCTCTAAATGGTGGGTTACTTGATCTCAATGCTCCTCCGTCTCCTTCTGCTAACCATGAAATCAACCCCAACTTTCCACCTCTAACTTCCCCAGTTCTTGATCAATAATTCACACCTCCTGCTTCTCTAAATGGTGGGTAACTTGATCTCAATGCAATGCTCCCCCGTCTCCTTCTGCTAACGATGAAATCAACCTCAACCTTCCACCTCCACCTTCCCCTGTTCTTGATCAAGAATTCACACCTCCTGCTTCTCTAAATGGTGTGTTACTTGATCACAATGCTCCTCCTTATCCTTCTGCTAACCATGAAATCAACCTCAACTTTACACCTCCACCTTCCCCTATTCTTGATCAAGAATTCACACCTCCTGCTTCTCTAAATGGTGGGTTACTTGATCTCAATGTTCCTCCTTCTCCTTCTGCTAACCATGAAATCAACCTCAACTTTACACCTACACCTTCCCTTGTTCTTGATTAAGAATTCACACCTCCTGCTTCTCCAAATGATGGGTTACTTGATCTTAATGTTCCTTCTTCTCCTTCTGCTAACCATGAAATCAACCTCAACTTTACACCTCCACCTTCCCCTGTTCTTGATCAAGAATTCACACCTCATGCTTCTCTAAATAGTGGGTTACTTGATCTCAATGCTCCTCCGTCTCCTTCTGCTAACCATGAAATCAACCTCAACTTTCCTCCTCTAACTTCCCCAGTTCTTGATCAATAATTCACACCTCCTGCTTCTCTAAATGGTGGGTAACTTGATCTCAATGCAATGCTCCTCCGTCTCCTTCTGCTAACCATGAAATCAACCTCAACCTTCCACCTCCACCTTCCCCTGTTCTTGATCAAGAATTCACACCTCCTGCTTCTCTAAATGGTGGGTTACTTGATCACAATGCTCCTCCTTATCCTTCTGCTAACCATGAAATCAACCTCAACTTTACACCTCCACCTTCCCCTGTTCTTGATCAAGAATTCACACCTCATGCTTCTCTAAATGGTGGGTTACTTGATCTCAATGCTCCTCCGTCTCCTTCTTCTAACCATGAAATCAACCTCAACTTTCCACCTCTAACTTCCCTTGTTCTTGATCAAGAATTCGCACCTTCTGCTTCTCTAAATGGTGGGTTACTTGATCTCAATGTTCCTCCTTCGCCTTCTGCTAACCATGAAATCAACCTCAACATTCCACCTCGACCTTCCCCTGTTCTTGGTTAAGAATTCACACCTCCTGCTTCTCCAAATGGTGGGTTACTTGATCTCAATGTTCCTTCTTCTCCTTTTGCTAACCATGAAATCAACCTCAACTTTCCACCTCCAACTTCCCCTGTTCTTGATCCAGATTTCACACCTCATGGTTTTCTAAATGGTGGGTTACTTTATCTCAATGCTCCTCCGTCTCCTTCTGCTAACCATGAAATCAACCTCAACTTTCCACCTCCAACTTCCCCTGTTCTTGATCAAGAATTCACACCTCCTGCTTCTCTAAATGGTGGGTTACTTGATCTCAATGTTCCTCATTCTCCTTCTGCTAAGCATGAAATCAGCCTCAACTTTCCACCTCTACCTTCCCCTATTCTTGATCAAGAATTCACACCTCCTGCTTCTCTAAATGGTTGGTTACTTGAACTCAATGCTCCTCCTTCTCCTTCTGCTAACCATGAAATTAACCTCAACTTTCCACCTCCATCTTCCCCTGTTCTTGATCAAGAATTCACACCTCCTGCTTCTCTAAATGGTTGGTTACTTGAACTCAATGCTCCTCCTTCTCCTTCTGCTAACCATGAAATTAACCTCAACTTTCCACCTCCATCTTCCCCTGTTCTTGATCAAGAATTCACACCTCCTGCTTCTCTAAATAGTGGGTAACTTGATCTCAATGCTCCTCCGTCTCCTTCTGCTAACCATGAAATCAACCTCAACTTTCCACCTCCACCTTCCCCTGTTCTTGATCAAGAATTCACACCTCCTGCTTCTCTAAATGTTGGGTTACTTGATTTCAATGCTCCTCCTTCTCCTTCTTCTAACCATGAAATCAACCTCAACTTTCCACCTCCACCTTCCCCTGTTCTTGATCAGGAATTCACACCTCCTGCTTCTCTAAATGGTGGGTTACTTGATCTCAATGCTCCTCCTTCTCCTTCTGCTAACCATGAAATCAACCTCAACTTTCCACCTCCACCTTCCCCTGTTCTTGATCAAGAATTCACACCTGCTGCTTCTCTAAATGGTGGGTTACTTGATCTAAATGCTCCTCTTCTCCTTCTGCTAACCATGAAATCAACCTCAACTTTCCACCTCCACCTTCCCCTGTTCTTGATCAAGAATTCACACCTCCTGCTTCTCTAAATGGTGGGTTACTTGATCTCAATGTTCCTCATTCTCCTTCTGCTAACCATGAAATCAACCTCAACTTTACACCTACACCTTCCCCTGTTCTTGATTAAGAATTCACACCTCCTGCTTCTCCAAATGATGGGTTACTTGATCTCAATGTTCCTTCTTCTCCTTCTGCTAACCATGAAATCAACCTCAACTTTACACCTCCACCTTCCCCTGTTCTTGATCAAGAATTCACACTTCATGCTTCTCTAAATGGTGGGTTACTTGATCTCAATGCTCCTCCGTCTCCTTCTGCTAACCATGAAATCAACCTCAACTTTCCACCTCTAACTTCCCCAGTTCTTGATCAATAATTCACACCTCCTGCTTCTCTAAATGGTGGGTAACTTGATCTCAATGCTCCTCCGTCTCCTTCTGCTAACCATGAAATCAACCTCAACCTTCCACCTCCACCTTCCCCTGTTCTTGATCAAGAATTCACACCTCCTGCTTCTCTAAATGGTGGGTTACTTGATCACAATGTTCCTCCTTATCCTTCTGCTAACCATGAAATCAACCTCAACTTTACACCTCCACCTTCCCCTGTTCTTGATCAAGAATTCACACCTCATGCTTCTCTAAATGGTGGGTTACTTGATCTCAATGCTCCTCCGTCTCCTTCTTCTAACCATGAAATCAACCTCAACTTTCCACCTCTAACTTCCCTTGTTCTTGATCAAGAATTCGCACCTTCTGCTTCTCTAAATGGTGGGTTACTTGATCTCAATGTTCCTCCTTCGCCTTCTGCTAACCATGAAATCAACCTCAACATTCCACCTCGACCTTCCCCTGTTCTTGGTTAAGAATTCACACCTCCTGCTTCTCCAAATGGTGGGTTACTTGATCTCAATGTTCCTTCTTCTCCTTTTGCTAACCATGAAATCAACCTCAACTTTCCACCTCCAACTTCCCCTGTTCTTGATCAAGATTTCACACCTCATGGTTTTCTAAATGGTGGGTTACTTTATCTCAATGCTCCTCCGTCTCCTTCTGCTAACCATGAAATCAACCTCAACTTTCCACCTCCAACTTCCCCTTGTTCTTGATTAAGAATTCACACCTCCTGCTTCTCCAAATGGTGGGTTAGTTGATCTCAATGTTCCTTCTTCTCCTTCTGCTAACCATGAAATCAACCACAACTTTCCACCTCCAACTTTCCCTGTTCTTGATCAAGAATTCACACCTCCTGCTTCTCCGAATGGTGGGTTACTTTATCTCAATGCTCCTCTTTCTCCTTCTGCTAACCATGAAATTAACCTCAATTTTCCACCTCCAACTTCCCCTATTCTTGATCAAGAATTCACACCTCCTGCTTCTCTAAATGGTGGGTTACTTGATCTCAATGCTCCTCCTTCTCCTTCTGCTAACCATGAAATCAACCTCAACTTTCCACCTCCGCCTACCCCTGTTCTTGATCAAGAATTCATACCTCCTGCTTCTCTAAATGGTGGGTTACTTGATCTCAATGCTCCTCCTTCTCCTTCTGCTAACCATGAAATCAACCTCAAATTTCCACCTCCGCCTACCCCTGTTCTTGATCAAGAATTCATACCTCCTGCTTCTCTAAATGGTTGGTAACTTGATCTCAATGCTCCTCCTTCTCCTTCTGCTAACCATGAAATCAACCTCAACTTTCCATCTCCGCCTACCCCTGTTCTTGATCAAGAATTCATACCTCCTGCTTCACTAAATGGTTAGTAACTTGATCTCAATGCTCCTCCTTCTCCTTCTGCTAACCATGAAATCAGCCTCAACTTTCCACCTCTACCTTCCCCTGTTCTTGATCAAGAATTCACACCTCCTGCTTCTCTAAATGGTTGGTTACTTGAACTCAATGCTCCTCCTTCTCCTTCTGCTAACCATGAAATTAACCTCAACTTTCCACCTCCATCTTCCCCTGTTCTTGATCAAGAATTCACACCTCCTGCTTCTCTAAATAGTGGGTTACTTGATCTAAATGCTCCTCCTTCTCCTTCTGCTAACCATGAAATCAACCTCAACTTTCCACCTCCACCTTCCCCTGTTCTTGATCAAGAATTCACACCTCCTGCTTCTCTAAATGTTGGGTTACTTGATTTTAATGCTCCTCCTTCTCCTTCTTCTAACCATGAAATCAACCTCAACTTTCCACCTCCACCTTCCCCTGTTCTTGATCAAGAATTCACACCTCCTGCTTCTCTAAATTGCGGGTAACTTGATCTCAATGCTCCTCCTTCTCCTTCTGCTAACCATGAAATCAACCTCAACTTTCCACCTCCGCCTTCCCCTGTTCTTGATCAAGAATTCACACCTCCTGCTTCTCTAAATTGCGGGTAACTTGATCTCAATGCTCCTCCTTCTCCTTCTTCTAACCATGAAATCAACCTCAACTTTCCACCTCCACCTTCCCCTGTTCTTTATCAAGAATTCACACCTCCTGCTACTCCAAATGGTGGGTTACTTGATCTCAATGTTCCTCCTTCTCCTTCTGCTAACCATGAAATCAACCTCAACTTTCCACCTCCACCTTTCCCTGTTCGTTATTAAGAATTCACACCTCCTGCTACTCCAAATGGTGGGTTACTTGATCTCAATGTTCCTTCTTCTCCTTCTGCAAACCATGAAATCAACCTCAACTTTATACCTCCACCTTCCCCTATTTTTGATCAAGAATTCACATCTCATGCTTCTCTAAATGGTGGGTTACTTGATCTCAATGCTCCTCCATCTCCTTCTGTTAACCAAGAAATCAACCTCAACTTTCCACCTCCAACTTCCCCTGTTCTTGATCAAGAATTCACACCTCCTGCTTCTCTAAATGGTGGGTTACTTGATCTCAATGCTCCTCCTTCTCCTTCTGCTAACCATGAAATCAACCTCAACTTTCCACCTCCACCTTCCCCTGTTCTTTATTAAGAATTCACACCTCCTGCTACTCCAAATGGTGGGTTACTTGATCTCAATGTTCCTTCTTCTCCTTCTGCTAACCATGAAATCAACCACAACTTTATACCTCCACCTTCCCCTTTTTTTGATCAAGAATTCACACCTCTTGCTTCTCTAAATGGTGGGTAACTTGATCTCAATGCTCCTCCATCTCCTTCTGCTAACCATGAAATCAACCTCAACCTTCCACCTCCACCTTCCCCTGTTTTTAATCAAGAATTCACACCTCCTGCTTCTCTAAATGGTGGGTTACTTGATCACAATGCTCCTCCTTATCCTTCTGCTAACCATGAAATCAACCTCAACTTTACACCTCCACCTTCCCCTGTTCTTGATCAAGAATTCACACCTCATGCTTCTCTAAATGGTGGGTTACTTGATCTCAATGCTCCTCCATCTCCTTCTTCTAACCATGAAATCAACCTCAACTTTCCACCTCTAACTTCCCTTGTTCTTGATCAAGAATTCGCATCTTCTGCTTCTCTAAATGGTGGGTTACTTGATCTCAATGTTCCTCCTTCGCCTTCTGCTAACCATGAAATCAACCTCAACATTCCACCACGACCTTCCCCTGTTCTTGGTTAAGAATTCACACCTCCTGCTTCTCCAAATGGTGGGTTACTTGATCTCAATGCTCCTCCGTCTCCTTCTGCTAACCATGAAATCAACCTCAACTTTCCACCTCCAACTTCCCCTGTTCTTGATCAAGAACTCACACCTCCTGCTTCTCTAAATAGTGGGTTACTTGATTTCAATGTTCCTCATTCTCCTTCTGCTAAGCATGAAATCAACCTCAACTTTCCACCTCCAACTTCCCCTGTTCTTGATCAAGAATTCACACCTCCTGCTTCTCCTAATGGTGGGTTACTTTATCTCAATGCTCCTCCTTCTCCTTCTGCTAACCATGAAATCAACCTCAACTTTCCACCTCCGCCTTCCCCTGTTCTTGATCAAGAATTCACACCTCCTGCTTCTCTAAATTGCGGGTAACTTGATCTCAATGCTCCTCCTTCTCCTTCTTCTAACCATGAAATCAACCTCAACTTTCCACCTCCACCTTCCCCTGTTCTTTATCAAGAATTCACACCTCCTGCTACTCCAAATGGTGGGTTACTTGATCTCAATGTTCCTCCTTCTCCTTCTGCTAACCATGAAATCAACCTCAACTTTCCACCTCCACCTTTCCCTGTTCTTTATTAAGAATTCACACCTCCTGCTACTCCAAATGGTGGGTTACTTGATCTCAATGTTCCTTCTTCTCCTTCTGCAAACCATGAAATCAACCTCAACTTTATACCTCCACCTTCCCCTATTTTTGATCAAGAATTCACACCTCATGCTTCTCTAAATGGTGGGTTACTTAATCTCAATGCTCCTCCATCTCCTTCTGTTAACCAAGAAATCAACCTCAACTTTCCACCTCCAACTTCCCCTGTTCTTGATCATGAATTCACACCTCCTGCTTCTCTAAATGGTGGGTTACTTGATCTCAATGCTCCTCCTTCTCCTTCTGCTAACCATGAAATCAACCTCAACTTTCCACCTCCACCTTCCCCTGTTCTTTATTAAGAATTCACACCTCCTGCTACTCCAAATGGTGGGTTACTTGATCTCAATGTTCCTTCTTCTCCTTCTGCTAACCATGAAATCAACCACAACTTTATACCTCCACCTTCCCCTTTTTTTGATCAAGAATTCACACCTCTTGTTCTCTAAATGGTGGGTAACTTGATCTCAATGCTCCTCCATCTCCTTCTGCTAACCAGGAAATCAACCTCAACCTTCCACCTCCACCTTCCCCTGTTTTTAATCAAGAATTCTCACCTCCTGCTTCTCTAAATGGTGGGTTACTTGATCACAATGCTCCTCCTTATCCTTCTGCTAACCATGAAATCAACCTCAACTTTACACCTCCACCTTCCCCTATTCTTGATCAAGAATTCACACCTCATGCTTCTCTAAATGGTGGGTTACTTGATCTCAATGCTCCTCCATCTCCTTCTTCTAACCATGAAATCAACCTCAACTTTCCACCTCTAACTTCCCTTGTTCTTGATCAAGAATTCGCACCTTCTGCTTCTCTAAATGGTGGGTTACTTGATCTCAATGTTCCTCCTTCGCCTTCTGCTAACCATGAAATCAACCTCAACATTCCACCTCGACCTTCCCCTGTTCTTGGTTAAGAATTCACACCTCCTGCTTCTCCAAATGGTGGGTTACTTGATCTCAATGTTCCTTCTTCTCCTTCTGCTAACCATGAAATCAACCTCAACTTTCCACCTCCAACTTCCCCTGTTCTTGATCAAGATTTCACACCTCATGGTTTTCTAAATGGTGGGTTACTTTATCTCAATGCTCCTCCGTCTCCTTCTGCTAACCATGAAATCAACCTCAACTTTCCACCTCCAACTTCCCCTGTTCTTGATCAAGAATTCACACCTCCTGCTTCTCTAAATAGTGGGTTACTTGATTTCAATGTTCCTCATTCTCCTTCTGCTAAGCATGAAATCAACCTCAACTTTCCACCTCCAACTTCCCCTGTTCTTGATCAAGAATTCACACCTCCTGCTTCTCCTAATGGTGGGTTACTTTATCTCAATGCTTCTCCTTCTCCTTCTGCTAACCATGAAATCAACCTCAATTTTCCACCTCCAACTTCCCCTATTCTTGATCAAGAATTCACACCTCCTGCTTCTCTAAATTGTGGGATACTTGATCTCAATGCTCCTCCTTCTCCTTCTGCTAACCATGAAATCAACCTCAACTTTCCACATCCGCCTACCCCTGTTCTTGATCTAGAATTCATACCTCTTGCTTCTCTAAATGGTGGGTTACTTGATCTCAATGCTCCTCCTTCTCCTTCTGCTAACCATGAAATCAACCTCAAATTGCCACCTCCGCCTACCCCTGTTCTTGATCAAGAATTCATACCTCCTGCTTCTCTAAATGGTTGGTAACTTGGTCTCAATGCTCCTCCTTCTCCTTCTGCTAACCATGAAATCAACCTCAACTTTCCATCTCCGCCTACCCCTGTTCTTGATCAAGAATTCATACCTCCTGCTTCACTAAATGGTTGGTAACTTGATCTCAATGCTCCTCCTTCTCCTTCTGCTAACCATGAAATCAGCCTCAACTTTCCACCTCTACCTTCCCCTGTGCTTGATCAAGAATTCACACCTCCTGCTTCTCTAAATGGTTGGTTACTTGAACTCAATGCTCCTCCTTCACCTTCTGCTAACCATGAAATTAACCTCAACTTTCGACCTCCACCTTCCCCTGTTCTTGATCAAGAATTCAAACCTCCTGCTTCTCTAAATTGTGGGTTACTTGATCTAAATGCTCCTCCTTCTCCTTCTGCTAACCATGAAATCAACCTCAACTTTCCACCTCCACCTTCCCCTGTTCTTGATCAAGAATTCACACCTCCTGCTTCTCTAAATGGTGGGTTACTTGATCTCAATGCTTGTCCTTCTCCTTCTTCTAACCATGAAATCAACCTCAACTTTCCACCTCCACCTTCCCCTGTTCTTGATCAGGAATTCACACCTCCTGCTTCTCTAAATGGTGGGTTACTTGATCTCAATGCTCCTCCTTCTCCTTCTGCTAACCATGAAATCAACCTCAACTTTCCACCTCCGCCTTCCCCTGTTCTTGATCAAGAATTCACACCTCTTGCTTCTCTAAGTGGTGGGTTACTTGATCTCAATTCTCCTCCTTCTCCTTCTGCTAACCATGAAATCAACCTCAACTTTCCACCTCCGCCTTCCCCTGTTCTTGATCAAGAATTCACACCTCCTGCTTCTTTAAATTGCGGGTAACTTGATCTCAATGCTCCTCCTTCTCCTTCTGCTAACCATGAAATCAACCTCAACTTTCCACCTCCATCATCCCCTGTTCTTGATCAAGAATTCACACCTCCTGCTTCTCTAAATGGTGGGTTACTTGATCTCAATGTTCCTCATTCTCCTTCTGCTAAGCATGAAATCAACCTCAACTTTCCACCTCCACCTTCCCTTGTTCTTGATTAAGAATTCACACCTCCTGCTTCTCCAAATGGTGGGTTACTTGATCTCAATGTTCCTTCTTCTCCTTCTGCTAACCATGAAATCAACCTCAACTTTCCACCTCCAACTTCCCCTGTTCTTGATCAAGAATTCACAACTCCTGCTTCTCCTAATGGTGGGTTACTTTATCTCAATGCTCCTCCTTCTCCTTCTGCTAACCATGAAATCAACCTCAATTTTCCACCTCCAACTTCCCCTATTCTTGATCAAGAATTCACACCTCCTGCTTCTCTAAATGGTGGGATACTTGATCTCAATGCTCCTCCTTCTCCTTCTGCTAACCATGAAATCAACCTCAACTTTCCACCTCCGCCTACCCCTGTTCTTGATCAAGAATTCATACCTCCTGCTTCTCTAAATGGTGGGTTACTTGATCTCAATGCTCCTCCTTCTCCTTCTGCTAACCATGAAATCAACCTCAAATTTCCACCTCCGCCTACCCCTGTTCTTGATCAAGAATTCATACCTCCTGCTTCTCTAAATGGTTGGTAACTTGATCTCAATGCTCCTCCTTCTCCTTCTGCTAACCATGAAATCAACCTCAACTTTCCATCTCTGCCTACCCCTGTTCTTGATCAAGAATTCATACCTCCTGCTTCACTAAATGGTTGGTAACTTGATCTCAATGCTCCTCCTTCTCCTTCTGCTAACCATGAAATCAGCCTCAACTTTCCACCTCTACCTTCCCCTGTTATTGATCAAGAATTCACACCTCCTGCTTCTCTAAATGGTTGGTTACTTGAACTCAATGCTCCTCCTTCTCCTTCTGCTAACCATGAAATTAACCTCAACTTTCCACCTCCACCTTCCCCTGTTCTTGATCAAGAATTCACACCTCCTGCTTCTCTAAATTATGGGTTACTTGATCTAAATGCTCCTCCTTCTCCTTCTGCTAACCATGAAATCAACCTCAACTTTCCACCTCCATCTTCCCCTGTTCTTGATCAAGAATTCACACCTCTTGCTTCTCTAAATGGTGGGTTACTTGATCTCAATGCTCCTCCTTCTCCTTCTTCTAACCATGAAATCAACCTCAACTTTCCACCTCCACCTTCCCCTGTTCTTGATCAGGAATTCACACCTCCTGCTTCTCTAAATGGTGGGTTACTTGATCTCAATGCTCCTCCTTCTCCTTCTGCTAACCATGAAATCAGCCTCAACTTTCCACCTCCGCCTTCCCCTGTTCTTGATCAAGAATTCACACCTCTTGCTTCTCTAAATGGTGGGTTACTTGATCTCAATTCTCCTCCTTCTCCTTCTGCTAACCATGAAATCAACCTCAACTTTCCACCTCCGCCTACCCCTGTTCTTGATAAAGAATTCATACCTCCTGCTTTTCTAAATGGTGGGTTACTTGATCTCAATGCTCCTCCTTCTCCTTCTGCTAACCATGAAATCAACCTCAAATTTCCACCTCCGCCTACCCCTGTTCTTGATCAAGAATTCATACCTCCGGCTTCTCTAAATGGTTGGTAACTTGATCTCAATGCTCCTCCTTCTCCTTCTGCTAACCATGAAATCAACCTCAACTTTCCATCTCTGCCTACCCCTGTTCTTGATTAAGAATTCATACCTCCTGCTTCACTAAATGGTTGGTAACTTGATCTCAATGCTCCTCCTTCTCCTTCTGCTAACCATGAAATCAGCCTCAACTTTCCACCTCTACCTTCCCCTGTTATTGATCAAGAATTCACACCTCCTGCTTCTCTAAATGGTTGGTTACTTGAACTCAATGCTCCTCCTTCTCCTTCTGCTAACCATGAAATTAACCTCAACTTTCCACCTCCACCTTCCCCTGTTCTTGATCAAGAATTCACACCTCCTGCTTCTCTAAATTGTGGGTTACTTGATCTAAATGCTCCTCCTTCTCCTTCTGTTAACCATGAAATCAACCTCAACTTTCCACCTCCACCTTCCCCTGTTCTTGATCAAGAATTCACACCTCCTGCTTCTCTAAATGGTGGGTTACTTGATCTCAATGCTCCTCCTTCTCCTTCTTCTAACCATGAAATCAACCTCAACTTTCCACCTCCACCTTCCCCTGTTCTTGATCAGGAATTCACACCTCCTGCTTCTCTAAATGGTGGGTTACTTGATCTCAATGCTCCTCCTTCTCCTTCTGCTAACCATGAAATCAACCTCAACTTTCCACCTCCGCCTTCCCCTGTTCTTGATCAAGAATTCACACCTCTTGCTTCTCTAAATGGTGTGTTACTTGATCTCAATTCTCCTCCTTCTCCTTCTGCTAACCATGAAATCAACCTCAACTTTCCACCTCCGCCTTCCCCTGTTCTTGATCAAGAATTCACACCTCCTGCTTCTCTAAATTGTGGGTAACTTGATCTCAATGCTCCTCCTTCTCCTTCTGCTAACCATGAAATCAACCTCAACTTTCCACCTCCACCATCCCCTGTTCTTGATCAAGAATTCACACCTCCCGCTTCTCTAAATGGTGGGTTACTTGATCTCAATGTTCCTCCTTCTCCTTCTGCTAACCATGAAATCAACCTCAACTTTCCACCTCCACCTTCCCCTGTTCTTTATTAAGAATTCACACCTCCTGCTACTCCAAATGGTGGGTTACTTGATCTCAATGTTCCTTCTTCTCCTTCTGCTAACCATGAAATCAACCTCAACTTTATACCTCCACTTTCCCCTATTTTTGATCAAGAATTCACACCTCATGCTTCTCTAAATGGTGGGTTACTTGATCTCAATGCTCCTCCATCTCCTTCTGCTAACCATGAAATCAACCTCAACTTTCCACCTCCAACTTCCCCTGTTCTTGAACATGAATTCACACCTCCTGCTTCTCTAAATGGTGGGTTACTTGATCTCAATGCTCCTCCTTTTCCTTCTGCTAACCATGAAATTAACCTCAACTTTCCACTTCCACATTCCCCTGTTCTTGATCAAGAATTCACACCTCCTGCTTCTCCAAATGGTGGGTTACATGATCTCAATGTTCCTCCTTCTCCTTCTGCTAACCATGAAATTAACCTCAACTTTACACCTCCACCATCCCCTGTTCTTGATCAAGAATTCACACCTCCTGCTTCTCTAAATGGTGGGTTACATGATCTCAATGTTCCTCCTTCTCCTTCTGCTAACCCTGAAATCAACCTCAACTTTCCACCTCCACCTTCTCTTGTTCTTGATTAAGAATTCACACCTCCTGATTCTCCAAATGGTGGGTTACTTGATCTCAGTGTTCCTTCTTCTCCTTCTACTAACCATGAAATCAACCTCAACTTTCCACAACCACCTTCCCCTGTTCTTGATCAAGAATTCACACGTCCTGCTTCTCCAAATGGTGGGTTACTTGATCTCAATGCTCCTTTTTCTCCTTCTGCTAACCTTGAACTCAACCTCAACTTTCCACCTCTACCGTCCCCTGTTCTTGATCAAGAAATCACACCTCCTGCTTCTCCAAATGGTGGGTTACTTTATCTCAATGCTCCTCCTTATCCTTCTGCTAACCATGAAATCAACCTCAACTTTCCACCTCCAAGTTTCCCTGTTCTTGATCAAGAATTCACACCTCCTGCTTCTCTAAATGGTGGGTTACTTAATCTCAATGCTCCTCCATCTCCTTCTGCTAACCATGAAATCAGCCTCAACTTTCCACCTCCGGCTTCCCCTGTTCTTGATCAAGAATTCACACCTCTTGCTTCTCTAAATGGTGGGTTACTTGATCTCAATTCTCCTCCTTCTCCTTCTGCTAACCATGAAATCAACCTCAACTTTCGACCTCCGCCTTCCCCTGTTCTTGATCAAGAATTCACACCTCCTGCTTCTCTAAATTGTGGGTAACTTGATCTCAATGCTCCTCCTTCTCCTTCTGCTAACCATGAAATCAAACTCAACTTTCCACCTCCACCATCCCTTGTTCTTGATCAAGAATTCACACCTCCTGCTTCTCTAAATGGTGGGTTACTTGATCTCAATGTTCCTCCTTCTCCTTCTGCTAACCATGAAATCAACCTCAACTTTCCACCTCCACCTTCCCCTGTTCTTTATTAAGAATTCACACCTCCTGCTACTCCAAATGGTGGGTTACTTGATCTCAATGTTCCTTCTTCTCCTTCTGCTAACCATGAAATCAACCTCAACTTTATACCTCCACCTTCCCCTATTTTTGATCAAGAATTCACACCTCATGCTTCTCTAAATGGTGGGTTACTTGATCTCAATGCTCCTCCATCTCCTTCTGCTAACCATGAAATCAACCTCAACTTTCCACCTCCAACTTCCCCTGTTCTTGAACAAGAATTCACACCTCCTGCTTCTCTAAATGGTGGGTTACTTGATCTCAATGCTCCTCCTTCTCCTTCTGCTAACCATGAAATTAACCTCAACTTTCCACTTCCACATTCCCCTGTTCTTGATCAAGAATTCACACCTCCTGCTTCTCCAAATGGTGGGTTACATGATCTCAATGTTCCTCCTTCTCCTTCTGCTAAGCATGAAATTAACCTCAACTTTACACCTCCACCATCCCCTGTTCTTGATCAAGAATTCACACCTCCTGCTTCTCTAAATGGTGGGTTACTTGATCTCAATGTTCCTCCTTCTCCTTCTGCTAACCCTGAAATCAACCTCAACTTTCCACCTCCACCTTCTCTTGTTCTTGATTAAGAATTCACACCT
Source organism: Lathyrus tuberosus (assembly GCA_022829125.1). Taxonomy (NCBI): domain Eukaryota; kingdom Viridiplantae; phylum Streptophyta; class Magnoliopsida; order Fabales; family Fabaceae; genus Lathyrus; species Lathyrus tuberosus. The sequence continues at coordinate 5,030,695 of JALAZF010000315.1, read as the reverse complement.
CCTGATTCTCCAAATGGTGGGTTACTTGATCTCAGTGTTCCTTCTTCTCCTTCTACTTTCCATGAAATCAACCTCAACTTTCCACAACCACCTTCCCCTGTTCTTGATCAAGAATTCACACCTCCTGCTTCTCCAAATGGTGGGTTGCTTGATCTCAATGCTCCTTTTTCTCCTTCTGCTAACCTTGAACTCAACCTCAACTTTCCACCTCTACCGTCCCCTGTTCTTGATCAAGAAATCACACCTCCTGCTTCTCCAAATGGTTGGTTACTTTATCTCAATGCTCCTCCTTATCCTTCTGCTAACCATGAAATCAACCTCAACTTTCCACCTCCACCTTACCCAGTTCTTGACCAAGAATTCACACCTCCTGCTTTTCCAAATGGTGGGTTACTTTATCTCAATGCTCCTCCATCTCCTTCTGCTAACCATGAAATCAACCTCATCTTTCCACCTCCACCTTCCCCTGTTCTTGATCAAGAATTCACAACTCCTGCTTCTCTAAATGGTGGGTTACTAGATCTCAATGCTCCTCTTTCTCCTTCTGCTAACCATAAAATCAACCTCAACTTTCCACCTCCACCTTCCCCTGTTCTTGATCAAGAATTCACACCTCCTGCTTCTTTAAATGGTGGGTTACTTGAACTCAATGCTCCTCCTTCTCCTTCTGCTAACAATGAAATCAACCTCAACTTTCCACCTCCACCTTCCCCTGTTCTTGATCAAGAAGTCACACCTCCTGCTTCTCCAAATGGTGGGTTACTTGATCTCAATGCTGCTTCTTCTCCTTCTGCTAACCATGAACTCAACCTCAACTTTCCACCTCTGCCTTCCCCTGTTCTTGATCAAGAAATCACACCTCCTGCTTCTCCAAATGGTGGGTTACTTTATCTCAATGCTCCTCCTTCTCTTTCTGCTAACCATGAAATCAACCTCAACTTTCCACCTCCAACTTTCCCTGTTCTTGATCAAGAATTCGCACCTCCTGCTTCTCTAAATGGTGGGTTACTTGATCTCAATGCTCCTCCGTCTCCTTCTGCTAACCATGAAATCAACCTCAACTTTCCACCTCCAACTTTCCATGTTCTTGATCAAGAATTCACACCTCCTGCTTCTCTAAATGGTGGGTTACTTGATCTCAATGCTCCTCCTTCTCCTTCTGCTAACCATGAAATTAACCTCAACTTTCCACTTCCACATTCCCCTGTTCTTGATCAAGAATTCACACCTCCTGCTTCTCCAAATGGTGGGTTACATGATATCAATGTTCCTCCTTCTCCTTCTGCTAACCATGAAATTAACCTCAACTTTACACCTCCACCATCCCCTGTTCTTGATCAAGAATTCACACCTCCTGCTTCTCTAAATGGTGGGTTACTTGATCTCAATGTTCCTCCTTCTCCTTCCGCTAACCATGAAATCAACCTCAACTTTCCACCTCCACCTTCCCCTGTTGTTGATCAAGAATTCACACCTCCTGCTTCTCCAAATGGTGGGTTACTTGATCTCAATGCTGCTTCTCCTCCTTCTACTAACCATGAACTTAACCTCAACTTTCCACCTCTACTTCCCCTGTTCTTGATCAAGAAATCACACCTCATGCTTCTCCAAATGGTGGGTTACTTTATCTCAATGCTCCTCCTTCTCCTTCTGCTAACAATGAAATCAACCTCAACTTTCCACCTCCACCTTCCCCTGTTCTTGATCAAGAATTCACACCTCCTGCTTCTTTAAATGGTAGGTTACTTGAACTCAATGCTCCTCCTTCTCCTTTAGCTAACCATGAAATCAACCTCAACTTTCCACCTCCACCTTCCCCTGTTCTTGATCAAGAATTCACACCTCCTACTTCTCTAAATGTTGGGTTACTTGATCTCAATGCTCCTCCGTCTCCTTCTTCTAACCATGAAATCAACCTCAACTTTCCACCTCCACCTTCCCCTGTTCTTGATCAAGAATTCACACCTCATGCTTTTCCAAATGGTGGGTTACTTTATCTCAATGCTCCTCCTTCTCCTTTAGCTAACCATGAAATCAACCTCAACTTTCCACCTCCACATTCCCGTGTTCTTGATCAAGAATTCACACCTCCTGCTTCTCTAAATGGTGGGTTACTTGATCTCAATGCTCCTCTTTCTCCTTCTGCAAACCATGAAATCAACCTCGGCTTTCCACCTCCACCTTCCCCTATTCTTGGTCAAGAATTCACACCACCTGCTTTTCCAAATGGTGGGTTACTTTATCTCAATGCTCCTCATTTTCCTTCTGCTAACCATGAAATCAACCTCAACTTTCAACCTCCACCTTACCCTGTTCTTGATCAAGAATTCACACCTCCTGCTTCTATAAATGGTGGGTTACTTGATCTCAATGCTCCTCTTTCTCCTTCTGCTAACCATGAAATCAACTTCAACTTTCCACCTCCACCTTCCCCTGTTCTTGATCAAGAATTCACACCTCCTGCTTCTTTAAATGGTAGGTTACTTGAACTCAATGCTCCTCATTCTCCTTCAGCTAACCATGAACTCAACCTCAACTTTCCACCTCTACCTTCCCCTGTTCTTGATCAAGAAATCACACCTCCTGCTTCTCCAAATGGTGGGTTGCTTTATCTCAATGCTCCTCCTTCTCCTTCTGCTAACCATGAAATCAACCTCAACTTTCCACCTCCACCTTCCCCTGTTCTTGATCAAGAATTCACACCTCCTGCTTCTCTAAATGGTGGGTTACTTGATCTCAATGCTCCTCCTTCTCCTTCTGCTAACCATGAAATTAACCTCAACTTTCCACTTCCACATTCCCCTGTTCTTGATCAAGAATTCACACCTCCTGCTTCTCCAAATGGTGGGTTACATGATCTCAATGTTCCTCCTTCTCCTTCTGCTAAGCATGAAATTAACCTCAACTTTACACCTCCACCATCCCCTGTTCTTGATCAAGAATTCACACCTCCTGCTTCTCTAAATGGTGGGTTACTTGATCTCAATGTTCCTCCTTCTCCTTCTGCTAACCCTGAAATCAACCTCAACTTTCCACCTCCACCTTCTCTTGTTCTTGATTAAGAATTCACACCTCCTGATTCTCCAAATGGTGGGTTACTTGATCTCAGTGTTCCTTCTTCTCCTTCTACTTTCCATGAAATCAACCTCAACTTTCCACAACCACCTTCCCCTGTTCTTGATCAAGAATTCACACCTCCTGCTTCTCCAAATGGTGGGTTACTTGATCTCAATGCTCCTTTTTCTCCTTCTGCTAACCTTGAACTCAACCTCAACTTTCCACCTCTACCGTCCCCTGTTCTTGATCAAGAAATCACACCTCCTGCTTCTCCAAATGGTTGGTTACTTTATCTCAATGCTCCTCCTTATCCTTCTGCTAACCATGAAATCAACCTCAACTTTCCACCTCCACCTTACCCAGTTCTTGACCAAGAATTCACACCTCCTGCTTTTCCAAATGGTGGGTTACTTTATCTCAATGCTCCTCCATCTCCTTCTGCTAACCATGAAATCAACCTCATCTTTCCACCTCCACCTTCCCCTGTTCTTGATCAAGAATTCACAACTCCTGCTTCTCTAAATGGTGGGTTACTAGATCTCAATGCTCCTCTTTCTCCTTCTGCTAACCATAAAATCAACCTCAACTTTCCACCTCCACCTTCCCCTGTTCTTGATCAAGAATTCACACCTCCTGCTTCTTTAAATGGTGGGTTACTTGAACTCAATGCTCCTCCTTCTCCTTCTGCTAACAATGAAATCAACCTCAACTTTCCACCTCCACCTTCCCCTGTTCTTGATCAAGAAGTCACACCTCCTGCTTCTCCAAATGGTGGGTTACTTGATCTCAATGCTGCTTCTTCTCCTTCTGCTAACCATGAACTCAACCTCAACTTTCCACCTCTGCCTTCCCCTGTTCTTGATCAAGAAATCACACCTCCTGCTTCTCCAAATGGTGGGTTACTTTATCTCAATGCTCCTCCTTCTCTTTCTGCTAACCATGAAATCAACCTCAACTTTCCACCTCCAACTTTCCCTGTTCTTGATCAAGAATTCGCACCTCCTGCTTCTCTAAATGGTGGGTTACTTGATCTCAATGCTCCTCCGTCTCCTTCTGCTAACCATGAAATCAACCACAACTTTCCAACTCCACCTTCCCCTGTTCTTGATCAAGAATTCACTCCTCCTGCTTTTCCAAATGGTGGGTTACTTTATCTCAATGCTCCTCATTCTCCTTCTGCTAACCATGAAATCAACCTCAACTTTCCACCTCCACCTTCCCCTGTTCTTGATCAAGAATTCACACCTCCTGCTTCTCTAAATGGTGGGTTACTCGATCTCAATGCACCTCTTACTCCTTCTGCTAACCATGAAATCAACCTCAACTTTCCACCTCCACCTTCCCCTGTTCTTGATCAAGAACTCACACCTCATGCTTCTCTAAATAGTGGGTTACTTGATCTGAATGCTCCTCCGTCACCTTCTGCTAACCATGAAATCAACCTCAACTTTCCACCTCCAACTTTCCATGTTCTTGATCAAGAATTCACACCTCCTGCTTCTCTAAATGGTGGGTTACTTGATCTCAATGCTCCTCCTTCTCCTTCTGCTAACCATGAAATTAACCTCAACTTTCCACTTCCACATTCCCCTGTTCTTGATCAAGAATTCACACCTCCTGCTTCTCCAAATGGTGGGTTACATGATATCAATGTTCCTCCTTCTCCTTCTGCTAACCATGAAATTAACCTCAACTTTACACCTCCACCATCCCCTGTTCTTGATCAAGAATTCACACCTCCTGCTTCTCTAAATGGTGGGTTACTTGATCTCAATGTTCCTCCTTCTCCTTCCGCTAACCATGAAATCAACCTCAACTTTCCACCTCCACCTTCCCCTGTTGTTGATCAAGAATTCACACCTCCTGCTTCTCCAAATGGTGGGTTACTTGATCTCAATGCTGCTTCTCCTCCTTCTACTAACCATGAACTTAACCTCAACTTTCCACCTCTACTTCCCCTGTTCTTGATCAAGAAATCACACCTCATGCTTCTCCAAATGGTGGGTTACTTTATCTCAATGCTCCTCCTTCTCCTTCTGCTAACAATGAAATCAACCTCAACTTCCCACCTCCACCTTCCCCTTTTCTTGATCAAGAATTCACACCTCCTGCTTCTTTAAATGGTAGGTTACTTGAACTCAATGCTCCTCCTTCTCCTTTAGCTAACCATGAAATCAACCTCAACTTTCCACCTCCACCTTCCCCTGTTCTTGATCAAGAATTCACACCTCCTACTTCTCTAAATGTTGGGTTACTTGATCTCAATGCTCCTCCGTCTCCTTCTTCTAACCATGAAATCAACCTCAACTTTCCACCTCCACCTTCCCCTGTTCTTGATCAAGAATTCACACCTCATGCTTTTCCAAATGGTGGGTTACTTTATCTCAATGCTCCTCCTTCTCCTTTAGCTAACCATGAAATCAACCTCAACTTTCCACCTCCACATTCCCGTGTTCTTGATCAAGAATTCACACCTCCTGCTTCTCTAAATGGTGGGTTACTTGATCTCAATGCTCCTCTTTCTCCTTCTGCAAACCATGAAATCAACCTCGGCTTTCCACCTCCACCTTCCCCTATTCTTGGTCAAGAATTCACACCACCTGCTTTTCCAAATGGTGGGTTACTTTATCTCAATGCTCCTCATTTTCCTTCTGCTAACCATGAAATCAACCTCAACTTTCAACCTCCACCTTACCCTGTTCTTGATCAAGAATTCACACCTCCTGCTTCTATAAATGGTGGGTTACTTGATCTCAATGCTCCTCTTTCTCCTTCTGCTAACCATGAAATCAACTTCAACTTTCCACCTCCACCTTCCCCTGTTCTTGATCAAGAATTCACACCTCCTGCTTCTTTAAATGGTAGGTTACTTGAACTCAATGCTCCTCATTCTCCTTCAGCTAACCATGAACTCAACCTCAACTTTCCACCTCTACCTTCCCCTGTTCTTGATCAAGAAATCACACCTCCTGCTTCTCCAAATGGTGGGTTGCTTTATCTCAATGCTCCTCCTTCTCCTTCTGCTAACCATGAAATCAACCTCAACTTTCCACCTCCACCTTCCCCTGTTCTTGATCAAGAATTCACACCTCCTGCTTCTCTAAATGGTGGGTTACTTGATCTCAATGCTCCTCTTACTCCTTCTGCTAACCATGAAATCAACCTCAACTTTCCACCTCCACCTTCCCCTGTACTTGATCAAGAATTCACACCTCCTGCTTCTTTAAATGGTAGGTTACTTGAACTCAATGCTCCTCCTTCTCCTTCTGCTAACCATGAAATCAACCTCAACTTTCCACCTCCACCTTCCCCTGTTCTTGATCAAGAATTCACACCTCATGCTTTTCCAAATGGTGGGTTACTTTATCTCAATGCTCCTCCTTCTCCTTTAGCTAACCATGAAATCAACCTCAACTTTCCACCTCCACCTTCCCGTGTTCTTGATCAAGAATTCACACCTCCTGCTTCTCTAAATGGTGGGTTACTTGATCTCAATGCTCCTCTTTCTCCTTCTGCAAACCATGAAATCAACCTCGGCTTTCCACCTCCACCTTCCCTTGTTCTTGGTCAAGAATTCACACCACCTGCTTTTCCAAATGGTGGGTTACTTTATCTCAATGCTCCTCATTTTCCTTCTGCTAACCATGAAATCAACCTCAACTTTCAACCTCCACCTTACCCTGTTCTTGATCAAGAATTCACACCTCCTGCTTCTCTAAATGGTGGGTTACTTGATCTCAATGCTCCTCTTTCTCCTTCTGCTAACCATGAAATCAACCTCAACTTTCCACCTCCACCTTCCCCTGTTCTTGATCAAGAATTCACACCTCCTGCTTCTTTAAATGGTAGGTTACTTGAACTCAATGCTCCTCATTCTCCTTCAGCTAACCATGAACTCAACCTCAACTTTCCACCTCTACCTTCCCCTATTCTTGATCAAGAAATCACACCTCCTGCTTCTCCAAATGGTGGGTTGCTTTATCTCAATGCTCCTCTTTCTCCTTCTGCTAACCATGAAATCAACCTCAACTTTCAACCTCCACCTTACCCTGTTCTTGATCAAGAATTCACACCTCCTGCTTCTCTAAATGGTGGGTTACTTGATCTCAATGCTCCTCTTTCTCCTTCTGCTAACCATGAAATCAACCTCAACTTTCCACCTCCACCTTCCCCTTTCTTGATCAAGAATTCACACCTCCTGCTTCTTTAAATGGTAGGTTACTTGAACTCAATGCTCCTCATTCTCCTTCAGCTAACCATGAACTCAACCTCAACTTTCCACCTCTACCTTCCCCTATTCTTGATCAAGAAATCACACCTCCTGCTTCTCCAAATGGTGGGTTACTTTATCTCAATGCTCCTCCTTCTCCTTCTGCTAACCATGAAATCAACCTGAACTTTCCACCTCCAACTTTCCCTGTTCTTGATCAAGAATTCACACCTCCTGCTTCTCTAAATGGTGGGTTACATGATCTCAATGCTCCTCCGTCTCCTTCTGCTAACCATGAAATCAACCTCAACTTTCAACCTCCACCTTCCCTTGTTCTTGATCAAGAATTCACACATCCTGCTTTTCCAAATGATGGGTTACTTTATCTTAATGCTCCTCCTTCTCCTTCTGCTAACCATGAAATCAACCTCAACTTTCCACCTCCACCATCCTGTGTTCTTGATCAAGAATTCACACTTCTTGCTTCTCTAAATGTTGGGTTACTTGATCTCAATGCTCCTCTTTCTCCTTCTGCTAACCATGAAATCAACCTCAACTTTCCACCTCCACCTTCCCCTGTTCTTGATCAAGAATTCACACCTCCTGCTTCTTTAAATGGTAGGTTACTTGAACTCAATGCTCCTCCTTCTCCTTCAGCTAACCATGAAATCAACCTCAACTTTCCACCTCCACCTTCCCCTGTTCTTGATCAAGAATTAACACCTCATGCTTCTCTAAATGGTGGGTTACTTGATCTCAATGCTCCTCCTTCTCCTTCTGCTAACCATGAAATTAACCTCAACTTTCCACCTCCACCTTCCCCTGTTCTTGATCAAGAATTCACACCTCATGCTTCTCTAAATGGTGGGTTACTTGATCTCAATGCCCCTCTGTCTCCTTCTGCTAACCATGAAATCAACCTCAACTTTCCACCTCCAACTTCCCCTGTTCTTGATCAAGAATTCACACCTCCTGCTTCTCTAAATGGTGGGTTACTTGATCTCAATGCTCCTCTGTCTCCTTCTGTTAACCTTGAAATCAACCTCAACTTTCCACCTCCACCTTCCCCTGTTCTTGATCAAGAAATCACACCTCCTGCTTTTCCAAATCGTGGGTTACTTTATCTCAATGTTCCTCCTTCTCCTTCTGCTAACCATGAAACCAACCTCAACTTTCCACCTCCACCTTCCCCTGTTCTTGATCAAGAAGTCACACCTCCTGCTTCTCTAAATGGTGGGTTACTTGATCTCAATGCTCCTCTTTCTCCTTCTGCTAACCATGAAATCAACCTCAACTTTCCACCTCCACCTTCCCCTGTTCTTGATCAAGAATTCACACCTCCTGCTTCTTTAAATGGTAGGTTACTTGAACTCAATGCTCCTCCTTCTCCTACAGCTAACCATGAAATCAACCTCAACTTTCCACCTCCACCTTCCCCGGTTCTTGATCAAGAATTCACACCTCCTGCTTCTCTAAATGGTGGGTTACTTGATCTCAATGCTCCTCCTTCTCCTTCTGCTAACCATGAAATCAACCTCAACTTTCCACCTCCACCTTCCCCTATTCTTGATCAAGAATTCACACCTCCTGCTTCTCCAAATGGTGGGTTACTTGATCTCAATGCTCCTCCTTCTCGTTCTGCTAACCATGAAATCAACCTCAACTTTCCACCTCCACCTTCCCCTATTCTTGATCAAGAATTCACACCTCCTGCTTCTCCAAATGGTGGGTTACTTTATTTCAATGCTCCTCCTTCTCCTTCTGCTAACCATGAAATCAACCTCAACTTTCCACCTCCAACTTTCCCTGTTCTTGATCAAGAATTCACACCTCATGCTTCTCTAAATGGTGGGTTACATGATCTCAATGCTCCTCCGTCTCCTTCTGCTAACCATGAAATCAACCTCAACTTTCAACCTCCACCTTCCCTTGTTCTTGATCAAGAATTCACACATCCTGCTTTTCCAAATGATGGGTTACTTTATCTCAATGCTCCTCCTTCTCCTTCTGCTAACCATGAAATCAACCTCAACTTTCCACCTCCACCATCCTGTGTTCTTGATCAAGAATTCACACTTCTTGCTTCTCTAAATGTTGGGTTACTTGATCTCAATGCTCCTCTTTCTCCTTCTGCTAACCATGAAATCAACCTCAACTTTCCACCTCCACCTTCCCCTGTTCTTGATCAAGAATTCACAACTCCTGCTTCTTTAAATGGTAGGTTACTTGAACTCAATGCTCCTCCTTCTCCTTCAGCTAACCATGAAATCAACCTCAACTTTCCACCTCCACCTTCCCCTGTTCTTGATCAAGAATTAACACCTCATGCTTCTCTAAATGGTGGGTTACTTGATCTCAATGCTCCTCCTTCTCCTTCTGCTAACCATGAAATTAACCTCAACTTTCCACCTCCACCTTCCCCTGTTCTTGATCAAGAATTCACACCTCATGCTTCTCTAAATGGTGGGTTACTTGATCTCAATGCCCCTCTGTCTCCTTCTGCTAACCATGAAATCAACCTCAACTTTCCACCTCCAACTTCCCCTGTTCTTGATCAAGAATTCACACCTCCTGCTTCTCTAAATGGTGGGTTACTTGATCTCAATGCTCCTCTGTCTCCTTCTGTTAACCTTGAAATCAACCTCAACTTTCCACCTCCACCTTCCCCTGTTCTTGATCAAGAATTCACACCTCCTGCTTTTCCAAATCGTGGGTTACTTTATCTCAATGTTCCTCCTTCTCCTTCTGCTAACCATGAAACCAACCTCAACTTTCCACCTCCACCTTCCCCTGTTCTTGATCAAGAAGTCACACCTCCTGCTTCTCTAAATGGTGGGATACTTGATCTCAATGCTCCTCTTTCTCCTTCTGCTAACCATGAAATCAACCTCAACTTTCCACCTCCACCTTCCCCTGTTCTTGATCAAGAATTCACACCTCCTGCTTCTTTAAATGGTAGGTTACTTGAACTCAATGCTCCTCCTTCTCCTACAGCTAACCATGAAATCAACCTCAACTTTCCACCTCCACCTTCCCCGGTTCTTGATCAAGAATTCACACCTCCTGCTTCTCTAAATGGTGGGTTACTTGATCTCAATGCTCCTCCTTCTCCTTCTGCTAACCATGAAATCAACCTCAACTTTCCACCTCCACCTTCCCCTATTCTTGATCAAGAATTCACACCTCCTGCTTCTCCAAATGGTGGGTTACTTGATCTCAATGCTCCTCCTTCTCGTTCTGCTAACCATGAAATCAACCTAAACTTTCCACCTCCACCTTCCCCTATTCTTGATCAAGAATTCACACCTCCTGCTTCTCCAAATGGTGGGTTACTTTATCTCAATGCTCCTCCTTCTCCTTCTGCTAACCATGAAATCAACCTCAACTTTCCACCTCCAACTTTCCCTGTTCTTGATCAAGAATTCACACCTCATGCTTCTCTAAATGGTGGGTTACATGATCTCAATGCTCCTCCGTCTCCTTCTGCTAACCATGAAATCAACCTCAACTTTCAACCTCCACCTTCCCTTGTTCTTGATCAAGAATTCACACATCCTGCTTTTCCAAATGATGGGTTACTTTATCTCAATGCTCCTCCTTCTCCTTCTGCTAACCATGAAATCAACCTCAACTTTCCACCTCCACCATCCTGTGTTCTTGATCAAGAATTCACACTTCTTGCTTCTCTAGATGTTGGGTTACTTGATCTCAATGCTCCTCTTTCTCCTTCTGCTAACCATGAAATCAACCTCAACTTTCCACCTCCACCTTCCCCTGTTCTTGATCAAGAATTCACACCTCCTGCTTTTCCAAATGGTGGGTTACTTTATCTCAATGCTCCTCATTTTCCTTCTGCTAACCATGAAATCAACCTCAACTTTCAACCTCCACCTTACCCTGTTCTTGATCAAGAATTCACACCTCCTGCTTCTCTAAATGGTGGGTTACTTGATCTCAATGCTCCTCTTTCTCCTTCTGCTAACCATGAAATCAACCTCAACTTTCCACCTCCACCTTCCCCTGTTCTTGATCAAGAATTCACACCTCCTGCTTCTTTAAATGGTAGGTTACTTGAACTCAATTCTCCTCATTCTCCTTCAGCTAACCATGAACTCAACCTCAACTTTCCACCTCTACCTTCCCCTGTTCTTGATCAAGAAATCACACCTCCTGCTTCTCTAAATGGTGGGTTACATGATTTCAATGCTCCTCCGTATCCTTCTGCTAACCATGAAATCAACCTCAACTTTCCACCTCCACCTTCCCCTGTAATTGATCAAGAATTCACACCTCCTACTCTTCCAAATGGTGGGTTACTTTATCTCAATGCTCCTCCTTCTCCTTCTGCTAACCATGAAATCAACCTCAACTTTCCACCTCCACCTTCCCGTGTTCTTGATCAAGAATTCACACCTCCTGCTTCTCTAAATGGTGGGTTACTTGATCTCAATACTCCTCTTTCTCCTTCTGCTAACCATGAACTCAACCTCAACTTTCCACCTCTACCTTCCCCTGTTCTTGATCAAGAAATCACACCTCCTGCTTCTCCAAATGGTGGGTTACTTTATCTCAATGCTCCTCCTTCTCCTTCTGCTAACCATGAAATCAACCTCAACTTTCCACCTCCAACTTTCCCTGTTCTTGATCAAGAATTCACACCTCCTGCTTCTCTAAATGGTGGGTTACATGATCACAATGCTCCTCCGTCTCCTTCTGCTAACCATGAAATCAACCTCAACTTTCAACCTCCACCTTCCCTTGTTCTTGATCAAGAATTCACACATCCTGCTTTTCCAAATGATGGGTTACTTTATCTCAATGCTCCTCCTTCTCCTTCTGCTAACCATGAAATCAACCTCAACTTTCCACCTCCACCATCCTGTGTTCTTGATCAAGAATTCACACTTCTTGCTTCTCTAAATGTTGGGTTACTTGATCTCAATGCTCCTCTTTCTCCTTCTGCTAACCATGAAATCAACCTCAACTTTCCACCTCCACCTTCCCCTGTTCTTGATCAAGAATTCACACCTCCTGCTTCTTTAAATGGTAGGTTACTTGAACTCAATGCTCCTCCTTCTCCTTCTCCTAACCATGAAATCAACCTCAACTTTCCACCTCCACCTTCCCCTGTTCTTGATCAAGAATTCGCACCTCATGCTTCTCTAAATGGTGGGTTACTTGATCTCAATGCTCCTCCTTCTCCTTGTGCTAACCATGAAATCACCCTCAACTTTCCACCTCCACATTCCCCTGTTCTTGATCAAGAATTCAGACCTCATGCTTCTCTAAATGGTGGGTTACTTGATCTCAATGCCCCTCCGTCTCCTTCTGCTAACCATGAAATCAACCTCAACTTTCCACCTCCAACTTCCCCTATTCTTGATCAAGAATTCACAGCTCCTGCTTCTCTAAATGGTGGGTTACTTGATCTCAATGCTCCTCTGTCTCCTTCTGTTAACCTTGAAATCAACCTCAACTTTCCACCTCCACCTTCCCCTGTTCTTGATCAAGAATTCACACCTCCTGCTTTTCCAAATGGTGGGTTACTTTATCTCAATGCTCCTCCTTCTCCTTCTGCTAACCATGAAATCAACCTCAACTTTCCACCTCCACCTTCCCCTGTTCTTGATCAAGAAGTCACACCTCCTGCTTCCCTAAATGGTGGGTTACTTGATCTCAATGCTCCTCTTTCTCCTTCTGCTAACCATGAAATCAACCTCAACTTTCCACCTCCACCTTCCCCTGTTCTTGTTCAAGAATTCACACCTCCTGCTTCTTTAAATGGTAGGTTACTTGAACTCAATGCTCCTTCTTCTCCTACAGCTAACCATGAAATCAACCTCAACTTTCCACCTCCACCTTCCCCGGTTCTTGATCAAGAATTCACACCTCCTGCTTCTCTAAATGGTGGGTTACTTGATCTCAATGCTCCTCCTTCTCCTTCTGCTAACCATGAAATCAACCTCAACTTTACACCCCCACCTTCCCCTGTTCTTGATCAAGAATTCTCACCTCCTTCTTCTCTAAATGGTGGGTTACTTGATCTCAATGTTCCTCCTTCTCCTTCTGCTAACCATGAAATCAACCTCAACTTTCCACTTCCACCTTCCGCTGTTCTTGATCAAGAATTCAGACCTCCTGCTTCTCTTAATGGTGGGTTACTTGATCTCAATGCTCCTCCTTCTCCTTCTGCTAACCATGAAATCAACCTCAACTTTCTACCTCCACCTTCCCCTATTCTTGATCAAGAATTCACACCTCCTGCTTCTCCAAATGGTGGGTTACTTGATCTCAATGCTCCTCCTTCTCGTTCTGCTAACCATGAAATCAACCTCAACTTTCCACCTCCACCTTCCCCTATTCTTGATCAAGAATTCACACCTCCTGCTTCTCCAAATGGTGGGTTACTTTATCTCAATGCTCCTCCTTCTCCTTCTGCTAACCATGAAATCAACCTCAACTTTCCACCTCCAACTTTCCCTGTTCTTGATCAAGAATTCACACCATTCTGCTTCTCTAAATGGTGGGTTATATGATCTCAATGCTCCTCCGTCTTCTTCTGCTAACCATGAAATCAACCTCAACTTTCAACCTCCACCTTCCCTTGTTCTTGATCAAGAATTCACACCTCCTGCTTTTCCAAATGGTGGGTTACTTTATCTCAATGCTCCTCCTTCTCCTTCTGCTAACCATGAAATCAACCTCAACTTTCAACCTCCACCTTCCCTTGTTCTTGATCAAGAATTCACACATCCTGCTTTTCCAAATGATGGGTTACTTTATCTCAATGCTCCTCCTTCTCCTTCTGCTAACCATGAAATCAACCTCAACTTTCCACCTCCAACTTCCCCTATTCTTGATCAGGAATTCACACGTCCTGCTTCTCTAAATGGTGGGTTACTTGATCTCAATGCTCCTCTGTCTCCTTCTGTTAACCTTGAAATCAACCTCAACTTTCCACCTCCACCTTCCCCTGTTCTTGATCAAGAATTCACACCTCCTGCTTTTCCAAATGGTGGGTTACTTTATCTCAATGCTCCTCCTTCTCCTTCTGCTAACCATGAAATCAACCTCAACTTTCCACCTCCACCTTCCCCTGTTCTTGATCAAGAAGTCACACCTCCTGCTTCTCTAAATGGTGGGTTACTTGATCTCAATGCTCCTCTTTCTCCTTCTGCTAACCATGAAATCAACCTCAACTTTCCACCTCCACCTTCCCCTGTTCTTGATCAAGAATTCACACCTCCTGCTTCTTTAAATGGTAGGTTAGTTGAACTCAATGCTCCTCCTTCTCCTACAGCTAACCATGAAATCAACCTCAACTTTCCACCTCCACCTTCCCCGGTTCTTGATCAAGAATTCACACCTCCTGCTTCTCTAAATGGTGGGTTACTTGATCTCAATGCTCCTCCTTCTCCTTCTGCTAACCATGAAATCAACCTCAACTTTACACCCCCACCTTCCCCTGTTCTTGATCAAGAATTCTCACCTCCTTCTTCTCTAAATGGTGGGTTACTTGATCTCAATGTTCCTCCTTCTCCTTCTGCTAACCATGAAATCAACCTCAACTTTCCACTTCCACCTTCCGCTGTTCTTGATCAAGAATTCAGACCTCCTGCATCTCTTAATGGTGGGTTACTTGATCTCAATGCTCCTCCTTCTCCTTCTGCTAACCATGAAATCAACCTCAACTTTCTACCTCCACCTTCCCCTATTCTTGATCAAGAATTCACACCTCCTGCTTCTCCAAATGGTGGGTTACTTGATCTCAATGCTCCTCCTTCTCGTTCTGCTAACCATGAAATCAACCTCAACTTTCCACCTCCACCTTCCCCTATTCTTGATCAAGAATTCACACCTCCTGCTTCTCCAAATGGTGGGTTACTTTATCTCAATGCTCCTCCTTCTCCTTCTGCTAACCATGAAATCAACCTCAACTTTCCACCTCCAACTTTCCCTATTCTTGATCAAGAATTCACACCTCCTGCTTCTCCAAATGGTGGGTTACTTTATCTCAATGCTCCTCCTTCTCCTTCTGCTAACCATGAAATCAACCTCAACTTTCCACCTCCAACTTTCCCTGTTCTTGATCAAGAATTCACACCATTCTGCTTCTCTAAATGGTGGGTTACTTGATCTCAATGCTCCTCTTTCTCCTTCTGCTAACCATGAAATCAACCTCAACTTTCCACCTCCACCTTCCCCTGTTCTTGATCAAGAATTCACACCTCCTGCTTCTTTAAATGGTAGGTTAGTTGAACTCAATGCTCCTCCTTCTCCTACAGCTAACCATGAAATCAACCTCAACTTTCCACCTCCACCTTCCCCGGTTCTTGATCAAGAATTCACACCTCCTGCTTCTCTAAATGGTGGGTTACTTGATCTCAATGCTCCTCCTTCTCCTTCTGCTAACCATGAAATCAACCTCAACTTTACACCCCCACCTTCCCCTGTTCTTGATCAAGAATTCTCACCTCCTTCTTCTCTAAATGGTGGGTTACTTGATCTCAATGTTCCTCCTTCTCCTTCTGCTAACCATGAAATCAACCTCAACTTTCCACTTCCACCTTCCGCTGTTCTTGATCAAGAATTCAGACCTCCTGCATCTCTTAATGGTGGGTTACTTGATCTCAATGCTCCTCCTTCTCCTTCTGCTAACCATGAAATCAACCTCAACTTTCTACCTCCACCTTCCCCTATTCTTGATCAAGAATTCACACCTCCTGCTTCTCCAAATGGTGGGTTACTTGATCTCAATGCTCCTCCTTCTCGTTCTGCTAACCATGAAATCAACCTCAACTTTCCACCTCCACCTTCCCCTATTCTTGATCAAGAATTAACACCTCCTGCTTCTCCAAATGGTGGGTTACTTTATCTCAATGCTCCTCCTTCTCCTTCTGCTAACCATGAAATCAACCTCAACTTTCCACCTCCAACTTTCCCTGTTCTTGATCAAGAATTCACACCATTCTGCTTCTCTAAATGGTGGGTTATATGATCTCAATGCTCCTCCGTCTTCTTCTGCTAACCATGAAATCAACCTCAACTTTCAACCTCCACCTTCCCTTGTTCTTGATCAAGAATTCACACCTCCTGCTTTTCCAAATGGTGGGTTACTTTATCTCAATGCTCCTCCTTCTCCTTCTGCTAACCATGAAATCAACCTCAACTTTCAACCTCCACCTTCCCTTGTTCTTGATCAAGAATTCACACATCCTGCTTTTCCAAATGATGGGTTACTTTATCTCAATGCTCCTCCTTCTCCTTCTGCTAACCATGAAATCAACCTCAACTTTCCACCTCCAACTTCCCCTATTCTTGATCAGGAATTCACACGTCCTGCTTCTCTAAATGGTGGGTTACTTGATCTCAATGCTCCTCTGTCTCCTTCAGTTAACCTTGAAATCAATCTCAACTTTCCACCTCCACCTTCCCCTGTTCTTGATCAAGAATTCACACCTCCTGCTTTTCCAAATGGTGGGTTACTTTATCTCAATGCTCCTCCTTCTCCTTCTGCTAACCATGAAATCAACCTCAACTTTCCACCTCCACCTTCCCCTGTTCTTGATCAAGAAGTCACACCTCCTGCTTCTCTAAATGGTGGGTTACTTGATCTCAATGCTCCTCTTTCTCCTTCTGCTAACCATGAAATCAACCTCAACTTTCCACCTCCACCTTCCCCTGTTCTTGATCAAGAATTCACACCTCCTGCTTCTTTAAATGGTAGGTTAGTTGAACTCAATGCTCCTCCTTCTCCTACAGCTAACCATGAAATCAACCTCAACTTTCCACCTCCACCTTCCCCGGTTCTTGATCAAGAATTCACACCTCCTGCTTCTCTAAATGGTGGGTTACTTGATCTCAATGCTCCTCCTTCTCCTTCTGCTAACCATGAAATCAACCTCAACTTTACACCCCCACCTTCCCCTGTTCTTGATCAAGAATTCTCACCTCCTTCTTCTCTAAATGGTGGGTTACTTGATCTCAATGTTCCTCCTTCTCCTTCTGCTAACCATGAAATCAACCTCAACTTTCCACTTCCACCTTCCGCTGTTCTTGATCAAGAATTCAGACCTCCTGCATCTCTTAATGGTGGGTTACTTGATCTCAATGCTCCTCCTTCTCCTTCTGCTAACCATGAAATCAACCTCAACTTTCCACCTCCACCTTCCCCTATTCTTGATCAAGAATTCACACCTCCTGCTTCTCCAAATGGTGGGTTACTTGATCTCAATGCTCCTCCTTCTCGTTCTGCTAACCATGAAATCAACCTCAACTTTCCACCTCCACCTTCCCCTATTCTTGATCAAGAATTCACACCTCCTGCTTCTCCAAATGGTGGGTTACTTTATCTCAATGCTCCTCCTTCTCCTTCTGCTAACCATGAAATCAACCTCAACTTTCCACCTCCAACTTTCCCTGTTCTTGATCAAGAATTCACACCTCCTGCTTCTCTAAATGGTGGGTTACATGATCTCAATGCTCCTCCGTCTTCTTCTGCTAACCATAAAATCAACCTCAACTTTCAACCTCCACCTTCCCTTGTTCTTGATCAAGAATTCACACCTCCTGCTTTTCCAAATGGTGGGTTACTTTATCTCAATGCTCCTCCTTCTCCTTCTGCTAACCATGAAATCAACCTCAACTTTCCACCTCCACCATCCTGTGTTCTTGATCAAGAATTCACACTTCCTGCTTCTCTAAATGTTGGGTTACTTGATCTCACTGCTCCTCTTTCTCCTTCTGCTAACCATGAAATCAACCTCAACTTTCCACTTCCACCTTCCCCTGTTCTTGATCAAGAATTCACACCTCCTGCTTCTTTAAATGGTAGGTTACTTGAACTCAATGCTCCTCCTTCTCCTTCAGCTAACCATGAAATCAACCTCAACTTTCCACCTCCACCTTCCCCTGTTCTTGATGAAGAATTCACACCTCATGCTTCTCTAAATGGTGGGTTACTTGATCTCAATGCTCCTCCTTCTCCTTCAGCTAACCATGGAATCAACCTCAACTTTCCACCTCCACCTTCCCCTGTTCTTGATCAAGAATTCACACCTCATGCTTCTCTAAATGGTGGGTTACTTGATCTCAATGCCCCTCCGTCTCCTTCTGCTAACCATGAAATCAACCTCAACTTTCCACCTCCAACTTCCCTTGTTCTTGATCAAGAATTCACACCTCCTGCTTCTCTAAATGGTGGGTTACTTGATCTCAATGCTCCTCTGTCTCCTTCTGTTAACCTTGAAATCAACCTCAACTTTCCACCTCCACCTTCCCCTGTTCTTAATCAAGAATTCACACCTCCTGCTTTTCCAAATGGTGGGTTACTTTATCTCAATGCTCCTCCTTCTCCTTCTGCTAACCATGAAATCAACCTCAACTTTCCACCTCCACCTTCCCCTGTTCTTGATCAAGAATTCACACCTCCTGCTTCTTTAAATGGTAGGTTACTTGAACTCGATGCTCCTCCTTCTCCTACAGCTAACCATGAAATCAACCTCAACTTTCCACCTCCACCTTCCCCGGTTCTTGATCAAGAATTCACACCTCCTGCTTCTCTAAATGGGGGGTTACTTGATCTCAGTGCTCCTCCTTCTCCTTCTGCTAACCATGAAATCAACCTCAACTTTCCACTTCCATCTTCCCCTATTCTTGATCAAGAATTCAGACCTCCTGCTTCTCTAAATGGTGGGTTACTTGATCTCAATGCTCCTCCTTCTCGTTCTGCTAACCATGAAATCAACCTCAACTTTCCACCTCCACCTTCCCCTATTCTTGATCAAGAATTCACACCTCCTGCTTCTCCAAATGGTGGGTTACTTGATCTCAATCCTCCTTCTTCTCATTCTTTTAACCTTGAACTCAACCTCAACATTCCACCTCTACCTTCCCCTGTTCTTGATCAAGAATTCACACATCTTGCTTCTCCAAATGGTGGGTTACTTTATCTCAATGCTCCTCCTTCTCCTTCTGCTAACCATGAAATCAACCTCAACTTTCCACCTCCAACTTCCCCTGTTCTTGATCAAGAATTCACACCTGCTGCTTCTCTAAATGGTGGGTTACTTGATCTCAATGCTCCTCTTTCTCCTTCTTCTAAACATGAAATCAACCTCAACTTTCCACCTCCAACTTCCCCTGTGCTTGATCAAGATTTCACACCTCCTGCTTCTCTAAATGGTGGGTTACTTGATCTCAATGCTCCTCCTTCTCCTTCTGCTAACCATGAAATCAACCTCAACTTTCCACTTCAACCTTCCCCTGTTCTTGATCAAGAATTCACACCTCCTGCTTCACCAAATGGTGGGTTACTTGATCCCAATGTTCCTCTTTCTCTTTCTGCTAACCATGAAATCAACCTCACCTTTCCACCTCCACATTCCCCTGTTCTTGATCAAGAATTCACACCTCCTGCTTCTCTAAATGGTGGGTTACTTGATCTCAATGCTCCTCCTTCTCCTTCTGCTAACCATGAAATCAACCTCAACTTTCCACCCCACCTTCCCCTGTTCTAGATCAAGAATTCACACCTCCTGCTTCTCCAAATGGTGGGTTACTTGATCTCAATGTTCCTCCTTCTCCTTCTGCTAACCATGAAATTAACCTCAAATTTCCACCTCCATCTTCCTCTGTTTTTGATCAAGAATTCACACCTCCTGCTTCTCCAAATGGTGGGTTACTTGATCTCGATGCTACTTCTTCTCCTTCTGCTAACCATGAACTCAACCTCAACTTTCCACCTACACCTTCCCCTGTTCTTGATCAAGAATTCACACCTCCTGCTTCTCTAAATGGTGGGTTACTTAATCTCGATGCTCCTTTTTCTCCTTCGGCTAACCATGAACTCAACCTCAACTTTCCACCTCCACCTTCCCCTGTTCTTGATCAAGAATTCACACCTCCTGCTTCTCTAAATGGTGGGTTACTTGATCTCAATACTCCTTCTTCTCCTTCTGCTAACCATGAAATCAACCTCAACTTTCCACTTCCACCTTCCCCTGTTCTTGATCAAGAATTCACACCTTTTGCTTCTCGAAATAGTGGTTTACTTGGTCTCAGTGTTCCTTCTTCCCCTTTTGCTAACCATGAAATCAACCTCAACTTTCCACCTCCACCTTCCCCTGTTCTTGATCAAGAATTCACACCTCCTGCTTCTCCAAATGGTGGGTTACTTGATCTCGATGCTCCTTCTTCTCCTTCTGCTAACCATGAACTCAACCTCAAATTTCCACCTACACCTTCCCCTGTTCTTGATCAAGAATTCACACCTCCTGCTTCTCTAAATGGCGGGTTACTTAAACTCAATGCTCCTTCTTCTCCTACTGCTAACCTTGAAATCAACCTCAATTTTCCACCTCCACCTTCCCCTGTTCTTGATCAAGAATTCACACCTCCTGCTTCTCTAAATGGTGGGTTACTTGATCTCAATGCTCCTCCTTCTCCTTATGTTAACCATGAAATCAACCTCAACTTTCCACCTCCACCTTCCCCTATTCTTGATCACGAATTCACACATCCTGCTTCTCCAAATGGTGGGTTACTTGATCTCAATCCTCCTTCTTCTCATTCTTCTAACCATGAACTTAACCTCAACTTTCCACCTCTACCTTCCCCTGTTCTTGATCAAAAATTCACATAGCCTGCTTCTCCAAATGGTGGGTTACTTTATCTCAATGCTCCTCCTTCTCCTTCTGCTAACCATGAAATCAACCTCAACTTTCACCTCCAACTTCCCCTGTTCTTGATCAAGAATTCACACCTCCTGCTTCTCAAAATGGTTGGTTACTTGATTTCAATACTACTCTTTCTCCTTCTGCTAACCATGAAATCAACCTCAACTTTCCACCTCCAACTTCCCATGTTCTTCATCAAGAATTCACACCTCCTGCTTCTCTAAGTGGTGGGTTACTTGATCTCAATGCTCCTCCTTCTCCTTCTGCTAACCATGAAATCAACCTCAACTTTCCACCCCACCTTCCCCTGTTCTAGATCAAGAATTCACACCTCCTGCTTCTCCAAATGGTGGGTTACTTGATCTCAATGTTCCTCCTTCTCCTTCTGCTAACCATGAAATTAACCTCAAATTTCCACCTCCATCTTCCTCTGTTTTTGATCAAGAATTCACACCTCCTGCTTCTCCAAATGGTGGGTTACTTGATCTCGATGCTACTTCTTCTCCTTCTGCTAACCATGAACTCAACCTCAACTTTCCACCTACACCTTCCCCTGTTCTTGATCAAGAATTCACACCTCCTGCTTCTCTAAATGGTGGGTTACTTGATCTCGATGCTCCTTTTTCTCCTTCGGCTAACCATGAACTCAACCTCAACTTTCCACCTCCACCTTCCCCTGTTCTTGATCAAGAATTCACACCTCCTGCTTCTCTAAATGGTGGGTTACTTGATCTCAATACTCCTTCTTCTCCTTCTGCTAACCATGAAATCAACCTCAACTTTCCACTTCCACCTTCCCCTGTTCTTGATCAAGAATTCACACCTTTTGCTTCTCGAAATAGTGGTTTACTTGGTCTCAGTGTTCCTTCTTCCCCTTTTGCTAACCATGAAATCAACCTCAACTTTCCACCTCCACCTTCCCCTGTTCTTGATCAAGAATTCACACCTCCTGCTTCTCCAAATGGTGGGTTACTTGATCTCGATGCTCCTTCTTCTCCTTCTGCTAACCATGAACTCAACCTCAAATTTCCACCTACACCTTCCCCTGTTCTTGATCAAGAATTCACACCTCCTGCTTCTCTAAATGGCGGGTTACTTAAACTCAATGCTCCTTCTTCTCCTACTGCTAACCTTGAAATCAACCTCAATTTTCCACCTCCACCTTCCCCTGTTCTTGATCAAGAATTCACACCTCCTGCTTCTCTAAATGGTGGGTTACTTGATCTCAATGCTCCTCCTTCTCCTTATGTTAACCATGAAATCAACCTCAACTTTCCACCTCCACCTTCCCCTATTCTTGATCACGAATTCACACATCCTGCTTCTCCAAATGGTGGGTTACTTGATCTCAATCCTCCTTCTTCTCATTCTTCTAACCATGAACTTAACCTCAACTTTCCACCTCTACCTTCCCCTGTTCTTGATCAAAAATTCACATAGCCTGCTTCTCCAAATGGTGGGTTACTTTATCTCAATGCTCCTCCTTCTCCTTCTGCTAACCATGAAATCAACCTCAACTTTCACCTCCAACTTCCCCTGTTCTTGATCAAGAATTCACACCTCCTGCTTCTCAAAATGGTTGGTTACTTGATTTCAATACTACTCTTTCTCCTTCTGCTAACCATGAAATCAACCTCAACTTTCCACCTCCAACTTCCCATGTTCTTCATCAAGAATTCACACCTCCTGCTTCTCTAAGTGGTGGGTTACTTGATCTCAATGCTCCTCCTTCTCCTTCTGCTAACCATGAAATCAACCTCAACTTTCCACTTCCACCTTCCCCTGTTCTTGATCAAGAATTCACACATCCTGCTTCACCAAATGGTGGGTTACTTGATCTAAATTATCCTCCTTCTCTTTCTCCTAACCATGAAATAAACCTCAATTTTTCACCTCCACCTTCCCCTGTTCTTGATCAAGAATTCAGACCTCCTGCTTCTCTAAATGGTGGGTTACTTGATCTCAATGCTCCTCCTTCTCCTTCTGCTAACCATGAAATTAACCTCTACTTTCCACCCCACCTTCCCCTGATCTTGATCAAGAATTCACACCTCCTGCTTCTCCAAATGGTGGGTTACTTGATCTCGATGTTCCTCCTTCTCCTTCTGCTAACCATGAAATCAACCTCAACTTTCCACCTCCACCTTCCCCTGTTCTTGATCAAGAATTCACACCTCCTGCTTCTCCAAATGGTGGGTTACTTGATCTCGATGTTCCTTCTTCTCCTTCTGCTAACCATGAACTCAACCTCAAATTTCCACCTACACCTTCCCCTGTTCTTGATCAAGAATTCACACCTCCTGCTTCTTTAAATGGTGGGTTACTTAAACTCAATGCTCCTTCTTCTCCTACTGCTAACCTTGAAATCAACCTCAATTTTCCACCTCCACCTTCCCCTGTTCTTGATCAAGAATTCACACCTCCTGCTTCTCTAAATGGTGGGTTACTCGATCTCAATGCTCCGCCTTCTCCTGCTGCTAACCATTAAATCAACCTCAACTTTCCACTTCCACCTTCCCCTGTTCTTAATCAAGAATTCAGACCTCCTGCTTCTCTAAATGATGGGTTACTTGATCTCAATGCTCCTCCTTCTCCTTCTGTTAACCATGAAATCAACCTCAACTTTCCACCTCCACCTTCCCCTGTTCTTGATCAAGAATTCACACCTCCTTCTTCTCCAAATGGTGGGTTACTTGATCTCAATGCTCCGCCTTCTCCTGCTGCTAACCATTAAATCAACCTCAACTTTCCACTTCCACCTTCCCCTGTTCTTAATCAAGAATTGAGACCTCCTGCTTCTCTAAATGGTGGGTTACTTGATCTCAATGCTCCTCCTTCTCCTTCTGTTTACCATGAAATCAACCTCAACTTTCCACCTCCACCATCCCCTATTCTTGATCACAAATTCACACCTCCTGCTTCTCCAAATGGTGGGTTACTTGATCTCAATGCTCCTTCTTCTCATTCTTCTAACCATGAACTTAACCTCAACTTTCCACCTCTACCTTCCCCTGTTCTTGATCAAAAATTCACATAGCCTGCTTCTCCAAATGGTGGGTTACTTTATCTCAATGCTCCTCCTTCTCCTTCTGCTAACCATGAAATCAACCTCAACTTTCACCTCCAACTTCCCCTGTTCTTGATCAAGAATTCACACCTCCTGCTTCTCAAAATGGTTGGTTACTTGATTTCAATACTACTCTTTCTCCTTCTTCTAACCATGAAATCAACCTCAACTTTCCACCTCCAACTTCCCATGTTCTTCATCAAGAATTCACACCTCCTGCTTCTCTAAGTTGTGGGTTACTTGATCTCAATGCTCCTCCTTCTCCTTCTGCTAACCATGAAATCAACCTCAACTTTCCACTTCCACCTTCCCCTTTTCTTGATCAAGAATTCACACATCCTGCTTCACCAAATGGTGGGTTACTTGATCTCAATGTTCCTCCTTCTCTTTCTCCTAACCATGAAATAAACCTCAATTTTTCACCTCCACCTTCCCCTGTTCTTGATCAAGAATTCACACCTCCTGCTTCTCTAAATGGTGGGTTACTTGATCTCAATGCTCCTCCTTCTCCTTCTGCTAACCATGAAATCAACCTTAACTTTCCACCCCACCTTCCCCTGATCTTGATCAAGAATTCACACCTCCTGCTTCTCCAAATGGTGGGTTACTTGATCTCGATGTTCCTCCTTCTCCTTCTGCTTACCATGAAATCAACCTCACCTTTCCACCTCCACCTTCCCCTGTTCTTGATCAAGAATTCACACCTCCTGCTTCTCCAAATGGTGGGTTACTTGATCTCGATGCTCCTTCTTCTCCTTCTGCTAACCATGAACTCAACCTCAAATTTCCACCTACACCTTCCCCTGTTCTTGATCAAGAATTCACACCTCCTGCTTCTCTAAATGGTGGGTTACTTAAACTCAATGCTCCTTCTTCTCCTACTGCTAACCTTGAAATCAACCTCAATTTTCCACCTCCACCTTCCCCTGTTCTTGATCAAGAATTCACACCTCCTGCTTCTCTAAATGGTGGGTTACTTGATCTCAATGCTCCGCCTTCTCCTGCTGCTAACCATTAAATCAACCTCAACTTTCCACTTCCACCTTCCCCTGTTCTTAATCAAAAATTCAGACCTCCTGCTTCTCTAAATGATGGGTTACTTGATCTCAATGCTCCTCCTTCTCCTTCTGTTAACCATGAAATCAACCTCAACTTTCCACCTCCACCTTCCCCTGTTCTTGATCAAGAATTCACACCTCCTTCTTCTCCAAATGGTGGGTTACTTGATCTCGATGCTCCTTCTTCTCCTTCTGCTAACCATGAACTCAACCTCAAATTTCCACCTACACCTTCCCCTGTTCTTGATCAAGAATTCACACCTCCTGCTTCTCTAAATGGTGGGTTACTTAAACTCAATGCTCCTCCTTCTCCTACTGCTAACCTTGAAATCAACCTCAATTTTCCACCTCCACCTTCCCCTGTTCTTGATCAAGAATTCACACCTCCTGCTTCTCTAAATGGTGGGTTACTTGATCTCAATGCTCCGCCTTCTCCTGCTGCTAACCATTAAATCAACCTCAACATTCCACTTCCACCTTCCCCTGTTCTTAATCAAGAATTGAGACCTCCTGCTTCTCTAAATGGTGGGTTACTTGATCTCAATGCTCCTCCTTCTCCTTCTGTTAACCATGAAATCAACCTCAACTTTCCACCTCCACCTTCCCCTATTCTTGATCACGAATTCACACCTCCTGCTTCTCCAAATGGTGGGTTACTTGATCTCAATGCTCCTTCTTCTCATTCTTCTAACCATGAACTTAACCTCAACTTTCCACCTCTACCTTCCCCTGTTCTTGATCAAGAATTCACATATCCTGCTTCTCCAAATGGTGGGTTACTTTATCTCAATGCTCCTCCTTCTCCTTCTGCTAACCATGAAATCAACCTCAACTTTCACCTCCAACTTCCCCTGTTCTTGATCAAGAATTCACACCTCCGGCTTCTCAAAATGGTTGGTTACTTGATTTCAATACTACTCTTTCTCCTTCTGCTAACCATGAAATCAACCTCAACTTTCCACCTCCAACTTCCCATGTTCTTCATCAAGAATTCACACCTCCTGCATCTCTAAGTGGTGGGTTACTTGATCTCAATGCTCCTCCTTCTCCTTCTGTTAACCATGAAATCAACCTCAACTTTCCACTTCCACCTTCCCCTGTTCTTGATCAAGAATTCACACCTCCTGCTTCACCAAATGGTGGGTTACTTGATCTCAACGTTCCTCCTTCTCTTTCTCCTAACCATGAAATAAACCTCAATTTTCCACCTCCACCTTCCCCTGTTCTTGATCAAGAATTCACACCTCCTGCTTCTCTAAATGGTGGATTACTTGATCTCAATGCTCCTCCTTCTCCTTCTGCTAACCATGAAATCAACCTCAACTTTCCACCCCACCTTCCCCTGATCTTGATCAAGAATTCACACCTCCTGCTTCTCCAAATGGTGGGTTACTTGATCTCGATGTTCCTCCTTCTCCTTCTGCTAACCATGAAATCAACCTCAACTTTCCACCTCCACCTTCCCCTGTTCTTGATCAAGAATTCACACCTCCTGCTTCTCCAAATGGTGGGTTACTTGATCTCGATGCTCCTTCTTCTCCTTCTGCTAACCATGAACTCAACCTCAAATTTCCACCTACACCTTCCCCTGTTCTTGATCAAGAATTCACACCTCCTGCTTCTCTAAATGGTGGGTTACTTAAACTCATTGCTCCTTCTTCTCCTACTGCTAACCTTGAAATCAACCTCAATTTTCCACCTCCACCTTCCCCTGTTCTTGATCAAGAATTCACACCTCCTGCTTCTCTAAATGGTGGGTTACTTGATCTCAATGCTCCGCCTTCTCCTGCTGCTAACCATTAAATCAACCTCAACTTTCCACTTCCACCTTCCCCTGTTCTTAATCAAGAATTCAGACCTCCTGCTTCTCTAAATGATGGGTTACTTGATCTCAATGCTCCTCCTTCTCCTTCTGTTAACCATGAAATCAACCTCAACTTTCCACCTCCACCTTCCCCTGTTCTTGATCAAGAATTCACACCTCCTTCTTCTCCAAATGGTGGGTTACTTGATCTCGATGCTCCTTCTTCTCCTTCTGCTAACCATGAACTCAACCTCAAATTTCCACCTACACCTTCCCCTGTTCTTGATCAAGAATTCACACCTCCTGCTTCACAAAATGGTGGGTTACTTAAACTCAATGCTCCTCCTTCTCCTACTGCTAACCTTGAAATCAACCTCAATTTTCCACCTCCACCTTCCCCTGTTCTTGATCAAGAATTCACACCTCCTGCTTCTATAAATGGTGGGTTACTTGATCTCAATGCTCCGCCTTCTCCTGCTGCTAACCATTAAATCAACCTCAACTTTCCACTTCCACCTTCCCCTGTTCTTAATCAAGAATTGAGACCTCCTGCTTCTCTAAATGGTGGGTTACTTGATCTCAATGCTCCTCCTTCTCCTTCTGTTAACCATGAAATCAACCTCAACTTTCCACCTCCACCTTCCCCTATTCTTGATCACGAATTCACACCTCCTGCTTCTCCAAATGGTGGGTTACTTGATCTCAATGCTCCTTCTTCTCATTCTTCTAACCATGAACTTAACCTCAACTTTCCACCTCTACCTTCCCCTGTTCTTGATCAAGAATTCACATATCCTGCTTCTCCAAATGGTGGGTTACTTTATCTCAATGCTCCTCTTTCTCCTTCTGTTAACCATGAAATCAACCTCAACTTTCACCTCCAACTTCCCCTGTTATTGATCAAGAATTCACACCTCCTGCTTCTCAAAATGGTTGGTTACTTGATTTCAATACTACTCTTTCTCCTTCTGCTAACCATGAAATCAACCTCAACTTTCCACCTCCAACTTCCCATGTTCTTCATCAAGAATTCACACCTCCTGCATCTCTAAGTGGTGGGTTACTTGATCTCAATGCTCCTCCTTCTCCTTCTGTTAACCATGAAATCAACCTCAACTTTCCACTTCCACCTTCCCCTGTTCTTGATCAAGAATTCACACCTCCTGCTTCACCAAATGGTGGGTTACTTGATCTCAACGTTCCTCCTTCTCTTTCTCCTAACCATGAAATAAACCTCAATTTTCCACCTCCACCTTCCCCTGTTCTTGATCAAGAATTCACACCTCCTGCTTCTCTAAATGGTGGGTTACTTGATCTCAATGCTCCTCCTTCTCCTTCTGCTAACCATGAAATCAACCTCAACTTTCCACCCCACCTTCCCCTGATCTTGATCAAGAATTCACACCTCCTGCTTCTCCAAATGGTGGGTTACTTGATCTCGATGTTCCTCCTTCTCCTTCTGCTAACCATTAAATCAACCTCAACTTTCCACCTCCACTTTCCTCTGTTCTTGATCAAGAATTCACACCTCCTGCTTCTCCAAATGGTGGGTTACTTGATCTCGATGCTCCTTCTTCTCCTTCTTCTAACCATGAACTCAACCTCAACTTTCCACCTACACCTTCCCCTGTTCTTGATCAAGAATTCACACCTCCTGCTTCTCTAAATGGTGGGTTAGTTGATCTTGATGCTCCTTTTTCTCCTTCTGCTAACCATGAGGCCAACCTCAACTTTCCACCTACACCTTCCCCTGTTCTTGATCAAGAATTCACACCTCCTGCTTCTCTAAATGGTGGGTTACTTGATCTCAATACTCCTTCTTCTCCTTCTGCTAACCATGAAATCAACCTCAACTTTCCACTTCCACCTTCCCCTATTCTTGATCAAGAATTCACACCTCCTGCTTCTCGAAATGGCGGGTTACTTGGTCTCAATGTTCCTTCTTCTCCTTCTGCTAACCATGAAATCAACCTCAACTTTCCACCTCCACCTTCCCCTAGTCTTGATCAAGAATTCACACCTCCTGCTTCTCCAAAAGGTGGGTTACTTGAACTCAATGCTCCTCCTTCTCCTTCTGCTAACCATGAAATCAACCTCAACTTTCCACCTCCACCTTCCCCTGTTCTTGATCAAGAATTCACACCTCCTGCTTCTCTAAATGGTGGGTTACTTGATCTCAATGCTCCTCCTTCTCCTTCTGCTAACCATGAAATCAACCTCAACTTTCGACCTCCACCTTCCCCTGTTCTTGATCAAGAATTCACACCTTCTACTTCTCTAAATGGTGGGTTACTTGATCTAAATGCTCCTCCTTCTCCTACTGCTTACCATGAAATCAACCTCAACTTTCCACTTCCATCTTCCCCTGTTCTTGATCAAGAATTCACACCTCCTACTTCTCTAAATGGTGGGTTACTTGATCTCAATGCTCCTTCTTCTCCTTCTGCTAACCATGAAATCAACCTCAACTTTCCACCTCCACCTTCCCCTGTTCTAGATCAAGAATTCACACCTCCTGCTTCTCTAAATGGTGGGTTAATTGATCTCAATGCTCCTCCTTCTCCTTCTGCTAACCATGAAATCAACCTCAACTTACCACTTCCACCTTCCCCTATTCTTGATCAAGAATTCAAACCTCCTGCTTCTCCAAATGGTGGGTTATTTTATCTCAATGCTCCTGCTTCTGCTTCTGCTAACCATGAAATCAACCTCAACTTTGCACCTCCAAATTCCTCCGTTCTTGATCAAGAATTCACACCTCCTGCTTCTATAAATGGTGGGTTACTTTATCTCAATGCTCCTCCTTCTCCTTCTGCAAACCATGAAATCTACCTCAACTTTCCAGCTCCACCTTCCCCTATTCTTGATCAAGAATTCACACCTCATGCTTCTCCAAATGGTGGGTTACTTTATCTCAATGCTCCTCCTTCTCCTTCTGCTAACCATGAAATCAACCTCAACTTTCCACCTTCACCTTCCCCTATTTTTGATCAAGAATTCACACCTCCTGCTTTTCCAAATCGTGGGTTACTTTATCTCAATGCTCCTCCTTCTCCTTCTGCTAACCATGTAATCAACCTCAACTTTCCATTTCCATCTTTCCCTGTTCTTGATCAAGAATACACACCTCCTGCTTCTCTAAATGGTGGGTTACTTGATTTCAATGCTCCTCCGTCTCCTTCTGCTAACTTTGAAATCAACCTCAACTTTCCATTTCCACCTTCCCTTGTTCTTGATCAAGAATTCACACGTCCTGCTTCTCTAAATGGTGGGTTACTTGAACTCAATGCTCCTCCTTCTCCTTCTGCTAACCATGAAATCAACCTCAACTTTCCACCTCCACCTTCCCCTATTCTTGATCAAGAATTCACACCTCCTGCTTCTCTAAATGGCGGGTTACTTAATCTCAATGCTCCTCCTTCTCCTTCTTCTAACCATGAAATCAACCTCAACTTTCAACCTCCACCTTCCCCTGTTCTTGTTCAATAATTCACACCTCCTGCTTCTCTAAATGGTGGGTTACTTAATCTCAATGCTCCTCCTTCTCCTTCTGCTAACCATGAAATCAATCTCAACTTTCAACCTCCACCTTCCCCTGTTCTTGATCAAGAATTCACACCTCCTGCTTCTCTAAATGGTGGGTTACTTGATCTCAATGTTCCTACTTCTCCTTCTGCTAACCATGAAATCAACCTCAGCTTTCCACCTCCACCTTCCCCAGTTCTTGATTAAGAATTCACACCTCCTGCTTCTCCAAATTGTAGGTTACTTGATCTCAATGTTCATTCTTCTCCTTCTGCTAACCATGAAATCAACCTCAACTTTCCACCTCCAACTTCCTCTGTTCTTGATTAAGAATTCACACCTCCTGCTTCTCCAAATGGTGGGTTACTTGATCTCAATGTTCCTTCTTCTCCTTCTGCTAACCATGAAATCAACCTCAACTTTCAACCTCCACCTTCCCCTGTTCTTGTTCCAGAATTCACACCTCCCGCTTCTCCAAATGGTGGGTTACTTGATCTCAATGCTCATTCTTCTTCTTCTGCTAACCATGAACTCAACATCAACTTTCCACCTCTACCTTCCCCTGTTCTTGATCAAGAATTCACACCTAATGTTTCTCCAAATGGTGGGTTACTTTATCTCAATGCTCCTCCTTCTCCTTCTGCTAACCATGAAATCAACCTCAACTTTCCACCTCCACCTTCCTCTGTTCTTGATCAAGAATTCACACCTCCTGCTTCTCCAAATGGTGGGTTACTTGATCTCGCTGCTCCTTCTTCTCCTTCTGCTAACCATGAACTCAACCTCAACTTTCCACCTACATCTTCCCCTGTTCTTGTTCAAGAATTCACACCTCCTGCTTCTCTAAATGGTGGGTTAGTTGATCTCGATGCTCCTCTTTCTCCTTCTGCTAACCATGAACCCAACCTCAACTTTCCACCTACACCTTCCCCTGTTCTTGATCAAGAATTCAAACCTCCTGCTTCTCTAAATGGTTTGTTACTTGATCTCAATACTCCTTCTTCTCCTTCTGCTAACCATGAAATCAACCTTAACTTTCCACTTCCACCTTCCCCTGTTCTTGATCAAGAATTCACACCTCCTGCTTCTCGAAATGGCAGGTTACTTGGTCTCAATGTTCCTTCTTCTCCTTCTGCTAACCATGAAATCAACCTCAACTTTCCACCTCCACCTTCCCCTAGTCTTGATCAAGAATTCACACCTCCTTCTTCTCCAAAAGGTGGGTTACTTGAACTCAATGCTCCTCCTTCTCCTTCTGCTAACCATGAAATCAACCTCAACTTTCCACCTCCACCTTCCCCTGTTCTTGATCAAGAATTCACACCTCCTGCTTCTCTAAATGGTGGGTTACTTGATCTCAATGCTCCTCCTTCTCCTTCTGCTAACCATGAAATCAACCTCAACTTTCGACCTCCACCTTCCCCTGTTCTTGATCAAGAATTCACACCTTCTACTTCTCTAAATGGTGGGTTACTTGATCTAAATGCTCCTCCTTCTCCTTCTGCTTACCATGAAATCAACCTCAACTTTCAACTTCCATCTTCCCCTGTTCTTGATCAAGAATTCACACCTCCTACTTCTCTAAATGGTGGGTTACTTGATCTCAATGCTCCTTCTTCTCCTTCTGCTAACCATGAAATCAACCTCAACTTTCCACCTCCATCTTCCCCTGTTCTAGATCAAGAATTCACACCTCCTGCTTCTCTAAATGGTGGGTTAATTGATCTCAATGCTCCTCCTTCTCCTTCTGCTAATCATGAAATCAACCTCAACTTACCACTTCCACCTTCCCCTATTCTTGATCAAGAATTCACACCTCCTGCTTCTCCAAATGGTGGGTTATTTTATCTCAATGCTCCTGCTTCTGCTTCTGCTAACCATGAAATCAACCTCAACTTTGCACCTCCAAATTCCTCCATTCTTGATCAAGAATTCACACCACCTGCTTCTCTAAATGGTGGGTTACTTTATCTCAATGCTCCTCCTTCTCCTTCTGCTAACCATGAAATTAACCTCAACTTTCCACCTCCACCTTCCCCTGATCTTGATCAAGAATTCACACCTCCTGCTTTTCCAAATCGTGGGTTACTTTATCTCAATGCTCCTCTTTCTCCTTCTGCTAATCATGTAATCAACCTCAACTTTCCATTTCCACCTTCCCCTGTTCTTGATCAAGAATTCACACCTCCTGCTTCTCTAAATGGTTGGTTACTTGATTTCAATGCTCCTCCTTCTCCTTCTGCTAACCATAAAATCAACCTCAACTTTCCATTTCCACCTTCCTCTGTTCTTGATCAAGAATTCACACGTCCTGCTCCTCTAAATGGTGGGTTACTTGAACTCAATCCTCCTCCTTCTCCTTCTGCTAACCATGAAATCAACCTCAACTTTCCACCTCCACCTTCCCCTGTTCTTGATTAAGAATTCACACCTCCTGCTTCTCCAAATGGTGGGTTACTTGATCTCAATGTTCCTTCTTCTCCTTCTACAAACCATGAAATCAACCTTAATTGTCAACCTCCACCTTCCCCTGTTCTTGATCAAGAATTCACGCCTCCTGCTTCTCCAAATGGTGGGTTGCTTGATCTCAATGCTCCTTCTTCTTCTTCTTCTCCTAACCATGAACTCAACATCAACTTTCCACCTCTACCTTCCCCTATTCTTGATCAAGAATTCACACCTCATGCTTCTCCAAATGGTGGGTTACTTTATCTTAATGCTTCTCCTTCTCCTTCTGCTAACCATGTAATCAACCTCAACTTTCCATTTCCAACTTTCCCTGTTCTTGATCAAGAATACACACCTCCTGCTTCTCTAAATGGTGGGTTACTTGATTTCAATGCTCCTCCGTCTCCTTCTGCTAACTTTGAAATCAACCTCAACTTTCCATTTCCACCTTCCCTTGTTCTTGATCATGAATTCACACGTCCTGCTTCTCTAAATGGTGGGTTACTTGAACTCAATGCTCCTCCTTCTCCTTCTGCTAACCATGAAATCAACCTCAACTTTCCACCTCCACCTCCCCCTGTTCTTGATCAAGAATTCACACCTCCTGCTTCTCTAAATGGTGGGTTACTTAATCTCAATGCTCCTCCTTCTCCTTCTTCTAACCATGAAATCAACCTCAACTTTCAACCTCCACCTTCCCCTGTTCTTGTTCAAGAATTCACACCTCCTGCTTCTCTAAATGGTGGGTTACTTAATCTCAATGCTCCTCCTTCTCCTTCTGCTAACCATGAAATCAATCTCAACTTTCAACCTCCACCTTCCCCTGTTCTTGATCAAGAATTCACACCTCCTGCTTCTCTAAATGGTGGGTTACTTGATCTCAATGTTCCTCCTTCTCCTTCTGCTAACCATGAAATCAACCTCAGCTTTCCACCTCCACCTTCCCCTGTTCTTGATTAAGAATTCACACCTAATGCTTCTCCAAATGGTGGGTTACTTTATCTCAATGCTCCTCATTCTCCTTCTGCTAACCATGAAATCAACCTCAACTTTCCACCTCCAACTTCCCCTGTTCTTGATCAAGAATTCACACCTCCCGCTTCTCTAAATGGTGGGTTACTTGATCTCAATGCTCCTCCGTCTCCTTCTGCTAACCATGAAATCAACCTCAACTTTCTACCTCCACCTTCCCCTGTTCTTGATCAAGAATTCACACCTCCTGCTTCTCTAAATGGTGGGTTAGTTGATCTCGATGCTCCTCTTTCTCCTTCTGCTAACCATGAACCCAACCTCAACTTTCCACCTACACCTTCCCCTGTTCTTGATCAAGAATTCAAACCTCCTGCTTCTCTAAATGGTTTGTTACTTGATCTCAATACTCCTTCTTCTCCTTCTGCTAACCATGAAATCAACCTCAACTTTCCACTTCCACCTTCCCCTGTTCTTGATCAAGAATTCACACCTCCTGCTTCTCGAAATGGCGGGTTACTTGGTCTCAATGTTCCTTCTTCTCCTTCTGCTAACCATGAAATCAACCTCAACTTTCCACCTCCACCTTCCCCTAGTCTTGATCAAGAATTCACACCTCCTTCTTCTCCAAAAGGTGGGTTACTTGAACTCAATGCTCCTCCTTCTCCTTCTGCTTACCATGAAATCAACCTCAACTTTCCACTTCCATCTTCCCCTGTTCTTGATCAAGAATTCACACCTCCTACTTCTCTAAATGGTGGGTTACTTGATCTCAATGCTCCTTCTTCTCCTTCTGCTAACCATGAAATCAACCTCAACTTTCCACCTCCACCTTCCCCTGTTCTAGATCAAGAATTCACACCTCCTGCTTCTCTAAATGGTGGGTTAATTGATCTCAATGCTCCTCCTTCTCCTTCTGCTAATCATGAAATCAACCTCAACTTACCACTTCCACCTTCCCCTATTCTTGATCAAGAATTCACACCTCCTGCTTCTCCAAATGGTGGGTTATTTTATCTCAATGCTCCTGCTTCTGCTTCTGCTAACCATGAAATCAACCTCAACTTTGCACCTCCAAATTCCTCCGTTCTTGATCAAGAATTCACACCACCTGCTTCTCTAAATGGTGGGTTACTTTATCTCAATGCTCCTCCTTCTCCTTCTGCTAACCATGAAATTAACCTCAACTTTCCACCTCCACCTTCCCCTGATCTTGATCAAGAATTCACAACTCCTGCTTTTCCAAATCGTGGGTTACTTTATCTCAATGCTCCTCCTTCTCCTTCTGCTAATCATGTAATCAACCTCAACTTTCCATTTCCACCTTCCCCTGTTCTTGATCAAGAATTCACACCTCCTGCTTCTCTAAATGGTTGGTTACTTGATTTCAATGCTCCTCCTTCTCCTTCTGCTAACCATAAAATCAACCTCAACTTTCCATTTCCACCTTCCTCTGTTCTTGATCAAGAATTCACACGTCCTGCTCCTCTAAATGGTGGGTTACTTGAACTCAATGCTCCTCCTTCTCCTTCTGCTAACCATGAAATCAACCTCAACTTTCCACCTCCACCTTCCCCTGTTCTTGATTAAGAATTCACACCTCCTGCTTCTCCAAATGGTGGGTTACTTGATCTCAATGTTCCTTCTTCTCCTTCTACAAACCATGAAATCAACCTTAACTGTCAACCTCCACCTTCCCCTGTTCTTGATCAAGAATTCACGTCTCCTGCTTCTCCAAATGGTGGGTTGCTTGATCTCAATGCTCCTTCTTCTTCTTCTTCTCCTAACCATGAACTCAACATCAACTTTCCACCTCTACCTTCCCCTATTCTTGATCAAGAATTCACACCTCATGCTTCTCCAAATGGTGGGTTACTTTATCTTAATGCTTCTCCTTCTCCTTCTGCTAACCATGTAATCAACCTCAACTTTCCATTTCCAACTTTCCCTGTTCTTGATCAAGAATACACACCTCCTGCTTCTCTAAATGGTGGGTTATTTGATTTCAATGCTCCTCCGTCTCCTTCTGCTAACTTTGAAATCAACCTCAACTTTCCATTTCCACCTTCCCTTGTTCTTGATCAAGAATTCACACGTCCTGCTTCTCTAAATGGTGGGTTACTTGAACTCAATGCTCCTCCTTCTCCTTCTGCTAACTTTGAAATCAACCTCAACTTTCCACCTCCACCTCCCCCTGTTCTTGATGAAGAATTCACACCTCCTGCTTCTCTAAATGGTGGGTTACTTGATCTCAATGTTCCTCCTTCTCCTTCTGCTAACCATGAAATCAACCTCAGCTTTCCACCTCCACCTTCCCCTGTTCTTGATTAAGAATTCACACCTAATGCTTCTCCAAATGGTAGGTTACTTTATCTCAATGCTCCTCATTCTCCTTCTGCTAACCATGAAATCAACCTCAACTTTCCACCTCCAACTTCCCCTGTTCTTGATCAAGAATTCACACCTCCCGCTTCTCTAAATGGTGGGTTACTTGATCTCAATGCTCCTCCGTCTCCTTCTGCTAACCATGAAATCAACCTCAACTTTCTACCTCCACCTTCCCCTGTTCTTGATCAAGAATTCACACCTCCTGCTTTTCCAAATGGTGGGTTACTTAATCTCAATGCTCCTCCTTCTCCTTTTGCTAACCATGAAATCAACCTCAACTTTCCACCTCCACCTTCCCCTGTTCTTGATCAAGAATTCATACCTCCTGCTTCTCTAAATTATGGGTTACTTGAACTCAATGCTCCTCCTTCTCCTTCTGCTAACCGTGAAATCAACCTCAACTTTCCACCTCCACCTTCCCCTGTTCTTGATTAAGAATTCACACCTACTGCTTCTCTAAATGGTGGGTAACTTGATGTCAATGCTCCTCCTTCTCCTTCTGCTAACCATGAAATCAACCTCAACTTTCCACCTCCGCCTTCCCCTTTTCTTGACTAAGAATTCACACCTTCTGCTTCTCCAAATGGTGGGTTACTTGATCTCAATGTTCCTTCTTCTCCTTCTGCTAACCATGAAATCAACCTCAACTCTTCACCTCCACCCTCTCTTGTATTTGATCAAGAATTCACACCTCCTGCTTCTCCAAATGGTGGGTTACTTGAACACAATGCTCCTTCTTCTCCTTCTGCTAACCATGAAATCAACTTCAACTTTCCACCTCCACCTTGCCCTATTCTTGATCAAAAATTCACACCTCCTGCTTCTCTAAATGGTGGGTAACTTGATCTCAATGCTCCTCCTTCTCCTTCTGCTAACCATGGAATCAACCTCAACTTTCCACTTCCACCTTCCCCTATTCTTGATCAAGAATTCACACCTCCTGCTTCTCTAAATGGTGGGTTACTTGATCTCAATTCTCCTCCTTCTCCTTCTGCTAACCATGAAATCAACCTCAACTTTCCACCTCCACCTTCCCCTGTTCTTGATCAAGAATTCACACCTCCTGCTTCTCTAAATGGTGGGTTACTTGAACTCAATGCTCCTTATTCTCCTTCTGCTAACCATGAAATCAACCTCAACTTTCCACCTTCACCTTCCCCTATTCTTTATCAAGAATTCACACCTCTTGCTTCTCTAAATGGTGGGTTACTTGAACTCAATGCTCCTCCTTCTCCTTCTGCTAACCATGAAATCAACCTCAACTTTCCATCTCCACCTTCCCCTGTTCTTGATAAAGAATTCACACCTCCTGCTTCTCTAAATGGTAGGTTACTTGATCTCAATGCTCCTCCTTCTCCTTCTGCTAACCATGAAATCAACCTCAACTTTCCTTCTCCACCTTCCCCTGTTCTTGATTAAGAATTCACACCTCCTGCTTCTCTAAATGGTGGTTTACTTGATCTCAATGCTCCTCCTTCTCCTCCTGCTAACCATGAAATCAACCTCAACTTTCAACCTCCACCTTCCCCTGTTCTTGATTAAGAATTCACACCTCCTGCTCCTCTAAATGAAGGGTTACTTGATCTCAATGCTACTCCTTCTCCTTCTGCTAACCATGAAATCAACCTCAACTTTCCACTTTCACCTTCTCCTGTTCTTGATCACGAATTCACACCTCCTGCTTCTCCAAATGGTGGGTTACTTTATCTCAATGCTCCTCCTTCTCCTTCTGCTAACCATGAAATCAACCTCAACTTTCCACCTCCAACTTCCCCTGTTCTTGATCAAGAATTCACACTTCCTACTTCTCTAAATGGTGGGTTACTTGATCTCAATGCACCTCCGACTCCTTCTACTAACCATGAAATCTACCTAAACTTTCCACCTCCACCTTCCCCTGTTCATGATCAAGAATTCAAACCTCCTGCTTTTCCAAATGGTGGGTTACTTTATCTCAATGCTCCTCCTTCTCCTTTTGATAACCATGTAATCAACCTCAACTTTCTACCTCCACCTTCCCCTGTTCTTGATCAAGAATGCACACATCCTACTTCTCTAAATGGTGGGTTAATTGATCTCAATGTTCCTCCTTCTCCTTCCGCTAACCATGAAATCAACCTCAACTTTCCACCTCCACCTTCCCCTATTCTTAATTGAGAATTCACACCTCCTGCTTCTCCAAATGGTGGGTTACTTGATCTAAATGTTCCTTCTTCTCCTTCTGCTAACCATGAAATCAACCTCAACTTTCCACCTCCACCTTCCCCTCTTCTTGATCAAGAATTCACACCTCCTGCTTTTCCAAATGTTGGGTTTCTTGATCTCAATGCTCCTCCTTCTCCTTTTGCTAACCATGAAATCAACCTCAACTTTCCACCTCCACATTCCCGTGTTCTTGATCAAGAATTCATACCTCCTGCTTCTCTAAATTGTGGGTTACTTGAACTCAATGCTCCTCCTTCTCCTTCTGTTAACCGTGAAATCAACCTGAACTTTCCACCTCCACCTTCCCCTGTTCTTGATTAAGAATTCACACCTACTGCTTCTCTAAATGGTGGGTAACTTGATCTCAATGCTCCTCCTTCTCCTTCTTCTAACCATGAAATCAACCTCAAATTTCCACCTCCACCTTGCCCTGTTCTTGATCAAAAATTCACACCTCCTGCTTCTCTAAATGGTGGGTTACTTGATCTCAATGCCCCTCCTTCTCCTTCTGCTAACCATGGAATCAACCTCAACTTTCCACTTCCACCTTCCCCTATTCTTGATCAAGAATTCACACCTCCTGCTTCTCTAAATGGTGGGTTACTTGATCTTAATTCTCCTCCTTCTCCTTCTGCTAACCATGAAATCAACCTCAACTTTCCACCTCCACTTTCCCCTGTTCTTGATCAAGAATTCACACCTCCTGCTTCTCTAAATGGTGGGTTACTTGAACTCAATGCTCCTCCTTCTCCTTCTGCTTACCATGAAATCAACCTCAACTTTCCACCTTCACCTTCCCCTGTTCTTGATGAAGAATTCACACCTCTTGCTTCTCTAAATGGTGGGTTACTTGATCTCAATGCTCCCCCTTCTCCTTCTGCTAACCCTGAAATCAACCTCTACTTTCCACCTCCACCCTCCCTTGTTCTTGATCAAGAATTCACACCTCCTGCTTCTCTAAATGGTGGGTTACTTGATCTCAATGCTCCTCCTTCTCCTTCTGCTAACCATGAAATCAACCGAAACATTCCACCTCCACCTTCCCCTATTCTTGATTAAGAATTCACCCCTCCTGCTTCTCTAAATGGTGGGTTACTTGATCTCAATGCTCCTCCTTCTCCTCCTGCTAACCATGAAATCAACCTCAACTTTCAACCTCCACCTTCCCCTGTTCTTGATCAAGATTTCACACTTCCTGCTTCTCTAAATGATGGATTACTTGATCTCAATGCTCCTCATTCTCCATCTGCTAACCATGAAATCAACCTCAACTTTCCATTTCCCCGTTCCCTTGTTCTTGATCAAGAATTCACACCTCCTGCTTCTCTAAATGGTGGGTTACTTGATCTTAATGCTCCTCATTCTCCTTCTGCTAACCATGAAATCAACCTCAACTTTCCATTTCCACCTTCCCCTGTTCTTGATCAAGAATTCACACCACTTGCTTCTCTAAATGGTGGGTTACTTGAACTCAATGCTCCTCCTTCTCCTTTTGCTAACCATGAAATCAACCTCAACTTTCCACCTCCACCTTCCCCTGTTCTTGATTAAGAATTCAAACCTCTTGCTTCTCTAAATGGTGGGTTACTTGATCTCAATGCACCTCCGACTCCTTCTACTAACCATGAAATCTACCTAAACTTTCCACCTCCACCTTCCCCTGTTCATGATCAAGAATTCAAACCTCCTGCTTTTCCAAATGGTGGGTTACTTTATCTCAATGCTCCTCCTTCTCCTTTTGATAACCATGTAATCAACCTCAACTTTCTACCTCCACCTTCCCCTGTTCTTGATCAAGAATGCACACATCCTACTTCTCTAAATGGTGGGTTAATTGATCTCAATGTTCCTCCTTCTCCTTCTGCTAACCATGAAATCAACCTCAACTTTCCACCTCCACCTTCCCCTGTTCTTAATTGAGAATTCACACCTCCTGCTTCTCCAAATGGTGGGTTACTTGATCTAAATGTTCCTTCTTCTCCTTCTGCTAACCATGAAATCAACCTCAACTTTCCACCTCCACCTTCCCCTCTTCTTGATCAAGAATTCACATCTCCTGCTTTTCCAAATGTTGGGTTTCTTGATCTCAATGCTCCTCCTTCTCCTTTTGCTAACCATGAAATCAACCTCAACTTTCCACCTCCACATTCCCGTGTTCTTGATCAAGAATTCATACCTCCTGCTTCTCTAAATTGTGGGTTACTTGAACTCAATGCTCCTCCTTCTCCTTCTGTTAACCGTGAAATCAACCTGAACTTTCCACCTCCACCTTCCCCTGTTCTTGATTAAGAATTCACACCTACTGCTTCTCTAAATGGTGGGTAACTTGATCTCAATGCTCCTCCTTCTCCTTCTTCTAACCATGAAATCAACCTCAAATTTCCACCTCCACCTTGCCCTGTTCTTGATCAAAAATTCACACCTCCTGCTTCTCTAAATGGTGGGTTACTTGATCTCAATGCCCCTCCTTCTCCTTCTGCTAACCATGGAATCAACCTCAACTTTCCACTTCCACCTTCCCCTATTCTTGAACAAGAATTCACACCTCCTGCTTCTCTAAATGGTGGGTTACTTGATCTTAATTCTCCTCCTTCTCCTTCTGCTAACCATGAAATCAACCTCAACTTTCCACCTCCACTTTCCCCTGTTCTTGATCAAGAATTCACACCTCCTGCTTCTCTAAATGGTGGGTTACTTGAACTCAATGCTCCTCCTTCTCCTTCTGCTTACCATGAAATCAACCTCAACTTTCCACCTTCACCTTCCCCTGTTCTTGATGAAGAATTCACACCTCTTGCTTCTCTAAATGGTGGGTTACTTGATCTCAATGCTCCCCCTTCTCCTTCTGCTAACCCTGAAATCAACCTCTACTTTCCACCTCCACCCTCCCTTGTTCTTGATCAAGAATTCACACCTCCTGCTTCTCTAAATGGTGGGTTACTTGATCTCAATGCTCCTCCTTCTCCTTCTGCTAACCATGAAATCAACCGAAACTTTCCACCTCCACCTTCCCCTGTTCTTGATTAAGAATTCACCCCTCCTGCTTCTCTAAATGGTGGGTTACTTGATCTCAATGCTCCTCCTTCTCCTCCTGCTAACCATGAAATCAACCTCAACTTTCAACCTCCACCTTCCCCTGTTCTTGATCAAGATTTCACACTTCCTGCTTCTCTAAATGATGGATTACTTGATCTCAATGCTCCTCATTCTCCATCTGCTAACCATGAAATCAACCTCAACTTTCCATTTCCCCGTTCCCTTGTTCTTGATCAAGAATTCACACCTCCTGCTTCTCTAAATGGTGGGTTACTTGATCTTAATGCTCCTCATTCTCCTTCTGCTAACCATGAAATCAACCTCAACTTTCCATTTCCACCTTCCCCTGTTCTTGATCAAGAATTCACACCACTTGCTTCTCTAAATGGTGGGTTACTTGAACTCAATGCTCCTCCTTCTCCTTTTGCTAACCATGAAATCAACCTCAACTTTCCACCTCCACCTTCCCCTGTTCTTGATTATGAATTCAAACCTCTTGCTTCTCTAAATGGTGGGTTACTTGATCTCAATGCACCTCCGACTCCTTTTGCTAACCATGAAATCAACCTAAACTTTCCACCTCCATCTTCCCCTGTTCATGATCAAGAATTCACACCTCCTGCTTTTCCAAATGGTGGGTTACTTTATCTTAATGCTACTCCTTCTCCTTTTGATAACCATGTAATCAACCTTAACTTTCTACCTCCACCTTCCCCTGTTCTTTATCAAGAATTCACACCTCCTGCTTCTCTAAATGGTGGATTACTTGATCTCAATGCTCCTCCTTCTCCTTCTGCTAACCATGAAATCAACCTCAACTTTCCATTTCCACGTTCCCCTGTTCTTTATCAAGAATTAACACCTTCTGCTTCTTTTAATGGTGGGTTACTTGATCTCAATGCTCCTCCTTCTCCTTCTGCTAACCATAAAATCAACCTCAACTTTCCACCTCCACCTTCCCCTGTTCATGATCAAGAATTCACACCTCCTGCTTCTCTAAATGTTGGGTTACTTGAACTCAATGCTCCTCCTTCTCCTTCTGCTAACCATGTAATAAACCTCAACTTTCCACCTCCACCTTCCCCTGTTCTTGATCAAGAATTCACACCTCCTGCTTCTCTAAATGGTGGGTTACTTGAACTCAATGCTCTTCCTTCTCCTTCTGCTAACCATGAAATCAACCTCAACTTTCCACCTCCACCTTCCCCTGTTCTTGATCAAGAAGTCACACCTATTGCTTCTCTAAATGGTGGGTTACTTGAACTTAATACTCCTCCTTCTCCTTTTGATAACCATGTAATCAACCTCAACTTTCTACCTCCACCTTCCCCTGTTCTTGATCAAGAATTCACACTTCCTGCTTCTCTAAATGATGGATTACTTGATCTCAATGCTCCTCATTCTCCTTCTGCTAACCTTGAAATCAACCTCAACTTTCCATTTCCACGTTCCCCTATTCTTGATCAAGAATTCACACCTTCTGCTTCTCTAAATGGTGGGATACTTGATCTCAATGCTCCTCATTCTCCTTCTGCTAACCATGAAATCAACCTCAACTTTCCATTTCCACCTTCCCCTGTTCTTGATCAAGAATTCACACCACCTGCTTCTCTAAATGGTGGGTTACTTGAACTCAATGCTCCTCCTTCTCCTTTTGCTAACCATGAAATCAACCTCAACTTTCCACCTCCATCTTCCCATGTTCTTGATCAATAATTCACACCTCTTGCTTCTCTAAATGGTGGGTTACTTGATCTCAATGCACCTCCGACTCCTTCTGCTAACCATGAAATCAACCTAAACTTTCCACCTCCACCTTCCCCTGTTCATGATCAAGAATTCAAACCTCCTGCTTTTCCAAATGGTGGGTTACTTTATCTCAATGCTCCTCCTTCTCCTTATGATAACCATGTAATCAACCTCAACTTTCTTCCTCCACCTTCCCCTGTTCTTGATCAAGAATGCACACATCCTGCTTCTCTAAATGGTGGGTTAATTGATCTCAATGTTCCTCCTTCTCCTTCTGCTAACCATGAAATCAACCTCAACTTTCCACCTCCACCTTCCCCTGTTCTTGATTAAGAATTCACACCTTCTGCTTCTCCAAATGGTGGGTTACTTGATCTAAATGTTCATTCTTCTCCTTCTGCTAACCATGAAATCAACCTCAACTCTTCACCTACACCTTCCCTTGTACTTGATCAAGAATTCACACCTCCTGCTTCTCCAAATGGTGGGTTACTTGAACTCAATGCTCCTCCTTCTCCTTCTGCTAACCATGAAATCAACCTCAAATTTCCACCTCCACCTTGCCCTGTTCTTGATCAAAAATTCACACCTCCTGCTTCTCTAAATGGTGGGTTACTTGATCTCAATGCCCCTCCTTCTCCTTCTGCTAACAATGGAATCAACCTCAACTTTCCACTTCCACCTTCCCCTATTCTTGATCAAGAATTCACACCTCCTGCTTCTCTAAATGGTGGGTTACTTGATCTCAATTCTCCTCCTTCTCCTTCTGCTAACCATGAAATCAACTTCAACTTTCCACCTCCACTTTCCCCTGTTCTTGATCAAGAATTCACACCTTCTGCTTCTCTAAATGGTGGGTTACTTGAACTAAATGCTCCTCCTTCTCCTTCTGCTTACCATGAAATCAACCTCAACTTTCCACCTTCACCTTCCCCTGTTCTTGATGAAGAATTCACACCTCTTGCTTCTCTAAATTGTGGGTTACTTGATCTCAATGCTCCCCCTTCTCCTTCTGCTAACCCTGAAATCAACCTCTACTTTCCACCTCCACCCTCCCCTGTTCTTGATCAAGAATTCACACCTCCTGCTTCTCTAAGTTGTGGGTTACTTGATCTCAATGCTCCTCGTTCTCCTTCTGCTAACCATGAAATCAACCGAAACTTTCCACCTCCACCTTCCCATGTTCTTGATTAAGAATTCACCCCTCCTGCTTCTCTAAATTGTGGGTTACTTGATCTCAATGCTCCTCCTTCTCCTCCTGCTAACCATGAAATCAACCTCAACTTTCAACCTCCACCTTCCCCTGTTCTTGATCAAGAATTCACACTTCCTGCTTCTCTAAATGATGGATTACTTGATCTCAATGCTCCTCATTCTCCTTCTGCTAACCATGAAATCAACCTCAACTTTCCATTTCCCCGTTCCCCTGTTCTTGATCAAGAATTCACACCTCCTGCTTCTCTAAATGGTGGGTTACTTGATCTTAATGCTCCTCATTCTCCTTCTGCTAACCATGAAATTAACCTCAACTTTCCATTTCCACCTTCCCCTGTTCTTGATCAAGAATTCACACCACCTGCT
Organism: Lathyrus tuberosus; assembly: GCA_022829125.1. Taxonomy (NCBI): domain Eukaryota; kingdom Viridiplantae; phylum Streptophyta; class Magnoliopsida; order Fabales; family Fabaceae; genus Lathyrus; species Lathyrus tuberosus. Next base: position 4,985,922 of record JALAZF010000315.1, on the reverse strand, counting down.
TCTCTAAATGGTGGGTTACTTGAACTCAATGCTCCTCCTTCTCCTTTTGCTAACCATGAAATCAACCTCAACTTTCCACCTCCACCTTCCCCTGTTCTTGATCAAGAATTCACACCTCTTGCTTCTCTAAATGGTGGGTTACTTGATCTCAATGCACCTCCGACTCCTTCTGCTAACCATGAAATCAACCTAAACTTTCCACCTCCACCTTCCCCTGTTCATGATCAAGAATTCACACCTCCTGCTTTTCCAAATGGTGGGTTACTTTATCTTAATGCTCCTCCTTCTCCTTCTGATAACCATGTAATCAACCTCAACTTTCTACCTCCACCTTCCCCTGTTCTTTATCAAGAATTCACACCTCCTGCTTCTCTAAATGGTGGATTACTTGATCTCAATGCTCCTCCTTCTCCTTCTGCTAACCTTGAAATCAACCTCAACTTTCCATTTCCACGTTCCCCTGTTCTTTATCAAGAATTAACACCTTCTGCTTCTCCTAATGGTGGGTTACTTGATCTCAACGCTCCTCCTTCTCCTTCTACTAACCATAAAAGCAACCTCAACTTTCCACTCCACCTTCCCCTGTTCTTTATCAAGAATTCACACCTCCTGCTTCTCTAAATGGTGGATTACTTGATCTCAATGCTCCTCCTTCTCCTTCTGCTAACCTTGAAATCAACATCAACTTTCCATTTCCACGTTCCCCTGTTCTTTATCAAGAATTAACACCTTCTGCTTCTCTTAATGGTGGGTTACTTGATCTCAATGCTCCTCCTTCTCCTTCTGCTAACCATAAAATCAACCTCAACTTTCCACCTCCACCTTCCCCTGTTCTTGATCAAGAATTCACACCTCCTGCTTCTCTAAATGTTGGGTTACTTGAACTCAATGCTCCTCCTTCTCCTTCTGCTAACCATGTAATAAACCTCAACTTTCCACCTCCACCTTCCCCTGTTCTTGATCAAGAATTCACACCTCCTGCTTCTCTAAATGGTGGGTTACTTGAACTCAATGCTCTTCCTTCTCCTTCTGCTAACCATGAAATCAACCTCAACTTTCCACCTCCACGTTCCCCTGTTCTTGATCAAGAAGTCACACCTATTGCTTCTCTAAATGGTGGGTTACTTGAACTTAATACTCCTCCTTCTCCTTTTGATAACCATGTAATCAACCTCAACTTTCTACCTCCACCTTCCCCTGTTCTTGATCAAGAATTCACACTTCCTGCTTCTCTAAATGATGGATTACTTGATCTCAATGCTCCTCATTCTCCTTCTGCTAACCATGAAATCAACCTCAACTTTCCATTTCCACGTTCCCCTGTTCTTGATCAAGAATTCACACCTTCTGCTTCTCTAAATGGTGGGTTACTTGATCTCAATGCTCCTCATTCTCCTTCTGCTAACCCTGAAATCAACCTCAACTTTCCATTTCCACCTTCCCCTGTTCTTGATCAAGAATTCACACCACCTGCTTCTCTAAATGGTGGGTTACTTGAACTCAATGCTCCTCCTTCTCCTTTTGCTAACCATGAAATCAACCTCAACTTTCCACCTCCACCTTCCCCTGTTCTTGATCAAGAATTCACACCTCTTGCTTCTCTAAATGGTGGGTTACTTGATCTCAATGCACCTCCGACTCCTTCTGCTAACCATGAAATCAACCTAAACTTTCCACCTCCACCTTCCCCTGTTCATGATCAAGAATTCACACCTCCTGCTTTTCCAAATGGTGGGTTACTTTATCTTAATGCTCCTCCTTCTCCTTTTGATAACCATGTAATCAACCTCAACTTTCTACCTCCACCTTCCCCTGTTCTTTATCAAGAATTCACACCTCCTGCTTCTCTAAATGGTGGATTACGTGATCTCAATGCTCCTCCTTCTCCTTCTGCTAACCTTGAAATCAACCTCAACTTTCCATTTCCACGTTCCCCTGTTCTTTATCAAGAATTAACACCTTCTGCTTCTCTTAATGGTGGGTTACTTGATCTCTACGCTCCTCCTTCTCCTTCTGCTTACCATAAAATCAACCTCAACTTTCCACCTCCACCTTCCCCTGTTCTTTATCAAGAATTCACACCTCCTGCTTCTCTAAATGATGGATTACTTGATCTCAATGCTCCTCCTTCTCCGCATGCTAACCTTGAAATCAACCTCAACTTTCCATTTCCACGTTCCCCTGTTCTTTATCAAGAATTAACACCTTCTGCTTCTCTTAATGGTGGCTTACTTGATCTCAATGCTCCTCCTTCTCCTTCTGCTAACCATAAAATCAACCTCAACTTTCCACCTCCACCTTCCCCTGTTCTTGATCAAGAATTCACACCTCCTGCTTCTCTAAATGTTGGGTTACTTGAACTCAATGCTCCTCCTTCTCCTTCTGCTAACCATGTAATAAACCTCAACTTTCCACCTCCACCTTCCCCTGTTCTTGATCAAGAATTCACACCTCCTGCTTCTCTAAATGGTGGGTTACTTGAACTCAATGCTCTTCCTTCTCCTTCTGCTAACCATGAAATCAACCTCAACTTTCCACCTCCACGTTCCCCTGTTCTTGATCAAGAAGTCACACCTATTGCTTCTCTAAATGGTGGGTTACTTGAACTTAATACTCCTCCTTCTCCTTTTGATAACCATGTAATCAACCTCAACTTTCTACCTCCACCTTCCCCTGTTCTTGATCAAGAATTCACACTTCCTGCTTCTCTAAATGATGGATTACTTGATCTCAATGCTCCTCATTCTCCTTCTGCTAACCATGAAATCAACCTCAACTTTCCATTTCCACGTTCCCCTGTTCTTGATCAAGAATTCACACCTTCTGCTTCTCTAAATGGTGGGTTACTTGATCTCAATGCTCCTCATTCTCCTTCTGCTAACCCTGAAATCAACCTCAACTTTCCATTTCCACCTTCCCCTGTTCTTGATCAAGAATTCACACCACCTGCTTCTCTAAATGGTGGGTTACTTGAACTCAATGCTCCTCCTTCTCCTTTTGCTAACCATGAAATCAACCTCAACTTTCCACCTCCACCTTCCCCTGTTCTTGATCAAGAATTCACACCTCTTGCTTCTCTAAATGGTGGGTTACTTGATCTCAATGCACCTCCGACTCCTTCTGCTAACCATGAAATCAACCTAAACTTTCCACCTCCACCTTCCCCTGTTCATGATCAAGAATTCACACCTCCTGCTTTTCCAAATGGTGGGTTACTTTATCTTAATGCTCCTCCTTCTCCTTTTGATAACCATGTAATCAACCTCAACTTTCTACCTCCACCTTCCCCTGTTCTTTATCAAGAATTCACACCTCCTGCTTCTCTAAATGGTGGATTACGTGATCTCAATGCTCCTCCTTCTCCTTCTGCTAACCTTGAAATCAACCTCAACTTTCCATTTCCACGTTCCCCTGTTCTTTATCAAGAATTAACACCTTCTGCTTCTCTTAATGGTGGGTTACTTGATCTCTACGCTCCTCCTTCTCCTTCTGCTTACCATAAAATCAACCTCAACTTTCCACCTCCACCTTCCCCTGTTCTTTATCAAGAATTCACACCTCCTGCTTCTCTAAATGATGGATTACTTGATCTCAATGCTCCTCCTTCTCCGCATGCTAACCTTGAAATCAACCTCAACTTTCCATTTCCACGTTCCCCTGTTCTTTATCAAGAATTAACACCTTCTGCTTCTCTTAATGGTGGCTTACTTGATCTCAATGCTCCTCCTTCTCCTTCTGCTAACCATAAAATCAACCTCAACTTTCCACCTCCACCTTCCCCTGTTCTTGATCAAGAATTCACACCTCCTGCTTCTCTAAATGTTGGGTTACTTGAACTCAATGCTCCTCCTTCTCCTTCTGCTAACCATGTAATAAACCTCAACTTTCCACCTCCACCTTCCCCTGTTCTTGATCAAGAATTCACACCTCCTGCTTCTCTAAATGGTGGGTTACTTGAACTCAATGCTCTTCCTTCTCCTTCTGCTAACCATGAAATCAACCTCAACTTTCCACCTCCACGTTCCCCTGTTCTTGATCAAGAAGTCACACCTATTGCTTCTCTAAATGGTGGGTTACTTGAACTTAATACTCCTCCTTCTCCTTTTGATAACCATGTAATCAACCTCAACTTTCTACCTCCACCTTCCCCTGTTCTTGATCAAGAATTCACACTTCCTGCTTCTCTATGTGATGGATTACTTGATCTCAATGCTCCTCATTCTCCTTTGCTAACCATGAAATCAACCTCAACTTTCCATTTCCACGTTCCCCTGTTCTTGATCAAGAATTCACACCTTCTGCTTCTCTAAATGGTGGGTTACTTGATCTCAATGCTCCTCATTCTCCTTCTGCTAACCATGAAATCAACCTCAACTTTCCATTTCCACCTTCCCCTGTTCTTGATCAAGAATTCACACCACCTGCTTCTCTAAATGGTGGGTTACTTGAACTCAATGCTCCTCCTTCTCCTTTTGCTAACCATGAAATCAACCTCAACTTTCCACCTCCATCTTCCCATGTTCTTGATCAAGAATTCACACCTCTTGCTTCTCTAAATGGTGGGTTACTTGATCTCAATGCACCTCCGACTCCTTCTGCTAACCATGAAATCAACCTAAACTTTCCACCTCCACCTTCCCCTGTTCATGATCAAGAATTCACACCTCCTGCTTTTCCAAATGGTGGGTTACTTTATCTTAATGCTCCTCCTTCTCCTTTTAATAACCATGTAATCAACCTCAACTTTCTACCTCCACCTTCCCCTGTTCTTTATCAAGAATTCACACCTCCTGCTTCTTTAAATGGTGGATTACTTGATCTCAATGCTCCTCCTTCTCCTTCTGCTAACCATGAAATCAACCTCAACTTTCCATTTCCACGTTCCCCTGTTCTTTATCAAGAATTCACACCTTCTGCTTCTCTTAATGGTGGGTTACTTGATCTCAATGCTCCTCCTTCTCCTTCTGCTAACCATAAAATCAACCTCAACTTTCCACCTCCACCTTCCCCTGTTCTTGATCAAGAATTCACACCTCCTGCTTCTCTAAATGTTGGGTTACTTGAACTCAATGCTCCTCCTTCTCCTTCTGATAACCATGAAATAAACCTCAACTTTCCACCTCCACCTTCCCCTGTTCTTGATCAAGAATTCACACCTCCTGCTTCTCTAAATGGTGGGTTACTTGAACTCAATGCTCTTCCTTCTCCTTCTGCTAACCATGAAATCAACCTCAACTTTCCACCTCCACCTTCCCCTGTTCTTGATCAAGAAGTCACACCTATTGCTTCTCTAAATGGTGGGTTACTTGAACTTAATACTCCTCCTTCTCCTTTAGATAACCATGTAATCAACCTCAACTTTCTACCTCCACCTTCCCCTATTCTTGATCAAGAATTCACACTTCCTGCTTCTCTAAATGATGGATTACTTGATCTCAATGCTCCTCATTCTCCTTCTGCTAACCATGAAATCAACCTCAACTTTCCATTTCCACGTTGACCTGTTCTTGATCAAGAATTCACACCTTCTGCTTCTCTAAATGGTGGGTTACTTGATCTCAATGCTCCTCATTCTCCTTCTGCTAACCATGAAATCAACCTCAACTTTCCATTTCCACCTTCCCCTGTTCTTGATCAAGAATTCACACCACCTGCTTCTCTAAATGGTGGGTTACTTGAACTCAATGCTCCTCCTTCTCCTTCTGCTAACCATGAAATCAACCGAAACTTTCCACCTCCACCTTCCCCTGTTCTTGATTAAGAATTCACCCCTCCTGCTTCTCTAAATGGTGGGTTACTTGATCTCAATGCTCCTCCTTCTCCTCCTGCTAACCATGAAATCAACTTCAACTTTCAACCTCCACCTTCCCCTGTTCTTGATCAAGAATTCACACTTCCTGCTTCTCTAAATGATGGATTACTTGATCTCAATGCTCCTCATTCTCCTTCTGCTAACCATGAAATCAACCTCAACTTTCCATTTTCCCGTTCCCCTGTTCTTGATCAAGAATTCACACCTCCTGCTTCTCTAAATGGTGGGTTACTTGATCTTAATGCTCCTCATTCTCCTTCTGCTAAACATGAAATCAACCTCAACTTTCCATTTCCACCTTCCCCTGTTCTTGATCAAGAATTCACACCACCTGCTTCTCTAAATGGTGGGTTACTTGAACTCAATGCTCCTCCTTCTCCTTTTGCTAACCATGAAATCAACCTCAACTTTCCACCTCCACCTTCCCCTGTTCTTGATCAAGAATTCACACCTCTTGCTTCTCTAAATGGTGGGTTACTTGATCTCAATGCACCTCCAACTCCTTCTGCTAACCATGAAATCAACCTAAACTTTCCACCTCCACCTTCCCCTGTTCATGATCAAGAATTCACACCTCCTGCTTATCCAAATGGTGGGTTACTTTATCTTAATGCTCCTCCTTCTCCTTTTGATAACCATGTAATCAACCTCAACTTTCTACCTCCACCTTCCCCTGTTCTTTATCAAGAATTCACACCTCCTGCTTCTCTAAATGGTGGATTACTTGATCTCAATGCTCCTCCTTCTCCTTCTGCTAACCATGAAATCAACCTCAATTTTCCATTTCCACGTTCCCCTATTCTTTATCAAGAATTAACACCTTCTGCTTCTCTTAATGGTGGGTTACTTGATCTCAATGCTCCTCCTTCTCCTTCTGCTAACCATAAAATCAACCTCAACTTTCCACCTCCACCTTCCCCTGTTCTTGATCAAGAATTCACACCTCCTGCTTCTCTAAATGTTGGGTTACTTGAACTTAATGCTCCTCCTTCTCCTTCTGCTAACCATGTAATAAACCTCAACTTTCCACCTCCACATTCCCCTGTTCTTGATCAAGAATTCATACCTCCTGCTTCTCTAAATGGTGGGTTACTTGAACTCAATGCTCTTCCTTCTCCTTCTGCTAACCATGAAATCAACCTCAACTTTCCACCTCCACGTTCCCCTGTTCTTGATCAAGAAGTCACACCTATTGCTTCTCTAAATGGTGGGTTACTTGAACTTAATACTCCTCCTTCTCCTTTTGATAACCATGTAATCAACCTCAACTTTCTACCTCCACCTTCCCCTATTCTTGATCAAGAATTCACACTTCCTGCTTCTCTAAATGATGGATTACTTGATCTCAATGCTCCTCATTCTCCTTCTGCTAACCATGAAATCAACCTCAACTTTCCATTTCCACGTTCCCCTGTTCTTGATCAAGAATTCACACCTTCTGCTTCTCTAAATGGTGGGTTACTTGATCTCAATGCTCCTCATTCTCCTTCTGCTAACCATGAAATCAACCTCAACTTTCCATTTCCACCTTCCCCTGTTCTTGATCAAGAATTCACACCACCTGCTTCTCTAAATGGTGGGTTACTTGAACTCAATGCTCCTCCTTCTCCTTTTGCTAACCATGAAATCAACCTCAACTTTCCACCTCCATCTTCCCATGTTCTTGATCAAGAATTCACACCTCTTGCTTCTCTAAATGGTGGGTTACTTGATCTCAATGCACCTCCGACTCCTTCTGCTAACCATGAAATCAACCTAAACTTTCGACCTCCACCTTCCCCTGTTCATGATCAAGAATTCACACCTCCTGCTTTTCCAAATGGTGGGTTACTTTATCTTAATGCTCCTCCTTCTCCTTTTAATAACCATGTAATCAACCTCAACTTTCTACCTCCACCTTCCCCTGTTCTTTATCAAGAATTCACACCTCCTGCTTCTTTAAATGGTGGATTACTTGATCTCAATGCTCCTCCTTCTCCTTCTGCTAACCATGAAATCAACCTCAACTTTCCATTTCCACGTTCCCCTGTTCTTTATCAAGAATTCACACCTTCTGCTTCTCTTAATGGTGGGTTACTTGATCTCAATGCTCCTCCTTCTCCTTCTGCTAACCATAAAATCAACCTCAACTTTCCACCTCCACCTTCCCCTGTTCTTGATCAAGAATTCACACCTCCTGCTTCTCTAAATGTTGGGTTACTTGAACTCAATGCTCCTCCTTCTCCTTCTGATAACCATGAAATAAACCTCAACTTTCCACCTCCACCTTCCCCTGTTCTTGATCAAGAATTCACACCTCCTGCTTCTCTAAATGGTGGGTTACTTGAACTCAATGCTCTTCCTTCTCCTTCTGCTAACCATGAAATCAACCTCAACTTTCCACCTCCACCTTCCCCTGTTCTTGATCAAGAAGTCACACCTATTGCTTCTCTAAATGGTGGGTTACTTGAACTTAATACTCCTCCTTCTCCTTTAGATAACCATGTAATCAACCTCAACTTTCTACCTCCACCTTCCCCTATTCTTGATCAAGAATTCACACTTCCTGCTTCTCTAAATGATGGATTACTTGATCTCAATGCTCCTCATTCTCCTTCTGCTAACCATGAAATCAACCTCAACTTTCCATTTCCACGTTCCCCTGTTCTTGATCAAGAATTCACACCTTCTGCTTCTCTAAATGGTGGGTTACTTGATCTCAATGCTCCTCATTCTCCTTCTGCTAACCATGAAATCAACCTCAACTTTCCATTTCCACCTTCCCCTGTTCTTGATCAAGAATTCACACCACCTGCTTCTCTAAATGGTGGGTTACTTGAACTCAATGCTCCTCCTTCTCCTTCTGCTAACCATGAAATCAACCGAAACTTTCCACCTCCACCTTCCCCTGTTCTTGATTAAGAATTCACCCCTCCTGCTTCTCTAAATGGTGGGTTACTTGATCTCAATGCTCCTCCTTCTCCTCCTGCTAACCATGAAATCAACTTCAACTTTCAACCTCCACCTTCCCCTGTTCTTGATCAAGAATTCACACTTCCTGCTTCTCTAAATGATGGATTACTTGATCTCAATGCTCCTCATTCTCCTTCTGCTAACCATGAAATCAACCTCAACTTTCCATTTTCCCGTTCCCCTGTTCTTGATCAAGAATTCACACCTCCTGCTTCTCTAAATGGTGGGTTACTTGATCTTAATGCTCCTCATTCTCCTTCTGCTAAACATGAAATCAACCTCAACTTTCCATTTCCACCTTCCCCTGTTCTTGATCAAGAATTCACACCACCTGCTTCTCTAAATGGTGGGTTACTTGAACTCAATGCTCCTCCTTCTCCTTTTGCTAACCATGAAATCAACCTCAACTTTCCACCTCCACCTTCCCCTGTTCTTGATCAAGAATTCACACCTCTTGCTTCTCTAAATGGTGGGTTACTTGATCTCAATGCACCTCCAACTCCTTCTGCTAACCATGAAATCAACCTAAACTTTCCACCTCCACCTTCCCCTGTTCATGATCAAGAATTCACACCTCCTGCTTATCCAAATGGTGGGTTACTTTATCTTAATGCTCCTCCTTCTCCTTTTGATAACCATGTAATCAACCTCAACTTTCTACCTCCACCTTCCCCTGTTCTTTATATAGAATTCACACCTCCTGCTTCTCTAAATGGTGGATTACTTGATCTCAATGCTCCTCCTTCTCCTTCTGCTAACCATGAAATCAACCTCAACTTTCCATTTCCACGTTCCCCTATTCTTTATCAAGAATTAACACCTTCTGCTTCTCTTAATGGTGGGTTACTTGATCTCAATGCTCCTCCTTCTCCTTCTGCTAACCATAAAATCAACCTCAACTTTCCACCTCCACCTTCCCCTGTTCTTGATCAAGAATTCACACCTCCTGCTTCTCTAAATGTTGGGTTACTTGAACTCAATGCTCCTCCTTCTCCTTCTGCTAACCATGTAATAAACCTCAACTTTCCACCTCCACGTTCCCCTGTTCTTGATCAAGAATTCATACCTCCTGCTTCTCTAAATGGTGGGTTACTTGAACTCAATGCTCTTCCTTCTCCTTCTGCTAACCAGGAAATCAACCTCAACTTTCCACCTCCACCTTCCCCTGTTCTTGATCAAGAAGTCACACCTATTGCTTCTCTAAATGGTGGGTTACTTGAACTTAATACTCCTCCTTCTCCTTTTGATAACCATGTAATCAACCTCAACTTTCTACCTCCACCTTCCCCTGTTCTTGATCAAGAATTCACACTTCCTGCTTCTCTAAATGATGGATTACTTGATCTCAATGCTCCTCATTCTCCTTCTGCTAACCATGAAATCAACCTCAACTTTCCATTTCCACGTTCCCCTGTTCTTGATAAAGAATTCACACCTTCTGCTTCTCTAAATGGTGGGTTACTTGATCTCAATGCTCCTCATTCTCCTTCTGCTAACCATGAAATCAACCTCAACTTTCCATTTCCACCTTCCCCTGTTCTTGATCAAGAATTCACACCACCTGCTTCTCTAAATGGTGGGTTACTTGAACTCAATGCTCCTCCTTCTCCTTTTGCTAACCATGAAATCAACCTCAACTTTCCACCTCCATCTTCCCACGTTCTTGATCAAGAATTCACACCTCTTGCTTCTCTAAATGGTGGGTTACTTGATCTCAATGCACCTCCGACTCCTTCTGCTAACCATGAAATCAACCTAAACTTTCCACCTCCACCTTCCCCTGTTCATGATCAAGAATTCACACCTCCTGCTTCTCTAAATGGTGGGTTACTTGAACTCAATGCTCCTCCTTCTCCTTCTGCTAACTATGAAATCAACCTCAACTTTCCACCTCGACCTTCCCCTGTTCTTGATCAAGAATTCACATATCCTGCTTCTCTAAATGGTGGGTTACTTGATCTCAATGCTCCTCCTTCTCCTTCTGCTAACCAAGAAATCAACTACAACTTTCCACCTCCTCCTTCCCCTATTCTTGATCAAGAATTCACACCTCCTGCTTCTCTAAATGGTGGGTTACTTGAACTCAATGCTCCTCCTTCTCCTTCTGCTAACCATGAAATCAACCTCAACTTTCCACATCCACCTTCCCCTATTCTTGATAAAAAATTGACACCTCCTGCTTCTCTAAATGGTGGGTTACTTGATCTCAATGCTCCTCATTCTCCTTCTGGTAACCATGAAATCAACCTCAACTTTCCACCTCCACCTTCCCCTGTTCTTGATCAAGAATTCACACCTCCTGCTTCTCTAAATGGTGGGTTACTTGAACTCAATGCTCCTCCTTTTCCTTCTGCTAACCATGAAATCAACCTCAACTTTCCACCTCCACCTTTCCCTATTCTTGATCAAGAATTCACACCTCCTGCTTCTCCAAATGGTGGGTTACTTTATCTTAATGCTCCTACTTCTCCTTTTGATAACCATGTAATCAACATCAACTTTCTACCTCCACCTTCCCCTGTTCTTTATCAAGAATTCACACCTCCTGCTTCTTTAAATGGTGGATTACTTGATCTCAATGCTCCTCCTTCTCCTTCTGCTAACCATGAAATCAACCTCAACTTTCCATTTCCACGTTCCCCTGTTCTTTATCAAGAATTCACACCTTCTGCTTCTCTTAATGGTGGGTTACTTGATCTCAATGCTCCTCCTTCTCCTTCTGCTAACCATAAAATCAACCTCAACTTTCCACCTCCACCTTCCCCTGTTCTTGATCAAGAATTCACACCTCCTGCTTCTCTAAATGTTGCGTTACTTGAACTCAATGCTCCTCCTTCTCCTTCTGATAACCATGTAATAAACCTCAACTTTCCACCTCCACCTTCCCCTGTTCTTGATCAAGAATTCACACCTCCAACTTCTCTAAATGGTGGGTTACTTGAACTCAATGCTCTTCCTTCTCCTTCTGCTAACCATGAAATCAACCTCAACTTTCCACCTCCGCCTTCCCCTGTTCTTGATCAAGAAGTCACACCTATTGCTTCTCTAAATGGTGGGTTACTTGAACTTAATACTCCTCCTTCTCCTTTAGATAACCATGTAATCAACCTCAACTTTCTACCTCCACCTTCCCCTATTCTTGATCAAGAATTCACACTTCCTGCTTCTCTAAATGATGGATTACTTGATCTCAATGCTCCTCATTCTCCTTCTGCTAACCATGAAATCAACCTCAACTTTCCATTTCCACGTTCCCCTGTTCTTGATCAAGAATTCACACCTTCTGCTTCTCTAAATGGTGGGTTACTTGATCTCAATGCTCCTCATTCTCCTTCTGCTAACCATGAAATCAACCTCAACTTTCCATTTCCACCTTCCCCTGTTCTTGATCAAGAATTCACACCTCCTGCTTCTCTAAATGTTGGGTTACTTGAACTCAATGCTCCTCCTTCTCCTTCTGATAACCATGTAATAAACCTCAACTTTCCACCTCCACCTTCCCCTGTTCTTGATCAAGAATTCACAACTCCTACTTCTCTAAATGGTGGGTTACTTGAACTCAATGCTCTTCCTTCTCCTTCTGCTAACCATGAAATCAACCTCAACTTTCCACCTCCACCTTCCCCTGTTCTTGATCAAGAAGTCACACCTATTGCTTCTCTAAATGGTGGGTTACTTGAACTTAATACTCCTCCTTCTCCTTTAGATAACCATGTAATCAACCTCAACTTTCTACCTCCACCTTCCCCTATTCTTGATCAAGAATTCACACTTCCTGCTTCTCTAAATGATGGATTACTTGATCTCAATGCTCCTCATTCTCCTTCTGCTAACCATGAAATCAACCTCAACTTTCCATTTCCACGTTCCCCTGTTCTTGATCAAGAATTCACACCTTCTGCTTCTCTAAATGGTGGGTTACTTGATCTCAATGCTCCTCATTCTCCTTCTGCTAACCATGAAATCAACCTCAACTTTCCATTTCCACCTTCCCCTGTTCTTGATCAAGAATTCACACCACCTGCTTCTCTAAATGGTGGGTTACTTGAACTCAATGCTCCTCCTTCTCCTTTTGCTAACCATGAAATCAACCTCAATTTTCCACCTCCACCTTCCCATGTTCTTGATCAAGAATTCACACCTCTTGCTTCTCTAAATGGTGGGTTACTTGATCTCAATGCACCTCCGACTCCTTCTGCTAACCATGAAATCAACCTAAACTTTCCACCTCCACCTTCCCCTGTTCATGATCAAGAATTCACACCTCCTGTTTTCCAAATGGTGGGTTACTTTATCTTAATGCTCCTCCTTCTCCTTTTGATAACCATGTAATCAACCTCAACTTTCTACCTCCACCTTCCCCTGTTCTTTATCAAGAATTCACACCTCCTGGTTCTTTAAATGGTGGATTACTTGATCTCAATGCTCCTCCTTCTCCTTCTGCTAACCATGAAATCAACCTCAACTTTCCATTTCCACGTTCCCCTGTTCTTTATCAAGAATTCACACCTTCTGCTTCTCTTAATGGTGGGTTACTTGATCTCAATGCTCCTCCTTCTCCTTCTGCTAACCATAAAATCAACCTCAACTTTCCACCTCCACCTTCCCCTGTTCTTGATCAAGAATTCACACCTCCTGCTTTTCTAAATGGTGGGTTATTTGAACTCAATGCTCCTCCTTCTCCTTTTGCTAACCATGAAATAAACCTCAACTTTCCACCTCCACCTTCCCCTGTTCTTGATCAAGAATTCACACCTCCTGCTTCTCTAAATTGTGGGTTACTTGATCTCAATGCTCCTCCTTCTCCTTCTGCTAACCATGAAATCAACCTCAACTTTCCTCCTCCACCTTCCCCTGTTCTTGATCAAGAATTCACACCTCCTGCTTCTCTAAATGGTGGGTTACATGAACTCAATGCTCTTCCTTCTCCTTTTGCTAACCATGAAATCAACCTCAACTTTCCACCTCCACCTTCCCCTATTCTTGATCAAGAAGTCACACCTCTTCCTTCTCTAAATGGTGGGTTACTTGAACTTAATACTCCTCCTTCTCCTTCTGCTAACCCTTGAAATCAACCTCAACTTTGGCCCTCCGCCATCCCCTGTTCTTGATTAAGAATTCACACCTCTTGCTTCCCTAATTGGTGGGTTACTTGATCTCAATGCTCCTCCTTCTCCTTCTGCTAACCATGAAATCAACCTCAACTTTCCACCTCCACCTTCCCCTGTTCTTGATCAAGAATTCACACCTCATGCTTCTCCAAATAGTGGGTTACTTGATCTCAATGCTCCTTCTTCTCCTTTAGCTAACCATGAAATCAACCTCAACTTTCCATTTCCACCTTCCCCTGTTCTTGATCAAGAATTCACACCACCTGCTTCTCTAAATGGTGGGTTACTTGAACTCAATGCTCCTCCTTCTCCTTTTGCTAACCATGAAATCAACCTCGACTTTCCACTTCCACTTTCCCCTGTTCTTGTTCAAGAATTCACACCTCTTGCTTCTCTAAATGGTGGGTTACTTGATCTCAATGCACCTCCGACTCCTTCTGCTAACCATGAAATCAACCTAAACTTTCCACCTCCACCTTCCCCTGTTCATGATCAAGATTTCACACCTCCTGCTTTTCCAAATGGTGGGTTACTTTATCTTAATGCTCCTCCTTCTCCTTTTGATAACCATGTAATCAACCTCAACTTTCTACCTCCACCTTCCCCTGTTCTTTATCAAGAATTCACACCTCCTGCTTCTCTAAATGGTGGATTACTTGATCTCAATGCTCCTCGTTCTCCTTCTGATAACCATGAAATCAACCTCAACTTTCCAATTCCACGTTCCCCTGTTCTTTATCAAGAATTCACACCTTCTGCTTCTCTTAATGGTGGGTTACTTGATCTCAATGCTCCTCCTTCTCCTTCTGCTAACCATAAAATCAACCTCAACTTTCCACCTCCACCTTCCCCTGTTCTTGATCAAGAATTCACACCTCCTGCTTCTCTAAATGGTGGGTTACTTGAACTCAATACTCCTCCTTCTCCTTCTACTAGCCATGAAATAAACCTCAACTTTCCACCTCCACCTTCCCCTGCTTTTGATCAAGAATTCACACCTCCTGCTTCTCTAAATGGTGGGTTACTTGATCTCAATGCTCCTCCTTCTCATTCTGCTAACCATGAAATCAACCTCAACTTTCCACCTCCACCTTCCCCTGTTCTTGATCAAGAATTCACACCTCCTGCTTCTCTAAATGGTGGGTTACTTGAACTCAATGCTCTTCGGTCTCCTTCTGCTAACCATGAAATCAACCTCAACTTTCCACCTCCACCTTCCCCTGTTCTTGATCAAGAAGTCGCACCTCTTGCTTCTCTAAATGGTGGGTTACTTGAACTTAATACTCCTCCTTCTCCTTCTGCTAACCATGAAATCAACCTCAACTTTCCCCCTCCGCCTTCCCTTGTTCTTGAATAAAAATTCACACCTCTTGCTTCTCTGAATGGTGGGTTACTTGATCTCAATGCTCCTCCTTCTCATTCTGCTAACCATGAAATCAACCTCAACTTTCCACCTCCACCTTCCCCTGTTCTTGATCAAGAATTCACACCTCCTGCTTCTCTAAATGGTGGGTTACTTGAACTCAATGCTCTTCGGTCTCCTTCTGCTAACCATGAAATCAACCTCAACTTTCCACCTCCACCTTCCCCTGTTCTTGATCAAGAAGTCGCACCTCTTGCTTCTCTAAATGGTGGGTTACTTGAACTTAATACTCCTCCTTCTCCTTCTGCTAACCATGAAATCAACCTCAACTTTCCCCCTCCGCCTTCCCCTGTTCTTGAATAAAAATTCACACCTCTTGCTTCTCTAAATGGTGGGTTACTTGATCTCAATGCTCCTCCTTCTCCTTTTGCTAACCATGAAATCAACCTCATTTTTCCACCTCCACCTTCCCCTGTTCTTGATCAAGAATTCACACCTCATGCTTCTCCAAATAGTGGGTTACTTGATCTCAATGCTCCTTCTTCTCCTTCAGCTAACCATGAAATCAACCTCAACTTTCCACCTCCACCTTCCCCTGTTCTTGATCAAGAATTCACACCTCCTGCTTCTATAAATGGTGGGTTACTTTATCTCAATGCTTCTTTTTCTCCTTCTGCTAACCATAAAATCAACCTCAACTTTCCACCTCCACCTTCCCCTGTTCTTGATCAAGAATTCACACCTCCTGCTTTTCTAAATGGTGGGTTATTTGAACTCAATGCTCCTCCTTCTCCTTTTGCTAACCATGAAATAAACCTCAACTTTCCACCTCCACCTTCCCCTGTTCTTGATCAAGAATTCACACCTCCTGCTTCTATAAATTGTGGGTTACTTGATCTCAATGCTCCTCCTTCTCCTTCTGCTAACCATGAAATCAACCTCAACTTTCCTCCTCCACCTTCCCCTGTTCTTGATCAAGAATTCACACCTCCTGCTTCTCTAAATGGTGGGTTACTTGAACTCAATGCTCTTCCTTCTCCTTTTGCTAACCATGAAATCAACCTCAACTTTCCACCTCCACCTTCCCCTCTTCTTGATCAAGAAGTCACACCACTTGCTTCTCTAAATGGTGGGTTACTTGAACTTAATACTCCTCCTTCTCCTTCTGCTAACCATGAAATCAACCTCAACTTTCCCCCTCCGCCATCCCCTGTTCTTGATTAAGAATTCACACCTCTTGCTTCCCTAATTGGTGGGTTACTTGATCTCAATGCTCCTCCTTCTCCTTCTGCTAACCATGAAATGAACCTCATTTTTCCACCTCCACCTTCCCCTGTTCTTGATCAAGAATTCACACCTCATGCTTCTCCAAATAGTGGGTTACTTGATCTCAATGCTCCTTCTTCTCCTTTAGCTAACCATGAAATCAACCTCAACTTTCCATTTCTACCTTCCCCTGTTCTTGATCAAGAATTCACACCACCTGCTTCTCTAAATGGTGGGTTACTTGAACTCAATGCTCCTCCTTCTCCTTTTGCTAACCATGATATCAACCTCGACTTTCCACTTCCACTTTCCCCTGTTCTTGTTCAAGAATTCACACCTCTTGCTTCTCTAAATGGTGGGTTACTTGATCTCAATGCACCTCCGACTCCTTCTGCTAACCATGAAATCAACCTAAACTTTCCACCTCCACCTTCCCCTGTTCATGATCAAGATTTCACACCTCCTGCTTTTCCAAATGGTGGGTTACTTTATCTTAATGCTCCTCCTTCTCCTTTTGATAACCATGTAATCAACCTCAACTTTCTACCTCCACCTTCCCCTGTTCTTTATCAAGAATTCACACCTCCTGCTTCTCTAAATGGTGGATTACTTGATCTCAATGCTCCTCGTTCTCCTTCTGATAACCATGAAATCAACCTCAACTTTCCAATTCCACGTTCCCCTGTTCTTTATCAAGAATTCACACCTTCTGCTTCTCTTAATGGTGGGTTACTTGATCTCAATGCTCCTCCTTCTCCTTCTGCTAACCATAAAATCAACCTCAACTTTCCACCTCCACCTTCCCCTGTTCTTGATCAAGAATTCACACCTCCTGCTTCTCTAAATGGTGGGTTACTTGAACTCAATACTCCTCCTTCTCCTTCTACTAGCCATGAAATAAACCTCAACTTTCCACCTCCACCTTCCCCTGCTTTTGATCAAGAATTCACACCTCCTGCTTCTCTAAATGGTGGGTTACTTGATCTCAATGCTCCTCCTTCTCATTCTGCTAACCATGAAATCAACCTCAACTTTCCACCTCCACCTTCCCCTGTTCTTGATCAAGAATTCACACCTCCTGCTTCTCTAAATGGTGGGTTACTTGAACTCAACGCTCTTCGGTCTCCTTCTGCTAACCATGAAATCAACCTCAACTTTCCACCTCCACCTTCCCCTGTTCTTGATCAAGAAGTCGCACCTCTTGCTTCTCTAAATGGTGGGTTACTTGAACTTAATACTCCTCCTTCTCCTTCTGCTAACCATGAAATCAACCTCAACTTTCCCCCTCCGCCTTCCCCTGTTCTTGAATAAATATTCACACCTCTTGCTTCTCTAAATGGTGGGTTACTTGATCTCAATGCTCCTCCTTCTCATTCTGCTAACCATGAAATCAACCTCAACTTTCCACCTCCACCTTCCCCTGTTCTTGATCAAGAATTCACACCTCCTGCTTCTCTAAATGGTGGGTTACTTGAACTCAATGCTCTTCGGTCTCCTTCTGCTAACCATGAAATCAACGTCAACTTTCCACCTCCACCTTCCCCTGTTCTTGATCAAGAAGTCGCACCTCTTGCTTCTCTAAATGGTGGGTTACTTGAACTTAATACTCCTCCTTCTCCTTCTGCTAACCATGAAATCAACCTCAACTTTCCCCCTCCGCCTTCCCCTGTTCTTGAATAAAAATTCACACCTCTTGCTTCTCTAAATGGTGGGTTACTTGATCTCAATGCTCCTCCTTCTCCTTTTGCTAACCATGAAATCAACCTCATTTTTCCACCTCCACCTTCCCCTGTTCTTGATCAAGAATTCACACCTCATGCTTCTCCAAATAGTGGGTTACTTGATCTCAATGCTCCTTCTTCTCCTTCAGCTAACCATGAAATCAACCTCAACTTTCCACCTCCACCTTCCCCTGTTCTTGATCAAGAATTCACACCTCCTGCTTCTATAAATGGTGGGTTACTTTATCTCAATGCTTCTTTTTCTCCTTCTGCTAACCATAAAATCAACCTCAACTTTCCACCTCCACCTTCCCCTGTTCTTGATCAAGAATTCACACCTCCTGCTTTTCTAAATGGTGGGTTATTTGAACTCAATGCTCCTCCTTCTCCTTTTGCTAACCATGAAATAAACCTCAACTTTCCACCTCCACCTTCCCCTGTTCTTGATCAAGAATTCACACCTCCTGCTTCTCTAAATTGTGGGTTACTTGATCTCAATGCTCCTCCTTCTCCTTCTGCTAACCATGAAATCAACCTCAACTTTCCTCCTCCACCTTCCCCTGTTCTTGATCAAGAATTCACACCTCCTGCTTCTCTAAATGGTGGGTTACTTGAACTCAATGCTCTTCCTTCTCCTTTTGCTAACCATGAAATCAACCTCAACTTTCCACCTCCACCTTCCCCTGTTCTTGATCAAGAAGTCACACCACTTGCTTCTCTAAATGGTGGGTTACTTGAACTTAATACTCCTCCTTCTCCTTCTGCTAACCATGAAATCAACCTCAACTTTCCCCCTCGGCCATCCCCTGTTCTTGATTAAGAATTCACACCTCTTGCTTCCCTAATTGGTGGGTTACTTGATCTCAATGCTCCTCCTTCTCCTTCTGCTAACCATGAAATGAACCTCATTTTTCCACCTCCACCTTCCCCTGTTCTTGATCAAGAATTCACACCTCATGCTTCTCCAAATAGTGGGTTACTTGATCTCAATGCTCCTTCTTCTCCTTTAGCTAACCATGAAATCAACCTCAACTTTCCATTTCTACCTTCCCCTGTTCTTGATCAAGAATTCACACCACCTGCTTCTCTAAATGGTGGGTTACTTGAACTCAATGCTCCTCCTTCTCCTTTTGCTAACCATGATATCAACCTCGACTTTCCACTTCCACTTTCCCCTGTTCTTGTTCAAGAATTCACACCTCTTGCTTCTCTAAATGGTGGGTTACTTGATCTCAATGCACCTCCGACTCCTTCTGCTAACCATGAAATCAACCTAAACTTTCCACCTCCACCTTCCCCTGTTCATGATCAAGATTTCACACCTCCTGCTTTTCCAAATGGTGGGTTACTTTATCTTAATGCTCCTCCTTCTCCTTTTGATAACCATGTAATCAACCTCAACTTTCTACCTCCACCTTCCCCTGTTCTTTATCAAGAATTCACACCTCCTGCTTCTCTAAATGGTGGATTACTTGATCTCAATGCTCCTCCTTCTCCTTCTGATATCCATGAAATCAACCTCAACTTTCCAATTCCACGTTCCCCTGTTCTTTATCAAGAATTCACACCTTCTGCTTCTCTTAATGGTGGGTTACTTGATCTCAATGCTCCTCCTTCTCCTTCTGCTAACCATAAAATCAACCTCAACTTTCCACCTCCACCTTCCCCTGTTCTTGATCAAGAATTCACACCTCCTGCTTCTCTAAATGGTAGGTTACTTGAACTCAATACTCCTCCTTCTCCTTCTACTAGCCATGAAATAAACCTCAACTTTCCACCTCCACCTTCCCCTGCTTTTGATCAAGAATTCACACCTCCTGCTTCTCTAAATGGTTGGTTACTTGATCTCAATGCTCCTCCTTCTCATTCTGCTAACCATGAAATCAACCTCAACTTTCCACCTCCACCTTCCCTTGTTCTTGATCAAGAATTCACACCTCCTGCTTCTCTAAATGGTGGGTTACTTGAACTCAATGCTCTTCGGTCTCCTTCTGCTAACCATGAAATCAACCTCAACTTTCCACCTCCACCTTCCCCTGTTCTTGATCAAGAAGTCGCACCTCTTGCTTCTCTAAATGGTGGGTTACTTGAACTTAATACTCCTCCTTCTCCTTCTGCTAACCATGAAATCAACCTCAACTTTCCCCCTCCGCCTTCCCCTGTTCTTGATTAAAAATTCACACCTCTTGCTTCTCTAAATGGTGGGTTACTTGATCTCAATGCTCCACCTTCTCCTTTTGCTAACCATGAAATCAACCTCATTTTTCCACCTCCACCTTCCCCTGTTCTTGATCAAGAATTCACACCTCATGCTTCTCCAAATAGTGGGTTACTTGATCTCAATGCTCCTTCTTCTCCTTCAGCTAACCGTGAAATCAACCTCAACTTTCCACCTCCACCTTCCCCTGTTCTTGATCAAGAATTCACACCTCCTGCTTCTATAAATGGTGGGTTACTTTATCTCAATGCTTCTTTTTCTCCTTCTGCTAACCATAAAATCAACCTCAACTTTCCACCTCCACCTTCCCCTGTTCTTGATCAAGAATTCACACCTCCTGCTTTTCTAAATGGTGGGTTATTTGAACTCAATGCTCCTCCTTCTCCTTTTGCTAACCATGAAATAAACCTCAACTTTCCACCTCCACCTTCCCCTGTTCTTGATCAAGAATTCACACCTCCTGCTTCTCTAAATTGTGGGTTACTTGATCTCAATGCTCCTCCTTCTCCTTCTGCTAACCATGAAATCAACCTCAACTTTCCTCCTCCACCTTCCCCTGTTCTTGATCAAGAATTCACACCTCCTGCTTCTCTAAATGGTGGGTTACTTGAACTCAATGCTCTTCCTTCTCCTTTTGCTAACCATGAAATCAACCTCAACTTTCCACCTCCACCTTCCCCTGTTCTTGATCAAGAAGTCACACCACTTGCTTCTCTAAATGGTGGGTTACTTGAACTTAATACTCCTCCTTCTCCTTCTGCTAACCATGAAATCAACCTCAACTTTCCCCCTCGGCCATCCCCTGTTCTTGATTAAGAATTCACACCTCTTGCTTCCCTAATTGGTGGGTTACTTGATCTCAATGCTCCTCCTTCTCCTTCTGCTAACCATGAAATGAACCTCATTTTTCCACCTCCACCTTCCCCTGTTCTTGATCAAGAATTCACACCTCATGCTTCTCCAAATAGTGGGTTACTTGATCTCAATGCTCCTTCTTCTCCTTTAGCTAACCATGAAATCAACCTCAACTTTCCATTTCTACCTTCCCCTGTTCTTGATCAAGAATTCACACCACCTGCTTCTCTAAATGGTGGGTTACTTGAACTCAATGCTCCTCCTTCTCCTTTTGCTAACCATGATATCAACCTCGACTTTCCACTTCCACTTTCCCCTGTTCTTGTTCAAGAATTCTCACCTCTTGCTTCTCTAAATGGTGGGTTACTTGATCTCAATGCACCTCCGACTCCTTCTGCTAACCATGAAATCAACCTAAACTTTCCACCTCCACCTTCCCCTGTTCATGATCAAGATTTCACACCTCCTGCTTTTCCAAATGGTGGGTTACTTTATCTTAATGCTCCTCCTTCTCCTTTTGATAACCATGTAATCAACCTCAACTTTCTACCTCCACCTTCCCCTGTTCTTTATCAAGAATTCACACCTCCTGCTTCTCTAAATGGTGGATTACTTGATCTCAATGCTCCTCCTTCTCCTTCTGATATCCATGAAATCAACCTCAACTTTCCAATTCCACGTTCCCCTGTTCTTTATCAAGAATTCACACCTTCTGCTTCTCTTAATGGTGGGTTACTTGATCTCAATGCTCCTCCTTCTCCTTCTGCTAACCATAAAATCAACCTCAACTTTCCACCTCCACCTTCCCCTGTTCTTGATCAAGAATTCACACCTCCTGCTTCTCTAAATGGTAGGTTACTTGAACTCAATACTCCTCCTTCTCCTTCTACTAGCCATGAAATAAACCTCAACTTTCCACCTCCACCTTCCCCTGCTTTTGATCAAGAATTCACACCTCCTGCTTCTCTAAATGGTTGGTTACTTGATCTCAATGCTCCTCCTTCTCATTCTGCTAACCATGAAATCAACCTCAACTTTCCACCTCCACCTTCCCTTGTTCTTGATCAAGAATTCACACCTCCTGCTTCTCTAAATGGTGGGTTACTTGAACTCAATGCTCTTCGGTCTCCTTCTGCTAACCATGAAATCAACCTCAACTTTCCACCTCCACCTTCCCCTGTTCTTGATCAAGAAGTCGCACCTCTTGCTTCTCTAAATGGTGGGTTACTTGAACTTAATACTCCTCCTTCTCCTTCTGCTAACCATGAAATCAACCTCAACTTTCCCCCTCCGCCTTCCCCTGTTCTTGATTAAAAATTCACACCTCTTGCTTCTCTAAATGGTGGGTTACTTGATCTCAATGCTCCACCTTCTCCTTTTGCTAACCATGAAATCAACCTCATTTTTCCACCTCCACCTTCCCCTGTTCTTGATCAAGAATTCACACCTCATGCTTCTCCAAATAGTGGGTTACTTGATCTCAATGCTCCTTCTTCTCCTTCAGCTAACCATGAAATCAACCTCAACTTTCCACCTCCACCTTCCCCTGTTCTTGATCAAGAATTCACACCTCCTGCTTCTATAAATGGTGGGTTACTTTATCTCAATGCTCCTTTTTCTCCTTCTGCTAACCATGAACTCAACCTCAACTTTCCACCTCCACCTTCCCAGTTCTTGATCAAGAATTCACACCTCCTGCTTCTATTAATGGTGGGTTACTTGAACTCAATGCTCCTCCTTCTCCTTCTGCTAACCATGAAATCAACCTCAACTTTCCACCTCAACTTTCTACCTCCACCTTCCCCTGTTCTTGATCAAGAATTCACACCTCTTGCTTCTCCAAATGGTGGGTTACTTGATCTCAATGCTCCTTTTTCTCCTTCTGCTAACCATGAACTCAACCTCAACTTTCCACCTCCACCTTCCCCTGTTCTTGATCAAGAATTCACACCTCCTGCTTCTCTAAATGGTGGGTTACTTGAACTCAATGCTCCTCCTTCTCCTTCTGCTAACTATGAAATCAACCTCAACTTTCCACCTCCACTTTCCCCTGTTCTTGATCAAGAATTCAAATCTCCTGCTTCTCTAAATGGTGGGTTACTTGATCTCAATGCTCCTCCTTCTCCTTCTGCTAACCATGAAATCAACTACAACTTTCCACTTCCTCCTTCCCCTGTTCTTGATCAAGAATTCGCACCTCCTGCTTCTCTAAATGGTGGGTTACTTGAAGTCAATGCTCCTCATTCTCCTTCTGCTAACCATGAAATCAACCTCAACTTTCCACCTCCACCTTCCCCTGTTCTTGATCAAAAATTCACACCTCCTGCTTCTCTAAATGGTGGGTTACTTGATCTCAATGCTCCTCATTCTCCTTCTGGTAACCATGAAATCAACCTCAACTTTCCACCTCCACCTTCCCCTGTTCTTGATCAAGAATTCACACCTCCTGCTTTTCTAAATGGTGGGTTACTTGAACTCAATGCTCCTCCTTTTCCTTCTGCTAACCATGAAATCAACCTCAACTTTCCACCTCCACCTTTCCCTATTCTTGATCAAGAATTCACACCTCTTGCTTCTCTAAATGGTGGGTTACTTGATCTCAATGTTCCTCTTTCCCGTTCTGCGAACCATGAAATCAACCTCAACTTTCCACCTCCACCTTCCCCTGTTCTTGATCAAGAATTCACACCTCCAGCTTCTCTAAATGGTGGGTTACTTGATCACAATGCTCCTCCTTATCCTTATGCTAACCATGACATCAACCTCAACTTTCCACTTAAACCTTCCCCTATTCTTGATCAAGAATTCACACCTCCTGCTTCTATAAATGGTGGGTTACTTGATCTCAAAGCTCCTCATTCTCCTTCTGCTAACCATGAAATCAACCTCAACTTTCCACCTCCACCTTCCCCTGTTCTTGATCAAGAATTCACACCTCATGCTTCTCCAAATAGTGGGTTACTTGATCTCAATGCTCCTTCTTATCCTTCTGCTAACCATGAAATCAACCTCAACTTTCCACCTCCACCTTCCCCTGTTCTTGATCAAAAATTCACACCTCTTGCTTCTCTAAATGGTGGGTTACTTGATCTCAATGCTCCTCCTTCTCCTTCTGCTAACCATGAAATCAACCTCAACTTTCCACCTCCACCTTCCCCTATTTTTGATCAAGAATTCACACCTCCTGCTTCTCAAAATGGTGGGTTACTTGAACTCAATGCTCCTCCTTCTCCTTCTGCGAACCATGAAATCAACCTCAACTTTCCACCTCTACCTTCCCCTACTCTTGATCAAGAATTCACACCTCTTGCTTCTCTAAATGGTGGGTTACTTGAACTCAATGCTCCTCCTTCTCCTTTTACAAACCATGAAATCAACCTCAACTTTCCACCTCCACCTTCCCCTGTTCTTGATCAAGAATTCACAACTCTTGCTTCTCTAAATGGTGGGTTACTTGATCTCAATGCTCCTACTTCTCCTTCTGCAAACCATGAAATCAACCTCAACTTTCCACCTCCACCTTACCCTGTTCTTGATCAAGAATTCACACCTCCTGCTTCTCTAAATGGTGGGTTACTTGAACTCAATGCTCCTCCTTCTCCTTCTGTTAACCATGAAATCAACCTCAACTTTCCACCTCTACCTTCCCCTACTCTTGATCAAGAATTCACACCTCTTGCTTCTCTAAATGGTGGGTTACTTGAACTCAATGCTCCTCCTTCTCCTTTTACAAACCATGAAATCAACCTCAACTTTCCACCTCCACCTTCCCCTGTTCTTGATCAAGAATTCACAACTCTTGCTTCTCTAAATGGTGGGTTACTTGATCTCAATGCTCCTACTTCTCCTTCTGCAAACCATGAAATCAACCTCAACTTTCCACCTCCACCTTCCCCTGTTCTTGATCAAGAATTCACACCTCCTGCTTCTCTAAATGGTGGGTTACTTGAACTCAATGCTCCTCCTTCTCCTTCTGCAAACCATGAAATCAACCTCAACTTTCCACCTCCACCTTCCCCTGTTCTTGATCAAGAATTCACACCTCATGCTTCTCCAAATAGTGGGTTACTTGATCTCAATGCTCCTTCTTCTCCTTCAGCTAACCATGAAATCAACCTCAACTTTCCACCTCCACCTTCCCCTGTTCTTGATCAAGAATTCACACCTCCTGCTTCTATAAATGGTGGGTTACTTTATCTCAATGCTCCTTTTTCTCCTTCTGCTAACCATGAACTCAACCTCAACTTTCCACCTCCACCTTCCCAGTTCTTGATCAAGAATTCACACCTCCTGCTTCTATTAATGGTGGGTTACTTGAACTCAATGCTCCTCCTTCTCCTTCTGCTAACCATGAAATCAACCTCAACTTTCCACCTCAACTTTCTACCTCCACCTTCCCCTGTTCTTGATCAAGAATTCACACCTCTTGCTTCTCCAAATGGTGGGTTACTTGATCTCAATGCTCCTTTTTCTCCTTCTGCTAACCATGAACTCAACCTCAACTTTCCACCTCCACCTTCCCCTGTTCTTGATCAAGAATTCACACCTCCTGCTTCTCTAAATGGTGGGTTACTTGAACTCAATGCTCCTCCTTCTCCTTCTGCTAACTATGAAATCAACCTCAACTTTCCACCTCCACTTTCCCCTGTTCTTGATCAAGAATTCAAATCTCCTGCTTCTCTAAATGGTGGGTTACTTGATCTCAATGCTCCTCCTTCTCCTTCTGCTAACCATGAAATCAACTACAACTTTCCACTTCCTCCTTCCCCTGTTCTTGATCAAGAATTCGCACCTCCTGCTTCTCTAAATGGTGGGTTACTTGAAGTCAATGCTCCTCATTCTCCTTCTGCTAACCATGAAATCAACCTCAACTTTCCACCTCCACCTTCCCCTGTTCTTGATCAAAAATTCACACCTCCTGCTTCTCTAAATGGTGGGTTACTTGATCTCAATGCTCCTCATTCTCCTTCTGGTAACCATGAAATCAACCTCAACTTTCCACCTCCACCTTCCCCTGTTCTTGATCAAGAATTCACACCTCCTGCTTTTCTAAATGGTGGGTTACTTGAATTCAATGCTCCTCCTTTTCCTTCTGCTAACCATGAAATCAACCTCAACTTTCCACCTCCACCTTTCCCTATTCTTGATCAAGAATTCACACCTCTTGCTTCTCTAAATGGTGGGTTACTTGATCTCAATGTTCCTCTTTCCCGTTCTGCGAACCATGAAATCAACCTCAACTTTCCACCTCCACCTTCCCCTGTTCTTGATCAAGAATTCACACCTCCAGCTTCTCTAAATGGTGGGTTACTTGATCACAATGCTCCTCCTTATCCTTCTGCTAACCATGACATCAACCTCAACTTTCCACTTAAACCTTCCCCTATTCTTGATCAAGAATTCACACCTCCTGCTTCTATAAATGGTGGGTTACTTGATCTCAAAGCTCCTCATTCTCCTTCTGCTAACCATGAAATCAACCTCAACTTTCCACCTCCACCTTCCCCTGTTCTTGATCAAGAATTCACACCTCATGCTTCTCCAAATAGTGGGTTACTTGATCTCAATGCTCCTTCTTATCCTTCTGCTAACCATGAAATCAACCTCAACTTTCCACCTCCACCTTCCCCTGTTCTTGATCAAAAATTCACACCTCTTGCTTCTCTAAATGGTGGGTTACTTGATCTCAATGCTCCTCCTTCTCCTTCTGCTAACCATGAAATCAACCTCAACTTTCCACCTCCACCTTCCCCTATTTTTGATCAAGAATTCACACCTCCTGCTTCTCAAAATGGTGGGTTACTTGAACTCAATGCTCCTCCTTCTCCTTCTGCGAACCATGAAATCAACCTCAACTTTCCACCTCTACCTTCCCCTACTCTTGATCAAGAATTCACACCTCTTGCTTCTCTAAATGGTGGGTTACTTGAACTCAATGCTCCTCCTTCTCCTTTTACAAACCATGAAATCAACCTCAACTTTCCACCTCCACCTTCCCCTGTTCTTGATCAAGAATTCACAACTCTTGCTTCTCTAAATGGTGGGTTACTTGATCTCAATGCTCCTACTTCTCCTTCTGCAAACCATGAAATCAACCTCAACTTTCCACCTCCACCTTACCCTGTTCTTGATCAAGAATTCACACCTCCTGCTTCTCTAAATGGTGGGTTACTTGAACTCAATGCTCCTCCTTCTCCTTCTGTTAACCATGAAATCAACCTCAACTTTCCACCTCTACCTTCCCCTACTCTTGATCAAGAATTCACACCTCTTGCTTCTCTAAATGGTGGGTTACTTGAACTCAATGCTCCTCCTTCTCCTTTTACAAACCATGAAATCAACCTCAACTTTCCACCTCCACCTTCCCCTGTTCTTGATCAAGAATTCACAACTCTTGCTTCTCTAAATGGTGGGTTACTTGATCTCAATGCTCCTACTTCTCCTTCTGCAAACCATGAAATCAACCTCAACTTTCCACCTCCACCTTCCCCTGTTCTTGATCAAGAATTCACACCTCCTGCTTCTCTAAATGGTGGGTTACTTGAACTCAATGCTCCTCCTTCTCCTTCTGTTAACCATGAAATCAACCTCAACTTTCCACCTCTACCTTCCCCTACTCTTGATCAAGAATTCACACCTCTTGCTTCTCTAAATGGTGGGTTACTTGAACTCAATGCTCCTCCTTCTCCTTTTACAAACCATGAAATCAACCTCAACTTTCCACCTCCACCTTCCCCTGTTCTTGATCAAGAATTCACAACTCTTGCTTCTCTAAATGGTGGGTTACTTGATCTCAATGCTCCTACTTCTCCTTCTGCAAACCATGAAATCAACCTCAACTTTCCACCTCCACCTTCCCCTGTTCTTGATCAAGAATTCACACCTCCTGCTTCTCTAAATGGTGGGTTACTTGAACTCAATGCTCCTCCTTCTCCTTCTGCAAACCATGAAATCAACCTCAACTTTCCACCTCCACCTTCCCCTGTTCTTGATCAAGAATTCACACCTCATGCTTCTCCAAATAGTGGGTTACTTGATCTCAATGCTCCTTCTTCTCCTTCAGCTAACCATGAAATCAACCTCAACTTTCCACCTCCACCTTCCCCTGTTCTTGATCAAGAATTCACACCTCCTGCTTCTATAAATGGTGGGTTACTTTATCTCAATGCTCCTTTTTCTCCTTCTGCTAACCATGAACTCAACCTCAACTTTCCACCTCCACCTTCCCAGTTCTTGATCAAGAATTCACACCTCCTGCTTCTATTAATGGTGGGTTACTTGAACTCAATGCTCCTCCTTCTCCTTCTGCTAACCATGAAATCAACCTCAACTTTCCACCTCAACTTTCTACCTCCACCTTCCCCTGTTCTTGATCAAGAATTCACACCTCTTGCTTCTCCAAATGGTGGGTTACTTGATCTCAATGCTCCTTTTTCTCCTTCTGCTAACCATGAACTCAACCTCAACTTTCCACCTCCACCTTCCCCTGTTCTTGATCAAGAATTCACACCTCCTGCTTCTCTAAATGGTGGGTTACTTGAACTCAATGCTCCTCCTTCTCCTTCTGCTAACTATGAAATCAACCTCAACTTTCCACCTCCACTTTCCCCTGTTCTTGATCAAGAATTCAAATCTCCTGCTTCTCTAAATGGTGGGTTACTTGATCTCAATGCTCCTCCTTCTCCTTCTGCTAACCATGAAATCAACTACAACTTTCCACTTCCTCCTTCCCCTGTTCTTGATCAAGAATTCGCACCTCCTGCTTCTCTAAATGGTGGGTTACTTGAAGTCAATGCTCCTCATTCTCCTTCTGCTAACCATGAAATCAACCTCAACTTTCCACCTCCACCTTCCCCTGTTCTTGATCAAAAATTCACACCTCCTGCTTCTCTAAATGGTGGGTTACTTGATCTCAATGCTCCTCATTCTCCTTCTGGTAACCATGAAATCAACCTCAACTTTCCACCTCCACCTTCCCCTGTTCTTGATCAAGAATTCACACCTCCTGCTTTTCTAAATGGTGGGTTACTTGAACTCAATGCTCCTCCTTTTCCTTCTGCTAACCATGAAATCAACCTCAACTTTCCACCTCCACCTTTCCCTATTCTTGATCAAGAATTCACACCTCTTGCTTCTCTAAATGGTGGGTTACTTGATCTCAATGTTCCTCTTTCCCGTTCTGCGAACCATGAAATCAACCTCAACTTTCCACCTCCACCTTCCCCTGTTCTTGATCAAGAATTCACACCTCCAGCTTCTCTAAATGGTGGGTTACTTGATCACAATGCTCCTCCTTATCCTTCTGCTAACCATGACATCAACCTCAACTTTCCACTTAAACCTTCCCCTATTCTTGATCAAGAATTCACACCTCCTGCTTCTATAAATGGTGGGTTACTTGATCTCAAAGCTCCTCATTCTCCTTCTGCTAACCATGAAATCAACCTCAACTTTCCACCTCCACCTTCCCCTGTTCTTGATCAAGAATTCACACCTCATGCTTCTCCAAATAGTGGGTTACTTGATCTCAATGCTCCTTCTTATCCTTCTGCTAACCATGAAATCAACCTCAACTTTCCACCTCCACCTTCCCCTGTTCTTGATCAAAAATTCACACCTCTTGCTTCTCTAAATGGTGGGTTACTTGATCTCAATGCTCCTCCTTCTCCTTCTGCTAACCATGAAATCAACCTCAACTTTCCACCTCCACCTTCCCCTATTTTTGATCAAGAATTCACACCTCCTGCTTCTCAAAATGGTGGGTTACTTGAACTCAATGCTCCTCCTTCTCCTTCTGCGAACCATGAAATCAACCTCAACTTTCCACCTCTACCTTCCCCTACTCTTGATCAAGAATTCACACCTCTTGCTTCTCTAAATGGTGGGTTACTTGAACTCAATGCTCCTCCTTCTCCTTTTACAAACCATGAAATCAACCTCAACTTTCCACCTCCACCTTCCCCTGTTCTTGATCAAGAATTCACAACTCTTGCTTCTCTAAATGGTGGGTTACTTGATCTCAATGCTCCTACTTCTCCTTCTGCAAACCATGAAATCAACCTCAACTTTCCACCTCCACCTTACCCTGTTCTTGATCAAGAATTCACACCTCCTGCTTCTCTAAATGGTGGGTTACTTGAACTCAATGCTCCTCCTTCTCCTTCTGTTAACCATGAAATCAACCTCAACTTTCCACCTCTACCTTCCCCTACTCTTGATCAAGAATTCACACCTCTTGCTTCTCTAAATGGTGGGTTACTTGAACTCAATGCTCCTCCTTCTCCTTTTACAAACCATGAAATCAACCTCAACTTTCCACCTCCACCTTCCCCTGTTCTTGATCAAGAATTCACAACTCTTGCTTCTCTAAATGGTGGGTTACTTGATCTCAATGCTCCTACTTCTCCTTCTGCAAACCATGAAATCAACCTCAACTTTCCACCTCCACCTTCCCCTGTTCTTGATCAAGAATTCACACCTCCTGCTTCTCTAAATGGTGGGTTACTTGAACTCAATGCTCCTCCTTCTCCTTCTGCAAACCATGAAATCAACCTCAACTTTCCACCTCCACCTTCCCCTGTTCTTGATCAAGAATTCACACCTCATGCTTCTCCAAATAGTGGGTTACTTGATCTCAATGCTCCTTCTTCTCCTTCTGCTAATCATGAAATCAACCTCAACTTTCCACCTCCACCTTCCCCTGTTCTTGATCAAGAATTCACACCTTTTGCTTCTCTAAATGGTGGGTTACTTGATCTCAAAGCTCCTCCTTCTCCTTCTGCTAACCATGAAATCAACCTCAACTTTCCACCTCCAACTTCCCCTGTTCTTGATCAAGAATTCACACCTCTTGCTTCTCTAAATGGTGGGTTACTTGATCTCAATGCTCCTCCTTCTCCTTCTGCTAACCATGAAATCAACCTCAACTTTCCACCTCCACCTTCCCCTGTTCTTGATCAAGAATTCACACCTTCTACTTCTATAAATGGTGGGTTACTTGAAGTCAATGCTCATCCTTCTCCTTCTGCAAACCATGAAATCAACCTCAACTTTCCACCTCCACCTTCCCCTGTTCTTGATCAAGAATTCACACCTCTTGCTTCTCTAAATGGTGGGTTACTGGATCTCAATGCTCCTCCTTCTCCTTCTGCTAACCATGAAATCAACCTCAACTTTCCACCTCCACCTTCCCCTGTTCTTGATCAAGAATTCACACCTCCTGCTTCTCTAAATGGTGGGTTACTTGAACTCAATGCTCCTCCTTCTCCTTCTGTTAACCATGAAATCAACCTCAACTTTCCACCTCCACCTTCCCCTGTTCTTGATCAAGAATTCACACCTCCTACTTCTATAAATGGTGGGTTACATGAACTCAATGCTCCTCCTTCTCCTTCTGCTAACCATGAAATCAACCTCAACTTTCCACCTCCACCTTCCCCTGTTCTTGATCAAGAATTCACACCTCATGCTTCTCCAAATAGTGGGTTACTTGATCTCAATGCTCCTTCTTCTCCTTCTGCTAACCATGAAATCAACCTCAACTTTCCACCTCCACCGTCCCCTGTTCTTGATCAAGAATTCACACCTCTTGCTTCTCCAAATGGTGGGTTACTTGATCTCAATGCTCCTTTTTCTCCTTCTGCTAACCATGAACTCAACCTCAACTTTCCACCTCCACCTTCCCCTGTTCTTGATCAAGAATTCACACCTCCTGCTTCTCTAAATGGTGGGTTACTTGAACTCAATGCTCCTCCTTCTCCTTCTGCTAACCATGAAATCAACCTCAACTTTCCACCTCCACCTTCCCCTGTTCTTGATCAAGAATTCACACCTCCTGCTTCTATAAATGGTGGGTTACTTTATCTCAATGCTCCTCCTTCTCCTTCTGCTAACCATGAAATCAACCTCAACTTTCCACCTCCACCTTCCCCTGTGCTTGATCAAGAATTCACAGCTCCAGCTTCTCTAAATGGTGGGATACTTGAACTCAATGCTCCTCCTTCTCCTTCTGCTAGCCATTAAATCAACCTCAACTTTCCACCTCCACCTTCCCCTGTTCTTGATCAAGAATTCACACCTCTTGCTTCTCCAAATGGTGGGTTACTTGATCTCAATGCTCCTTTTTCTCCTTCTGCTAACCATGAACTCAACCTCAACTTTCCACCTCCACCTTCCCCTGTTCTTGATCAAGAATTCACAGCTCCTGCTTCTCTAAATGTTGGGATACTTGAACTCAATGCTCCTCCTTCTCCTTCTGCTAGCCATGAAATCAACCTCAACATTCCACCTCCACCTTCCCCTGTTCTTGATCAAGAAGTCACACCTCCTGCTTCTCTAAATGGTGGGTTACTTGAACTCAATGCTCCTCCTTCTCCTTCTGCTAACTATGAAATCAACCTCAACTTTCCACCTCCACCTTCCCCTGTTCTTGATCAAGAATTCACATCTCCTGCTTCTCTAAATGGTGGGTTACTTGATCTCAATGCTCCTCCTTCTCCTTCTGCTAACCAAGAAATCAACTAAAACTTTCCACCTCCTCCTTCCCCTGTTCTTGATCAAGAATTCACACCTCCTGCTTCTCTAAATGGTGGGTTACTTGAACTCAATGCTCCTCCTTCTCCTTCTGCTAACCATGAAATCAACCTCAACTTTCCACCTCCACCTTCCCCTGTTCTTGATCAAAAATTCACACCTCCTGCTTCTCTAAATGGTGGGTTACTTGATCTCAATGCTCCTCATTCTCCTTCTGGTAACCATGAAATCAACCTCAACTTTCCACCTCCACCTTCCCGTGTTCTTGATCAAGAATTCACACCCCCTGCTTCTCTAAATGGTGGGTTACTTGAACTCAATGCTCCTCCTTTTCCTTCTGCTAACCATGAAATCAACCTCAACTTTCCACCTCCACCTTTCCATATTCTTGATCAAGAATTCACACCTCTTGCTTCTCTAAATGGTGGGTTACTTGATCTCAATGCTCCTCTTTCCCGTTCTGCGAACCATGAAATCAACCTCAACTTTCCACCTCCACCTTCCCCTGTTCTTGATCAAGAATTCACACCTCCAGCTTCTCTAAATGGTGGGTTACTTGATCACAATGCTCCTCCTTATCCTTCTGCTAACCATGACATCAACCTCAACTTTCCAGTTAAACCTTCCCCTATTCTTGATCAAGAATTCACACCTCCTGCTTCTATAAATGTTGGATTACTTGATCTCAATGCTCCTCCTTCTCCTTCTGCTAACCATGAAATCAACCACAACTTTCCACCTCCACCTACCCCTGTTCTTGATCAAGAATTCACACCTCATGCTTCTCCAAATAGTGGGTTACTTGATCTCAATGCCCCTTCTTCTCCTTCTGCTAACCATGAAATCAACCTCAACTTTCCACCTCCACCTTCCCCTGTTCTTGATCAAGAATTCACACCTCTTGCATCTCTAAATGGTGGGTTACTTGATCTCAATGCTCCTCCTTCTCCTTCTGCTAACCATGAAATCAACCTCAACTTTCCACCTCCACCTTCCCCTGTTCTTGATCAAGAATTCACACCTCATGCTTCTCCAAATAGTGGGTTACTTGATCTCAATGCTCCTTCTTCTCCTTCTGCTAACCATGAAATCAACCTCAACTTTCCACCTCCACCTTCCCCTGTTCTTGATCAAGAATTCACACCTCTTGCTTCTCTAAATGGTGGGTTACTTGATCTCAATGCTCCTCATTCTCCTTCTGCTAACCATGAAATCAACCTCAACTTTCCACCTCCACCTTCCCCTGTTCTTGATCAAGAATTCACACCTCCTGCTTCTATAAATGGTGGGTTACTTTATCTCAATGCTCCTCCTTCTCCTTCTGCTAACCATGAAATCAACCTCAACTTTCCACCTCCAACTTCCCCTGTTCTTGATCAAGAATTCACACCTCTTGCTTCTCTAAATGGTGGGTTACTTGATCTCAATGCTCCTCCTTCTCCTTCTGCTAACCATGAAATCAACCTCAACTTTCCACCTCCACCTTCCCCTGTTCTTGATCAAGAATTCACACCTTCTACTTCTATAAATGGTGGGTTACTTGAAGTCAATGCTCATCCTTCTCCTTCTGCAAACCATGAAATCAACCTCAACTTTCCACCTCCACCTTCCCCTGTTCTTGATCAAGAATTCACACCTCTTGCTTCTCTAAATGGTGGGTTACTGGATCTCAATGCTCCTCCTTCTCCTTCTGCTAACCATGAAATCAACCTCAACTTTCCACCTCCACCTTCCCCTGTTCTTGATCAAGAATTCACACCTCCTGCTTCTCTAAATGGTGGGTTACTTGAACTCAATGCTCCTCCTTCTCCTTCTGTTAACCATGAAATCAACCTCAACTTTCCACCTCCACCTTCCCCTGTTCTTGATCAAGAATTCACACCTCCTACTTCTATAAATGGTGGGTTACTTGAACTCAATGCTCCTCCTTCTCCTTCTGCTAACCATGAAATCAACCTCAACTTTCCACCTCCACCTTCCCCTGTTCTTGATCAAGAATTCACACCTCATGCTTCTCCAAATAGTGGGTTACTTGATCTCAATGCTCCTTCTTCTCCTTCTGCTAACCATGAAATCAACCTCAACTTTCCACCTCCACCTTCCCCTGTTCTTGATCAAGAATTCACACCTCTTGCTTCTCCAAATGGTGGGTTACTTGATCTCAATGCTCCTTTTTCTCCTTCTGCTAACCATGAACTCAACCTCAACTTTCCACCTCCACCTTCCCCTGTTCTTGATCAAGAATTCACACCTCCTGCTTCTCTAAATGGTGGGTTACTTGAACTCAATGCTCCTCCTTCTCCTTCTGCTAACCATGAAATCAACCTCAACTTTCCACCTCCACCTTCCCCTGTTCTTGATCAAGAATTCACACCTCCTGCTTCTATAAATGGTGGGTTACTTTATCTCAATGCTCCTCCTTCTCCTTCTGCTAACCATGAAATCAACCTCAACTTTCCACCTCCACCTTCCCCTGTTCTTGATCAAGAATTCACAGCTCCAGCTTCTCTAAATGGTGGGATACTTGAACTCAATGCTCCTCCTTCTCCTTCTGCTAGCCATTAAATCAACCTCAACTTTCCACCTCCACCTTCCCCTGTTCTTGATCAAGAATTCACACCTCTTGCTTCTCCAAATGGTGGGTTACTTGATCTCAATGCTCCTTTTTCTCCTTCTGCTAACCATGAACTCAACCTCAACTTTCCACCTCCACCTTCCCCTGTTCTTGATCAAGAATTCACAGCTCCTGCTTCTCTAAATGTTGGGATACTTGAACTCAATGCTCCTCCTTCTCCTTCTGCTAGCCATGAAATCAACCTCAACTTTCCACCTCCACCTTCCCCTGTTCTTGATCAAGAAGTCACACCTCCTGCTTCTCTAAATGGTGGGTTACTTGAACTCAATGCTCCTCCTTCTCCTTCTGCTAACTATGAAATCAACCTCAACTTTCCACCTCCACCTTCCCCTGTTCTTGATCAAGAATTCACATCTCCTGCTTCTCTAAATGGTGGGTTACTTGATCTCAATGCTCCTCCTTCTCCTTCTGCTAACCAAGAAATCAACTAAATCTTTCCACCTCCTCCTTCCCCTGTTCTTGATCAAGAATTCACACCTCCTGCTTCTCTAAATGGTGGGTTACTTGAACTCAATGCTCCTCCTTCTCCTTCTGCTAACCATGAAATCAACCTCAACTTTCCACCTCCACCTTCCCCTGTTCTTGATCAAAAATTCACACCTCCTGCTTCTCTAAATGGTGGGTTACTTGATCTCAATGCTCCTCATTCTCCTTCTGGTAACCATGAAATCAACCTCAACTTTCCACCTCCACCTTCCCGTGTTCTTGATCAAGAATTCACACCTCCTGCTTCTCTAAATGGTGGGTTACTTGAACTCAATGCTCCTCCTTTTCCTTCTGCTAACCATGAAATCAACCTCAACTTTCCACCTCCACCTTTCCCTATTCTTGATCAAGAATTCACACCTCTTGCTTCTCTAAATGGTGGGTTACTTGATCTCAATGCTCCTCTTTCCCGTTCTGCGAACCATGAAATCAACCTCAACTTTCCACCTCCACCTTCCCCTGTTCTTGATCAAGAATTCACACCTCCAGCTTCTCAAAATGGTGGGTTACTTGATCACAATGCTCCTCCTTATCCTTCTGCTAACCATGACATCAACCTCAACTTTCCACTTAAACCTTCCCCTATTCTTGATCAAGAATTCACACCTCCTGCTTCTATAAATGGTGGGTTACTTGATCTCAATGCTCCTCCTTCTCCTTCTGCTAACCATGAAATCAACCACAACTTTCCACCTCCACCTTCCCCTGTTCTTGATCAAGAATTCACACCTCATGCTTCTCCAAATAGTGGGTTACTTGATCTCAATGCTCCTTCTTCTCCTTCTGCTAACCATGAAATCAACCTCAACTTTCCACCTCCACCTTCCCCTGTTCTTGATCAAGAATTCACACCTCTTGCATCTCTAAATGGTGGGGTACTTGATCTCAATGCTCCTCCTTCTCCTTCTTCTAACCATGAAATCAACCTCAACTTTCCACCTCCACCTTCCCCTGTTCTTGATCAAGAATTCACACCTCATGCTTCTCCAAATAGTGGGTTACTTGATCTCAATGCTCCTTCTTCTCCTTCTGCTAACCATGAAATCAACCTCAACTTTCCACCTCCACCTTCCCCTGTTCTTGATCAAGAATTCACACCTCCTGCTTCTCTAAATGGTGGGTTACTTGAACTCAATGCTCCTCCTTCTCCTTCTGCTAACCATGAAATCAACCTCAACTTTCCACCTCCACCTTCCCCTGTTCTTGATCAAGAATTCACACCTCCTGCTTCTATAAATGGTGGGTTACTTTATCTCAATGCTCCTCCTTCTCCTTCTGCTAACCATGAAATCAACCTCAACTTTCCACCTCCACCTTCCCCTGTTCTTGATCAAGAATTCACAGCTCCAGCTTCTCTAAATGGTGGGATACTTGAACTCAATGCTCCTCCTTCTCCTTCTGCTAGCCATTAAATCAACCTCAACTTTCCACCTCCACCTTCCCCTGTTCTTGATCAAGAATTCACACCTCTTGCTTCTCCAAATGGTGGGTTACTTGATCTCAATGCTCCTTTTTCTCCTTCTGCTAACCATGAACTCAACCTCAAC
The DNA here is from genome assembly GCA_022829125.1 of Lathyrus tuberosus. Lineage (NCBI taxonomy): Eukaryota > Viridiplantae > Streptophyta > Magnoliopsida > Fabales > Fabaceae > Lathyrus > Lathyrus tuberosus. Next base: position 4,948,424 of record JALAZF010000315.1, on the reverse strand, counting down.
TTTCCACCTCCACCTTCCCCTGTTCTTGATCAAGAATTCACAGCTCCTGCTTCTCTAAATGTTGGGATACTTGAACTCAATGCTCCTCCTTCTCCTTCTGCTAGCCATGAAATCAACCTCAACTTTCCACCTCCACCTTCCCCTGTTCTTGATCAAGAAGTCACACCTCCTGCTTCTCTAAATGGTGGGTTACTTGAACTCAATGCTCCTCCTTCTCCTTCTGCTAACTATGAAATCAACCTCAACTTTCCACCTCCACCTTCCCCTGTTCTTGATCAAGAATTCACATCTCCTGCTTCTCTAAATGGTGGGTTACTTGATCTCAATGCTCCTCCTTCTCCTTCTGCTAACCAAGAAATCAACTAAATCTTTCCACCTCCTCCTTCCCCTGTTCTTGATCAAGAATTCACACCTCCTGCTTCTCTAAATGGTGGGTTACTTGAACTCAATGCTCCTCCTTCTCCTTCTGCTAACCATGAAATCAACCTCAACTTTCCACCTCCACCTTCCCCTGTTCTTGATCAAAAATTCACACCTCCTGCTTCTCTAAATGGTGGGTTACTTGATCTCAATGCTCCTCATTCTCCTTCTGGTAACCATGAAATCAACCTCAACTTTCCACCTCCACCTTCCCGTGTTCTTGATCAAGAATTCACACCTCCTGCTTCTCTAAATGGTGGGTTACTTGAACTCAATGCTCCTCCTTTTCCTTCTGCTAACCATGAAATCAACCTCAACTTTCCACCTCCACCTTTCCCTATTCTTGATCAAGAATTCACACCTCTTGCTTCTCTAAATGGTGGGTTACTTGATCTCAATGCTCCTCTTTCCCGTTCTGCGAACCATGAAATCAACCTCAACTTTCCACCTCCACCTTCCCCTGTTCTTGATCAAGAATTCACACCTCCAGCTTCTCAAAATGGTGGGTTACTTGATCACAATGCTCCTCCTTATCCTTCTGCTAACCATGACATCAACCTCAACTTTCCACTTAAACCTTCCCCTATTCTTGATCAAGAATTCACACCTCCTGCTTCTATAAATGGTGGGTTACTTGATCTCAATGCTCCTCCTTCTCCTTCTGCTAACCATGAAATCAACCACAACTTTCCACCTCCACCTTCCCCTGTTCTTGATCAAGAATTCACACCTCATGCTTCTCCAAATAGTGGGTTACTTGATCTCAATGCTCCTTCTTCTCCTTCTGCTAACCATGAAATCAACCTCAACTTTCCACCTCCACCTTCCCCTGTTCTTGATCAAGAATTCACACCTCTTGCATCTCTAAATGGTGGGGTACTTGATCTCAATGCTCCTCCTTCTCCTTCTTCTAACCATGAAATCAACCTCAACTTTCCACCTCCACCTTCCCCTGTTCTTGATCAAGAATTCACACCTCATGCTTCTCCAAATAGTGGGTTACTTGATCTCAATGCTCCTTCTTCTCCTTCTGCTAACCATGAAATCAACCTCAACTTTCCACCTCCACCTTCCCCTGTTCTTGATCAAGAATTCACACCTCCTGCTTCTCTAAATGGTGGGTTACTTGAACTCAATGCTCCTCCTTCTCCTTCTGCTAACCATGAAATCAACCTCAACTTTCCACCTCCACCTTCCCCTGTTCTTGATCAAGAATTCACACCTCCTGCTTCTATAAATGGTGGGTTACTTTATCTCAATGCTCCTCCTTCTCCTTCTGCTAACCATGAAATCAACCTCAACTTTCCACCTCCACCTTCCCCTGTTCTTGATCAAGAATTCACAGCTCCAGCTTCTCTAAATGGTGGGATACTTGAACTCAATGCTCCTCCTTCTCCTTCTGCTAGCCATTAAATCAACCTCAACTTTCCACCTCCACCTTCCCCTGTTCTTGATCAAGAATTCACACCTCTTGCTTCTCCAAATGGTGGGTTACTTGATCTCAATGCTCCTTTTTCTCCTTCTGCTAACCATGAACTCAACCTCAACTTTCCACCTCCACCTTCCCCTGTTCTTGATCAAGAATTCACAGCTCCTGCTTCTCTAAATGTTGGGATACTTGAACTCAATGCTCCTCCTTCTCCTTCTGCTAGCCATGAAATCAACCTCAACTTTCCACCTCCACCTTCCCCTGTTCTTGATCAAGAAGTCACACCTCCTGCTTCTCTAAATGGTGGGTTACTTGAACTCAATGCTCCTCCTTCTCCTTCTGCTAACTATGAAATCAACCTCAACTTTCCACCTCCACCTTCCCCTGTTCTTGATCAAGAATTCACATCTCCTGCTTCTCTAAATGGTGGGTTACTTGATCTCAATGCTCCTCCTTCTCCTTCTGCTAACCAAGAAATCAACTAAATCTTTCCACCTCCTCCTTCCCCTGTTCTTGATCAAGAATTCACACCTCCTGCTTCTCTAAATGGTGGGTTACTTGAACTCAATGCTCCTCCTTCTCCTTCTGCTAACCATGAAATCAACCTCAACTTTCCACCTCCACCTTCCCCTGTTCTTGATCAAAAATTCACACCTCCTGCTTCTCTAAATGGTGGGTTACTTGATCTCAATGCTCCTCATTCTCCTTCTGGTAACCATGAAATCAACCTCAACTTTCCACCTCCACCTTCCCGTGTTCTTGATCAAGAATTCACACCTCCTGCTTCTCTAAATGGTGGGTTACTTGAACTCAATGCTCCTCCTTTTCCTTCTGCTAACCATGAAATCAACCTCAACTTTCCACCTCCACCTTTCCCTATTCTTGATCAAGAATTCACACCTCTTGCTTCTCTAAATGGTGGGTTACTTGATCTCAATGCTCCTCTTTCCCGTTCTGCGAACCATGAAATCAACCTCAACTTTCCACCTCCACCTTCCCCTGTTCTTGATCAAGAATTCACACCTCCAGCTTCTCAAAATGGTGGGTTACTTGATCACAATGCTCCTCCTTATCCTTCTGCTAACCATGACATCAACCTCAACTTTCCACTTAAACCTTCCCCTATTCTTGATCAAGAATTCACACCTCCTGCTTCTATAAATGGTGGGTTACTTGATCTCAATGCTCCTCCTTCTCCTTCTGCTAACCATGAAATCAACCACAACTTTCCACCTCCACCTTCCCCTGTTCTTGATCAAGAATTCACACCTCATGCTTCTCCAAATAGTGGGTTACTTGATCTCAATGCTCCTTCTTCTCCTTCTGCTAACCATGAAATCAACCTCAACTTTCCACCTCCACCTTCCCCTGTTCTTGATCAAGAATTCACACCTCTTGCATCTCTAAATGGTGGGGTACTTGATCTCAATGCTCCTCCTTCTCCTTCTTCTAACCATGAAATCAACCTCAACTTTCCACCTCCACCTTCCCCTGTTCTTGATCAAGAATTCACACCTCATGCTTCTCCAAATAGTGGGTTACTTGATCTCAATGCTCCTTCTTCTCCTTCTGCTAACCATGAAATCAACCTCAACTTTCCACCTCCACCTTCCCCTGTTCTTGATCAAGAATTCACACCTCTTGCTTCTCTAAATGGTGGGTTACTTGATCTCAATGCTCCTCATTCTCCTTCTGCTAACCATGAAATCAACCTCAACTTTCCACCTCCACCTTCCCCTGTTCTTGATCAAGAATTCACACCTCCTGCTTCTATAAATGGTGGGTTACTTTATCTCAATGCTCCTCCTTCTCCTTCTGCTAACCATGAAATCAACCTCAACTTTCCACCTCCACCTTCCCCTGTTCTTGATCAAGAATTCACACCTCCTGCTTCTCTAAATGGTGGGATACTTGAACTCAATGCTCCTCCTTCTCCTTCTGCTAGCCATGAAATCAACCTCAACTTTCCACCTCCACCTTCCCCTGTTCTTGATTAAGAATTCACACCTCTTGCTTCTCTAAATGGTGGGTTACTTGATCTCAATGCTCCTTTTTCTCCTTCTGCTAACCATGAACTCAACCTCAACTTTCCACCTCCACCTTCCCCTGTTCTTGATCAAGAATTCACACCTCCTGCTTCTCTAAATGGTGGGTTACTTGAACTCAATGCTCCTCCTTCTCCTTCTGCTAACTATGAAATCAACCTCAACTTTCCACCTCGACCTTCCCCTGTTCTTGATCAAGAATTCACATATCCTGCTTCTCTAAATGGTGGGTTACTTGATCTCAATGCTCCTCCTTCTCCTTCTGCTAACCAATAAATCAACTACAACTTTCCACCTCCTCCTTCCCCTATTCTTGATCAAGAATTCACACCTCCTTCTTCTCTAAATGGTGGGTTACTTGAACTCAATGCTCCTCCTTCTCCTTCTGCTAACCATGAAATCAACCTCAACTTTCCACCTCCACCTTCCCCTGTTCTTGATAAAAAATTGACACCTCCTGCTTCTCTAAATGGTGGGTTACTTGATCTCAATGCTCCTCATTCTCCTTCTGGTAACCATGAAATCAACCTCAACTTTCCACCTCCACCTTCCCCTGTTCTTGATCAAGAATTCACACCTCCTGCTTCTCTAAATGGTGGGTTACTTGAACTCAATGCTCCTCCTTTTCCTTCTGCTAACCATGAAATCAACCTGAACTTTCCACCTCCATCTTTCCCTATTCTTGATCAAGAATTCACACCTCTTGCTTCTCTAAATGGTGGGTTACTTGATCTCAATGCTCCTCTTTCCCGTTCTGCGAACCATGAAATCAACCTCAACTTTTCACCTCCACCTTCCCCTGTTCTTGATCAAGAATTCACACCTCCAGCTTCTCTAAATGGTGGGTTACTTGATCACAATGCTCCTCCTTATCCTTCTGCTAACCATGACATCAACGTCAACTTTCCACTTAAACCTTTCCCTATTCTTGATCAAGAATTCACACCTCCTGCTTCTATAAATGGTGGGTTACTTGATCTCAATGCTCCTCCTTCTCCTTCTGCTAACCATGAAATCAACCTCAACTTTCCACCTCCACCTTCCCCTGTTCTTGATCAAGAATTCACACCTCATGCTTCTCCAAATAGTGGGTTACTTGATCTCAATGCTCCTTCTTCTCCTTCTGCTAACCATGAAATCAACCTCAACTTTCCACCTCCACCTTCCCCTGTTCTTGATCAAGAATTCACACCTCTTGCTTCTCTAAATGGTGGGTTACTTGATCTCAATGCTCCTCCTTCTCCTTCTGCTAACCATGAAATCAACCTCAACTTTCCACCTCCACCTTCCCCTGTTCTTGATCAAGAATTCACACCTCCTGCTTCTCTAAATGGTGGGTTACTTGAACTCAACGCTCCTCCTTCTCCTTCTGCAAACCATGAAATCAACCTCAACTTTCCACCTCCACCTTCCCCTGTTCTTGATCAAGAATTCACACCTCCTGCTTCTCTAAATGGTGGGTTACTTGAACTCAATGCTCCTCCTTCTCCTTCTGCTAACTATGAAATCAACCTCAACTTTTCACCTCCACCTTCCCCTGTTCTTGATCAAGAATTCACACCTCTTGCTTCTCTAAATGGTGGGTTACTTGAACTCAATGCTCCTCCTTCTCCTTCTGTTAACCATGAAATCAACCTCAACTTTCCACCTCTACCTTCCCCTACTCTTGATCAAGAATTCACACCTCTTGCTTCTCTAAATGGTGGGTTACTTGAACTCAATGCTCCTCCTTCTCCTTCTGCAAACCATGAAATCAACCTCAACTTTCCACCTCCACCTTCCCCTGTTCTTGATCAAGAATTCACAACTCTTGCTTCTCTAAATGGTGGGTTACTTGATCTCAATGCTCCTCCTTCTCCTTCTGCTAACCATGAAATCAACCTAATCTTTCCACCTCCACCTTCCCCTGTTCTTGTTCAAGAATTCACACCTCCTGCTTCTCTAAATGGTGGGTTACTTGAACTCAATGCTCCTCCTTCTCCTTCTGCAAACCATGAAATCAACCTCAACTTACCACCTCCACCTTCCCCTGTTCTTGATCAAGAATTCACACCTCATGCTTCTCCAAATAGTGGGTTACTTGATCTCAATGCTCCTTCTTCTCCTTCTGCTAACCATGAAATCAACCTCAACTTTCCACCTCCACCTTCCCCTATTCTTGATCAAGAATTCACACCTCTTGCTTCTCTAAATGGTGGGTTACTTGATCTCAATGCTCCTCCTTCTCCTTCTGCTAACCATGAAATCAACCTCAACTTTCCACCTCCATCTTCCCCTGTTCTTGATCAAGAATTCACACCTCTTGCTTCTCTAAATGGTGGGTTACTTGATCTCAATGCTCCTCCTTCTCCTTCTGCTAACCATGAAATCAACCTCAACTTTCCACCTCCACCTTCCCCTGTTCTTGATCAAGAATTCACACCTCATGCTTCTCCAAATAGTGGGTTACTTGATCTCAATGCTCCTTCTTCTCCTTCTGCTAACCATGAAATCAACCTCAACTTTCCACCTCCACCTTCCCCTGTTCTTGATCAAGAATTCACACCTCTTGCTTCTCTAAATGGTGGGTTACTTGATCTCAATGCTCCTCCTTCTCCTTCTGCTAACCATGAAATCAACCTCAACTTTCCACCTCCACCTTCCCCTGTTCTTGATCAAGAATTCACACCTCCTGCTTCTCTAAATGGTGGGTTACTTGAACTCAATGCTCCTCCTTCTCCTTCTGCCAACCATGAAATCAACCTCAACTTTCCACCTCCACCTTCCCCTGTTCTTGATCAAGAATTCACACCTCCTGCTTCTCTAAATGGTGGGTTACTTGAACTCAATGCTCCTCCTTCTCCTTCTGCTAACCATGAAATCAACCTCAACTTTCCACCTCCACCTTTCCCTATTCTTGATCAAGAATTCACACCTCTTGCTTCTCTAAATGGTGGGTTACTTGAACTCAATGCTCCTCCTTCTCCTTCTGTTAACCATGAAATCAACCTCAACTTTCCACCTCTACCTTCCCCTACTCTTGATCAAGAATTCAAACCTCTTGCTTCTCTAAATGGTGGGTTACTTGAACTCAATGCTCCTCCTTCTCCTTCTGCAAACCATGAAATCAACCTCAACTTTCCACCTCCACCTTCCCCTGTTCTTGATCAAGAATTCACAACTCTTGCTTCTCTAAATGGTGGGTTACTTGATCTCAATGCTCCTCCTTCTCCTTCTGCTAACCATGAAATCAACCTAATCTTTCCACCTCCACCTTCCCCTGTTCTTGATCAAGAATTCACACCTCCTGCTTCTCTAAATGGTGGGTTACTTGAACTCAATGCTCCTCCTTCTCCTTCTGCAAACCAGGAAATCAACCTCAACTTACCACCTCCACCTTCCCCTGTTCTTGATCAAGAATTCACAACTCAGGCTTCTCCAAATAGTGGGTTACTTGATCTCAATGCTCCTTCTTCTCCTTCTGCTAACCATGAAATCAACCTCAACTTTCCACCTCCACCTTCCCCTATTCTTGATCAAGAATTCACACCTCTTGCTTCTCTAAATGGTGGGTTACTTGATCTCAATGCTCCTCCTTCTCCTTCTGCTAACCATGAAATCAACCTCAACTTTCCACCTCCATCTTCCCCTGTTCTTGATCAAGAATTCACACCTCTTGCTTCTCTAAATGGTGGGTTACTTGATCTCAATTCTCCTCCTTCTCCTTCTGCTAACCATGAAATCAACCTCAACTTTCCACCTCCACCTTCCCCTGTTCTTGATCAAGAATTCACACCTCATGCTTCTCCAAATAGTGGGTTACTTGATCTCAATGCTCCTTCTTCTCCTTCTGCTAACCATGAAATCAACCTCAACTTTCCACCTCCACCTTCCCCTGTTCTTGATCAAGAATTCACACCTCTTGCTTCTCTAAATGGTGGGTTACTTGATCTCAATGCTCCTCCTTCTCCTTCTGCTAACCATGAAATCAACCTCAACTTTCCACCTCCACCTTCCCCTGTTCTTGATCAAGAATTCACACCTCCTGCTTCTCTAAATGGTGGGTTACTTGATCTCAATGCTCCTCCTTCTCCTTCTGCAAACCATGAAATCAACCTCAACTTTCCACCTCCACCTTCCCCTGTTCTTGATCAAGAATTCACACCTCCTGCTTCTCTAAATGGTGGGTTACTTGAACTCAATGCTCCTCCTTCTCCTTCTGCTAACTATGAAATCAACCTCAACTTTTCACCTCCACCTTCCCCTGTTCTTGATCAAGAATTCACACCTCCTGCTTCTCTAAATGGTGGGTTACTTGAACTCAATGCTCCTCCTTCTCCTTCTGTTAACCATGAAATCAACCTCAACTTTCCACCTCTACCTTCCCCTACTCTTGATCAAGAATTCACACCTCTTGCTTCTCTAAATGGTGGGTTACTTGAACTCAATGCTCCTCCTTCTCCTTCTGCAAACCATGAAATCAACCTCAACTTTCCACCTCCACCTTCCCCTGTTCTTGATCAAGAACTCACAACTCTTGCTTCTCTAAATGGTGGGTTACTTGATCTCAATGCTCCTCCTTCTCCTTCTGCTAACCATGAAATCAACCTAATCTTTCCACCTCCACCTTCCCCTGTTCTTGATCAAGAATTCACACCTCCTGCTTCTCTAAATGGTGGGTTACTTGAACTCAATGCTCCTCCTTCTCCTTCTGCAAACCATGAAATCAACCTCAACTTTCCACCTCCATCTTCCCCTGTTCTTGATCAAGAATTCACACCTCTTGCTTCTCTAAATGGTGGGTTACTTGATCTCAATGCTCCTCCTTCTCCTTCTGCTAACCATGAAATCAACCTCAACTTTCCACCTCCACCTTCCCCTGTTCTTGATCAAGAATTCACACCTCATGCTTCTCCAAATAGTGGGTTACTTGATCTCAATGCTCCTTCTTCTCCTTCTGCTAACCATGAAATCAACCTCAACTTTCCACCTCCACCTTCCCCTGTTCTTGATCAAGAATTCACACCTCTTGCTTCTCTAAATGGTGGGTTACTTGATCTCAATGCTCCTCCTTCTCCTTCTGCTAACCATGAAATCAACCTCAACTTTCCACCTCCACCTTCCCCTGTTCTTGATCAAGAATTCACACCTCCTGCTTCTCTATATGGTGGGTTACTTGAACTCAATGCTCCTCCTTCTCCTTCTGCAAACCATGAAATCAACCTCAGCTTTCCACCTCCACCTTCCCCTGTTCTTGATCAAGAATTCACACCTCCTGCTTCTCTAAATGGTGGGTTACTTGAACTCAATGCTCCTCCTTCTCCTTCTGCTAACTATGAAATCAACCTCAACTTTTCACCTCCACCTTCCCCTGTTCTTGATCAAGAATTCACACCTCCTGCTTCTCTAAATGGTGGGTTACTTGAACTCAATGCTCCTCCTCCTCCTTCTGTTAACCATGAAATCAACCTCAACTTTCCACCTCTACCTTCCCCTACTCTTGATCAAGAATTCACACCTCTTGCTTCTCTAAATGGTGGGTTACTTGAACTCAATGCTCCTCCTTCTCCTTCTGCAAACCATGAAATCAACCTCAACTTTCCACCTCCACCTTCCCCTGTTCTTGATCAAGAACTCACAACTCTTGCTTCTCTAAATGGTGGGTTACTTGATCTCAATGCTCCTCCTTCTCCTTCTGCTAACCATGAAATCAACCTAATCTTTCCACCTCCACCTTCCCCTGTTCTTGATCAAGAATTCACACCTCCTGCTTCTCTAAATGGTGGGTTACTTGAACTCAATGCTCCTCCTTCTCCTTCTGTAAACCATGAAATCAACCTCAACTTACCACCTACACCTTCCCCTGTTCTTGATCAAGAATTCACACCTCATGCTTCTCCAAATAGTGGGTTACTTGATCTCAATGCTCCTTCTTCTCCTTCTGCTAACCATGAAATCAACCTCAACTTTCCACCTCCACCTTCCCCTATTCTTGATCAAGAATTCACACCTCTTGCTTCTCTAAATGGTGGGTTACTTGATCTCAATGCTTCTCCTTCTCCTTCTGCTAACCATGAAATCAACCTCAACTTTCCACCTCCATCTTCCCCTGTTCTTGATCAAGAATTCACACCTCTAGCTTCTCTAAATGGTGGGTTACTTGATCTCAATGCTCCTCCTTCTCCTTCTGCTAACCATGAAATCAACCTCAACTTTCCACCTCCACCTTCCCCTGTTCTTGATCAAGAATTCACACCTCCTGCTTCTGTAAATGGTGGGTTACTTGAACTCAATGCTCCTCCTTCTCCTTCTGCAAACCATGAAATCAACCTCAACTTTCCACCTCCACCTTCCCCTGTTCTTGATCAAGAATTCACATCTCTTGCTTCTCTAAATGGTGGGTTACTTGATCTCAACGCTCCTCCTTCTCCTTCTGCAAACCATGAAATCAACCTCAACTTTCCACATCCACCTTCCCCTGTTCTTGATCAAGAATTCACACCTCCTGCTTCTCTAAATGGTGGGTTACTTGAACTCAATGCTCCTCCTTCTCCTTCTGCAAACTATGAAATCAACCTCAACTTTCCACCTCCACCTTCCCCTGTTCTTGATCAAGAATTCACACCTCCTGCTTCTCTAAATGGTGGGTTACTTGAACTCAATGCTCCTCCTTCCCCTTCTGTTAACCATGAAATCAACCTCAACTTTCCACCTCTACCTTCCCCTACTCTTGATCAAGAATTCACACCTCTTGCTTCTCTAAATGGTGGGTTACTTGAACTCAATGCTCCTCCTTCTCCTTCTACAAACCATGAAATCAACATCAACTTTCCACCTCCACCTTCCCCTGTTCTTGATCAAGAATTCACAACTCTTGCTTCTCTAAATGGTGGGTTACTTGATCTCAATGCTCCTCCTTCTCCTTCTGCTAACCATGAAATCAACCTCAACTTTCCACCTCCACCTTCCCCTGTTCTTGATCAAGAATTCACACCTCCTGCTTCTCTAAATGGTGGGTTACTTGAACTCAATGCTCATCCTTCTCCTTCTGCAAACCATGAAATCAACCTCAACTTTCCACCTCCACCTTCCCCTGTTCTTGATCAAGAATTCACACCTCATGCTTCTCCAAATAGTGGGTTACTTGATCTCAATGCTCCTTCTTCTCCTTCTGCTAACCATGAAATCAACCTCAACTTTCCACCTCCACCTTCCCCTGTTCTTGATCAAGAATTCACACCTCTTGCTTCTCTAAATGGTGGGTTACTTGATCTCAATGCTCCTCCTTCTCCTTCTGCTAACCATGAAATCAACCTCAACTTTCCACCTCCATCTTCCCCTGTTCTTGATCAAGAATTCACACCTCTTGCTTCTCTAAATGGTGGGTTACTTGATCACAATGCTCCTCCTTCTCCTTCTGCTAACCATGAAATCAACCTCAACTTTCCACCTCCACCTTCCCCTGTTCTTGATCAAGAAATCACACCTCCTGCTTCTCTAAATGGTGGGTTACTTGAACTCAATGCTCCTCCTTCTTCTTCTGTTAACCATGAAATCAGCCTCAACTTTCCACCTCTACCTTCCCCTACTCTTGATCAAGAATACACACCTCTTGCTTCTCTAAATTGTGGGTTACTTGAACTCAATGCTCCTCCTTCTCCTTCTGGAAACCATGAAATCAACCTCAATTTACCACCTCCACCTTCCCCTGTTCTTGATCAAGAATTCACATCTCTTGCTTCTCTAAAGGGTGGGTTACTTGATCTCAATGCTCCTCCTTCTCCTTCTGCAAACCATGAAATCAACCTCAACTTTCCACCTCCACCTTCCCCTGTTCTTGATCAAGAATTCACACCTCCTGCTTCTCTAAATGGTGGGTTACTTGATCTCAATGCTCCTCTTTCTCCTTCTGCTAACCATGAAATCAACCTCAACTTTCCACCTCCATCTTCCCCTGTTCTTGATCAAGAATTCACACCTCTTGCTTCTCTAAATGGTGCGTTACTTGATCTCAATGCTCCTCCTTCTCCTTCTGCTAACCATGAAATCAACCTCAACTTTCCACCTCCACCATCCCCTATTCTTGATCAAGAATTCACACCTCCTGCTTCTCTAAATGGTGGGTTACTTGAACTCAATGCTCCTCCTTCTCCTTCTGCAAACAATGAAATCAACCTCAACTTTCCACCTCCACCTTCCCCTGTTCTTGATCAAGAATTCACACCTCCTGCTTCTCTAAATGGTGGGTTACTTGATCACAATGCTCCTCCTTCTCCTTCTGCTAACCATGAAATTAACCTCAACTTTCCACCTCTACCTTCCCCTGTTCTTGATCAAGAATTCACACCTCCTGCTTCTCTAAATGGTGGGTTACTTGAACTCAATGCTCCTCCTTCTCCTTCTGCAAACCATGAAATCAACCTCAACTTTCCACCTCCACCTTCCCCTGTTCTTGATCAAGAATTCACATCTCTTGCTTCTCTAAATGGTGGGTTACTTGATCTCAATGCTCCTCCTTCTCCTTCTGTAAACCATGAAATCAACCTCAACTTTCCACCTCCACCTTCCCCTGTTCTTGATCAAGAATTCACACCTCCTGCTTCTCTAAATGGTGGGTTACTTGAACTCAATGCTCCTCCTTCTCCTTCTGCAAACTATGAAATCAACCTCAACTTTCCACCTCCACCTTCCCCTGTTCTTGATCAAGAATTTACACCTCCTGCTTCTCTAAATGGTGGGTTACTTGAACTCAATGATCCTCTTTCTCCTTCTGTTAACCATGAAATCAACCTCAACCTTCCACCTCTACCTTCCCCTACTCTTGATCAAGAATTCACACCTCTTGCTTCTCTAAATGGTAGGTTACTTGAACTCAATGCTCCTCCTTCTCCTTCTACAAACCATGAAATCAACCTCAACTTTCCACCTCCACCTTCCCCTGTTCTTGATCAAGAATTCACAACTCTTGCTTCTCTAAATGGTGGGTTACTTGATCTCAATGCTCCTCCTTCTCCTTCTACTAACCATGAAATCAACCTCAACTTTCCACCTCCACCTTCCCCTTTTCTTGATCAAGAATTCACACCTCCTGCTTCTCTAAATGGTGGGTTACTTGAACTCAATGCTCCTCCTTCTCCTTCTGCAAACCATGAAATCAACCTCAACTTTCCACCTCCACCTTCCCCTGTTCTTGATCAAGAATTCACACCTCATGCTTCTCCAAATAGTGGGTTACTTGATCTCAATGCTCCTTCTTCTCCTTCTGCTAACCATGAAATCAACCTCAACTTTCCACCTCCACCTTCCCCTGTTCTTGATCAAGAATTCACACCTCTTGCTTCTCTAAATGGTGGGTTACTTGATCTCAATGCTCCTCCTTCTCCTTCTGCTAACCATGAAATCAACCTCAACTTTCCACCTCCATCTTCCCCTGTTCTTGATCAAGAATTCACACCTCTTGCTTCTCTAAATGGTGGGTTACTTGATCTCAATGCTCCTCCTTCTCCTTCTGCTAACCATGAAATCAACCTCAACTTTCCACCTCCACCTTCCCCTGTTCTTGATCAAGAATTCACACCTCCTGCTTCTCTAAATGGTGGGTTACTTGAACTCAATGCTCCTCCTTCTCCTTCTGCAAACCATGAAATCAACCTTAACTTTCCACCTCCACCTTCCCCTGTTCTTGATCAAGAATTCACACCTCTTGCTTCTCTAAATGGTGGGTTACTTGATCTCAATGCTCCTCCTTCTCCTTCTGCTAACCATGAAATCAACCTCAACGTTCCACCTCCACCTTCCCCTGTTCTTGATCAAGAATTCACACCTCCTGCTTCTCTAAATGGTGGGTTACTTGAACTCAATGCTCCTCCTTCTTCTTCTGTTAACCATGAAATCAACCTCAACTTTCCACCTCCACCTTCCCCTGTTCTTGATCAAGAATTCACACCTCTTGCTTCTCTAAATGGTGGGTTACTTGATCTCAATGCTCCTCCTTCTCCTTCTGCTAACCATGAAATCAACCTCAACTTTCCACCTCCATCTTCCCCTGTTCTTGATCAAGAATTCACACCTCTTGCTTCTCTAAATGGTGGGTTACTTGATCTCAATGCTCCTCCTTCTCCTTCTGCTAACCATGAAATCAACCTCAACTTTCCACCTCCACCTCCCTGTTCTTGATCAAGAATTCACACCTCCTGCTTCTCTAAATGGTGGGTTACTTGAACTCAATGCTCCTCCTTCTCCTTCTGCAAACCATGAAATCAACCTCAACTTTCCACCTCCACCTTCCCCTGTTCTTGATCAAGAATTCACACCTCTTGCTTCTCTAAATGGTGGGTTACTTGAACTCAATGCTCCTCCTTCTCCTTCTGCAAACTATGAAATCAACCTCAACTTTCCACCTCCACCTTCCCCTGTTCTTGATCAAGAATTTACACCTCCTGCTTCTCTAAATGGTGGGTTACTTGAACTCAATGATCCTCTTTCTCCTTCTGTTAACCATGAAATCAACCTCAACCTTCCACCTCTACCTTCCCCTACTCTTGATCAAGAATTCACACCTCTTGCTTCTCTAAATGGTAGGTTACTTGAACTCAATGCTCCTCCTTCTCCTTCTACAAACCATGAAATCAACCTCAACTTTCCACCTCCACCTTCCCCTGTTCTTGATCAAGAATTCACACCTCTTGCTTCTCTAAATGGTGGGTTACTTGATCTCAATGCTCTTCCTTCTCCTTCTGCTAACCATGAAATCAACCTCAACTTTCCACCTCCATCTTCCCCTGTTCTTGATCAAGAATTCACAACTCTTGCTTCTCTAAATGGTGGGATACTTGATCTCAATGCTCCTCCTTCTCCTTCTGCTAACCATGAAATCAACCTCAACTTTCCACCTCCACCTTCCCCTGTTCTTGATCAAGAATTCACACCTCTTGCTTCTCTAAATGGTGGGTTACTTGATCTCAATGCTCTTCCTTCTCCTTCTGCTAACCATGAAATCAACCTCAACTTTCCACCTCCATCTTCCCCTGTTCTTGATCAAGAATTCACACCTCTTGCTTCTCTAAATGGTGGGATACTTGATCTCAATGCTCCTCCTTCTCCTTCTGCTAACCATGAAATCAACCTCAACTTTCCACCTCCACCTTCCCCTGTTCTTGATCAAGAATTCACACCTCCTGCTTCTCTAAATGGTGGGTTACTTGATCTCAATGCTCCTCCTTCTCCTTCTGCTAACCATGAAATCAACCTCAACTTTCCACCTCCATCTTCCCCTGTTCTTGATCAAGAATTCACACCTCTTGCTTCTCTAAATGGTGGGTTACTTGATCTCAATGCTCCTCCTTCTCCTTCTGCTAACCATGAAATCAACCTCAACTTTCCACCTCCACCTCCCTGTTCTTGATCAAGAATTCACACCTCCTGCTTCTCTAAATGGTGGGTTACTTGAACTCAATGCTCCTCCTTCTCCTTCTGCAAACTATGAAATCAACCTCAACTTTCCACCTCCACCTTCCCCTGTTCTTGATCAAGAATTTACACCTCCTGCTTCTCTAAATGGTGGGTTACTTGAACTCAATGATCCTCTTTCTCCTTCTGTTAACCATGAAATCAACCTCAACCTTCCACCTCTACCTTCCCCTACTCTTGATCAAGAATTCACACCTCTTGCTTCTCTAAATGGTAGGTTACTTGAACTCAATGCTCCTCCTTCTCCTTCTACAAACCATGAAATCAACCTCAACTTTCCACCTCCACCTTCCCCTGTTCTTGATCAAGAATTCACAACTCTTGCTTCTCTAAATGGTGGGTTACTTGATCTCAATGCTCCTCCTTCTCCTTCTACTAACCATGAAATCAACCTCAACTTTCCACCTCCACCTTCCCCTTTTCTTGATCAAGAATTCACACCTCCTGCTTCTCTAAATGGTGGGTTACTTGAACTCAATGCTCCTCCTTCTCCTTCTGCAAACCATGAAATCAACCTCAACTTTCCACCTCCACCTTCCCCTGTTCTTGATCAAGAATTCACACCTCATGCTTCTCCAAATAGTGGGTTACTTGATCTCAATGCTCCTTCTTCTCCTTCTGCTAACCATGAAATCAACCTCAACTTTCCACCTCCACCTTCCCCTGTTCTTGATCAAGAATTCACACCTCTTGCTTCTCTAAATGGTGGGTTACTTGATCTCAATGCTCTTCCTTCTCCTTCTGCTAACCATGAAATCAACCTCAACTTTCCACCTCCATCTTCCCCTGTTCTTGATCAAGAATTCACACCTCTTGCTTCTCTAAATGGTGGGATACTTGATCTCAATGCTCCTCCTTCTCCTTCTGCTAACCATGAAATCAACCTCAACTTTCCACCTCCACCTTCCCCTGTTCTTGATCAAGAATTCACACCTCCTGCTTCTCTAAATGGTGGGTTACTTGAACTCAATGCTCCTCCTTCTCCTTCTGCAAACCATGAAATCAACCTCAACTTTCCACCTCCACCTTCCCCTGTTCTTGATCAAGAATTCACACCTCTTGCTTCTCTAAATGGTGGGTTACTTGAACTCAATGCTCCTCCTTCTCCTTCTGCAAACTATGAAATCAACCTCAACTTTCCACCTCCACCTTCCCCTGTTCTTGATCAAGAATTTACACCTCCTGCTTCTCTAAATGGTGGGTTACTTGAACTCAATGATCCTCTTTCTCCTTCTGTTAACCATGAAATCAACCTCAACCTTCCACCTCTACCTTCCCCTACTCTTGATCAAGAATTCACACCTCTTGCTTCTCTAAATGGTAGGTTACTTGAACTCAATGCTCCTCCTTCTCCTTCTACAAACCATGAAATCAACCTCAACTTTCCACCTCCACCTTCCCCTGTTCTTGATCAAGAATTCACAACTCTTGCTTCTCTAAATGGTGGGTTACTTGATCTCAATGCTCCTCCTTCTCCTTCTACTAACCATGAAATCAACCTCAACTTTCCACCTCCACCTTCCCCTTTTCTTGATCAAGAATTCACACCTCCTGCTTCTCTAAATGGTGGGTTACTTGAACTCAATGCTCCTCCTTCTCCTTCTGCAAACCATGAAATCAACCTCAACTTTCCACCTCCACCTTCCCCTGTTCTTGATCAAGAATTCACACCTCATGCTTCTCCAAATAGTGGGTTACTTGATCTCAATGCTCCTTCTTCTCCTTCTGCTAACCATGAAATCAACCTCAACTTTCCACCTCCACCTTCCCCTGTTCTTGATCAAGAATTCACACCTCTTGCTTCTCTAAATGGTGGGTTACTTGATCTCAATGCTCTTCCTTCTCCTTCTGCTAACCATGAAATCAACCTCAACTTTCCACCTCCATCTTCCCCTGTTCTTGATCAAGAATTCACACCTCTTGCTTCTCTAAATGGTGGGTTACTTGATCTCAATGCTCCTCCTTCTCCTTCTGCTAACCATGAAATCAACCTCAACTTTCCACCTCCACCTTCCCCTGTTCTTGATCAAGAATTCACACCTCCTGCTTCTCTAAATGGTGGGTTACTTGAACTCAATGCTCCTCCTTCTCCTTCTGCAAACCATGAAATCAACCTCAACTTTCCACCTCCACCTTCCCCTGTTCTTGATCAAGAATTCACACCTCTTGCTTCTCTAAATGGTGGGTTACTTGATCTCAATGCTCCTCCTTCTCCTTCTGCTAACCATGAAATCAACCTCAACGTTCCACCTCCACCTTCCCCTGTTCTTGATCAAGAATTCACACCTCCTGCTTCTCTAAATGGTGGGTTACTTGAACTCAATGCTCCTCCTTCTTCTTCTGTTAACCATGAAATCAACCTCAACTTTCCACCTCTACCTTCCCCTACTCTTGATCAAGAATTCACACCTCTTGCTTCTCTAAATGGTGGGTTACTTGAACTCAATGCTCCTCCTTCTCCTTTTGCAAACCATGAAATCAACCTCAACTTTCCACCTCCACCTTCCCCTGTTCTTGATCAAGAATTCACAACTCTTGCTTCTCTAAATGGTGGGTTACTTGATCTCAATGCTCCTCCTTCTCCTTCTGCTAACCATGAAATCAACCTCAACTTTCCACCTCCACCTTCCCCTGTTCTTGATCAAGAATTCACACCTCATGCTTCTCCAAATAGTGGGTTACTTGATCTCAATACTCCTCCTTCTCCTTCTGCTAGCCATGAAATTAACCTCAACTTTCCACCTCCACCTTCCCCTGTTCTTGATAAAAAATTCACACCTCTTGCTTCTCCAAATGGTGGGTTACTTGATCTCAATGCTCCTTCTTCTCCTTTTGCTAACCATGAAATCAACCTCAACTTTCCACCTCCACCTTCCCCTGTTCTTGATCAAGAATTCACACCTCATGCTTCTCCAAATAGTGGGTTACTTGATCTCAATGCTCCTTCTTCTCCTTCTGCTAACTATGAAATCAACCTCAACTTTCCACCTCCACCTTCCCCTGTTCTTGATCAAGAATTCACACCTCTTGCTTCTCTAAATGGTGGGTTACTTGATCTCAATGCTCCTCCTTCTCCTTCTGCTAACCATGAAATCAACCTCAACTTTCCACCTCCACCTTCCCCTGTTCTTGATCAAGAATTCACACCTCCTGCTTCTCTAAATGGTGGGTTACTTGAACTCAATGCTCCTCCTTCTCCTTCTGCTAACCATGAAATCAACCTCAACTTTCCACCTCTACCTTCCCCTACTCTTGATCAAAAATTCACACCTCTTGCTTCTCTAAATGGTGGGTTACTTGGACTCAATGCTCCTCCTTCTCCTTCTGTAAACCATGAAATCAACCTCAACTTTCCACCTCCACCTTCCCCTGTTCTTGATCAAGAATTCACACCTCCTGCTTCTCTAAATGGTGGGTTACTTGAACTCAATGCTCCTCCTTCTCCTTCTGCTAACTATGAAATCAACCTCAACTTTCCACCTCCACCTTCCCCTGTTCTTGATCAAGAATTCACACCTCCTGCTTCTCTAAATGGTGGGTTACTTGAACTCAATGCTCCTCCTTCTCCTTCTGCTAACCATGAAATCAACCTCAACTTTCCACCTCTACCTTCCCCTACTCTTGATCAAAAATTCACACCTCTTGCTTCTCTAAATGGTGGGTTACTTGGACTCAATGCTCCTCCTTCTCCTTCTGCAAACCATGAAATCAACCTCAACTTTCCACCTCCACCTTCCCCTGTTCTTGATCAAGAATTCACACCTCCTGCTTCTCTAAATGGTGGGTTACTTGAACTCAATGCTCCTCCTTCTCCTTCTGCTAACTATGAAATCAACCTCAACTTTCCACCTCCACCTTCCCCTGTTCTTGATCAAGAATTCACACCTCTTGCTTCTCTAAATGGTGGGTTACTTGAACTCAATGCTCCTCCTTCTCCTTCTGCAAACCATGAAATCAACCTCAACTTTCCACCTCCACCTTCCCCTGTTCTTGATCAAGAATTCACAACTCTTGCTTCTCTAAATGGTGGGTTACTTGATCTCAATGCTCCTCCTTCTCCTTCTGCTAACCATGAAATCAACCTCAACTTTCCACCTCCACCTTCCCTTGTTCTTGATCAAGAATTCACACCTCATGCTTCTCCAAATAGTGGGTTACTTGATCTCAATGCTCCTCCTTCTCCTTCTGCTAGCCATGAAATTAACCTCAACTTTCCACCTCCAACTTCCCCTGTTCTTGATAAAAAATTCACACCTCTTGCTTCTCCAAATGGTGGGTTACTTGATCTCAATGCTCCTTCTTCTCCTTTTGCTAACCATGAAATCAACCTCAACTTTCCACCTCCACCTTCCCCTGTTCTTGATCAAGAATTCACACCTCATGCTTCTCCAAATAGTGGGTTAATTGATCTCAATGCTCCTTCTTCTCCTTCTGCTAACTATGAAATCAACCTCAACTTTCCACCTCCACCTTCCCCCGTTCTTGATCAAGATTTCACACCTCTTGCTTCTCTAAATGGTGGGTTACTTGATCTCAATGCTCCTCCTTCTCCTTCTGCTAACCATGAAATCAACCTCAACTTTCCACCTCCACCTTCCGCTGTTCTTGATCAAGAATTCACACCTCCTGCTTCTCTAAATGGTGGGTTACTTAAACTCAATGCTCCTCCTTCTCCTTCTGCTAACCATGAAATCATCCTCAACTTTCCACCTCTACCTTCCCCTACTCTTGATCAAAAATTCACACCTCTTGCTTCTCTAAATGGTGGGTTACTTGGACTCAATGCTCCTCCTTCTCCTTCTGTAAACCATGAAATCAACCTCAACTTTCCACCTCCACCTTCCCCTGTTCTTGATCAAGAATTCACACCTCCTGCTTCTCTAAATGGTGGGTTACTTGAACTCAATGCTCCTCCTTCTCCTTCTGCTAACTATGAAATCAACCTCAACTTTCCACCTCCACCTTCCCCTGTTCTTGATCAAGAATTCACACCTCCTGCTTCTCTAAATGGTGGGTTACTTGAACTCAATGCTCCTCCTTCTCCTTCTGCTAACCATGAAATCAACCTCAACTTTCCACCTCTACCTTCCCCTACTCTTGATCAAAAATTCACACCTCTTGCTTCTCTAAAT
Organism: Lathyrus tuberosus; assembly: GCA_022829125.1. Classification (NCBI taxonomy): domain Eukaryota; kingdom Viridiplantae; phylum Streptophyta; class Magnoliopsida; order Fabales; family Fabaceae; genus Lathyrus; species Lathyrus tuberosus. Next base: position 4,927,950 of record JALAZF010000315.1, on the reverse strand, counting down.
GGTGGGTTACTTGGACTCAATGCTCCTCCTTCTCCTTCTGCAAACCATGAAATCAACCTCAACTTTCCACCTCCACCTTCCCCTGTTCTTGATCAAGAATTCACACCTCCTGCTTCTCTAAATGGTGGGTTACTTGAACTCAATGGTCCTCCTTCTCCTTCTGCTAACTATGAAATCAACCTCAACTTTCCACCTCCACCTTCCCTTGTTCTTGATCAAGAATTCACACCTCCTGCTTCTCTAAATGGTGGGTTACTTGAACTCAATGCTCCTCTTTCTCCTTCTGTTAACCATGAAATCAACCTCAACTTTACTCCTCTACCTTCCCCTACTCTTGATCAAGAATTCACACCTCTTGCTTCTCTAAATGGTGGGTTACTTGAACTCAATGCTCCTCCTTCTCCTTCTGCAAACCATGAAATCAACCTCAACTTTCCACCTCCACCTTCCCCTGTTCTTGATCAAGAATTCACAACTCTAGCTTCTCTAAATGGTGGGTTACTTGATCTCAATGCTCCTCCTTCTCCTTCTGCTAACGATGAAATCAACCTCAACTTTCCACCTCCACCTTCCCCTGTTCTTGATCAGGAATTCACACCTCCTGCTTCTCTAAATGGTGGGTTACTTGAACTCAATGCTCCTCCTTCTCCTTCTGCAAACCATGAAATCAACCTCAACTTTCCACCTCCACCTTCCCCTGTTCTTGATCAAGAATTCACACCTCATGCTTCTCCAAATAGTGGGTTACTTGATCTCAATGCTCCTTCTTCTCCTTCTGCAAACCATGAAATCAACCTCAACTTTCCACCTCCACCTTCCCCTATTCTTGATCAAGAATTCACACCTCTTGCTTCTCTAAATGGTGGGTTACTTGATCTCAATGCTCCTCCTTCTCCTTCTGCTAACCATGAAATCAACCTCAACTTTCCACCTCCACCTTCCCCTGTTCTTGATCATGAATTCACACCTCCTGCTTCTCTAAATGGTGGGTTACTTGAACTCAATGCTCCTCCTTCTCCTTCTGCTAACCATGAAATCAACCTCAACTTTCCCCCTCTACCTTCCCCTACTCTTGATCAAGAATTCACACCTCTTGCTTCTCTAAATGGTGGGTTACTTGAACTCAATGCTCCTCCTTCTCCTTCTTCAAACATTGAAATCAACCTCAACTTTCCACCTCCACCTTCCCCTGTTCTTGATCAAGAATTCACACCTCTTGCTTCTCTAAATGGTGGGTTACTTGATCTCAATGCTCCTTCTTCTCCTTCTGCTAACCATGAAATCAACCTCAACTTTCCACCTCCCCCTTCCCCTGTTCTTGATCAAGAATTCACACCTCATGCTTCTCCAAATAGTGGGTTACTTGATCTCAATGCTCCTTCTCCTCCTTCTGCTAACCATGAAATCAACCTCAACTTTCCACCTCCACCTTCCCCTGTTCTTAATCAAGAATTCACACCTCTTGCTTCTCCAAATGGTGGGTTACTTGATCTCAATGCTCCTTTTTCTCCTTCTGCTAACCATGAACTCAACCTCAACTTTCCACCTCCTACTTCCCCTGTTCTTGATCAAGAATTCACACCTCCTGCTTCTATAAATGGTGGGTTACTTGAACTCAATGCTCCTCCTTCTCCTTCTGCTAACCATGAAATCAACCTTAACTTTCCACCTCCACCTTCCCCTGTTCTTGATCAAGAATTCACATCTCCTGCTTCTCTAAATGGTGGGTTACTTGATCTCAATGCTCCTCCTTCTCCTTCTACTAACCATGAAATCAACTACAACTTTCCACCTCCTCCTTCCCCTGTTCTTGATCAAGAATTCACACCTCCTGCTTCTCTAAATGGTGGGTTACTTAAACTCAATGCTCCTCCTTCTCCTTCTGCTAACCATGAAATCAACCTCAACTTTCCACCTCCACCTTCCCCTGTTCTTCATCAAAAATTCACACCTCCTGCTTCTCTAAATGGTGGGTTACTTGATCTCAATGCTCCTCATTCTCCTTCTGGTAACCATGAAATCAACCTCAACTTTCCACCTCCACCTTCCCCTGTTCTTGATCAAGAATTCACACCTCCTGCTTCTCTAAATGGTGGGTTACTTGAACTCAATGCTCCTCCTTTTCCGTCTGCTAACCATGAAATCAACCTCAACTTTCCACCTCCACCTTTCCCTATTCTTAATCAAGAATTCACACCTCTTGCTTTTCTAAATGGTGGGTTACTTGATCTCAATGCTCCTCTTTCCCGTTCTGCGAACCATGAAATCAACCTCAACTTTCCACCTCCACCTTCCCCTGTTCTTGATCAAGAATTCACACCTCCAGCTTCTCTAAATGGTGGGTTACTTGATCACAATGCTCCTCCTTCTCCTTCTGCTAACCATGAAATCAACCTCAACTTTCCACCTCCACCTTCCCCTATTCTTGATCAAGAATTCACACCTCATGCTTCTCCAAATAGTCGGTTACTTGATCTCAATGCTCCTTCTTCTCCTTCTGCTAACCATGAAATCAACCTCAACTTTCCACCTCCACCTTCCCCTGTTCTTGGTCAAGAATTCAAACCTCTTGCTTCTCCAAATGGTGGGTTACTTGATCTCAATGCTCCTTTTTCTCCTTCTGCTAACCATGAACTCAACCTCAACTTTCCACCTCCACCTTCCCCTGTTCTTGACCAAGAATTCACACCTCCTGCTTCTCTAAATGGTGGGTTACTTGAACTCAATGCTCCTCCTTCTCCTTCTGCTAACCATGAAATCAACCTCAACTTTCCACCTCCACCTTCCCCTGTTCTTGATCAAGAATTCACACCTCCTGCTTCTCTAAATGGTGGGTTACTTGATCTCAATGCTCCTCCTTCTCTTTCTGCTAACCATGAAATCAACCTCAACTTTCCACCTCCACCTTCCCCTGTTCTTGATCAAGAATTCACACCTCATGCTTCTCCAAATAGTGGGTTACTTGATCTCAATACTCCTCCTTCTCCCTCTGCTAGCCATGAAATTAACCTCAACTTTCCACCTCCACCTTCCCCTGTTCTTGATAAAAAATTCACACCTCTTGCTTCTCCAAATGGTGGGTTACTTGATCTCAATGCTCCTCCTTCTCCTTCTGCTAACCATGAAATCAACCTCAACTTTCCACCTCCACCTTCCCCTGTTCTTCATCAAAAATTCACACCTCCTGCTTCTCTAAATGGTGGGTTACTTGATCTCAATGCTCCTCATTCTCCTTCTGGTAACCATGAAATCAACCTCAACTTTCCACCTCCACCTTCCCCTGTTCTTGATCAATAATTCACACCTCCTTCTTCTCTAAATGGTGGGTTACTTGAACTCAATGCTCCTCCTTTTCCTTCTGCTAACCATGAAATCAACCTCAACTTTCCACCTCCACCTTTCCCTATTCTTGATCAAGAATTCACACCTCTTGCTTCTCTAAATGGTGGGTTACTTGATCTCAATGCTCCTCCTTCTCTTTCTGCTAACCATGAAATCAACCTCAACTTTCCACCTCCACCTTCCCCTGTTCTTGATCAAGAATTCACACCTCATGCTTCTCCAAATAGTGGGTTACTTGATCTCAATACTCCTCCTTCTCCTTCTGCTAGCCATGAAATTAACCTCAACTTCCCACCTCCACCTTCCCCTGTTCTTGATCAAGAATCCACACCACTTGCTTCTCCAAATGGTGGGTTACTTGATCTCAATGCTCCTTTTTCTCCTTCTGCTAACCATGAACTCAACCTCAACTTTCCACCTCCACCTTCCCCTGTTCTTGATCAAGAATTCACACCTCCTGCTTCTCTAAATGGTGGGTTACTTGAACTCAATGCTCCTCATTCTCCTTCTGCTAAATATGAAATCAACCTCAACTTTCCACCTCCACCTTCCCCTGTTCTTGATCAAGAATTCACACCTCCTGCTTCTCTAAATGGTGGGTTACTTGATCTCAATGCTCCTCCTTCTCCTTCTAGAAACCATGAAATCAACCTTAACTTTCCACCTCCACCTTCCCCCGTTCTTGATCAAGAATTCACACCTCTGGCTTCTCTAAATGGTGGGTTACTTGATCCCAATGCTCCTCCTTCTCCTTTTGCTAACCATGAAATCAACCTCAACTTTCCACCTCCACCTTCCCCTATTCTTGATCAAGAATTCACACATCTTGCTTCTCTAAATGGTAGGTTACTTGAACTTAATGCTCCACCTTCTCATTCTGCTAACCATGAAATCAACCTCAACTTTCCACCTCCACCTTCCCCTGTTCTTGATCAAGAATTCACACCTCTTGATTCTCTAAATGGTGGGATACTTGATCTCAATGCTCCTCCTTCTCCTTCTGCGAACCATGAAATCAACCTCAACTTTCTACCTCCACCTTCCCCTGTTCTTGATCAAGAATTCACACCTCCTGCTTCTGTAAATGGTGGGTTACTTGATCTCAATGCTCCTCCTTCTCCTTCTGCTAACCAGGAAATCAACCTCAACTTTCCATCTCCACCTTCCCCTATTCTTGATGAAGAATTCACACCTCCTACTTCTCTAAATGGTGGGTTACTTGATCTCAATGCTCCTCCCTCTCCTTCTGCTAACCATGAAATCAACCTAAACATTCCACCTCCACCTTCACCCATTCTTGATCAAGAATTCACACCTCCTACTTCTCTAAATGGTGGGTTACTTGATCTCAATGCTCCTTCTTTTCCTTCTGCTAACCATGAAATCAACCTCAACTTTCCACCTCAACCTTCCCCTGTCCTTGATCAAGAATCCACACCTCCTGCTTCTCTAAATGGTGGGTTACTTGAACTCAATGCTCCTCCTTCTCCTTCTGCTAACCATGAAATCAACCTCAACTTTCCATCTCCACCTTCCCTTGTTCTTGATCAAGAATTCACACCTCATGCTTCTCAAAATGGTGGGTTACTTGATCTCAATGCTCCTCCTTCTCCTTCTGCGAACCATGAAATCAACCTCAACTTTCCACCTCCACCTTCCCCTGTTCTTAATCAAGAATTCACACCACCTGCTTCTCTAAATGGTGGGTTACTTGAACTCAATGCTCCTCTTTCTCATTTGGCTAACCATGTAATCAACCTCAACTTTCTACCTCCACCTTCCCCTGTTCTTGATCAAGAATTCACACCTCCTGCTTCTGTAAATGGTGGGTTACTTGATCTCAATGCTCCTCCTTCTCCTTCTGCTAACCACGAAATTAACCTCAACTTTCCATCTCCACCTTCCCCTATTCTTGATCAAGAATTCACACCTCCTACTTCTCTAAATGGTGGGTTACTTGATCTCAATGCTCCTCCTTCTCCTTCTACTAACCATGAAATCAACCTCAACTTTCCACCTCCACCTTCCCCTTTTCTTGATCAAGAATTCACACCTCTTGATTCTCTAAATGGTGGGATACTTGATCTCAATGCTCCTCCTTCTCCTTCTGCTAACCATGAAATCAACCTCAACTTTCCACCTCCACCTTCCGCTGTTCTTGATCAAGAATTCACACCTCCTGCTTCTCTAAATGGTGGGTTACTTAAACTCAATGCTCCTCCTTCTCCTTCTGCTAACCATGAAATCATCCTCAACTTTCCACCTCTACCTTCCCCTACTCTTGATCAAAAATTCACACCTCTTGCTTCTCTAAATGGTGGGTTACTTGGACTCAATGCTCCTCCTTCTCCTTCTGTAAACCATGAAATCAACCTCAACTTTCCACCTCCACCTTCCCCTGTTCTTGATCAAGAATTCACACCTCCTGCTTCTCTAAATGGTGGGTTACTTGAACTCAATGCTCCTCCTTCTCCTTCTGCTAACTATGAAATCAACCTCAACTTTCCACCTCCACCTTCCCCTGTTCTTGATCAAGAATTCACACCTCCTGCTTCTCTAAATGGTGGGTTACTTGAACTCAATGCTCCTCCTTCTCCTTCTGCTAACCATGAAATCAACCTCAACTTTCCACCTCTACCTTCCCCTACTCTTGATCAAAAATTCACACCTCTTGCTTCTCTAAATGGTGGGTTACTTGGACTCAATGCTCCTCCTTCTCCTTCTGCAAACCATGAAATCAACCTCAACTTTCCACCTCCACCTTCCCCTGTTCTTGATCAAGAATTCACACCTCCTGCTTCTCTAAATGGTGGGTTACTTGAACTCAATGGTCCTCCTTCTCCTTCTGCTAACTATGAAATCAACCTCAACTTTCCACCTCCACCTTCCCTTGTTCTTGATCAAGAATTCACACCTCCTGCTTCTCTAAATGGTGGGTTACTTGAACTCAATGCTCCTCTTTCTCCTTCTGTTAACCATGAAATCAACCTCAACTTTACTCCTCTACCTTCCCCTACTCTTGATCAAGAATTCACACCTCTTGCTTCTCTAAATGGTGGGTTACTTGAACTCAATGCTCCTCCTTCTCCTTCTGCAAACCATGAAATCAACCTCAACTTTCCACCTCCACCTTCCCCTGTTCTTGATCAAGAATTCACAACTCTAGCTTCTCTAAATGGTGGGTTACTTGATCTCAATGCTCCTCCTTCTCCTTCTGCTAACGATGAAATCAACCTCAACTTTCCACCTCCACCTTCCCCTGTTCTTGATCAGGAATTCACACCTCCTGCTTCTCTAAATGGTGGGTTACTTGAACTCAATGCTCCTCCTTCTCCTTCTGCAAACCATGAAATCAACCTCAACTTTCCACCTCCACCTTCCCCTGTTCTTGATCAAGAATTCACACCTCATGCTTCTCCAAATAGTGGGTTACTTGATCTCAATGCTCCTTCTTCTCCTTCTGCAAACCATGAAATCAACCTCAACTTTCCACCTCCACCTTCCCCTATTCTTGATCAAGAATTCACACCTCTTGCTTCTCTAAATGGTGGGTTACTTGATCTCAATGCTCCTCCTTCTCCTTCTGCTAACCATGAAATCAACCTCAACTTTCCACCTCCACCTTCCCCTGTTCTTGATCATGAATTCACACCTCCTGCTTCTCTAAATGGTGGGTTACTTGAACTCAATGCTCCTCCTTCTCCTTCTGCTAACCATGAAATCAACCTCAACTTTCCCCCTCTACCTTCCCCTACTCTTGATCAAGAATTCACACCTCTTGCTTCTCTAAATGGTGGGTTACTTGAACTCAATGCTCCTCCTTCTCCTTCTTCAAACATTGAAATCAACCTCAACTTTCCACCTCCACCTTCCCCTGTTCTTGATCAAGAATTCACACCTCTTGCTTCTCTAAATGGTGGGTTACTTGATCTCAATGCTCCTTCTTCTCCTTCTGCTAACCATGAAATCAACCTCAACTTTCCACCTCCCCCTTCCCCTGTTCTTGATCAAGAATTCACACCTCATGCTTCTCCAAATAGTGGGTTACTTGATCTCAATGCTCCTTCTCCTCCTTCTGCTAACCATGAAATCAACCTCAACTTTCCACCTCCACCTTCCCCTGTTCTTAATCAAGAATTCACACCTCTTGCTTCTCCAAATGGTGGGTTACTTGATCTCAATGCTCCTTTTTCTCCTTCTGCTAACCATGAACTCAACCTCAACTTTCCACCTCCTACTTCCCCTGTTCTTGATCAAGAATTCACACCTCCTGCTTCTATAAATGGTGGGTTACTTGAACTCAATGCTCCTCCTTCTCCTTCTGCTAACCATGAAATCAACCTTAACTTTCCACCTCCACCTTCCCCTGTTCTTGATCAAGAATTCACATCTCCTGCTTCTCTAAATGGTGGGTTACTTGATCTCAATGCTCCTCCTTCTCCTTCTACTAACCATGAAATCAACTACAACTTTCCACCTCCTCCTTCCCCTGTTCTTGATCAAGAATTCACACCTCCTGCTTCTCTAAATGGTGGGTTACTTAAACTCAATGCTCCTCCTTCTCCTTCTGCTAACCATGAAATCAACCTCAACTTTCCACCTCCACCTTCCCCTGTTCTTCATCAAAAATTCACACCTCCTGCTTCTCTAAATGGTGGGTTACTTGATCTCAATGCTCCTCATTCTCCTTCTGGTAACCATGAAATCAACCTCAACTTTCCACCTCCACCTTCCCCTGTTCTTGATCAAGAATTCACACCTCCTGCTTCTCTAAATGGTGGGTTACTTGAACTCAATGCTCCTCCTTTTCCGTCTGCTAACCATGAAATCAACCTCAACTTTCCACCTCCACCTTTCCCTATTCTTAATCAAGAATTCACACCTCTTGCTTTTCTAAATGGTGGGTTACTTGATCTCAATGCTCCTCTTTCCCGTTCTGCGAACCATGAAATCAACCTCAACTTTCCACCTCCACCTTCCCCTGTTCTTGATCAAGAATTCACACCTCCAGCTTCTCTAAATGGTGGGTTACTTGATCACAATGCTCCTCCTTCTCCTTCTGCTAACCATGAAATCAACCTCAACTTTCCACCTCCACCTTCCCCTATTCTTGATCAAGAATTCACACCTCATGCTTCTCCAAATAGTCGGTTACTTGATCTCAATGCTCCTTCTTCTCCTTCTGCTAACCATGAAATCAACCTCAACTTTCCACCTCCACCTTCCCCTGTTCTTGGTCAAGAATTCAAACCTCTTGCTTCTCCAAATGGTGGGTTACTTGATCTCAATGCTCCTTTTTCTCCTTCTGCTAACCATGAACTCAACCTCAACTTTCCACCTCCACCTTCCCCTGTTCTTGACCAAGAATTCACACCTCCTGCTTCTCTAAATGGTGGGTTACTTGAACTCAATGCTCCTCCTTCTCCTTCTGCTAACCATGAAATCAACCTCAACTTTCCACCTCCACCTTCCCCTGTTCTTGATCAAGAATTCACACCTCCTGCTTCTCTAAATGGTGGGTTACTTGATCTCAATGCTCCTCCTTCTCTTTCTGCTAACCATGAAATCAACCTCAACTTTCCACCTCCACCTTCCCCTGTTCTTGATCAAGAATTCACACCTCATGCTTCTCCAAATAGTGGGTTACTTGATCTCAATACTCCTCCTTCTCCCTCTGCTAGCCATGAAATTAACCTCAACTTTCCACCTCCACCTTCCCCTGTTCTTGATAAAAAATTCACACCTCTTGCTTCTCCAAATGGTGGGTTACTTGATCTCAATGCTCCTCCTTCTCCTTCTGCTAACCATGAAATCAACCTCAACTTTCCACCTCCACCTTCCCCTGTTCTTCATCAAAAATTCACACCTCCTGCTTCTCTAAATGGTGGGTTACTTGATCTCAATGCTCCTCATTCTCCTTCTGGTAACCATGAAATCAACCTCAACTTTCCACCTCCACCTTCCCCTGTTCTTGATCAATAATTCACACCTCCTTCTTCTCTAAATGGTGGGTTACTTGAACTCAATGCTCCTCCTTTTCCTTCTGCTAACCATGAAATCAACCTCAACTTTCCACCTCCACCTTTCCCTATTCTTGATCAAGAATTCACACCTCTTGCTTCTCTAAATGGTGGGTTACTTGATCTCAATGCTCCTCCTTCTCTTTCTGCTAACCATGAAATCAACCTCAACTTTCCACCTCCACCTTCCCCTGTTCTTGATCAAGAATTCACACCTCATGCTTCTCCAAATAGTGGGTTACTTGATCTCAATACTCCTCCTTCTCCTTCTGCTAGCCATGAAATTAACCTCAACTTCCCACCTCCACCTTCCCCTGTTCTTGATCAAGAATCCACACCACTTGCTTCTCCAAATGGTGGGTTACTTGATCTCAATGCTCCTTTTTCTCCTTCTGCTAACCATGAACTCAACCTCAACTTTCCACCTCCACCTTCCCCTGTTCTTGATCAAGAATTCACAACTCCTGCTTCTCTAAATGGTGGGTTACTTGAACTCAATGCTCCTCATTCTCCTTCTGCTAAATATGAAATCAACCTCAACTTTCCACCTCCACCTTCCCCTGTTCTTGATCAAGAATTCACACCTCCTGCTTCTCTAAATGGTGGGTTACTTGATCTCAATGCTCCTCCTTCTCCTTCTACAAACCATGAAATCAACCTTAACTTTCCACCTCCACCTTCCCCCGTTCTTGATCAAGAATTCACACCTCTGGCTTCTCTAAATGGTGGGTTACTTGATCCCAATGCTCCTCCTTCTCCTTTTGCTAACCATGAAATCAACCTCAACTTTCCACCTCCACCTTCCCCTATTCTTGATCAAGAATTCACACATCTTGCTTCTCTAAATGGTAGGTTACTTGAACTTAATGCTCCACCTTCTCATTCTGCTAACCATGAAATCAACCTCAACTTTCCACCTCCACCTTCCCCTGTTCTTGATCAAGAATTCACACCTCTTGATTCTCTAAATGGTGGGATACTTGATCTCAATGCTCCTCCTTCTCCTTCTGCGAACCATGAAATCAACCTCAACTTTCTACCTCCACCTTCCCCTGTTCTTGATCAAGAATTCACACCTCCTGCTTCTGTAAATGGTGGGTTACTTGATCTCAATGCTCCTCCTTCTCCTTCTGCTAACCAGGAAATCAACCTCAACTTTCCATCTCCACCTTCCCCTATTCTTGATGAAGAATTCACACCTCCTACTTCTCTAAATGGTGGGTTACTTGATCTCAATGCTCCTCCCTCTCCTTCTGCTAACCATGAAATCAACCTAAACATTCCACCTCCACCTTCACCCATTCTTGATCAAGAATTCACACCTCCTACTTCTCTAAATGGTGGGTTACTTGATCTCAATGCTCCTTCTTTTCCTTCTGCTAACCATGAAATCAACCTCAACTTTCCACCTCAACCTTCCCCTGTCCTTGATCAAGAATCCACACCTCCTGCTTCTCTAAATGGTGGGTTACTTGAACTCAATGCTCCTCCTTCTCCTTCTGATAACCATGAAATCAACCTCAACTTTCCATCTCCACCTTCCCTTGTTCTTGATCAAGAATTCACACCTCATGCTTCTCAAAATGGTGGGTTACTTGATCTCAATGCTCCTCCTTCTCCTTCTGCGAACCATGAAATCAACCTCAACTTTCCACCTCCACCTTCCCCTGTTCTTAATCAAGAATTCACACCACCTGCTTCTCTAAATGGTGGGTTACTTGAACTCAATGCTCCTCTTTCTCATTTGGCTAACCATGTAATCAACCTCAACTTTCTACCTCCACCTTCCCCTGTTCTTGATCAAGAATTCACACCTCCTGCTTCTGTAAATGGTGGGTTACTTGATCTCAATGCTCCTCCTTCTCCTTCTGCTAACCACGAAATTAACCTCAACTTTCCATCTCCACCTTCCCCTATTCTTGATCAAGAATTCACACCTCCTACTTCTCTAAATGGTGGGTTACTTGATCTCAATGCTCCTCCCTCTCCTTCTGCTAACCATGAAATCAACCTAAACATTCCACCTCCACCTTCACCCATTCTTGATCAAGAATTCACACCTCCTACTTCTCTAAATGGTGGGTTACTTGATCTCAATGCTCCTTCTTTTCCTTCTGCTAACCATGAAATCAACCTCAACTTTCCACCTCAACCTTCCCCTGTCCTTGATCAAGAATCCACACCTCCTGCTTCTCTAAATGGTGGGTTACTTGAACTCAATGCTCCTCCTTCTCCTTCTGCTAACCATGAAATCAACCTCAACTTTCCATCTCCACCTTCCCCTATTCTTGATCAAGAATTCACACCTCATGCTTCTCTAAATGGTGGGATACTTGATCTCAATGCTCCTCCTTCTCCTTCTGCGAACCATGAAATCAACCTCAACTTTCCACCTCCACCTTCCCCTGTTCTTGATCAAGAATTCACACCACCTGCTTCTCTAAATGGTGGGTTACTTGAACTCAATGCTCCTCTTTCTCATTTTGCTAACCATGTAATCAACCTCAACTTTCTACCTCCACCTTCCCCTGTTCTTGATCAAGAATTCACACCTCCTGCTTCTGTAAATGGTGGGTTACTTGATCTCAATGCTCCTCCTTCTCCTTCTGCTAACCAGGAAATCAACCTCAACTTTCCATCTCCACCTTCCCCTATTCTTGATGAAGAATTCACACCTCCTACTTCTCTAAATGGTGGGTTACTTGATCTCAATGCTCCTCCCTCTCCTTCTGCTAACCATGAAATCAACCTAAACATTCCACCTCCACCTTCACCCATTCTTGATCAAGAATTCACACCTCCTACTTCTCTAAATGGTGGGTTACTTGATCTCAATGCTCCTTCTTTTCCTTCTGCTAACCATGAAATCAACCTCAACTTTCCACCTCAACCTTCCCCTGTCCTTGATCAAGAATCCACACCTCCTGCTTCTCTAAATGGTGGGTTACTTGAACTCAATGCTCCTCCTTCTCCTTCTGCTAACCATGAAATCAACCTCAACTTTCCATCTCCACCTTCCCTTGTTCTTGATCAAGAATTCACACCTCATGCTTCTCTAAATGGTGGGTTACTTGATCTCAATGCTCCTCCTTCTCCTTCTGCGAACCATGAAATCAACCTCAACTTTCCACCTCCACCTTCCCCTGTTCTTGATCAAGAATTTACACCACCTGCTTCTCTAAATGGTGGGTTACTTGAACTCAATGCTCCTCTTTCTCATTTGGCTAACCATGTAATCAACCTCAACTTTCTACCTCCACCTTCCCCTGTTCTTGATCAAGAATTCACACCTCCTGCTTCTGTAAATGGTGGCTTACTTGATCTCAATGCTCCTCCTTCTCCTTCTGCTAACCACGAAATCAACCTCAACTTTCCATCTCCACCTTCCCCTATTCTTGATCAAGAATTCACACCTCCTACTTCTCTAAATGGTGGGTTACTTGATCTCAATGCTCCTCCCTCTCCTTCTGCTAACCATGAAATCAACCTAAACATTCCACCGCCACCTTCACCCATTCTTGATCAAGAATTCACACCTCCTACTTCTCTAAATGGTGGGTTACTTGATCTCAATGCTCCTTCTTTTCCTTCTGCTAACCATGAAATCAACCTCAACTTTCCACCTCAACCTTCCCCTGTCCTTGATCAAGAATCCATACCTCCTGCTTCTCTAAATGGTGGGTTACTTGAACTCAATGCTCCTCCTTCTCCTTCTGCTAACCATGAAATCAACCTCTACTTTCCATCTCCACCTTCCCCTGTTCTTGATCAAGAATTCACACCTCATGCTTCTCTAAATGGTGGGTTACTTGATCTCAATGCTCCTCCTTCTCCTTCTGCTAACCATGAAATCAACCTAAACTTTCCACCTCCACCTTCCCCCGTTCTTGATCAAGAATTCACACCTCCTGCTTCTCTAAATGGTGGGTTACTTGATCACAATGCTTCTCCTTCTCCTTCTGCTAACCATGAAATTAACCTCAACTTTCCACCTCCACCTTCCCCTGTTCTTGATCAAGAATTCACACCTCCTGCTTCTCGAAATGGTGGGTTACTTGATATCAATGCTCCTCCTTCTCCTTCTGCTAACCATATAATTAACCTCAACTTTCCACCTCCACCTTACCCTATTCTTGATAAAGAATTCACACCTCCTGCTTCTCCAAATGGTGGGTTAATTAATCTCAATGCACATACTTCTCCTTCTGCTAACCATGAAATCAACCTCAACTTTCCACCTTCACCTTCACCTGTTCTTGATCAAGAATTCACACCACCTGCTTCTCTAAATGGTGGGTTACTTGAACTCAATGCTCCTCTTTCTCATTTGGCTAACCATGTAATCAACCTCAACTTTCTACCTCCACCTTCCCCTGTTCTTGATCAAGAATTCACACCTCCTGCTTCTGTAAATGGTGGGTTACTTGATCTCAATGCTCCTCCTTCTCCTTCTGCTAACCAGGAAATCAACCTCAACTTTCCATCTCCACCTTCCCCTATTCTTGATGAAGAATTCACACCTCCTACTTCTCTAAATGGTGGGTTACTTGATCTCAATGCTCCTCCCTCTCCTTCTGCTAACCATGAAATCAACCTAAACATTCCACCTCCACCTTCACCCATTCTTGATCAAGAATTCACACCTCCTACTTTTCTAAATGGTGGGTTACTTGATCTCAATGCTCCTTCTTTTCCTTCTGCTAACCATGAAATCAACCTCAACTTTCCACCTCAACCTTCCCCTGTCCTTGATCAAGAATCCACACCTCCTGCTTCTCTAAATGGTGGGTTACTTGAACTCAATGCTCCTCCTTCTCCTTCTGCTAACCATGAAATCAACCTCAACTTTCCATCTCCACTTTCCCTTGTTCTTGATCAAGAATTCACACCTCATGCTTCTCTAAATGGTGGGTTACTTGATCTCAATGCTCCTCCTTCTCCTTCTGCGAACCATGAAATCAACCTCAACTTTCCACCTCCACCTTCCCCTGTTCTTGTTCAAGAATTCACACCACCTGCTTCTCTAAATGGTGGGTTACTTGAACTCAATGCTCCTCTTTCTCATTTGGCTAACCATGTAATCAACCTCAACTTTCTACCTCCACCTTCCCCTGTTCTTGATCAAGAATTCACACCTCCTGCTTCTGTAAATGGTGGGTTACTTGATCTCAATGCCCCTCCTTCTCCTTCTGCTAACCACGAAATCAACCTCAACTTTCCATCTCCACCTTCCACTATTCTTGATCAAGAATTCACACCTCCTACTTCTCTAAATGGTGGGTTACTTGATCTCAATGCTCCTCCCTCTCCTTCTGCTAACCATGAAATCAACCTAAACATTCCACCGCCACCTTCACCCATTCTTGATCAAGAATTCACACCTCCTACTTCTCTAAATGGTGGGTTACTTGATCTCAATGCTCCTTCTTTTCCTTCTGCTAACCATGAAATCAACCTCAACTTTCCACCTCAACCTTCCCCTGTCCTTGATCAAGAATCCATACCTCCTGCTTCTCTAAATGGTGGGTTACTTGAACTCAATGCTCCTCCTTCTCCTTCTGCTAACCATGAAATCAACCTCTACTTTCCATCTCCACCTTCCCCTGTTCTTGATCAAGAATTCACACCTCATGCTTCTCTAAATGGTGGGTTACTTGATCTCAATGCTCCTCCTTCTCCTTCTGCTAACCATGAAATCAACCTAAACTTTCCACCTCCACCTTCCCCCGTTCTTGATCAAGAATTCACACCTCCTGCTTCTCTAAATGGTGGGTTACTTGATCACAATGCTTCTCCTTCTCCTTCTGCTAACCATGAAATTAACCTCAACTTTCCACCTCCACCTTCCCCTGTTCTTGATCAAGAATTCACACCTCCTGCTTCTCGAAATGGTGGGTTACTTGATATCAATGCTCCTCCTTCTCCTTCTGCTAACCATATAATTAACCTCAACTTTCCACCTCCACCTTACCCTATTCTTGATAAAGAATTCACACCTCCTGCTTCTCCAAATGGTGGGTTAATTAATCTCAATGCACATACTTCTCCTTCTGCTAACCATGAAATCAACCTCAACTTTCCACCTTCACCTTCACCTGTTCTTGATCAAGAATTCACACCACCTGCTTCTCTAAATGGTGGGTTACTTGAACTCAATGCTCCTCTTTCTCATTTGGCTAACCATGTAATCAACCTCAACTTTCTACCTCCACCTTCCCCTGTTCTTGATCAAGAATTCACACCTCCTGCTTCTGTAAATGGTGGGTTACTTGATCTCAATGCTCCTCCTTCTCCTTCTGCTAACCAGGAAATCAACCTCAACTTTCCATCTCCACCTTCCCCTATTCTTGATGAAGAATTCACACCTCCTACTTCTCTAAATGGTGGGTTACTTGATCTCAATGCTCCTCCCTCTCCTTCTGCTAACCATGAAATCAACCTAAACATTCCACCTCCACCTTCACCCATTCTTGATCAAGAATTCACACCTCCTACTTTTCTAAATGGTGGGTTACTTGATCTCAATGCTCCTTCTTTTCCTTCTGCTAACCATGAAATCAACCTCAACTTTCCACCTCAACCTTCCCCTGTCCTTGATCAAGAATCCACACCTCCTGCTTCTCTAAATGGTGGGTTACTTGAACTCAATGCTCCTCCTTCTCCTTCTGCTAACCATGAAATCAACCTCAACTTTCCATCTCCACTTTCCCTTGTTCTTGATCAAGAATTCACACCTCATGCTTCTCTAAATGGTGGGTTACTTGATCTCAATGCTCCTCCTTCTCCTTCTGCGAACCATGAAATCAACCTCAACTTTCCACCTCCACCTTCCCCTGTTCTTGTTCAAGAATTCACACCACCTGCTTCTCTAAATGGTGGGTTACTTGAACTCAATGCTCCTCTTTCTCATTTGGCTAACCATGTAATCAACCTCAACTTTCTACCTCCACCTTCCCCTGTTCTTGATCAAGAATTCACACCTCCTGCTTCTGTAAATGGTGGGTTACTTGATCTCAATGCCCCTCCTTCTCCTTCTGCTAACCACGAAATCAACCTCAACTTTCCATCTCCACCTTCCACTATTCTTGATCAAGAATTCACACCTCCTACTTCTCTAAATGGTGGGTTACTTGATCTCAATGCTCCTCCCTCTCCTTCAGCTAACCATGAAATCAACCTAAACATTCCACCTCCACCTTCACCCATTCTTGATCAAGAATTCACACCTCCTGCTTCTCTAAATGGTGGGTTACTTGATCACAATGCTTCTCCTTCTCCTTCTGCTAACCATGAAATCAACCTCAACTTTCCACCTCCACCTTCCCCTGTTCTTGATCAAGAATTCACACCTCCTGCTTCTCTAAATGGTGGGTTACTTTATATCAATGCTCCTCCTTCTCCTTCTGCTAACCATATAATTAACCTCAACTTTCCACCTCCACCTTACCCTATTCTTGATAAAGAATTCACACCTCCTGCTTCTCCAAATGGTGGGTTAATTTATCTCAATGCACATACTTCTCCTTCTGCTAACCATGAAATCAACCTCAACTTTCAACCTCCACCTTCACCTGTTCTTGATCAAGAATTCACACCACCTGCTTCTCTAAATGGTGGGTTACTTGAACTCAATGCTCCTCTTTCTCATTTGGCTAACCATGTAATCAACCTCAACTTTCTACCTCCACCTTCCCCTGTTCTTGATCAAGAATTCACACCTCCTGCTTCTGTAAATGGTGGGTTACTTGATCTCAATGCTCCTCCTTCTCCTTCTGCTAACCACGAAATCAACCTCAACTTTCCATCTCCACGTTCCCCTGTTCTTGATCAAGAATTCACACCTCCTGCTTCTCTACATGGTGGGTTACTTGATCTCAATGCTCCTCCTTCTCCTTTTGCTAACCATGTAATCAACCTCAACTTTCTACCTCCACCTTCCCCTGTTCTTGATCAAGAATTCACACCTCCTGCTTCTCTAAATGGTGGGTTACTTGATCTCAATGCTCCTCCTTCTCCTTCTGCTAACCATGAAATCAACCTCAACTTTCCATTTCCACGTTCCCCTGTTCTTGATCAAGAATTCACACCTCCTGCTTCTCTAAATGGTGGGTTACTTGATCTCAATGCTCCTCCTTCTCTTTCTGCTAACCATAAAATCAACCTCAACTTTCCACCTCCACCTGCCCCTGTTCTTGATCAAGAATTCACACCTCTTGCTTCTCTAAATGGTGGGTTACTTGAACTCAATGCTCCTCCTTCTCCTTCTGCTAACCATGAAATCAACCTCAACTTTCCACCTCCACCTTCCCCTGTTCTTGATCAAGAATTCACTCCTCTTGCTTCTCTAAATGGTGGGTTACTTGATCTCAATGCCCCTCCTTCTCCTTCTGCAAACCATGAAATCAACCTCAACTTTCCACCTCCACCTTCCCTTGTTCTTGATCAAGAATTCACACCTCATGCTTCTCCAAATAGTGGGTTACTTGATCTCAATGCTCATTCTTCTCCTTCTGCTAACCATGAAATCAACCTCAACTTTCCACCTCTACCTTCCCCTGTTCTTGATCAAGAATTCACACCTCCTGCTTCTCTAAATGGTGGGTTACTTGAACTCAATGCTCCTCATTCTCCTTCTGCTAACCATGAAATCAACCTCAACTTTCCATCTCCACCTTCCCCTGTTCTTGATCAAGAATTCACACCTCCTGCTTCTCTAAATGGTGGTTTACTTGATCTCAATGCTCCTCCTTCTCCTTCTGCTAACCATATAATTAACCTCAACTTACCACCTCCACCTTACCCTATTCTTGATAAAGAATTCACACCTCCTGCTTCTCCAAATGGTGGGTTAATTTATCTCAATGCTCCTCCTTCTCCTTCTGCTAACCATGAAATCAACCTCAACTTTCCACCTCCACCTTCACCTGTTCTTGATCAAGAATTCACACCACCTGCTTCTCTAAATGGTGGGTTACTTGAACTCAATGCTCCTCCTTCTCCTTTTGCTAACCATGTAATCAACCTCAACTTTCTACCTCCACCTTCCCCTGTTCTTGATCAAGAATTCACACCTCCTGCTTCTGTAAATGGTGGGTTACTTGATCTCAATGCTCCTCCTTCTCCTTCTGCTAACCATGAAATCAACCTCAACTTTCCATTTCCACGTACCCCTGTTCTTGATCAAGAATTCACACCTCCTGCTTCTCTAAATGGTGGGTTACTTGATCTCAATGCTCCTCCTTCTCTTTCTGCTAACCATAAAATCAACCTCAACTTTCCACCTCCACCTTCCCCTGTCCTTGATCAAGAATTCACACCTCTTGCTTCTCTAAATGGTGGGTTACTTGAACTCAATGCTCCTCCTTCTCCTTCTGCTAACCATGAAATCAACCTCAACTTTCCACCTCCACCTTCCCCTGTTCTTGATCAAGAATTCACTCCTCTTGCTTCTCTAAATGGTGGGTTACTTGATCTCAATGCTCCTCCTTCTCCTTCTGCAAACCATGAAATCAACCTCAACTTTCCACCTCCACCTTCCCTTGTTCTTGATCAAGAATTCACACCTCATGCTTCTCCAAATAGTGGGTTACTTGATCTCAATGCTCATTCTTCTCCTTCTGCTAACCATGAAATCAACCTCATCTTTCCACCTCCACCTTCCCCTGTTCTTGATCAAGAATTCACACCTCCTGCTTCTCTAAATGGTGGGTTACTTGAACTCAATGCTCCTCCTTCTCCTTCTGCTAACCATGACATCAACCTCAACTTTCCATCTCCACCTTCCCCTGTTCTTGATCAAGAATTCACACCTCCTGCTTCTCTAAATGGTGGGTTACTTGATCTCAATGCTCCTCCTTCTCCTTCTGCTAACCATGAAATCAACCTAAACTTTCCACCTCCACCTTCCCCCCGTTCTTGATCAAGAATTCACACCTCCTGCTTCTCTAAATGGTGGGTTACTTGATCTCAATGCTCCTCCTTCTCCTTCAGCTAACCATGAAATCAACCTCAACTTTCCACCTCCACCCTCCCCAGTTCTTGATCAAGAATTCACACCTCCTGCTTCTCTAAATGGTGGGTTACTTGATATCAATGCTCCTCCTTCTCCTTCTGGTAACCATATAATTAACCTCAACTTTCCAACTCCACCTTACCCTATTCTTGATAAAGAATTCACACCTCCTGCTTCTCCAAATGGTGGGTTAATTTATCTCAATGCACATACTTCTCCTTCTGCTAACCATGAAATCAACCTCAACTTTCCACCTCCACCTTCACCTGTTCTTGATAAAGAATTCACACCACCTGCTTCTCTAAATGGTGGGTTACTTGAACTCAATGCTCCTCCTTCTCCTTTTTCTAACTATGTAATCAACCTCAACTTTCTACCTCCACCTTCCCGTGTTCTTGATCAAGAATTCACACCTCCTGCTTCTGTAAACGGTGGGTTACTTGATCTCAATGCTCCTCCTTCTCCTTATGCTAACCATGAAATCAACCTCAACTTTCCATTTCCACGTTCCCCTGTTCTTGATCAAGAATTCACACCTCCTGCTTCTCTAAATGGTGGGTTACTTGATCTCAATGCTCCTCCTTCTCTTTCTGCTAACCATAAAATCAACCTCAACTTTCCACCTCCACCTTCCCCTGTTCTTGATCAAGAATTCACACCTCTTGCTTATCTAAATGGTGGGTTACTTGAACTCAATGCTCCTCCTTCTCCTTCTGCTAACCATGAAATCAACCTCAACTTTCCACCTCCACCTTCCCCTGTTCTTGATCAAGAATTCACTCCTCTTGCTTCTCTAAATGGTGGGTTACTTGATCTCAATGCTCCTACTTCTCCTTCTGCAAACCATGAAATCAACCTCAACTTTCCACCTCCACCTTCCCTTGTTCTTGATCAAGAATTCACACCTCATGCTTCTCCAAATAGTGGGTTACTTGATCTCAATGCTCCTTCTTCTCCTTCTGCAAACCATGAAATCAACCTCAACTTTCAACCTCCACCTTCCCCTGTTCTTGATCAAGAATTCACACCTCCTGCTTCTCTAAATGGTGGGTTACTTGAACTCAATGCTCCTCCTTCTCCTTCTGCTAACCATGAAATCAACCTCAACTTTCCACCTCCACCTTCACCTGTTCTTGATCAAGAATTCACACCACCTGCTTCTCTAAATGGTGGGTTACTTGAACTCAATGCTCCTCCTTCTCCTTTTGCTAACCATGTAATCAACCTCAACTTACTACCTCCACCTTCCCCTGTTCTTGATCAAGAATTCACACCTCCTGCTTCTGTAAATGGTGGGTTACTTGATCTCAATGCTCCTCCTTCTCCTTCTGCTAACCATGAAATCAACCTCAACTTTCCATTTCCACGTTCCCCTGTTCTTGATCAAGAATTCACACCTCCTGCTTCTCTAAATGGTGGGTTACTTGATCTCAATGCTCCTCCTTCTCTTTCTGCTAACCATAAAATCAACCTCAACTTTCCACCTCCACCTTCCCCTGTCCTTGATCAAGAATTCACACCTCTTGCTTCTCTAAATGGTGGGTTACTTGAACTCAATGCTCCTCCTTCTCCTTCTGCTAACCATGAAATCAACCTCAACTTTCCACCTCCACCTTCCCCTGTTCTTGATCAAGAATTCACTCCTCTTGCTTCTCTAAATGGTGGGTTACTTGATCTCAATGCTCCTCCTTCTCCTTCTGCAAACCATGAAATCAACCTCAACTTTCCACCTCCACCTTCCCTTGTTCTTGATCAAGAATTCACACCTCATGCTTCTCCAAATAGTGGGTTACTTGATCTCAATGCTCATTCTTCTCCTTCTGCTAACCATGAAATCAACCTCATCTTTCCACCTCCACCTTCCCCTGTTCTTGATCAAGAATTCACACCTCCTGCTTCTCTAAATGGTGGGTTACTTGAACTCAATGCTCCTCCTTCTCCTTCTGCTAACCATGACATCAACCTCAACTTTCCATCTCCACCTTCCCCTGTTCTTGATCAAGAATTCACACCTCCTGCTTCTCTAAATGGTGGGTTACTTGATCTCAATGCTCCTCCTTCTCCTTCTGCTAACCATGAAATCAACCTAAACTTTCCACCTCCACCTTCCCCCGTTCTTGATCAAGAATTCACACCTCCTGCTTCTCTAAATGGTGGGTTACTTGATCTCAATGCTCCTCCTTCTCCTTCAGCTAACCATGAAATCAACCTCAACTTTCCACCTCCACCCTCCCCAGTTCTTGATCAAGAATTCACACCTCCTGCTTCTCTAAATGGTGGGTTACTTGATATCAATGCTCCTCCTTCTCCTTCTGGTAACCATATAATTAACCTCAACTTTCCAACTCCACCTTACCCTATTCTTGATAAAGAATTCACACCTCCTGCTTCTCCAAATGGTGGGTTAATTTATCTCAATGCACATACTTCTCCTTCTGCTAACCATGAAATCAACCTCAACTTTCCACCTCCACCTTCACCTGTTCTTGATAAAGAATTCACACCACCTGCTTCTCTAAATGGTGGGTTACTTGAACTCAATGCTCCTCCTTCTCCTTTTTCTAACTATGTAATCAACCTCAACTTTCTACCTCCACCTTCCCGTGTTCTTGATCAAGAATTCACACCTCCTGCTTCTGTAAACGGTGGGTTACTTGATCTCAATGCTCCTCCTTCTCCTTATGCTAACCATGAAATCAACCTCAACTTTCCATTTCCACGTTCCCCTGTTCTTGATCAAGAATTCACACCTCCTGCTTCTCTAAATGGTGGGTTACTTGATCTCAATGCTCCTCCTTCTCTTTCTGCTAACCATAAAATCAACCTCAACTTTCCACCTCCACCTTCCCCTGTTCTTGATCAAGAATTCACACCTCTTGCTTATCTAAATGGTGGGTTACTTGAACTCAATGCTCCTCCTTCTCCTTCTGCTAACCATGAAATCAACTTCAACTTTCCACCTCCACCTTCCCCTGTTCTTGATCAAGAATTCACTCCTCTTGCTTCTCTAAATGGTGGGTTACTTGATCTCAATGCTCCTACTTCTCCTTCTGCAAACCATGAAATCAACCTCAACTTTCCACCTCCACCTTCCCTTGTTCTTGATCAAGAATTCACACCTCATGCTTCTCCAAATAGTGGGTTACTTGATCTCAATGCTCCTTCTTCTCCTTCTGCAAACCATGAAATCAACCTCAACTTTCAACCTCCACCTTCCCCTGTTCTTGATCAAGAATTCACACCTCCTGCTTCTCTAAATGGTGGGTTACTTGAACTCAATGCTCCTCCTTCTCCTTCTGCTAACCATGAAATCAACCTCAACTTTCCACCTCCACCTTCACCTGTTCTTGATCAAGAATTCACACCACCTGCTTCTCTAAATGGTGGGTTACTTGAACTCAATGCTCCTCCTTCTCCTTTTGCTAACCATGTAATCAACCTCAACTTACTACCTCCACCTTCCCCTGTTCTTGATCAAGAATTCACACCTCCTGCTTCTGTAAATGGTGGGTTA
This sequence comes from Lathyrus tuberosus, assembly GCA_022829125.1. Lineage (NCBI taxonomy): Eukaryota > Viridiplantae > Streptophyta > Magnoliopsida > Fabales > Fabaceae > Lathyrus > Lathyrus tuberosus. The sequence goes on along the minus strand of JALAZF010000315.1, from coordinate 4,905,062 downwards.
CTTGATCTCAATGCTCCTCCTTCTCCTTCTGCTAACCATGAAATCAACCTCAACTTTCCATTTCCACGTTCCCCTGTTCTTGATCAAGAATTCACACCTCCTGCTTCTCTAAATGGTGGGTTACTTGATCTCAATGCTCCTCCTTCTCTTTCTGCTAACCATAAAATCAACCTCAACTTTCCACCTCCACCTTCCCCTGTCCTTGATCAAGAATTCACACCTCTTGCTTCTCTAAATGGTGGGTTACTTGAACTCAATGCTCCTCCTTCTCCTTCTGCTAACCATGAAATCAACCTCAACTTTCCACCTCCACCTTCCCCTGTTCTTGATCAAGAATTCACTCCTCTTGCTTCTCTAAATGGTGGGTTACTTGATCTCAATGCTCCTCCTTCTCCTTCTGCAAACCATGAAATCAACCTCAACTTTCCACCTCCACCTTCCCTTGTTCTTGATCAAGAATTCACACCTCATGCTTCTCCAAATAGTGGGTTACTTGATCTCAATGCTCATTCTTCTCCATCTGCTAACCATGAAATCAACCTCAACTTTCCACCTCCACCTTCCCCTGTTCTTGATCAAGAATTCACACCTCCTGCTTCTCTAAATGGTGGGTTACTTGAACTCAATGCTCCTCCTTCTCCTTCTGCTAACCATGAAATCAACCTCAACTTTCCATCTCCACCTTCCCCTGTTCTTGATCAAGAATTCACACCTCCTGCTTCTCTAAATGGTGGGTTACTTGATCTCAATGCTCCTCCTTCTCCTTCTGCTAACCATGAAATCAACCTAAACTTTCCACCTCCACCTTCCCCCGTTCTTGATCAAGAATTCACACCTCCTGCTTCTCTAAATGGTGGGTTACTTGATCTCAATGCTCCTCCTTCTCCTTCAGCTAACCATGAAATCAACCTCAACTTTCCACCTCCACCCTCCCCAGTTCTTGATCAAGAATTCACACCTCCTGCTTCTCTAAATGGTGGGTTACTTGATATCAATGCTCCTCCTTCTCCTTCTGGTAACCATATAATTAACCTCAACTTTCCAACTCCACCTTACCCTATTCTTGATAAAGAATTCACACCTCCTGCTTCTCCAAATGGTGGGTTAATTTATCTCAATGCACATACTTCTCCTTCTGCTAACCATGAAATCAACCTCAACTTTCCACCTCCACCTTCACCTGTTCTTGATAAAGAATTCACACCACCTGCTTCTCTAAATGGTGGGTTACTTGAACTCAATGCTCCTCCTTCTCCTTTTTCTAACTATGTAATCAACCTCAACTTTCTACCTCCACCTTCCCGTGTTCTTGATCAAGAATTCACACCTCCTGCTTCTGTAAACGGTGGGTTACTTGATCTCAATGCTCCTCCTTCTCCTTATGCTAACCATGAAATCAACCTCAACTTTCCATTTCCACGTTCCCCTGTTCTTGATCAAGAATTCACACCTCCTGCTTCTCTAAATGGTGGGTTACTTGATCTCAATGCTCCTCCTTCTCTTTCTGCTAACCATAAAATCAACCTCAACTTTCCACCTCCACCTTCCCCTGTTCTTGATCAAGAATTCACACCTCTTGCTTATCTAAATGGTGGGTTACTTGAACTCAATGCTCCTCCTTCTCCTTCTGCTAACCATGAAATCAACCTCAACTTTCCACCTCCACCTTCCCCTGTTCTTGATCAAGAATTCACTCCTCTTGCTTCTCTAAATGGTGGGTTACTTGATCTCAATGCTCCTACTTCTCCTTCTGCAAACCACGAAATCAACCTCAACTTTCCACCTCCACCTTCCCTTGTTCTTGATCAAGAATTCACACCTCATGCTTCTCCAAATAGTGGGTTACTTGATCTCAATGCTCCTTCTTCTCCTTCTGCAAACCATGAAATCAACCTCAACTTTCAACCTCCACCTTCCCCTGTTCTTGATCAAGAATTCACACCTCCTGCTTCTCTAAATGGTGGGTTACTTGAACTCAATGCTCCTCCTTCTCCTTCTGCTAACCATGAAATCAACCTCAACTTTCCATCTCCACCTTCCCCTGTTCTTGATCAAGAATTCACACCTCCTGCTTCTCTAAATGGTGGGTTACTTGATCTCAATGCTCCTCCTTCTCCTTCTGCTAACCATGAAATCAACCTAAACTTTCCACCTCCACCTTCCCCCGTTCTTGATCAAGAATTCACACCTCCTGCTTCTCTAAATGGTGGGTTACTTGATCTCAATGCTCCTCCTTCTCCTTCTGCTAACCATGAAATCAACCTCAACTTTCCACCTCCACCTTCCCCAGTTCTTGATCAAGAATTCACACCTCCTGCTTCTCTAAATGGTGGGTTACTTGATATCAATGCTCCTCCTTCTCCTTCTACTAACCATGAAATTAACCTCAACTTTCCACCTCCACCTTACCCTGTTCTTGATCAAGAATTCACACCTCCTGCTTCTCCAAATGGTGGGTTACTTTATCTCAATTCAGATACTTCTCCTTCTGCTAACCATGAAATCAACCTCAACTTTCCACCTCCACCTTCCCCTGTTCTTGATCAAGAATTCACACCACCTGCTTCTCTAAATGGTGGGTTACTTGAACTTAATGCTCCTCCTTCTCCTTTTGCTAACCATGTAATCAACCTCAACTTTCTACCTTCACCTTCCCCTGTTCTTGATCAAGAATTCACACCTCCTGCTTCTGTAAATGGTGGGTTACTTGATCTCATTGCACCTCCTTCTCCTTCTACTAATCATGAAATCAACCTCAACTTTCCATTTCCACGTTCCCCTGTTCTTGATCAAGAATTCACACCTACTGCTTCTCTAAATGGTGGGTTACTTGATCTCAATGCTCCTCCTTCTGCTTCTGCTAACCATAAAATCAACCTCAACTTTCAACCTCCACCTTCCCCTGCTCTTGATCAAGAATTCACACCTCCTGCTTCTCTAAATGGTGGGTTACTTAAACTCAATGTTCCTCCTTCTCCTTCTGCTAACCGTGAAATCAACCTCAACTTTCCACCTCCACCTTCCCCTGTTCTTGATCAAGAATTCACACCTCCTTCTTCTCTAAATGGTGGGTTACTTGATCTCAATGCTCCTCCTTCTCCTTCTGCTAACCATGAAATCAACCTAAACTTTCCACCTCCACCTTCCCCCATTCTTGATCAAGAATTCACACCTCATGCTTCTCCAAATAGTGGGTTACTTGATCTCAATGCTCATTCTTCTCCTTCTGCTAACCATGAAATCAACCTCAACTTTCCACCTCCACCTTCCCCTGTTCTTGATCAAGAATTCACACCTCCTGCTTCTCTAAATGGTGGGTTACTTGAACTCAATGCTCCTCCTTCTCCTTCTGCTAACCATGAAATCAACCTCAACTTTCCATCTCCACCTTCCCCTGTTCTTGATCAAGAATTCACACCTCCTGCTTCTCTAAATGGTGGGTTACTTGATCTCAATGGTCCTCCTTCTCCTTCTGCTTACCATGAAATCAACCTAAACTTTCCACCTCCACCTTCCCCCCGTTCTTGATCAAGAATTCACACCTCCTGCTTCTCAAAATGGTGGGTTACTTGATCTCAATGCTCCTCCTTCTCCTTCAGCTAACCATGAAATCTACCTCAACTTTCCACCTCCACCCTCCCCAGTTCTTGATCAAGAATTCACACCTCCTGCTTCTCTAAATGGTGGGTTACTTGATATCAATGCTCCTCCTTCTCCTTCTGCTAACCATATAATTAACCTCAACTTTCCACCTCCACCTTACCCTATTCTTGATAAAGAATTCACACCTCCTGCTTCTCCAAATGGTGGGTTAATTTATCTCAATGCACATACTTCTCCTTCTGCTAACCATGAAATCAACCTCAACTTTCCACCTCCACCTTCACCTGTTCTTGATCAAGAATTCACACCACCTGCTTCTCTAAATGGTGGGTTACTTGAACTCAATGCTCCTCCTTCTCCTTTTGCTAACCATGTAATCAACCTCAACTTTCTACCTCCACCTTCCCCTGTTCTTGATCAAGAATTCACACCTCCTGCTTCTGTAAATGGTGGGTTACTTGATCTCAATGCTCCTACTTCTCCTTCTGCAAACCATGATATCAACCTCAACTTTCCATTTCCACGTTCCCCTGTTCTTGATCAAGAATTCACACCTCCTGCTTCTCTAAATGGTGGGTTACTTGATCTCAATGCTCCTCCTTCTCTTTCTGCTAACCATAAAATCAACCTCAACTTTCCACATCCACCTTCCCCTGTTCTTGATCAAGAATTCACACCTCTTGCTTATCTAAATGGTGGGTTACTTGAACTCAATGCTCCTCCTTCTCCTTCTGCTAACCATGAAATCAACCTCAACTTTCCACCTCCACCTTCCCCTGTTCTTGATCAAGAATTCACTCCTCTTGCTTCTCTAAATGGTGGGTTACTTGATCTCAATGCTCCTACTTCTCCTTCTGCAAACCATGAAATCAACCTCAACTTTCCACCTCCACCTTCCCTTGTTCTTGATCAAGAATTCACACCTCATGCTTCTCCAAATAGTGGGTTACTTGATCTCAATGCTCCTTCTTCTCCTTCTGCTAACCATGAAATCAACCTCAACTTTCCACCTCCACCTTCCCCTGTTCTTGATCAAGAATTCACACCTCCTGCTTCTCTAAATGGTGGGTTACTTGAACTCAATGCTCCTCCTTCTCCTTCTGCTAACCATGAAATCAACCTCAACTTTCCATCTCCACCTTCCCCTGTTCTTGATCGAGACTTCACACCTCCTGCTTCTCTAAATGGTGGGTTACTTGAACTCAATGCTCCTCCTTCTCCTTCTGCTAACCATGAAATCAACCTCAACTTTCCACCTCCACCTTCCCCCGTTCTTGATCAAGAATTCACACCTCCTGCTTCTCAAAATGGTGGGTTACTTGATCTCAATGCTCCTCCTTCTCCTTCAGCTAACCATGAAATCTACCTCAACTTTCCACCTCCACCCTCCCCAGTTCTTGATCAAGAATTCACACCTCCTGCTTCTCTAAATGGTGGGTTACTTGATATCAATGCTCCTCCTTCTCCTTCTGCTAACCATATAATTAACCTCAACTTTCCACCTCCACCTTACCCTATTCTTGATAAAGAATTCACACCTCCTGCTTCTCCAAATGGTGGGTTAATTTATCTCAATGCACATACTTCTCCTTCTGCTAACCATGAAATCAACCTCAACTTTCCACCTCCACCTTCACCTGTTCTTGATCAAGAATTCACACCACCTGCTTCTCTAAATGGTGGGTTACTTGAACTCAATGCTCCTCCTTCTCCTTTTGCTAACCATGTAATCAACCTCAACTTTCTACCTCCACCTTCCCCTGTTCTTGATCAAGAATTCACACCTCCTGCTTCTGTAAATGGTGGGTTACTTGATCTCAATGCTCCTACTTCTCCTTCTGCAAACCATGAAATCAACCTCAACTTTCCATTTCCACGTTCCCCTGTTCTTGATCAAGAATTCACACCTCCTGCTTCTCTAAATGGTGGGTTACTTGATCTCAATGCTCCTCCTTCTCTTTCTGCTAACCATAAAATCAACCTCAACTTTCCACATCCACCTTCCCCTGTTCTTGATCAAGAATTCACACCTCTTGCTTATCTAAATGGTGGGTTACTTGAACTCAATGCTCCTCCTTCTCCTTCTGCTAACCATGAAATCAACCTCAACTTTCCACCTCCACCTTCCCCTGTTCTTGATCAAGAATTCACTCCTCTTGCTTCTCTAAATGGTGGGTTACTTGATCTCAATGCTCCTACTTCTCCTTCTGCAAACCATGAAATCAACCTCAACTTTCCACCTCCACCTTCCCTTGTTCTTGATCAAGAATTCACACCTCATGCTTCTCCAAATAGTGGGTTACTTGATCTCAATGCTCCTTCTTCTCCTTCTGCTAACCATGAAATCAACCTCAACTTTCCACCTCCACCTTCCCCTGTTCTTGATCAAGAATTCACACCTCCTGCTTCTCTAAATGGTGGGTTACTTGAACTCAATGCTCCTCCTTCTCCTTCTGCTAACCATGAAATCAACCTCAACTTTCCATCTCCACCTTCCCCTGTTCTTGATCGAGACTTCACACCTCCTGCTTCTCTAAATGGTGGGTTACTTGATCTCAATGCTCCTCCTTCTCCTTCTGCTAACCATGAAATCAACCTAAACTTTCCACCTCCACCTTCCCCCGTTCTTGATCAAGAATTCACACCTCCTGCTTCTCTAAATGGTGGGTTACTTGATCTCAATGCTCCTCCTTCTCCTTCTGCTAACCATGAAATCAACCTCAACTTTCCACCTCCACCTTCCCCAGTTCTTGATCAAGAATTCACACCTCCTGCTTCTCTAAATGGTGGGTTACTTGATATCAATGCTCCTCCTTCTCCTTCTACTAACCATGAAATTAACCTCAACTTTCCACCTCCACCTTACCCTGTTCTTGATCAAGAATTCACACATCCTACTTCTCCAAATGGTGGGTTACTTTATCTCAATTCACATACTTCTCCTTCTGCTAACCATGAAATCAACCTCAACTTTCCACCTCCACCTTCCCCTGTTCTTGATCAAGAATTCACACCACCTGCTTCTCTAAATGGTGGGTTACTTGAACTTAATGCTCCTCCTTCTCCTTTTGCTAACCATGTAATCAACCTCAACTTTCTACCTCCACCTTCCCCTGTTCTTGATCAAGAATTCACACCTCCTGCTTCTGTAAATGGTGGGTTACTTGATCTCATTGCAAACCCTTCTCCTTCTGCTAATCATGAAATCAACCTCAACTTTCCATTTCCACGTTCCCCTGTTCTTGATCAAGAATTCACACCTCCTGCTTCTCTAAATGGTGGGTTACTTGATCTCAATGCTCCTCCTTCTGCTTCTGCTAACCATAAAATCAACCTCAACTTTCAACCTCCACCTTCCCCTGCTCTTGATCAAGAATTCACACCTCCTGCTTCTCTAAATGGTGGGTTACTTAAACTCAATGTTCCTCCTTCTCCTTCTGCTAACCGTGAAATCAACCTCAACTTTCCACCTGCACCTTCCCCTGTTCTTGATCAAGAATTCACACCTCCTTCTTCTCTAAATGGTGGGTTACTTGATCTCAATGCTCCTCCTTCTCCTTCTGCTAACCATGAAATCAACCTAAACTTTCCACCTCCACCTTCCCCCGTTCTTGATCAAGAATTCACACCTCCTGCTTCTCTAAATGGTGGGTTACTTGATCTCCATGCTCCTCCTTCTTCTTCTGCTAACCATGAAATCAACCTCAACATTCCACCTCCACCTTCCCCTGTTCTTGATCAAGAATTCACACCTCCTGCTTCTCTAAATGGTGGGATACTTGATATCAATGCCCCTCCTTCTCCTTCTGTCAACCATGAAATTAACCTCAACTTTCCACCTCCACCTTACCCTGTTCTTGATCAAGAATTCACACCTCCTGCTTCTCCAAATGGTGGGTTACTTTATCTCAATGCACATACTTCTCCTTCTGCTAACCATGAAATCAACCTCAACATTCCACCTCCACCTTCCCCTGTTCTTGATCAAGAATTCACACCCCCTGCTTCTCTAAATGGTGGGTTACTTGAACTCAATGCTCCTCCTTCTCCTTTTGCTAACCATGTAATCAACCTCAACTTTCTACCCCCAACTTCCCCTGTTCTTGATCAAGAATTCACACCTCCTGCTTCTGTAAATGGTGGGTTACTTGATCTCAATGCTCCTCCTTCTCCTTCTGCTAACCATGAAATCAACCTCTACTTTCCATTTCCATGTTCCCCTGTTCTTGATCAAGAATTCACACCTCCTGCTTCTCTAAATGGTGGGTTACTTGATCTCAATGCTCCTCCTTCTCCTTCTGCTAACCATAAAATCAACCTCAACTTTCCACCTCCACCTTCCCCTGCTCTTGATCAAGAATTCACACCTCCTACTTCTCTAAATGGTGGGTTACTTGAACTCAATGCTCCTCCTTCTCCTTCTGCTAAACGTGAAATCAACCTCAACTTTCCACCTCCACCTTCCCCTGTTCTTGATCAAGAATTCACACCTCCTGCTTCTCTAAATGGTGGGTTACTTGATCTCAATGCTCATCCTTCTCCTTCTGCTAACCACGAAATCAACCTCAACTTTCCACCTCTACCTTCCCCTGTTCTTGATCAAGAATTCACACCTCCTGCTTCTCTAAATGGTGGGTTACTTGAACTCAATGCTCCTCCTTCTCCTTCTGCTAACCATGAAATCAACCTCAACTTTCCACCTCCACCTTCCCGTGTTCTTGATCAAGAATTCACACCTCTTGCTCCTCTAAATGGTGGGTTACTTGAACTCAATGCTCCTCCTTCTCCATCTGCTAACCATGAAATCAACCTCAACTTTCCACCTCCACCTTCCCCTATTATTGATCAAGAATTCACACCTCTTGCTTCTCTAAATGGTGGGTTACTTGATCTCAATGCTCCTCCTTCTCCTTCTGCTAACCATGAAATAAACCTCAACTTTCCACCTCCACCTTCCCCTATTCTTGATCAAGAATTCACACCTCATGCTTCTCCAAATAGTGGGTTACTTCATCTCAATGCTCCTTCTTCTCCTTCTGCTACCCATGAAATCAACCTCAACTTTCCACCTCCACCTTCCCCTGTTCTTGATCAAGAATTCACACCTCCTGCTTCTCTAAATGGTGGGTTACTTGAACTCAATGCTCCTCCTTCTCCTTCTGCTAACCATGAAATCAACCTCAACTTTCCGTCTCCACCTTCCCCTGTTCTTGATCTAGAATTCACACCTCCTGCTTCTCTAAATGGTGGGTTACTTGATCTCAATGCTCCTCCTTCTCCTTCTGCTAACCATGAAATCAGCCTAAACTTTCCACCTCCACCTTCCCCCGTTCTTGATCAAGAATTCACACCTCCTGCTTCTCTAAATGGTGGGTTACTTGATCTCAATGCTCCTCCTTCTCCTTCTGGTAAACATGAAATCAACCTCAACTTTCCACCTCCACCTACCCCTGTTCTTGATCAATAATTCACACCTCCTGCTTCTCTAAATGGTGGGTTACTTGATGTCAATGCTCCTCCTTCTCCTTCTGCTAACCATGAAATTAACCTCAACTTTCCACCTCCACCTTACCTTGTTCTTGATCAAGAATTCACACCTCCTGCTTCTCCAAATGGTGGGTTACTTTATCTCAATGCATATACTTCTCCTTCTGCTAACCATGAAATCAACCTCTACTTTCCCCCTCCACCTTCCCCTGTTCTTGATCAAGAATTCACACCACCTGCTTCTCTAAATGGTGGGTTACTTGAACTCAATGCTCCTCCTTCTCCTTTTGTTAACCATGTAATCAACCTCCACCTTCCCCTGTTCTTGATCAAGAATTCACACCTCCTGCTTCTGTAAATTGTGGGTTACTTGATCTCAATGCTCCTCCTTCTCCTTCTGCTAACCATGAAATCAACCTCAACTTTCCATTTCCACGTTCCCCTCTTCTTGATCAAGAATTCACACCTCCTGCTTCTCTAAATGGTGGGTTACTTGATCTCAATGCTCCTCCTTCTCCTTCTGCTAACCATAAAATCAACCTCAACTTTCCACCTCCACCTTCCCCTGCTCTTGATCAAGAGATCACACCTCCTGCTTCTCTAAATGGTGGGTTACTTGAATCAATGCTCCTCCTTCTCCTTCTGCTAACCATGAAATCAACCTCAACTTTCCACCTCCACCTTCCCCTGTTCTTGATCAAGAATTTACACCTCCTACTTCTCTAAATGCTGGGTTACTTGATATCAATGCTCCTCCTTCTCCTTCTGCTAACCATGAAATTAACCTCAACTTTCCACCTCCACCTTACCCTGTTCTTGATCAAGAATTCACACCTCCTGCTTCTCCAAATGGTGGGTTACTTTATCTCAATGCACATACTTCTCCTTCTGCTAACCATGAAATCAACCTCAACATTCCACCTCCACCTTCCCCTGTTCTTGATCAAGAATTCACACCCCCTGCTTCTCTAAATGGTGGGTTACTTGAACTCAATGCTCCTCCTTCTCCTTTTGCTAACCATGTAATCAACCTCAACTTTCTACCCCCAACTTCCCCTGTTCTTGATCAAGAATTCACACCTCCTGCTTCTGTAAATGGTGGGTTACTTGATCTCAATGCTCCTCCATCTCCTTCTGCTAACCATGAAATCAACCTCTACTTTCTATTTCCATGTTCCCCTGTTCTTGATCAAGAATTCACACCTCCTACTTCTCTAAATGGTGGGTTACTTGATCTCAATGCTCCTCCTTCTCCTTCTGCTAACCATAAAATCAACCTCAAATTTCCACCTCCACCTTCCCCTGCTCTTGATCAAGAATTCACACCTCCTGCTTCTCTAAATGGTGGGTTACTTGAACTCAATGCTCCTCCTTCTCCTTCTGCTAACCGTGAAATCAACCTCAACTTTCCACCTCCACCTTCCCCAGTTCTTGATCAAGAATTCACACCTCCTGCTTCTATAAATGGTGGGTTACTTGATATCAATGCTCCTCCTTCTCCTTCTGCTAACCATGAAATTAACCTCAACTTTCCACCTCCACCTTACCCTGTTCTTGATCAAGAATTCACACCTCCTGCTTCTCCAAATGGTGGGTTACTTTATCTCAATGCACATACTTCTCCTTCTTCTAACCATGAAATCAACCTCAACTTTCCCCCTCCACCTTCCCCTGTTCTTGATCAAGAATTCACACCACCTGCTTCTCTAAATGGTGGGTTACTTGAACTCAATGCTCCTCTTTCTCCTTTTGTTAACCATGTAATCAACCTCAACTTTCTACCTCCACCTTCCCCTGTTCTTGATCAAGAATTCACACCTCCTGCTTCTGTAAATGGTGGGTTACTTGATCTCAATGCTCCTCCTTCTCCTTCTGCTAACCATGAAATCAACCTCAACTTTCCATTTCCATGTTCCCCTGTTCTTGATCAAGAATTCACACCTCCTGCTTCCCTAAATGGTGGGTTACTTGATCTTAATGCTCCTCCTTCTCCTTCTGCTAACCATAAAATCAACCTCAACTTTCCACCTACACCTTCCCCTGCTCTTGATCAAGAATTCACACCTCCTGCTTCTCTAAATGGTGGGTTACTTAAATCAATGCTCCTCCTTCTCGTTCTGCTAACCATAAAATCAACCTCAACTTTCCACCTCCACCTTCCCCTGCTCTTGATCATGAATTCACACCTCCTGCTTCTCTAAATGGTGGGTTACTTGAACTCAATGCTCCTCCTTCTCCTTCTGCTAACCGTAAAATCAACCTCTACTTTCCACCTCCACCTTCCCCTGTTCTTGATCAAGAATTTACACCTCCTGCTTCTCTAAATGGTGGGTTACTTGATCTCAATGCTCATCCTTCTCCTTCTGCTAACCATGAAATCAACCTCAACTTTCCACCTCTACCTTCCCCTGTTCTTGATCAAGAATTCACACCTCCTGCTTCTCTAAATGGTGGGTTACTTGAACTCAATGCTCCTCCTTCTCCTTCTGCTAACCATGAAATCAACCTCAACTTTCCACCTCCACCTTCCCGTGTTCTTGATCATGAATTCACACCTCTTGCTCCTCTAAATGGTGGGTTACTTGAACTCAATGCTCCTCCTTCTCCATCTGCTAACCATGAAATCAACCTCAACTTTCCACCTCCACCTTCCCCTATTCTTGATCAAGAATTCACACCTCTTGCTTCTCTAAATGGTGGGCTACTTGATCTCAATGCTCCTCCTTCTCCTTCTGCTAACCATGAAATCAACCTCAACTTTCCACCTCCACCTTCCCCTATTCTCGATCAAGAATTCACACCTCATGCTTCTCCAAATAGTGGGTTACTTGATCTCAATGCTCCTTCTTCTCCTTCTGCTACGCATGAAATCAACCTCAACTTTCCACCTCCACCTTCCCCTGTTCTTGATCAAGAATTCACACCTCCTGCTTCTCTAAATGGTGGGTTATTTGAACTCAATGCTCCTCCTTCTCCTTCTGCTAACCATGAAATCAACCTCAACTTTCCACCTCCACCTTCCCCTGTTCTTGATCAAGAATTCACACCTCCTGCTTCTCCAAATGGTGGGTTACTTGATCTCAATGCTCCTTCTTCTCCTTCTGCTACCCATGAAATCAACCTCAACTTTCCACCTCCACCTTCCCCTGTTCTTGATCAAGAATTCACACCTCCTGCTTCTCTAAATGGTGGGTTACTTGAACTCAATGCTCCTCCTTCTCCTTCTGCTAACCATGAAATCAACTTCAACTTTCCACCTCCACCTTCCCCTGTTCTTGATCAAGAATTCACACCTCCTGCTTCTCCAAATGGTGGGTTACTTGATCTCAATGCTCCTTCTTCTTCTTCTGCTACCCATGAAATCAACCTCAACTTTCCACCTCCACCTTCCCCTGTTCTTGATCAAGAATTCACACCTCCTGCTTCTCTAAATGGTGGGTTACTTGAACTCAATGCTCCTCCTTCTCCTTCTGCTAACCATGAAATCAACCTCAACTTTCCATCTCCACCTTCCCCTGTTCTTGATCTAGAATTCACACCTCCTGCATCTCTAAATGGTGGGTTACTTGATCTCAATGCTCCTCCTTCTCCTTCTGCTAACCATGAAATTAACCTCAACTTTCCACCTCCACCTTACCCTGTTCTTGATCAAGAATTCACACTTCCTGCTTCTCCAAATGGTGGGTTACTTTATCTCAATGCATATACTTCTACTTCTGCTAACCATAAAATCAACCTCAACTTTCCCCCTCCACCTTCCCCTGTTCTTGATCAAGAATTCACACCACCTGCTTCTCTAAATGGTGGGTTACTTGAACTCAATGCTATTCCTTCTCCTTTTGTTAACCATGTAATCAACCTCAACTTTCTACCTCCACCTTCCCCTGTTCTTGATCAAGAATTCACACCTCCTGCTTCTGTAAATTGTGGGTTACTTGATCTCAATGCTCCTCCTTCTCCTTCTGCTAACCATGAAATCAACCTCTACTTTCCATTTCCATGTTCCCCTGTTCTTGATCAAGAATTCACACCTCTTGCTTCTCTAAATGGTGGGTTACTTGATCTCAATGCTCTTCCTTCTCCTTCTGCTAACCATAAAATCAACCTCAACTTTCCACCTCCACCTTCCCCTGCTCTTGATAAAGAATTCACACCTCCTGCTTCTCTAAATGGTGGGTTACTTGAACTCAATGATCCTCCTTCTCCTTCTGCTAACCGTGAAATCAACCTCAACTTTCCACCTCCACCTTCCCCTGTTCTTGATCAAGAATTCACACCTCCTGCTTCTCTAAATGGTGGGTTACTTGATCTCAATGCTCATCCTTCTCCTTCTGCTAACCATGAAATCAACCTCAACTTTCCACCTCTACCTTCCCCTGTTCTTGATCAAGAATTCACACCTCCTGCTTCTCTAAATGGTGGGTTACTTGAACTCAATGCTCCTCCTTCTCCTTCTGCTAACCATGAAATCAACCTCAACTTTCCACCTCCACCTTCCCGTGTTCTTGATCATGAATTCACACCTCTTGCTCCTCTAAATGGTGGGTTACTTGAACTCAATGCTCCTCCTTCTCCATCTGCTAACCATGAAATCAACCTCAACTTTCCACCTCCACCTTCCCTTATTCTTGATCAAGAATTCACACCTCTTGCTTCTCTAAATGGTGGGCTACTTGATCTCAATGCTCCTCCTTCTCCTTCTGCTAACCATGAAATCAACCTCAACTTTCCACCTCCACCTTCCCCTGTTCTTGATCAAGAATTCACACCTCATGCTTCTCCAAATAGTGGGTTACTTGATCTCAATGCTCCTTCTTCTCCTTCTGCTACCCATGAAATCAACCTCAACTTTCCACCTCCACCTTCCTCTGTTCTTGATCAAGAATTCACACCTCCTGCTTCTCTAAATGGTGGGTTATTTGAACTCAATGCTCCTCCTTCTCCTTCTGCTAACCATGAAATCAACCTCAACTTTCCACCTCCACCTTCCCCTGTTCTTGATCAAGAATTCACACCTCCTGCTTCTCCAAATGGTGGGTTACTTGATCTCAATGCTCCTTCTTCTCCTTCTGCTACCCATGAAATCAACCTCAACTTTCCACCTCCACCTTCCCCTGTTCTTGATCAAGAATTCACACCTCCTGCTTCTCTAAATGGCTGGTTACTTGAACTCAATGCTCCTCCTTCTCCTTCTGCTAACCATGAAATCAACCTCAACTTTCCATCTCCACCTTCCCCTGTTCTTGATCTAGAATTCACACCTCCTGCTTCTCTAAATGGTGGGTTACTTGATCTCAATGCTCCTCCTTCTCCTTCTGTTAACCATGAAATCAACCTAAACTTTCCACCTCCACCTTCCCCCGTTCTTGATCAAGAATTCACACCTCCTGCTTCTCTAAATGGTGTGTTACTTGATCTCAATACTCCTCCTTCTCCTTCTGCTAACCATGAAATCAACCTCAACTTTCCACCTCCACCTACCCCTGTTCTTGATCAAGAATTCACACCTCCTGCTTCTCTAAATGGTGGGTTACTTGATATCAATGCTCCTCCTTCTCCTTCTGCTAACCATGAAATTAACCTCAACTTTCCACCTCCACCTTACCCTGTTCTTGATCAAGAATTCACACTTCCTGCTTCTCCAAATGGTGGGTTACTTTATCTCGATGCATATACTTCTCCTTCTGCTAACCATGAAATCAACCTCAACTTTCCCCCTCCACCTTCCCCTGTTCTTGATCAAGAATTCACACCACCTGCTTCTCTAAATGGTGGGTTACTTGAACTCAATGCTCCTCCTTCTCCTTTTGTTAACCATGTAATCAACCTCAACTTTCTACCTCCACCTTCCCCTGTTCTTGATCAAGAATTCACACCTCCTGCTTCTGTAAATGGTGGGTTACTTGATCTCAATGCTCCTCCTTCTCCTTCTGCTAACCATGAAATCAACCTCAACTTTCCATTTCCACGTTCCCCTATTCTTGATCAAGAATTCACACCTCCTGCTTCTCTAAATGGTGGGTTACTTGATCTCAATGCTCCTCCTTCTCCTTCTGCTAACCATGAAATTAACCTCAACTTTCCACCTCCACCTTACCCTGTTCTTGATCAAGAATTCACACCTCCTGCTTCTCCAAATGGTGGGTTACTTTATCTCAATGCACATACTTCTCCTTCTGCTAACCATGAAATCAACCTCAACGTTCCACCTCCACCTTCCCCTATTCTTGATCAAGAATTCACACCCCCTGCTTCTCTAAATGGTGGGTTACTTGAACTCAATGCTCCTCCTTCTCCTTTTGCTAACCATGTAATCAACCTCAACTTTCTACCCCCAACTTCCCCTGTTCTTGATCAAGAATTCACACCTCCTGCTTCTGTAAATGGTGGGTTACTTGATCTCAATGCTCCTCCTTCTCCTTCTGCTAACCATGAAATCAACCTCTACTTTCCATTTCCATGTTCCCCTGTTCTTGATCAAGAATTCACACCTCTTGCTTCTCTAAATGGTGGGTTACTTGATCTCAATGCTCTTCCTTCTCCTTCTGCTAACCATAAAATCAACCTCAACTTTCCACCTCCACCTTCCCCTGCTCTTGATAAAGAATTCACACCTCCTGCTTCTCTAAATGGTGGGTTACTTGAACTCAATGATCCTCCTTCTCCTTCTGCTAACCGTGAAATCAACCTCAACTTTCCACCTCCACCTTCCCCTGTTCTTGATCAAGAATTCACACCTCCTGCTTCTCTAAATGGTGGGTTACTTGATCTCAATGCTCATCCTTCTCCTTCTGCTAACCATGAAATCAACCTCAACTTTCCACCTCTACCTTCCCCTGTTCTTGATCAAGAATTCACACCTCCTGCTTCTCTAAATGGTGGGTTACTTGAACTCAATGCTCCTCCTTCTCCTTCTGCTAACCATGAAATCAACCTCAACTTTCCACCTCCACCTTCCCGTGTTCATGATCATGAATTCACACCTCTTGCTCCTCTAAATGGTGGGTTACTTGAACTCAATGCTCCTCCTTCTCCATCTGCTAACCATGAAATCAACCTCAACTTTCCACCTCCACCTTCCCTTATTCTTGATCAAGAATTCACACCTCTTGCTTCTCTAAATGGTGGGCTACTTGATCTCAATGCTCCTCCTTCTCCTTCTGCTAACCATGAAATCAACCTCAACTTTCCACCTCCACCTTCCCCTGTTCTTGATCAAGAATTCACACCTCATGCTTCTCCAAATAGTGGGTTACTTGATCTCAATGCTCCTTCTTCTCCTTCTGCTACCCATGAAATCAACCTCAACTTTCCACCTCCACCTTCCTCTGTTCTTGATCAAGAATTCACACCTCCTGCTTCTCTAAATGGTGGGTTATTTGAACTCAATGCTCCTCCTTCTCCTTCTGCAAACCATGAAATCAACCTCAACTTTCCACCTCCACCTTCCCCTGTTCTTGATCAAGAATTCACACCTCCTGCTTCTCCAAATGGTGGGTTACTTGATCTCAATGCTCCTTCTTCTCCTTCTGCTACCCATGAAATCAACCTCAACTTTCCACCTCCACCTTCCCCTGTTCTTGATCAAGAATTCACACCTCCTGCTTCTCTAAATGGTGGGTTACTTGAACTCAATGCTCCTCCTTCTCCTTCTGCTAACCATGAAATCAACCTCAACTTTCCATCTCCACCTTCCCCTGTTCTTGATCTAGAATTCACACCTCCTGCTTCTCTAAATGGTGGGTTACTTGATCTCAATGCTCCTCCTTCTCCTTCTGTTAACCATGAAATCAACCTAAACTTTCCACCTCCACCTTCCCCCGTTCTTGATCAAGAATTCACACCTTCTGCTTCTCTAAATGGTGGGTTACTTGATCTCAACGCTCCTCCTTCTCCTTCTGCTAACCATGAAATCAACCTCAACTTTCCACCTCCACCTACCCCTGTTCTTGATCAAGAATTCACACCTCCTGCTTCTCTAAATGGTGGGTTACTTGATATCAATGCTCCTCCTTCTCCTTCTGCTAACCATGAAATTAACCTCAACTTTACACCTCCACCTTACCCTGTTCTTGATCAAGAATTCACACTTCCTGCTTCTCCAAATGGTGGGTTACTTTATCTCGATGCATATACTTCTCCTTCTGCTAACCATGAAATCAACCTCAACTTTCCCCCTCCACCTTCCCCTGTTCTTGATCAAGAATTCACACCACCTGCTTCTCTAAATGGTGGGTTACTTGAACTCAATACTCCTCCTTCTCCTTTTGTTAACCATGTAATCAACCTCAACTTTCTACCTCCACCTTCCCCTGTTCTTGATCAAGAATTCACACCTCCTGCTTCTGTAAATGGTGGGTTACTTGATCTCAATGCTCCTCCTTCTCCTTCTGCTAACCATGAAATCAACCTCAACTTTCCATTTCCACGTTCCCCTGTTCTTGATCAAGAATTCACACCTCCTGCTTCTCTAAATGGTGGGTTACTTGATCTCAATGCTCCTCCTTCTCCTTCTGCTAACCATAAAATCAACCTCAACTTTCCACCTCCACCTTCCCCTGCTCTTGATCAAGAATTCACACCTCCTGCTTCTCTAAATGGTGGGTTACTTGAATCAATGCTCCTCCTTCTCCTTCTGCTAACCATGAAATCAACCTCAACTTTCCACCTCCAACTTCCCCTGTTCTTGATCAAGAATTCACACCTCCTGCTTCTCTAAATGGTGGGTTACTTGATATCAATGCTCCTCCTTCTCCTTCTGCTAACCATGAAATTAACCTCAACTTTCCACCTCCACCTTACCCTGTTCTTGATAAAGAATTTACACCTCCTGCTTCTCCAAATGGTGGGTTACTTTATCTCAATGCACATACTTCTCCTTCTGCTAACCATGAAATCAACCTCAACGTTCCACCTCCACCTTCCCCTGTTCTTGATCAAGAATTCACACCCCCTGCTTCTCTAAATGGTGGGTTACTTGAACTCAATGCTCCTCCTTCTCCTTTTGCTAACCATGTAATCAACCTCAACTTTCTACCCCCAACTTCCCCTGTTCTTGATCAAGAATTCACACCTCCTGCTTCTGTAAATGGTGGGTTACTTGATCTCAATGCTCCTCGTTCTCCTTCTGCTAACCATGAAATCAACCTCTACTTTCCATTTCCATGTTCCCCTGTTCTTGATCAAGAATTCACACCTCTTGCTTCTCTAAATGGTGGGTTACTTGATCTCAATGCTCTTCCTTCTCCTTCTGCTAACCATAAAATCAACCTCAACTTTCCACCTCCACCTTCCCCTGCTCTTGATAAAGAATTCACACCTCCTGCTTCTCTAAATGGTGGGTTACTTGAACTCAATGATCCTCCTTCTCCTTCTGCTAACCGTGAAATCAACCTCAACTTTCCACCTCCACCTTCCCCTGTTCTTGATCAAGAATTCACACCTCCTGCTTCTCTAAATGGTGGGTTACTTGATCTCAATGCTCATCCTTCTCCTTCTGCTAACCATGAAATCAACCTCAACTTTCCACCTCTACCTTCCCCTGTTCTTGATCAAGAATTCACACCTCCTGCTTCTCTAAATGGTGGGTTACTTGAACTCAATGCTCCTCCTTCTCCTTCTGCTAACCATGAAATCAACCTCAACTTTCCACCTCCACCTTCCCGTGTTCATGATCATGAATTCACACCTCTTGCTCCTCTAAATGGTGGGTTACTTGAACTCAATGCTCCTCCTTCTCCATCTGCTAACCATGAAATCAACCTCAACTTTCCACCTCCACCTTCCCTTATTCTTGATCAAGAATTCACACCTCTTGCTTCTCTAAATGGTGGGCTACTTGATCTCAATGCTCCTCCTTCTCCTTCTGCTAACCATGAAATCAACCTCAACTTTCCACCTCCACCTTCCCCTGTTCTTGATCAAGAATTCACACCTCATGCTTCTCCAAATAGTGGGTTACTTGATCTCAATGCTCCTTCTTCTCCTTCTGCTACCCATGAAATCAACCTCAACTTTCCACCTCCACCTTCCTCTGTTCTTGATCAAGAATTCACACCTCCTGCTTCTCTAAATGGTGGGTTATTTGAACTCAATGCTCCTCCTTCTCCTTCTGCAAACCATGAAATCAACCTCAACTTTCCACCTCCACCTTCCCCTGTTCTTGATCAAGAATTCACACCTCCTGCTTCTCCAAATGGTGGGTTACTTGATCTCAATGCTCCTTCTTCTCCTTCTGCTACCCATGAAATCAACCTCAACTTTCCACCTCCACCTTCCCCTGTTCTTGATCAAGAATTCACACCTCCTGCTTCTCTAAATGGTGGGTTACTTGAACTCAATGCTCCTCCTTCTCCTTCTGCTAACCAGGAAATCAACCTCAACTTTCCATCTCCACCTTCCCCTGTTCTTGATCTAGAATTCACACCTCCTGCTTCTCTAAATGGTGGGTTACTTGATCTCAATGCTCCTCCTTCTCTTTCTGCTAACCATAAAATCAACCTCAACTTTCCACCTCCACCTTCCCCTGCTCTTGATCAAGAATTCACACCTCCTGCTTCTCTAAATGGTGGGTTACTTGAATCAATGCTCCTCCTTCTCCTTCTGCTAACCATGAAATCAACCTCAACTTTCCACCTCCACCTTCCCCTGTTCTTGATCAAGAATTCACACCTCCTGCTTCTCTAAATGGTGGGTTACTTGATCTCAATGCTCATCCTTCTCCTTCTGCTAACCATGAAATCAACCTCAACTTTCCACCTCTACCTTCCCCTGTTCTTGATCAAGAATTCACACCTCCTGCTTCTCTAAATGGTGGGTTACTTGATCTCAATGCTCCTCCTTCTCCTTCTGCTAACCATGAAATCAACCTCAACTTTCCACCTCCACCTACCCTTGTTCTTGATCAAGAATTCACACCTCCTGCTTCTCTAAATGGTGGGTTACTTGATATCAATACTCCTCCTTCTCCTTCTGCTAACCATGAAATTAACCTCAACTTTCCACCTCCACCTTACCCTGTTCTTGATCAAGAATTCACACCTCCTGCTTCTCCAAATGGTGGGTTACTTTATCTCAATGCATATACTTCTCCTTCTGCTAACCATGAAATCAACCTCAACTTTCCCCCTCCACCTTCCCCTGTTCTTGATCAAGAATTCACACCACCTGCTTCTCTAAATGGTGGGTTACTTGAACTCAATGCTCCTCCTTCTCCTTTTGTTAACCATGTAATCAACCTCAACTTTCTACCTCCACCTTCCCCTGTTCTTGATCAAGAATTCACACCTCCTGCTTCTGTAAATGGTGGGTTACTTGATCTCAATGCTCCTCCTTCTCCTTCTGCTAATCATGAAATCAACCTCAACTTTCCATTTCCACGTTCCCCTGTTCTTGATCAAGAATTCACACCTCCTGCTTCTCTAAATGGTGGGTTACTTGATCTCAATGCTCCTCCTTCTCCTTCTGCTAACCATAAAATCAACCTCAACTTTCCACCTCCACCTTCCCCTGCTCTTGATCAAGAATTCACACCTCCTGCTTCTCTAAATGGTGGGTTACTTGATCTCAATGCTCCTCCTTCTCCTTCTGCTAATCATGAAATCAACCTCAACTTTCCATTTCCACGTTCCCCTGTTCTTGATCAAGAATTCACACCTCCTGCTTCTCTAAATGGTGGGTTACTTGAACTCAATGCTCCTCCTTCTCCTTCTGCTAACCATGAAATCAACCTCAACTTTCCACCTCCACCTTCCCCTGTTCTTGATCAAGAATTCACACCTCCTGCTTCTCTAAATGGTGGGTTACTTGATCTCAATGCTCATCCTTCTCCTTCTGCTAACCATGAAATCAACCTCAACTTTCCACCTCTACCTTCCCCTGTTCTTGATCAAGAATTCACACCTCCTGCTTCTCTAAATGGTGGGTTACTGGAACTCAATGCTCCTCCTTCTCCTTCTGCTAACCATGAAATCAACCTCAACTTTCCACCTCCACCGTCCCGTGTTCTTGATCAAGAATTCACACCTCTTGCTCCTCTAAATGGTGGGTTACTTGAACTCAATGCTCCTCCTTCTCCATCTGCTAACCATGAAATCAACCTCAACTTTCCACCTCCACCTTCCCCTATTCTTGATCAAGAATTCACACCTCTTGCTTCTCTAAATGGTGGGTTACTTGATCTCAATGCTACTCCTTCTCCTTCTGCTAACCATGAAATCAACCTCAACTTTTCACCTCCACCTTCCCCTGTTCTTGATCAAGAATTCACACCTCATGCTTCTCCAAATAGTGGGT
Source organism: Lathyrus tuberosus (assembly GCA_022829125.1). Classification (NCBI taxonomy): domain Eukaryota; kingdom Viridiplantae; phylum Streptophyta; class Magnoliopsida; order Fabales; family Fabaceae; genus Lathyrus; species Lathyrus tuberosus. The sequence goes on along the minus strand of JALAZF010000315.1, from coordinate 4,883,678 downwards.
TACTTGATCTAAATGCTCCTTCTTCTCCTTCTACTACCCATGAAATCAACCTCAACTTTCCACCTCCACCTTCCCCTGTTCTTGATCAAGAATTCACACCTCCTGCTTCTCTAAATGGTGGGTTATTTGAACTCAATGCTCCTCCTTCTCCTTCTGCTAACCATGAAATCAACCTCAACTTTCCACCTCCACCTTCCCCTATTCTTGATCAAGAATTCACACCCCCTGCTTCTCTAAATGGTGGGTTACTTGAACTCAATGCTCCTCCTTCTCCTTTTGCTAACCATGTAATCAACCTCAACTTTCTACCCCCAACTTCCCCTGTTCTTGATCAAGAATTCACACCTCCTGCTTCTGTAAATGGTGGGTTACTTGATCTCAATGCTCCTCCTTCTCCTTCTGCTAACCATGAAATCAACCTCTACTTTCCATTTCCATGTTCCCCTGTTCTTGATCAAGAATTCACACCTCTTGCTTCTCTAAATGGTGGGTTACTTGATCTCAATGCTCTTCCTTCTCCTTCTGCTAACCATAAAATCAACCTCAACTTTCCACCTCCACCTTCCCCTGCTCTTGATAAAGAATTCACACCTCCTGCTTCTCTAAATGGTGGGTTACTTGAACTCAATGATCCTCCTTCTCCTTCTGCTAACCGTGAAATCAACCTCAACTTTCCACCTCCACCTTCCCCTGTTCTTGATCAAGAATTCACACCTCCTGCTTCTCTAAATGGTGGGTTACTTGATCTCAATGCTCATCCTTCTCCTTCTGCTAACCATGAAATCAACCTCAACTTTCCACCTCTACCTTCCCCTGTTCTTGATCAAGAATTCACACCTCCTGCTTCTCTAAATGGTGGGTTACTTGAACTCAATGCTCCTCCTTCTCCTTCTGCTAACCATGAAATCAACCTCAACTTTCCACCTCCACCTTCCCGTGTTCATGATCATGAATTCACACCTCTTGCTCCTCTAAATGGTGGGTTACTTGAACTCAATGCTCCTCCTTCTCCATCTGCTAACCATGAAATCAACCTCAACTTTCCACCTCCACCTTCCCTTATTCTTGATCAAGAATTCACACCTCTTGCTTCTCTAAATGGTGGGCTACTTGATCTCAATGCTCCTCCTTCTCCTTCTGCTAACCATGAAATCAACCTCAACTTTCCACCTCCACCTTCCCCTGTTCTTGATCAAGAATTCACACCTCATGCTTCTCCAAATAGTGGGTTACTTGATCTCAATGCTCCTTCTTCTCCTTCTGCTACCCATGAAATCAACCTCAACTTTCCACCTCCACCTTCCTCTGTTCTTGATCAAGAATTCACACCTCCTGCTTCTCTAAATGGTGGGTTATTTGAACTCAATGCTCCTCCTTCTCCTTCTGCAAACCATGAAATCAACCTCAACTTTCCACCTCCACCTTCCCCTGTTCTTGATCAAGAATTCACACCTCCTGCTTCTCCAAATGGTGGGTTACTTGATCTCAATGCTCCTTCTTCTCCTTCTGCTACCCATGAAATCAACCTCAACTTTCCACCTCCACCTTCCCCTGTTCTTGATCAAGAATTCACACCTCCTGCTTCTCTAAATGGTGGGTTACTTGAACTCAATGCTCCTCCTTCTCCTTCTGCTAACCATGAAATCAACCTCAACTTTCCATCTCCACCTTCCCCTGTTCTTGATCTAGAATTCACACCTCCTGCTTCTCTAAATGGTGGGTTACTTGATCTCAATGCTCCTCCTTCTCCTTCTGTTAACCATGAAATCAACCTAAACTTTCCACCTCCACCTTCCCCCGTTCTTGATCAAGAATTCACACCTTCTGCTTCTCTAAATGGTGGGTTACTTGATCTCAACGCTCCTCCTTCTCCTTCTGCTAACCATGAAATCAACCTCAACTTTCCACCTCCACCTACCCCTGTTCTTGATCAAGAATTCACACCTCCTGCTTCTCTAAATGGTGGGTTACTTGATATCAATGCTCCTCCTTCTCCTTCTGCTAACCATGAAATTAACCTCAACTTTACACCTCCACCTTACCCTGTTCTTGATCAAGAATTCACACTTCCTGCTTCTCCAAATGGTGGGTTACTTTATCTCGATGCATATACTTCTCCTTCTGCTAACCATGAAATCAACCTCAACTTTCCCCCTCCACCTTCCCCTGTTCTTGATCAAGAATTCACACCACCTGCTTCTCTAAATGGTGGGTTACTTGAACTCAATACTCCTCCTTCTCCTTTTGTTAACCATGTAATCAACCTCAACTTTCTACCTCCACCTTCCCCTGTTCTTGATCAAGAATTCACACCTCCTGCTTCTGTAAATGGTGGGTTACTTGATCTCAATGCTCCTCCTTCTCCTTCTGCTAACCATGAAATCAACCTCAACTTTCCATTTCCACGTTCCCCTGTTCTTGATCAAGAATTCACACCTCCTGCTTCTCTAAATGGTGGGTTACTTGATCTCAATGCTCCTCCTTCTCCTTCTGCTAACCATAAAATCAACCTCAACTTTCCACCTCCACCTTCCCCTGCTCTTGATCAAGAATTCACACCTCCTGCTTCTCTAAATGGTGGGTTACTTGAATCAATGCTCCTCCTTCTCCTTCTGCTAACCATGAAATCAACCTCAACTTTCCACCTCCAACTTCCCCTGTTCTTGATCAAGAATTCACACCTCCTGCTTCTCTAAATGGTGGGTTACTTGATATCAATGCTCCTCCTTCTCCTTCTGCTAACCATGAAATTAACCTCAACTTTCCACCTCCACCTTACCCTGTTCTTGATCAAGAATTTACACCTCCTGCTTCTCCAAATGGTGGGTTACTTTATCTCAATGCACATACTTCTCCTTCTGCTAACCATGAAATCAACCTCAACGTTCCACCTCCACCTTCCCCTGTTCTTGATCAAGAATTCACACCCCCTGCTTCTCTAAATGGTGGGTTACTTGAACTCAATGCTCCTCCTTCTCCTTTTGCTAACCATGTAATCAACCTCAACTTTCTACCCCCAACTTCCCCTGTTCTTGATCAAGAATTCACACCTCCTGCTTCTGTAAATGGTGGGTTACTTGATCTCAATGCTCCTCGTTCTCCTTCTGCTAACCATGAAATCAACCTCTACTTTCCATTTCCATGTTCCCCTGTTCTTGATCAAGAATTCACACCTCTTGCTTCTCTAAATGGTGGGTTACTTGATCTCAATGCTCTTCCTTCTCCTTCTGCTAACCATAAAATCAACCTCAACTTTCCACCTCCACCTTCCCCTGCTCTTGATAAAGAATTCACACCTCCTACTTCTCTAAATGGTGGGTTACTTGAACTCAATGATCCTCCTTCTCCTTCTGCTAACCGTGAAATCAACCTCAACTTTCCACCTCCACCTTCCCCTGTTCTTGATCAAGAATTCACACCTCCTGCTTCTCTAAATGGTGGGTTACTTGATCTCAATGCTCATCCTTCTCCTTCTGCTAACCATGAAATCAACCTCAACTTTCCACCTCTACCTTCCCCTGTTCTTGATCAAGAATTCACACCTCCTGCTTCTCTAAATGGTGGGTTACTTGAACTCAATGCTCCTCCTTCTCCTTCTGCTAACCATGAAATCAACCTCAACTTTCCACCTCCACCTTCCCGTGTTCATGATCATGAATTCACACCTCTTGCTCCTCTAAATGGTGGGTTACTTGAACTCAATGCTCCTCCTTCTCCATCTGCTAACCATGAAATCAACCTCAACTTTCCACCTCCACCTTCCCTTATTCTTGATCAAGAATTCACACCTCTTGCTTCTCTAAATGGTGGGCTACTTGATCTCAATGCTCCTCCTTCTCCTTCTGCTAACCATGAAATCAACCTCAACTTTCCACCTCCACCTTCCCCTGTTCTTGATCAAGAATTCACACCTCATGCTTCTCCAAATAGTGGGTTACTTGATCTCAATGCTCCTTCTTCTCCTTCTGCTACCCATGAAATCAACCTCAACTTTCCACCTCCACCTTCCTCTGTTCTTGATCAAGAATTCACACCTCCTGCTTCTCTAAATGGTGGGTTATTTGAACTCAATGCTCCTCCTTCTCCTTCTGCAAACCATGAAATCAACCTCAACTTTCCACCTCCACCTTCCCCTGTTCTTGATCAAGAATTCACACCTCCTGCTTCTCCAAATGGTGGGTTACTTGATCTCAATGCTCCTTCTTCTCCTTCTGCTACCCATGAAATCAACCTCAACTTTCCACCTCCACCTTCCCCTGTTCTTGATCAAGAATTCACACCTCCTGCTTCTCTAAATGGTGGGTTACTTGAACTCAATGCTCCTCCTTCTCCTTCTGCTAACCAGGAAATCAACCTCAACTTTCCATCTCCACCTTCCCCTGTTCTTGATCTAGAATTCACACCTCCTGCTTCTCTAAATGGTGGGTTACTTGATCTCAATGCTCCTCCTTCTCTTTCTGCTAACCATAAAATCAACCTCAACTTTCCACCTCCACCTTCCCCTGCTCTTGATCAAGAATTCACACCTCCTGCTTCTCTAAATGGTGGGTTACTTGAATCAATGCTCCTCCTTCTCCTTCTGCTAACCATGAAATCAACCTCAACTTTCCACCTCCACCTTCCCCTGTTCTTGATCAAGAATTCACACCTCCTGCTTCTCTAAATGGTGGGTTACTTGATCTCAACGCTCATCCTTCTCCTTCTGCTAACCATGAAATCAACCTCAACTTTCCACCTCTACCTTCCCCTGTTCTTGATCAAGAATTCACACCTCCTGCTTCTCTAAATGGTGGGTTACTTGATCTCAATGCTCCTCCTTCTCCTTCTGCTAACCATGAAATCAACCTCAACTTTCCACCTCCACCTACCCTTGTTCTTGATCAAGAATTCACACCTCCTGCTTCTCTAAATGGTGGGTTACTTGATATCAATACTCCTCCTTCTCCTTCTGCTAACCATGAAATTAACCTCAACTTTCCACCTCCACCTTACCCTGTTCTTGATCAAGAATTCACACCTCCTGCTTCTCCAAATGGTGGGTTACTTTATCTCAATGCATATACTTCTCCTTCTGCTAACCATGAAATCAACCTCAACTTTCCCCCTCCACCTTCCCCTGTTCTTGATCAAGAATTCACACCACCTGCTTCTCTAAATGGTGGGTTACTTGAACTCAATGCTCCTCCTTCTCCTTTTGTTAACCATGTAATCAACCTCAACTTTCTACCTCCACCTTCCCCTGTTCTTGATCAAGAATTCACACCTCCTGCTTCTGTAAATGGTGGGTTACTTGATCTCAATGCTCCTCCTTCTCCTTCTGCTAATCATGAAATCAACCTCAACTTTCCATTTCCACGTTCCCCTGTTCTTGATCAAGAATTCACACCTCCTGCTTCTCTAAATGGTGGGTTACTTGATCTCAATGCTCCTCCTTCTCCTTCTGCTAACCATAAAATCAACCTCAACTTTCCACCTCCACCTTCCCCTGCTCTTGATCAAGAATTCACACCTCCTGCTTCTCTAAATGGTGGGTTACTTGATCTCAATGCTCCTCCTTCTCCTTCTGCTAATCATGAAATCAACCTCAACTTTCCATTTCCACGTTCCCCTGTTCTTGATCAAGAATTCACACCTCCTGCTTCTCTAAATGGTGGGTTACTTGAACTCAATGCTCCTCCTTCTCCTTCTGCTAACCATGAAATCAACCTCAACTTTCCACCTCCACCTTCCCCTGTTCTTGATCAAGAATTCACACCTCCTGCTTCTCTAAATGGTGGGTTACTTGATCTCAATGCTCATCCTTCTCCTTCTGCTAACCATGAAATCAACCTCAACTTTCCACCTCTACCTTCCCCTGTTCTTGATCAAGAATTCACACCTCCTGCTTCTCTAAATGGTGGGTTACTGGAACTCAATGCTCCTCCTTCTCCTTCTGCTAACCATGAAATCAACCTCAACTTTCCACCTCCACCGTCCCGTGTTCTTGATCAAGAATTCACACCTCTTGCTCCTCTAAATGGTGGGTTACTTGAACTCAATGCTCCTCCTTCTCCATCTGCTAACCATGAAATCAACCTCAACTTTCCACCTCCACCTTCCCCTATTCTTGATCAAGAATTCACACCTCTTGCTTCTCTAAATGGTGGGTTACTTGATCTCAATGCTACTCCTTCTCCTTCTGCTAACCATGAAATCAACCTCAACTTTTCACCTCCACCTTCCCCTGTTCTTGATCAAGAATTCACACCTCATGCTTCTCCAAATAGTGGGTTACTTGATCTAAATGCTCCTTCTTCTCCTTCTACTACCCATGAAATCAACCTCAACTTTCCACCTCCACCTTCCCCTGTTCTTGATCAAGAATTCACACCTCCTGCTTCTCTAAATGGTGGGTTATTTGAACTCAATGCTCCTCCTTCTCCTTCTGCTAACCATGAAATCAACCTCAACTTTCCACCTCCGCCTTCCCCTGTTCTTGATCAAGAATTCACACCTCCTGCTTCTCCAAATGGTGGGTTACTTGATCTCAATTCTCCTTCTTCTCCTTCTGCTACCCATGAAATCAACCTCAACTTTCCACCTCCACCTTCCCCTGTTCTTGATCAAGAATTCACACCTCCTGCTTCTCTAAATGGTGGGTTACTTGAACTCAATGCTCCTCCTTCTCCTTCTGCTAACCATGAAATCAACCTCAACTTTCCATCTCCACCTTCCCCTGTTCTTGATCCAGAATTCACACCTCCTGCTTCTCTAAATGGTGGGTTACTTGATCTCAATGCTCCTCCTTCTCCTTCTGCTAACCATAAAATCAACCTCAACTTTCCACCTCCACCTTCCCCTGCTCTTGATCAAGAATTCACACCTCCTGCTTCTCTAAATGGTGGGTTACTTAAATCAATGCTCCTCCTTCTCCTTCTGCTAACCATAAAATCAACCTCAACTTTCCACCTCCACCTTCCCCTTCTCTTGATCAAGAATTCACACCTCCTGCTTCTCTAAATGGTGGGTTACTTGAACTCAATGCTCCTCCTTCTCCTTCTGCTAACCGTGAAATCAACCTCAACTTTCCACCTCCACCTTACCCTGTTCTTGATCAAGAATTCACACCTCCTGCTTCTCCAAATGGTGGGTTACTTTATCTCAATGCATATACTTCTCCTTCTGCTAACCATGAAATCAACCTCAACTTTCCCCCTCCACCTTCCCCTGTTCTTGATCAAGAATTCACACCACCTGCTTCTCTAAATGGTGGGTTACTTGAACTCAATGCTCCTCCTTCTCCTTTTGTTAACCATGTAATCAACCTCAACTTTCTACCTCCACCTTCCCCTGTTCTTGATCAAGAATTCACACCTCCTGCTTCTGTAAATGGTGGGTTACTTGATCTCAATGCTCCTCCTTCTCCTTCTGCTAATCATGAAATCAACCTCAACTTTTCATTTCCACGTTCCCCTGTTCTTGATCAAGAATTCACACCTCCTGCTTCTCTAAATGGTGGGTTACTTGATCTCAATGCTCCTCATTCTCCTTCTGCTAACCATAAAATCAACCTCAACTTTCCACCTCCACCTTCCCCTGCTCTTGATCAAGAATTCACACCTCCTGCTTCTCTAAATGGTGGGTTACTTGAATCAATGCTCCTCCTTCTCCTTCTGCTAACCATGAAATCAACCTCAACTTTCCACCTCCACCTTCCCCTGTTCTTGATCAAGAATTCACACCTCCTGCTTCTCTAAATAGTGGGTTACTTGATATCAATGCTCCTCCTTCTCCTTCTGCTAACCATGAAATTAACCTCAACTTTCCACCTCCACCTTACCTTGTTCTTGATCAAGAATTCACACCTCCTGCTTCTCCAAATGGTGGGTTACTTTATCTCAATGCATATACTTCTCCTTCTGCTAACCATGAAATCAACCTCAACTTTCCCCCTCCACCTTCCCCTGTTCTTGATCAAGAATTCACACCACCTGCTTCTCTAAATGGTGGGTTACTTGAACTCAATGCTCCTCCTTCTCCCTTTGTTAACCATGTAATAAACCTCAACTTTCTACCTCCACCTTCCCCTGTTCTTGATCAAGAATTCACACCTCCTGCTTCTGTAAATGGTGGGCTACTTGATCTCAATGCTCCTCCTTCTCCTTCTGCTAACCATGAAATCAACCTCAACTTTCCACCTCCACCTTCCCCTGTTCTTGATCAAGAATTCACACCTCATGCTTCTCCAAATAGTGGGTTACTTGATCTCAATGCTCCTTCTTCTCCTTCTGCTACCCATGAAATCAACCTCAACTTTCCACCTCCACCTTCCTCTGTTCTTGATCAAGAATTCACACCTCCTGCTTCTCTAAATGGTGGGTTATTTGAACTCAATGCTCCTCCTTCTCCTTCTGCAAACCATGAAATCAACCTCAACTTTCCACCTCCACCTTCCCCTGTTCTTGATCAAGAATTCACACCTCCTGCTTCTCCAAATGGTGGGTTACTTGATCTCAATGCTCCTTCTTCTCCTTCTGCTACCCATGAAATCAACCTCAACTTTCCACCTCCACCTTCCCCTGTTCTTGATCAAGAATTCACACCTCCTGCTTCTCTAAATGGTGGGTTACTTGAACTCAATGCTCCTCCTTCTCCTTCTGCTAACCAGGAAATCAACCTCAACTTTCCATCTCCACCTTCCCCTGTTCTTGATCTAGAATTCACACCTCCTGCTTCTCTAAATGGTGGGTTACTTGATCTCAATGCTCCTCCTTCTCTTTCTGCTAACCATAAAATCAACCTCAACTTTCCACCTCCACCTTCCCCTGCTCTTGATCAAGAATTCACACCTCCTGCTTCTCTAAATGGTGGGTTACTTGAATCAATGCTCCTCCTTCTCCTTCTGCTAACCATGAAATCAACCTCAACTTTCCACCTCCACCTTCCCCTGTTCTTGATCAAGAATTCACACCTCCTGCTTCTCTAAATGGTGGGTTACTTGATCTCAATGCTCATCCTTCTCCTTCTGCTAACCATGAAATCAACCTCAACTTTCCACCTCTACCTTCCCCTGTTCTTGATCAAGAATTCACACCTCCTGCTTCTCTAAATGGTGGGTTACTTGATCTCAATGCTCCTCCTTCTCCTTCTGCTAACCATGAAATCAACCTCAACTTTCCACCTCCACCTACCCTTGTTCTTGATCAAGAATTCACACCTCCTGCTTCTCTAAATGGTGGGTTACTTGATATCAATACTCCTCCTTCTCCTTCTGCTAACCATGAAATTAACCTCAACTTTCCACCTCCACCTTACCCTGTTCTTGATCAAGAATTCACACCTCCTGCTTCTCCAAATGGTGGGTTACTTTATCTCAATGCATATACTTCTCCTTCTGCTAACCATGAAATCAACCTCAACTTTCCCCCTCCACCTTCCACTGTTCTTGATCAAGAATTCACACCACCTGCTTCTCTAAATGGTGGGTTACTTGAACTCAATGCTCCTCCTTCTCCTTTTGTTAACCATGTAATCAACCTCAACTTTCTACCTCCACCTTCCCCTGTTCTTGATCAAGAATTCACACCTCCTGCTTCTGTAAATGGTGGGTTACTTGATCTCAATGCTCCTCCTTCTCCTTCTGCTAATCATGAAATCAACCTCAACTTTCCATTTCCACGTTCCCCTGTTCTTGATCAAGAATTCACACCTCCTGCTTCTCTAAATGGTGGGTTACTTGATCTCAATGCTCCTCCTTCTCCTTCTGCTAACCATAAAATCAACCTCAACTTTCCACCTCCACCTTCCCCTGCTCTTGATCAAGAATTCACACCTCCTGCTTCTCTAAATGGTGGGTTACTTGATCTCAATGCTCCTCCTTCTCCTTCTGCTAATCATGAAATCAACCTCAACTTTCCATTTCCACGTTCCCCTGTTCTTGATCAAGAATTCACACCTCCTGCTTCTCTAAATGGTGGGTTACTTGAACTCAATGCTCCTCCTTCTCCTTCTGCTAACCATGAAATCAACCTCAACTTTCCACCTCCACCTTCCCCTGTTCTTGATCAAGAATTCACACCTCCTGCTTCTCTAAATGGTGGGTTACTTGATCTCAATGCTCATCCTTCTCCTTCTGCTAACCATGAAATCAACCTCAACTTTCCACCTCTACCTTCCCCTGTTCTTGATCAAGAATTCACACCTCCTGCTTCTCTAAATGGTGGGTTACTGGAACTCAATGCTCCTCCTTCTCCTTCTGCTAACCATGAAATCAACCTCAACTTTCCACCTCCACCGTCCCGTGTTCTTGATCAAGAATTCACACCTCTTGCTCCTCTAAATGGTGGGTTACTTGAACTCAATGCTCCTCCTTCTCCATCTGCTAACCATGAAATCAACCTCAACTTTCCACCTCCACCTTCCCCTATTCTTGATCAAGAATTCACACCTCTTGCTTCTCTAAATGGTGGGTTACTTGATCTCAATGCTACTCCTTCTCCTTCTGCTAACCATGAAATCAACCTCAACTTTTCACCTCCACCTTCCCCTGTTCTTGATCAAGAATTCACACCTCATGCTTCTCCAAATAGTGGGTTACTTGATCTAAATGCTCCTTCTTCTCCTTCTACTACCCATGAAATCAACCTCAACTTTCCACCTCCACCTTCCCCTGTTCTTGATCAAGAATTCACACCTCCTGCTTCTCTAAATGGTGGGTTATTTGAACTCAATGCTCCTCCTTCTCCTTCTGCTAACCATGAAATCAACCTCAACTTTCCACCTCCGCCTTCCCCTGTTCTTGATCAAGAATTCACACCTCCTGCTTCTCCAAATGGTGGGTTACTTGATCTCAATTCTCCTTCTTCTCCTTCTGCTACCCATGAAATCAACCTCAACTTTCCACCTCCACCTTCCCCTGTTCTTGATCAAGAATTCACACCTCCTGCTTCTCTAAATGGTGGGTTACTTGAACTCAATGCTCCTCCTTCTCCTTCTGCTAACCATGAAATCAACCTCAACTTTCCATCTCCACCTTCCCCTGTTCTTGATCCAGAATTCACACCTCCTGCTTCTCTAAATGGTGGGTTACTTGATCTCAATGCTCCTCCTTCTCCTTCTGCTAACCATAAAATCAACCTCAACTTTCCACCTCCACCTTCCCCTGCTCTTGATCAAGAATTCACACCTCCTGCTTCTCTAAATGGTGGGTTACTTAAATCAATGCTCCTCCTTCTCCTTCTGCTAACCATAAAATCAACCTCAACTTTCCACCTCCACCTTCCCCTGCTCTTGATCAAGAATTCACACCTCCTGCTTCTCTAAATGGTGGGTTACTTGAACTCAATGCTCCTCCTTCTCCTTCTGCTAACCGTGAAATCAACCTCAACTTTCCACCTCCACCTTACCCTATTCTTGATCAAGAATTCACACCTCCTGCTTCTCCAAATGGTGGGTTACTTTATCTCAATGCATATACTTCTCCTTCTGCTAACCATGAAATCAACCTCAACTTTCCCCCTCCACCTTCCCCTGTTCTTGATCAAGAATTCACACCACCTGCTTCTCTAAATGGTGGGTTACTTGAACTCAATGCTCCTCCTTCTCCTTTTGTTAACCATGTAATCAACCTCAACTTTCTACCTCCACCTTCCCCTGTTCTTGATCAAGAATTCACACCTCCTGCTTCTGTAAATGGTGGGTTACTTGATCTCAATGCTCCTCCTTCTCCTTCTGCTAATCATGAAATCAACCTCAACTTTTCATTTCCACGTTCCCCTGTTCTTGATCAAGAATTCACACCTCCTGCTTCTCTAAATGGTGGGTTACTTGATCTCAATGCTCCTCATTCTCCTTCTGCTAACCATAAAATCAACCTCAACTTTCCACCTCCACCTTCCCCTGCTCTTGATCAAGAATTCACACCTCCTGCTTCTCTAAATGGTGGGTTACTTGAATCAATGCTCCTCCTTCTCCTTCTGCTAACCATGAAATCAACCTCAACTTTCCACCTCCACCTTCCCCTGTTCTTGATCAAGAATTCACACCTCCTGCTTCTCTAAATAGTGGGTTACTTGATATCAATGCTCCTCCTTCTCCTTCTGCTAACCATGAAATTAACCTCAACTTTCCACCTCCACCTTACCTTGTTCTTGATCAAGAATTCACACCTCCTGCTTCTCCAAATGGTGGGTTACTTTATCTCAATGCATATACTTCTCCTTCTGCTAACCATGAAATCAACCTCAACTTTCCCCCTCCACCTTCCCCTGTTCTTGATCAAGAATTCACACCACCTGCTTCTCTAAATGGTGGGTTACTTGAACTCAATGCTCCTCCTTCTCCCTTTGTTAACCATGTAATAAACCTCAACTTTCTACCTCCACCTTCCCCTGTTCTTGATCAAGAATTCACACCTCCTGCTTCTGTAAATGGTGGGTTACTTGATCTCAATGCTCCTCCTTCTCCTTCTGCTAACCATGAAATCAACCTCAACTTTCCATTTCCACGTTCCCCTGTTCTTGATCAAGAATTCACACCTCCTGCTTCTCTAAATGGTGGGTTACTTGATCTCAATGCTCCTCCTTCTCCTTCTGCTAACCATAAAATCAACCTCAACTTTCCACCTCCACCTTCACCTGCTCTTAATCAAGAATTCACACCTCCTGCTTCTCTAAATGGTGGGTTACTTGAATCAATGCTCCTCCTTCTCCTTCTGCTAACCATGAAATCAACCTCAACTTTCCACCTCCACCTTCCCCTGTTCTTGATCAAGAATTCACACCTCCTACTTCTCTAAATGGTGGGTTACTTGATCTCAATCCTCCTCCTTCTCCTTCTGCTCACCATGAAATCAACCTCAACTTTCCACCTCTACCATCCCCTGTTCTTGATTAAGAATTCACACCTCCTGCTTCTCTAAATGGTGGGTTACTTGAACTCAATGCTCCTCCTTCTCCTTCGGCTAACCATGAAATCATCCTTAACTTTCCACCGCCACCTTTCCGTGTTCTTGATCAAGAATTCACACCTCTTGCTTCTCTAAATGGTGGGTTACTTGAACTCAATTCTCCCCCTTCTCCATATGCTAACCTTGAAACCAACCTCAACTTTCCACCTCCACCTTCCCCTGTTCTTGATCAAGAATTCACACCTCTTGCTTCTCTAAATGGTGGGTTACTTGATCTCAATGCTCCTCCTTCTCCTTCTGCTAACCATGAAATCAACCTCTACTTTCCACCCCCACCTTCCCCTGTTCTTGATCAAGAATTCACACCTCATGCTTCTCCAAATAGTGGGTTACTTGATCTCAATGCTCCTTCTTCTCCTTCTGCTAACCATGAAATCAACCTCAACTTTCCACCTCCACCCTCCCCTATTCTTGATCAAGAATTCACACCTCTTGCTTCTCCAAATGGTGGGTTACTTGATCTCAATGCTCCTTTTTCTCCTTCTGCTAACCATGAACTCAACCTCAACTTTCCACCTCCACCTTCCCCTGTTCTTGATCAAGAATTCACACCTCCTGCTTCTCTAAATGGTGGGTTACTTGATCTCAATCCTCGTCCTTCTCCTTCTGCTAACCATGAAATCAACCCCAACTTTCCACCTCTACCTTCCCCTGTTCTTGATTAAGAATTCACACCTCCTGCTTCTCTAAATGGTGGGTTACTTGAACTCAATGCTCCTCCTTCTCCTTCGGCTAACCATGAAATCATCCTTAACTTTCCACCGCCACCTTTCCGTGTTCTTGATCAAGAATTCACACCTCTTGCTTCTCTAAATGGTGGGTTACTTGAACTCAATTCTCCCCCTTCTCCATATGCTAACCTTGAAACCAACCTCAACTTTCCACCTCCACCTTCCCCTGTTCTTGATCAAGAATTCACACCTCTTGCTTCTCTAAATGGTGGGTTACTTGATCTCAATGCTCCTCCTTCTCCTTCTGCTAACCATGAAATCAACCTCTACTTTCCACCCCCACCTTCCCCTGTTCTTGATCAAGAATTCACACCTCATGCTTCTCCAAATAGTGGGTTACTTGATCTCAATGCTCCTTCTTCTCCTTCTGCTAACCATGAAATCAACCTCAACTTTCCACCTCCACCTTCCCCTATTCTTGATCAAGAATTCACACCTCTTGCTTCTCCAAATGGTGGGTTACTTGATCTCAATGCTCCTTTTTCTCCTTCTGCTAACCATGAACTCAACCTCAACTTTCCACCTCCACCTTCCCCTGTTCTTGATCAAGAATTCACACCTCCTGCTTCTCTAAATGGTGGGTTACTTGATCTCAATCCTCGTCCTTCTCCTTCTGCTAACCATGAAATCAACCCCAACTTTCCACCTCTACCTTCCCCTGTTCTTGATTAAGAATTCACACCTCCTGCTTCTCTAAATGGTGGGTTACTTGAACTCAATGCTCCTCCTTCTCCTTCGGCTAACCATGAAATCAACCTCAACTTTCCACCGCCACCTTTCCGTGTTCTTGATCAAGAATTCACACATCTTGCTTCTCTAAATGGTGGGTTACTTGAACTCAATGCTCCCCCTTCTCCATATGCTAACCTTGAAACCAACCTCAACTTTCCACCTCCACCTTCCCGTGTTCTTGATCAAGAATTCACACCTCTTGCTTCTCTAAATGGTGGGTTACTTGATCTCAATGCTCCTCCTTCTCCTTCTGCTAACCATGAAATCAACCTCAACCTTCCACCCCCACCTTCCCCTGTTCTTGATCAAGAATTCACACCTCATGCTTCTCCAAATAGTGGGTTACTTGATCTCAATGCTCCTTTTTCTCCTTTTGCTAACCATGAAATCAACCTCAACTTTCCACCTCCACCTTCCCCTGTTCTTGATCAAGAATTCACACCTCTTGCTTCTCCAAATGGTGGGTTACTTGATCTCAATGCTCCTTTTTCTCCTTCTGCTAACCATGAACTCAACCTTAACTTTCCACCTCCACCTTCCCCTGTTCTTGATCAAGAATTCACACCTCCTACTTCTCTAAATGGTGGGTTACTTGAACTCAATGCTCCTCCTTCTCCTTCTGCTAACCATGAAATCAACCTTAACTTTCCACTTTTACTTTACCCTGTTCTTGATCAAGAATTCACACCTCCTGCTTCTCTAAATGGTGGGTTACTTTATCTCAATGCACCTCCTTCTCCTTCTGCTAACCATAAAATCAACCTCAACTTTCCACCGCCACCTTCCCCTGTTCTTGATCTAGAATTCACACCTACTGCTTCTCTTAATGATGGGTTACTTGAACTCAATGCTCCTCCTTCTCCTTTTGCTAACCATGCATTCAACCTCAACTTTCTACCTCCACCTTCCCCTGTTCTTGATCAAGAATTCACACCTCCTGCTTCTGTAAATGGTGGGTTACTTGATCTCAATGCTCCTCCTTCTCCTTCTGCTAACCCTGAAATCAACCTCAACTTTCCATTTCCACGTTCCCCTGTTCTTGATCAAGAATTCACACCTCCTGCTTCTCTAACTGGTGGGTTACTTGATCTCAATGCTCCTCCTTCTCCTTCTGCTAACCATAAAATCAACCTCAACTTTCCACCTCCACCTTCCCCTGCTCTTGATCAAGAATTCACACCTCCTGCTTCTCTAAATGGTGGGTTACTTGAACTCAATGCTCCTCCTTCTCCTTCTGCTAACCATGAAATCAACCTCAACTTTCCATCTCCACCTTCCCCTGTTCTTGATCTAGAATTCACACCTCCTGCTTCTCTAAATGGTGGGTTACTTGATCTCAATGCTCCTCCTTCTCCTTCTGCTAACCATGAAATCAACCTAAACTTTCCACCTCCACCTTCCCCCGTTCTTGATCAAGAATTCACACCTCCTGCTTCTCTAAATGGTGGGTTACTTGATCTCAATGCTCCTCCTTCTCCTTCTGCTAACCATGAAATCAACCTCAACTTTCCACCTCCACCTACCCCTGTTCTTGATCAAGAATTCACACCTCCTGCTTCTCTAAATGGTGGGTTACTTGATATCAATGCTCCTCCTTCTCCTTCTGCTAACCATGAAATTAACCTCAACTTTCCACCTACACCTTACCCTGTTCTTGATCAAGAATTCACACCTCCTGCTTCTCCAAATGGTGGGTTACTTTATCTCAATGCATATACTTCTCCATCTGCTAACCATGAAATCAACCTCAACTTTCCCCCTCCACCTTCCCCTGTTCTTGATCAAGAATTCACACCACCTGCTTCTCTAAATGGTGGGTTACTTGATCTCAATGCTCCTCCTTCTCCTTCTGCTAACCATGAAATCAACCTCAACTTTCCATTTCCACGTTCCCCTGTTCTTGATCAAGAATTCACACCTCCTGCTTCTCTAAATGGTGGGTTACTTGATCTCAATGCTCCTCCTTCTCCTTCTGCTAACCATAAAATCAACCTCAACTTTCCACCTCCACCTTCCCCTGCTCTTAATCAAGAATTCACACCTCCTGCTTCTCTAAATGGTGGGTTACTTGAATCAATGCTCCTCCTTCTCCTTCTGCTAACCATGAAATCAACCTCAACTTTCCACCGCCACCTTTCCGTGTTCTTGATCAAGAATTCACACCTCCTGCTTCTCTAAATGGTGGGTTACTTGATCTCAATCCTCCTCCTTCTCCTTCTGCTCACCATGAAATCAACCTCAACTTTCCACCTCTACCTTCCCCTGTTCTTGATTAAGAATTCACACCTCCTGCTTCTCTAAATGGTGGGTTACTTGAACTCAATGCTCCTCCTTCTCCTTCGGCTAACCATGAAATCAACCTCAACTTTCCACCGCCACCTTTCCGTGTTCTTGATCAAGAATTCACACCTCTTGCTTCTCTAAATGGTGGGTTACTTGAACTCAATGCTCCCCCTTCTCCATATGCTAACCTTGAAACCAACCTCAACTTTCCACCTCCATCTTCCCCTGTTCTTGATCAAGAATTCACACCTCTTGCTTCTCTAAATGGTGGGTTACTTGATCTCAATGCTCCTCCTTCTCCTTCTGCTAACCATGAAATCAACCTCAACTTTCCACCCCCACCTTCCCCTGTTCTTGATCAAGAATTCACACCTCATGCTTCTCCAAATAGTGGCTTACTTGATCTCAATGCTCCTTCTTCTCCTTCTGCTAACCATGAAATCAACCACAACTTTCCACCTCCACCTTCCCCTGTTTTTGATCAAGAATTCACACCTCTTGCTTCTCCAAATGGTGGGTTACTTGATCTCAATGCTCCTTTTTCTCCTTCTGCTAACCATGAACTCAACCTCAACTTTCCACCTCCACCTTCCCCTGTTCTTGATCAAGAATTCACACCTCATGCTTCTCTAAATGGTGGGTTACTTGATCTCAATCCTCGTCCTTCTCCTTCTGCTAACCATGAAATCAACCTCAACTTTCCACCTCTACCTTCCCCTGTTCTTGATTAAGAATTCACACCTCCTGCTTCTCTAAATGGTGGGTTACTTGAACTCAATGCTCCTCCTTCTCCTTCGGCTAACCATGAAATCAACCTCAACTTTCCACCGCCACCTTTCCGTGTTCTTGATCAAGAATTCACACCTCTTGCTTCTCTAAATGGTGGGTTACTTGAACTCAATGCTCCCCCTTCTCCATATGCTAACCTTGAAACCAACCTCAACTTTCCACCTCCACCTTCCCCTGTTCTTGATCAAGAATTCACACCTCTTGCTTCTCTAAATGGTGGGTTACTTGATCTCAATGCTCCTCCTTCCCCTTCTGCTAACCATGAAATCAACCTCAACTTTCCACCCCCACCTTCCCCTGTTCTTGATCAAGAATTCACACCTCATGCTTCTCCAAATAGTGGGTTACTTGATCTCAATGCTCCTTTTTCTCCTTCTGTTAACCATGAAATCAACCTCAACTTTCCACCTCCACCTTCCCCTGTTCTTGATCAAGAATTCACACCTCTTGCTTCCCCAAATGGTGGGTTACTTGATCTCAATGCTCCTTTTTCTCCTTCTGCTAACCATGAACTCAACCTCAACTTTCCACCTCCACCTTCCCCTGTTCTTGATCAAGAATTCACACCTCCTGCTTCTCTAAATGGTGGGTTACTTGAACTCAATGCTCCTCCTTCTCCTTCTGCTAACCATGAAATCAACCTCAACTTTCCACTTTCACTTTACCCTATTCTTGATCAAGAATTCACACCTCCTGCTTCTCTAAATGGTGGGTTACTTTATCTCAATACACCTCCTTCACCTTCTGCTAACCTTAAAATCAACCTCAACTTTCCACCGCCACCTTCCCCTATTCTTGATCTAGAATTCACACCTACTGCTTCTCTTAATGATGGGTTACTTGAACTCAATGCTCCTCCTTCTCCTTTTGCTAACCATGCATTCAACCTCAACTTTCTACCTCCACCTTCCCCTGTTCTTGATCAAGAATTCACACCTCCTGCTTCTGTAAATGGTGGGTTACTTGATCTCAATGCTCCTCCTTCTCCTTCTGCTAACCCTGAAATCAACCTCACCTTTCCATTTCCACGTTCCCCTGTTCTTGATCAAGAATTCACACCTCCTGCTTCTCTAAATGGTGGGTTACTTGATCTCAATTCTCCTCCTTCTCCTTCTGCTAACCATAAAATCAACCTCAACTTTCCACCTCCACCTTCCCCTGCTCTTGATCAAGAATTCACACCTCCTGCTTCTCTAAATGGTGGGTTACTTGAACTCAATTCTCCTCCTTCTCCTTCTGCTAACCATGAAATCAACCTCAACTTTCCACCTCCACCTTCCCCTGTTCTTGATCAAGAATTCACACCTCCTGCTTCTCTAAATGGTGGGTTACTTGATCTCAATCCTCCTCATTCTCCTTCTGCTAACCATGAAATCAACCTCAACTTTCCACCTCTACCTTCCCCTGTTCTTGATCAAGAATTCACACCTCCTGCTTCTCTAAATGGTGGGTTACTTGATCTCAATGCTCCTCCTTCTCCTTCTGCTAACCATGAAATCAACCTCAATTTTCCACCTCCACCTTCCCGTGTTCTTGATCAATAATTCACACCTCTTGCTTTTCTAAATGGTGGGTTACTTGAACTCAATGGTCCCCCTTCTCCACATGCTAACCTTGAAATCAACCTCAACTTTCCACCTTCACCTTACCCTGTTCTTGATCAAGAATTCACACCTCTTGCTTCTCTAAATGGTGGGTTACTTGATCTCAATGCTCCTCCTTCTCCTTCTGCTAACCATGAAATCAACCTCAACTTTCCACCTCCACATTCCCCTGTTCTTGATCAAGAATTCACACCTCATGCTTCTCCAAATAGTGGGTTACTTGATCTCAATGCACCTCCTTCTCCTTCTGCTAACCATAAAATCAACCTCAACTTTCCACCTCCACCTTCCCCTGTTCTTGATCTAGAATTCACACCTACTGCATCTCTTAATGGTGGGTTACTTGAACTCAATGCTCCTCCTTCTACTTTTGCTAACCATGTATTCAACCTCAACTTTCTACCTCCACCTTCCCCTGTTCTTGATCAAGAATTCACACCTCCTGCTTCTCTAAATGGTGGGTTACTTGATCTCAATGCTCCTCCTTCTCCTTCTGCTAACCATGAAATCAACCTCAACTTTCCATTTCCACGTTCCCCTGTTCTTGATCAAGAATTCACACTTCCTGCTTCTCTAAATGGTGGGTTACTTGATCTCAATGCTCCTCCTTCTCCTTCTGCTAACCATAAAATCAACCTCAACTTTTGCACCTCCACCTTCCCCTGTTCTTGATCAAGAATTCACACCTCCTGCTTCTCTAAATGGTGGGTTACTTGAACTCAATGCTCCTCCTTCTTCTTCTGCTAACCATGAAATCAACCTCAACTTTCCACCTCCACCTTCCCCTGTTCTTGATCAAGAATTCACACTTCTTGCTTCTCTAAATGGTGGGTTACTTGAACTCAATGCTCCTCCTTCTCCTTCTGCTAACCATGAAATCAACCTCAACTTTCCACCTCCACCTTCCCCTGCTCTTGATCAAGAATTCACATCTCCTGCTTTTCTAAATGGTGGGTTACTTGAACTCAATGCTCCTCCTTCTCCTTCTGCTAACCATGAAATCAACCTCAACTTTCCACCTCCACCTTCCCCTGTTCTTGATCAAGAATTGACACCTCCTGCTTCTCTAAATGGTGGGTTACTTGATCTCAATCCTCCTCATTCTCCTTCTGCTAACCATGAAATCAACCTCAACTTTCCACCTCTACCTTCCCCTGTTCTTGATCAAGAATTCACACCTCCTGCTTCTCTAAATGGTGGGTTACTTGAACTCAATGCTCCTCCTTCTCCTTCTGTTAACCATGAAATCAACCTCAACTTTCCATCTCCACCTTCCCCAGTTCTTGATCAAGAACTCACACCTCCTGCTTCTCTAAATGGTGGGTTACTTGATCTCAATGCTCCTCCTTCTCCTTCTGCTAACCATGAAATCAACCTAAACTTTCCACCTCCACCTTCCCCCGTTCTTGATCAAGAATTCACACCTCCTGCTTCTCTAAATGGTGGGTCACTTGATCTCAATGCTCCTCCTTCTCCTTCTGCTAACCATGAAATCAACCTCAACTTTCCACCTTCACCTTCCCCTGTTCTTGATCAAGAATTCACACCTCTTGCTTCTCTAAATGGTGGGTTACTTGATCTCAATGCTCCTCCTTCTCCTTCTGCTAACCATGAAATCAACCTCAACTTTCCACCTCCACCTTCCCCTGTTCTTGATCAAGAATTCACACCTCATGCTTCTCCAAATAGTGGGTTACTTGATCTCAATGCACCTCCTTCTCCTTCTGCTAACCATAAAATAAACCTCAACTTTCCACCTCCACCTTCCCCTGTTCTTGATCTAGAATTCACACCTACTGCTTCTCTTAATGGTGGGTTACTTGAACTCAATGCTCCTCCTTCTACTTTTGCTAACCATGTATTCAACCTCAACTTTCTACCTCCACCTTCCCCTGTTCTTGATCAAGAATTCACACCTCCTGCTTCTCTAAATGGTGGGTTACTTGATCTCAATGCTCCTCCTTCTCATTCTGCTAACCATGAAATCAACCTCAACTTTCCATTTCCACGTTCCCCTGTTCTTGATCAAGAATTCACACTTCCTGCTTCTCTAAATGGTGGGTTACTTGATCTCATTGCTCCTCCTTCTCCTTCTGCTAACCATAAAATCAACCTCAACTTTCCACCTCCACCTTCCCCTGTTCTTGATCAAGAATTCACACCTCCTGCTTCTCTAAATGGTGGGTTACTTGAACTCAATGCTCCTCCTTCTTCTTCTGCTAACCATGAAATCAACCTCAACTTTCCACCTCCACCTTCCCCTGTTCTTGATCAAGAATTCACACTTCTTGCTTCTCTAAATGGTGGGTTACTTGAACTCAATGCTCCTCCTTCTCCTTCTGCTAACCATGAAATCAACCTCAACTTTCCACCTCCACCTTCCCCTGCTCTTGATCAAGAAGTCACGCCTCCTGCTTCTCTAAATGGTGGGTTACTTGAACTCAATGCTCCTCCTTCTCCTTCTGCTAACCATGAAATCAACCTCAACTTTCCACCTCCACCTTCCCCTGTTCTTGATCAAGAATTGACACCTCCTGCTTCTCTAAATGGTGGGTTACTTGATCTCAATCCTCCTCATTCTCCTTCTGCTAACCATGAAATCAACCTCAACTTTCCACCTCTACCTTCCCCTGTTCTTGATCAAGAATTCACACTTCCTGCTTCTCTAAATGGTGGGTTACTTGGACTCAATGCTCCTCCTTCTCCTTCTGTTAACCATGAAATCAACCTCAACTTTCCATCTCCACCTTCCCCAGTTCTTGATCAAGAACTCACACCTCCTGCTTCTCTAAATGGTGGGTTACTTGATCTCAATGCTCCTCCTTCTCCTTCTGCTAACCATGAAATCAACCTAAACTTTCCACCTCCACCTTCCCCCGTTCTTGATCAAGAATTCACACCTCCTGCTTCTCTAAATGGTGGGTCACTTGATCTCAATGCTCCTCCTTCTCCTTCTGCTAACCATGAAATCAACCTCAACTTTCCACCTTCACCTTCCCCTGTTCTTGATCAAGAATTCACACCTCTTGCTTCTCTAAATGGTGGGTTACTTGATCTCAATGCTCCTCCTTCTCCTTCTGCTAACCATGAAATCAACCTCAACTTTCCACCTCCACCTTCCCCTGTTCTTGATCAAGAATTCACACCTCATGCTTCTCCAAATAGTGGGTTACTTGATCTCAATGCACCTCCTTCTCCTTCTGCTAACCATAAAATCAACCTCAACTTTCCACCTCCACCTTCCCCTGTTCTTGATCTAGAATTCACACCTACTGCTTCTCTTAATGGTGGGTTACTTGAACTCAATGCTCCTCCTTCTACTTTTGCTAACCATGTATTCAACCTCAACTTTCTACCTCCACCTTCCCCTGTTCTTGATCAAGAATTCACACCTCCTGCTTCTCTAAATGGTGGGTTACTTGAACTCAATGCTCCTCCTTCTCCTTCTGCTAACCATGAAATCAACCTCAACTTTCCACCTCCACCTTCCCCTGTTCTTGATCAAGAATTCACACCTCCTGCTTCTCTAAATGGTGGGTTACTTGATCTCAATCCTCCTCATTCTCCTTCTGCTAACCATGAAATCAACCTCAACTTTCCACCTCTACCTTCCCCTGTTCTTGATCAAGAATTCACACCTCCTGCTTCTCTAAATGGTGGGTTACTTGAACTCAATGCTCCTCCTTCTCCTTCTGTTAACCATGAAATCAACCTCAACTTTCCATCTCCACCTTCCCTAGTTCTTGATCAAGAACTCACACCTCCTGCTTCTCTAAATGGTGGGTTACTTGATCTCAATGCTCCTCCTTCTCCTTCTGCTAACCATGAAATCAACCTAAACTTTCCACCTCCACCTTCCCCCGTTCTTGATCAAGAATTCACACCTCCCGCTTCTCTAAATGGTGGGTTACTTGATCTTAATGCTCCTCCTTCTCCTTCTGCTAACCATGAAATCAACCTCAACTTTCCACCTTCACCTTCCCCTGTTCTTGATCAAGAATTCACACCACTTGCTTCTCTAAATGGTGGGTTACTTGATCTCAATGCTCCTCCTTCTCCTTCTGCTAACCATGAAATCAACCTCAAATTTCCACCTCCACCTTCCCCTGTTCTTGATCAAGAATTCACACCTCATGCTTCTCCAAATAGTGGGTTACTTGATCTCAATGCACCTCCTTCTCCTTCTGCTAACCATAAAATCAACCTCAACTTTCCACCTCCACCTTCCACTGTTCTTGATCTAGAATTCACACCTACTGCTTCTCTTAATGGTGGGTTACTTGAACTCAATGCTCCTCCTTCTACTTTTGCTAACCATGTATTCAACCTCAACTTTCTACCTCCACCTTCCCCTGTTCTTGATCAAGAATTCACACCTCCTGCTTCTCAAAATGGTGGGTTACTTGATCTCAATGCTCCTCCTTCTCCTTCTGCTAACCATGAAATCAACCTCAACTTTCCATTTCCACGTTCCCCTGTTCTTGATCAAGAATTCACACTTCCTGCTTCTCTAAATGGTGGGTTACTTGATCTCAATGCTCCTCCTTCTCCTTCTGCTAACCATAAAATCAACCTCAACTTTCCACCCCCACCTTCCCCTGTTCTTGATCAAGAATTCACACCTCCTGCTTCTCTAAATGGTGGGTTACTTGAACTCAATGCTCCTCCATCTTCTTCTGCTAACCACGAAATCAACCTCAACTTTCCACCTCCACCTTCCCCTGTTCTTGATCAAGAATTCACACTTCTTGCTTCTATAAATGGTGGGTTACTTGAACTCAATGCTCCTCCTTCTCCTTTTGCTAACCATGAAATCAACCTCAACTTTCCACCTCCACCTTCCCCTGCTCTTGATCAAGAATTCACACCTCCTGCTTCTCTAAATGGTGGGTTACTTGAACTCAATGCTCCTCCTTCTCCTTCTGCTAACCATGAAATCAACCTCAACTTTCCACCTCCACCTTCCCCTGTTCTTGATCAAGAATTCACACCTCCTGCTTCTCTAAATGGTGGGTTACTAGATCTCAATCCTCCTCATTCTCCTTCTGCTAACCATGAAATCAACCTCAACTTTCCACCTCTACCTTCCCCTATTCTTGATCAAGAATTCACACCTCCTGCTTCTCTAAATGGTGGGTTACTTGAACTCAATGCTCCTCCTTCTCCTTCTGTTAAACATGAAATCAACCTCAACTTTCCATCTCCACCTTCCCCAGTTCTTGATCAAGAACTCACACCTCCTGCTTCTCTAAATGGTGGGTTACTTGATCTCAATGCTCCTCCTTCTCCTTCTGCTAACCATGAAATCAACCTAAACTTTCCACCTCCACCTTCCCCCATTCTTGATCAAGAATTCACACCTCCTGCTTCGCTAAATGGTGGGTTACTTGATCTCAATGCTCCTCCTTCTCCTTCTGCTAACCATGAAATCAACCTCAACTTTCCACCTCCACCTTCCCCTGTTCTTCATCAAGAATTCACACCTCCTGCTTCTCTAAATGGTGGGTTACTTGATATCAATTCTCCTCCTTCTCCTTCTGCTAACCATGAAATTAACCTCAACTTTACACCTCCACCTTACCATGTTCTTGATCAAGAATTCACACCTCATGCTTCTCCAAATGGTGGGTTACTTTATCTCAATGCATATACTTCTCCTTATGCTAACCATGAAATCAACCTCAACTTTCCACCTCCACCTTCCCTTGTTCTTGATCAAGAATTCACACCACCTGCTTCTCTAAATGGTGGGTTACTTGAACTCAATGCTCCTCCTTCTCCTTTTGCTAACCATATAATCAACCTCAACTTTCTACCTCCACCTTCCCTTGTTCTTGATCAAGATTTCACACCTCCTACTTCTGTAAATGGTGGGTTACTTGATCTCAATGCTCCTCCTTCTCCTTCTGCTAACCATGAAATCAACCTCAACTTTCCATTTCCATGTTCCCCTGTTCTTGATCAAGAATTCACACCTCCTGCTTCTCTAAATGGTGGGTTACTTGATCTCAATGCTCCTCCTTCTCCTTCTGTTAACCATAAAATCAACCTCACGCTTGATGAATACCAACTTGGTAGAGCTGCATGCTGAGCTGGTCCGACTCGGATTCCTTATATCACATAATTATCACAGCTGTAAATCGGGTTACGAAAATGATCAGGGATGTGCCCTTGTCTAGGAAGCACTTCAGTACTTGTTAAATCATTGGTGGATGCCAATCTACATGGATGAAGATATTCAGCAAATTAGTATCAATAACAGAAACCCCACTCGGCGTCAAAGTCAGGATGTCCGATCTGTGGAAGCTAACCTAGTGAGGTTACATTGTATTCGAAGTGGGCGTGGCCAGGTGCCACCACACAATTATGAACGTTGTGGAGTCTGTTCGGAAAGTAACCAAGGGTGCTACCTTGTGCGAGCAGCTCTCCAGGGGCAGGTGGATCGCGGAGAGATCCGCCCATATCCAGGTTCCGGACCCATCAATTGGTCACCGAACTACCTTGCCGATCAAATCGAGGACGTTGTCGTCATCTATGATCATCAGAGGACCAGGAATGTTTTTTCCATCATCCCTCTGCTTGACGAATCAAGAATTCCCAACCGGGAATGGATCGAGATTACGTATGATGGTCAAAAAAACCAGAAGGTTCCCATAGTCATCTATTTGCCGGGACCACTACCGTATGAATCAGCTAAGGCAATCCCTTACAAATACGGTGCAACGATAATTGAAAATGGAAAGGAAATTCCATTACCCTCCGTCGTGAATATTGCAGACATCAGTTGAGTAACACGGAGTGGTAGAATCTTCAACAGAGGAGTTGGAGAGTCCAACGAAGAAAAGGAACTTTAGACAGAAGCTCTCAATCCATCAGTCGGTCAATCCAGTAATCCCGGCCTTTCGAAAAACAATGATGAGATGCTGAAGCTCATCCAAAGGAGTGAATATAACATTGTCGATCAACTATTACAGACTCCTTCAAAGATCTCGGTATTATCACTGTTACTCAGTTCAGAAGCGCACAGGGAGGCTCTATAGAAAGTCTTGGAGCAAGCCTTTGTGGAACAGGATGTAACAATCAGACAATTCAATAGCATTGTCTCTAACATCACTTCTTGCAATAATTTAGGATTTAGTGATGAGGAATTACCTGAAGAGGGTCGCCGTCATAACATGGCGCTCAAAATCACAGTCAACTGCCAGGATGATGCTTTAGCCAGCGTACTGGTAGACACAGGGTCAGCCCTAAATGTTATGCCGAAGTCCACTTTGATGCAATTATCATTCAAGGGCCCTCCGATGAGAACCAACGAGTTCGTCGTCAAAGCGTTCGACGGATCCAGAAAAACGGTTATCGGCAAAGTTGACCTTCCCATAACTATTGGTCCTCACACGTTCTAAGTTACCTTCCAGGTCATGGACATCAGGGCAACATACAGTTGTTTATTAGGAAGACCTTGGATACATCAGGCTGGGGCGGTCACTTCAACCCTCCACCAAAAGCTAAAGTTCGTCCATAACGGCCAACTCATCACAGTCTATGGGGAACAGGCCTTGCTCGTCAACAATTTATCGTCATCCACTTATATGGAACCAGAAGGGATAATCGGAACCCAGTTCCAAGCGCTTTCACTACACAAAGACAATCAATCCGGAGGAGGAACTTCGATTTCCTCATACAAAGATGCTATTAAAGCAGTCGAGAGTACCGATACAATAGGATGGGGACAGCTTGTCATTCCTACTAGCAATACAACAAAGAAGGGTCTTGGTTTTTCTGCAACCTGCACCCAGACAGCTGCTAACGATGAAAGTCTTCATCCCATTCAGAACTTCTTCCACAGTGGAGGGTTCCTTCACCCAATGCCTCAGGCAATCTATGCTATCAATGAGGAGGATTCCTCCGATACGGGGGAAGAATGGAAGTCCTATCTTAACGAGGACGGTTATATGTCTCAGGAAGAGGTGCCTACGCCATTTTGCTATCCCGCACAGAGTCCAGGATTTATACCACGGTCAGATGTCGAAATGATATACGGAGGTTGTGATCCGGAAGGATGTCGTGCTCCACCAAATTCATTAGAGGAGGACACTCTGATGAAAGACAACTTTGACCACAATTACTATGGTCCGATGGACGGTCTGCCAATGTGGCAGCCTTACCCAGGAGACTTGGGGCCAGAAAGTCAGCCGAGTAATGAAACTCAGCTGAGCATCATTGAACAGAATACCTGTGTCCCCACCATGTCATGGGATCAACACTCAGGTCATTCAGAAACTACTCAACATGACGATGAATTGGCAATGTTTGCAGAACTAGAATTCATTAATTATGCCTTTCTCGAGGTCAACGTCATCGAGAGGGATGACCCCTCCAGTCCCAAAGAAGTGTGGGACACCCTGGGACAACCGAGTGGAAAATACGACTATATGGTCAAGTACACCGCTCCCGAAAGCTCTCGTATCAGGCTCGAAGATATCCAGCCAACTGGATGGGGAGATACAGCTGAGAGCACAAATGCTATGCAAAATGCAACAGAGGAATCCTCCTACGACAACTATGCCTGGGAGACAGATTCCAATGATCCTGCTCCACCAGAAATCAGCGTCATTTCTGAAGACAAATCAAGGAAGGTGCCAGACTTTGTGATTCACCGAGGAGTTCGCCGCCAATGGGTTGTTGTCGATGTCCCGAAGATTGTTCATAAGTCAAAGTAATTGCCATCTTTAACCTTTCACCCTGCCCAGGTGAAACGGATGTTTTGATAGGGCTCGCTTTCTGTAAATTTTCCCTTTTCACTTCGCCCAAAGCGACAGAGTTTTGTTTAATAGGGCTGTAGTTTCAAGAATCGACTTGTTCATTAATAAAATAACGCCGTTCTGTAATTTCCGCATTAATTGTTATTTTCTCTTTTTGCTTTTTCTCAGAAAATGGTAATCCTAAAAAACAATTCAATAATAAAAATAAGCAGTAAAAGAAAAATACATTGCACACACTTTTGCATTTTCTCTATCTCTTCTAAACACAAATCATCACGTCATGCAAATTGCTTGTTTTAAACCCCGTTGAAACATACGATCTGATGCCTTCTCCCGACTTTGAGTTCCCGGTATTTGGGGCTGAAGAAGAAGTTGACAACGAAATTCCAGAAGAGATCTCCCAATTACTCAGACAAGAGGAAAGGTCTATTGAACCTCACAAAGAGCCGTTGGAAACGGTAAATTTGGGTTCGAAAAAAGAGAGAAAAGAAATCAGGATTGGGCCACTGCTCAGTCCAACTGCCAAAGAGAGTTTGATAAAGCTTCTCAAAGAATTCCCCTATGTGTTTGCTTGGTCCTATCAGGATATGCTAGGGTTGGATACCAATATCGTGGAACATCATCTACCGTTAAGATCGGAATGTCCGCCAGTAAAGCAAAGGTTGAGACGCACTCACCCGGACATGGCCATCAAAATCAAAGAGGAGGTACAGAAACAGATTGACGCGAGTTTCCTCGCTACATCAGAATATCCTCAATGGTTAGCCAATATCGTACCCATTCTGAAAAAGGACAGAAAGGTCAGAATGTGTGTCGACTACAGGGATCTAAACAAGGCTAGTCCAAAGGACGACTTTCCTTTACCACATATTGACATGCTGGTTGACAGTACAGCAAAGTTCAAAGTTTTCTCCTTCATGGATGGATTCTCGGGCTATAACCAGATCAAAATGATGCCAAAAGACATGGAGAAAACTTCATTCATCACCCCATGGGGTACCTTTTGTTACAAGGTAATGTCGTTCGGTTTGAAGAACGTCGGGACAACCTATCAAAGGGCCATGACTACTCTGTTTCATGACATGATACACAAAGAAATCAAAGTGTATGTCGATGATATGATTGCAAAATCTAAGATAGAGGAGGAGCATGTGACCCACCTGTCAAAACTATTCGAGCGGTTGAGAAAATACAAACTCCGCTTGAATCCCAACAAGTGCACCTTCGGTGTCCGTTCAGGGAAACTCTTAGGGTTCATCGTCAGCCAAAAAGGAATTGAGGTTGATCCTGACAAGGTCAAGGCCATTCAAGAAATGCCTTCTCCGAAAACTGAAAAACAAGTCAGAGGATTCCTAGGACGTTTGAACTATATCTCCAGATTTATATTCCTCATGACTGCGACATGTGCGCCGATTTTCAAATTACTCAAAAAGAACCAGGACTGCGTTTGGATAGAAGATTGCCAAATCGCCTTCGACAGTATTAAGGAATATCTGTTGAATCCTCCGATTCTATCACCTCTAGTGGAAGGAAGACCACTGATCATCTACCTCACAGTCTTGGAAGACTCAATGGGGTGTGTACTTGGCCAACAAGACGAAACCAAACGGCAAGAGTCTGCCATTTACTATCTAAGCAAGAAGTTCACCGACTGTGAAACTCGGTACACGATGCTCGAGAAAACTTGTTGTGCTTTGGCTTGGGCAGCCAAACGTCTTCGCCAGTACATGATTCGTCACACTACTTGGTTGGTCTCCGAGATGGATCCAATCAAGTATGTATTCGAAAAACCTGCTCTCACGAGAAGGATTGCCCGTTGGCAGATGTTGCTATCAGAATATGACATAGAGTACCACACTCAGAAAGCCGTTAAAGGAAGTATTATGACCGATCATTTGGCTCATTAACTGATTGACGATCAAGAATCAATCGGGTTCGACTTCCCAGACGAAGATGTCATGTATTTGAAAATGAAAGACTGCGACGAACCGCTACCCAGTGAAGGGCCAGAACCAGGTTCCCAGTGGGGACTTATCTTTGACAGAGCTATCAATCATTATGGAAACGGAATTAGGGCAATAATTTTTACCCCTCAGGGTACCCACATTCCTTTCACCGCCAGACTCACGTTCAAATGTACGAACAATGAGGCCGAATACGAAGCTTGTATTATGGGTCTCGAAGAAGCGATTGATTTGAGGATCAAAAACTTGGACGTATATGGCGACTCAGCCCTGGTTATCAATCAGATAAAGGGAGATTGGAACACATACCAATCAGGACTGATTCCTTACAAAGATTATGCAAGAAGGTTGTTACCTTTCTTCAACATAATCGAGTTTCATCACATCCCTCGTGATGAGAATCACATGGCTGACGCCTTAGCCACTCTCTCTTCTATGATTAGTGTAGGTCAATGGACTGACCTACCTAAGATCGACATAATGCACCTTGAAAGGCCCGCTTACATCTTCACGATTGAAGCAGTCATAGATAACAAACCTTGGTATCACGATATCAAATGCTTCCTTCAAAAACAAGAGTACCCTCCTAGGGCATTCAGAAAGGATAGAAAGACCCTCAGAAGGCTAGCAGGTAGTTTCTTCCCGAGCGGTGACATACTCTATAAGAGGAACTTTGACTTGGTCTTGCTCTGATGTGTGGACAGACCAGAAGCAGACATGCTTATGAAAGAAATTCATGAAGGATCCTTTGGCACTCATGCCAACGGACACACAATGGCGAGAAAAATTCTGAGAGCAGGGTACTACTGGTTGACCATGGAATCCGACTGCTACAAGTACATGAGGAGGTGTCACAAGTGTCAGATATACTCTGACAAAATTCATGTACCGCCAACGCATCTCAAAGTTCTCTCTTCCCCATGGCCTTTTCCACATGGGGAATCGACATGATTGGCTTGATTGAGCCTAAGGCTTCGAATGGACATCAGTTCATCCTGGTAGCCATTGATTACTTCACCAAATGGGTCGAAGCAGTGTCATACGCTAATGTAACCCGACAAGTGGTGGTCTGATTTATCAAAAACAATATCATCTGTCATTATGGTGTTCCGAGCTAAATCATTACTGATAATGGATCTAACTTGAACAATAAGATGATGAAAGAGTTGTGCGCAGAGTTCAAGATCGAACACCATAACTCATCTCCCTACCGACCCAAGATGAACGGAGCGGTAGAAGCGGCTAACAAGAACATCAAGAGGATTGTTCAGAAGATGGTCGTAACCTACAAAGACTGGCACGAGATGCTACCATTTGCTCTTCACGGTTATCGCACATCTATCCGCACTTCAACAGGGGCTACCCCTTTCTCTCTAGTATATGGCATGGAGGCAGTGTTCCCCATCGAGGTAGAGATCCCATCAATCCGGGTATTGATGGAAGCTAAGCTAACAGAAGTTGAATGATGTCTAAATCGACACGGCGAACTGAATCTGATCGAAGAGAAGAGAATAACGGCACTATGCCACAGTCAGTTGTATCAGCAGAGAATGAAGAAGGCGTTCGACAAAAAGGTTCGACCTCACGTCTTCAGGAAAGGAGACCTTGTGCTCAAGAAGATACAATCATTTCTCACTGATTCTCGGGGCAAATGGACTCCAAACTATGACGGCCCCTATGTGGTCAAGAAAGCTTTCTCAGGCGGCACCTTGAGACTTGCAACCATGGACGAAGAGGAATTTGCCTACCCCACGAACGTTGATGTAGTCAAGAAATACTTCGCCTAAACTAAAAAAAATGTCTCGGTGGATTGAAAACCCGAAAGGGCGGTCCAGACAAAAGTTAGAGACAAAATAAAAAAAATCATCCAGGTGGATTGGAAACATCACAGTACAATCCAGGCAAAAGTTAGGGATAATGGCAAGTAACTATGTTCAACAGAGGCAAGTCCCTCAGCAGCAGTTACACCATCCATCGGAGGAAAACTCCAGTCAAGGTCATCTTCGACAAGAAGCTCAGGATGTCCCGAATTCAAAGTTGGTAGAAGAATAGTGGTTGTTATGTTTCAACGTAGCCCTTTTCCCTGTAAATTACCATTTTCTAACTTTGTAAATACTCTTTGGAATCATGCGTTTGGCTGATCTCCATCTTATCAATAAAATTTGAGCCCTTGTGCTTTTGTTTGTAATTCTCATTTGTTTTAGCTTTACAGAATGACATTTTAATATGATCAACGATTCTTGAAATAAAACAAAAATGAATTTACTTGTAAAACTTTTTCTGCTTTTAAAATAAAGATGGCAATTTCTTTTGACTGTTAAACATCAAAAGAACATCAATCGCTTCTCCAGAAGTAAGCGAACTTCAAAGTGCAGAATCAAAGTACTCCTTCTAACCCAGTACGCCTGAATGAAGGGATCAACTGTGTCAGAGACCTTGTTTCGTCTGACACGCCTCGGCCGAGTTCTTATCTCCTAAGCCCGACCAACATAGTTCCCCGCGAGGACTACTTCTCCTAAGCAAGGTAGAATTGCTACTTTTGGACCAACAGTACTTCTTCGCCCCGCTGTGGCTGAGTATCCAGTCGTGTTCATCCATTAGTTTGTATGTCACGTTAGTTTTGTCACCATATACATACATATATCATGCATTATTGATTTACATTCGCATTCATATTGCATCACTATCATTCTAGTCGGTCTTATCCCCTGGTGATAAAAAGTCCTCTCAATCGAGTTGTCAAGTTCTTTCCTCGTCAGGAAATGTCGCGTCGGAACGATCTCTCTCCTCCAGTTTATTTCTGGATGGAAGTTGGTTCCTCGACCAATTTGATAACTTGAACCTCTGAAAAACCAGAGAGCCCTCAGTCAACATCACTCTTCGCCATTGAAGATGATATCCTTGCTTTCCCGGATTAAGGAAAATCCCGAGAGAAAGCCTCCTAATCAGAGATTCTGTGGTACAGCAATTTTTCTCCAAAAAAACCACTGATGAAAAGGTCATCGGCACCTCAAATTGGATCCCATCATATGGCATTTCTCTGGGAAGATCCCGAGAAAAGTATGATGTAAGACCCCAAATAAAAGCAGTCTCTCAGGAGACTCGTCTTCCCCAGTAGAAACAAATGGTGTCTCCAACAGAGAAGTTTGTGCACCTCTACAACTCAGACGATTGGGTTCCCCAGCAAGTCTGACGTCAACTTTTTCCGTCAAATGGCATCTCCCCAGGAAAATTCGGCGAGAAGTTTGAGGAAAACCGCTACGAATAGCGTCCCTTGTCAATAAAGTTTATTGACAAAAGAAACTAAGACCAGTTCCTTGGTAGGAAACCAGGATCGAGGGGAAGTTTAAATCAGAAACTAAGACCAGTTCCTTGGTAGGAAACCAGGATCGAGGGAAAGTTTATTCCAGAAACTGAGACCAGTTCCTTGGTAGGAAACCAGGATCGAGGGAAAGTTTAAATCAGAAACTAAGACCAGTTCCTTGGTAGGAAACCAGGATCGAGGGGAAGTTTATTTCAGAAACTGAGACCAGTTCCTAGGTAGGAAACCAGGATCGAGGGGAAGTTTATTCCAGAAACTAAGACCAGTTCCTTGGTAGAAGACCATGATCGAGGGGAAGTTTACCTTTTCTAAGCATCATTGCTTAGCGAAAGAAGATGAATGTGTGAATTACCATTCATAGACGCCGTCAAAATTTTGGATATTCCGATATTTAATCCTCTTGCACCTCGAATGCCCGAATACCTTCGCCATTCACACCTTCGTGTCCAAGAAGATTAAATAGGGACATCTGTCATACCCCAAATTTTGACCACTAAGATTTCCCATCATTGTGCAAATCATCATCACAATATGTATGTACCTTTGTGCCTCATCAATCTCCTCAAGGAATTGTTGAGCATTCACCACAATCAAAATTAGGGTTTCAAGCCCTCTCTGAGTGCTTAGACAAAGGATCAATCAAGGAATGACATGATCTTCAACTTGTCTAACCTCTCAAGCATCCACAATGGATCAAGAGGACTCCCAATTCAAGGATTAAGCACAAGGTTGCTCCCTTCTAGGTGGATCAAGCTTCAAGATCGCCAGTGTCACCAAATTAGGGTTTTGGTCGACCAGAGCCTCCAGATGGAAATTTTCATCTGGGCATGAGCCAATTATTCAAAACATATCCTAATATACTCCATGGAACTTCATGGACCCAATCATCAAGTCAATTTGGCCTCAAGGGATGCATACATCAAAAATCAGGAATTAGGGTTTCTTGACCTAATTCACCCCTAAGTTGACTTTTGGGACAAATCATGAACCAAGACCTCAAGACATGATTTGAGGGTCTCTAATATACCATATTGATCCATTTGGAGCAATGGATTGATCCAAGAAGCTTGAGCAACAAGTTTCAATTTCATCTGAACCACAGTTAGGGTTTTGCGAGAAAAGTCAACTGTAGCTTTGACTTTTGACCAGGACATGCTCCCAAGCCCTAATACATGATTCAATACACCCTATAACACCCATGGAACATGTCCATCAAGTTTGATTTAGGTCAAGGACATGATTTCCTAAAGGATTGCACAGTTTGGAATTCATCTGATGAAAAGTCAACTGTGCACAAAAGTCAACTTTGACTTTTTGAGATTTTTCACAAAAATGGTTTTTTAACCCTAAAATGATGTTAATGTATGATTTAAATCATCATTCATCAAGAAAAATCAAAGAAAGTTGGATAACTTGTAAAAGGGGTAACCATAAAAACTTAGAAAATTTTCTAAGTTATGAAATAAAGTGACAAGGGTACCAACTTTGGAGGATCATAACTCCTAAACCACAAAGCCATTCTTCTCCATCCAAAGCTTGATTTGTAGATCTCATTGCCCTCTACAAAAGCTTCATACTGATCTATGTCCAAATTCCTCATGGATTTTGAGTTATGGAGTGATCAAAATCAAGAAAAGTCACTTTGTTCCAACACTTAGTGAAAATTTCACTAAGTCAGAATCTGCCTTACTTTTTTCCAAATGTAGGGGGATTTTTCACTTGGATCCAAAAGGTATCAAAACCAAATATGATCAGATAGTTGTTGTATCATATAAGGGCTTTCCAAAATGGCCAAGAACATCACCAAATTTAATTTGAGCTTTGAGATATGGTAGTGGCAAGATGCCTTGCTGAAATCTACCAAGGCAAGACAGATTTTTGCACTTTTGGTCGATTTGCCAAAATCAGCCAATTCCAAGCCTTGTCATCACTTTGGACACATTTGAGGATTGAATCTAAAGGGGACAATCACTGAGCCAAGCCTCCAAAGTCCTTGGAACAAGAAATAGCATGCCAAACCTAGAATTGCCTAAAATAGGGACAAGACTCCAATTTTGGATTGAAGCATTCAATGGAAGCACCAAGGTGGCATGGACTGAGCTATTAGCAACTGAATTCAGTCAAGACTTATCCAAGACGAAGGGGACCAGCAGCCTGTGCCCTAACCTCTAGTCAATGGCTAGAGGAGACTTGGATTTTCATTTGCCAACATTGGCCAACCCTACTCAGCAGTTGCCATTCACTATTCCTTACAAAACAAACTTGCTCTACTATAAATAGAGCTCAATTGTGATCAGTTTAAGTACACCAAAGGCCTACAACACTTGCCTTTCTCAAAATCCACTTCTCACTCTCAAAAATGCCTTTCTTAGCAAGTCACTATCGAATTTTTCAGTAGAGAGCAATTCCACTCAAACCAATCACACACACACCTCACATACATCATATGTGAGCTGATCAAACACTTAAACAACATCTGGAACACTGATTTCTCAGAATCACCAATCAATTGCTCAAGGTTTTAACCAAGTTGCAGTTGAGATGCCATGAAGTGATCCAGCTAATTTCCATCAAGTCCAAGCATTCAAACACACTCCATAGGGTGTAAGGAAGCTGTTCAGATCATCACAACTCATCTGTAACACCTCCAACTCAGAAATCACTTTGAACTTGCTGTCATGACCTAGAGGTAAGCCTAAACTTGGTCATCTCTCAATCTATGCATATTTCCTCGTACAACACTTTTGCCAAATGTTCATAATCATGCATGGAATGTTTCCCCTCAAGTAATTGCTTTGTTTGAATCGTGTATCAAAATTCTCAGCCTTCATGCAGAAATTAGGGTTCTTGAGGTTTTGTCTTGATTTTTTATTCCATGTTTAATATAAATGAAATTAAATACCATAGACATGATCGTGAGGTTGAGACGAGCAGATTGGTATGTGGATTGCATGATATAATCAAGTATTCAGTGAGATTGGAGAGAAAATGCAAATCTGGGCAAAACCCAGAACACGCGCGTGTTCTTGGGGTGTTCTTGGCGCCCTTTTTGAAAATTCAAATATTTGAATTTTGTGATTTTATTTAATTGATTCAAAAATTAATTTCTCTCTGAGTTTTAATGATTTTGAGTTGATTCTTTTTTTAATAATTCACAAAAATGTTAAAATAATTTATTTTCCCAAAAATTCCCAAAAATATTATTTATTTCATATAATTGATATTTTGCAAAGAATTAATGTTTTAATTGTTTTTGACATTTAAAATATTTTTTCCTTATTGATTTTGCAAATTTTAATGATTTCTAATCATTTTGTAGGGAAAAACATGATTTATGAAGCATTAATCCAAGATCACAATTTGTTTTCCACATGTTAAACAATTTTGATCATTTTAATTGAATATTTTATTCAATTAAAACACATTTTGAAAACAAATTAGGGTTTTTGATTAATTCAACCCTCATAAATCATTTTCAAAACTTTTGGGCCTCTTGAGAGAGTGTAAGACACACATTGTATAAGTCCCTCTGTACGAGTAAACGGCGCGATCGTCGCCTTTTAAAAAATCAATTGGGCCTCTCCTCGAGCTATAAGACCCATTCAAAACTTTTGGGCCTATAATAGAGTGTAAGACCCAATCCCCTTTTAACCAAAACAACTTTGGGCCTCAGATATTGTATAAGCCCCTTTGCGTTAAAAGAAAATCTCGGCGCGATCGCCATTTTAAACGAAAAATCATCTGGGCCTACCCTCGTGTTATAAGCCCCACTCTTTTGCTTTAAACCTTTTGGGCCTCTTGAGAGAGTGTAAGACACATCCCTTTGTACAGAAAACAATTTTTGAGCCTCAGTCACTCGTATAAGTCTCTTTGTACAAATTCAACAGTGCAATCACTGATAAAACCCTGGGCCTCTCCTTGAGCTGTAAGCCCCAAATCTTTCTTTTTCAAAGCACTTTCTCCTTTGATTTTGAATATACTGTTGTTTTCAATCTTTCTTTGTTGAACAACTAACCAAACAACATGGAAGCTCTACAACCGAGTAAGTATTTATCCGCTTTCATATACATATAACTGTATTGTGGGGCTGTTTCGCTGTAAGTCTCCTTTCATAAACTCATATCAACTGTGTAATAATAGTATAGATATTTAGAGTTTCCCCGGCAACTACGTCTAGCATTAAGCCCGTTGATCACTCTTAGAAGTAGACAAAACTAGATCCCCATAGGATTACCAGACACAGTCTTCCCTCCTCTTGGGGTTAAATAATATGGAGATGTGAAATGCAGATTCTTTTTGAACCTTTTCTCAGACTGTCACCTTTAGAAGTTGTCAAAGAAACTCTACTCCCCAGAGATGATCTTTTCTCAGTGAATGGCATCTCTTGAGTTTCTTCCAAATTCTCAGACTTTCCTGGCTTGATCTATTCTTTGTGAATATCCTGTCTTGAACTTCTTGGGGTTTGGGGACCCACAGGCTTCTTAAAAGCAATCTAAGAGACTCTATTCCCCAGAGATGATCTTTTCTCTGTGAATGGCATCTCTTGAGTTTCTTCCAAATTCTCGGACTTTCCTGGCTTGATCTATTCTCTGTGAATAGCCTGTCTTGAACTTCTCGAGGTTTGGGGACCCACAGGCTTCCTAAAAGCATCCCTGCCTCCTCTTGGGCATTGTACAAGGACCCGTCGGCTTCTTAGAAGTATTCACAGCCTCCTCTTAGGCTTCGTATAAATGATTTCTTCCTCCGGGAATGATAGCCTCCTCTTGGGCTTAGTACAAATTATCCCTCGGCTTCTTAAAAGTTTCCAGCCTCCTCTTGGGCTTCGTACAAATTGTCCCGACGACCTCCTAGAGGTATAGGAACAGAAATCAGTCATCTTAATAGAACAGTCTTTCCAAGAGTCTACTACTGTTTCTCAAAGCACAGTACAAAAGATGAAACTCTAGACTTGGACAGTCTAATTTCCTTGAGTCTCAAAGACATTCTCAAGCACCCTTCAAGAATAGGAAGGAACCCCGTAGACTCAGACAGTCTCAATACCCTTTGGATTTCCCATTTCCTCAAAGAAAAGGAAATATCCCTGATCCTCGAATCAAAATCCCTGAGTACAATGTTACTCATATAAGAACTGATTTTCTCTTTGAACCCATACACTGGTCACTCAACTGAAACAGTGCCCTCTTTAGCCTCCATCTCGGGCTTCGTACGAGATACAAAAAAGGACTCTCTTGTTGAGTCGAACATCTTTCGCCTCCATCTCGGGCTTTGTACGAGATACAAAAAGGTTCTTATTGAATCAACACTATACCCTCCATCTCGTGCTTTATACGAGATACAAAAAAGACTCTCTTGTTGAGTCAACTCCCTTTTAGCCTCCATCTCGGGCTTCGTACGAGATACTAAAGCACTCTCTCGTTGAGTATAAAAGACTCTCTTGTTGAGTCAAACACCTTTTAGCCTCCTCTTAGGCTTTGTATAAGGAAAACCTTTTAGCCTCCTCTTAGGCTTTGTATAAGGAAAACCTTTTATCCTCCTCTTAGGCTTTGTATAAGAAACCCACTGGTTGATCCAATCAACCTTTTAGCATCAAAGTTGTGCCTCATTCACAGTACACAAACATCAACAACTCCTTCCCCTTTATCTAATCACTATAAGCGGCAAGCCTCTGGATCATCTACATCCATGCCACTGTCCCTCTTTTAGCATGAGAAATTCCTAAGGAAAGATGGCATTGCTTTATACTGAGTTAAAGTCTTCTCCTTCAGGTTGGAAATCCCCTGTAAAGGAAATTATGGCATTTTTGGATTCACACATCCCGGTTAAAGTAATTCTCCTTTATAAACAGTTGTGACAGACAAACCCCTCTTTAGAGATGACAAATTCTCTCTAAAGTCAAACCCTTTTAGCTTCACATCTTGGGCTTTGAACATGATACAAACTACCTTTAGCTTCACATCTTGGGCTTTGAACAAGATATAGATCACCTTTACGCTTCACGTCTTGGGCTTTGAGCAAGACACCAAAACACCATTTCCTCCCGTAGAATATGAGGAACTACGATCGCTCTGATTTCCCTGTTTCGGAAAAACGGGAATACGTAGGCATAAGATTGAAAGAAAAATCTAAGCGAGCACACTAAAGAAAAACCCAAAATCCCGAATATCAGTCAAAACATCCTAGTCCGTATTCCCCGCTAAAAGTCTAAATTCCCTTAAAATAACCTAAGAGAGCCCCCCCCCCCACATTGATAGCATCCGTAACCTAACAGACCGCTGTTTAAACTCAGTATACAAGCAGGGTTAATTGGAGACATCTATTTCCCTTCCTTAGTCAGCTCACAATAGGATAAAAAATGAATCGACCTGTAGTAACCCCTAAGGAGCGACAGTGCTTAAGAAACACGTCCAGTTTCGCTCGCTACAGATGGTCTGTCATGAAGAAGAATCAACAGATGTCTAATGTGTGGGAAAGAAGAATGCCAGACCAATTGTCCTACCTTGTGTGAGAAGATAGTCTTATCTGACTAATGATAAATACTTTGACGGGAGCTAAGTATTTGTCTGATGTGAGTATACAAGTATGCAGTCTGAACTCTTTGCTTCAGAGAGGGTGTGCGAGTTTATTTCTCTCTATGGTGTTCAGGTGTTTATGTTAACTTGAATAAGCTGCTCTGGCTGTGTTTTATTGGGAGCTTCTTGAATGACTTCTATGCGCAATGAGTCTTTTGAATGGTGATGGGAAGCCGATGTCCCAAATGATGTTGTAACATCATGATTGTTGATGGTTATATTTGGAAGATGATTGAGATTGTGCATGTGGAGTTGGATGCTCAAGCATTTTTGCCAGAAGAGGTGTTTCTAACTATGTGGATTAGAATGTGGAGATTCTGATCTTGTTTATAGTAGTATGTTCTGGCAAAGCATGACTACTATTTTTGAAGACCTCACTAGTGTCAACAACTACTAGTGGATGTAATGGCAGAGGAATTGTGTCAGATGAGGTGATTTGATCAGGAAGTTTTGTTTAAGAGTTGTTCTTTCTCTTGAAGAGATTAGATCTCAGTAAAGCTTTTAAGTAAGCTGAGAATTCGTGGAGTTTGTGAGCAGTGTCAAACCAGTCAGGATAATTGGATGTGTTCTCTAGGAGTGAGAGTACAGTATGTGAATGTGCTCAGCAAATATGTGAAGATCTAGTGCTCAAATGGTAATCTCCATCTAGAGCATTGGTTATCCATGATAGGGGGAGTACTTGTCTATGGATTTTTCTGCAAAGGTGCATATATTGTGAAGCTTGCATGCTGATCAAGCTTGTGGAGATTGGTTGCCTCTTATGAGGATATAATGTCAGATAATATGCTATGACACTAGGCTGTTGGATGGCGTTTTGGGGTGTTTTTAATAGGACATGTATGGTTCTAGCCATGTGAAGCTAATTGTTTGAATCATGTACGCACATGCTTCTGAGGAGGAGTCTGAAGGACAATTTTGTTTGTGTCTGGGAGAATTTATTTTTCTCTGCAGTTTTTGGAAGAACTCTGTAGGGGTCTTTGTTGATGGGAGATGTCACACTTGTATTGGTGTGTATTATTAATTCAAAGTAAGAGGACTTTACTTAGAGTGTAGTGGAAGGCAGTGTGTTTGTGCTTCAAAACTTATGGATGATTGTATGAAGCATTCCTGATTCAATTGGATTGTATTTCAAGGAACAAGAATGACTATGGTTGTAAAATTCAAGGTAGATTTGTATAGGGTATGAATGGTTTCTGGATGAGAGGGATCAATGGTGATTTTGGTCTCAATCCAAGAGTTTGTTGGTTGTAGTACAAGGATGTGATCCTGGTACTCTCTTACTATAGGATCATAAAGGTGTCATGGGATATCATTGGTGATTTTGTGGTGTTTCTTGTTGAAGGAGAAACTTCTGTCAGTTAAATGTACTAGTGTTATTTGAGGATCACGCATTAAGTGAATGCGTTCAGCAGGTGTGTTGAACAGAGGGTGCACTCTTGAAGACATGAAGATGAGTCTTATGTTTTCCATTCATTTAAGGTGT
The DNA here is from genome assembly GCA_022829125.1 of Lathyrus tuberosus. NCBI lineage: Eukaryota > Viridiplantae > Streptophyta > Magnoliopsida > Fabales > Fabaceae > Lathyrus > Lathyrus tuberosus. The sequence continues at coordinate 4,842,493 of JALAZF010000315.1, read as the reverse complement.
TCTTCTTGCAAAGGAGCACTGGTTATCTTAGATAGGGGGAGTTGAACTTTTGTTGTTTATCAAAATTGTTTGTGGCTCTGGTGAGGGTGTTATGTCAGACAAGATGTCGTGACATTGTGTTACTGGTGAAGTTCATGGTGGACATGACAGTTTAGACCAGGTGTGTCAATGGATTGAACCAGAAGTGTACATTTACCCCAATGTTTATCAATTTTTGGCCAAAAAGGGGGAGAGAAGTAGGTTTGTTCAGCTATTGTGTCTGGATTTCCTATTTGAACCAGTCTCACAAGGATGTAGAATAGTCTGTTCAGTTTAGAGTATGTTGGTTGGATGATTCAGAGTTTGCCTTTGGAACTTTTTGTGCTTGGTTTGTATTAATTTACTCTCTTCTCTATGGATTTGTTCTGAATGTTGCTTATTTATTCTAGTTGTTATGGAAGTTTCCTAGTGGAGTTTGTCTAATTATGGCTAAAAAGGGGGGAGTATTGTGGCTTAGTAATGTTGGCATAGTAATGATATGTGTGCATTAGACTTTCTGGGTCTGGGTTAGATGTGGTTCTCTGGTGTATGCTGTTTCTGCTGCAGGGATCTCTGATATGTGTTGTGATCATAAATTGTTTTAGCCAAAATTTGCCAAAGGGGGAGATTGTTAGTTCTGAATTGGCAGCAATTTTGGTAAAACAATGTGGTACATCAAGATGTCTTGCTTGATGTCTTGACATGTGATTCTAACATTTTGCAGGTGGTGTATTTTTAGTATTGCAGGATTTGTGCATGATGTCAAACACGATGTTCTGACATCAGTAGACAGAACTTCCAGTTCAGATTTTTAGGTTGTATTTGCTGCGCTATTTTTAGCAATCTTTTGTGTGTTTGTGATTTCATGCGTAATTCTGGGAGTAAAATTATGTTGGAGTGATATTATTTGGAAGCAATCTGTTTGTGAAGAATAGTGTTGGCTATTTTCATGCATAAAGATTTGGAGAATAATTAGTTTTAATTATTAATTAAAACTAAGACCTGCTAATGCCCAAGCCTAATGTAAGGAATGTTTCTGGGAATACTATGTTATCCTATGTGGTGTTGTTTTATAGGTTTCAAGAAGAATATTGAAGAATAATGACTTTCTAATTATGGAGATAAATTAGGAAGGATTTGATTGAAGACCTATTATGTAGCAGAAGTTTCTGCTGATTTGTAGCAGCTGTTATGCTGTGATTTGAAGCCCAAATCCAGTTGGGAATAAGTTATAAATAGAATGCTTGTAACCTAGAAAAAGTACGGGTCCAAGATGTAGATCATTAGGGTTTGTGTGAAATTGTGAGCCACTCTGGTACTGTTTTATACTTAGAGTTGGACTGTTTAGTTGAGTTGTATTTGTCAATCATCTATGAGCTTTTAAGCAATGATGATTGTGTTTCTTTGAAGTATGTGTTCTACTTTTCTGTGATTGAAGAGTTGTTGGAAATCAAGTTGTTGATGCAGTGGCTGAGGTGTTGACTGCTAGACATCATTGCGATGATTGGAAGAGAGATGGAGTCTCTTATCTAGGGAGAACTTAGGTAGAAGGGTCATTGGGTAGTTATTAAGTGAGTAGATTGCCAACGGGTGTGTTGGTTGTAGGGTCTATGAATTGATACTGCTAATAGTGGACTTTTTTCCTGGCTTGGTATGCCCCCAGATGTAGGTTGTTAGACCGAACTGGGTAAACAATTCTTGTGTGCACTTTACTTTTTAGCAAATTCTTTAACTGTCTATATCTTGTATATGTTGCTGATAACAGACAAGATGTCTCGACATGTTTATTCGACATCTGGGTCTGTCATACCAGAATTTCACAATTATTTTGGAGCATTTTATTTGCTAAAGAGCTGTCTAATGTGTATTTTTTCCATAAGTTCTCTTTTTTATACCCAAACCTGTATAATAAACTTGTATAATTCAACACAAGCCTTTATTTCAACACATGGCCTTTTATACCATTATAATTCAAAACATAGGCCTTGTATACCATTATAATTCCACAATAGGCCTTGTATACGATTAAAATTCAACACATAAACCGTAATAACCATTATATATATATAACTCAATACAAACTATACAACACCAATTCCATGCCCCAATTCTAAACCTTGTACACCATTTCCATCACTTATACATCAACTTCTAAAACTATTCAACAATTTCTAAAACTATACAACACCTTCCATAAACCTAACACAAAAAAATAATAATAATAATATACCTCATATAATTCTCATTTCAACCATGTATTGACGCCATTCCTCCTTTATTTCTTCCAATTTATCTTTCGTGTAGGTGGCACACTTGAATTCATCAAAGTACTACATAATATAACATAATATGCATGATTTAGTTAAAAGTAATTACTTAGATGAAATATCCGATAATAAGTCTTAAAATAAATCATAACTTATAAATCCATACCATGACTGGAATCTCTATTTTGTCCAAATGAATAATCTCTTTCATGAATCTCAATACAAAATAACCACAATCTATACCATTACACTGCCGAGGACACTACACATAGAAAAAAAGTATACATATGTATCAGGATATATAGTTTAAGTTGTGTTATCAAGTAGTATCACTATTATAATAACAAATGTGAAAATATACCTGCACTCTTATCCATGTAATGTTGTTTGCTTTGCTCTTTGGTACTCGAGCTTGTCGTTGTGATCGGAATATTTGTATGGCTCTATCATAATATAAACGAATATTTAGAACAATCTCACATAAATAAATAAATACACATGTGAATATTTAAAGCACTCGCATCACTTACGTATTAATCATCTTCTTCATCTCTGGGTATTTTGTTTGATCACCATCTAGCGAATCCAGATAATACACTATTTCTTTTATCGGATTAATCGCAAGCAACAACCAGTGTCCACTGTAAAATAAAACAAAAGTTTAGATGGAAATGTTATACACAACGTAAAAATGCGAAAGATTATAATAAAGGAAGTTAGAATGAAAATCTAACCCATTGCTAGTATTATATGGTAAAAGATACAACTTCTCTGTATCTTTGTTGGGCATAAATGCATCTACTAAGTGATCTCTAACCAAATTTGCAGTTCGATCGATTAGATTTGCATTGACACAGCTGGGAGACAAGAAAGATAATCTTTCTGTCAATTGACGCGGGAGCATCAATTTTTGATACAAGAACCTGAAATAAAAACATAATCAACATTCGAATATTCATTGAAATGAGTAAATAAATTGATCAATTAATTAAATAAAATCGATGGATTACCTGATGTATGAATTCATAACACTGATGCCTAATTCAGAATACTGAAATATCTGATCCAAGTCTTCTTTAGCAATTGTTTCTAAATAGGTAAACCCAAAAATACCTTTTTCCATAGGTATTTCACGGATACCACCTTCCATCAAATCCGTTGTGCCTACAATTGTTTCAAGGCACAACCGAAATCGAGGAATAGAACCTTTTTTTGCCTTGGCTAATTCTGGCTTCTTGTTCTTGCTCCCTTGTTGCACCTCTTGTGTAGGAATCTAAAAATCATATAAGTCATAAAGTTTAAAATCATGAAGCTTTTGAATTCGGATTATAGAATCAACATTTTCAATGCATATATATCAATGTACCTCTTTTCTTGATGCAACTGATTCGGTTTGCCAAACAATCCCAGTCTCTTTTAATTTGGATTTTGTAGGAGTCTAACAATACCATGTAAATAAAATGTACATAAAAGTAAGCATAACATAACTTATATGCAAGTAAAACATTTGAAAACTAAAAGGTTAATAATGGTTTTCAACATACCGAGTTATATGACAATGAGGTTTGACGGTCATGCAACATACGACCCTATTAAGTCCCCCACCAATGTTGCATTTGAAACGTCGTCAGGTATAGGTAGTAATACTTCCCACTCTAAAGCAATATCAATCGAAACCATAAAAAACCAGCAGGGAGCGTACGTCTCCCAAAGTGTTATGCATTTTTCCCTTGTCAACCATGCGATATGTCGGTGCCGATAAATATAGATGACAAGGTGAAATGCCCTATGTTATTTCTTTGTTATGTGGTTGGCATTTATTTTGCTAAAACTATTCTAGCAGCAAGATGTTGAAATAAGATATTCTAACTTACTGCATTCAACATGTCGGATAAAGATGTCCCATCCTGGATCATAGGACATCGCGCCTGTTATTGGTTTACAAGGAAGATTTTGTTTGTTGTTATTTGTTACTGAATATTCTGTGAATATTTAGTTATCCTATGTGGCGTCCAAAGTAATTGAGTTGAGATTTTGTGTTGGTTTTCGGATTTTCACTACTTTCTAAATATGGAGACATATTAGGAAACTTTAGATTGAAGACCTATTTTCTTGGAGTTTATTTTGCAGAATTATGTGCAGTCTCTCTGCTGCATTTTGAAGCCCAACCCAGTCCAGATTTAATGTTATATATTGACTGGTGTAAACCTAGTTTAGGTGTGGAACTTACGTGTGTTTTTGTTAGGGTTTTTGATTGTGAATTGTGAGCCTAATTGGTATCATTCTGATAACAGTATAAGGACTGGTTTTGTGTTGTAAGTTCTGTCAGTTACTCATAAGCTTTTAAGCATTGAGTTTCTTGTGCGTCAATTCTCATAAGCTTTGAAGTATTGAGAATTGTGTGTTTTTGAAAGTGTGTCTTTCGGTTTGTTACTTGTGTTGTGTTAGACGGTGTGGCTAGTGATCGAGAGGGGGGTGAATAGATCACCTCCTTGAAACTCAAGGATTTAAAAATACTTATTAGAGTTTTTGAAAGTTAGTGGAAAAATACGATCCCGAATCGACTTCCGTCTATTCTGGACCAGCTACTAGAAAACCGAACACACGAATTAATGCTGGATTTATATTAGGATGACAAAGATTTATTAACACCAGATTAGGATCGAATCAAATGCACTTATCATACAAATACTATTTCCAATGAACAAAAACTCAGTTGACAGTTTTGTCAAACACTTGGCGTGTATGTGTTCAATGATTAACAATAATGGTGATTTGATAAAAGTTTTCTTACCACTATTGTATCATGAAACGTTAAGACACAATACACCAAATGAATCACAAAATTGTTGAAAACGTAAAGAGAGATAAAGACAGAATACGATACGCAGATATTTGGTAAGGAAGTTCCCCACTTTCGTCCTCGCGTGTGGGTACGTCTCCCTCTCAATTTCAAACTGAAATTGAGACCTGTTATATCAATAATGCTGAATTCTTTGTTTACAAGGTTACAATACAAAGCCAGAAATCTAAACCCCAAGATCTTCCTCTTGTATGAACCTTCACTTGATCTGAGCTTAATCAAGAATTTCCCCTGCAAGAATTGCAAACAATTCACCGGTTCCACGACCTGTTTGCAAAATTACCAAATTTCCAAACCCTACGCTGCGGCTGAATATGTTCTGCAAACGTGACTAACAAACCCTCAAGAACACACCCGTTCTTGAAGGACAAACCAGATGGTTTTTCCTCGAAACCCCCTTTGAATCTTCAACTCAGCTGGATCCTTGATCGTTCCACTGAACGTTATCTTGATGATCCTTTAATCCGAAGAACAAGAATGATTATGTGTTGATGTTCTTGAATTAAAGTGATTGAGAAGATGATGAAGATAAAGTATCTTTCAGGTCTCTAAAACTGCTCCCAAAATTGATGCACACCAAACTTGCTTTTGCTGTGATTACACAATTTTCACTCTAACGAATTCACCTTTTTTTTTTAAACTGAACTGTCATAACCTTCTTATATGTGAAACAGAAACGGTAAAAAAAAAAGAAACAGCTTTATGTATCGATTCGAAACTCGTATGAGTCGATACATGGTAGTTATATAACATACATGAGTCGACACACAGATATATGCATCGATGCATACTGTAACTTTGTTTAATTTCAGAAAGTAAATTCAATCATGCATCGATACATAATACGAATGAATTGATACATAGCATAATTTTAAGAAACATCAAAGAAGCATGTATCGATGCAAAATTCGTATGACTCGATACATGGCTTAACAACAAAGAAGCATGTATCGATGTAAAACTCGTATGGATCGATCCATACTGAAGCAAACTCGTTTTTGTGATTTTAACAGAGGAATGTGTCGATGCAAGACAGACATGAATCGATACATACATAAGGAAAATTGTTTTTATGATTTCAATAAAGATATGTATCAATTGTATTGTCTTTAAAACATAGTATAGGTATAAAATCACATATATGTACCAACTAAACATGCATACTAATCTTATAACATGCACATCAAACACATAGGCATTTATTTATGCATTTATCACACAATTTCCTATGATACAAAACTTAAAAGATTGCTCACAAACTCCCCCTTTTTGATGATGGCAAATTTGCAAGTGTGATAGAACACTCCCCCTGAGTTTGTGCATGGCTGTCAACATCTTGTTTTCTTTCTTCTCCCCCTTTGTCAACATCAAAAAGAAAGAATGATGTAACAATCTGTTTAAAGAGTCATAAAGCTAGAATGATGTAGCAATAAACAGCAAAATTGATATTGAAGCTAACAATCACAAAGAAAGAAGCTTAACATAAAACAATCACTCACAAAGAATGACAAGGAAAGGGCAAAAATAACACAAGTAAACAGAAATAAAAGAAATAAGCATTGAACTGTTAAGAAAGTACTTAGAATTACATAAGCAATACCAAAACATACAAAGTTTGAACAATATAACAAAGAAACTTAAGCAACATGATTATGAAATGGAATGCAATGAAATGACATGATGATGGCTTAAAAGGGGTTATGGCCTCCACAGGACTCCTCATCAGCTCTATCAGGATCTCTAAAACTTTGTGGAGGCGGCGGAGGAGGCATCTCATCAGGATTATGGCCCATGAAACTATATTGCCTGAACCGGTTCTGAACTTCAACGCTTCTGAACCTGTCCATGATACCAGGATTGTCACGACAATTATCCATAAAACCAGACATTTCATTGTAAAAAACTTGATGCCATTTAACCAAGTCCGTGTGCCAAGAATGCTGATTATGATACATCCGTGTGTGCTCATCATGCCACTCACGATGCTCTTTATGCCACTCATTTTGTTGATTATGCCAAGCAAGCTCCTGTTCATGACGGGCTTGATTAGCAAGCTCCATTTGCTGAAACATTTGAGTCAAATACGCAGGAGCTGTTGAAGAAGAAGCAGCACCAAAGAACGGAGGAACAGTTGGACCTGGTTCATAATTTGTTGGAGACCACCTTTGTGGCACCCAATCACCCCAACCAGCATTAGCATTTGCTTCAGGTTGATTCTCTTCGTTGACATCATTCATTTCTTCATCCATTTGTTCTTCACTCACAAAAACTTGTTCAGAAGGCACATCAAAATTATACACCCTTGTTTTGGATCCTCTTTCCAAAAAATAAAAACATTTACGCTCCTTATCCCACCGGTATCCCATATGAGATAAAGTTGCAGTGTTGAACTCTTGAGCAGAAGAGGGAGATATAAGAGGTACTAAAGGTATGGCTATATTCCAGTATTTTATGATTCTCATAATCTGAGCAGCATATCTAAGTGTAATATTCTTCGAACTGTTATGCATAAGAAATATGCGTTTCACAAAGTAGTTTGGCCAATTCAATGAAACCTTATTTTGAAGAAGGTACACAAGATGAATATCTGGTCTATCCAACCTAGAATGACCACCGGATCTTGGACGCAAAATGTGCGAGACAATCCAGTGAAGGATTCTAGGTATGCTTGTAATCATACCAGATGTGAGTGGTTCATCCTCACCCAGAGGTCTATCTAATTTTTAAATGGATACAACATATTCCTTTATTTTAAAGTCAGTATCAAAACTCTGGTCATGCCAGTTCTTCATTCCAGGCAACCCAAAAGGAATTTGAAACACTTTGTCCTAATCAGCAGCTTCAAAAGTATAAGTTCTGGTCCCAATAGAACATTTGAACATATAACCTCTACCAGATTGTAGACCAGCATAAAAGGTGCGAATAAAGTCCTCATGATAATCATCATTTATGGTCAAAAATGTACCAAGCTTTTGCACATTCAACAGATCAACAATATCGTTGAGATGCAGAGCGAAAGCATCAGTTTTATTAAAGACATATGGTTTCATAACTAACCTTGTCTTGAAAGAGGCCTCAAACTCATCAGCAATGGCAGGATGAAGGAGAGTTAGCGCACTAGGAGGGATTTCTGGGGGTGGTGGAGACTGATGAGAAGTACCAATAGGTTCCTTTCCTTTTCCTCTTCCTCTTTGTCTAGCAGGAATGGTTCTTGGAGGCATGGTGATGAATTGAAGAAGAGTTAAGATGAATGAAGGATAGGAGGTGAATTAGGGTTTAGGAGATGAAGATGTTTGAAGAAATTAGGGTTAGCTGCTTGGGTATGAGAGGAAGAATGAGTCTAGAGTGAATGAATGAAACCTATAAATTTGGCTGATGTGTCGATCCAAAACTGAATTAAAATGCATTTATTGTAAAACAATCAGTATGCATCGATACAAGGGGTTATGAATCGATTCATTTCACGAATTAATTGTTTTTAAAATGTCCTATGTGTCGACACAAAACACTGATGCATCGACACATACTGAAACAAGTTTGAAAAATATGAAATAATAAAAAAAACATGAATCGACACATAGCACGAATGCATCGACCGGAAACTAGAATGTATCGACACATGCACTTGTTGCATCGATACATACTGATGCTAAACTAAGTTTTAACTAATTTTTGAATACCAGTTGAGTATAGAAACCTGTTAGCAGCTCTAAGTCAATGCAATATGAATTATGTCATGATAATTATGCCCAAGTATAATTCACAAATCAAACATTAATGTTCAAACAACATATGCAAAGGAATACATATAAACGATCTTAAAGAATTTGTTCTAACATACACTAATCACATAGTTCCAAAGAGATATAGAAAGGAATGATATTACCTCTGTTGATGTAACCTTATGAAGTATAAATGAGGTCTAAAAACAAATCTCAACAAACAAAGTGAGACATATATAAATAAGAACCAACATGCTTAAGACATCAATGAAGAGAGATCTAAAATCCCTAATTCACGACGAATGTTGAAGAACGGTTACGTTGCTAATGGTTTAGTAAAAATGTCAGCAAGTTGGTTTTTAGTATCAACATGCTCAAATACAACGTCCTCTTTTTCAACATGATCGCGAAGAAAGTGATGCCTAATCTCTATGTGTTTAGTGCGTGAGTGTAAAACAAGATTCTTAGTTAGATTTATAGCACTTGTGTTATCACATTTTATTGGAATACGTTTGAGTTGAATATTGAAATCTTGTAGTTGTTGCTTTAGCCACAAAATCTGAGCGCAACAACTACCGGCTGCAACGTACTCAGCCTCAGCAGTTGACAATGCGACAGACACCTACTTTTTGCTATGCCAACTTACCAAAGAGTTTGAAAATAAGTGACATGTACCACTAGTGCTTTTCCTATCTGATTTGCAGCCAGCAAAATCAGAATCGGAGTAACCTACTAAGCTACAATCGCTTCCTTTGGAATACCAGAGCCCATATTTAGATGTTCCATGAAGATATCTAAATATACGCTTAACAGCTTTCAAGTGTGATTCCTTAGGATTTGATTGATATCGTGCACACATACAAACACTAAACATGATGTCAGGTCTAGATGCAGTAAGATACAAGAGAGACCCAATCATACCTCTATACTTTTTGACATCTACACTCTTACCGTGTTCATCTTTATCTAGATTCCCGTTGGTAGGCATAGGGGTGTCGATTGACTTTGAATCGTTCATTCCAAAGCGCTTGAGCAGCTCTCTGCAGTATTTTGTTTGACACACAGTTGTACCCTCATCAAGCTGCTTTATTTGGAGACCGAGGAAGTAATTTAGCTCCCCCATAAGACTCATTTCAAATTCACCCTCTTGAATATCCATGATCAAGTAGAAATTTGCTAAGTCTTTCATACCAAACCCGAGGGGCTTGCTTAAGACCGTACAAATCTCGTTTTAATTTGTAAACATAATCTGGATATTTAGCATTCTCAAAACCAGGAGGTTGTGAGACGTATACCTCTTCATTGAGGACACCGTTTAGAAACGCACTCTTTACATCCATTTGGTAAAGCTTAAAATTCTTAGAACACGCATAAGCAAACAAGAGACGTATAGCTTTAAGGCGAGCAACTGGAGCATAAGTTTCCTCATAATTTATGCCCTCCTCTTGGTTATACCCTTGTGCCACTAAACGTGCTTTGTTCCTAGTTATCACTCCGTTTTCATCAAGCTTATTTCTAAAAACCCATTTAGTACCTATGATATGATGATCTCGCGAACGAGGAACAAGTTCCCAAACGTCATTTCTTTTAAATTGATTAAGCTCTTCTTGCATGGCCATTAGCCAAAATTCATCAATCAAGGCCTCTTTGGCATTTTTAGGTTCTACTTGTGAAACAAAAGCGAAGTGAGAACAGAAATTACTTATCCTAGAACGAGTCATTACTCCCTTTGAAATGTCTCCCAAAATGTTGTCAATAGGATGGTCTTTTGAAGATCTCCAAGCTGGTGGAAGGTCATTCACTTCAGCTTGCCCTTCTTCCTTATCTTTTACATGACTGGTATCTTCCTCCTCCTCATTGTCTTCTGTTTTGGACTGATCAATTTCCGAAACAGCTTCTTTGAGTATGTCTTCTGTAGATACACCTGCGTCATCAAAAGAAATACATTTTCTGACACTTTTCGGATAAGACTCATCAAAAGAAACATGGACAGATTCTTCAACAGAAAGTAAACGCTTATTATACACTCTATATGCTTTACTTGATTGTGAGTATCCAAGAAAGATACCTTCATCCGCTTTTGCATCAAACTTTCCAAGTTTTTCTTTACCATTATTCAAAACAAAACACTTACAACCGAATACGTGAAGATGTGACAAGTTTGGCTTTCTTCCTTTTAAAAGCTCATAAGGGGTTTTATTTAAAATAGGACGAATTAAAATCCTGTTTAAAACATAACAGGCTGTGCTAATTGCATCAGCCCAAAAATATTTTGGTAATCCACCCTCATTTAGCATTGTCCTTGCCAACTCCTCTAAAACGCGATTTTTGCGCTCCACAACGCCATTCTGTTGTGGAGTTCGAGGAGCTGAAAAGTTATGCTCAATACCATTCTTATCACAGTACTTATCAAAGAGATAGTTTTGAAATTCACCTCCATGATCGCTTCGAATTGTAACTATTTTAGAATTCATTTTATTTTGGGACAGTTTTGCAAAACTCTTAAAAGCGGAAAAAGTTTCATCTTTGCTATGAAGGAATATAGTCCAAGTAAATCTAGAATAGTCATCAACGATTACGAAACCATAATAATTTCCACATAGACTCTTTGTCCTAGAAGGTCCAATGAGATCCATATGGAGAAGCCCAAGGGGTCGTGAAGTTGAAATTACATTTTTGGATTTAAAAGAGATCCTTATTTGTTTTCCCATTTGGCACGTGTCACATAGGTGGTCTTTTGAAAATTTTATTTTTGGAAGACCGACTACTAGATCCTTAGATACAACCTTATTAAGCAAATTGAAATTAACATGCGTTAAACGTCTGTGCCAAAGCCAAGAATCATCATTCAAGGCAACTAGACACTTAGTGCTTGTTAAAGATACATCAAAAAGATCAAGCATATAGATATTGTTTACTCTTACTCCCTTAAACACAATATTCTGTTCAGTATGTTCAATTATGCAGCAAGTTTTTGTGAAAGAAACCTTGTAACCCTTGTCGCACAATTGACTAATACTTAACAAATTGTGTTTAAGTCCCTCTACTAGATGGACATCAGAAATAGTAGTGGTAGAGGGATTACCTACACTACCTTTTCCAAGTATAGCTCCTTTGTTATTGTCTCCATAAGTAACATATCCCTTCTTCTTTGCTTTGAAGTCTATAAAAAGCGATATGTCACCCGTCATGTGCCTTGAGCACCCGCTGTCTAGAAACCATCTTCTATCTACAGATGCAAGACACTCATCCTACAATATCAAAAGGTATAGGTAGTAATACTTCCCACTCTAAAGCAATATCAATCGAAACCATAAAAAAACCAGCAGGGAGCGTACGTCTCCCAAAGTGTTATGCATTTTTCCCTTGTCAACCATGCGATATGTCGGTGCCGATAAATATAGATGACAAGGTGAAATGCCCTATGTTATTTCTTTGATTATGTGGTTGGCATTTATTTTGCTAAAACTATTCTAGCAGCAAGATGTTGAAACAAGATGTTCTAACTTACTGCATTCAACATGTCGGATAAAGATGTCCCATCCTGGATCATAGGACATCGCGCCTGTTATTGGTTTACAAGGAAGATTTTGTTTGTTGTTATTTGTTACTGAATATTCTGTGAATATTTAGTTATCCTATGTGGCGTCCAAAGTAATTGAGTTGGGATTTTGTGTTGGTTTTTGGATTTTCACTACTTTCTAAATATGGAGACATATTAGGAAACTTTAGATTGAAGACCTATTTTCTTGGAGTTTATTTTGCAGAATTATGTGCAATCTCTCTGCTGCGTTTTGAAGCCCAACCCAGTCCAGATTTAATGCTATATATTGACTGGTGTAAACCTAGTTTAGGTGTGGAACTTACGTGTGTTTTTGTTAGGGTTTTTGATTGTGAATTGTGAGCCTAACTGGTATCATTCTGATAACAGTATAAGGACTGGTTTTGTGTTGTAAGTTCTGTCAGTTACTCATAAGCTTTTAAGCATTGAGTTTCTTGTGTGTCAATTCTCATAAGCTTTGAAGTATTGATAATTGTGTGTTTTTGAAAGTGTGTCTTTCGGTTTGTTACTTGTGTTGAAAGGAACCAGTCACGGTGTGTGATTGAAGAGGGATTTGAGGAGGGCCTCATACCTAGGTGAGTCTTAGGTAGAAGTCATAGGAAGGGTAGTGATTAAGTGATCAGGTTGTAACCGGATGTGGTTGCTGTATGATCTGTGAATTGATACTATCGTATATTGATTTCGTCCCTGGCTTGGTAGCCCCCAGAGTAGGATTGTTGATCCGAACTGGGTAAACATATCACTGTGTTCTTTATTTTTTGCACTGTTATTATTATTGTTATCTTGTTCATTGTGTTGGATATTCGTGTCTCAACATCTGTGTAGGACATCTGATATTTGTGCCAGAATTTCACCTTAAACCAAAAAAAAATTAATATGAAATTGTTATTGTGCATATATGTCAATATAAAAAATTGTGCTAATTTAATAAATATAATTATCTCTGGAATTTTTTGTTGAAAATTGATACTATCCTTGTCACTAGTATCTTTAAATTCTGAACCGCGCCTTCCGACATATATCTTTCTTTATCCTGTTGCAGTTCACGAACTTGAGCTCTCAATTCTTCCAACGTTTCCATCACCTCTCTATTGCTAGGATTTTTGGTCTTTGGACGCTTATACAAGGAAGATGGAGTGACTCCAAATCCCTTACCCCTCACGCGACCAGAATACTCAGGAACATTTAATACTCGACTCAGTATGCTCCTGTAATCCTGGTCTTCTGTGAGAGTTGAGGACTGAGATAGAGTCTCCTGAAATTCAATATTAGAGTTAAGCATAAATATTTTAGATAAACAAGAACTTTTTATTTAATTAAACAAATAATTTTATACTTACACAATGTTCAAAAACTTGTTGAACACCTTCAGTAACAACTCCATCCTTTCCCACACGGGCAGCCTTCCACAAAACATGCTCCGGAAGAGATGTTTCTTCACTTTTCTCTTCTTCATGCTACAAATTAAGTCAAGTATTAAGATGAATAATAACACAAAAATATCATAGCAATTATATATAATTACTATATTTTGTTCCAATTGTGCATATCGCAAACGCCCTTTCTTGTATGGATACGCGGGTTTTGAGGCTCTTTGACGATTTACGTCACTCACAACCTGCATAAACAATTTTAAGTCATATCAGAACACATGTAATAACTACATGAATATACTACAATGTTCATGATAAATGAAATTAAGATTACGTGGAATTCTTGAGTTCTTCATTTGGCGACAAAAGTGTCCCATTCTTCGGGTGCAATCAAGTCCGCATACTTCTTCGGACGTTCTGCTTCAACAAAGTTTCCTTGGTCATCCTTAAGAAATTTGTTGGTTAAAAATGCTCGAAACCCTCTAAGTCTTTTTCTGGCTAATTGAAGACAATATTTTTGCCGATCGTCACCAATGTTAAAAGATCTCTACAAAAAAAATCCATATAAATCCTCAGTAGTATCCTTCGGCATCATGAATTGATTCTTTTGCTTCATTCTTGGAAGTATCGTGCGAGTTCTCCTCAGTAGTAGCCATTTGACCTGTAATAAAGAAAAACACATATAAATCCATAATCCATATAAATCTATAATCTATAATCCATAATCCATAATCCATATAAATCTATAATCCATAACCCATGAAATGGCAAACACATAACAAACATATAAATCTATAATCCATATAAACACATATAAATGACAAACACATACAATCCATATAAACACATATAAATGACAAACACATATAACTCCAGAATCCAGAATCCATATAAACACATATAAATCCATAATCCATATAAATATATAATCCATAATCCATAATCCATGAAATGACAAACACATGACAAACATATAAATCTATAATCCATAATCCATAAACCATAATCATTCTCAAATATGAAAAATACATGACAGAATATATAATTTTACTATTACCTCTTTATTAACATCTCTTTCTTTTCCGGGTAGGAAGAAGATCTACTTGTCTCTTAACAACACGAATGGATGGATTGATCTAAATTCCCTTATTATGATCATTTCTAATATATGATTCATTCACTCCAACATTCTCATCTTGATCACTTATAATATACGATTCATTATCAATATCAATATCACCTTGATCTCCAATGTTATCATCAATTACTTTGTTAGATAAAAGCACTATAGACCATTTCATACTTGTCGGATCGGTGACATAGAACACTTGTCTAGCTTGAGAGGCTTGAATAAAAGGCTCATCTTTGTACCCCACCCTATTAAGATCCACTTGCAAAAATCCTGACTTATCCATTCATATGCCACTATTATTTTCAACCCACTTGCAACCAAAGATAGAAATCTGAAACTTCTCATAATCAAACACCCAAATGCGCTCGATAACCCTAAAATATGACATATTTGCATATTTAGGGTTTAAGTCCTTCACACTTGAAATGTGCATTGATTCAGCAACCAATGTGACACCACTATTTTGCATTGTACTTTTATCATCTTGTTCTTTGGTATAAAATGTGTATCCATTAATTTCGTATGCGCTGTAAGAAAACACATGCAAACTTGAACCATATGCTAAACATATCAACCTTTCTGTTATTAAAGTGGAATCTACACAAAACTTTGAATAAATATGATCCTTAAACCATGGTATGAAACTTCGATTGTGCTCTAGTACTATCCAATTTTCATTTCTATTCAGATTTAAACCTTGGAGAAAATCCTTGTGCATTTCAACATACGGCTCAACTTCATTGTCATTGTGCAGAACATACAAATGCACTTACTCCCGTTCATCCCTTGATACGGTCACAATTTTATTTCCAATTAACTTTTTTCCTTTTTTTTTCAACAATGTGAGATTTGGGGAGTCCAATGGATTGAACATTGGACAAATATTCAGTACAAAACTCAATCGCTTCTTCAACAATGTATCGTTTAACAATACAACCCTCTGGTCAACTTTGATTTTTCACATACCCTTTTAATATTTTCATATACCGTTCAGCAGGGTACATCCATCTCATATAAGCTGGTCCACACAATTGTGTCTCTTTCACAAGATGAACAACTAGATGTACCATTATGTCAAAAAATGAGGGAGATAAAAAACATTTCAAGCTCACACAATGTAATGACTATTTATTTTTGCAATGTTGGTAAGATCGTAGGATCGATCACCTTACTACAAATTGACCTGAAGAAGAAACATAATTTAGTTATTATGCGCCTTACTTTTTCTGGCAAAATAGAATGTATACCTATTGGTAGAAAATGTTCCATTATAACATGGCAATCATGTGTCTTCAAACTCTTTAACTTAAGGTCTTTCATATACACAAGTCTTCTAATATTTGAAGAGTATCCTTTTGGAACTTTAACATCACTTAGAAACTTGCACAATATCTTTTTCTCCTTTCTAGATAGAGTATAAGCAGTAGGTGATAGATATGTTAGTTTTCCTTTCTTCATGGGTCCTAGTTCATTTCTTATTCCCATCGCTACCAAGTCCTTTCTTGCTTTAAGGCCATCCTTCGACTTTCCTTGTATATTGAGTAAAGTACCAATAACACTTTCAAATACATTTTTTTTAATATGCATAACATCAAGAAAATGACTTACACACAACGACTTCCAATATGGCAATTCAAACAAAAATGACCTCTTCTTCCACCCACGTTTGACAAGTGTATGTGCAAAAGGCTTTCCAAACTGAGTAGTCACATCCTTCACCTTTTCAAAAATTTGGTCACCTGTCAATGTAGGTGGAGCTCTACCTTGTTCTGGATTTCCATTGAATGCTTTTCTCCATCCACGGTAGTGATGATTAGAATTTAAAAATCTCCAATGACCGAGAAAGACATTCTTCTGACAAATTTCCAAACGCGTCCAATCTGTGTTTTCTTCACAAATAGGACACGCACATTGACCTTTAATGTTATACCCTGATAGATTTCCGTATGCTGGAAAATCATTAATTGTACCAAACAACAGCACCCTCAAATTGAAACTTTCTTTCCTATATCCATCATAAACATCCACACCGTTCTCCTACAAAATCTTTAAGTCTTCTATTAAAGGTGTCAAGTATATGTCTATGTCATTCCCTGGTTGTTTAGGCCCAGAGATTAACAAAAATAACATCATGTACTTACGCTTAAATACATAGCCATTGAGGTAGGTTATAAATCATAATAATCACAGGCCATGTGGTATGTGAGATACTTTGAAGACCATGTGGGTTTATTCCATCAGTAGATAATGCCAATCGAAGGTTTCTTGCTTCTTCTCCAAAATCAGGATAATCATTATCAATTTTCATCCACTGTGGTGAATCTGCTGGGTACCGAAACTTTCCATCTATAATTCTTTCATCTGCATGCCAAGTCAAGTGTTTTGCATCGGTTTCACTATGAAACATGCGTCTAAATCTTGGAATTATAGGAAATACCATAAGACTTTTGCTGGAGACAATTTTTTCTTATATCGAGAGACTCCGCATTTAGGGCACTCATTTAACGATGCATATTCATTGCGAAACAAAATGAAATCGTTTGGACAAGCATGTATCTTATCATAGCTCATGCCAATAGAGCACAACATTTTTTTGACCTCATAGGTTCGATTAGGAAGAACATTATCCTCCGAAAGCATATCTTTCATAAGGGCTAATAACTCTGTGAAACTTTTATCCCACCATCCATTGCCCGCCTTTAAGTTGTACAACTTTAATACCGTAGACAATCTTGTGAATTTAGTGCAACCTTTATACAACGGTTTCTCTGCATCGCTTACCAACCTCTCAAACATTTTGGGACAATCCTGAAGATCTTCTTCAAGTGCTTCTGCAATCTCTTCGACTTGATCACAATCGTGTGTATCTGTGCCATTGTCGTTTGAAGCATAGGTCGTATTATCCCCCGGTTCAACATTCTCGTTACTCTCACCATGTAATATCCAACATGTATAACTTCGATCAATTCCATACCTCATTAAATGAAACTCCAACTGAACTGCGTAAATCCGACGACCATAACAGCAACCTAAGCAAGGACATGTGATTCGACTAGGGTCTTTGGCGTGTTCAACCGCAAACTTAACGAATTCTGATACCCCAGACTCGTATTCTTTTGACAATCGATTGGAAGACATCCATTTTTGATCCATGGTTTTACTAAGTAAGCTAAACAAACACAAAAGAACAACTAATTATAAGTACCTGTATAGATGTCAGCAACTTCTGGACTCAAAGTGTAAGATTCTTGAAAACGATCTGAATATCACTCTTCTCGGGTAATCCCTATAGCAAGTTGATAACAATCCAAAAGACAATGATTCATTAGTCGAAACTCAAACGAATTACTTTGTTTCTTTTGCATTTTGCATGAGAATTGACTAACAAAATACCCAAAAGGTTGGTACTTGTGAATTTGTGTGGTTTTATAGGTATTAGGCATGAAGAAAACCAGTTGAACAAAGAGAAAAACCATGCCCTGTAACTTTCGCATCGCGACCAAAAGCTTCGCTACGCGAAGCTTCGCTATGCGATAGGAATCGAGATCCAGCATAACAAAACATAATCAAATTTATCAAACTTCGCCCGAAGCGAAGGAAGCGAGAGAAAGCAAAGTGTTTCGCTTGAAGATCGCTATGTGTCGCATAGCGAAGGTCGCGACGCGAGGAAAGGCGAGTACATCAACATACAACAACATAATAAGCAACTTAACAAATCAAGGTGTTGCATTTTTTAATAAGTTTTGTTTGGGTTCATTAACAGCAACATACAACAACATAATAAGCAACCTAACAAATTTCTAATTGATTTGTTTCAACATCAACCTAAAACTTAAACGGAAATGGAAATGGAAATGGAAATGGGAAACAAGAAAAATGAAATGGAAATGCAATGGGAAACAAGAAAAGGAAATGAAAAATACCTTCTCAAACGGCGGCGGCGGCGGAATAGTGACGGAGGATCAGTGACGGAGGAAAAGGACGCTCGCGAACGGTTGCCAAGAATGGAGAGAGTATCGTGAGAGTGAAAACAGTACAAATGATAGGGTTAAACAGTGCAAATGATTTGTTAATGGTTTCCTGCGTTTTAATTTTTACTAACTAAAGCACCTTTAGCAGCGCTTTCGTAGGTTGGGCTTTAGCAGTGCTTTCTGGGAAAAGCGTATTTTAAGGTGTGTAGTGAATTGGGCCTTTAGCAGCGCTGCCTAAAGTATGGTATACCTTGGGCCTTTAGCAGCGCTTTCCAAAAGCGCTATCTAAGGTATGGCTTGTGTAGGACCTTTAGCAGCGCTTTCCTAAAAGCACTTTCTTAAGGGTAGCCTTAGTTTGGCTTTTAGCAGCGGTTTTTGAAAGCACTTTTTGAAGTCTACCTTTAGCGGCGATTTTTTAAGCGTTTTTTTTTTGTTTTTTTATTAAACGTATTACAGCGCTGTCTTTGTAGAGCTGCCAAAAATCATTTTTGGCGTAGTGCAAGAAACCATTGTTGTGGTGCTCAATTCTAAAGATTGAGTATGAGAGGTAGATTAAAGGTACATTAGGGAATCTAATATTTTTTTCTGTGAAATTTGTTCTGTATATCATGAGAAAGGATCTCTTCTTATCCAAAGTAATAAATGGTGCTCATGAAGCAAGACAAGAGTTTCTCAATACTCCATAGAAGACTTTGGTGGAACTGGTTAAAGGTTGTCGCAAAACAAAGTTGGGAGTTGTCCAATCATTTTTGGTTAAAACAGTCGCTCAGACAAGTCTTTGTCCAATCCGAGTAAAAGTTGTTACAGAATTGAAGCTTGAAGCAGGATTATAGTGTCTAGCAAGTGTGTTGGATCAATATCATTGAAGATCTTGTTTGTGTATTATCAGTTGAGCAATCTTCATGAATAGAAGGAATTAGGGGTGTTCAAAACCGAACCAACCCAATAAAAAACCTCAAACCAAACCGAAACCGCAAAAACCCGCATTTGGTTCGGATTTGTTCGGGCCATCTTTTAACAAAATCGCATGGTTCGGTTTGGTTTGCGGTTTGTATTTTGCAAACTGAACTAAACCAAACCAAACCGCATTATGTTACAACCCAAACTTTACTTATCTCACATCTAACCCAAAACTCAAACCCATTATTGTTAAGTATTAACAAGTGTGAGTATTATGGATCACAATCCCACATTTGATAGGAATGTGGTGACTTGAGCATTTATAAGTGGGAGAACCCACACGCCTATCACCTTAAGGTTTTAGGTGGACAAGTGGTGTGTCTCTCACAAAGGTGTCTAGTCCTACACTATGTATCAATGCTCCCTAGTAAACTCCCCCCAAACAATTATGCCTTAACCTTACAATTAGAAAATATTTTCTCTTACTCACACTTAACTTTTCAGTTTTAATCTTCTCAAACCTCTCCTAATAGTATTGTGCATTCTTCTCATCTTCTTTGCCATGTAGGTCCCGCCTCTTCTACAGTAATCTCTCATCTCACATGTTCTTTCTTTTTCATCTTCTCATTTTTATGTTACTATTTTCTCTTCTAATTATATTTTTATCGCACCTTTCTTCTCTAATCTCACATCTGTTAAGTTCTTTCTTTTTCATCTTCTCTAATCTCCCTTCTCTTATATTTTCTGTTTTATTATAATATTTTGATATTGTTTTATGCTACTATTTTTTTTCACTTTTATTTAAATTGATTTTTGTATATTGAATGAGAACTTTTTGTCTAAATATGATGAATTTTGTTGTCATTTGGCAATGTATGAATGACTAAATACAAAGTTCTGTTGTTCTCTATATATGTAAATATCACTTAATAAAAATCTTGTAAAAAACCGAACCAACCGAACCAATCCAAACCGCATTGGTTTGGCTTTGTTTTGTTCGGATTTTTTTTTAAAAGCTAACCAAACCAAACCAAACCGCATGCTTTTTTCCCTTGCGGTTCGGATGATTTTTAGCGTCAAAACCGCCCAAACCGCACCGCGAACACCCCTAGAAGGAATATCATTTTTTATATGTGTTGGCTAAAGCATTGAGCTGCTGTTCAGTTTAATGATAACTCATTGAACCAAAATACTTGTATCATTAACTTTGAAATAGTGGAAGATGTTATCATTTCCAATGGTTAAAACCATTGAAGAGTAGAGTAGGCATAGCGAGGACGAATTGAATTGCCGAACCATTATATATCTTGTGTATATTTTTCTTTCTTTATCTCTGTTTTAATTTTCTGCATAATATCATGTGTATTAGATTTTGTTCATCTTTAGAATGTCATATAGGCTTAGATCTTGCTTATAATGTATTATCATATAAGTTTAGGTTTGTGATGCATCTAATTCACTGAACATTATATACCTCGATTGAGTTTTTGTTAACCCTAAATTTTTGAATTTATATTTCTTGTCAAAACAACTTATTTCACCTTCGTTGTTTGTAATATTAATTGAATCATTCTTATTAGGAAGATGGTGAAACATGTATTTCTTGAATCCATCCGTTGTAGTTTCCTTCTGCTTATCAGAGTTTACTTCCACGCGTTAAACTCATATTTTTTGTAAAAGAATTGATTTTGAAAATGGTATAAGGGAGTCAGTCTATTCAACCCCTCCCATTTTTAGACCGTTTCATCTTCATATTCTCGGTTAACAGCATATTCTCTGTTAACAGCAGTGACCCTTAAGACCATGTCACATCCATCAATACACAAATGACAATTATTAGAGTCTCTGCAAATTTCTTTCTAGAACCTTCGGAGACGTAGCATTAAAGTGACACTTAAATATGCCACGACTCTCGATCACCTGCTATCATTACTTAGTAAAAAAAAGTTAGTCCATCAATTTATGACAAGCATTCACGAAAAAGTGTCTAATATCAACCTATTCAATATTCTCCATAACCCTACTGAATCTTTGAAAAAATATCTCGCCCACTTTAGTAACATAACTATCAAGATCATCTACCCCTACCAAAAGATTTTCATGGGAACGTTCTAAAATAAATTGAGAATTAGGCATTTTAATAAATATCTCACACAGAACTCGCACATATTCTAAAATTAAATAGGAGTGTGTATGATTTTTGTTTTCATTTGTTAATTATTATTATAGTGGTGCTATATTGACACTTGATTAAGTTACACCGTATTTACACCATAAAATTTTCAAAGCAATTTAAATGTAACACAAAAATCAAAGCATAAAAAAAATTATTAAAAAAAACAAATGGTACATGTAATTGTATGTATATACGGTGTTGATGTAATTTTGGGTGTAACTCTAGCATTTCCCTTCTAAAAATAAATAAAAAATCATGTGTACACTTTCAAATAAAAAAGTGCATTTAAAAAAAAAAGACATAATTAGTCCCCAGATCCTTTAAGTTAATTTTAAGTTCCACTTTAGTCCCGTAATGAAAAAACGTTACACCTTAGTCCCTTAATATTAGTTTCGTTAGCATTATTGGTCCCTTCCGTTAGTTTAGTTGAGAAAACGTTAATATTTGCCAACGTGGCATGACAACTAGAAAAATGGCACAATGAGTCAGCAAATTTATTTAAAAAAATAATATTTTATTTAAACTTAAGGATTTTGTTTTTGCAAATTGTTAATAATGTGTAAATAAAATAACAATTCTTCTCCTTTCATTATAAATCAAGCTTTTCATAAAAATCAAGTTACACTACAAAATCAAATTTTTCATAAAAATACAACAAATACATTCAATGGTTCTCCCTATTCTTAATAATGTTTCTCATTATCCTGCAAGAAGCCAAGGCCAAAACCAAGGCTTGCAATCTGTTACATTGATTATAGTCAAGTTGCTGCAGAATACCAGAGCAGAAGGTTGTTGTCTTCCCTGTTTCAATCTACCATAAGCGTAAGTGCCTCTGAGAAGATTCTCTTGCAAGCCTATTGCATCAAAACTATCATAAACCTTTTATATAGAAGTCATGTCCTTCTGTAGTGAGTCTGCAGCAGTCAAGTTGAAATTCTGGCACAGATATCAGATGTCCTACACAGATGTTGAGACACTGATATCCAACACAATGAACAAGTTAACAATAATAACAGTGCAGAAAGTAAAGAACACAGTGATATGTTTACCCAGTTTGGATCAACAATCCTACTCTGGGGGCTACCAAGCCAGGGACGAAATCAATATATGATAGTATCAATTCACAGATTATACAGAAACCACACCCGGTTACAATCCGCTCACTTAATCACTACCCTTCCTATGACTTCTACCTAAGACTCACCTAGGTATGAGGCCCTCCTCAAATCCCTCTTCAATCACAAACCGTGACTGGTTCCTTTCAACACATGTAACAAAACGAAATCCACACTTTCAAAACACACAATTCTCAATACTTTAAAGCTTATGAGAATTGACACACAAGAAACTCAATGCTTAAAAGCTTATGAGTAACTGACAGAACTTACAACACAAAACCAGTCCTTGTACTGTTATCAGAATGATACCAGTTAGGCTCACAAATAACACTCAAAAACCCTAACAAAACACACGTAAGTTCCACACCTAAACTAGGTTTACACCAGTCAATATATAGCATTAAATCTGGACTGGATTGGGCTTCAAAACGCAGCAAAGAGACTACACACAATTCTGCAAAATAAACTCCAAGAAAATAGGTGTTCAATCTAAAGTTTCCTAATATGTCTCCATATTTAGAAAATGTTGAAAATCTGAAAACCAACACACAAAAACTCAACCAAAAATACATTGGATGCCACATAGGATAACTAAATATTCACATAATATTCAGTAACAAATACCAACAACAGAATCTTCCTTTTAAACCAAAATCAGACGCGATGTCCTATGATCCAGGATGGGACATCTTTATTCGACATGTTTAATGCAGAATATTAGAACATCTTGTTTCAACATCTTGCTGCTAGAATAGTTTTAGCAAAATAAATGCCAACCACAAAATCAAAGAAATAACAATCTCCCCCTTTGGCTTATTTTGGCTAAAACTACACACCAAACAATCTTGCAAAGATAACACAAGCAACACAACAATATCAGAGACAGCAGCGAAAAACACACCATAACACAAACATAAAACACAGCATAGCAGCGAAAAATTTCACACCCAAAAGAACTCCCCCTCAACTGTAGCAACACAACAACATTCAACACTCTCCCCCTCAACTGCAGCAACAGCACAAGCACACCACAAGCACACCACAAGCACACTACTCCCCCTTTTTAGCCATAAATATGACAAAGGCAAGTAGAACAGTTCAAAACAAAACATAATATAGCAAAAGATAATGTTCAGAAGGAGTGACAGAGATATAGTTATCCTAGGTGTTCAGTCAAAACAGCACCAACAGCAAAACAAGCAAAAAAACATCATCTTCTGCAGTTATTCTGCAGCACCATCATCATCTTCATCTGACCCAAATTCCGCAATTTCTTCACCCTCTCCATCAGTCTCAGCATCAATATCACCATTCCCAGATACAGAGTCATCTGAACCCTGTGCACTCTCTCTATCAGATCCACTAGAGGCATCACCTTCAGCAGTTTCTTGGTCTTTACCAACTGTTCCAGCAGAAACATTCTTTTTCTCCATGAAAGTTTTAATTAATTGTTCAAGTTTGGACTTCCTAGCAGTGTCTTTTCTGATGGAATCTTCCAGTTCCTTGCACGTCTCTTGCAGCTGTGCTATGACTTCATCATCAAAGGTAGCATGACTGGAAGTTTGAGACGATGTCCCAACAATGTCTGAAACATGTGCCCCACCAAGTAACTTGTAGTGTGGGGACATATGAGGTTTTATTTTGAGAACGCTGTCACTCCCTAACAAAAGGTTAGGAAACTGATCTAAAATAACACCACAGATCAGGGATAGAAAGTAAATAGGCATCTTGACAGCAGTTGAACTTGCTTGTTTCAGGATTTGTTCAAAGATGTATGTCCCAAAATCAAAAGAGACATTTTTCCCAATAACATAAATGAACCTACCAAGTATGGAGGAAATAGTAGATATATGATTGGTAGGTACCCAATTCACAACAGCAATCCTGTGAAGAATAGCATATTTAACACTCAGTTTTCCAGAGGATAACTTTTCTTCATTTGGCCAGTGTTTAATATAACCACCTATAATCTCCTTACACACTTCATTGTCTGTGACCTCTAACTCAGGCTGAGGTTCTTCACACCTGCCCAGAAAGTTATTGATTACTTCAGGAGAAAAAATGACGACTTTTCCTCTCACAGACACTTTTCTGAAGTTGTTACTCCTGTTATCATCACAATATTCAGGAATATTCACAACAAATTCCTTGACTAATTTCTCATAGCAGGGTCCTATCTTGGACACAGTTCTCATCAACCCAGCAGCTGCAATAAGATCCATGATTTCTTTGTATTTATTGAAATCCTTACCCAACTCTCTCTCCAAGGCAATTCTCCTTTGATCCACAACTCTCCACCTATCTGCATTCCTCATAGAACCATCAGCATAGGTCTTTTTGCATGTAGAGTTTTTCACACCAATGATGTCTTGAACATCTGTTGCAGCCTCATATTCAGACTCACTGTGAGCAGTGACTTTTCTCTTCTTAGTTGGAACAACAACCTTACTCCATTGTTTAGGAGGCCCAGCTCCAACTTTTCCCTTGGTACTATCCACACCTCCAGACTTTCTATGCAATTTTGCAGACTTTGAACCTTCAATCATAATAGTTTTCTCTCTTCTTCTCTTAATTCTCCTTAACATCCCAGCAATGGGTTCCTCATCAGAAGTGAGATCATCAACATTAATAACTACATCGGCTTTCTTTTTACTCCTTCTTTCGTGACCCACATGAATGGGGACACCATCATCAGTCCTATCTGTAGGGCTGCCATTGGAATTTCCTGTCAAGGATGTTGGAACATCAGACCCAATATCTGTATCAACTCCACTCAAAACCATGGCAACAAACTTCCTAAGTTCCTTATCTTTTCTGACTACATCAGCATCAGTAGGATTCATGTTTATACCACATGATTCAGTAGCATTCTTCTTTTCAATCAAGCCAGACTTAGACCCTTTTTCAGACAAGTTTTTTCTAGGGCTTATTTGGTATACATATAAACTAGTCATCGAGTGAACTTTCTTCCTAGATGAATAAGGTTTAGACTTCTTACCAGGAATATTGACATCCATTGAGTGAGAAACTTGTCGTTTTCCTTTAGGATCAGCCGGTGCTACGTTCAAGGGAGCAATATCAAGCACAAGATCTGAGAGGTTGATCATTCGAAGTGGTTCATCATCTCCAGCATTGGTCCGAGGAGATCCTGAGTTATCAGAAGAGCCATGCATGGATTCTGATGCATGATGTTGAGACATTTTCGATTGATCACAAGACACAATATTGAGGATGTTAAGAGAAAACCCTAAAGCCCGTGAACTTTGGAGAGAAAGGGCAGGAGGAATTTCTGTAAAATATGTTTGATGTAGGTAGAGTGTGTTTGCCCGCCTATTTATATTTTTGAGAAGTGGGCCCAGAGAAGCGCGACAGTCACAAACTTTAAACACCCGATTCGCCTCAAATGTGCATCCATCAAACTTTCCTTTTAAATTTTCCGCGCTGACATACTCACTAAGTTTAATCTTATTATCACAGCTCACCATGCTAACTGAAATTCTGGTACCAGATGTGTGATGTTAACTGCGATGTCACAACAACACACTCTGAACAATGGACAATAACACACAGCAGATGAACACACAGAATTGTTAACCCAGTTCAGTTCAAACAACTTAATCTAGGGGCTACCAAGCCAGGGATGAAATTCACTACTTGTAGAATTAAATTACAGACTCAACAACCCAGTTGACAATCTCCTAATCTTAATTCCTACTAGTGGCTTTCTACCTAAGAAACCACCTAGGTATGAGAACACTACTCAATCCCTAAAACCTCTCAAAGAACACCCTCTTTGAGAAACCTTGATCCTGCTTCACAGCTTTGATCAAGTAACAACTCTCTATCGCTTCACAGCTTCTAAGAGAGGACAGAAAACAACTCACCAATTCAACCTAGAACGGTGTATACAAAACTCGTACAAAATACTCAAGACACTCAGCCTATGCTCTTGATCTTCTCTCTGTATTTCTGTACCTTCTTCCTTTGATCTATGCGCTTTATATAGCTCTTTTAATTGGGCTTGGACTCCTTGCAATATTTGATCTGATTTGTTATTTAAAACTGAATCTTCAAAACAGATTTTATCCTCCAAAATCTTTTTAAATCTTCACCTTTTAAATCTCCTACAAACCTGCATCAAATCTCTATGCAACAGAGAATATCTAACCCAAGATATTCGCATCCAATGAGACTACCTGCTCTCCACAATTCTAGCTAAAACGCAAACCCTAACAACATCACTAAACCTGATGTTATTAATTCTGCAGACCTGATGTCACAACATCGCATGTCACATCAGACATCCAACTTAAACACTTAACACAACCTAGTGTTAAGACTCAATGTTGTGACATCACCCATATGACATCAAACATTGAACAGCCTTTGTTTTACCAAAATTCCAGCCAATCCAAGAAACTAACAATCTCCCCCTTTGGCTAATTTTGGCTAAAACAATCTCTGCACCTTCAGAGACTTCAGCAGCGGAAAAAACTTGAATAGTTTTGAAACTACAAGCAGCAGCATCTTCAATACATAAAGACTTCACTTCACACAAAACTCTGTTGCAGCACCATCTTCAACAGCTACAATTTTCAACAATCAACAATGGTGCTCCCCCTCAATCATGAACCAGCATACCAGCTGTTCAGCAGATCAGCAATTTCTCCCCCTTAATTTCTGCACTTCTGCATCACATCACTTTAGCAGCATTTGACATTTGTACTCTTTGATACTCTTGGCTTACTTGGCTATTTCTCCCCCTTTTTAGCCACAATTAGTACTACCCTAGCTCTCATTGTCAGTCTCACAGACACCAAAAGGACATAACAAATCATAGAACAAAACAGGTGCATAGACTTGCACAATATTTAAATTACATATCAAGTGCAGAATCAAAAATAGCAGAAATAAAACTAAAACTACTTAGAAGCAAAAGCAAATAAACTAGTCTTCACTTGATCCATCTCCATGATCAACATCCTCATCATCTTCTTCTGAGCAATCAGCATTGTCCTTATCAGATTCATCATTTTCTTCATTGGCACTTTCAACAGAAACATCATCACCATTGCCTTGTTCTAACTGCTGGATCAGCTTCTCAACTTTTTCTTTTCTGACCAGACTGGTACTGATGACTGCATCAAGGTCTTTGCACATGGTCTTTAATTCTTCAAGCAGCTCAGCCTTTGTACTCTTCCTGTTACCACCAGCCTCAGATGTCACAAAAATATCTGGAACATGATGTCCAGTAAACAACTTACGATGTAATGACAAGACTGACTCCCTTTTGCAGGCTATATCTGAGCTTGTTAAAGTCTCAGGTTGTTGTTCCAAAATGATTCCACAAACCAAAGAGAGAAATGCTATAGGTAACTTGACAGCATTGGTTTCAACATGTT
The DNA here is from genome assembly GCA_022829125.1 of Lathyrus tuberosus. Classification (NCBI taxonomy): domain Eukaryota; kingdom Viridiplantae; phylum Streptophyta; class Magnoliopsida; order Fabales; family Fabaceae; genus Lathyrus; species Lathyrus tuberosus. The sequence goes on along the minus strand of JALAZF010000315.1, from coordinate 4,813,989 downwards.
TTACCACTTGGTTAAAAATGTAGTTTCCAAAGTCAAATTTCATCTTCTTTCCAACAGCATAGATAAACTTTCCAAGACCAACAGCTATTGTTGTTTTGTGGTTGGTTGGCACCCAGTTAGCTGCACCAATCCTATGTAGAATGGCATACTTGATGCTGAGTTTGCTAGCCTTCAGCTTCCTTTTCAATGGCCAAACCTTCACCTTCCCAGCAGTAATCTCCTTGCATATTTCATTATCAGTAGACTCAAGATCACTATACTCTTCATCATTTCTTCCTAGATATTTGTTGATGATACTTGGAGAAAAATTAATACACTTCCCTCTAACAAAGACTTTCATGAAGTCAATGCTCCTCTTATCAGTAATGTTGACAGGAATATTCATAACAAACTCTTTGACAAGCCCATCATAACATTTTGGAAGTACAGTCACAGTCTTCACCAGACCAGCAGCATTTATCAGTTCCATAATTTCCTCCATTTCCAAAGCTTCTTTTCCAAGTTCCCTTTCCAAGGCTAGTCTTCTCTGACATACAAACTTCCACATCGATGCACTACTGGCATAGTGGAAAGAAATGTTGTCAATAGGTACTTCAGGAACTTTATCTGATATTCTCTTTAGGATAGTTTTCCTGACAGGTGTGATGTCTTGAACATCATCTTCGACATCATAGTCAGAATCTGAATGTTCCACAACCTTCCTCTTTCTTGGATTTATCTCCACTTTACTCCAAGATTTTGCTGGTCCAACAACAATGTTCTTCTTCTTATCATCAGATGACTTCTTAGGAGAGGGTTCAACCTTCTTTCCCTTCCTTGTTTTTAACCTCTTTGCAATACTTGGAACAGCTCTAGCTATCACCTCATCATCTGATAAATCAACTACATTGATTACATCAGCATTATCTTTATCACCAGAAGCAGGTTCAGGTGATGTTCTAACATTTTGTTCAACATTTGCTTCCTCATGCACATCTCCTATTTCAGCATCAACTTCACCTTCCTTCTCAGCATCTTCGATGACTGGGATAGCTAATCTGTGAAGATTTGTATCAGTGGATTGCATGTCATTCATTTCTCTTGCAGAATGATCAGCAGCCATTTGTCTTAGGGGTCTAGATATGCCCTTAATAGGAAGTCCTTTCTCAAAGATCTTATCAACAATCTGACCTAAGCTTTTGTCAACATCTACCCTTTCCTCAACAGTTTGTGGGAGAGGGGTGGTAGACTTAGGTTTGTCTCCAAACAGCACACTAGTCACAAATGCCCTACTCTCGCTATCATCAAATTTCTTGCTAGTTGATCGATTAGAGGTATTACCTTTTGTAGCCCTCACAGGTTGATACTTCTCAGGTCTTGTATTTCCTGAGGCTGGAATCATAGAAATAGGAGCAATGTCCATAGCTTCATCCATGGATACCTCTTCTGACGAAACCCTAGGATTTGCATGAGTGGAACTTTTGGGTGCAGCCTTCTTTGATGGTGATGACACTTGTTTAGACATCGTACTTGTGTAGCACCTGAGGATTAGGGAAGGATTGTTTCTGTTGATGGAGAAGGATACGAACGGTCTAGGGTTATGGTGTTTGATGAAGCAAGTGATAGGTGCTGATAGCCTAAAGTCTGAAGCCTGATCAAGGAGTTTCTCCCTCCAAATTAACTTTCCTTTTAAAAAATTAAAAGGATTTACATCAGAATTCATTAATTCTGATTGCCCTTTCAGTATCATTTCATGCTTGATATTACCATCTGATGTTACAACATCAACCATAACATCGCCATATGTGCTGACCTCTTTTGGTATCCATTGATAACAATTATCCTTGGATCTAGCACCCTTCAAAACAACCTGATTATGCTCATCAATTACCACACACTCATCTTTGGTGTAGCTAACTTTATACCCGTCATCACACAGTTGGCTTATGTTGATCAAATTAGCATTCAGACCATTGACAAGAAGAACATTGTCAATTTCAGGTCCACCACCACATTTTACTCTTCCAACTCTTGTAACCACTCCTGTATCTCCATTTCCAAAGATTACATCATTTGAAGAGCAAGCAACAGTATCTTCCAATTTAGCTTTGGATCCAGTCATGTGCTTTGAACATCCATTGTCAAAGTACCATGTATCCTTATCAAACTGTCTATCTGAAATGTGGGCTAAAAGACATTTCACATTCTCCTTAGGAACCCATTGTTTAACAACTTTGGGCCTGACCTCCTTTAGTTTTCTTTGAGGAGAAGATTATGGATAACCATGCAGTTTAAAACAAGAGTACTGCATATGTCCAAACCTTCCACAATAGAAGCATCTAACTTTGTCATCTCTGAATTGGTTATATCTTCTACTATTATGATGATGATGATATTGTTGTGGCTCCCACCCATAATGTTGTCTCCTTCTTCCATAGTTGGCATGTCTTCTATGGTGTTGTTGTCTTTTACCATAGGTAGACTGTCTCCTGAACTGAGAATGCTGTCTTCTAGGCTGTCTCCTATGGTGATAAGGCTTCCTTCTTCCATAGTAATGAGGCACAACATTGTTGTATCCATATCCATATCCATACCAGTTACCTTGATGTTGAGACATCTGATGAAACTTGTTCTGATTAGACCTAACAGCCTCCATGCTCTTGTGATATTGAGGAGGTATATACTGACTAGCTCCTTGAGGCTGCACCTTCCTTTGATGAGTACTATTTTTCTTCTCAACATTCTGTGGCTGAACAACCTTCTTTGGTGTAGGATCCTGTCTCTTAGTTTGATGTTGAGACAATGGTTGAGACATCTCCTTCTTTGTTCCTGAAGTGCTAGCTTCTGTAGAACCCTTTTCCTCAACCACATATCTTATACCTGATTTATCTCCAGCAGCTTTCTCTGGCTGAAGAATCTTATCAAGAGTAACTGTACCACTGTTCATCATCCTAACCGATTTTGTCATCTGATCAAGTTGAGATTTAATCAACAAAACCTCATTTTCCAGATCAACTTTAGCAGTCTCAAGCTGAACAATTTGTTTCTTCTGTTTTTCCCTTTCTTGACAAATTTCCACACTCTTTAGACAAAGCTCTTGATATGTGGATGCTAACTCCTCATAAGTTATTTCTTCATCACTATCATCATCAGAAACAACAGTTTCTGTCAAAGCTCTAACATGCTTTGCTGACTCACCTTCACTTTCACTATCAGAGTCAGACCAGGAAACTGACATGCCCTTCTTCTGCTTCTTCAAGAATGTGGGACATTCTTTCTTGACATGTCCATACCCTTCACATTCAAAGCACTGAACACCTTTATCCTGGGCAGTCTTCTCTTCATCTTTCTCTTTTGACTTACTGATGTCAGAAGGGATGTTCTTGACATTAGGCTTGTAGTTATTGTTCATCCTCTTGACCACTTTGTTGAACTGCCTTCCCAACATAGCAATGGCTCGAGACAGATCTTCCTGAGAATCATCATCTTTTACTTTCTTAGCTTCTGCAGGAGTGGAGACCAAAGCTATACTCTTGGGCTTCTTTTCTGGTTCTTCCTCATTTAAACCAAGCTCAAAAGTTTGAAGAGATCCAATGAGCTCATCTACCCTCATTCGGCAGATGTCATGTGATTCTTCAATGGCAGTTACCTTTATCTTTTACTTCTTAGGAAGGGACCTAAGGATCTTCCTTACAAGCTTTTCATCTGACATCTTTTCACCAAGAGCACTGGATGCATTAGCCAGCTCAAGAACACTCATGTGGAAGTCATGAATAGTCTCATCTTCCTTCATCTTCAGACTTTCAAACTTCGATGTTAGAAGCTGAAGTCTTGACATCTTAACTCTAGATGTACCTTCATGTGTAGCCTTCAAAATATCCCAAGCTTCCTTAGCAACTTCACAGGTATTGATCAACCTGAATATGTTCTTATCCACTCCATTGAAAAATGCATTTAAAGCTTTGGAATTACCAAGGGCAAACTCATCTTCTTCCTTGGTCCAATCTTCTTCAGGCTTCGGCTTTGAGGTGCCCTCTTTATCTTTCCCAGCATCATCCTTTTCAAACACAACAGGTGATTTCCATTCTTTAATTATAGCCTTCCAAGCCCTGCTGTCCAAGGATTTTAAAAAGGTGATCATCCTTGGCTTCCAATAATCATAATTTGAGCCATCCAAAATAGGGGGTCTGTTGACAAATCCTCCAACTTCTTTGTCCATCTTTACACCAGAAAGTAACTTCCCTAGATCTCACCCAGAGACAGACAGGATGCCTGCTCTGATACCAATTGAAATTATGGTACCAGATGTGTGATGTTAAGTGCGATGTCACAACAACACACTCTGAACAATGGACAATAACACACAACAGATGAACACACAGAATTGTTAACCCAATTCAGTTCAAATAACTTAATCTGGGGGCTACCAAGCCAGGGATGAAATTCACTACTTGTAGAATTAAATTACAGACTCAACAACCCAGTTGACAATCTCCTAATCTTAATTCCTACTAGTGACTTTCTACCTAAGAAACCACCTAGGTATGAGAACACTACTCAATCCCTAAAACCTATCAAAGAACACCCTCTTTGAGAAACCTTGATCCTGCTTCACAGCTTTGATCAAGTAACAACTCTCTATCGCTTCACAGCTTCTAAGGGAGGACAGAAAATAACTCACCAATTCAACCTAGAATGGTGTATACAAAACTCGTACAAAATACTCAAGACACTCAGCCTATGCTCTTGATCTTCTCTCTGTATTTTTGTACCTTCTTCCTTTGATCTATGCGCTTTATATATCTCTTTTAATTGGGCTTGGACTCCTTGCAATATTTTATCTGATTTGTTATTTAAAACTGAATCTTCAAAATAGATTTTATCCTCCAAAATCTTTTTAAATCTTCACCTTTTAAATCTCCTACAAACCTGCATCAAATCTCTATGCAACAGAGAATATCTAACCCAAGATATTCGCATCCGATGAGACTACCTGCTCTCCATAATTCCAGCTAAAACGCAAACCCTAACAACATCACTAAACCTGATGTTATTAATTTTGCAGACCTGATGTCACAACATCGCATGTGACATCAGACATCCAACTTAAACACTTAACACAACCTAGTGTTAAGACTCAATGTTGTGACATCACCCATATGACATCAAACATTGAACAACCTTTATTTTACCAAAATTCCAGCCAATCCAAGAAACTAACACTAACATTTTGAGTTGCTTTAAAATTGATCAACACTTGTTTTAACTTAGTATTCTTTCCAATAGCTTTCTTAGTTTCCAAGCATATTACAGTGCTCTCAGACCTCCACAAATAACAATTATCTGATGCTCTCTCGCCTCTCATGACAACCTTACCCTTCTCATTTGTTATCAGACATTCAGAATTGGTAAAGTTGACCCTGAGACCCTGATCACATAGTTGACTTATGCTTATCAAGTTTGCATCTAAGCCTTCAACAAGTAATACCTCCTCCAAATTGGGTTGTCCAGTACAGTCCAATTTTCCAACACCCATTATTCTCTCTTTTGATCCATTACCAAAGGTCACATAGTTAATAGAATGAGACTTAACATCTGACAAACATCCCTTGACACCAGTCATGTGCCTAGAACATCCACTATCAAAGTACCACTTTTCCCTTGTAGAGACTCTGAAAGACTTATGAGCTATGTGTTCTTCCACAATATTCTTGGGAGTCCACACCTTCTTTGCTCCAACCCAATCTTGTTCCCTACTAGACTGTAACCCAGTTTTGGGGCAGCCATATAATCTGTAGCAGAAGGGTTTTATATGGCCAAACCTTCCACAATAGTGACATCTCCATCTTTGATTCTTTCTTCTTGTGAAATTCTTCTGATGTCTGTGAGGATGTTGCAACATGTTATATGGCATCTTCAATTCTTTCTTAGATTGAGCAGGTGTCACTTCAAGCCATTTTCCCTTGTCTATCTCACTTGAACTTTCAAACCCAAGACCACTAACATTTCCCACATCTCTCCCTGACTTCAGAATCTCATCAAGCACATCAGAGCTACTATTGAGCATTCTGACAGTCTTGATCACACTGTCCAGTTTTAAATTCAGAACAACCACTTCACTTTTCAGATCAGAGATAGTAGACAAATGCTCTACCTTTTCAGCTTTTAGATGAGCAATAACTCTCTTTTGTTCTTCTCTCTGCTGACATACTTCTTCACTTTTAATGCATAAATTCTTATAGGAAGCAGCCAACTCTTCAAAGGTAAGTTCTTCACTGACTGACTCTTCATCATACTCACACACACCTGTTAATGCTGTAACCAGCTTTCCAGACTTCTCATCAGTTTTAGTTTCAGAGTCATCTTCTGACCATGAAACTGATAACCCCTTCTTTTGCCTCTTAAGATAAGTGGGACACTCAGATTTTATGTGCCCAAAACCTTCACACTCATGACACTGAGCTCCTTTCCCTTGGTTGAAATTTTCTTCAGTACTGGCATTTCTCCCAGCATTCTGGTTTTTGCTGATGTCGAATGGCTTGTCCCTAACATTTGATCTTGACTTCCAATCCATCCTTCTGAACACTTTGTTGAATTATTTGCCAAGTAACACCAGGTCTTCTGAAAGGTCTTCATCTCTATCCCGATTACTTTCATCTTCTGAGTCACCTGCCTTTGACACAAAAGCTATACTCTTCTTCTTTTCAGACTTTTCACTGATCCCCAATTCAAATGTTTGAAGTGATCCCACAAGTTCATCCACTTTCATCTTATCTATGTCCTGAGCTTCCTCTATAGCAGACACTTTCATGTCAAATCTCTTAGGTAGAGATCTGAGGATTTTTCTGACCAGTTTGCTATCAGACATCTTTTCACCTAGGGCACTTGAAGCATTATCTATCTCAATAATGTTCATGTGAAATCATGAATGCTCTCGTCTTCCTTCATCTTTAAATTCTCAAACTTGGTAGTGAGAATCTGAAGTTTTGACATCTTCACCTTTGAAGTCCCTTCATGAGCAACCTTCAAGACCTGCCAAGCCTCTTTTGCAATGGTGTAGTGTTCAATCAACCTGAAGATATTTTTGTTAACACCATTAAACAATGCATTCATGGCTTTGGAATTTCCCAAGGATCTTTTGTAGTCTGCATCATCCCAGTCTTCCTCTTCCCTCACCACATCAGTAGGATTACCTTCTCCATCTCTAACCTTTGGGGGTTCCCATCCTTTGATAACAGCTTTCCATGCTTGATCATCCATGGATTTGATGAAAGCTATCATCCTTGGTTTCCAATAGTCATAGTTGGAACCATCAAGCAGAGGTGGTTTGTTCAAAAATCCTCCATCCTTGTCCATTGCACCAGAAAGTACCTTCCCTGAATCTCACCCAGAACCAAACAAGGGTGCAAGCTTTTGATGCCAATTGAAATTCTGGCACAGATATCAGATGTCCTACATAGATGTTGAGACACTGATATCCAACACAATGAACAAGTTAACAATAATAACAGTGCAGAAAGTAAAGAACACAGTGATATGTTTAACCAGTTCGGATCAACAATCCTACTCTGGGGGCTACCAAGCCAGGGACGAAATCAATATACGATAGTATCAATTCACAGATCATACAGCAACCACACCTTGTTACAATCCGCTCACTTAATCACTACCCTTCCTGTGACTTCTACCTAAGACTCACCTAGGTATGAGGCCCTCCTCAAATCCCTCTTCAATCACAAACCGTGACTGGTTCCTTTCAACACATGTAACAAAACGAAAGCCACACTTTCAAAACACACAATTCTCAATACTTCAAAGCTTATGAGAATTGACACACAAGAAACTCAATGCTTAAAAGCTTATGAGTAACTGACAGAACTTACAACACAAAACCAGTCCTTGTACTATTATCAGAATGATACCAGTTAGGCTCACAAATAACACTTAAAAACCATAACAAAACACACGTAAGTTCCACACCTAAACTGGGTTTACACCAGTCAATATATAGCATTAAATCTGGTCTGGATTGGGCTTCAAAACGCAGCAAAGAGACTGCACACAATTCTGCAAAATAAACTCCAAGAAGATAGGTCTTCAATCTAAAATTTCCTAATATGTCTCCATATTTAGAAAATGTTGAAAATCCGAAAACCAACACACAAAAACTCAACCCAAAATACATTGGATGCCACATAGGATAACTAAATATTCATAGAATATTCAGTAACAAATACCAACAACAGAATCTTCCTTTTAAACCAAAATCAGACGCGATGTCCTATGATCCAGGATGGGACATCTTTATTTGACATGTTTAATGCAGAATATTAGAACATCTTGCTGCTAGAATAGGTTTAGCAAAATAAATGCCAACCACAAAATCAAAGAAATAACACAAGTTATCAAAATCAAACAAATTATATTCGAATAATAGAATCACACAACAAGTATTAATGTTAAATTAGACAAAAACATGATTTTATGCTTCACTTCAAAACAAGAACAAATCAATGACAACAGGAAATTCTTACAACTCATTCATTTTAGTATCAAATTGCTTAGCATCAAACTAAGAACCCTCTGATGCAACTCCAGCCATGACTGCAAGGTGAAAAGGAATAACAACAACATACATCCATAATAAAAACGTATTCCAATGAAAACCCTCTATTAACTTCAGCCATTATAAAAAAAAATTCATTAGTGTACAACGATTTAGCCTAACAATTGAGATAGTAATCCAATTTAAATTTTGATATAATAAAAAGTAACATAAAATATTAAAGCTAGAATGTCACGGAGCAGTAGAAGAGAATGTCAAACTATAGATCTCTGCTCAGTTGGGAAAAATACGCCCTATTCTGTTGTTTCTTTCAAAAACATAGGAAGATGAAGGAAGATGTTAAGAAAGAAACGAAGAAAGATGAAAGAAGAAAAAGATGTAAAGAGTTTATGGATGAAGAGAAAGAGAAAGAAGGTGGCGGTTGCTAGGGTTTTGAGAAGGAAGGCGAAACATGTTTTCATTTTTGGAATTGTTAAAAATTTGGTATTAAAAAGAAAAAGCCAAAAATATAAAAAATGTCAAAAAAAAAACCATGTCAGATATAAAAAAAACCATTAGAATTGGCACATAGGCCATAATTAACGTTTTTTCTTAAAAATTTAACGGAAAGAACTAAAATACCAAAAAGGAATTGTTGTAAAAGACTATAATGTAATTTTTTTATTAAGGGACTAGTAAGATACCCGTGCGTCCGCACGGGTAAATTCATTTTAATACAATATAAAACACATGTACGTCTGTACAGGTCAATTTATTTGATTCAGTATAAAATGTATTTTAAATGTACATGTAAGTTTGAAATGAGTAATTAAATTGTAAAATGAACAATGACCAAATAAACTCAATTATAGGTTCAATAATTGGTATTATGGATGTTTGAATCCTAACTAATTAGCATAAAGTATGAAAATGCATTGAAAAGAATTATGTAATAGTTCTTTACTGAGCAAACAAAAAAATGAATAAGAAGTTATGTTACAGTCCCATGTTTGATAGTTGGTTATGTAGTAGGAATATATGACATTAAAAATGTTAGCAGTGATTTAACATCAGACACTACATTTTAATAGTTGTGTTAATCTTTTTAGGAAAGGTCAATAAACATTAATATAAACAGGAAGTATAAGCCATGCCTTTACAGAGTTCAAATTTAACTTAACTTTATACAATAAGCTAGAACTAACAGTAGTAGAATAAATACACATAAGGATTCCCAAAATAACTAACCAAACACACATGTGTTCCACCAATAATTAACCAAAAATAAATACAAAAGCCTCAACCGACAATAATTAAAATTACCACTGAAAACAAATAGGATGTCTAACCACCGCACACCAATCCTTGCTGCAAAGACAAACCAGAGGCTCAATAATGGCAGCAAAAACCAACAAAAACCTTGATACAAGCAGGATCAAGATTCCCTGCAGTCAAAAAAGCAGGCAGTCACACTATCATGCAGCAAGAACCGTTTAATTATCATCAGACATTCTTGTTTCAATACCACACCCACTCAATTTATTGTTTGTCACTAAAAAGACTCGTGCGTCCGCACGGGTAAGTTCATTTATGTCTTAAATAATTCGATAAGCCTTGATTATTGTTGATATATAGCAATTGTTATTAAAAAATCATTAATAATTACAAATACTTAAAAATTAATATGTAGTCACTAAATCTATAAAAAATAAATAATAAAATAGAAATAAAAAATAAAATACATAGATACTCAATATATAGTCAATTTTAAATTTAGTAATTGATTACAACTAATTGAAGAACTTTTACACAACTTTGTTCATTAATTAGAGCTTGTAGACTATAGTCCAACACCTACAAAATGCATGTAGTCAATTTCACAATCACACTGGATTATATCAAATGGTGGTCCATACTATATTTATCCATGTTGAGAAATGATGTCACATGCACTTTCAATATCAATCAAAGTATATTTTGGAAAGTTCTGTAAAAAAAAAATGCTCTTAGATATGAACCCCAACTTCGTTTTTATTCATACATGTGCAATAAGATAAAAGTAGATGGATATAACGTGACATGTGATAGGAAAAAAGACAATATGAATTGTAAGTTAAAATGCAAAAATTAAGGAAACTTGATGGTTACAATTCTAATATGGCATGCAAAACTAAGAAATTGGAAAAACATTGCCCCAATATTCATTTCATTCCAACCATTGCATTCTTTACTAACCTTTCTTATTTTGAAGATAAACTAAGAAATGTTAACTGCTAAATGATGGTTAACAATACATTACAATCACATGTCTGTTTAACTGTTAATAAGACAAACTAAACAAATATTTTCTAACTAAATTAGAACAAATTCCTATGATTACAATATGATCTATATCAGAAGATCATGCTTCCCACCAATATGGAAGTGAGGGGAACTGTGAGATTGTCATCAAGATTTGTGCTGATAGGAAGGGACTCCACAATTGTCGTCATCACAGACACAACTAAGAAACCTATAAGCTTATTCCAGCTTCCCTTCATGTATCCAAATGACGAAAAATACCACATATACCTGACAAACCACTATCTGTTAATATCGAAATACATTGCGGGTATGTTTGGTTTCACTTTTATTCCGTCTTATTAATGGAAGATAACAAAATATGGCGAAAGGATAAAGATCCGCCATATAAACATGCCATTGCAATAATTACCGGCCTTCTGAACAGACTAAACTACGGTCATATATTGTTACAATAATTTCAATAATTACCTTTGTTAGGCAAAAATCTCCCACTGATATATTGATCTGAGAGAATTGCAGCTTCCACAAGTGCACCGTCAGAAATCCGGACTCCATGATGTAGCTCATTCCTTTCCCGCAGCCCCTTTAGTAGTGAAATTGTATCTTCAACAGTAGGTTGATCAACATATACTTGCTGGAAACGACGTTCTAGTGCTGGGTCCTTCTCGATATACTTCCTATACTCATCAAGTGTTGTGGCACCAATACACCGCAACTCCCCTCTACTAAGCATAGTCTTTAAGAGGTTACCAACATCCATGGCACCATTTGTAGTGAAATTAAAAATGTGATAGAATAGTTTTCCTGATTTTGCCATTGCTGTCAGGTCTTTTCCATATTTTTCCAATGCTTCATACTTTCCTTCAGGATCTATACTGAACATAAAGTAAAGTTTAATCAATACCAAACGCAGACTCAATAACACCTTTAATAACACTATGTAGAATTAGTTGATTTTGTAAGGCTCCAAATTCAGTTATCATAATATGTTCACTGTCTTGAATAGCTGCTTCACCCACTCCTTCTTCCAGAGGCCAATTTCTCAGTTTCTCAGTTGAAATTATTACACTGTCTACAAGAGCCATTAATTCACTGTCTCCCTTTTCACTAAATGTTATTTTAGAAGAAGCTTTATTTCTATGACACAGTTACAATCAGAATCAAAACATCAAGAATTTCCCTACGGCAAGATACTTAAAGGCTTTAGAAATCAAACTCCTAGAAAAGTCAAATAACTGAAACAAAAGTCAATTTTTCAGACTATATTCACATCAAAATCCAAAATTTGAAAAGAAATCTTATAGATCATTTATGAATTCACATATTCTAAGCTTCTATTGTATTTCCTATCACCCTAAAAATGAATCAGCAATTGATTATTCAAGAAACAATTATCAAAAAACTCAAATAAGGAAATTGATGTAATTCCTGTGTATAGCATACCATTTGAAACATTACACAACCTGGTAAAGCAACAACACAACTCCATCACCCTGAAAATCAAATTCGCAACAACGCCTTCAAATAACTCGAAGCAGAGGAATCACAGTCTCCACATCAAGTCGTAGTCCCTTCATTGGGAACATGCCTTTAAGCAAAGCCCTCACCCTCTATTGGAGCAATATTAGCAAGACCAAAATCAGAAAGCACGTCCGCTTTTAGTGTTCATATTCCTACAAACCTTGTGACCCTGTCAAAGAAAGATTAACCATCAATAACAAAGCTTCAACAATTTATAATATTTCATGGTAAGAGGTCACTGACAGGATAGAGAGATGTAAATAAGTCATTCATAAATCAACCCCTAATGTAACTTAAACCTTTTAAGAGAATTGGTCCATATGAAATAATGAATGTTACACCAGTCATAACCTATGTTCCTATACAAAGAAAATAATTGAACATCTCACTGTAAAATGCAGATTAATCAACTTCTATGACTTGCTACATCCTACTCCCTATTTCCCCTACTCTCAAAAAAGGAAGGAGAACAGTTTTGCAAGGAAATAATGACATCTCTTTCAACACGGTTTACCAAAAAAAAATGAAAAACTGTTCTGCAAGGAAGCATAAAATGCTATCAGTAAACAGAACAATGACCATCACACATACAGATAGCTTGTCAATCACGAAGTCCAATGCTCTACCATGCCCTTTTCTAATCTTTTCTTAAACCTTATTATTTTACCAGGGTATTTTGAATTATTAAGACCCGTTTATTCTTTTCATTTTCCATTTCATAGATTTTGGTTTGGTAGTTTGTTGTCCTTGCATGCTTTAAATGAGTTATTGAAATTGCCTTCCAACAAAGAGAACGTGAATTTTCTAACACGTAAACAACTATGCAAGGCCAGTAATTGCTAGCGCCAAATTACAACAAATTTTGAATTAAAGTGTATTTATATGAAAGTATAAACAGGTTAAGTACTCTTACCTGACTTCCAGTGAAACAGGTGTCCAGCGCTCACTTGCGAGCTCGTAACCATTAGGATCATCTCCAAGAGGATGGAGGATCGATATGCAAACCCGACCATCAGGATATACTGCAAATTAAACCCAAAATCTTTAGTTCCGTGTGGTTAATATAATCAAACCAAAATCACAAATAGTGTGCAGAGATTGAGTTCACCCATCACCACAGTGTGCAAAGATTAATACCTGTGAAATACAAAATCTAAGTCAAATGACATTGAGGCAATCGCTTGTCAGTGTGCACTACTGTTATTGACCTGCAACATACCCATTGAACTTAGGTCCACGTATGTAATCTTTCAGTTCTCCAGGTACCTCCAACCATAACTGGTGAACAACTTTTAAGGCCTTGTAATAGTCTTCCTCCTTTTCAACAATCAAGCGCAGCCCATAAATATCATGGATATCATCTATGGTTCGTTTCTTCCTGCAAATATGCAGACAAATGGATAATTGAGAAATTGAAGCGCATAAAAACAATAGTGCACCATGTCGGGTAAAGATGATGCTATACCTTTACATCAGTAGTTTTAAATTCAAAATAGTTTCATTCACATAAATATAGACATGAAATTTATATAAGTCGACAGCCAAATAAAAAAGGAAAGGTAAAACATACTTCTACTTTTTGCAGTAAATGTTATACAAGCTCTTGTGCCGCCCATAAATGACATGATAAGAAATGCCTT